>JAVLRN010000012.1:0-1295157 GCA_032821775.1 Sanguinoderma infundibulare | reverse complement strand
TCGAGGCTATAACAGAACATCCCTGACTGGACCAAGTATTATAACACGAACGAAATGCCTTGAGAAAGATGATGTTTAAACGTTCTGCGCTCGCGTTCACGCCAGGTCCGCGACCTTGGGGCACTTGACGCTCACGAGCTTCGCCTCGACGTCCGAGTGCTTGTCTCCAAACTTGATCGCTCTCGTCCACGTCTTCGGCCGCTTCGCTCTGGCACGCGCGATGACCGACCCGCCAGCCACGCGCGCGAACCGCGAGTTCACGTCCTGGAACGGACCCTCCGATGCGGTCTCATCCAGCTCGTCCTCCTCCTCCTCGCTCGACTCCTCTTCATCCCCACTATCGTCCTCGTCGTCAGCAGGGGAGGTGCGCGTCGGGCCCAGCACGTCGTCCCCCGAACGGGTCAGGACGAGCGCGGACAATCGTCGGCCGTACAGGCACCCCGTGTCCAGTCCGACGGTCCAGCGCCGAACGTCTAGGTCCCGCGAAGCAGCGTGCCCATAGACCACGGTCGAGGGGTAGCACGGAAGCCCATCGTCACCCTTCGAAGCTTCCTCGTCGTCTTCGAACAGATCAGTGGACGAGGTGTTTGTGCTGTCGACACCACTGAACCCGGCGCAGCGCTCCATCTCCTTATTCCACACCTTCGCCCATGGCGTACCCTTGTCGCTCTGCCGGGTCACCCTTCCGCCCTTCCGGATGCCGCGCATGTTGAGGATCACCCACGGGTCACGATTCTGCGGGATGTCTTCTAGTAAAGAGTGTTCTTGCAGAGCCCGGAGCTCCTCGACCTCGTTGTCCAGATCCATGCGAGAGAGGATCCGCTGCGACGATCCGACTTCTATCGTGGGATATTCATAATCATCGCCCTCGTCTTCGTCCTCTTCTTCATCGTCGTCCGCCGATGGCGCATGCGCGAGCGGCTGGCCCTTATCGTCGGACGACTTGCGCGGATCGTAGGGGAGAAGGCCGCCGTGGGCGAGGAAGAAGTGCTCGGAAGGGATGTGGATCACCAACGGAAGGGAGTAGAGGAAGTCCGCGTGTTCCGGCTTCATGTCTCTGTCATCGGATCCACCAAGTCAGCAAAAGTCTCTCATGACCGAACGGAAGGCGACGATGCACGCCGCCCATAAGGTCGCAACTCACCTGGCGATGTAATAATGGTCTCCGAACATGATCCAGTCCTTGCTCGTCCGACCCTTGCCCGGCTGCGGGATGCGGTGCCACCACTCAGCGCGCCAGGTCCCTTGGGCTCGTTTGCGCGCGACATCAATCCACTCTTCAACGTCCGATCCGGCGCCATTGGGGTCCTTGGCGCGATCCCGGAGCCATTCCTCCTCAATTAGCGCGAGGAATTGCGACCCTGTACCCACAGGGGGGCCGGCGTCATACGACGCAGTCGTGGTCGCAGACGCGAGCGACGATGCAAGTGCGGATAGGGAGGGGAGGGAGAGCCGCCGGGGTGGGTGCAGATGTGCGGAGGGAAAGGTGAGCTGAACTGCCTCGAACCAATCCCGCCACGCACGCCACTGGACGATCATCTGGTCATGGTTTCCTCGCACAGCGTAGACCGGTTTGCATCGGGCGTGCTTGCTCAGGGGACCAGTCGAGGATCTCGGGGACCGAGACTCGTCGTCGAAGGAATTTGAACAGGCGCCGAGTCTCTGTCGCACGAGGAAGTCGAGGATCGCGAGGGAACCGGCTTCGGTCGACTTCGCGAGGAGGTCTCCAGCAAAGAGGAGGGTGTCCTTCTGCGGCTTGTACTCCACCACCGTGAGCAGATTACTGTGAGGACACAAGTCAGTATGACGTTTGCCAAGGAGCCGACGCATGCATGTGCAATAACCCGCCCACGTTGCTCATGTGTCTCCAGAAAGGAGGGCGATGGGTGTGACTGCGGAGGTACCCCTCTGCCATCCTCGACCCTCGAAATGGAAACCAACGCTTCGCGGAACTCACGCCGGCGGAGCGCCCATTCGTTGCTCCGACGAACGTGCACAAATGAGAAACGGATGAGAAACGGACGAGTACTCACTGGAGTGACTGGTTCATGCCATGCGTGTCGCCGACGACAATCACCCGCTCATCGTGCGCCCCTACATAGCGAAGACACGGTGTCAGCACCGAGGTCACCCTCAGCCCCGGTATTGACCGCAGCAGCACAAAGACCGAACGCACCTAATCCGAACGCCTCGGGAGGTATGGTCACCGTGTGGATGTACTTGTTGAAGTCGGGGAACCCTGTGGGGGAGGTGGGGGACAAGGGCTTCAGTTAAGGCGGGCGGTGACGCGGCGGTGGAACTCACGGAAGGGCTTGTCTTTCTTCTTCTTGGTCGCGAACGGCACATAGGAATACTCCTGCACCCTCGAAACCAGCAAGGGTTCGTTGAAGTACACCAGAAAGACGACGGCGACGACGAAAATGGAGACGACGAGTGAGCTGGCCGCCGACGGTCGTGTTCGGGTCCGCACTTGGCCGTACATCTTGTGCGGGTCGGTCTACAGAGGACGAGGCTGGACGGGAGGACAGATGTGTGGTCTAGGGGTGGGTGCTGGTCTAGAGGAGAGAAGAAAACTGGAGGCGGCGTCATATAGAGGGGAGGAGGACGCGCAGAGCGGTGGAGGACTGGGATCGGGGAGGAGGACGGTGCCCTCGCTAGATCCACTTTACCCGATCAGGCTCTGTGACGACACTTCTGCCATTCAAATCGGCTCAACGGTGACATGTTCCGAATTCCATAGCAGTGCAGGTCAGGGGGTTGCGGCAGCCAATCACAGCCTGCCCAGATAATCGGCCAAGCCAGGACACACGCGATAAGATGAGAACCGAGAAGATGAATAGTGACTGCCTCCCCACGAGTACTGTCTGCTTACTGTACTCGTATGTACAGATTACAGGAAAGATATCAAGCCTGAGGGGCAACAATATGCTGTTTCTCCTTACTGAATTGTGCGATCGTCTCATCCGACAACTGAAGGTGCGCCTTCACAAGCTCCGGCGGAGTGAGTGCCAACCACTGTATGCGCGTCGAACAGGTGTCAGTTTGCATTGAAAATTGGAAGCAAAAATAGGTGACGACGCACTTGCATCAAGCTGATGTCCTTGAAGACATCTAAAGAAAATGATTGAGGTCCGACGTAGACAGATTCCCTCGTGACAGGCTCACCGGTCTTCAGAATCTCCAGGAAGCGCAACGGACCCTGGCCCGTGTTCTCGATGTAATGTCCTAAGCGAGACCCATCAGACTGTCGTTCTACCACGGAAGTCGAAGAATGGAAACACACCGAATGACGAAGGAACGTATGCAATGTCACCAGCCTGATAGTCGAACGTCCTTGCATTCCCGCTTGACCCGAAGAGCGTTATGCGTGCATTCCCCTCCCTGCGCCCACGACGCATTGTTAGTAACGGATCCCACTTGCATGGCCCAAGATAACAATACTGACAAGATATAGGTCCATTCGTCTTCAGAAGGGTGCCACTGAACGTGGGATCTCTCGTCAGTGTCGGCTCATGGTCGGAAGCTTGCTACTCACGTGTAGCTCGCGCATCGCGTACGGTTCGACACAAACCTCGGCCGCGGCGATCGCCTTGGCGACCTTAAAGGTGCGCGAGTCGGCGACCTTGATCGTCCCCCCGGCGTATCTTGTAGGAACGACGGAGGCGAAGTCGAAGCTGTAGGGCTCAGGTGTCTTCGGGTTGGGACTTGTCGGAGCTTGGTCATCTGTAGGAGCGGCTGGCAAAGATGGGTACGTTAAGTCGTCTTCCGGGAAGATGGAGAAAACGAGCGTACTTCCAGGAAAGATGTACAACTCGCTTCCTGGAATGTAGTCGAACGCGGACAGTGTAGTGTGGAAGTTCTTCGCGATGACTTCCTTCGGCGTGTGCGCCAGCCAGTCCGTCAACTACAGGTGATGAATTGGTTGAGAGGCGAAGCGATAAGCGCATGGAGAACTCACTAAAAACGTGTTGTCTTCACTGAAACTACCGTCGTTGAATACCTGAATGGTTGGACGTAAGCTCGAGATCCTGACGGGGGCACGGTGCGCTCACCAGAAGGAACTCGACGCCGTCAGCATCGTCGCCTGTAGCTTGGATAGAGTGTGGCTGCCCAGGTGGGAAGTACCACAGCGAACCCTTGGACTGTCGAGTTCTTAAATCAGTCCAGGAATAAAGCTGCAACAATGAAGGCACACGTACCACACTCTTCACGTAGTTTTGCCCCTCCGTAGTGACAGTCGAGATCTGCGCCGTACCCTTCAGGACGTACGCCCACTCGGCAGTGTTGTGCCAGTGGAGCTCGCTGCGGGACACCAAATCGTCATGTAAGTTCGAACATGTCGAATGACGGACAAGGAGCTTACCGGATGGCACCTTTCTGAAGACGCATGTTAACGCCAGCGATGTTCTTCGCTATCGGCATCTCAGTGACCGTCTGTTGGCGAGCCCATCCGCCGTTCTGCAAACGATTGTGACTCAAGTCGAACGGCCACTTGGCGTTTCCGCTACACCCAAATGCCGGAGTTAGCCCTGTGTACTCACTACAAGGGACGAACAAGGAAGGCGACGCACATCTGTCCATGATCCGTTGTGGGGGGCGCGAGTGTGTCGGCGTTCTGGAGCTGTAAAGGAATGTTTCTCGGGCCCATGATGTTCGCGCCGAGCGCCCCGCGGCGACCCTCGGGTTGGATGCGCGAGTCAGGACCCCAGAGCTCGCGATTTGGGTCGTCGCTTGCATACGGTACAGTAGGTGTTGGTGCCGCGGTTTGGGAAGCAGGGGTAGGAGCACCACACACTGGCTGAGGAGAGGCTGCGAAAAGAAGAGAAAGCAGAAGGATGGGAAGGATCTTGCGGGAGAGCTTGCTTGACGTAGAAAGAGACATGATGAAACGACAGGTGGATGTTGAGAGACGAGAGCAGGCACAGTAGATGAAGAGCTGAGAAAGGAATGTCCTGGGGAGAGTTGGCACTCCTGGGCTCTCCAATGTACGCTTTTATGAGCCTGGCAGCGGCTGACACTGGCTGTACGGGAGTTGACACGAAGCAGACATGCAAGTGCCCGCCTCCATGATGCCAGCATGGGCAGCGTGTGCGCCGCGGCAACCACCAATGACGAACATGATGTATTCCTCCGATAACGTCTTGTAATGGCACGAGCAAAACAACTAGGTGGCTGGGACGTCACTTGCAGTACATTGGCATGCGGCTGACCCTCGGAGCGGAGTAACGGGAGAATCCTGACGAGAACACACCTCCATTATCCAGCATCCCAAGACGGAGTCTCCAAGCATTAGAGGCTTTGCCTGGAAGGTCGGCCACTAGAGCTCGTGGCAGCTGTATTCCTGTGGTGTTGAGGAATGGGTCTTGAGGATCAGACTTGACAAACCTTCCGTCTTGATCGCGCTGAGGTAACTTTTGGATCATCTGGAGTACAGGAGTCAGGGACCTGAAGGCAGCAAGACGGCAAGAGCGGGCAGGCGCTGGAAGGAGATGGCGGTGAGAACGACGTCACCGTTCAGGCGAGCGCCAACACGGTTTATCTGGTCGAGCATCAGTTCTCCCCGCTCCTCTCGCTTCTCCCACTACCTTCAACCCAACATCCTCGAGCTCTACGATCACAGAGATGTCGCTCGCAAATGCCAAGTTCCCGATTGACATGAGCAAGCTGCAGAAGTGCGTGGACGCTGCAGAGGCTGCTCGCGTATCGCTTACATGACTGACGTCAATCAACACCGCTCAGGCTGCAGCTTGACCCATCGTCGAGCAAGCTCACCGCGGAGCAAAAGTCGGCCTTGAAAAATAACATTCAGATCATGCGCGATGCCATTGTGATGTTTACCTCGACCGGTGCCGCCCGCGGCGTGAGCGGGCACACTGGTGCGCATACAGCTGTAGTAATCCCTGGCTATCCCTTTTGACTATATGCATGTCAACCTTCAGGCGGCGCATACGATACCGTCCCTGAGGTTAACATGCTCCTCGCCCTTTTTAACACTTCGAAGGAGAAGTATGTCCCTGTCCTCTTCGACGAAGCCGGTGAGTCGCTTTTCGCGCTTAGCTTTAGCTGCGCTTTGGCTAATTGGGTCATTTTAAATCCTCAGGTCACCGTGTTGCGACCCAGTACCTCGTCTCCGCGCTCGAGGGCCACCTCCCTTGGGAGCACCTCCTCCACTATCGCGAGGCGAACTCGAAGCTCCCTGGGCATCCGGAGCTGGGACTCACCCCCGGTGTGAAGTTCTCGTCCGGCCGCCTTGGACACATCTGGCCTTTCGTGAATGGCATTGCCCTGGCCAATCGCGACAAGACCGTGTTCATTCTTGGGTCAGACGGCTCCCAGCAGGTACACATTAATTTCCCAATTTCTCGCACGCACGTTTTCGTAAGCTCATGTCCGAATTGGACAGGAAGGAAACGACGCTGAGGCGGCCCGCTTGGCCGTCGCGCAGAATCTGAACGTGAAACTCATCATTGACGATAACGACGTGACCATCGCTGGTCACCCGTCCCAGTACTTGAAGGGCTACGATCTCGCCAAGACCCTCGCTGGACATGGCCTCAAGGTCGTCACTGCCAACGGGGAGGATATCGACGCGTTGTGGGCCGCTCTTGTGGAGGTCATCCAGCACAACGGTCCTGCTGCAGGTAAGCGCGGTGTCACCTGTAAGCAAAACTTCGTACCCTTATTATATGTGCAGTTATCTCGAAGCGGAAGATGGCCCCTGGCGTCCCCGACATCGAGGGCAGCCCGCATGGTCACGATGTAATCCCTGTGAAGAGCGCGCTCAAGTACTTCCAGCAGCGCGGGTACGCCGAAGAGCCTGTGGCAAACATTCTTAACAGCATCAAGCCCTACGCGCTCCCATATTTGTACGTCGGTTCAACCAAGGAAGTTGGTGCGAACCGGGTGGTCTTCGGAGAAGCTGTCAACCTTGTGCTCGATAAGTTGTCGAAGGAAGAAGCTGCAAAGAAGGTCATGGTCATCGACAGTAAGCGCTCTGTTTTGCCCACGGAGCGAGGAGGCTAACTTCCTTTCGCTCTCAGGCGATCTCGAGGGTTCGACGGGTTTGAAGGTCATCCACCAGAAGCACCCCGAGGTTTTCATTCCCTCCGGTATCATGGAGCGTGGCAACTTCAGTGCTGCTGCCGGTTTCGGTTTCGATGCAAATAAGTATGGCGTGTTCTCGACATTCTCGGCCTTCTTGGAGATGGTCATCTCGGAGCTTACGATGGCGCGCCTCAACTTCTGCAATGTCCTGTGCCACTTCTCTCACTCGGGAGGTGTGTCTACGCCGTGCATAAATGTGACCATTCATTAACCCCTTGTCGTCGCAGTTGACGAGATGGCCGACAACACCTGCCACTTCGGAATCAACTCTTTCTTTGCCGACAACGGTCTCGCTGATACCCAGTCATGGCTGTACTTCCCTGCGGATCCTGCACAGATGATCGCGGTCATCCAACGTGTGTTCTTCGACAAGGGCATCCGATTCGTCTTCTCCACTCGCGCGAAGGTGCCATGGATCTTGAAAGAAGACGGCTCGAAGTACTTCGACGAAAACTACCAATTCGTTCCCGGAAAGGACGAAGTCATCGCCGAGGGCACTGCGGGTTACGTCGTCTCCTACGGTGATATGCTCTACCGGTCGTGGGATGCCGTCCTCCGCTGCAGACAGGAAGGCTTGAATGTTGGCCTGATCAACAAGCCGACGCTTAACCTGGTTGACGAGCAGGCGATCCGCAAGGTCGGCTCAAGCCACTTTGTCCTCGTCGTGGAGTCGTTGAACCAGAAGACTGGAGTGAGTGTCGCAACAATCCCCGATGCACGTGCGATGCTCACATCTTGGACCTATAGCTCGGCTCCAAGTTCGGTACTTGGCTCCTCGAACGTGGCCTCACTCCCCGCTATGGCTACATGGGCACCGTCAAGGAGGGTAAGCATTTCACCGATATGAGGGCTGCGGAGAGGTTGTGCTGACGGATCTAAAAGGTTGCGGCGGCCTCACCGAGCAGATTCCTTTCCAGGGGCTCGATGCTCAATGTATGTCAGCTTCGGTGGATCCAGTTCGGGGGCTTACTATACTGTCATTGCAGCGATCATCAAGCGGATCCGGGAACTTTCGCAGTGAAAGCCGAGGAGATCCCGGCTATTTCCCGTTGCCGATACCGGTGTACGATATGCTTAGGAAGAAGAAACACAAAACTTGTATCATGCTTTACCGCTGTATCGTTTTAGATGACACGAAAATGCAAGACGCCTGCGTTGGACTTTTAACCGTCGCCCGGATACTTGCCCGGCTGCGCTTAGCAATTGTGGGTCCAGGAGGAATTTGTAAGCGGGATATTGACCTTGCCTGTGATGCCCGACTGCCGACCGGCTGTAGAGTTTGCGTCCGGTCGGGAGATGTGTCCAAGCCGAGGTGAAGATACGGGCTGACCGAAGCTTGGCAATCGGAAGGGATCCTAGGACTCGATACCCCATACATTCCACAATGGCCGTCCTGGGAGCTAATAGGACAATGAGAGGTACGTCTAACCGTTGTTCACCGAATACTAGGCGGATTCCGTGACGCGCAGGGCACTCATTCTGCTTCCTTTCTATGATCATCGCCGGTTGCGCGTCAGCCAAATTAAATTAACCATGGTTTTAAACTCTCAGAATGCCTTTGGTCCGAGTATGGCTTCGACTCGCAGGATTCATCCGGGCCCGCCGCCTGGACTGACTTCGAGGGCCGGCAAACAAAGGCTAGCCCGGGATATCACTGCGGGCGCTGGCGCTCCGGCTGGGAAGGTGGTTGTATGTACGTACCACGCCGCGGGAAGCATTGGGTTCCTAGTCTTCCCGGGCGGTGTGCCAGCGTCCCCAATCATCCCCTCGGGCTGACTCAAAGGGGCTACATATGTTGCCCAACGCCGAGCTT
Organism: Sanguinoderma infundibulare; assembly: GCA_032821775.1. Classification (NCBI taxonomy): domain Eukaryota; kingdom Fungi; phylum Basidiomycota; class Agaricomycetes; order Polyporales; family Polyporaceae; genus Sanguinoderma; species Sanguinoderma infundibulare. Next base: position 1,286,240 of record JAVLRN010000012.1, on the reverse strand, counting down.
GGCCGATATTTGCGTCACAGATTATTTTGAATCGATGTAGGCTCCACCATGCGAGTAATACACAACGGACTCGCCGTATATCGGCGGTAGGAAGGTGATTTCGGAAGCTTTATGTGAGGTACTATCGTGTTTTGCAGAGATCCGCTGGGTCGGAACAATCTCAGGTTGACATACGGCAGCAATGGCACCGAAGCTGACAATACAGATAGTATACAGGCGTTGGGTATATAACCTGGACTGGCTCCTTCAACAGCGGTCCCGCATCACCTTTTCCAACCCCCAGCCGTCTTCACTACAACCCACCTCGTTCGCTGGTACCTCAAAACGACAATGGCGTCGCAGAACCACCCCGACTCCTACACCGCATACGCCTTTACCGAGAGGGAGGGTAAGCTCACCAAGTTCACCGTCCCATGGAAGGAGCCGAAACAGGGCGAGGTGATCGTCAAGGTCCTTGCGTGCGGTGTCTGCGGGAGGTTAGTGGAGTGGGACTGGCTTTCTCGCGCCCTGACATAACGCTGATCGCATCTCTTTCGTGCAACAGCGACGAACAAGTGCCCAACGGCGTGTTCCCCATCTCGTACCCCCGCATCCCCGGCCACGAAATTGTCGGCGACGTCGTCTCGGTCCACGAGTTGGAGAAGAAGTGGAAGATCGGCGACCGCGTCGGCGGTGGATGGCACGGCGGCCATTGCTACAGCTGCTCGCGGTGCCGCGTCGGCGACTTCATCACGTGTGAGAACGAAGACGTGAATGGTGGGTCTGGATGGTTCCTGACATGAGACGCTGTGTTGTACTGAGGGAGATTCTGTGTAGGTATCTTGAGGGACGGAGGGTATGCCGAGTACGCGACTCTGCGCTCCGAGGCCGTGATCTCCGTGCCCGACGACATGGACCCTGCCGAGACTGCTCCGCTTCTGTGTGCTGGAGTTACGGTCTTCAGTACGTTGCATGCTTTGAGGTGCCAGCGATGGGTATGATACTGACCTGTATGTACTTCTTAGATGCCCTCCGTCACATGGATGTTACGCAGCCTGAAATTGTCGCTGTCCAGGGTATCGGGTGAGCACAGTACGTGCAAATGTGTCTCGCTCACCTCTGACTCCGTTGTTAGTGGCCTCGGGCACATCGCTCTCCAGGTGTCGCGTGCGATGGGTTTCCGTACTGTGGCGTTGTCCTCAGGCGAGTCCAAGAAAGAGCTCGCCTTGAAGCTGGGCGCCCACGAGTACATTGATGGATCCAAGGAAGACCAGGCGCAGGCGTTGAAGAAGCTCGGGGGAGCAAAGGTCATCATGTGCACCGCGCCGAACGGGAGGGTAATCGAGACCCTCATCCCAGGACTGACTGTCGACGCCACGATCTGCCTGTTGGCCTTGGAAGCAGCCCCTATCGCAATCTCACCTAGTACGTCGTGAAAGTGAACGCATGTTCCCATCGCGCTGACGGTCTTGCTAGTTACCTTGATCCCGACCCGTCTTTCGATCAGAGGCTACGCCTGTGGGCATGTGCCCGACAACGAGGACATGCTTGCGTTCGCCAAGTTCCACGACGTCAAGGTCATGATCGAGAAGTTCCCTCTGGACAGGGCGCAAGAGGCTTATGATAAGAGGTCGTCTGCCCGGTTCCGCGCAGTCATCGTCCCTGGCTTGTAGGAACTCGCTGCTCTGTGAATGTAGGATGTTCGGTTTGTAGCACAGTGTAACTGTCAGTCTGGAATCTGATCTCGTTTTTTGACCATCGCGTTTATGAACAGAAGGACATACTGCGTGACGGAAAGATTAGTACGGCTCCATCGGTAGGGATTGCGCACTGGCAGTAGGCCGGAATAGTACGCATGCTGTCGGCGCGGTCCTTGAAGCGTTACCTCAGGGGGCACAAAGAGGGACAAAGGCGCGAAGTCGGACCACAGGATGGACAAGGGAAGTAAGTAAGATAGGGCTCAGACAAAACCGTCTTGAAGTACCTTGAACAGAGTTGCCACAGTCACATAAAGAGGAAGCGCTCATTGGCCAGTGGGTATTGATCGGAAACTGCCGAGTCCGTGCCAACAACTCGAACGGAACCGCCACGAATCTGGCCAGTACAACTTCAATTCCTTACGACTCCGTATACACAACCTCGCCTGTGACCTCTACGAGCCTCCACGCAATGATCACACACTTTGGAGCGGCAATCAAGGCTCAATTGCTTCGCGCGTTGCAACAGAGTTGGGTCCGAGGTCAGCGTGTCTGAGAAAATCCATCCGGATGGGTCGTGGATCGTTCAGCTGACGGTGGCTGTAGGCATGCCCTCTTCTTCTTGTGGTGCAAGCGATCATGCTCTCTGAGAATGTTTCTCCTATCTAGGAGCCGCTCCCCGCCGCAGCCCGAGAGACCACAAGAACATGGCGGCGAAGGTCTTCGCTGACCAAGCTGCGTGCGCACAATGGTACTACAACGGTGAGCATAAAGCATATATGACATCTTGAAATGTGCCTAGACACTTATCATCGGATGCGGCGCGATTGTCGGTGTAGCTTACAGCAGCGGTAGCGCAAGCTAGAGAGGCCGTCTGAGAACATCCATCCTGAAGAGGTGTCGGCGCGCCGCGAACACTGCACTGAATGTATCACGCTCCCCACCGAATACAGGAGCTCGGTTGTGCATGATATATTCTTGCAGACGCTCCATCGAGCAAGACACGTTATAAACGGCGCCATCCCCCTATCTGACATCCCCAAGCCCCCCTTTCCCAACGACCTTCAAGTCGAGCACGTCCTTCATATCCGCAAAGATGGTATGAGATGCGATCCCTTTTTAACGCACACAGTCTGATGTCGTCTAAACTAGTCGACGTTTGGTGCTAGTGCCCGAAGCGCCTTCTCTGTTCCGCCCGCAGAGGGTGATCCTTACCAGTACCAAGTTGGCTTTGGTAACCGCTTTGCATCTGAGGCGATGTGCGTATCTTTCGTCGGGGAGAAACACGAGCACCCTATCTTAACACTTTTGCAGACCCGGCACCCTTCCACATGCCCAAAACATGCCGCAGAAGGTCAAGTACGACTTGTATTGCGAAGTTGTAAGTGACAACAAGCTTCTAAAGATCTTCATAACGCAAGCTGATTTGGACATGTAGCTCAACGGAACGCCGTTTGTGACTCCCCGGCGCGAAAACCAATCTGTGTATGGCCTTCTAGGTTGAGCAATGTGGATACAGCACTGACTTTGATGTAGCTTTTTGTACCGCATTCGCCCTTCGGTTGCCCACAAGGGATTCACCTCGCTTCCCGATAACCCTGACGTACGTGCACCCAAGGGCTGCATGGATGCGACGCGCTCACTCCAAAATATAGCTTGAGTCGTGCTTCTTGCCGCTCAACCCCAAGGTTCACTTCAGCCCCACCCAGCTGGCCTGGTACCCATTCGATATCCCTTCTGGCAACAGCAAGGTCGATTTCGTCGAGGGTTTGAAGAGTATCGCCGGCAACGGCGAGCCCACCTTGCGGGAAGGACTCGCCGTGCATGTCTTCGCAGGGAACGAGTCGATGGGAAAGCGGGCGTTCTGTAACAATGACGGCGACTTCCTCATCCTGCCGCAGCAGGGACGGCTCGACATTCAGACTGAGTGCGGAAGGTGAGTATCCTCTCCGGCTCCGTGCCTTTTGCGAATTCTGTGCTGATATCTTTTCAGGCTGATGGCGAGGCCTGGAGAGCTTGTCGTCATTCAGCGGGGCATAAAGTACAAGGTACGTCCAAGCTCTGAATCGATCGAGATGGTGTTCGCTGAAGTCTCGTTGCACCAGATCGGGTTCCCGGATGGTCCTTCGCGTGGATGTACGTCCGCGTGCTATGCTCCGCGCATGCCAGACGCTGATCGATTTGCAGACATCCTCGAGCTATTTGGAGCTCACTTCGAGCTTCCGGACTTGGGACCGATTGGCACGCACGGGCTTGCCAACCCCAGGGATTTCGAGCATCCAGTTGCGAGCTTCGATATCGATCAGTCTCCTTGGGAAAGTGAGTTGCGACCAATCCTACTCCAGTTTCGCACGCTGACGCCATGCAGTTGTCTACAAGTAGGTCGCAGAGCGAAGGTGTCGTCGTCGATTCGATGCTAACGTTGCTCAGGGTCGGAGGAAAGCTTTTCGCGTGCCACCAGGAGCACACTCCGTTCGACGTAGTAGCCTGGAATGGGAAGTGAGTCCAATCGATCCCTTGGCTGGCGTCATGAAGAGAACCTGATGCATGTTTAAACAAAGTTACGTGCCTTACAAGTACGCGATGGAGAAGTTTGTGCACGTCGGGAGCATTCAGCGAGATCACATGGACCCCTCGATCTTCTGCGTCCTAACCGCCAAGTCGAAGACGCCAGGGGCGCCGCTCGCGGACTTCCTCATCTTTAGCGGAAGGTGGGATGTCGCGACGGGCACGTTCCGACCTCCTGTGCGTATCCGATTTGTTCACGTTACACGTTATCACCGGGAGGGCTGACGCATCCGTATCTCTGCGAAGTTCTACCACAGAAACTGTGCGAGCGAGATGATGGGTCTCATCTACGGCGACTACGGAGGACGCAGCGACGAGTTCGCCCCGGGTGGCTTCAGCTTCGAGAACAGTTTCTGTCCGCATGGAGGTGAGATGTTCTTCCTGACCACACTGGGTATATGTGTTGCTGACGATGTCGCAGTTTCGTTCGACGAGTTCAAGAAGGCGTCGGAGATGGACCTGCAGCCCATGCGCGTTCACGAAGGGACACTTGGTAAGTCCTCTGAACGACAGTGGCGGTTTTTACGTTGAGCCAACTCCTTGGCAGCGTTCATGTTCGAGACGAGCATGCAAGTCACCCTTACCGACTATGCCATGAAGCGGACGGGAAAGCTGCACGGTGAGAATTTACGATGTCACCTGCAGAGGAGGCAGCCGCTGACTGAACTGTCTAGAACACGAACCGAAGATGTGGGACGACCTCAGGGGCCAGTTCGTGAACCACATCGATCAGGTCAATGCAGACCTCAAGGCTGCTGGTCTTCCTGTCCTTGGGACTGTTGCTCAGCCTTGAAGATGGGAGACTGCATTTTAATGCATAGTTGCATAACATTAGTGTTTACTTGTACGTTATGGTGAGTCCGACGGTACCCGTGTAGGATTTGTAACACCGCTAAAAAGAATCATTCAGTATTTGCTGAAGTATCTCTCAATTATTAGCCAGTGTTGACGTGACTGTGTTTGCGGTGTGGTGATGCGATGGTGCTGTGACTGAAGTTGTTCGCTGAAACATGCACCTCTGAAGCGGGACCATGCCAAGACATTAAAGAGGGTCGACGTTTATGGTAAGCCAAGCGCCCACACGTGGCGTAGTCGTTAGACCTTGGTTTCTTTTCGAACCGTTCGACCATATTTTGGTGATGAGATACCTTTAGCAAGATTTTTACGGAGCATACATGTGGTGGATTGCTTCCTTTCCACGGCGTGGTTGCGTCGGGATGTACACGCTGACAATAAGGATACCTTAGCCGCCGCGAGCGACTCAGCGAGATGTCATCGTCTAGTACGTAACTAGCTTGAGACATTGCTGGTGAGTTAACGCATCGAATTTTATACACATTTACTCATAACAACACATAGAACGGATGTCAGATATAAGGCAAGCTTGACTACGCCTTCCATTTCAGTGCCTAGACCTCAAATGGGCAGATCTCAGAAAACCAGGGTATCGAAGTCAGGGGGGAGACAGACCTATCAAATGGAGCGGTTATCAGGTGAGTTATTAGTGGAATGAGGCATCGGGCAACTCACTGAGAGGCTTTCGCCTGCCGGGACGCCCTGAAGCGGAGTGCACACGGCACCCTCGCAGGCAGTGCAGTCAGCACTCGTGGTGCAGGCCAATTCAAGGCACTGAGTCAAAGCCAACGGAAGGCTGCCGGTGGAGCTGCAGATCTGCAAAAACACGTATACGGTCAGCCGTGTTCAGATTCTTTCTCGAAGGGGACTTACTCCCGGGAGAACGCCTCCCAAGAGTCCGCCGAGAAGACCCCCGAGGAGACCGCCGACGATGGGGATACTGTCCACGACGTTGATGCAGCTGCACCCGCTGCCGCAGGATCCGAAGACGCTGCCGCAGAGCGGGAGAGGGAGCGTGGTGCCAGTGCACAAGCCGAGGACCTGTCGGTCTTCGAGGGCGGCACCCTTGACGAGGCTGACTTGAGCAGCGGCGAGGACAATGCTGGCGACGGCGGTGAAGCGCATGACGACTGCCGAAGCAACGAGGTCAGTGGGTACCACGGTTCTAGTCGAGTAGGTTGAGTGAGGGCTCACTGTTGCTTGTTGTGCTAGGAGTTGAGAGTTGAGCGGATGTGCTGCTGCTGGGCTCCCTCGTTCTTTCTGGCTTTTATGTCGGCTGAAAAGGCCATGAGAATGCTTCTGATCTTTTTTGGTGCGTCGTTATTTCGTGCATGCGGGCATTCCTTGACTCGGACGCAGTTCAGAACATCGGCTGGACTCTGCGTCACACTCCTGATTGAGCTCAGTTGGCAGAACCTTTTCCGTCTCTCGCACGAACTTGTCGTCGCACAGCCTTCTCGCCATGCGCACACTCGAAACGGAAAATAAAAGCCCCAACACGTGTCGAATGGTACGCCTTCCTCGTCTTGTCACCTTCGAGTACCTAGCATGCTATTGAATCAGGGTTCGCGACCTGAGCAGATCGTAGTGGTATCATGCAAAACGAGGCGACGGTTTCGCGAAACTCAACATCCGCATATACCATGGGAGTCCTTGGTGCCCTATGATGCGTGTGAGTACGATCCTGTTGCTCGGAGAAGGGATCTTCAACTCACCCAATACGTGCATGTCATTCTCATTTCCCACAACATCCAATAGAGCTCCTACATGACCACAATGTCAACCACAAGGACGGTCCGTGTCCGGTGATATGTCCCTTACAGTTCCAATTCTAGATGTTCTGACAATAGCCGAAATCACTCCAGCGAACACAAAGCGTCGCTTCCGTGATCTCATGAGGTCATTGGGACCCTGAGCCACGCTCAATGAGACGACCCCACATGCAATTTGCAGCCCCCTTTCCTTCGGCGCAAGCGTGCCATACCGGAACACCTCCGCTGGATTACCTGAGGTGCTGTGAGGAGACAGTTGTTGATGTGAAGGCACATAAAGTTCACTCTCTCCTTTTACCATTCGTGGTTAGAACACTCATAACCGAAGTCGGTCACAAACAGCTTGGAAACCAGAGCACCCGTCCTCTCTTCTCTTACATGACCGCTATGAAGCTGTCGTATACCGCTGTCGGCCACAGTGGTGAACGACGTGAAGATTGCGCGGTCATCCGCGACAAAATCGGCTCAGCGTGCATTGTGCGGCAATGACGCGGAGAACCACGATCATGAGAGAGACCGGACGGTCTCGGTGAGGTAATTCTGTTCGCCTAACGCTCACGCATCGCCCGACATACAGTCCGTTCGCCCGGTGTTCCCCTCCGACCTCTCTTCTCCGCCCTCATGATCTCCGCCGTGCAAGGTTCCTACTCGGTTGCAGTATCCTCGAAGGTTCGACTTCCACTCAAACACGGCTCAATGTATCAGTGAAGAATACAGATGCGGCCGCCCTAGGGCCGCAGTGACGTTCGCGTCCCCAGACAGCGCTTGGACGTAAGTTCATCCATTACGAAATCCTGCGCTCATAGCCTAACTGACGGCTGACGTCCATCGCGGGGGTTCGGTTCGGTCAGTACTCGACCTCGGGCCCCCCTTTGTGGGAGAAGTTCTCGAGTCAGACCACGGGCGTGTCCGCGTGCCGGGGTTCCCCGTCAACAGTCACCTCTGGCAGCGATTTGGCACCGCTCGCAAGGGGCGTCGCGGGGCGGAAAGCGGTCTTCCGGCGTTTGCGGGAGGTATGCCCCGCAGCTTTCTGCGATGGGCCATCGCCATTGACTTGACATTTCCTTACGGCAGTGCCGTAAGCCAGTCAAGTTCGCTGTCGCCTACGTCTTTTGGCGGGTGACGTTCACTCATCGACTGGTGGTGCTGGACCCTCATTTGGCAGGTGCGTAGGGAGTTCGCGCTCTCTCTGACCGCGGAAAACCCCCTGATAGCATCGAGGTTTCAGCAGCAATGATGCGCGATAGCGAGGTACGTACTACCGCCCGCATGCTCCTCTCTTCTGGAAAGCCTGGCCAGGACTTGGGTAGGTGCTGCCACGCGAAGATTTCGACGAAGGGATGCCGGCGGGCGAGCCGCATAAACGATGAACTTGCGCCAGTACAGTACTCCTAACCGAAGGACACGCATATGCATCAAGCGGAGACATCACGGAGAGCAGGGCCCAGAACGCTGTTTTGTTGGGCGGAGATGCTAGTTCAGGCCTGCCGCTTCACACAGCCGACTCGATGGTCGTTTGCGAGTTCCCGCATCGTGAGTTGTCTCCCAGCTCGTTCCTCCAAATGACCCCATGTCTCTAGGCGTTAGCTGGACTACGGTTGTGCCAGGCCAAATTTATCTCAGTGCCGTTATGGCTGGACGCAAGACGCCGAGGAAGATGCTCCAGGGCACCCGTAATATTGAGGACAGGATACAGTATAGTATACGCGTTACCCTTCACAGTCCGGTACGCGCATTCTCAGGCATCGTCGACCACGCCTTATGTTAACCCATCACGCCCGTTCCGACAGCCCGTCAAACTCTAAATCTAATTCCAACCGGGCATCCCCATGCGCCACATCCTACACCGATATTCGCTTCGAATATGTCCACCCGTCCGCCAAACAACGACAATCGATGCGGAACTCTCGGTCACTCGAAGAGGGGCCCAACGTCGTGGGCGAATCAAACTCGGGTACCCCCCAAGTTACTCGGGCCTTCCGCCTCTCGGACTCCGAGGAGTCTGGAACGCCAAAACTGCTGCATCCGTCGACGGACCACGAGTCGTCCTCGCCGCGTCCTCCGACCATCCGACACGATAGCGCGACGGCGTTGGCGTCCCCATTCACTATGTGAGAACCGACTGGCGACCGATCGCCGCCAACAGCCAGCGAGGCCCACTCTACGAGCGCGGAGCGTACCTGGGCACATGCGGCCGACTTCATCGTTCCGTACCCTCGTCTCGTGGGCTCCCGAGGATCAACGTCATTGGGCATCTGCCTCTCCGGAACGAGATTGAAAGTGAGTCGCTATTTTTGTCTGGCTTCGGGGAGATTCACTTGCTGGACCTGAGTTCTGATGGCACCTCCCTTGCTCGTTCAACGAGGAGTCGGTGCTTTGTCTATAATCCGAGACCTTCGTCGTTATCGATTCAGCTCTTTGAATGCGTGACGTCAACTGTACGCCCGTGCATTCGGCATGATGTTAGATTTACAACCACATCCAAACGGACGACAAAACAAATCCCGTAAACGGGAGGAATATCGTACATGCGCGTGTGCGCAAAAGGATCCTAGAGCTTCGATCTTCGTGAACCCCCTCTCTCGTCCACCTCCACACCAGCTCACCTCCTCACCACGAAAACAGCGGCCCCTTCCCGGTCCTCATACCCGCCCCTTGCACCACCTGCCTCATCAGTAGCTGCTGCGCCACCGCCCGAGCGTACGACATCCACGCCTTGCTCTTCCTGCCCTTGCCCGCGCTCTTCTCCCCCTTCTCCCCTTCCATCCCATCACCCTCGGGATCGTCCTCTACGTCGGCGTACTGCGAGACCGCCCTCTTTTGGCGATACACGCGCGCGACCTCGGCGGCGAGCGCCCAGACCCAGCGCCGCGCGCGCATCGCAGGCGTGCGGTGCACCTGCGAGAGGTAGTGCAGCCAGTCGGCATCGACGGGCGAGTGCACGGCGTGCGCCATCTCGCACTGCGCGAGGAGCGCTTCGCGGGAGCTGCGGTCGTGGTCGCGGTTCGTGTCGTTCGTGTCACAGGAGCCAGCTGCGGTCGATTCTGCCGATGCCGCTGCGCTATCGTCGCTGGGCGTAGTCCCGTCTGTCGGCATCGGGGGATCTGTCGAAGTATTCTGGGGCTGAGGCTGCGCCTCGGACGGCGCTGGACGAGCTGTGGCTGTCCCGGGGAGCTCGAGATCAGGGTGCTTGCGACGGACGTAGCTCGCGTACTCGTTCTGGAGCGGAACCGCCCACCCGAGCCTGAGGACACGGGCTCGGGCGTGGGGCTGGAAGGTCGTGAGCGCGTGGTAGCGCAGGGTGCGGCACGTCGCCATAAGGTTCACGTAGGACTCGTTTGAGAGGTAAGGCAGGAGGATGTGCAGGACGTCAAGGGATTGCGTCGTGATGATGTCCGTGGTCGTGCTCGTGACCGGACGGTCGGTGAACGAGGACAGGCGGGCGGGGAGAATCGTCGGGCGGAAGCGGGGGAAACTGTAAGGAAAAGTTGGGTCAGTATATGCGCGCTTTTCGTGGAAGATGCAAGTCGGGAGCAAGAGGTGGTGAGACGTACACGTCGGGGCGGACGGCGGTCCAGTCGAGACCGCGTTGCTTCCATTCTTGCCAGTCGAAGTTGGCGTTTCCTGCACTGTCGCCTTTGGACCAGAGGGACTCGATGTCGACGCGTCTGGAGCCCTGGCCGAGAACGGCTTCGTAGTCAATATCGCTCAGCCTCCCGGCGTGTGTGCCGCTCTGAGTTGGTCCGATGATTTCGTCTAGGAGGGAGCACTCGATCAGGGTCTCTGCTGCGTTCGATGTGAAGCCCAGGTGGTGGCGGAGGAGCATGGCACAGTGTGTGTGTAGCGCGATGAACTAGCGAGGAAGATGTCGGTGATCCGTTCACAATATGGTGTGTAAAAGTTAAAAAGCATTTCTTACTGTCTTATTGCCGACCTCCCAAGCTATCGAGATGAGAACGGGGCTGTTGCTGACTGTGAACAAGTTATTATCTGTGAATGCACGCATGGGTGGTTAGCGAGCGCAGTGGCGAGCATATGAGGGGAGTCAAACGTACCTAGGTGGACGAGGTTGACGACGAGGCCGATGAGGTACTGGCCCATGCCAACTGCATGTTTCATGTACTGCAGCTGTTTGTCGGAGAGGGTCCCCGTAGGCGGCCATCGTGGGGACACGGAGGTATGGCTAGGAGTGAAAGGCAAGCGACAGAGAGAACAAGACATGCTGATTAGCTGGCGAGACGGAGTGTGTTGGAAGGGAGGATGCAGAGAACGGACGAGGAGACTTTATACGATCTCGGGACGATCATCTCTGGTGCTTTGGCTGGATATGGGCCACGGCAAACTGAAAAAGGGCACACGTTCAACTTCGATTGTCCGCCGGAACGAGCAGGACTTGTCGCCATGCGGAAATCAAATCCCTGCGCCTGAATCGCCGTCCCACTTGCGTTTTCCATGGCAACCACAGGCCACAGAGTGACAATAGGCCGGAGCGTGTTGGAGGGACAGAGAGCCATGCATGGCGGACAAAAGAAACCTGAAGCTCCTTGCCAGCTCCGCCCGCAAAGGGAGGTGTGACGGAGGCGTGACGAAGGAAACAAGATGCGTTACTGTGCGTAACATGCTTCCATTTATGGGGAGGAATATTTGTGGGTCGGGCAGTGTGCGAGAAGGCAGACTGAGACAAGACTCGCTTCATCAGTCCCTCTCCTCGTCTCCTTCCTCCCACGACGACCCCTCATCGCTCGTTGGCGACCTCCTCCGTTAGCCCGTTGCCTGCAGTGTAATACCCATCCAGGTGAGCATTGGCTGCTCTGTTTGTGACCGGAATGGAGAGGAGCGAACGCGATGGTCCAAGGCAGCATCGAGCTCCCTAGCGGGCAGACTTCATGCGTATCCCGATGCACAACCTCGTTTCGTTTCGATCCAGTTCCCCGCCAGCTGCCTGTCTCTGTTTTCCAAGCTGACTGTAAATTTAACAGCGATTGTTAGAATGAATCTGGCCCCAGAGCTACCCCCAGAGCTCTACGACTGCATCCTTGACTGTCTTTCTGACGACAAGCCTGCCCTCCGAAATTGCGCCCTTGTAACCCGCAATTGGCTTCCTCGTGCCCATCACCATCTTTTCCGCTCCATCTACATCGATTGGTCCAACTGCTATGCCTTCACCCGCCTCCTCGCTTCAACTCCCGAGCTCGGTGCACGCATCGCAACGCTCGAGATCGAAGGCGCCTTTGGCATCTTCTCCATGGACCGCCTTCATGGCGCAACTCTCGACGCCTGGCTCCGCTCCATATCCCCCTCCTTCCCGCCCCAGCTCACCAACCTCACCAAGCTCGAGCTCGCCCTCATCACCATCGACCCAGAGCTCGTCCGCCGTTTCTTTGGCCGCCTCCCCTCCATCTCCCATCTCACCCTCTGGGCCTGCGCCCTCACATCCTTCGATGTATTCATACAACTCTTCGCCAGCTTCCCCGCTCTAAAACGCCTTAGCATCGCGTTCACCCAGGAGTGGGAAACAGGCCCCCGCCCAATTTCCCCTGCTCCCGAAGGGGCGATACTCCCCCTCATCGAGGTCGTCGATCTCACCAGCTGCTGCGACAACTTCAAAGTCCTCCAGTGGCTCATTGGACAGAACCTCCACACCGCAATACACACCTTTTCGTCCTCGCGCGTTCCATGGTCCAGCATATGCGTCCTTCGCAACGTGCTTGGGGCCCTCGCGCCGACCTTGCGCACCCTCAAAGTCGGCTTTTGGGACAACGGATCGGCGACCGACGACCTTACCGGCGCCAGCTGGGGCCAGCACATTTTCAGCCCCTTGGCCTCGCTCACGACGGTGACGCTAGACATCCAGACCAGTCGCATCGCAGCCGTACCGTTTTCGCTGCTCCTGCTAGTGCACCTTCCCATGCCCGCCCTTCGGGAGCTTACCTTCGCGGTCAAATGCGGCGAGTACGACAGTGCGCTCGGCGAGCTGTGGCCCCGCATGGCCACCGCGACTGCAAGCGTGGCGCGCGCGACGCCGGCCCTGGAGCGCGTGGTGGTGAGCGCGACGGAGAAGAGCGACGACGGTGTCGTCTCGGGTGCGGGCTTCCCCCATCGCGGGATGCCCAGCTTCGACTTGGTGGAGATGGAGAGTGCGGTCGTGGCCGCGTTCGAGGCGAAGGGGTTGGGGAGGCTGTTTACCTTCATCAAGAAGGACTAGTGCTGAGGCGCGTCAGATGGTATCTTTTCCTTGGGTCCCGTGTCGCTGTGCTTCATCATGTTTGGGATGTAGACGTAAGTTATGTGCCTATCTGCTGTGTCGTTCCACCATCGTCATCTTTCCCTGTATACTCAAGATACTCATCACCACCATCATCCGTTGTTCGTTGTCGTTCCTTGCTGTCTTGTGCCTCACTGTTCGACGGTGTATCTCCTGTATCGCTAGTATTTAGTGTTCCTGCTCATTCGTACATTCATATCTATTGTAACATGGCTCGGCCGTACTAGACTCTGATACTTCCTGCCATGGAGACAACAAGACCTGCTCGCTGACACCGTCAAAGTCCACCAGCTACCACACATCATCCGAAAATCTTCGAGAGAACGTAGGGTTGCTTCAGCCAACGAATCGTCCGTCCGCTCGCTCACTCGCAACCCGGAATTATCCCTCCTCCTACTCCTGCAGCCGAACGGATATCGCCTCGACCAGATGCGCCAAACCCTCACGCAATATGGCCTCCACCGACGCCGCAACTCACAACAACTGTTTCTTCTTCGACGGGTCCCAGATAGGGACCGAGAGATACCTCAGTGGTCGACAGCCGTTCTCCGCTGTACGGCAAAGACAGTTGACCAGCAGCTCTGTTGCAGTGAGATGTGGGGGCTTGCCAGTGGAGAGTTGGTGATATCTTTCAAGCGGTTCCGGAGCTTTCCGGAGTCGCTAAGTAAGAATATAGCGCCCATGCCGACTCGTACACACACCGAGTTATCCGACGGTATATTGTCACAGGTTAGTACTATCTGTGGGGCGAGCAAATGGGGAGCTAAAATACAAAATAACCAAGCTCGCATAAGAGGAGATAGCATGTCCCAGCCCGACACGACAAGTCGATCCAACCAAGCCAATTCCCTCCTCGTCACCATTACTTCCCTTTCTCCGCCTGCGCAATGAGCGCCTTCATCTCCTGCGTGCTCATCGCGTCTACGATCCGGTGGCTCGAGAGCCCCACCAGCCCAAACTGCACCGCGTGGATCGCCGACGGTGCGATCCGCCTCCGCCCGCACCCGATCGATTCGACGAGCGCGCGCGCAAACTGCTCGCTCGTCGGGACCGTCAAGCTCGGGGGCATCGGCGCGTCGTGGTTGTCCGAGTGCACGGCGCCGACGGCGAGGTACGTGAACCGAACCCCGGTCGGCGCGTCGAACGCGAGCTCATCATTGTCGAGCCCGCGGGCGAGCGACTGGAGGAAGCCCTTGGACCCGGCGTAGATCGGCAGGCGCGGCGGGGAGATGTCCCCCGCGAGCGAGCCGACGAGGAAGACCTGGACGGGCCCGGACTTGGCGGCGCGGCGCAGCTGAGGGAGGAGCGCGCGGGTGAGGAAGAGGGAGAAGAAGACGTTCTTGTGCACGACGCTCATGATGAGGTCTTCCGTACGCTCGTCGATCCTGCGACGGCCATTGGCATGAGCCACGTAACTCCTCACGTGCGCGCGCCAGTAAGACGGAGACGTACCTCGGAGCTGCGAGGTCGGAACCTCCAACATTGTTCACGACGACAGTGATGTGCAGGTCCTTGAACGGCTCCACCAGCTTCGCCCAGTCGTGTCCGCCCTTGGCGGCGTCGGCGATGAAGTACCGAATGTCCGCCGTGTCCGCCTTTCCCTTCACACGCGCGCGCAGCTCCTCCACGACCTTTCGCATCTTCGTCTCGTTCCTCCCGTGCAAAATGACGTTGAATCCGCGTGTCAGCAGTTCCGCTGCAGTTGCTTTGCCTATCCCGTCAGTGGCGCCTGTTACAATGGCGTATGGTGACTGCCCATGAAGGTAGCGTTTGACGGAACTAGGGCGGAAGAAGTATAGCCAAAAGAAGTCGAGGATTCGGTAGACGTGCGGAATAGCGAGGATGACGCCAAGCACGGCGAAGGCGTTCAGGACAGCGATGTCCACCATGGCTGGCGTCGGTTCGTGGGGTCGCAGTGGTCGTTGGGAGAGCGTCTGTAAGAAGACGGCAGTGGGTCGCATGCGCACCCATGGCGTGTGGAAAAACGGCTTAATAAACGGCACTGTTCCAAATGTAAAATGAACACCGAGCATTCAACGGAGATCCTTTGAAGCTGACCGAGTTGAAGCTTAATATGTTGCCAATTGCTGAGATGAAGGGACCCGTCATCGCACGTCACACACAAAGAGGTCTGTTTCAATATCGTATTTTTAGGAGCATAGAACAGGTGCAACAGCGAGTCTCTGCCCATTCAAGGGAGGGCGCGGGGTACAACCTAGCCTTCCTTGGGTCGTCGTAGATGACATACGTCCGCCCTGCCTATGTGGCTGGAAGTGCAGGAGTGTCGCTGCCGGTTGCCCCAGCAGCGACCGAAACTCCCCCCGGGACGCGAGTCCCACCAACGCCCGAGACTCGCTGCGCGTGCCTGTCCCGTAAGTAAAGCAACTACAACGCGATACACTGGACATGCAGCAGCTAGCGGGACACACATATATGCCACAAACACAGTTCACGGACAGCAAGACAAGCATGAAGCACACACTGCGTAATCCCAGGGAATGTCTTGCCAACTTGTTGCACGTTGCGTCTTGAATATAAGCTTGAACGACCGATTGGGTCTACCGCGTTGGCGGCGTCGAGTTGCCTGAGGTCTGCCTAGAGTACGCCACAAGAGTTGCTAGCACCTAGGACAGCGTTGATAGTGTCGGAAACGTCGCCATGTCAAGGAAGCGAAGCATAGCAGAGATCAGATGAGAGACAGAGCCGTACGAAGCAGAAAAGAAGCATTGCCAAGAGCGAAGCCAGCCCGGGCCCACCGCGCGGATCTTACTCGGCTCTAAGTGGAGGCTTGAACGACCGTTTGGGTCTACCGCGTTGGCGGCGTCGAGTTGCCTGAGGTATGCCTAGAGACGCCAGTAGAGCGGCAAGCACCTAGGCCAGTGTTACGAGTGTGGGATACGACGCCACAGAGGGCAAGCGTCGTAGACCAGAGAAAGACGAGAGCCAGAGGACGTACGAAGCGGAAGACAACGCCAAAGACATATACGAAACCAACCACCGCATGGCCTCTTGATCAGCGTTGAGAGCAACCTTGAATGACCGTTTGGGTCTACCGCATTGGCGGTGTCGAGCTGCCTAAGGTTTGTCCTGGAGGGCGCCACGGGAGTCGCCAAGACCAGTAGTAGGACAACGTCGAAGGAGGAGTCGCACAAGTTATCGGCCTCGATGGTGTCTGATACGTCGCCACAGTTGTTGAGGGGAAGAATGGTAGAGGACAGAAGTAGATAAAGGTCGGAGGACGCACGAAGCGGCTGACAAGCGAGTACTCAACCACCAAGCCACCGTGACCGCCAAAGATGAAGACGAAGTCAAGCACAGCGTGGACCGAGATCCTACACGTCAGCCACCACAGTGAGAGTATCCTGAGATGGAGCTAAGCACATACAGACAGTGAGCGGCGAGGTCGACCCCGAGTCTTCTGTGGTTGGTGGTTGCGGCTTGTCGCCTCGTCGTCGAAAGGTGGCGACCCGGAGCTTGGCTGACGATGTTGAGGGATGATGAGCGACGAGGCAAGCATTGAGTGGTGGGGCCGGGGACATGTGAAGCGGAAGAGCGTAAGATACAACTGGGCGGGTTGGCCGAGCAGTTGGTGTTTAAGTAGGTGCGAGGGAGAGGCGCACAGGTCAGCGCTTGAAACTCCGCGGTGCGGCGGTCAATGGTCCTCCCAAAAAAGCAGGTCACTTTCCATTCTCGGCGGACCGTCCAACCTCGGATCGGCAGTGCCCGCCGCAATGCGAGACGGCAGCGGCTGACTCTCTGGACGACGCTGAGTCCTCACGTCGTCATCGTGACTGGTTGTGTACCTGCAGACACCTTCAAGAATGCGGAGAGGGAGGATCATGAGAATGCGACGCATGGCAGCGGCTGTGACCAGATGTTATATTGTTCGTTAGTACCTGAAGTGATCATTGGTTTGAGAAAGTGGACCCACAACTTGAGGCAAAAATTCCATAGACATATCATTGCGAGCTACTCAAGAACCCGCCAGCGGAGAGGGTCACGGCGGTCTCGGGGCTGACGCCTTCTGTGCTCCCGACGAAGGCCACGCTGCGCGAGAGTAGAGGTTCTTGGTACAAACGGTTGTGGCTGTTGACTGCAATAGTATATCGGTTGGTTGGGAAAGAATAGACACATGCGAGACTCTTGGGCAGGACGGGATGGTTAAGTTGGCGGCATTCACTGTCCGTGGCCCGGCATCTTGGGCAGCATCCCTATAAATACATCTGTTGCTTGAGCTTCTTACTCTGCGTGCGCGTACGGCTCCGAGGCAAATTGTATTGGACCGCCATCGTGCGCACATCGGCAAATTGGGTACCCTCGCAGTCACCGTGAGCTCACGTTCTCATCACGTATGGGATGATATAGCGACCAATTGGAGTGACAAGCACTGGGAACCCAGCACGTCATTTGTGTGGTGCATGTCGAGGTATATATTGAATCGTAGGATGTCCCCGCTTCACGAAGTACATTTGGTGACTTCTTTGCTTCTGAAGATCTGAAGAGTACACAAGTAAGTTACCAGCTCAAACCAAGGATCGATGACGTCAATGGAGTCGAAGCGTACTGACCTTCTACAGGGTAACCTTCTACTTGTCTGAGCTCTAATACTTCGACAAGATAGTGTCCTTCACCTCCTGGCACACCGCGTTGAGCGCCTTGCCCAGGTACTCAAAATCCGAGATCTACGCCAGAGGAGTCAAAACCATTCGAGGACGCTCAGCTCAGAAAGAGGCTGACCTCGTTGTACACCTGGGCGCTGCACCGCACCCACCACGCTCCATTGTGGTAGTAGTGTGCCGCGTACGTCTTCCATTTGTTCAGTAGCTGGTCCTTGAGGTACGCGTCGACCTCGCGGTAAATCTCGGCCGTAATAGGCTTCTCGTCCTTGGTTGGCAGCGGCAGCTGGACGTTCGACTGGATTCTCGGATGAGTCAGAGGCGACCTTGCGTCCAGCGCATCACCTACCATCGTGGCAGTAAGCTCGCCGGACTCGTCGAGGACACGCGTGCCCAACGCTTCCGCGAGCTTCTTCGCACCGTCGAGAGCGAGCTGGTGGCAATGATCGTAGATGGCCTTCTCACCACCGAGCCACTGGCGGAATGCGATGGCTGATTACGGAATCAACAATAGTCGCTGCAATCAAGACGAAACGGGGGCGTGCCTTCCCGCGCGATGATGACTTGCGTGAAGTCTTGAGTGCCAGTCCCTGGTAATCGGCAGGTCAGAGAGCTAATCAATCTAACAACGAGAGGACATCGTACATTCGTGTTGCTCAACGTAATCTGTGCCCTTGATCTTGAACTGCGGGCTCTTAGGAGAGATGTATCCGTGAGACGTAGGAACGGAGGACTTGATGATGTATTGGTTCCTGTGACAAACGAGGCCCTATTCAGTGTCGATTCGCCATCATCACTCAGCGGATCTACTGCTCACCGTCGGGGCGTATACAGAATTGCACACCCGCGCTTCGCATACATCCACTTGTGCGCGTTGGACAGCCAGAAGTCGGGCTTGGCCTCGGTCAAGTTGATGTTATACTGCGAAGAGGCCGTCAACTCAAAGAGCGCGTCGGACATGTGCCGCTGACACGAACCTCCTGCCCGAGGCTGTGCGCAGCGTCGATGACGCTCCATACGCCCTCCTCTCGCGCAGCGCGTACCATCTCCTGCCACGGCATGAGCGCCCCCGGGTTGGCTGTGATGGAGTCGATCACCGCGACGATCTTGTTCTTCTTCCCCGCCGGGTCCTCCGCGAATCCCGGCGAGAGCGGCGGGACGTCGGTGAACTGAGAGTCCGGGTACTGCTGCTTGACCTCGCGCAGCTTCGCGCGGAAGATGTCGAGAATCTGCGCATGGGTGAGGGGAAAGTCGTACTGGACGCTGACGACATTCGGGCGCGGCCCTTCGGAGCGGTCGGCGAGGTACGTGAGCGTGTGGGCGACGGCACCGTAGGTCGTGTTTGCTGCAAGGGGACGAGTATTCAGAATGCGCAAGCGGTCAGT
This sequence comes from Sanguinoderma infundibulare, assembly GCA_032821775.1. Taxonomy (NCBI): domain Eukaryota; kingdom Fungi; phylum Basidiomycota; class Agaricomycetes; order Polyporales; family Polyporaceae; genus Sanguinoderma; species Sanguinoderma infundibulare. The sequence continues at coordinate 1,267,103 of JAVLRN010000012.1, read as the reverse complement.
TTGCGGCCCGATGCACCGCGGCGGAGGACTGACCTCCGATGAGCACGTCGCCGTCGCTCCATTCGAAGTTGCGGAGGACGGTGTTCAGCGCATGCGTGGCGTTTGGGACGAAGACGATCTCGTCAGCCTCTGCGCCCACGAACTTCGCGATCGCCTCCCTACGCGGCAGAAAACTCGGTCAGCAAAACGGGCCGTCGTCGTACCTTGGACACAAACACACCGAGACTTGACGATTTCAGGGGGGTATACGAGCCGATGAAACTTGTCTGGATTCCGCTCGATCTCGTAACACAACTCATTGGCCTTGAAGATGAGTGGGAGCGGAAGAGAGCCGTAAGACCCTGGACATCCGAGCCATGGTGCCAGCCAATCAGCCTGCTTATCGGCGCCCCCAGCTGCACGACAAGCGGCACATACCGTGGTTCACGTTGACATAGTCCTCGTCGAGTGCGAAGTACGCCTTGAGCGGGTGCCCGAACGGCGGTGGTTTCTTGTTCGCGTCGTAAGACTCGCCAGGACGAGGTGAGAGTTTCTGGATCGGCATATCTCGGTGTAAAGCTGGGCGACAGCGATGACGACATGGCCCGGGAATTGGAGCGCCGTCGTCCTCGATCAGCCAATCAACGAAGACGACAGATCGAGCTGCACTCACCTTGTTCCTTCGTTTGTGGCTTACTCCAGGGCGAACAATGGAAACTCTTGGATTGTTTAGAGGTTTGTGGGAAAGTTGACTAGGAGTGCGTGGCTGCAAGGGTGGGCTCGCAACAAGCTGTTGCTGCTCTTGTCTATTTGTACTCCGCTTCACCCTACCCTGGGTTGCGCAACGACCACGACGACCTTAGGTGACTCACGATACAGAGTCACGAACACAGGTGACTCGAACTATTAGTATTTGCACTTTATGAAGTTCTCGAACATCACGCGCTGCTTTAAATCGTTGCTTCGCCCTTGCCGATGTCAGCGGCCCGAGTCGGGGTTCCCTCAACCGCAGGCTTGTGGCACATCAGATTCTGCGCGCCAACTCTATCTCTATCCACCGCATGGGGCGAGATAAGAGTACCTCACCAGTGGCGGACGAATCATTAATATCGCCAGGGCGATCCAGCACATAGCGCCAATGAGACGATAGAGAACCTCAAGGATGAAGAGCATCGACCGACTCACCGTAATCAAGTCCTCTTGCCGCCTACTCTCGATGGGATATTTGACCTCGGAGGAGTACCCCTGCCAAAACCATACCCACAACCCACATACAATGCAGCAATGAGACGCAGTCTTGGATGATATACTACAGGTAGTACCGATCGCCTGACACATCGCAGCTTCAGCACCGAGGACCTCCACCTGGACCGAAAGGATGATGTTCACACTCACCAATGTGTCCCATACCCGGCTCGACGACCCACACCTTCCTCCCCGCCGCCTCAGCCTCCGCCTCCGCCCGCGCCTTTGCAGTGGGAGTCGCGATCCCCGAGCGCACCCCCTCATCCCACCTCCGCGTCTCCGGCTTCGGCGCGGTGTCCCATAGCGCCCACGACTCTCTCAATACAGGATCGAGCGCGCCGCACACGATCCGGACCTTGGGGAACGCGCGCTGGAGGACGCGCACGCCGCCGCACGCGGCGACGATGAACGTCACAAAGATGATGTTCTCCTGCGGGACGCCATGGTCGAGGAGGACGCGGATCGCCATGAACGCCGCGGCCCCAGTCCCGATCTGCGCATCGAGGAGGAAGACGAACGAGTTCTGGGCGAGGTGACGCTGGCGGATGCAGGTTGGGAGCATGAGGTGGAGTAGAAGCGGCTCGCCGGTGCTGTCTTCGGACTGGATGAGCAGGGAGCCCATGCGGATGTCTTGGATTACGCGACGGAGGCCACGTTCGAGAGGGCCGCCGCTGGTATGTCTTCTGGTCAGAGATCGAATGATAAATGCAGCGCAGATCGACGGCTTACGAGCGTAGAATGGATACTCCGCATACATGCTGCACACGTCGAACAGTAAGTTTCATAATACCATGAGCTACACGGTAAGTATACACGCACTTGAACTGCGAGTTGTTTGCCAACGCACGGCGACCCTACTGGGGTTATCACGTTCTTAGACTTGTAAGGGAGGAACTCCATCGCCTTCTCGCTGAGAAAAGTCGCGAGCCGATCGGTGAAGAAGATGAAATCTGCTCTACGAGTACTCCGATTGCGAATGATAGTGAATATTCCCTGTGATAACAACTGTAAAAGAGATGGAACCTTAAGTGATGCCTCCGGACTTACTTGTAGTTGAGGAGTCTGGCGTAACAGCGTGAGATTGGGGAAGCACTGATCTACCGGGTCATCGAGATTCAGATCCAGAGGGCCAATTCGTGCCAAATATTGTCGTAGGTATCGTGAACGATCCTCTATCTTTCGACGGACATGTGTAGCAATAAGCTCTATAGCGACGGTGTTGTCCGATCCCGGAACAATCTAAGCAAATTGTAAGGAGCATTCCGAAGCGACTCGATTAAAATAACTCTTACGATATTTGCATAGCGAGATGAGGGTTGTACAAAGTTGTCATACGCCGGCTTGACATATCGCAGGTATCTGATATTAGGCTGAGTACGATTCAGGAATAAACAGGAGACAGACTTACTGTTCCAGGATACCGTCGACACTCCGGGCACGTTCCATGACATCTCTTCGGATGCGTCGAGCGAGCATCAGATCAGAATCGCATTGGACGAAAATCTGATACGCTATCAATACTCTCATGGTGACGTAAAGCCATTTAATTACACACCTTCAAGTCGTAGAGGTCTCGCAGTGCAGAGTCGTGCAATGCAAGAATACCCTCCACTAAGATGACATCAGGAAGCGGCAGAGCATACACAATGACAAGAGTTCCTCACCGATGATGATAGCAGCGCCATACAGATACTTGGTCTCATCTAAGCGGTTGTGGTCTTTGAAGGAGTAGATGGGGATGTTGGATTGTCGTCCAGCTTTGAGATCGGCGAGGCACTAATTGTCGCGTGACGAGGATTTTAAGACGGCATCTAGAGCTCTGCAGAAACGAGGACACACCGCAGCGAACAGTGGCATGTCGATAGCATCTATACTTCATTAGATAGATGCGGAGGTAGAGTGACGATGGAACGAACCTGGGTGATCGAAGTCGTAACGGTTTTGAAATGCAAGTTCCAGGTCTTCCGGTCCATGCTTCTTGTAGAAACTATCCTATGAAACATGTCAGCACATCTCGTTGACGGTACAGTTGGGGAGCTCACCTGAGACAGAATCACAACGGTTGGGATCGAACCGAGCGCCTGCACAATACAACGCGCAACGTAGGTCTGGTTGCAGCTTATGAGTGAGAAACACTTGCTGGTAGGGGGACAACTTGACTACCTTCCCACTAGCAGACCCGCCTACACACCCGTCCATTGACCTTTCAACCTTCCGGGAAATGAAGTGAACAACGCACCAGCGATACCGATCACAAAAGCGTCATGGACTGCATGCCCATCTTCGTCGTACCTGATGCCGTCAGGCAGGGCTCTGGACCGACGGTTGAAGAGGACTGTACCATGGTGGTCGTCCGTGAGACTTGAGAATGGTATTCTTCTTTGCCTGGAGCAAGACCTCGGAATGAGAGCCGGGATTCAGCGTGTTGGTAACAGCTCTTGAGAGAGGCGGCCGACCGCCGGAGGGGTCGAGCAGCTGAACCTGTTCCTGCTCTCCTACTTCTTCCATGGGCGTGGACATGGGCGCGAGCTATGGCATACAAGATTGCAGACAGATGGCCAGCAGAACGAGTCCCGGCAGCCGCATTTTGGGCGTCTGCCCCAGGAACAGGCTATAAGACTGATTGCCCTTCGATCAAGATCTAGATCCGACGCTCATCTCGCCAAGTCTGCGGATGATCTCTGCCTGCCTCCCCTTCCACCATGTCTTGCGGAAATCCTCAGACAGAGCCAGATGCGTTGATGCAACGTGAGTGCGGTAGAGGTATATAAAATGCCGCTTAATTTGTGCTTATTATTGCTATAGGCAGGAAGAAGTACGATAAATCAAGAAATTGCGTCAGGTGCAAAGACGCTGTTGGAAACATTGTAATAAGACATGCCGTCTACTGCAAGTTTGTCAGGCATCTACATGGCTATCTATTGTCCGACTCACAAAGATTTTGCAGGAACTGCTTCTATCCCCAAACAATCCATAAGTTCCGTCGGGTGTTCGAACCGACTGTGAACCCGAAGCCAGACGGACCTCGCAAAACCGCGCTCAAGCCAGCAGGCAACCTACTTGTCGGTTTCTCTGGCGGACTAGGGTCGTCCGTGCTCTTGGACCTCGTTCACCGATGTTATGTTGCTCTGGACAAGTCCACCATGCCAGCTGACGGAGGGCGAGATCATCCCCGGCACGAGCGCGTGTGGAAGAAGATCACTGTATGTTATGTCGAGGCCTGTGATGCGTTCCCTGGGGTGAGTACCGTGTGAATCTTGAGCACAAAACCGTTCTGATCCTGAAGAAGTAGATGCCGGACAAGACCGAGGCTGTTACCAAGTTTGTGTCTAGATACGACGAGCTCGAGCTCGTGACCCTTCGGATACGAGACGCTTTCGACGTCTCGTGGTGGGAGAAGGTCGGAGGAGGGACGTCTTTTGCGGATATTGGAGTGTCTCTCGCAGACGAAGGTGCGCTTGCTGTCTTGTCCCGACGTCTACCTCCACTAACCAGCGTCTAGCACTCTTCATCGAGTCACTTTCTCAATCCCACCCAGATCCGCTTACAACACTCCGCACATATCTCTCTGCCCTCCCCACACCGACCGCAGTCCACACCTCCATCCAGACGCTCACCCGCGTCCTGCTCCTCTACACCGCCCTCCACACAGGCTCCTCCCACCTCGTCCTTGGAACCTCCCTCACAAGTCTCGCCATCTCCCTCATCTCCGGCGTCGCCGAAGGCTCCGGATTCAACGTGCGCGAGGAGACGTTGGAAGAATGGTCCCCCGATCCCGGAGTCACAGACCTGCCGGAGCACTGGCCGGAGGACGGCAAGAAGGGCAAGAAGGTCAAGCGCACGGTGCGTATAGTTCGGCCCTTGAGGGACATCGGCATGAAGGAGTGCGCCGCCTGGGCGTGGTGGTCGCATATACCCGTCGTGGGAAAGGAAAAGTGGTTGTGGCCTGGGGCGAAGCCCGGTATCGGCACCCTCACCAAAGGTGCGCATACCTCCTCCTTGTTGACCGCAACCAGCCACCCTGACGATGGCATGCCTCCCTGATTGCAGACTTCATCGTCGGTCTTGAGCAGGACTACCCATCGACGGTGTCCACGATCGTCCGGACCTGCGCCAAGCTGCAGCCCAAGGGCGAAGTCGAGGGCAAGTGTGTTCTCTGCGGACGGTACGGTTTCTTTCTTCCTTTCTGCGTCGCCCCATGTGATCGGTGCTCATCCGCACATTGCAGGCCAGCGCAGCGCGGCATCCAAGAGTGGAAGGAACGAATATCCATCCGCTCGCAGCCATCTCCGCCACCTCTTCCCTGCGCACCACCCGCTTCCATCATCGAAGAGCCGCCTTCTCGGCCATCCCTCACACCGTACCTCTGCTATCCCTGTCACACGACGTTGACGAGTCGGAGTGCTCGCCCAGTACCTTCGCCATGGCCCGACAACACTCGGCCTGGGCCAGTCAGCCCGCCAGTATGGGCAAGGGCCCGCTTGTCAGCTGCGGCCAATGACCAGGGCAACGGGGTGGTGGAGTCGCCTGATGCGGAGGTCGTGCGGCAGAGGAAGATGGGCCAGGACGAGATGAAGGGCATCGTGAGCGAGTTCCTGCTCGAGGACTAGAAGTCGCGCGTCGTATTTTGTATCGCTAGTCTTGCCGTCCGCGGATATCTGTAAACGTGTCGCAAAGCGATGTATTACCTCTGACCATCTTACAAAGGCGGCAGGGAGGGATGTGTGTAACCGATGTGACGCGGGGGTAACTAGATACAGTCCGAAGCGCGAGCAATGCGTGTAGTATGTACTGTATGTCCGTCCATTGGGGGTGGGCTAGTGCTACAAGGTCTAAAATGGAAGAGTCGACCGTCTACGCGCGAAGCGGGCAAAGGAAGGGGAGAAATTGCAGTCCGTACTTAATGCGCGGTTGTGACGGGGAAAGGTGCGGTCTAGGGCAACATCTACATAAGGGAACGTGTGATTAGGTTGAAAGGTAGAACTATATTCAAGTCCAAGTCCAAGTGAATGGGAGGTGTAGAGAACGTGCGTATAAAATGCCGTAGAATGTCTTGCGAAGAGAGTCGGGATCGGGACTGTCGTTCTGATGTCGATCCGAGCACCCGGAGGAGGCCTACAAGAACGTGATCGGCGGAGAGCTGGTGCACACAGCGAGGTTGGAGGAGAAGTTGGACCCTAGGAATCAGACTGTCAAGTGACTGCCCTATCACGCCTTGGCACGACAACACAAACTTACCGGGGTAAAACCAGAAGGTGACAGCGATGATGACATAGAGGCCTGTACAAGCATGCATGTCAGCTGGAGAACGAGAGCAACAAAGATATCCGTACACATAAGGATCACCCCTTCTAGCCAGTTTGACTTGCCATCCGCCACGACGTAGCCCATCGTGTGCACCGAGATGTACAGAACCTGATAAGATGGCGGTGAGTACAGAGCCGTCCCCGAAACGAGCCGAAGTAGTGGGAGCTGCTCACGTACAACAGACTCGAAAGGGTCGAAGAGCAGGGCCAGTGGCTTGTTGAGGATCCAACCTAGGATGACCATGACCGGGATGACAAACAGAGCCGTTTGCTACAACGTTTCGTCAATGCACGCGTTCCAGACAGACACCAATAGAACGAGCGGGAAGGATACGCACGATCGTCGAGCCAACAGCCACGCTGACGCTCAGCGAGAGCTGATCATGAGCCGCGACGTTGACCGCCGTGACGCACTCTAGAGGTCGAGGTAAGCAATCATTTAATACGCAAGGTCCAAATGAGCCAGTACTAACCGGCCATGACGCTCGCAGACGGCAGCAGGATCAGCCCGATCCACTCCTTGCTGATCAAAGGAGACAAGTGGTCCATGCTATCCACCAACCACTCCGCCACCACCGCAACGAGCTACGTCCACGCACACACTCATCAACCTCCCTATTACACGCATACATAGAGGTATAACACGCACCACGGTGACAGCAGCCAACAGCAGCAGCGTCAACGACCAACTCATCTCCGGCCCCCGCATCCCCGGAGGTGGAGGGACCGGCGCAGGGGAAGGCGGCGGTTCGGAGTACTCGCTCGGGCTCTCGACCCTCTGCGTCTTGTCCAGCCACGCCTGGCCCGACGCGAAGCTGACCGCGCTCAGCCGCCTCGGGTCGTTTGGGTCTCCTTGGAGGCTGTCGGAGTAGTACGCGGACAGCACGTCGCTGATCGGCGTCCGCGTCCGCGACCGCCCGCGCTGGTGCGCAAACTGCTGCCGTGCGGGCTCCTCGTCGGAGTCGAACGCGTCGCTCGTGGGGCGGGAGGCGGGCACATCCAGGGCGCTGGTGTCCGATTCTGCCGACGGCTCTCTGTGCATGGGAAACCGCTCCTGGTCGGACACGAGCCGCACGGTGGACTGCACGGGAAGAGCGATCGGGTTCAGAAGCGTGACCTGGCTGGACAGCGTGAGTCCGGGCGATATTCTGCCGTCGCTCCCAGCGAGGGACCGACTCGACTTCGCATGTGCGTGTGAGCGCAGATACGGCCCCGACGAGGTCAATTTGGAGTTGCCTGGGTCCGTCGACGTCTCTGGCAACTCCTCCACAGGGCTGGGGTGGACTGGATCCGACCTTTCTGGGGTGGGCGCCCGCGAGTTCGCGGCGGACTTGCTGTGGTAGCTGAGTCCCCGGATTGTCTGCAGAGAACTCGTGCGGAAATGCTCGAGAGAACGGGCGTGTGCCACACGGCCGTAGATGCTGGAGCTTTTCTCGCGTACGCGTGCGGTCGCGGTGCGGACGGAATCGGCGGCAGGGAGTCTGGCACTTGGCTGAATGTTGTCTTGGTACAGATGGGTATGGGACCAAAGCTGGAAGATGAGATAGGAAATGTAAACTGAGGGTGTCCCCAGTTGTCACTCCATCGAGATCTAATACGGACTGGGCTTGGATAACTCACTGAACAAAAGTACAAGGGCAACCTAGACCACCGAGCGGTTAGTGGGAGGGCTTGACACGAATTCGTTTGGGGAGCAGCTCACGCCGTGACTCATGCGTAAAATGTCTTGCTTCTGATCCTGAAGAGTGGTCTCTGCTTCGCCCTTGTCATGGCTGGTGTATGATAGGGCAAAGTGGAAAGCCGCAGGGAGAAGGACGGCTCCTACACTGATACTGAGCAAAGAAGAGTGTATTTGTGTTGCCGCTGCCGTTTGGTAGACATCAGAATCCATGGAATCGAAGACTGCCATTCAACACCTACTTGAGTCAAAGCCTTGTTCAGAAAACCTAATACCACCCGCGAAGAAGCACATGCCGAGAACGAGTACTGCAACAATCGTCTCATCATCAGCCGAGATGCGGAATCCTGACGGACTTACGGAGTTTACTAAGCATTCCTCCGATGACTGGGTACTAGAAGTCAGTGCCGGTGTCAAATGTCTGTAACTTGAACATGGCACGTACGCGATGATTGTACGACACGAAGTTCGCATTTGCGGAGCGCAGTAGTCTAGGAGTGGATTAGTCACCCTCTCGCTCAGATGAACAGTAGGCAACCAACCGCGATAACAATCTCCACACTGATGAATGCAAGGAGGGTCAAAGCGCTCACCGAATCTAATATTAATCTGGACTCACATGTTACTCTAGTAGACAGAACAGAACGGTGAACGCTAGCTCGAGCGATGGAGGCCGCACTTACCAAACTCGCATTCAGTAGGCCGGTCTTGTTGCCCCCAATTCTTCGGGAGACAATGCCGGTGGCAAGGTCATGGAGCTAAATGGGTACAATTAGTACGAAGCACCGGTAGGACACCCGGCGCGAACATGTTATGCGGAAACTGGTGACGCTCATCTGCAACACCAGAACGAACCTTGATGAGAGGTATCATGGCGAGCAAACACGCTATTGTGTTCCATGTTAAAAATATCTTCACTATCAAGCTGTACACGGGGAAATTTTGCCTACCTGCGAAGATGAGTGTCTCAGATTCTGTTGTCAACTTGAGAACCCCCTGCATGTAGTTTGCGCTCAATATCCGTTTTCAACATTCGGCTGAGGGTTTGGCTTACGGCAGCGGGTATGAGCAGTATCAAGACATTGAGCCCTACATGAAGCCGTGAAGTCAGTCAGGAGGGAGAAAGAGGAGGACGAGAAAAGTGACGCACATGAACCAAGCAAGATGAGTCGCCAACCATGCCAAAATCCGACTGGAGGGACCTTGGCAGCCTCTCCTCCAGGGTCTGGAACCTTGCCATCAAATTTACTCTTGAAGTTCTGCATCCATCCGAGCAGTCGCTGCAAAGGGGGGTTCCGCTGATTCCGGGGTTGTCGGTCGGGCGTGAGGGGCATGCTTGAGCTGTAGGACGCAGAGGAGGCCCGAGTATATGCACGGGAGATGACCGGGAACGGCAGCGGTTTGAGATGTGTGTCCGAGGAAGAGGGCGACAGGGAAGCGTCTGGATTAAACGGAGTTAGCTGTTCTCTAGTTGATGAGCGTATGAGCATGTCGCCTGCAGCAAGAGGCGGGGCGAGCGGAAAGGAATGTGGGGGGCCACCGGTGACCAGGTAGGAGGATGGGTGAGGGCAAGCTGCGGACGCATATACGAACCCGAAACGCGTCTCTATCTCCACTGCAAATCATCGGGCGGCCAACGCCTGCCTGTGCCGTCCCCGCCGCCGCTCGCGAACCGGGCGAAGCATGTTTCCCGACAGCTTCGATGCAAGCTATAACCTGCTCCCGATATAGACTCCACACTAGTTACGTCACCGCCGGGCCACACCGGGTGCGCAACAGCAGTGTGACGCGCTGTGACGGGCGGGATCGGGACTGCGTGACTGGCTCGTCACGGGTCTATCTGGCGGAGAGGGTTGCGGCATTTGCAACGTCGTTTCTCTCCAAAAGCCATCCATGTTCGCCGCCGCCCTCCGTCCTGCTTCCTTCGCTGCTCGCGCCGCCCTCAGGCCCGCCCGCACGGCCGCCGTGCGTGCCATCTCTTCCACCGCTGCGCGTCGCTCCGACGCCCCCACCCCCCAAATCTACGGCGAGGGTGCTAAGCCGGGTGAGATCCCCACCGACGAGAACCAGGCCACTGGTCTCGAGCGTCTTCAAGTCCTTGGTGCCATCGAGGGTGTCGACGTTTTCGACCTCAAGCCCCTTGATTCGTCTCGCATTGGTACCCTTGCTGACCCCATTAAGGTCTTCTCCCTGGTGCGTTGACTGCCTCTGTCCACCCGCTCGTAGCCTCACGTATGCGCCCGCTACGTTCGTGCCGCAGGATACCGAGCGTATCGTTGGTTGCACCGGCTCCCCCGCTGACTCCCACGAGCTTCATTGGATGACCCTCACCCGCGAGAAGAACCGCCGCTGCCCTGAGTGCGGCTCTGGTATGTCGTCATACCTCTCATTTGCTTTCTCTCCCTTACCTGTCTTTCCGTTCTCGTGCAGTCTACGCCCTCGATTTCCAGGGCTCTGAGCACGCTCATGCGCACCATTAAGTGCTGTTCTGCGTGTCCTGTTACGTTGTACTACGAACACGCTGTCAACCCAAATGGATCACCTTCAACTAGACCCACTGTAGTCCATCGTATGATTGACGGACTTTCTGGCGGTTGGCAATTCATGCGTAACATCGCTTGCCTCGCTCGCCTGAAACGGTCCAGCCCTGGTCGAGACCTGCCGATGCGGACCCGCCCATCATCCAGACATACCCAGGTTCTCGCGCCGACGCGCCCCGAGCCCTCTAGGTAGTCCTCCCGCTCGCCTTGATCTTATACTACTATACGCCGGTATCGTGTAAGGCGTTCCACTCCCAATTCTCTATTGCTTCCCCCGACTGTCATCTCTGCCCGTCCGATTCCTACGAGGCGAAGCGAATGTCAATCTTCCATGCGGCCAGGTATTATGTAACAAGACGCAGCGGTCTTCCCTATTCTATCATGCATAAAACATCGTGGTAGTGCCTCAAGTGCGGCGCAATCTCTTCAAGACTTTTGAAGCTTGCGCCGGTCGCAGGCGTTTCTGACACTCCTCCGACGTCTGTGTAGGCGCCGAAGGTCATCCAATGGCTGCGCGTTGGTTCTGAATGGGAACACGCTTTTGCGATGCAACTGCCAACAGGACTCTGGGGTAACCCACAACATCCCTGAGAGGGTCATGGTGCGTCCGTTAACCCTCGTGCTCTCCGATACTTACTTTCCGTGGCTGCGTGAAACCTCGGTAGGCACTGAGCCCTCCAGTCCCTCCTTCAACGCACTACAGGAAACGATAGACTGACATCTTTTCGGTCGATGAGGTCAGTAATGGAGACCCTCAACGCATCACTCTACTTACTGCCCTGTCTTGTAGATTTCAACGAGCTGCAGTCTGCTGCGTCATCGCGCAAGAGTCGGTTCTTAACGGGCGACTACTGGATGCGCAAGCTCTCCACCCAACTCAATGCACAGCAGTTGTCCAACTTCGGAGAAGCTTGGACCAGGTAAGCAATCTTGCTGTTCTGAAGGCTAATGTAACTCAGACATTCTGCCAGTAATATAAGCATGTGGGCCACTACCGTGGTGGGCATACAACCACGACGCTCCGTTGATCGTACCCCAACAGTGCACCACAGACTCAGGGACACATCCGAAGGGCGACCCTGGGCGGGAAGGCGGACCGACGATGTGGATACGTCGATTTTTTTCATATCTTCCTTGATCCTCCTCCGACGGGAAGAACATGCCAGTTCGTGCTTCTTTAATTATTTCGGTGCCTGCTTCTTCTCACTGCCCTTGTAATGTCGCAGCAGCGCGGCCAACATTGTCCTTGGCTACAGCACTCAGGAACATATGATCCGACGGCTTTGAGCTGTTGTCATTGATCCAACTATCAGAGTGCTCGTGGCAGGTCGCGACGACATGGGTCCCGGGTAATCTTAACTCATGTGGCTCAGACAAGCTGAATCCGTGTGGAACAGACACCGGCGGCGGCATGCAACTTGCTGACGGGTTGCCACCTTCGATGAGCGGTGCCGCGCAAGCGCTTCCCGCCTTCTCCCTGGAAACTCCCGTTGGTATCCACGTTTCCTCCTTAAATTTAGGCCCGAAGGCACGGACGTGTACGCCACGAGGGAACATGATTGGAGTGCAGTTGAACCCTAACTCTCTGCACTGACGGAGTATAACTTACTGGGCCCGTTATAGCAGGCTATTGGTTTGTGCCGCTGAAGCTCAGGCACTCGTTAAGATAGACTCCCATTGCATGCCACACGTTGCGAGGGTGAGGTTGCCTGTGGGTAGTCTTGCACGGTCATTTCAGGCTGCGTGCCTATTAGCCAGGAGTTACCTCGGGAGTTCGTGCTCGAGGCTTTCGCAAACAGCTGCCGGTGACTACATTCATTGTTGGGAGTGCTGATGGTGCGCCCGAGAGAACTCATAGTGCCCGCACGCTGGTGAAAAAGTGGCATGATGTCGCCGTGGAAACCGTGCTGCACGAACGCGGCCCGGCGTGAGACTGATTTCCATCGCGCGTTCTGTTGTGATAGTTCGCTTCGAGCCATCACAATGGGTGCCTAGGAGAATACGATATGTGAGAAAACATATGGTTCTCCAGCGTCCGAGACCGAATATCTGAGACGCTTCAGCAGATGGATTGTGCCACCCTGCCTTGCGGGGAGGGCATTGTACCCCCCGTTGCAACGGAAGACAGCCCACAAAAGCGTGGGCCCTCAGCTGACCCTTCCGTATTCTGGAAGATGGTCAGTATGAGCGTAGTCGTTCCCAATCCTCCCATGGGTGATTGTCCGATGGGACGTGGTCATCAGGAACGCGAACGCTGCTGAGTGTTGCCCGGCGCTGGTGAGAGGCAGCAAGTAACCTGGCAACGACTAACGACTCTCCGAACCATACCTTCCTTGTCCGGCATCTTCGTCCGGTCGAAAGGCAGCGCCTCCTGTGTGGTCCCGCCCTTATCCGGGATCTCTTTCGACGGCTCATTTCCGAATGCCACTGCGGCACGCACGGCCGGCTACAGTCCGAACACATGGGCGACGATGCGCGGACGACGCGCGAGCGATCGACGCTACATATAAGGGGGCGAGTTTCGCTGATGAGGGCTATCACTTTCCCCCCTGCTCTTTCCCTTCAAGACCTTTACTGGTTCGTTGAACGGCCGCTTTCTTGCCTTCTTCTCGACCAGGTGTCATTCCACATTCCCGTCGGTGCCGTCCAGTGCAACCCCGGTCGCTTCCTCCCTCTGAGTCGCGCCATCTGGACAGTCTCTCCTTTTAACTAGTCCAAAATGGTGTTCTCCAAGTCTCAGGCTGCTCTCGTTGTGCTTTCCGTCCTCGCGTCGTCCCAGCAGGCGTACGCCCGTATAAGGTGGTTGGAGAGGGACGACCGTCCGGTCTTCCTCAACCCCCGTCGGTTCGGTCAGGAGCACCCCGCGGTCATTGACAAGATCAGCGCGGCATGCCCCGGTCAAGTTTGCGGGGTGCTTGGCGGTCAGGCTATCACACCTCTTCTCGCTGCGCAGCCCGAGTGCTCGCAGCAGGACATGGCCGACGCGATCATTGGTACGTAACCCTGGCATTTAGTGCGAGAAGTTTGATCTGAGATCTATGTCCAGATGCTGCTCAGCAGTTCGATGCCACGACCAAGGCGAACATGATCGCTCTGGCCGTCGAGTACCGTCAGGTGGAGAAGAACACGCCCCCCGTGAGTATCTTCAATTGGGTGATGGGCGGCAGCGCCACTGACTCGCTTCGCGATCCTAGGACTTCAGTGTCCAACCTAATATCCTCCGGAACTCGGTCTTCTGTCAGACGGCTCCCAAGAACTCGGAGCTGAACGGTCTCGTCCAGGCGCAGGACCCCTCTAACGACCCTAATGTCTTCTTCGATCCCGCTACCCAAAAGTCTGTACAGAAGGGCGCTCAGGCCAACACGTTCCCCTTCGGCACGTCCGGTTCCGACAGCTCGAACGCGACCGCGGCGGTTTCCTCATCCAGCGCCGTCCTCATCGCCACTGCCACGTCCGATGCTGCCTCTGCCACCGATTGCGTCGTCACTGTCACCGTAACCGCGACCGCGACGGCCACCGACGCTTCGGCGACATCGGTTGCTGCCACTCCTGCTGCCTCCAGCAACATTGGTGACTTCGGGAAGTGCTCGGTCCCCCAGATCACTTTTGCCGCTGGTCTCGACGGGCGCAAGGAGACCGCTTTCGAGCCCACCGACCTTACGTCCTACAACCATGGTTCCGCGCAGGGCATTGACATCATCACCCAGTTCATCTGCGACACGCTCACCAACTCCTGCGGTGCTGACGCAACTGCCAAGGCTACCTGCCAGCAGGCTATCACAGCTGCTGACACCGGCGCCGCGAAGACTGGCCAGCAGGCCGACCTCTTCAACGCCGTCTTTGGTATTACGACTCAATTCGCCGACGTCGTCGCGATCGACGACCAGGGCAATGCCATCCCCGGCACTGGCTCCGCTGCGAACCAGGCCGCGATCAACGACGGCACTGGCAGCGACGGAATCGGCAACTTCGGTTCGTGCACTGTCCCCCAGATAACCTTCGCCGTCGGCCTCGACAACCGCAAGGAGACCGCGTTCGAGCCCACCGATCTCACGTCGTACAACCACGGCTCCGCGCAGAACATTGACATCATCACCCAGTTTATCTGCGACACGCTCACCAACTCCTGCGGTGCCGACGCGACCGCCAAGGCGACTTGCCAGCGTGCGAGTACCGCTGCTGACACCGCTGCCCCCAAGACCGGTGCTCAGGCAGACCTGTTCAACGCTGTCTTCGGCATCACGACCAACTTCGCCAACGTCGCTGCCGTCGATGACACGGGCGTGACCATCTCAGGCAGCACGGGTACCGTCGCTGCCGCTGCCGCCGCGGGCACTACCGCTGCCGCCGCGACCACCACTGCCGCTGCCGCCGCAAGCACCACCGCTGCCGCTGCTCCCACCACTGCTGCTGCCGTCGCCTCTTCCGCGGCAGCCGCTGCGACCAGCACCGCGGCCGCCGCCTCTGGCCAGAACCTCCAGACCTTCACCGGGGCGCTCGGTGGTGTCACGCCCCCCGCTGTGACGGCGTTGGGCAACGGCCAGTTCCAGGTCGACGGCAACTCTGCGTTCAACGACCTCAACGACGCCCTCACGCGCTCGTGCGACGTCCAGCACAACCAGTGCGCGAACGCTGCGAACGCGTCTGGCAACAAGGGTGACCTTACCGTCGACGCCTGCGGCACCCAGCAGACGCAGTGCGATGCCGCGCACTAAGCGGCCGGTCGCGTCGTGTCTTGGGTCTTGAGCTCCCTCCTGCGGCGCAACGAGGGTAGCTTTCCTCCGGTCGGAGAGCATGCACAACTATCATTATCACTGTTCGGCAGTGAGGCTTGCTGAGGGGTATATACTGGATCTCCACGCGTACCGATGCGTGGGTTGTAATCGTGCTAGTGTTGATTTTTGTCGTTCCTTTCATCGCACTGTAGGACGTACTGGATGCACCGCTTGCTCGACGCTTGTATTTGACACTCTTTCTCTTAGGTCTGGAATAGAGCAATACCCTTCCCGTGACGCCTTCTTGTGTGAGCGATTCAACGAAGGTCCGCGGATCTGCGTCTGTAAGTTGAGCATCGGAGGGCGCGCCGTTTATGTACTCAAAGGTAGTAACTGATGTTTTGGCCAGTCCCAAGGTCACCTTGTTGAAGTTGTTCGAACTAGCGTCATATCACGGTCTCGACTGTGCTCGAGACTCGCTTCAGTAACCATGCTGCCGTAAGTTGTCTTGACTTCCACTTGATGTCAGACTGAACTCACCGCTCTTCGATCTTTCTAAGCGGACAGAACTGTCCGTGTTGCATCGGCCAGGCCTTCAAATGCATTAGCAGCCGGATTGCTTCATCGCATAGCATACGGGAGCCATTCATCCCCATGCCGAAGATTCTAGGAGGCAAGGTCAGGCGATTTGAATCATTTGATGCGTCGATGTTCAGAAAGTTTAGAATCCGCTGAAGTGACGGCGCCACTTTCAAGTGCTCATTTCCTCGGTCGTGACTCCCAGGCTGGACCGCCGATAACATACAGTCACAACATCTCCTCCTTCGCACTGCATGGATTTATGGATCTATCGGGGTGTCTGGTGTGACGTTGTCGCCGGGCATTAAACGTCAACTTGGCGACTATTTAAATTATAGTATGTAGCCTGGCGTGCTTCGGTGCGTGAGACTCTGTGCCAAGGCGCCCGTTGTGTGCTTTCGGATGTGCCACCATCATGTCGAGCTCCTTCCATGCACGCGGAATCCCTTCAGTCTCAAGGTGGGTGATTGGCCGGTTTCAACAGACCATGGCCATGCCTCTGACTCCACTACGCCGTTGCGACGTATCACCGTTTCGCTGCTTGAGGCAGCGGCAGCAGTCACTCGTGGAATATCAACACCCTTGAGCATCCCCCACACTGAAAACGTCTCCGCAGAACAGGATTCCAACGGTCAAATCGAGAGTTGCGGCCACTCACGATGCTCGGGCCCGGGCCAGATTTCACGTTGGCGGCTGCGCAAGATACCCTCCTCGCATTCAACGGACACACTCGGTGTGGGGACAATGCTCGAGCATCGGGAGAATACTCACACGCAATATGAAACTCCTTGCAGGGGCGTTGCATCACAAGGCTGACCAATTAGTACTCACGTTTGTACTTAGTCTTTCAGCGCAGGGCATACGATCTGACGGCGACTTCCATCAATCGTGAGTGATGTTCCCTTCTCGACTTCTCCCTTTGTTCGCAGTATTTGCGGGGGTGCCAGCACCAGCACGCCTTGCCGACAAACTTTTAACATGACAAGCGATGTAGGGAGGTATGTATGAGCTGATGACGTGTTGTAGCAGATATATTTTTTCGCAAAGCCTGGCGTGTATGCTTTGAAGACCCAATCAAACGCACCCGAGGACAGGTTACCCAACATAGGACCGTGGCTCCCACCGCGACCAATTCCCATGCTAATTCCGCTCCATACTAGAAACGGTATTGGCATTAGCGCTATCGTAATGAACGTGGCCGACCCGTCGTGGGGCACACAGCAAGTTCTTTAAAACTTTGTCCGCGAGGATCGCAGGCCAGCGTCCGCCCAACGAACCCACCTTTCCCCCCTTTCCCCCGTACTTCGCAACCGTCCCGGCCGAGGCTTGCAATTGCCTTCCTCGTTGCATTGTTCAGGCCCAGCCCATGACTATCCGGAAACATGTCCGAAGCAATCGGGCTCGACATGACGTACGTATAGCATCTTCCACGTAAAGGTTGCTGGTAACGCAGTATACTGACAGTTCAAAGGTTTGGCGTGACCCTAATAGGATTAGCCGTCACTGCTAGGTGAGTTCGGGCCCTCCTGTGCTGTCAGTCGAGACTCTGATCTTCGTGACTTCTTCCCCGAAGCCTATTTGGAGGTATGTCTGTTTGATCTTGATCATACCTGCTGTTCGCTCATTGGATCCCTCCTGCTCGCAGTGACGTCTTCGCAGGCGCTATGGTACTATAGGCATTATCCTCTCGACAGGAAGTTCCTTCGGGTCATGGTATGTTTTCACTGCTTTCGGTCGGGGCTACACTTCAGTTGCGGTCGACAGGTGTTCACCGTCTGGTCTCTCGACACCATCAGCCTCTTCCTGTATTCTGCGGCTAGTGAGCGATTCCTTACCACATATTACAAACGTTATCTCGCAGGTGTTAATGTCAATTCCTGCAGTGTGGGACTACCTTGTTATAAAGCAGTTCACTTTCGGTAATCTAGCCTTGCCCTGGTGAGTAGCTATTTGGAGTCCGTTTCTGGGTTACGAACTAATGACACTCTGTTGCAGGACGTCGAACGTATGTTGTTTGAGATCGGTTATGATGCGCAAGTGCTCACGCAACTCCTTTTAGGCTCAAATCGTGGTTAACGTGGGTCCTTCATGTGTTAACTGGCATGGACCATACTAATCCCATATATTTTCGTTAGGCTTTCGCCATTGGAATCATTCAGTCGTGCGTTGATTTTATCTCATGATTCACGCCTATTGGTGTTGATGGCTCAATCAGGTTCTATACGTACCGAATATGGACGCGTGAGTGATCCGGCTAGTCTGGCTCGATACACAGACAGACTCAGTCGTTTTCCAGTGACGGGATACAAGACCTTGGTTGCCATCCTTGTACGTCTGGAACGCGCTTTTATATCATTTAACCTACCCTCAACCTTGTGTGTGTAGGCTATCTTCGTGTTTGCCGACATCTGTGCGTCCGAGGGTATGTGGCACCTGATACTGATTAATTAATATATTCGCTCTTCAGCTCTTGGACTCGGTGAGTAGTATGGTTCCGCTCAAAAACAGCTCCTTATCCTCACCATTGTTTATTCGCAGTTCTCTTTGTGGAAAGGTTTGCTACCATCACGCTCCCTATTTGAGGCTACGCGTAGCTTACGCGGGACTTGCCTGCAGCGTTACCACGGCCTCCCTGGCAGAGTTCATCCTGTTGACCGTACGCTTTACTTCGCCGCGTTCCGGTATGCCCGACCCCACTCATGCCCCTCTAGCCGTACGACATAGCGCTGAGTACCACTACCGCTGCCACGGATATCTTGTTATGTGGCGTGCTTGTCACCCTTCTCGCCAGGTCTCGGACGGGTTCCGCTGGGTGCGTTCCGCAGCGTCGCTATCAGCCACCCGTGGACTAACTAACCTTCGTGCATTAGAGCGGATCGCTTGATAAACCGATTAGTGCGTCGATCGCGCGTCATGTTCGCTCAAGGCCTCGAAAATGACTGACGAAACGAACAGCTGTTCTATACGATTAATACGGGCTTGCTCACCAGGTGCGCCTCTTCGACGTCTCGAGATCGCGGGCCCGTCCTGATGCGCCAAGTACTGCAGTGTTTGCTCCATCGCCTCGCTCGTTACAGTGCGGCATTCCGAATTTCCTTCCTCTCCTCGAACCAGTCATATTCACTAACGCTGTTCTTGCATGCAGGTCCTACTTCTCCCTGCAACAGCTGTCTACGTTATGTGCTATTACATCGGCTCTCGCAGTACGGTCCCCATACTCCGTCCGCGCTGTCAGGCTCTCACGTCCTCGCGCAGTGTACACCGTATCACTATTAGCAACGCTCAACGCGCGCGAGGGCCTGCGGCTGCAGGCAGAGCTCTTTGGCCAAGGGACGCTGCCCCCACTGAGTTCGCGCACGTCCAATAGCGTTTCCAGCAAGCGCAGCGTCCGTGCCGTGGACGCCATGGTGCGCATCCCCGTCACGTCTGGGTTCGTTCGTCCCACGCAACTCATCAGATTCGTTGTCTCTCCAGGCCCCCTCAAAGGAGATAGTCGTCGCGATCCAGCGCGACACGACCGTCACCGTCGAGTTGCGGACGTCACGGCCACCGTTACCAGTCAGTCTCCCTTTGGGCCAGACCCAAGGCGTCACTCCGGACCAGAGCGGACAGATCCTCGTCAGCATGTAATACGAACTGATTTCGATGTAGTCTACACGCATCTGTATCTTAGGTCTCCCTGTAGGCTGCTCCGGTAAACATTGACGCTGGACGCTAGTTACTAGTACGTAGATCTTGAACTCATGACATACCCTCCCACATCGAGTCGCATCGAGTGGTGAACGCTGGACTGCCAATAGTGGAGTTGCACTATCCGAGACTAAGGACTACAAGACTGGCACACTAAAGTCGGAACCGAAAAGGTCTTCTGAAAGCAACTTCTTCTACGAACGTACTGTACACTGTGGTTTCGCCCCGAGCATCATGGTGTTGGTATCCAAATGTAGATCACGAAATGAACGTTGCCTCCACGTAGAGTGTGCCCTCGACCTCTGCCTTGTCCGAAACACCCTCGATCAACCCCGCTGGTAAGCTCACATTGAGCTTGGCAGGGTTCAGCCACTGTGGCGTACGAGGTTCACAAGTGAGAAGTGCGAAAAGAAAAACACGGGACTCACCTGGTAGATGTAAGGCTTCGTCCCAGAGACGTAGTTTACCATGCTCTTAATCATGTATGGAATCTCCCCGAGGACGTCCACCTTCTCGATCAAGCCCTTGTACGCATCCGGCGTCCCGACGTCCGAAACGATCGTAGCGTCCAGGGAACCTTGCGCATCTGCGACGAGCGAAGGCGCCGCCCAGCGGAACGTGAGCTCCGTCGGCGCATGATATCCCGTGTCCGGATCGCGCGCCGTCTTCGAGTGAGCCGCGCGCGAGACGACGGCCGCGCTCGCGGCCTGCTCCTCGCCCGGCCACTTCGTCTCCGTCGTAACCGCGGCGAGCTTGCCGCCAAGGACGAGCGAGCCGACGTTGACGGTGACGAAGCCGGAGCCGGCGCCCTTGCGCCCATAGCTGTCGGTCGTCGTGAACTCCATCTGGATCGCGGACACGCCGCCGAGCGCGTCGGACTGGAAGTGCGCAAAGTTCCAGCGGGCGGCGACGAGGTCGACGCGCATGCCCTGGATGGCGTGCACGAACATGCCCGGGCCCTTGACCTGCGTCGCGTGGCCCTTGTGCACGACGAGGCCGGTCGCGACGTTGCGCGGCCAGAAGCGATGGACCACGTACCCCTCGGCGTTCTTCGGGTCATGGCCAAAGTACGAGAAGCCGCCTTTCGGGCCGTTGCCGACCTTGAAGCCGGGCACGGACGCGGGGCGGGCGACCTCGAGGGTGATCTGGAGGTCGTTGTCGAGGTTGGCTGTGATGGTGTAGGACTCGGGGGTGTCGGAGCCGGGCTTGGACTTGTGGGTGATGGAGAACTGGTCGGCCTTGGAGGACCGCTTGTCGAGCCCGGGCGGAGGGGTGACAAAGTTGGTGACGTTCACGGACTTCCAGATCTTCTCCTTGGTGTTCGGGTTGTAGATCTTGCAGGTGAATTGTATCGTCGGATACCATACGCTGCAGGGGAACCGAGCGCGCGGAGATCGCGAGGCATTAAAGGTAAGCTGGGAACCCAGATGGACAAGGATAGCACGCACCCGACTGCCGAGTGAATAACCTGGCACATCAACGACGTCCCATCCTCGAGGAAGTTGTAGAACACCTGAGTCTCAACGGCGAACCCTCCAGGACACGCCCATTCCGTATCCTTGGGCTCGAGCGCGCCATGGAGTTCCGAAGGCCCGAACGCTGAGGAGACGGGATGGAAGTTTGGCGCGTTGGGGTCGACCGGGGCAGAGGTGCTGCAAGCTCATCTGAGGCACGTCATGCACAGGCTTTGAGAGCGACTTACGAGAAAATCGAGGAGAACATCGTCGTCGTCGTCGAGAGGCAAATGGACACAGTCGAATGGCAAGCAGCCTCAAGCAGCCTGCCGAATCCCGTGCCGCGCGGCCTCACGCGGCCTGCACACTCACGTAATACTAATAGCCTACATAACCTTATGCCCATATCCAGTAACACGCTACAAGGTTCAGGATTTCGTCAGACCCGCCTCGCCGCCCAAGCCGTGCATTAATATTCCTGTCCATCGACCGCGTCTTCGACATCGATGGGCATGCAAGCAGTGAGCAGGTGAGCAGCAGAGTGGTACGCGTCCAACACATATTTACTGATCGTTCCCGGTCACAGCCAGGGGCAGTGCTTGTTCGTCAGTCGCTTGCTCTTTCGCAGCACCATTTGGCAGACCGTTCCCAGCTGGCGTTTCGACCGGACATTTATTCAGGTACACGGCTCCCCCTCAAGTTGTACAAGCCACTTGCCACGGTGCACGGCGCCAAAGAGCCTCACCCGCATACTCAGCGCACCGTAGGACCCTCCATGAGCCCGCGATCCATCCCGTCGCTTGGTATCCTGCTCCCGCAGGAGATCCATGACGAAATCATTGACTTCCTTCCTGACGACCACGACGCGCTCCAGAGTTGCGCTGTCGTATGCCGCGCCTGGCTCCCGCGGGCGAGACGCCACCTCTTCCGATCCCTCACCCTCGATCCCTCTCCCCGCAGCTGCCGCTTCGTGAAACTCGCCCAGTCATGTCCCGATATACAACCGCTGGTCCGGGACCTCGAACTGCGCGGGCGCACCGCTACCTCAATGGCGTGGTGGGAAGGCGCACAGAGGACGGTCATCCCGTGGCCCACACTAGCGACCCTCCCCGGAAACGTCCCCCATCCTGACAGCCTCCGTCGCGAACCGGATGCGGTAGAGGTGCTGTCCTGGATGCGCCTCACGTTCGCTCCTGCCGATCGCGGTGGTCCCGCGCTGCTAAACCTCCCCAAAATCCACACGCTCAGACTGTCGGAAACGACGCTCAACACCGAGTCTGCAGTGTTTCTTGGGGAGGTCTTCCTACACGTCCAGACTCTGACTCTCAACCAATGCCGTGTCATGTCATTCACCGGTTTGGCTACGCTGTTTCGAGCGTTCCCCCGCCTTCGTACGCTGCGCCTACTCGCGGTTGATTGGCTGAGGCATAGGGTGGGCGCCCCTCTCCCAGACATCACACCCGGCTCGCTTTCGAATCTGACCACCCTGGACATCTCGCGGGACTTCCACGTCGACACGCTCGTCGACTGGCTCTTACAAGTTTTAGCGCACAAGACCATCCGGCGTCTGTCCTGTTCCATCTCCACCTGGAGTTGTGCGAAAGCGATGCGCACCTTCCTGAACGCCTCTGGCGGTTCCCTTGAACATTTATCTATTTCGCTTGCCCAGACCTGGGATCCCACTGGTACGTCTATTCCCATTATCTAGCGTCGTTACGATCGCACTCCACTCACGTATCTCTGCGCCTTCAGCGATCTTGGAAGGTACTCAGCTCGACCTTGCTCCTTGCACGGGCTTGCAGTCGCTGCACGTCTCATGCTCGCCAGGTCCTGGAGAGCCCTCAAGCCGCTCCTTGTCCTGGGTCCTCATCCTCCTCTCCAAGGTCCGCTCCCCCCAACTTAAGGAGATACGGATTTCCATCGCGTCCCCCGAGCTCGCGCTTCTCAACCTGGAGGGCCTGGATGTCGTCTTAGCGCACAACGATCTCCGCGGTATGCGCGCGCTCACCTTCGACGTCGACGATACGAAAGCTACCTCCAGGCGTGGAATCGAGGAGATCGAGACATTGCTCAAACAGCGGGTCCCGACTGCGAGCGCACAGCACCTGTTTCGGCTAGAGTATCGATGTTAGGTAGCGGGTGGTTATCACTACATTCACGATGGACTATCATCCAACGTTGAACACAGGACGAGTCTGGTCCGAGTCCGAGGCGTCGTGGGGCCGTGGTCTTGTCACGCAGCCCGCCGTTGACCCCGCCAACCTACCTATGCATTTGCTCCACGACTTCAGCTTAAGGCGACCGCCGATATCCGGGGCATATCAAATGGAAGAAAATCGAAGGTGATCGCTGTTGTCGATGCGACGGTACTGTATTAATATTCCCACCCAACGCAAGAGACGTTTCGGTACCTGAATCGCTTTGCGACTACTTTAGAGTGCTGTTGTGAGGTATGGCTATGCCTCGTATGTATACATACGTACTCGGTGCAGTGGTGTTGAGTACCGTGGAGGCGTTGTCTGTGCGCAAACCATGGAAGAGGCACGCTTGCATAGCCTCAGGATCCGAAACGTGATAGTAATAATCGCAGGAGACGAAATTCGAAATTCAAGAGCCTCCCGCACTCGCCGTGCCAACACCGGAAGATCGACGCGGTCCGAGCCTCGTAAGCTAACTTCGACATCCTCAACTCCGAAGATTTGAGCACGTCAGTCCCTGGTCAGTCCTGAGTTGACGAGCGCAGTGCGCGCTGCGTCGACTGCAGTGGAAGGAAGAGGACAAGAACTGTACTGTAGGACAATGAGCTACAAGTCTGGACATTCGGCATCAGGTTGACGCGTAACGGAACCGCCTGCGGCTTGGGAGGACGAGAAGCGCCGGCTGCCAAACTCGGGCTAAGCGAAGGTAGGAGACTGATATCATCTCCAGCTCTTTCCTGCTTCTTCCGCTCCCTCACCCTTCTGGCTCCAAGTACAGTGCTACTGCGACCTCAGCTGCACAAAACAATGTGCCATGTTGCGGTCGGTGCTCAGCCGCTCTCCCCCTCGCGCCTCCTTCCCGCAGGTTTCCGCCGGTCTTCATGACTTCTCGTCGGCTTCGCGCGCGCGGAGAAACCATTCGTGGCTGATCCCGAGGACTGAGCGTACGGCTACTACTCTTACCCCCGCTGACTCGAGCGAGCCTGGTCCGTCCACTCTGCTATATGCGCACTTGCCTGGATCATTACACAGCTTCAGGAGCTATGGTTTCGTCTCTCAAGACACTAACTCGCTACGTTCGCGTCGGTATCCCATCCACGTCTCGCCTGGCCATGTTCGCGCCTTCCACTCAACGTCCCGGAATCAAATAAGCCCCTTACCCTTCCTCGGCGCGCTGCTGAAAGTGAGTATATCGCGACATGCTGCACGCACACGCATTCCTACTAGAGGAGATCTGTACTGACCTCGTGTCGGCCACATTGGTCTCCTAGTCCTCGACCGCTTTGGAGTTCGCGCGAATGGCCGCGCGCGTCGGCCTCACATTCGTCCCCCTCCTCCTCCTGAAGAACATGAAGTCCAAGAAGATGCTGCAGAAAGCGGAGCAGTACGGCCATCCCAACTTGGAGAAGAAGAGGGAGGCCGTCCTGCGCAAGATCAGGTACCGCACCATCGTCTTCCACATCCTCATCTTCATCCCCCTCGCCCTCTACTGGGCGACCATCATCGCTAGCTTGGAGCGCACGCCACTAACAGGAAGGTACGCCGCGTCTCACCTCTCCCCGCCCAAACATCCTCCTATCTCCATCATCCATCTTGCGCAGTCGCTCCCCAATACAAACCCGGTCCCGAACGTGTCCACTGACGTGTCCCCTCCCAGATGGCGAGTCATCCTCCTGTCCCCAGAAGAAGAGGAAGACATCGCTGCACAGCTCGCAGGCCCCGGGTGGTACCGCGCCGTGGGCGAGATCCTCACCGCGGACGGGGGAGCGCCAAGCATCATCCCTCCCTCGGATTGGCGCCTCGTGTGGGTGCGGGACACCCTCCGCCGGCTCGAGAGCGCGATACCGACCCTCCAGCACGAGGACGAGCTTTGCCCCCAGTGGATCGACTGTGGCCCGGGCGACATACCCCTTCCCCCTCCCGCCGAGTACCCGCTGCGACCGCGCCCACGAGGGTCAGAGACCCTGCGACGGTGGGCGGAGCTGAGTTGCGCGCGCGTCGCTCCCCCATCCCCACACGCGATCGCCGGGCCGCCATACTCCCTGCTCCTCGTCGACCGCCCGGACTCGTCCAACGCGTTCTCGTACGGATTCGGCCCGGACGGGGGAGGCGGCATTGTCGTCTTCTCGGGCTTCCTCGACGAGGTGCTCGCGAGGCACCCGTGTCCGCCCGCGGAGCAGCCACCGCAGTCGTTCCTGTCGCGGCTGTTCGGCCTCGCGCCGCCGCGCGCACCGCACCCGGTGCCCACGGAGCTGCAGACGGCGGAGCTGGCGACGCTGCTGGCGCACGAGCTCGCACACCTGGTGCTCAGCCACCACATCGAGACGCTGTCGTCGGGCTCGATCGTGTGGCCGAGCGTGCTGTCGATCGTGACGGACGCGATCCGCGCGTTCCTGTTCCCTGTGACGATGTTGTGTGAGTGACGTTGACATGTTCATCTTGTTCGGCACCTTGTGCGTGAGAAGAGTGGTTGACTGTGTTCGTGATGCGTAGTTGGACCGTTCATCAACGATGCGCTGGCAGGGATGTGGAAGGCGGGCGCCGGAGAGTTCTCACAGCTGCAAGAATTCTGCACGAGCCAGAAGCAGGAGATCGAGGCCGACGTCGTTTCTATCAGGTGCGCGCAGCGTCGCCTCTGGTTTGTGTCAGTCACGTTTATTGACGCGTCGGGCGCAGGTTGCTGGCACACGCAGGCTTCGACCCCCGCGAAGCCGTGCGCTTCTGGGAGGACAGGAGTAGCAATGCCCAGACGGCGGAGTGCTCCCCTGCGCGTGCCGAGGCGGCCGTCGTGCAGGAGCCCAGCGCCGCTGCGACCATGGCGCGGAGGATCATGGGCGAGACGCATCCGGTGCACGAGCTCCGCGTAGAAAATCTCAAGTCAGAGCTCGAGCGGTGGGAGCAGATGCGGCGGACGGCGCGGGAAGCACGGGAGCGGGAGCAACAGCGCACACAGGCGGCGGCGGAGGCGGAGAAACGCCAGCGACCGCCATAGTCGCTCTGGCCCACCTGCATCCCATCCCTATCCCCATCTAACGGAGAGTTTAGTTTATCGCACCGGGAGAAGGCCGCCAACCAGCACTTTATACATTCGAACACAGGATCGTGTCGTTTTAATCGCAAGTTGGACTCACCGCACACTCGTTTTCCCTACTAGTTGTCGCAACTGTTCCGGGCTTGGAATATCCGTCTCGTGCTCTCGAGTTTTTCTCAAGTATCATATTGTAGTTGTAGGATGTGTAGTAGTTAGCTGAGCATATCTAACCGCCTCTCACTCACCCCGGGCCGTCGAAGTGGCTTGGGCCTGGATGGTCGACGGGAAAAGCCTCGCTCAAGTATTGACATTCGCGTACGTACCGTCTCAAGTGTTTGCCTGGTTGCATCGTTCAACTTGTGGCATTGAGCAGAATTACTACTCCCGATGCACGCCTCAAAGAATGGGTGGATGGCAAGGCGGGTATTTCGATTACCGATCTACTTACTATAACCACCGTGGCTGATATGTCAACGTCGCAGACACTACGAATGCACCCCACACCGTCGCTTGCGCACCGACAGCTCGAATATTTGACGGAAGGCAAATGAGCTGAGCAGTATTCAATGTATCGAAATTGATACCCGCGGTGATACCGGGTGCGTTTCCGATTCGTGGGAGGCTGTCCCAAACATCCTTGGACATGACGCAGAGAGGTGTACCACCGGTCAACCGTCCTACGCCGGTGTTCTCGAAGGTCTACGCAGGCTTCTCAAGCACCCAGCTCGCGTACACGGGGCCTCGAGCTGGGGCTGCACGTCCGCGTCATCGTCGACGAAGCCGAACTCTTGCAGATGTCGAACCACGGCCCGACAGTCGAAACTGTGCCCCCAAGTGGCGCCCCCCGGGGTCTGCAAAGAGCCCGCAGCCAATTGGGCATGGGCAACTGCTATATCACGAATCCCAGTAATTCAAGCGTCAATGAGATGCCAAGTGCGTTGGGCTTCTCGTCCACATCCTCGCATGGCGACCTTAACCCTCTGGCCGGAATCCATGCAAGATACCTCGACCTTGACCTTCTTCGGGAAAGCTGCGTGTGGCTAAGGCTTGTATATTGGTATGTGCTCCGGCCACTTCTGAACGTGGATTGGTATGAGTAAACCCCCACCAGGCGGCTCGCGATACGCCCTAGTACGTTCTCCAGATTAGACCGATTTCCTGCATTGCTTTCCAGTGGTCGAGCTCGACACCGCCGGAGTGCCCGTTGCATCTGGGGATGGACGTGACGCGGAATGGTACCTGCCCTTACCTTTCCAATCCGATGGTGGAACCTTCAGTGACCCAAGGTGATCGAGCTGGCATGGTACTCGGGTCCGCGGAGGCTGGCGCACTCCGTCACAGACGTTGTCAGCCCCATCACAGCACGAATTTAAACCTCCTCGAGCCAAACCGCAGCCCATCCGTTCTCTTTCCATCTGACCAGGCGCCCTCATCCTGTCCAAGAACTACGCCATCATGAAAGCGCCGTTCTTCCAGACCCTCGCGCTCGTTCTCTCCAGTCTCTTCTTCGTCCACGCGACACCCCTGCCGCCTCCTGCTCCACTTACTCGACCTCTGGTTCTGTCGCGCCAAGAGTCCAACACAAACACAATTGGTGCCGCACTCAACCTTTCTGACTTGCAAGGGGGCATCTCGCGTAGATTCGGTGAAGAGGTACGTCCCATCCTACCTCCACGTTATCCCTGTCGTGCTGACATGCTCATCCGTGCCCCGCCTCCAGGAAGGACTGCCGATCCGGGTCATGGAAGGCAACGCCGAGGGGACACACCCCAAGGC
Source organism: Sanguinoderma infundibulare (assembly GCA_032821775.1). Lineage (NCBI taxonomy): Eukaryota > Fungi > Basidiomycota > Agaricomycetes > Polyporales > Polyporaceae > Sanguinoderma > Sanguinoderma infundibulare. Next base: position 1,238,912 of record JAVLRN010000012.1, on the reverse strand, counting down.
GTTCCCGTACGCAAACTACGAGCAGGACGTCGCGAACCTTGTCTGGAACGGGGATGGGCCGGCGGGTGGGCAGCAGGTTTGACGGTCTGGCGGTGGTGTCTCGGCGTGGTCGTTGAACGTCTTCGCGCGCTTCCCAGCGGAATGCATAAGTGGTGTACGGTTTCCGGGTCACGATTGAACAGACATTACTATTGGATTTAGAGTGGTCGCGCGTGACGCGTGACGTTTGAAACGAACCTTGAAGTCGCCGGCGGGCCCTTGAACGTGGAGGCTGCATGCATGTCGCGAGCCGCATCTCGTTGCAACACGCATCCGGTCGTCGTATTGAAAAGGGAATGAGATTAATAAACCGGCCATGGTCCATAGAACGACATGTACACTGAATGCATATCGGGGATGTACTCGATCCGATGCTGTGCGATCTTGAGCGTCCGCGTCGATGGTCAAGCAATTCATACGTGACGTACTACCTCATTCTACTCGTCCGCCGCCAGGCCCTTCCTGGCAATTAATGAATGTCGGGGTTCGGGGATTGTACCTCCGTTTCACGAAAGTACAACGTGATCCACGCCAGGCTCCCATCAAGAATTTCAATGAACAACGCTCGTCGGCCCTGACGGGCCCGGAGCCTGTGAAGGAGTACATAAAAGTTGTGTGATGAATCTTTCGACAGGCGAAGCTGACAGGATCAGTGATACTAGTAGTGTATATTTTCACATATTGGTATCCTTCGGTAGCTCAGTTGGAAGAGCGCAAGACTGTAACTGGTTAACTTGGGCATCTTGATGTCGCTGGTTCGATCCCGGCCCGAAGGACTACTGTAGGCTCAGGTTCTTTTTACAGTTTTTTGTTTTCGCGTGCGTGAAGGACACCAGTATGGTGCCGGCAGGCGCACGGGGGACCCGCTTGTCCACGGAGCAGGAGCAGGACGGGAGGGAGGACGAACACTGCTGCCATGTAAGAGGAGCGTAAGCACTGTACTGTGCGCTCAGCGCTGAGCACGCAGTGAAGGTCTCCGGACCGGAGACTCGAACGGCGACTGTCGGCTGTTCAAATCCACCCATTTACGTTTTCATTCCGCGCAACATTGAGCTAAGAGGAATGGCTAGTGAAACACTGGTGCCCGGTTCGAGATGCAAGACGTTTACAAAAACCCCACGAAGGTTACGGCTCTTCATAGTACTCTTCATAATCCAACGGCCAGGCGTCGCAGTGCTCCCGGTCGACATACTGCGCAGTCACCGGCAGAACGGCATCGGAGTCGGTGTTGTTAGGATGGAGCTCGTTCCACGCTCGCTTCGAAAGCGCGAAGCCGACGTCGGTCTCGTCGACGGCGAGCATGTAGATCGGGTCCTCGTTGCGGTAGCTCAGCTTCCAGCAGGTGGTGCAGTACTCGGACGTGTCTTCTGAGAAAGGTTGGTTTCGGTGTCGGTCAGGGAGTTCTTGAGATGCGAGCGGGCGGGATGTGAATGTGCTTACCGGACACCTTGAACGCTGCACCGACGTAGGGAAAGCCGAACAAGTTGCCGATCACGAACTGCGGGGCTGTACGAGCAAGATGAAGGGCATGAGAATGCGGAAGTGGAAATGGGAAGTGTTTAATGCGGGCGACGCACAAATGTCGTTTCCACGCCCGCAGGCGGTGTCCATGACGGGTAGATCCTTGGTGAACTGGTAGCTCAAGACGGCCTGGGACTGGAAGGGCGACCGCTCGTCGCCGCTTTCGGGACTGGGGGCCCAGAACGCGGCGATGGCGAAGGAAAGGGCAGAAGTGATGGTGGTGAAGAGGTGCATGCAGAGAAGGCGGTCGGACTGGCGAGGGCGTTTGCTGGGATGGAAGTGTTGGATGCCGTGCTGTTTCGATACATACCGTTTTATTAACCTGATCAGAGCCATTACAAAAGTGAAACGCGGCACGTTCCCATTTGCGCTCCGCGTCTTCAGGGGGTTCACCGGATATCGTGGTAGAAGTGAACGTTAGATTCAACATAGTATGTCATTGAGGATTCGTTGGAGTTGACCATGTCCACGAACGCACAGGTGATATTCGTGGTGACATGGTCATACCCGTGCTTTAAAACATTGCATGCAGGCGAACGCATTTCGCACAGTGTTTGACGGCCCGCAGCATATGACCTAGCAATGCGGGAAATGGACAAGCTACATTCTTCATGAATCCGATGCACACACCTGTGAAAGATCGCGCCAGGGGCTCGGTCGGACCCTTAATGGGACGAGAGGAGCGAAGGGAAGGTATGCTGGGACTGGATTGAGCAGTTAGTAGTACCTAGGGATGCATAATAACAGGAGGTAAACCTTTCGAAGATATTGTAAGTCGTAGTGACGAGGACGTACATATTCATGAACTTCCCGAGACATTCCGCGTCCTGGAGAACACCGCTGGCAGTCATGCTGTTACGAGGTGCTGAAGTCGATGCCAGGCGCTTCGGTGGATCGGATGCTTATGAACAGGCGTTTCTGGATGATGAAGCCTGTATGTCGTTGGGTCGCTATGCACGCTACATACCCGTTCATAACAGCATAGCGCAGTCGAGGTTGCTGGCTTGGACCAAGGCAAAGAATGGCGACGAAGGGCAACGACGCTGCAACGACGCTGCGGAGTCAAGATCTCGGTCCTCGCCGAAGACGGAAGCTTCTCAAGTTGATCGACGACGTCGCATGCGTCATGTGTGCCTGACTGCATCCTCTCCGCCATAACCAGCTCTCGGTGCAACATGCCTAGGGAGATGGGCTCCAAATAGTGGCGTTTGAAGCAGTCGTGGTCTCTTCTGGGGATAGTTCATGCGTGAGAAGTGGGCCGAGGATGGTACGAGAGCGAATTAATCGGGTATGTGCTGGCGGCGAAGATCGAGGTGACCCCACAGTCGAGCATCCGTAATTGGCCCATAGCTGGCGCGGGTCTCTCCCCAAAAACCCCACCCATGCCCGCTCCAGCTTCCCACAAACCGCCCGCCCTTCCGCCCTAAAAGCCCTCCCAGCTCTTCCACCCGCTCCCACCGTCCCCGCACCATCCATTTAGCTCAAACCACCACTCTTCGCTGCACGACTCGCACCATGTCCTCCGCCCTCCGCACCGTCTCCAAACACACCCGCTCTCTCTCCGCCGCATCCCGCGTCGCGCTCCCCAGCGCACGCCAGTCGCAAGCCCGCGCCTTCCACTCCCCCTTCGCCATGCTCGCGACGCGCGACTCCCCTCTATCGAAGCCCCCCGCCGCGCCCACATCCACCGCCAGCGGCATCTACGAGAAGAACATCCAGTACGACGCCGAGCCCGTCACCTCCGGCGTCGGCCACCGCCTCTACGTCGTCTCCACCCCCGACCCCGCGAACACGCCGTACGAGGTGCCGTCCGGCGCGTACCCCACCTCCGCGCCCTACCAGAACTACACCCCCACGGAGGCGCCCGTGCCCTCGGGCGCGCAGTTCGCGTCGACGAGCACCGGCTTCGCGCACCCGCTCACCAACAAGGTGCCCCGGAACGAGTCGGGCGTGCGCGAGTCGTCCGCCGTCCGCTACCGGGAGGCACCGGGCGAGATGCACGCCCGTGGCGGCAGCTACGGGGGCAAGGGCCTGGCCGATCCCGCCGGGACGCAGAAGGGGCCCGCGGGTGAGCTCCCGGACGTGAACCCGGTCCCCCTGTTCGAGAACGCGGAGCGGTTCTCCAAAGCGGGCGTCGACCACGCCTGGAAGGAGCGCAAGTGAGCTGGGCTCGGCCCGGCCCTCTCGCACGCAGTGTCGCTGACGGTGCCATCGCGGGCTATCATGGGAACGGGAGTTGGAACCTGGCCATAGAAAGGGTCTGGAATTGTGGGGGTTGACGAGAAAAGGACGTTTCGCATAATCGCAGGTTCGCTCTCCCTAGTGCAGTGTTTACAGCTCTGTGTTCTGTATATTTCCGTCGAGCATCATCACGAGAAGAGTCAACAGTCCGTGTACGAGTATCTCCCGTCCTATAGCATGTCATTGTCGCTATCGTTGTTACCATGTCCTTAATGCATACCGTGTAAATGTCCCCTGGTCCGTGCGCGAGAATGGTTTGAGATGGATCGTCGCTGCCAGCTGCGGACTGAATAGCGTTTTGACATGTCGTGAGGCAGAAGCTGGGCGGACGTAGAGCGCTTCTAACTAGTGTGACGTCACAGGCTTCTCTTCCTCAGAATAACATCGACGTCTCCCCGAGGTTGCATGATCCCCAAGCCCATCCGTTCCCGGGCAAAGACGGGACGCGTTGTGCAGCCCTCGTCTATCTCGAGCGATGCGTACGTCAGCAGTATCGCGACGAACAGCCGGAGCTCCGTCATCGCGAAGTGTCTGTGAACACCGTGGTCAAGACTCGTAGCTCGCGCGACCGGTTTGGCCACTTACCTCCCCTCACACATCGACACCCCGCCGCCGAATGCCATCGAATGGTTCGCGACCGCCTTCCCGTCCTTCGTGGCCCGCGGCGGGTTCACGTACCGGCGAGCGTCGAACTCGTCAGCGCGCGGGTGCACCTCGTCGTCCAGGTGCACGTGCCGCGTCGCGCACAGCACCTTCTCGCCCGGGCGCAGCTGGTAGCCCCCTAGCGTGACGGGGTGCATGACGCGGCGCACGGAGAACGAGGAGCTGCTGTAGCGCAGCGTCTCCTGGATGGCGGACGAGAGGAGCGGGATGCTCGTCGGGTTCGACACGACGACGTCCTCGAAGAAGGCGGGCCCGAGTGTCGCGGACGGGTGCGCAGCCTGCCACTGCGCGCGGACGGCGTCGAGCTCGGCGACGAGCGGGGCGAGGCCCTCGGGCTGCTGCAGGAGCTCGGCGACGAGCCAGTACGCGGCCCAGATCGCGTTTGCCTCGAGTGCCCAGAGCTGGCTCGCGAGAACGGCGGCGATGTCGCGACTCGGCTGTGTGACGTCGGCCCGCGTGTGGTTAGCAGGATGCGAGAGGGCGAGGGCGAGGGCGAGGGGACATACCCAGTTGTCTCGCCGACCGTCGAGGCCCACATGGAGGAACGGGCTGACGTCCTCCGCGCCGTCCTCCCGCTGGGCGATGTATTCCTCCATGACGTCGATCACGCGCTCCCAGGCCTCCAGCGGCTTTCGCAGCATGAACTTGGGCAGCCCCGCGCTGATCATCGGGAAGCTCTCGTCGAACGCCTTGAACCCTGCCCACGTCTTCTCTGCCGGGAAGTCGGGCCCGAACCCCGCGTGCGCCGCGGCACGGTACATGGGCGGGATGATGAACGACTGGAGCGGGCCCGACGCGCCGTCCATGCTGGAGGCCATGCTGACCAGCGTGTCGTGCGCGCTGGCGAGGTAGGCGGAGACCATGGGCTTTATGTTCCCCGGGAGGAGGGTGTGGCGGAGGAGGGGCAGGTAGGTGTTCAGCATATGCGGGCAGTACCCGATTTCGTCCCGGATGGAGAATATCTCGCGGGCCATCTCGAGACGGACGGCGAGGAAGTCGAAGTTCTGGAGGTGCGTTTAGTCTGTCATGTCATCCGTCGGATTCGAATCGCAGGACGCACCTCGGAGTCACGGTACACTTGGCTGATGAGCTGGCTCGACCTTAGGCAATGTGGAAAAGCGGCGGACGAGAGAATACGCACCGAGGGCGACGTGACGAACACCATCTCTTTGCCCAGAGTCGTGACACGAAATATGGGGCCAAGGAGCCTCCTGGATACGTGTACGTTGGAAGCATATCATTTCCAAGAAGGACGACGAGAGAAACGCACGTCATGTAGCTAAAGAACCCGTCGGGGTCCTTGCCCATCTCAATCGCGTTCCCAACCCATGGTATCCAATACGGCGCGCGAGGAGGGCGTGTCGTGTCGACGCCACGAATTATTTTGTGCGCCCAGTAAAGGCCGACGAGGATGAGGGCGAACGCGAGTGGTGACTGGGTCACGAGGCCCACAGGAAAGCTGGAGAGGACGGGTGCGTTGGCGTTGACGTTGAAATCTTCTTCAGAGTCAGACATCGCGCGAGTACGAGAAGGCACAAAGAGAGGGTCAGACGTAAGCAGAGAGATTTGAGGTTGTCGCCACAGCAGCTGGTATATAGGCACGAAGGCGGAGATATGAGGGTAGCGCGTAGTGTCCGCCCAAGTCGCGGGTGTTCAATTTGGGGTGCGCCGACTCAGACGTTCCTGGCGGTGATGGATCCGGGAGAAGTTGAGGAAGTAGCAAGGCAGGCAGTCGCGGCCAGACCAAGGAAGAGGCCGCCCAGACACCAGCAGGGCAAGTATTACGTTGAGTAAAGCCCCTTCAGATCAGCTGTGGCGTCACTCGAGCGCATCTGCGAGACGAGGTGGTCCCGTACCCCGTCGGCGTTGCACTCCCACCGCGGCATGTTATCTGGCGCGAGGGTACAACCAGGGTACAACACATGCAGAGTAGGAGACCTCGCACACCGACATCGACAATACGGTAAAACCCCGTCCGTCTCGATCAATCACCTGGGTGAGTACGGAAAGCCGGGCCGTGTTGTGCTTGCGCTCCAAGCAGCCCACCGACGCCGACGTACGAGAGGCCGACCAGACAGAAATCTGGTTCATGAAATATTGTTCTTCCCATGGCGCGAAGAAACGTATCAGTACAACAGGTATTAAGTAGATCATCGTCTGCCAAACGCAGACGAACCAAACCCCGCAGAGAAGATACTTAGTGGTATAAGTTATAATGCACCGAAGCCTCCAAAGTTTAAAGAGTCCAGACCAAAGTCCACCGCGCACGGTAAGTATGTAGTCCGACCATGACCCCGTGTACGGACTCAGTCCTCGAAGCCCAGCTCGTGGTCCCGCTTCGCCCGGAGCAACGCAGCCCGTTCCTCCCCGGACATCGCGTACCACCCTTCGACGGTGTCCTCGAGCTCCATCTCCCACTTCTCCTCCAGCTCGAGCATCTTCTTGCTCTTCTTCGGCGCGGGGGGCTTCGGCGGGGGCGGGGGAGGCGTTCGTCGGTTCGGGTGCAACGGCGCAATCCGCCGGAGCATGCTCTTCGAGGCCTTGGCCAGCGGCGAGTATGTGGGGCGGGCCGTGGGGGGGAAGGGGGAGCCGGGCTGGGACGAGACCCGCCGGATGAGCTCGGACATAGGCGTGGACTTCTTCGCCGAGATCGTGTATGCGCGGTTCGCATGTGCGAAGCTCGTGCGCGCAGGCTGGGGCTGGGGCGTAGCGACGACAGGCCGATATGGCGCGGCAGCAGCAGACGGGGAGGCCGGCCGCGAAGCGGGAGGGGACAGAGGCGGAATGGCGTCGTTTTCCTGATGACATGTGTATTGAGCGCAGTTCGTAGCAGACCGAATATCATCCGAGAACTCACCTTTGAGCTTTGCTCTCCTCCGGAGGATTTTCGACCGCCCTTCTTCGAGGCTGCTGGACGAGGGGAATCGATGTCGGTCGTGATATCGGCCGCATTCGTCGAGATGTCAGCTGCGTGTGCGCCGTCGTCCTCGTCGTCGGAGAGGACAACGGCGCGTTGCTTGCCCTTGCCCTTCTTGGAGGCAGAGGCAATCACGGGTACTTCTGGAGGGTCTGAAGCACCCTTGCTCGAAGGCTGGTCCTTCTCCTTGCGCTTCGCAGCCGACTCGGGGACCGGCGGAGGCGGCATCGCCTCCCGGTCCTTGTCGTTCTCGATGGTCAACTCCTGCTCGTCATCCGAGTCCTGAACAACCTCCTTGCTACTTGGCTTCTTGCCTTTCGCACCTGCCTTGCCCTTCGCCCCCTTCCCCTTTGGCGGAGCCTTCTCCTTCGCTTTCCCGGCGGTCTTCTTCACGGGCTTCTCCTTGGCCTTCTTCGCTTTCGCCTTGGATTTGGAGGACGCGCCGTACTCCTCTTCGTCCTCCTCGTCCACACGCGCCCGCTTCTTGCCTTTACGCTTGGCCGCCTGCGCCACCAGCTCCTCGTCCAGGCCGGCATCCCATTCCATCTCGTCCTCCTCAGTGGCCTTGCGCTTCTTCGCTGCAGTCGACTTCGCCTTCGCTGGCAGTTCGGGCGGCTGCGTCTCGGGCACGAAGTCAGGGGATGGGCCAGGTGCGGGGGCCGTCTCCTTGCTCTTGCTCTTCTTGGGGACCTTTGTGATCTCCACGACGGGGACCATGCCGCCCGACCCAGGCCCGACCACGACGCCGTCTTCATCTGCACCCATGTACGATTCGTCGTCGTCCAACCCGGGAAGTGGCACAGGTGGCGATGGCCGCTTGCGCTTCCGCGGCATCGGCGGAGGTGGAGACGATAGCGGAGATTCGTCGCGTGGCGGGTTTGCGGCCCCAGAGTAGACGCTTTGAGAGGCCTTGGGTGCGGAGGACCCCGGTGTCGAGGGAAGAAGGGGAGGGTCGGAGGGAGGAAGCTGCGAACTCATGTGGGGAGGGAGTGACGGGCGCTGAGGGGGGATAGGGAGGTCGGACGTAGCCATTGGGATGGTGTTCACGTCGGACTCGAAGCCATCTGGGTTATGTGTCGTCTTGAGACGTTTTGAAGGAGAGGGCTTCGATGGGTCTCTGGACTTGTCCTTTGGCTTGCCCTTCTCCGAGCTTGCCTCCTTCGACCCCGCCGGTCTCTTTGTCTTCGGTTTTGCCTTCGACTTTGGGAGGAAGGACAGCTCGTCATCCGACTCTGAAGAGGAAAGCTCAATCACATCATCGTATGTAGCGGGTTGCTTTCCCTTCGACGATCCAGGTTGGTCGCCCTTCGCTTGCGACCGCGCGCGGGACCGCACCTTCGCCCGCTCAGCGATGCCCACCATGCCGACATCCATCAGATCTATACCGCTGTCGGAGACTCGCTGGGTGGTAACGACAGTTGTGGCCGTATACGCTGGCGTCATCGTCGGCTCCATTGGTGGGAGCGGAGGCGGCATAGCATGAGAAGAGGAGGGGAAAGCGTTGATAGAGGACGCCGCAGCACTGGACGACGGTCCAGAAGAGATTGACGAACCTGCACCTGCCGCTGGTGCATCCTTCTTCTTAACTGGTCGTGGTCGAGGCTTGCCTTTGGGAGCCGCGGAAGAGGTGCCTGATGTCTGAGCTGTTTGTATGCTAGACTTGGCTGCACTGATTGGTGTAAACGACGAGATACTGGAGACGACCGGACGGTCCAGTGTGAAGTTGGGGGATTCGATAGTGGAAACTGCGGGTAGACATATCGCTCGCATTTAATGGTTGGAATAGCAGTGGCGTGACATACCTGTCGTGTCCCCGACGTTTGTCGGTGGTTGCGGCGGGTGGTTGAGGCGAGTGGGCAACGGTGTGAAGTTCGGTGATTGTATGGTGGATTCTAGGCCATGGTTTGCGCAATTACGAGGCTCAAGAAGATATGGGCGCACCTGGTGTATCCATTGGGGCTTGTAGTCGAGGAGGTGGAGGCAAACCACCGGTCCGCACTGCAGGCGGGTTTACCATCATCTCGCCCTCACCCTCGCTATCTTCCACGTAGCTATCGCTAAAAGTCGCGTTTGGCATCTCCGTATTGCGTAACGGCCAGAAGGCGAGGTGTTTGAGGAGGGTAGTGGACGAGAGGCGGGGAGGGGAGATGGAGGGCAGAGGCAAAGAGTAATCCGAGTTTGGCGCGCGTGAGTCTACGATTCTTGTGCACCACACGTGTCTCGCGTCCGCTGATGCACGTGACCGCGTCTACTGAGACGCGCGTGGGCGGAGGCGGGCCTCATTCAGTCGGGTGCCGGTAACTTTAAGGGTCTCGGAGCCTTGTCTCGCGTCCGTCAGCCAGGCTGTCAGCACAGCGCATCCTCCTTGTCGCTCACTCCCACGTCGCTCTCGTCCACGCTCAAGCCCGCAGCGCACCCCCCTCCGACCATGCCGCCCACCCAGTTCCCGTTCACCCAGCTCCCGCACATCGAGCCCACCCCCAAGCGGGTCCGCGTCTTTTTCGGAGGCGAGTACATCGTCGACACAACCGACGCCCTCCTCGTGTGAGTCCTTCCCACCGCCGCGTGCTGTGCTCCGAGTCTGTCTGACCTCGGGTCCGGTGCAGCTGGCTGAAGCCCAGCTACCCCTATTACTTCTTCAAGACAAAGGACGTCCCCGACAAGTACCTCGTCGACGCCTTCCAGTCCCAGAAGCACCACATCTACGACATCGTCGTCGGAAACCGCCGCGCGGAGGCCGCAGCGACCGTCTACCACGACGATGAGCTCGACGGGCTCATCCAGATCGAGTTCAGCGAGATGGACGCATGGTTCGAGGAGGACGAGCAGATCTACGTGCACCCCAAGGACCCCTACAAGGTACGTCCCGCCCTTGATCGGGCATAGACACAGGCACTCAGGTTTGACCACACCCCCATTCGTAGAGGGTGGACGTCCTGCAGTCATCGAGACACATCAGGGTCGAGGTGAACGGGGTCGAAGTCGCAAGCTCCACCCGGCCTCGTCTCTTGTTCGAGACCGGTCTTCCCATTCGGTACTACATCCCCACCCCGGACTGCAAGCTTGACCTGCTGGCGCCGTCCGAGAACAGCACCCAATGCCCTTACAAGGTATGTGCCCATCAAGTCGTTCGGGTGTCTGGGATATGTCATAAATGTGACCGCTTGCAGGGCATCGCAAACTACTATCACCTCAACCTTCCCTCGGGCGACGTGCTCGAGGACATCGTATGGTACTACCTCACCCCGCAAGTCGAGTGTGCGGCCGTCAAGGGCTGCGTCGCATTCTACAACGAGAAGGTCGACATCTACCTAGACGGCGTTCTCCAGCCTCGGCCAGAAAGCCCGTGGGCCAGCAAGCGGACCAGCGCCGTCGTTCCCGTCTGAATACGGGCTCACGAACCGCGACCCAGCGCTGGAGGTTGGAGGTGACTGTATCATACTACTCTCGCTCTACAGGACTTTATAGTCAGCTTTCATGTAGCTTCACATTGCTTTTGACCTTGCTAGTCTTGCGGAGACATGGAGTAGATCGTGGACATGGACGGCACTAGGCACACGCATACTTCTATGCTCCTTCTAATGATATCCCGTTGTATGAAGAAAGTAGCTTGCGATAGCAATACATGACATGATGAAATGAGCTAAGATGGTAGATGATACACGAGTGTAAGTCAGCGGCTGCACTCAGGAATTACGGAGGTACCGAGGACCCCGCCGTGGGCGGTTGCGGTGATTGTCGGTTTGTCGGGGACTGGTGCTCGACTGCAATCTCGGCGGACAAACGAGAGATCTCGGAAAACGCTGCTCGGAGCAGGTCAAGGTCCGCGTCCAGGTTCTCCGCTCGGGACTTCATCTGTGCATATGCTGCATCAGTCCCAGGCCTCAGGGGAGGTGTGTGTGTGTGGGTGGGGGGGGGGGGGGGGAGAAGAAGGAGCGAGATAAGCAAATAACTCACAGCAGCAATCGTGTCGCTCGCGGCAATGAGTTCATGGTGATGATTGTACACAAGGCTCTGGCGCTCACTGTCCAACTGCCTGATCTCTGGCACCCACGAAAAAAGGATGTGAATCATCCTCGACTGAGCAACATTGTTCGGCTTCAGCACGCACCCGTCAGCAAATCGTTCTCCGTCTTCAGCAGCGTCGGCAACGACGACGTCGTGATCAGCTGCTCGTAATACGCTCGCGCGTCGAACACGGCCGAATCTAAAGAAACAAATCCCCACACACATGGTCAGCAACCAGCCCTTCCCTTCCCCTCCCGTGTTCTGGTCTCGCACACAGCCCATCCGAAACCGAGCCAGAACTCACCAAAGTCCATCGGGTCCTGGCTGCTCTTCGCCCCGCCCAGGGACGGCGGCGGGCCGAGCCCCAGCCCGTAATGCTTCCTCAGCAAGTCCCGCGCCCGCGTCTTCTGCGGTGTCCCCGACCCCGAGCCCGTGTCCAGCCCCAGCCCCAGCCCCACCACCGAGCCCGGGGCGGAGCCAGGCGTCCCGTGTCCGGACACGCGTCGCGCGGAAGCCGCGTGGCCCGCGCTCACGTTGGGCAGCGACGCTTGCGACGCGGGGCGGCGGAGCGGGGACGCGGGCGGGCGGGGGATGGACGCGTGGCGGGAGGGCGTGCGCGGGGTGTTCTGTGCGCTGAGCGGCGGGTGGGGCGTTCGTGGGGAGCTTCCTGGGGTGAGTGACATGCTCGCTAGGTTATCTTCCGAGCCAGAGACAAGCGAAAGACGGTGCAAGTTGAGATGGAGGGAGACGCGAAAGGGCTTCCTTTCAAGCGCCCACGTAACGATGGCCTTCGATCAAAGTTGCCGCATTCGTCAAATTCATACTGAACGCCTGGCATTCCTGACGGTTGGCGAGCAACGTGATGGGAGACGCATGCCTATTGGAGGTCAATGATTTTCAGGAGAAAACTATGAGCAATAACATATCGGTTTTATAGTGGATGTATACTGAAGTACCGCAACGCGTAGCTATAATCACTAGTACTTGGTCGAAATCCAAACGTTTCCCCGAGGCTGGCCGCAGGACCCTCTTGCCTCTCCAATGACGTTCAAGTCCTTTAATCTGACTGCACACGGGTCCGTCTGGATTCGTTTTATGCGTCCAGCCCGATCCGCCGCTGGCTGATCCCCGAAGGTCTCGCCTATCTCCTCAAGCATCACACCCTTGGCATTGTGACGAGTAAGCCGTCAATAAGACAAGGCTGTAGTGAACAGGTCTGAAATTGTATCTCGCACCCAACTCTACACATGGCTTAAACCGGTTGAGGCGGAACAACGCCAGGTTGACCGTCATCTACAGAGGCTCCATGTCCATTCTCGCCTTGTGGCCGACAGGATCCTTGCTCGCCAATTTTCCCCTGAGTCGCTCGAATATGCTCCCACCCCCCGCTTCTCGCATGGCGACCAGTCGCTCGGGCTTGAACTCGCCAGCGGGCACACCCTTGGCCATCCGAACGTCCCAGACGAACGTGAGCAGGTAGAATGTGAACCCGAAGGCGATGATCCACTCGAGGATGGCTGCAACGATGTGAGCACATAAGCGTCACAAGCTTGAGGTGGGGCAACCATGAGTCCGTGACATACCTCCAGCACTGGCGGCTTCGAACAACCTGATGGCGAATGTAACCGCAAGCAGGATCAGGACGCCCGCGATCACGCCCTTGGCGACGTACGCCCACGTGAGTACTAGTATGCGCAACTCCTTGAAGTCGCCGCTGATGAAGTGGAACTTTGGGAGAGGCTTGAGTAACACTGACATGGATATCAAGCTCTCGCTCAAACCGACACCCGACGATGAACACCAGCAGGAATACGCGATGTAGACTGTGGTACCGGTTCATGTCGAAGACGGACAGCAAGGTGAGGCCCACGCCGCCGATAAGAGAGCCGAGGATCCCGAGCGACGACGTGCCGCGCTCCCTCTGGCGCATGGTCGGCACCAATATTCTACCATCCACTCCAGTGATTCAGAAGACGGCCGTGGGAACCATGGATAGAGATCGGACTCACTAAACCACACCAGCCCTCCCAAGAGGGGAATTCACGCGCATATCCAGTGCTTGTGTTGTTTCCAATCTATCATCCTAATAGAACGCATTCGTGAAAGTCGTGCAGGCGTACGAAGCGTGTCTAGTAAAGCTAAAAGCAAGCGTGCTCGAAAGCAAATCCGGGGCCAGCAGCAAAACCGCCCTAGGCAGCGAAGACTGCTCGCAACGGTCGTTTGGTGGTAGATTGGTGAGGAACATGGCGGATCACATAATTATGAGAGCAAGCCGCAAGGGACGATACGAAACCCGACTGGCTGCTCGTCCTCGGTTTCCTTGCGAGGCTGCATGACGTCATGGAGGAGGGAGTTGCATGCTCCAAGCGCCAGCGCACGCGACGATGTCGCGACATCCATAAGCACACCGACAGCTCTCCACCCCGCAGCAGATGTTTCAGCTCATCGATCGTGCTTGCATCAACTGCGCCCCTGTCCAAAGGAAACCTTTAAAGTACGAAACCGACCAGCTTGCGAATGCACAGCGAGGTTTGATACAACGTACGTAACATAGAAATAGGTCCGCGGCTCCATACCGGCCCCGCAAAGGAGAATACAATACAACAGCGTGACAAGAGCGAGAGGCCGAAATGAGCGACGGTATGGATATCGATTGGGAGGAGGGCGTCGAAGTAAGGGTGTCGACACCTCGGACAGGACGCGTCGCGAAAATGGAGGAGGGTGATAGGGAAAACGAGTCATGACTTGAGGGATGCGACCGCCACAGAACCTGGACATCCGTCCTCGTGACAGCTCGGCGCAGAGGGGATGACATGCAGGGGACCTTTGCCGGCCAACTTGCGGAAGATCTGGAGGCAAAGACGTTAGCCTGCAGAGGACCGAAGCTGACCGGACGACGTACTTGGCCATAGACTTCCGCAGTCTGCCCCCCGCTGACGGCCCACCGGCCGTTTATGATCGTGAAGGGGACACCGGTGACACCCTTCTTACGAGCCTCCATCGCCATTGTTTCAACTTCATCCTGGAGTTCGTTCGACGTCAAGAACTCGATGGTCTGCGCGCATCGGACGGCGTCCGGGTAAATGTTGTGGCTCCCTAAATGGAAAGAACGGGACACCCACCTTGTCCTTTGACATGATCCCAACTTCCTCCGCGAGGTCACCGAGGACGCTGAAGTCGCCGATATTCTTTCCTTCGGTGAAGTACGCAAAGAAGATGGCGTCCAGGAACTTTTCCTGCAGCGGCTGTCCACCGACGATATATGCTTTGCGGCTTACGCGATGCGCACGGATGGTTTGGCCCGTGAGTCCGCTGAAATTACTGCGATCACAGAGAGGGAGCGATGAGCACGCGATGTTTCCAGTCAAAGAGGGTGTGCGAGTCGGGGATCGGCCAAAGCGACGCATATTCCGCTCCCGCCACCTCTCTTTCCGCAGCGCGATGATGCAATAGAGGGACTCACACTTCTACCCCGACCTCGGTCGCACGATCGGTGACCATGGTCTTTATCTGCTCAAGCTTTTCCGAGCCAAACTTGCTCAGATACCACTCCATCTTATCCAACACCTTCTCCTCCTCCATGGACGGGTGCAGGAGGAACGGCCGGTGCTCGACCTTGATCGTCATCTGGAGCTCCGCGGCACTCTCCTTAACAGCTTTCTGCAGCTCGCGCTGCCCGATGTAGCACCACGGGCACGTCTGTCATGTCGGCGTGCCGCGCACGAGGACCGCCCAATAAATTCTGTCAGTATCTGTCCGTTCGGCGCGTGGCGGAAGAGCGCAGGGCACAGCCCAAGGGGGCCGTCCAAAGGGAGGAAAGGGGGCACTGACCATGTCTGAGATGACCACAAGCTGGACGACGCCTGGCTGCATGGTGGTGCGGGTGCGCGCCGTGACAATAGGGAATCAGCGAGCTCCTCCGGGGTCAGGCGCGTGGGTGATTTCGAGGGAGACTGTTGCCCTGAACGCGAGTGTGGGTGTTGCGGAGCGCGGGAAGCGAGAGTAGTGGTGTCGAACGCAGAGATTAGAGCGGGAAAAGGGCTATCCGGGGTCGAAGGTAATCAAGGGCTCGCAGGGGGGCAGGAGCGCTGGGGCGTATATATGAGGTGGAGGAGGAGGGGACGCTGTTACAAATAGCGCGAGGGAGGATTGGTGAGCAAGACCCATCTCAGATGCGCTCCCTCCGACATCTTCTTACTCAGTCCTCCGTCACACCCTGTCACAAGACCCCCTCCCGCCCATCGCACTCGGTCACGCCGCCCATCCCGGCTCCGACTAATCCCAGCTAATCCCCCTCCTCCCACTGTCAAATTCACGCCCAGTCCTTTGTCTTTGCACCCGGAACGATTCAGCATGGGGCACAGGGCATCCCGTGGGTGTGTATGTCGAGGTGCTCATGTCCACACCCTCCGGCTGGCCACATGGCAGCTTATCGTTCCCTCATGTCGCAGCGGTGGGAAATACTCTTTCCGACAGCTCAGCCTATACCATACAGTGCGCCTGGATTCTTTGGATGCCGGCGGAACGCCTAGGCACCATTGACTAAGTCGGAGCGCCCAACATTGATGCCCTCCGACGACGTCGTTCATCTCAGCTCCGGAATGCGCACCATCTCACATAGTATTCGTGTCGTCTATGCTCCATAGGGGGCTCTCGGATCGTATATACAGTATTTCCTTGCCTGCTGAACAATCGCTACTGCTCCGGAGCTGCCTCAGCGTGGCCCGCCTCAAGTTTCGCGGCCACTAAATATCCCGAACGGTGCACGGTCTTGCACGGTGTGTCCGGAAGCCTGCAGGCTGCGACATCTGTGTGTATCATCATATGTCATCCTTTCTCGCTAATGTGCAACGTTTAGGAACGTGGAATCGGCAGGCCCAGGCGATCCGCTCGCTCTTACAGATGCTATGCAGGTTAACGCACCCGACTGGGATGAAAACTCCCCGTCGCAAACCATGCATCGTGTCCATCGACAGCGTCCCCGACTCTGCGCACAGTGGC
This sequence comes from Sanguinoderma infundibulare, assembly GCA_032821775.1. Lineage (NCBI taxonomy): Eukaryota > Fungi > Basidiomycota > Agaricomycetes > Polyporales > Polyporaceae > Sanguinoderma > Sanguinoderma infundibulare. The sequence continues at coordinate 1,222,522 of JAVLRN010000012.1, read as the reverse complement.
GGGGCGTCATTGTCAACTCTCGGGCAGCATCAGTGATAAACATCCATATCCCCATTCGCCTGCGGTGGCCTCGAGTCGTGAGAGCCCATCAGTGGCATGTCAGAGTTCACGAGAGGCGTCGCTGAAAGTATACAAAGTCACGGCATCTTTCAGCGAATGAGGGCCGGTCGCTTCGAAGGGCAAGTAATGGGCTTTCCTCATCCTTACGATACCCTGTCAATGTCCACGTCGCGGGAGCGGCAGGCGCGATGGGCCGCGCCTGCGGTGTCCGTGGCACTGATCATGACAGCGATGTCGAGGTGCTCGGTTATCTAGGCCCTCGGAGTCCGGCTGAGAGGCATACACATTGGGTCATATCATATTTCTGCAGTGTTCTGTCGGCAGCGGGGTGACGGGTGCTTATGCTAAATTGATTTGAGCAAGGGAGCAGAGGAGAGCAGCAGGTGAGCGCGAACGGACCTGTAGGGTGGGAAGGACGCAGAATCACACGGCTTATGTAGCTTCTTTCGTCGGAGGACGCCGTACACTGACGGCGGAAGACGCCAGGAGGCGGCGAGTTGAAAAGAAACGGGGTGAGTACTTGCTTGTATAAATGCGCACCTTGGCTTCGAGTCGACGTCGCTCGCGGTCCGTTGAGCCACCATTCAATTGCGTATAGGTACGACTTGGAAGACGGCGTATGAGTGAAAACTACGCCGCCATGCTGTCAGACCAATGCGCTCACGATGTAAGATGGTGCCTGGGGATGTATAAGGTGGCGAGGAGCGGGACAAGGTCTGCAATGGTCAGCATCGTGATCATTGGCAGCGAGGTCTCCTTTACGCTCTGCCGCTTCGCACCCGGCCCTGCAAAGAGGTGATGTCTTTGGCATCTAGGAGGGACGCTGGAAAGTCCGCTATTAACGATAGGGTGCCTACGACTGTAGATCCTCCTGTCTGAGAGCTGGGGAATTCCGAATATGTCAGGATCTGGTGATGATTGCAATCAACGGCGGCGGCGGGGGTTGACTTTGTACGCATATTAAGTACTGGAGCTCGGCTGGCCGTGTTCCTCGGGAACCATCCGCGACACGCTGTAAGAAAAGAAGACGTTATGTGACAGGACGAGTAGACGACTCAGCGCACAATATGGTATCTCGCTTCAAGGCGCCTTGTCGCATCGGAAGGTTTGTTGTGAGCCCGCCAACACCGGTTTCTACTCCGACACTGCGAGTTAATAGACAGGATACAGTTGAAGAACACATACGCCGACAAAAAGTACGCCGCGACGTTCTGAATCAGAATACTGACGACAATGCATGGGAAGAGACTAGATGATATTCCTCCGATAAACTCGCCCAAATCGGTGGGGTTTGGGACGCAAGCTCAGAGCTAGCTTTCGGCCTTAGTGCGCAATAGAGGACACTGTTCGGGTGACGCGCCGGAGTCCTCGGGTGATGCGTCACACGAGGACGTCTCACGCAAGAGACCTCCCAAGGACAAGCCAGGCGATGCAAAATGTATAGTGGAAGTTGCGCTGACGTAGTATGTGACTTCAAGGCGGCAGTTCTCCAACTTTGCTCTTCATTGCTGTGGTGTGCAGAACATGAGGCTCTGGTGCAGAGGTGGGGACAAGGGTGCGGATTGGGGGGCGATTTGTTAGATTAGACAGAGGACGACGTGAAGCAGGAGATGAAACAAAGGGCAGAGGCGCCCGAGGAGAGGCGTAAGGCAAAGTTGAGACTCCGCTGGCAAGGCACTGTTGCCTGATCCCGCCCACAGCGTCCTCATCCTTGCTCCTTTTCGCTCGCCTCTGTCCCCTTCTCTTTCTCCCGGCTGCCTGCCCCATCGCCAGCATGACTACTCCCCATGTAATAGCTTCCTCCTCAGCCCATCATTCTTCTCAGTCTGCTACTTCCAATGGCGTCGTGGGCAATCACTTCCGGGTCGGAAAGAAGATTGGGGAGGGCTCTTTCGGTGTCGTCTTTGAGGGTGCGCTGTCCAATCCATGTTCAAGCATTTAGTGCCTTTGGGAATAACCCTACCACACCGTTTTGAAGGCACCAACATGCTCAACAACCAGCCCGTTGCCATCAAGTTTGTAGGTGTTCCTACCCCCCGCAATGTCCAGGGCCAGCTTTGACCCCGTGTCCGTCCTCAGGAACCGCGCAAGTCGGAGGCTCCCCAGTTGCGCGACGAGTACAGGTCGTACAGGACTTTGAACGGCACACGTATGTGTCTTTGAGACCCTCATACGCCGTGGCGCCCTGCCCGCTCACTAAATCTTTGGCCCTTCCAATAGCGGGTGTCCCGCAGGTCCACTACTTCGGCCAGGAAGGGCTCCACAATGTACTTGTTATTGACTTGCTCGGGCCCAACCTGGAGGACCTTTTCGACATGTGCGCTCGCAAGTTTTCCATCAAGACCGTTTGCATGGCTGCGAAGCAGATGGTGAGTCCATCCCTCCGCCACATTCGAGTCTTGCAGTCCGCGCCCGGTTGACAGGAGGTGGTGGGGCGATGTTCATATCCCCTGCGCGTTCCCACCGTCTCGCTGCGTTGGGTTTCATCCCCACCTATCAGTTGACAATCGGCTGTCGGCGCTTAGCCTGCCGTAGCCGACATGGGCGTCGGGAGAAGGCGGCTCCAAGCATAGCTCGCACGCGTCTTTCATGGCTGTGTGAAGAGTCCCGCCCTCTGACCATACCACGATCCGAGATGTGGCATGCATGTATCTATCTGTCTTCCTGATTACTGATGAATGCACGTCTGTGATACAGGTCACTCGTGTGCAGTCCATTCACGAAAAGTCCCTCATCTATCGCGACATCAAGCCGGACAACTTTTTGATTGGTGTGCCGGGGACAAAGACTGCCAATAGCATTCACATAATCGGTGTGTGTTCCATCCAACTACGTTACCCTGCAAACGCTTTGCGGAATTATCATCTCCTGTTCTTTCTCCCGCTTTTGGGATCTGGGGTTCTCATTTTGTGCTGCCTTCCTTCAAAAATGTACCTGTTCCATGCCTTACTTCCCATCTACTGATTCTTTTATTTTACGTCACCGCAAAGCAGGGTGTTTCAACGTACTGACATGGTACTCTCTCAGACTTCGGTATGGCTAAGCATTACCGTGACCCGAAGACGAAGGTGCACATTCCGTACCGTGAGCGCAAGTCTTTGTCCGGCACTGCTCGTTACATGTCCATCAACACCCATTTGGGTCGCGAGCAGTCCCGTCGTGATGATCTCGAGTCCTTGGGCCATGTCTTCATGTACTTCTTGCGTGGCGGATTGCCTTGGCAAGGTCTCCGCGCGGCCACGAATAAGCAGAAGTACGAAAAGATCGGCGAGAAGAAGCAGAGCACGCCGATCGAAGAGCTCTGCGAGGGTTTCCCTGGTCAGTCAGCTGGATCTTCTCACGACGTGCACTTGCTGATCTCCCCGCACCTTCTAGAGGAGTTTGCCATCTATATGAACTATGTCCGTAAGCTTGGCTTCGAGGAGACGCCGGACTATGACTTCCTTCGGGAGTTGTTTACCAAGGTTCTCAAGACCCTGGGCGAGCCCGAGGATGGCGTTTTCGACTGGATGCTTCTCAACAACGGCAAAGGCTGGGAAGCAAGCCACGTACGTTCTTCTATCCGCGCGTATGGCGGCGGTACTGAATGCCTTCTTAGACTTCCGCTCTTCTGGCTTCGGCGCATGGAGGTACTCCTCACACCCCTCACAGGGATCGCCACCGGGATCGCGAGCGGGCGCACAGGTCATCACGCAACCAACTTCAAGATGCCTCGCCCTCGTCACCGCTTGTGTTGGCGCCGACCCCTGCCCATGTCAAGAGCACCCGTCGTCCACACGACGCCTCACGCGGTGGTTCTCGCGAACATGTCAGCGTTCAACCTCTGGCTCCGCAGAGCCGACGCCAGAGTCAGCAGCAGATCGGTCGCGCCGAGCGCGACAGTGGGCTGGTCGCCCCGCACCCCTATGCGGCGCCTGGGAGCGGGGGTGGTTACCGCACGAACGCGTATGGCCGTCAGTCTCCTATTCCGCCAGGTGGCGCACCTGGAGCGAACGGTTCGGGTGCGTTGCAGCAGCACCCGAACAACTCGGAGTCCTTCCTGTATGGTCAAGGTCCGGGCAAGGCCGGCACTGCGAGCCGTGAAGGAACGACAACTGCGGGCACAAGGCAGGAAGGAATGAACGGTCAGGCGAGGGCAATGGGGGTGTACGATCGGGAGCAGATGGAGCGTGTCGGGGAGCAGGACGAGCATGGCATGGGGAGGAAGAAGGGTTTCTGGGCTGCGTTCTGCTGTCGGGCATAAGGACTTCGTGGTTTGCCTCGACGCGCACGGGCTGCGCGGATCAACTTGTACGTTCGCTTTGCACGTATGCACCCCTTTAGCTAATCGATTGCTCTGTACGATAGGTTTTCAAGTGTTTCTTCCACCTGTGACGGCTCTGACGACCTCCTACGACACGACCATATCTTACCGCCTCCCTATAAAGCCAATTGCTCTCGCTATCCGCATCATCCTGATGGCCGGCACACTCACGACCCGCGACGTCCACGTCCACGTACAACACAACACTCAATCCAGCATACATCGACCGTCCCCGCATACCCTCTTGTTTCATTCGCCTGTGTATATTCACTATCGCTATCCCGGGTTGGCGCCCCCGTAATATTGCATCCTTCTCCGGCATTTCTCGTCCTTCGTGTCCTTGTCTCCTCCCCTAAGTTCTTCTTCGACATCTATCCATTTTATACGCACGCCGCCTTGTTGCAAGCAACCCTCGTCAAGCTCTGGTTCCGGCCCAAAGGACACCGCCACTCGTTCACATCCGTTTCCGTTTCCGTTTCCGTTTCCGTTTCCGTTTCCGTCTCCCATTCCCTCCCATCCTTCTATCCCGTCCACCTATCGCTTCCCTACCCACACCAAAGCCTTCGTCCCAAGCACGTCTCGACTCTCTCCTACGCTCGCGTTGCCCGGAGCGGTCGGTGGTGTTGCGGGTCATCTACTTGCTGCCCGCCTACAGCGCAACGTGACCGATGCTGGACGAGCCGTCGTTGTCCTTTCCTGTGTTCCGTGTATACCAGCTGCTGGCGCTGAACGCTTGAGTTTTGTTTTTGTATTTGTTCTTATTTCGCTCACCTGCCTCGCCCGCCCGTCCGTTCCCTCGAGCACTCGTCTTGTCTTGTCTTGTCTTTTCGAGCTTCCCCGTCTCATCTCTTCATCCCTCTCGTCTGATTCGCGCTCTCGTCTCGCTAGGCTTTCATTTATTTTTTTTGAAGCATTGACATCCGTGTCCGCACTGCATGTGCGGTGGACCCATGTTCAGCAGTAGCTCCTTTTACAATATATGGTCCTGGTCGCGCAGAACGCTGGACTTGCTTATCGTTCGTCCTATAAAATATCCAGAGGACGCAACACATAATCAAGCGATACTCAGTATATGACATGACACGACAGTGGACACCCTCGCAAGGTTATAGCATATACATCAGGCCACCCATTGAGCGACCCGCCACCATTCCTCCTTCCGTGCATATGGCATACCAAAACACTCCGCTCACCGGCCCCAGGCCTGCGCCTCCAAGGTCTTCAGCATCCCAATCACCTTCCGCGCAGCCGCCACATCGCCCTTGAGGTAGAACACCTTGACGAACGTCTTGTACATCGGCTCGACATGCCGCTTGAACGACAGCGGCGCATCGACGGGCGGCACCTCGAGCCCCCCGATCCTCAAGCTCGTGCTGGGGGTGGGCGTCGCCGCTCCGAACGGAGGCGTCGCCAGCGGGGACCCGGTGGGGTAGCCCCGGCGCACGAGCGCGTCGAACAGCCGGCGCGCCCCCGCCGCATCGACCTCGGTGCGCGAACGCAGCTGCGCCTTGAGCAGGATGTTGACCGTGACGTGATCCGCGGCGAACGCGTATCGTTCGGTAAGCTCGACGAATGCGGCGACGACCGCGCGCAGGCGCTGCGGGTTCGTCGAGCGGGCGTGCAGGAGGTGTCCGTGCAGGATCGCGTTGCCGAGCGAGGTGCGGACGGGAGGGGACGCGCGCTCGCGCACAGCGTGGAAGAGCGCCTTCGCGGCGCGCATACGGCCGGTGCGGGTGAGTACGTTGATGTTGTGAAGCCAAGCGCGGGGATCGTCGGCGGTCACGCCTGGGCAAGCTAAGGCCGACACAGTCAGACGTCTCCGCCGGGACTCCACTGAAGCACCGAGCGTCATGAACGAGGGGGTCTGCTCAACCTTCGATGCGAGCCTGCGCGCCCCTGCGCGGTGTAAATGGAAAAGTACGAGCGACGTCCAACGCGGAGCCATGTCCGGGTGCTTCAATACGGCGTGCGCAAGCATCCGGCGTGCGAGAGTGTACCGGCGGTGGCGAAGGAACGTACGGAGCAGACTGGTGTAGAACGCCGGCGTAAAGAGCGAGGGATGTTGAACCGCGGCGTCCTCCACGAGCTTGAGAGCCGTCTGGGAGTACTGGTGGCGGATTAAGACGAGGAGCGTGGACTGCAGCCTTAAGGTAAGACGAATTGGTCCCTCGAGCTGGGAGAGCAAGTCGAACGCGCGATGCATGGCGTCCACGACCTGACTGGGGTTCATGAACCGACGACCTTGGCGGATGTACATCCAGAGGTGTGCAGAGAGTACCTGCTCCCGTAATTCGGGAGGGAGCCGGATGTCATTGAGGTATCGGTCTAGGTATTCCCCGATGCCACACCTCGCCAACATCACGCCGACAGTAGCGATGACAGCTGGGGTAGGCGCAATATTGCGGGCAGATGACCACGCGACGAGCTCTTGAGCATGCTCAGGATCCGTACGCGCATATCGGAGGACCGCCACGTCGACCGCGCCTCGGATGGTGCGTACATGGGATGCGTACACCACAAGGTTGACTAGGGCGCGTTCGAAAAACGTCCCACATACCAGGGATGCGTAGAGCTGCTCGGCAGCCATCGCTTGTAAACCATCCTCCGTCCTAGGTCTGGCCAAATCCATGGTCCAAAGCTCGGCGGCGACCGTATACTCGCGGCACACGTCCACAAGTCCCTTGTCGTTAAGAAGCCCGGCGAGCTTGAAGAAGGCGGCGCAGACGAGGCGGGTGACGAAGAGAGAACGGGTGGGTGCGACGGAAGGGTGTACTGTCGTCCAGTCTCGCCAGACACTCCGAACGACCTGCGCTAGCCCATGCAGGATGTCGTGATCGAAAGGGGTCGCACCGGAATCCTTCCGCGTTTGCAATAGATTCTCCAAGGTCGCGAGGATACAGACGGTCTGCCATTCCACAACCGCTGCCTGCTGCACTGGATCCTGTGCTTTGGCTACACTCTTACCGACGGCATCCGCAGAGCGCGTGCGGGCAAGGGCGAGAAGGACTAGGCAATTCCACCGAAGGTCAACTGTCTCCTCAGAAACGGCACTGAACACGCGGCTGGCCACGGCGTTGCTCCACCTGAAGATGCGACTGTCCACTGTAGTGCGCCCGTGGGCCGATCCAAAGCCAAAAACAGCCCCCTCCAAAGACATCGCTAAAGTACCAACGTCCGACCTGGGTACCGAAGGCACAGGGACGCCCCCGGTGTTTGTGGATGCTTGAGCGGTTATGTCACCAGCCAGTCGAGGATGTCGATCGGCTCTAGCTTCGATACCTTGGGCAAGGGCATGAAGAATGTCCTGCCTCGAAGAAGCTAGAGACCACGGCCGAGGATGGAGGATTGCCTGAAACAAGACCTCGCCAACTGCCGAATGACACCGTCCGCGGGCAAGGAGTGAAGCAAAGCTGTTCTTCAATGCTTGCGCCGATTCCATTGACGTCGATGCGAGCAGGGCTTGCAAATAAGGCACGTGGATGTCGGGGTAGGAATGCACGGAAAGAGTCCTATAGAACTTTCCCGCCTTCACCAAGTATCCCTCCGCTTCCGCAGGATCTGGAAAGAGGTTAAATAATCTGGTACTCGGGGTGCTCATGGAACAACACTGACTAGATTGCACTCGCTCGAGGAATGCAGCAAGATGAGCGCGCATCATCCAATAGCGGTCAGAAGGCAGCAGGGAATACCGCAACAAATAGCGCTTGTCACGAAAAACAGTGGCCAGAAGGTTCCAATGGGGAACAAAGGAGGACGGAGGCATATGAGCTGCCCGAGAATGGGTGTGAAGCAAACCGACAGGCTTCCCGGGTTGCGAGGTAGAAAGTGTGCCGAGGAGACGTATCAGCGAACTGAGGTCCATAGGGCTGAGATTGTGGAGGACGCGATTGGACTTCCAGAGGAGGTATCTGTGACGAATGTCGCGGATGGTGTAGGGGTAAGGAGCATCTTGCTCTTCTGAGAGAAAGGCGTGAAGCTTCGCCATGGAGCGTATGTGGGGTCCATCGTGAAGAGGTTGCGGAGGGATGAAAAGGGAGTCCATGCTTGAGCCAAAAGCGGTGGGACTAGCATCCACTGCTGTCATGGCGGTAGCAAAAGAATTATCGCACTCTTCGCGCGGAGCCGAGGTGTTGACCCCATCGTCAGTGAGAGAGAATGTACACCGGTCGGCGGGACGTGTCAAGGAGTGGGATGGCCTTGCCGCCGACGCGACTGCACGGTGGCTCGACGAACGGAAGGCAGTCCTGAAAACACCAATGAGAAGAACGTCTGCAAGACAAGGAGAGATACTCACCTGAGCTTCGAGACACCATCGCAGCCGCCCGCAACTGGGACGGTCTGCAGCACCCATCGCAACATTCCATTGCATGTGAGATGCGGTCCCCAGAGCGTTGCAACGGCACTAAGGGCTCCCCGTCCGCCACCCAGCACGTACGGATCGCCTGTAGAGTCCGCCGGTGCAGTGGAGAGCAAGCCGGGCAAAGAGACGTCACCGTCGCAGACAACGTCCTCGCCCTCGACGCGACCTGACACGGTGACAGTACTAGTGACCCCATCTCAGTGTGTGACACGTCGTCTCGTGACTGTGATCACGTTGCTTGCACCAGACTCTGCCCCAGTCTTCCAGTTTCCGTTTCTGGGTGATTGGCATCCGTGGGATCTCCGCAAACCCTATCTGAGCAACTATACGCCACCCGTCCACCGACCGAAATTCCGTACCCGGCAAGTCAGTTATCCACCGCCATTGCACAATCTCGACCAGTTGCCTTGAAAAATCCATTGGCACACAAGGTAAGCGTCGACGTACGTCTCTAGTCTGCGGTTTTCTGAAATGGAGACGCTGTAGAGGTCAATAGGGAGGCACTGATCATCTTCTCGCTCTCAACACACAAGTGAGTAGCCAAAATATGCCCGAGATGTAATGTGGACGTTGTCCTGACAAACTTCTCAGAACTACATCATCACAATGGGTGCCACTCGTGCGCAGAAGGAGTTATACTTCCAGAAGCTCAAGGAGCTTGTGGCCAAGTACCGTGAGTCGACTGCAAGCTCTCTCCTTCCCGTTTGCAGGCAGTAAAGCCCCACTCAGCCTCCATCTTCATCGTCAATGTCGACAACGTCGGTTCCAACCAGATGCACCAGATCCGTGTCGCTCTCCGCGGCAAGGGTGTCGTCGTCATGGGCAAGAACACCATGGTCCGCCGTGCCCTCCGTTCCATCCTCGTGGAGTACCCCCAGTTCGAGCGTCTCCTTCCCCACGTCAAGGGCAACATCGGTTTCGTCTTCACCCAGGGTGACCTCAAGGAGATCCGTGACATCATCACCGCCAACAAGGTCGCTGCCCCCGCTCGTGCTGGTGCGCTCGCGCCCAAGGATGTCACCATCCCCGCCGGCAACACTGGTATGGAACCCGGCAAGACGTCCTTCTTCCAAGCTCTCGGTATCCCGACCAAGATCGCTCGTGGTACGATTGAAATTGTGTCCGACGTCCAGGTCGTCACTGCCGGTACCCGTGTCGGCCCGTCCGAGGCGACGCTCCTGAACATGTTGAACATCTCGCCGTTCACCTACGGTATGACCGTCGTCCAGATCTTCGACCAGGGCAACATCTTCTCCCCTGCCGTCCTCGACGTCACGGATAAGGAGCTCCTCGACCGCTTCTTCTCTGGTGTCACCACCATCGCCGCGATCTCCCTCGCGCTCAACTACCCGACCCTCGTCTCCGTCGTGCACTCCCTCGTCAACTCGTACAAGAACCTCATCGCTATTGCTCTTGCCACCGAGTACAGCTTCGAGGGTGCTGAGAAGGTGTGCATCGCCTGTTTTCTAAAGCTCGGTCTTGGTTGCCTATGAACGTATCATAACACTGAAAATGCTGAGGGTCCGACGGACCTATGCTGTTTCATTTATCCGCTTATTGTCTGAGGCTATGCCTGTTTTCGTTGGTCGGGCAAAATGCATTTACTGACTTCACTTTCCCTCCAGGCTAAGGAGTTCCTTGCCAACCCAGACGCGTTCGTCGTTGCCGCTGCTCCTGCCGCTGCTGCCGAGGCTGCTCCCGCTGCAGCCGCCGAGGAGAAGGAGGAGGAGAAGGAGGAGTCTGACGACGACATGGTACGTTGGGCACGTCTGCGCAAAAGTATTGGTAACTCATGTGTCACGGTTAGGGGTTCGGTCTCTTCGACTAAACATGAGTGTCTGGATGATGATGTATCGCTTCATGACCTCGCCAAAAGTTACTCTACGATGCTGTCAATTTGTATCTCTACTGTGTCGTTAGCACTTATGATTCCCGATGCATTCTCGCAAGGACGTTCAACTTCCCATACTGTCACTCAGGCTCCTTCGATCTTCGTGTGACTCTCGGAAGATGTGCTGCGGCAGGCCGTGAGCTTGGAAGGAACCGCTCAGGAAATTGAGAAAGTGTCTTTGCGTCCTTGGTTATCGCCCACGCCATCCAATACGTACACAATGACCTACGCCAGCCAGCATACATAAGGCACAATGCCGCCTCATGTCCCCCTTTCTCACCATACCACGATGGCGGTCGAAGGAAGCCCAGTGGACGAACTGCCGGTGACGTTCCACCCAGCCTTATACTTACAGAGGCGAGGATGGGTGCTCGATATCATGCGGCGCGAGGGTATCACAGAGGTACGCAGTAGCTTTCACACCACGCGTGTACGAGGCTAACATTCCGAAACATGATCCCCGCGTTCGGGTGTACAGGTAGTTGACATTGGATGTGGAGAGGGTGAGCTGCTATCCTGCCTCTGCAATCCAGCACCATGGCTGGCGCCACCGCCACCAGACGTCCCCCCGCCAGATCGCTCCGCAACCGAGGCTGCCCTCGACGAACTTCATCACGGCTGGCTGCACCCGACCAGGATCGCCGGGCTGGATATATGCGCGGCGGACCTCGAGTGCGCCGCGCGCGTCACGAACCCACCCGCGCCTGAGGGGGCGGACGTCGTGTGGCACAGCACGCCCGTGCGCTGGGAGCCGCTGGAGGTGAAGATGTGGGAGGGCAGCCTGGAGCACGTCAACGCCGAGTTTGTGGGCGTCGAGTGCGTCGTCGCGACCGAAGTGTGCGTCCGCTCTCGCTTGAAGCTCTTTAGTCACGCAAAGATAGGGAAAAAAAGAACGGCAGAACTGACGTGCTGGCACGAACACGAAACACAGGATCGAACACCTGCACGAACGCGTCCTGGGCCGGTTTGTGCCCGTCGTGTTCGGGGCGTACCACCCGCGGGCCGTGCTTGTTACCACGCCGTCGTTTACGTTCAACGCACGGTTCACCGCGCCTGACGCACCGCTCGGGGCGCGGTCGGGGTGGCGCGACCCCACGGGACGGACGGATCGCATCTTCCGCCATCATGATCACAAGTTCGAGTGGACGGTCGAGGAGTTCAAGGAGTGGTGCGACGCGGTGGCGGGCGAGTGGGGATACGCGGTCGAGATAGGCGGGGTGGGCAAGGCGCAGGAGGTGGATGAGTGGGGAAGGGATGAGGCGCTTGGGTGGGCGAGCCAGGTCGCAGCGTTCATCAGAATCGAAGGCGAGGAGTGGGCGAAGAGGAGGGCGGACCTATGGAAAGCGTCAGACGGCGGACAGTCAACGATGGACTCACCAGGAACCCATTCCTTATTCGCTACCCACCAGCATTCGGCTCACCAGGCCTCGTGCAATCCCCGGCCTATGGACGACGTCGGGGAACTCGTGGCGTCCAAAATGCTCTACTACCGCGAGACGTCCATCGCCTTGACCGACATATGGCACGAGCGCGAAGTCCAGCTCGCTTGTGGGGGACGGGTCGATTGGCTTGTGGACGCTATCCAAAAGCACTCGGATCTGCGACTTCGCAAGGGTGTCCTCCAGTCACGGATCGACCGAGAGTGGATTATTGACCTAGACCCTGCCCTTCACCATTTGATTCCGCCGCCAGTTACGCAGGAAGAGATGTGGCCTTCACCGCCGGACACAGGGGAATTGCCGGACCCAGGAGATCCGGATGACGGTTCGAGTTGGTGCGAGAATGGGAGCATCGCCGTTAGAGATGCAACCCTAGACGCAAATCGGGAGGGCTGGGGAAGGTGGGGCGAAGAGAATAGAAGAACAAACTGGGGTGAGGCACCGGTTGACCTGGGCTGGGGCAAAGACGATGGGGATTGCGTAGAACTAGAGTGGGGGTGTCCAGAGGACATCGCGGAAGGGACATGGACATGGAATTGATAGCGACAGCAGACACTGACCGTCAACCTCATGACCACGCTTCGTTAGAAAGTAGCACTGCTTCATGCACGTATAGAACATGGTCCGGGAATGCACGAGGAATGGGATATAAGCACGAGCGCAAAGTGGGGGCTCTATGCGTGCAGTAGATTACAATAGAAGTCCTTGTAGCGAGCACGAACTTCAGCTATGATACTTCATAGTAAGAAAATAGGAACGCACCGAAGAACGGATATCCCCAACTCTCCTGCCAGTCTTCCCCACCAACACATCATTCCTTCACAACAGACCTCCGTGGACCTAAACGAGCTCGTTGAGTCCGCCGCTGCATGGCCTACATAAGTTCAACTCACTCTGCAAGGGGTGCACCTGCGCGAGATAAGTGACGGTCCACATGAGGTAACAGCACGTAAGCGTAAGGAGGATGCTCGTCCGGATGAGTCTATGCAACCGCAGGGACGCCAGTTCAGCGGAGTTGGCACTGCGCAAGCCTTCGTTAGAAACGTACGTCTGGTTGGGACCCTTGGGGGTTGCGAACCACCCCGCGGCCATAAGCCCGAGGACAATCGCCAGGATAAAGAGGGTGGGCAGCGAGGACGACATGGCGGATGGTGGAAGGTCCAAGTCAACTGCCCCGGCGCGAGCTGTGCAGCCGCTTCGACCAGCCGACGCAGGCGCTTCCACTGTATGCATGCGACCTCCATGACTCCATGACCACTCCAACTTTGCTGGAACCTGCATACGCTCCAAACATTCAAAATGTGGACATGGAGCTCTTTCCCCGTCACACAATGACGCTTCAGTCTACTGTCTGGTAGTTGGACGCCTCTGAAGTCGATTCCAAGCAAGACCCATTCATTAGTTAACTGCGTAACAGATTAAAGTACTTCGTGCTGTCGTCATGATACGTCTAACCCCAAACCCAAACAGCCCAAACACCCCGCACTCATTCGAACTTCCTGCGACGGTACATGATCTGGGACGGCATCGGCTGGACCATCATCGACTGGCATCCAAATTCGTCAATCACACCATGAGAAGCAAAAGAAACCAGCACGTACAGCATAGTCCGACTTGGGAAACTCGCCGTCGATCCGGAACTCCAGCCTGCGGACGAGCGCGACGATGACGGTGCTGATCTGCAGGTACGCAAACTGCTCGCCGATGCACCGGTGCCTGCCCGCGCCGAACGGCAGGTACGGCGAGACGGTGCCCTTGGACACGAGCCCGAAGCCGAAGTCGACTTTCTCGCCCTCGTTGTACTCCTTGTGCGCCTGCGCGGCGACGCCCTTGTCGTCGTACCACCGGAGCGGCTCCCACCGGTCTGAGTCCTCCCACACGGTGGGGTCGAGCTGGCTGACGATCGGGGATGCGAGCACGATGTCGCCCTTGGGCACGACGAACTTGATGTCCTCTGAGGGTGCGGCGAGCGTGGCGGGGACGGGGATGTCGGTGTGAGCCTTGCGCATGATGCTGTGGATAGGGGGATGGACACGGAGCGTCTCGCGGACGACGGCATCGAGGACCTTGAGCTCACGGATGTCTTCGTAGCGCATGTCGCGGAGGCCGCCGTCGGGGGTGCCGAAGTATTCAACCTGCTCTTTGTAAAGAGCCTCCCTGAAGAGCAGAACGGAACAGTGAGCAGGTTTAACATAATCCATTGGACAAAGAGACGCACTGGATGTCGGCACGATCGGCAATGTGAAGCATGGTCCAAGCGAGGGAGGAAGAGCTCGTATGCTGGCCAGCCATGAGAAGGGCGATCAAGATGTGCGCAATTTCGTGGTCGGGGAGCGGAGTGCCGTCACGGTACTTCTGCTGCATGAGAGAGCCCATGACGTCGTCCTCGTGTTCCTGGAGGACGGTGAGCTCAGATACCTCAGGCACCAAATCATGTAGGCTCACATTTTCTGCTTTGGTACGCCGGGCACGAATAAGGCTTTGGTAAAAGTTGCTCATCTTCAGGTGCGCGGCGTCTCTCCTCCGGTAGCTCGGAAGGGGCAAGCCAGGGATCATCCAGTGAAGGGGAGTGAAACCGTGGTCGAGGTCGGAGTAGACCTGGGCATAGTCCTTGGTCAGACCCTCACGGATCTCGCGACCCTGGAGCGTGCGTGCAGCGGTGAGGATGGTGATCTCGGAGAAAGTCTGGAGGACGGGGAACGAGCCCCACTCGTTAATGTCGTTCAAGCGGTAGGTGTGGAAAGACGGGTCGGTGTTGAAGTATTCCTTGACCTCATCCTCGATCATGCCAACGTAGGCACGGAACTTGTCGATGGTCAACGAGACCTTAACAAACCTCTTCTGTTCCATGAGCTTCTCGTTGGGGCAGTCGTACACGACGTCCTTGCCGAAGACGGGAGTGGTCAAGGGCTAAAAGGCACACATGAACAATGGGAATCAGACAGCTGTGTGCGCTGAACATACCCCGTAGACGTCTTCCGCTGCGAGTTGAGTGTGCTTGCCACCGAGGACGTAGTCGTTGCCGTGGGTGCCAAGGGTGACGGTGACGCGCCTGCCGAGGAGGATGAATGTAAAGCAGTTGCCATACTGCTCACGCGTTATTTCAGGAATGCACAAATAAAACAGCAGACTGGCATACCTTCTCCCTGCATTCCCGGAAGAAGCGGATAGGGTCACGACCGTACGCAGGGGCTGAGCCGAGGAAGGGTATCCAGTGCCAGACCATTGGGGGTTGGGATTTTCGGCGGGGTATCTTTGCACATGGTTTGTACAACGCTTGACAAGTTCTGAAAGTCGGCTGGAACTCACCAGTTGCCACAAAACATTCAGAACGATCGAAAGGACGGGAACGTTGATCAGCGCAAGCAACGCCAGCCGGGGCGTGGCAGGCCACTCGAGCTGGGTGAGGGTGCCCGTCCAAGGCTCGGAGAACGTCGCGTTGGCCGACATGTTTACCAGCGAGCTCGCGGCGGTCGCCCAGCAGGTGATCTGATGTCGAGACGGACGGAGGGGAGGGACAGCGGACGGTGAGAGCCAGTGAAGACGAGATGATATACAAATAATTCGTCCGCTCATCGAACCATTCCCACCTTCCCAATCAGGCTGTCGCTTCGCCTCATTTGGATCTGGGTCTCTCTAGTCCTCCAGTCCCCTCTCCTTCCAGACCTTCCCATCAACAATTTCCTCAAACCGCCTCCACAATCGTCAGACATTTGGAACCGCATTCTGCGTCGCACCATCATCGCAGCCCGTGCCAACGCCTCGGACATGCGGCGGTGCTGACGCGTTGACGTAGTGTTATGGGCGCTTCTGTGCCGGGGGATGTCTGGAAGTTGTACACTCGTCGCTGGTCCCCGTCAGTCACCGGTCATGCACGATGAATCTATTATCACCAAGCTCTTTATTGTCTACGGCTGTTGCTGCAAATTTTCTTGCGGTTATGGTACGCCCAATGTCGTCAAGCTTCGAGGCTCAAGCTGACAATACAAGCTAACACAGCGGGCCCCGCAATGCCGTGCTCTCGGGCATATTCGCATCGACACGCCCACGAATCTCAGGACAAGAGGAAGTACGTTTATTTGTGCGACCGTACCGATCTATTGATACATCTTTGTGTGCGGATCCCATGCACCTGCCCAGTGAAGTGACTGGCCATTGTTCGTTTCACCATGACCGCCATCTCCCTGCAAAGAGTCATGTTGACCATGTCAACTTAGCCTACAGGGGATCCGGTGATCAACGGTCGTGAATCTCTAGATAGCACGGCGGTGGTCGGGGTGCGAGATTATGATGGCGGGGTACGAGGCCAGTTAATCTCTAACTCTCGCGCCGCCTGTTGGAGAGCGATGACTGTGAGAAGGTGGTTTATTTCTTCCATTCTCCAAATCCCAAGTTGTTGACCGACACGCACACGCAGGATCAAGTTTGTCTCAGCAGGCACTCAGGAATTCATCCGTCCATGCGCTATGCTCCCAGACCTGCGGTCCTTCCGGCCCGCGGAGTCCATCCCCTCTCATTGACTATGTAGCTGAGCCCCTTCGCCGTCTTTGCGTTCATTGACAAGCTCCGAGTCCAAATACTGGGAAGGCTGAGTTCGCACGTTGGGGGATCACTTCATCTTAACGAACGGCCTCCCTGCGCCTGGTGAAGCAGGCGTTCGCGAACGTTCACCACGCCCAACGGGGGTAATCCCTTGCAGTCCTTCCGAGATAGCCCCAACTATGATGGTACAGGAGGTCATCACACGACTATTTTACAAAGTTCTGCGAGGCACAACGCACAGCGCACAGAGCATTACGACAGCATACAACAGAGCATAGTATCGTCCAGTAGATCGTCCCAAATGAACGTCCGTAAACGAACGACCTTTTAAAACCTCGAAACCAGCGTCCACGAAGCGTCCTAGTCCGTCCGAAAGCGTCCACATATGAGTCCATAAGCAAGAACAACCCCGCGTCGTCGTCGAGCGGCTGGCTCGACGACCCGGCGGTCCAAGCGCAAGTGCTGCTGGTGCTGCCGCCGTCGCCTATGCGAGGCTGCAGAGCCGCGTTCCCTAACGGAACGTTGACAGCATGGGCTTAAAGCGGAAGAAGAAGAAGTAGAAGCATCGTTCGCGAGATCCTTCGTGAGCCCGCGAACGGCTCATCACATTTGGCGCACGGAGTGCGAACGACGACGCGGGTCGGGGCCAGGGAGTCCCAAGTTTCGATCCCGTTGGTACGTCGCCGGCTTTCCTTCCGGGATGATCGCCTTTTCCGTTGGTGGTGGTGGCGGCGGCGGTGGTGCTGAGGGGCTGCGACTGACGAGCGCTAGAATCGCAAAGGGGAGGAGCAGAACCAGCTTGCGGATGCGCGCGATTTGGAACAACGCGTACGCCCAGACCGCGGCGCACGCGGCGTGCAGTCCATACGAGATGGCTGCCTTGACCCGGGGCCAGGAGAGGACGACGAGCGACGCGCCGCAGATGAGGAGCAGCTTGTACGTCTTCCGCGACAGCGTCGTGCTCGCGAAGACGAAGCGCGCGAAGAGGCAGGCGAGCTGGACGACCTCCTCGGCGAGGACGCGGAAGGCCGTGAGCACCAGGACAAACGCCGCGACGCGCGAGGTGGCCGAGCTGAGGCGGTACGCGGCCGACACGACGCGGTACGCTGCGAGAACGACGCGGAAGTAGGCGAGGACGCAGCGGTTGAGCGCGAGCACGACGGGGTAGGCCGCGGAGAAGGCGGGGTAGGCGGACCACAGTACGTGCCGGGCGGCGAAGATCCAGCGGAAGAGGATGAGGTAGATCCGGCATAGGTCGAAGAGGAAGCTACGCAGCTTCCAGCTGAGAGAGGCCAGTTGCCACATGAGGCGGTAGTCGAGCCGGATGGGCGAATTGGTGAAGATGCGACGGATGATGCTGTCGGCGGACACTTTCGTCTCCGGGTCGAGGATGGCTAGACCGAGCGTGAGGGCGAAGGAGTTGAGCGTAAGGCCGATGAGCGTCATCACGAGAAAAGGCGAGTGAGTGGCGGAAGCCGAAGTGAGGGTAAGGATTGCGCCCCTGACAAAGCCGGAAGCGGAAAGAACGAAATGCATGACGAGAGTAACAATCCATAATAACATAGCGTATTCACAGCAATGTTCACAGCGAACGAAAGCGGTGCACGAGCAGCGATAGCAAAGAGAAAGCAAAGGGAGAGCGAGGAGGAAACCAAAACGCACCGATCGACGTTTGGAATAATATACCTGTCGCTGTTTGACCGAGTCAACCTCCAGTTTGAGGTTGGCGAGGTCAGCCACAGCGCCGCTGGCTAACATACGTTATAGCGACAGAATCTGCTGTGCGGCTACGCCGTGACCAGAGTGCTTATTAGTAATAGTAGATGTCTCAATCACAAGGGACTCACAGAGGTTACCGAAAGAGCGTTTAATCGGCACGGACGACTGTATATTGCGTCCGCTTCGGATTAGACGCCCGCCAGCTGTCCTTAAAAATGTAGTACGAATCAAAAATGTAACTTGAAGTATTGTAGCAACCACACGTGAACTAGGCGTAGCTCAAGAGCTATTCAATGACTCGACATTCAAGAGAACAGGCGACTAAGGGCTACTCAAGCCTTCAAACCAGGCACAATAATCTTGCGGCCAGTCACCTTGCCAGCCCTGAGCTCGTCTAGGATCTTGTTGATATCCTTCAGCGGTGCGACGGAGACGACAGGTTCGATGGCCCCCTGCAACCCATATGTCAGTTTCAAATTAAGGAAAAGGTGAAAATTTTGTACAGTAGCAAGAAGATTGAGGGAGGCCTTCAAGTCGTCCTTGGTGCCGTACAAAGAGGTCAACACTGGAGGAAAATTCTTCAATAGAGAACCAAAGGAGTGGCTGGCAGTAAGGCTTACCATTCGTGCGCCACAAAATAAGGGGAACGATTCCGAAGGACAGGTTGTCTCCAATCAACCCAACCTACAATGTAGACCCTCAGCATACACAGTCATGTGTAGGGTTCATTCAAAGGCTGCATCTTACGAAGACAATTGTGCCATGAGGTTGGTTAAGGTTAATCCCAAGGCCCTTCACAACGGCCTGATCGATAGTAAACGCTGAGATGGTATCAGTGTCGGCGTCAAGCATTTGAGATCGTCTTCGGTCGACACGTACATTGCTGGTTAGCCACGAAGTCGATGACAACATCGACTTGGAAGTTCTTCGACTCATCCGTGGAGGAAGCGAGTGCGGAAAGTTCAGTCGGGTCAAAGGCGAGCTCGGCGCCGAGTGACAAGGCGAGCTCGCGAGCAGAGGGCTTGAGGTCGCAAGCGTAGACGGTGGCTCCGTAGTGCTTTGCAAGCTGGACAGCTTGGTGCCCGAGACCACCAACCCCGTAGATCAGAACGCGCTTCTTGGTACCCGGGCGAAGCTTGAAAGATCAGATCATGAGTGGCCTACCGAGGATGTGTGATTTGAAGGAGAATAACCAACTTGAGCGACGTTGTGAACAGCGTTGTAAACAGTGATGAGCGAGTCTGCAGCGACGGCGGCAACCTCAGGTCTGAGGTCGGGCGGCTACATGGAAAAGTGGATTCAGTGTGCGGGTATCAAAGCAAATACATATGTCCCTACCACAGGGACGAGAGCTGACGCATCTGCGACGATATATTCAGCATATCCCCCGTTCTCGCCAAGCCGTCTACGAAAGGGGGCAAGCCAGGAAGCTGGTGGTTGCCGTGGGCGACAACACACCAAATCGCATATAGCTTCCCGATCTCGATGTGCTTGACGTCTTTCCCAAGCCTGTGAGCATCCTTGGTGGTTAGAAGGCTCTATCAAAATACGCAGTGAGGAGTGAGACGTACTCAACAGCGAATCCGACGTTTTCATGACCAAAAACGTAGGTTCGCGGGTCTTCTATGGCATCGGAGAGTAGGAAGGTGTCAGAGTGACACACACCCGCAGCGGCAACCTTCAAGAGCACTTGGTTTGGACCAGGTTTCGGGATGGGGATTTCCTCAAGAACAAGGTCAGGTGAACCTTGGTGGAAGATCGCAGCGTGCATGGTGGGCATGGTGATGCTAGAGGCGTTTGGGAGCGTGACAGGGCAATACAAGGATGCGAAGGTTTGCTGGTGAGGAACCTGACGGAGAACTCGTTCATGGTTCAGCCTTTATAGTTGTTCGTCGGCGGCAGCCAATGTCTACTTGCAAGCGACTCTGGACAGAGTGGGCTTATGCTATCCTCCGGAACCTGTGAATTATCCGTTCACCTCACTTAGCCAGTACGTTGAGCGGAAGGCCATAGGGGTGAAACAAGACATACATACCGCATTCAAGGTCAGGTTCTGGTCAGACAGCAAGTTCCATCCGTGGGCGCAGGATAGCCGTCGGGTTGACCAGTGACTGGTGATCGCCCATGAAAACATTGGAGAAGGGCGCGTGTTGTGCCACCTCAAACCAGCAACGTGAATCGTCCAGGCATCACGGAAAGCACAGTTTTCGGAAGAACGTGTAGGGTTGAGATCTGCTGGCAACGTTGCATATCGCGTCAGTAATCGGCCGAACTTTTGGGACAAGCGTAGTCAAAATGACTTACATCCCTCCATGACCATTAAGTATGCATGATGGCATGACTTCTTGAAGACCTGGGGCCGCTGCTGCTCCGACTCCGAGTCTGAACGTCGTCGCAAATGCCAGCCTTATGGCCAACTTCGGAGCTTGCCGAGCGACCTCCGGTGAAACCCCAGAGCCGACTGCCCGGCCCGGTTTGGGTGCCGCCCGGGCTCTTGTGTTGAAATGTGCGATTGAGCGTCGTGGACTGTCCCTGGTCAAAGCCGCGCAAAGCTTCACGAAGCTCCAACCCTGTGAAACCCCGGACCAGCCTCAGTGTGCGCAACGGTGGGTCCGCGACGAATTCACTGCCTAGGCTACATCTTTCTAATGCTGTTTATCACAGTGATAGCTTTTTACTTCTCTGAAGGTAGCCTTGCCTATGTGCGATACACAGACGAACTTCTAGGTCCAAAATATTGCGCGGCTCTGTCTTCTCAAACGTCTTGGCACAACGTCAAGTGGACGGATCTTGACCTTGCGGAGGGCGGTGCCTCAGCGCGTTGAACGCAGATGACTTCTGCATATTGCGCCGACTGCCCTCGACTGCCCGCCCAGGGGCAACGGACCACAAGGGTGGACATGATGTGCTTTCAACTCTTGCCGGACCTGCGCAAGGGTTTGTGGGTGTTGAGGTCACCGACTCGGAGTGTCGTAAATACAGCCATAAGAGGAGGAGTATGAATACTGCCTGAGCAGGCCGATGCTAACCCCAGACACAGACATCGACTCCTGCCACTCACAACACCAACAGCTCAGAATGTCCACTCTTATACGCGCCGCCGTCTACGTTCCGGGCAACAACCAGCTCGTCTTGCGGTCGAAGCCCATCCCGACCCTGAAGCCGAACCAAGTTCTCCTTAAGGTCATTGCTGCTGGGGTTTGCCACTGCGACACGTTCATCCTCTCTGCCGCCATGCGCGATCCCCGTACCTACACTCTCGGCCATGAGAACATGGGGATCGCTGAGCAGTACGTTCCGTTGCTCATTCACCATCCACCTATCTGACGATGGAAACGATTCCAGGGCAAGGAATCGTCGTCGGTCAGCTTTACGCGATTTGGGACGCCATCCCCTGCATTTTAGCTCACCCCACCACGGCGTCCGTACTGGACGGAGTCGGGCTCGGTGTTGATGGTGGATTTGCCGAGTACATCGTCGTCGATGCGGCCGAGTTCGTCCCTGTGGTAAATAAGTGGTTCTCATCGTTTGGGAGAGTCTCCCAACCCAAATAACCTCCTTCTTAGCCCCAGGGCCTCAAGCCTGAGATCGCTTGTCTTGCAGCGGACTCCCTCACCACTGTATATAACACCGTCCACAACGTCGCCCAGGTATGCCCCTCTTTCCGGTTTCTAATTTTAGAGAACGCGCTGATGCATTGATGTAACGCACGAATGTAGCTCAACCCGCAGACTACGCCCGGCAAGAAGGTGCTCATCTACGGCGTCGGCGGTCTTGGTCACCAGGCGGTGCAGCTGGTCAAGAGCTCCGGCACGACGGTGTACGCTGTGGACTTGAAGTCTGCTGCACCTTCGTCACCTGAGTGCGCCACCGCCGCCTTGCAAGGTTTTGTGTTCCCGCAATTCGTATTGCCCAGGGCGACCTCGGCTGCGTTGCTGTCAACGTTGAGCACGTCTGCCACGTCTCGCCAGGCGCATTGCATCCCCCTGGCAGGGCTTAGCTTCATCGGGACGCCGCAAACGGTTGTTCGTACATGGCCTTGACATTTTTTTTTCGAAGCGTGTAGTGCAGACGGCGGTGTTTATTGTGTTCTTGGGCTTCAAGACCCTGCCAAGCAGCTTTTATTCGCCATCGACGCAAATCCATGGTGAGCTTTTGAACGTTCTCAATGCCTGTAGGACGCGATGCTGATTGCCCGCAGCCTCTTCTTGTAGACACGGATGACCCCGTCCCTTATGAGCTTGTTTGACAGGAAAATGTCTCGCAAACACGTTGGTATGTCGTACCCTTCTAGCCAACCCATATATATCGATGTTCCTGAAGTGCTTTAACTGACGTATGAATCAACTCGCCAGTGAAGTTCCGGACGCTCGCACTGGTCGTGCCCGATCCTACTCGTATCTGTTTGAGGACCGCTCCGTGCCTATGCAGCTACAAAGGTCACCAGACGGAGTCTTCGTGACGCGGTGCTCCTCATACGAAAGGTATGGAATTTTCGTCCTCGCCGTTAGCCCATACAGTATGCCCACAAACCCCGCATCAGGCCAGTCTCCCGCCATCATTTGGACGTAGCGGACTTTGTCAGACAGCCTTGGGTCGAATCAGAACGTTGGAGTATGCGCGAGAGAGAATCCTGCCTTCCCGTCCGCCGGCCTCGGAAAGTTCCACGCGTCCAAACATCCCGTAACGATCAGCGCCACGACCAAAAACCTGACGCACCTCGCCGTGATGCACGTCACGCCAATTTCCTTCCTCCCAGCCCGACAATCCGCCACCCCCAGGCCCGCACTGTCTCCGCCCCCACACCGTTCACGAACCACACCTGTCTGGCTGACCTGGCAGGCAAGACCAAGAACTCGACCGCTAGGACAACCCAGAACCCCTGCGCGTTGCGCTAACCCCAGGGACGCAGGCGCACAACGAAACGTATAAAAGCTGGTGCCCATGGAGGACTAGAGACCCCAACTCGAACAGAGCCCCCAGCTTGCCTTCGAATTCTCACTCGCTCGCAACCGCACAACCAACCGCACTCACCAGCGCAAGGATGTTCTCCCGCCTCGCCACCCTCGCCGTCGCCTCCGTCGCCGTTCTTGCGGCCGCCAATCCCTTGGAGGTCCGCCAAAGCACCTGCAGCACCGGCCCCATTCAGTGCTGCAACTCCCTCCAGAGCGTCAGTGCCGTTCCTTTCCCCGCCCGTTCCGCAGACCATGCTCACATGCGTCGGACACCGTGCAGGCCGCCGACCCCACCACCGCCTTGCTCCTCGGCCTGCTCGGTATCGTCGGCCAGGGCTTGACTGCGAACATCGGCGTGACCTGCTTGCCCATCACCCTCATCGGCGGCCTCGTCGGCAACTGCGGCGCCAACGCCGTGTGCTGCAACAACAACAACTACGTGCGTACACGCGTTTTGGGGGTGGCTATCTCATCGTGCTCACTTGTCTATATCCAGAACGGCATCGTCGCCCTCGGCTGCGACCCCGTCACTCTCTAATCGCGCGCATCGTGCACGGACGATGCCGCACAAGGCCCCCAAGAGAATCAGGAATATCAGTGAGTATCGTCCCACGCGGCCCGCCGCGTTCTCGCTCTACGCATTGTTCTGACCATTTTCACCCGCTTCTTTCCCCCCAGGTTAGCTCAGTTTGGTTGGTTGAAACAAGTATGAAGTTGGTGCTTTGATTTGGGTTCAGAGAGAGAGGGGGGACTTGTGCCTGTCGGCCGTGTTTGGAAGAGTGCTCTGTACTTGTGTCGCTCTGCTACGGTTTCAGACTGCCGATCGAATCGAGTTCGTCTCTCCCAAAACGCTCGAGCCTCGCGGGATCGAAGTGCTGGAATTCGCGGAGCCCCATTGAAGGTAATTCGAAATTTGTATGGGTGTGGCTAGCTTCCAAACCACCCAACGGCTGGAACCGCGGCGATAGTCCGTCTGGCACGGAACATGATAATATTAGTATCGTACAGTATGATCTCTCCCAGCGCTGCATCCTCGACCGCGACGTTCCCCAGAGTGGTACGGGTTTCCTTCCAGTTCCTGAGTCCCTGTGGCTAAGACACTATCCCGGCGCCCCGTGTTGCACATGTTCCGTTCGCATCGTTTTCATAGCCCCGCGCATATTGCCACATACTGCCACAAATATATGCTCCACGCTGCGCGATTGAAACTACTCCTTCAGAGTCATAGCCGGAGTCCTCCAGCGCCCGTCAACCCCATGTTTACACGCCACATCTGTTCCAAGTAGTGTTGCGTGAAACGGCCGTCCATCTCCTCACGGTTCCATCGCATGCAGATGTTGCCTCTCTTGCAAGGATGAATGGGCTACGTAGCCCCGGCATCCCTTCACGTCGGATTCACAATGCATGCCACTCCGGAGCTGGCAGAGCCCAACGCTGGACACACAGACCTTAGATGCTGGACCCTCCGCGACTGCACACGGGGACGAGAGGACATTGCATGCATGGCATATGGGGTCGTTCGGATCATCGCAGCCGGGAGACGAGATCTCAACGCCACTCTCGAATCTTCTTATCGTGTCACGGTCGTCGCATGCAGATCAAGGCACGAAATGGGGAGAGATCCTCACTGCCGGTACGCCATTCGATGAGGTCGATGGCACTCATGGGAAACTCGTCCTCTGTTCAATCAACCTATTTTTTGAAGCATTAAAGCGTGTTCTACAGTTGAGCTCTTAAATTATTAGTGTTGTGCAGGGCCGCGCCAGGCCCAAATATCCGGGCTTTGGCTGGGCTTTTGGAGGCTCGGGCTCACAGGCACCTCAGGCCGGGCCCTCATGGAGGGCTCGGGCTGGGCTCGGGCTGGGTCGGGCTCAAGCCCGAGCTTTTGGCCTGCAGTGACAGTAAGCATGAATATTGACATTTTAGCATCAATTGCGGTATACCGATGTCAGAGATTACACGTAGCGGACAAGACATGGGCATGGAAGTGGAACGACAAGGGTTAGATGTGGCTGCCTATTTTGGCAACTGTAGCGTCCATGTGCATCCAATGACGCGTCGTCAGCCATCGCCGTTAACGTTTCTCACCCTCGTTGTAAGTGGTAACTATCCCCTTCATTGTGCAAAGTTACACAGAGAGATCAGCTGTTAATTTGTGTATTATAGGGACCAGATACGATGATATGGGTCTTGCTGGAGCCTCGGGCTCAAGGGCCGGGCTCAGCCTGCCATGTGTGCAGCTCAGAAATAACACAACTCTAATCGACAGGAACTAGCAACGACAGCGTGAGGAAACGGTGCGCGCGACTATGTGGCATGTACGCTTACCGATGGAGCGGCTGCCCCCACGGTCGCTTCTTTCGCTGTGCTCTCCAGCGCGGGACTCAAACCGCTCGGAGTCATAGCCGGCAAACGTCAGTAGCGGTCCCTTGGAGCTCTGGCAGTGCGGCATCGCCACCGAGCAAGCGCCTTCGAAAAAATTGGTCCCCAAGGTGCAGCTATCTTCACTGCAGTGCAGCAAAGGTTGATACCGGTCTGTCAAGGCGGGCGGGTCCGAATACGATCTGTGTCAAGGCACAGAAGATTAGATGCCGGGCATTCCAAGTCTGCGGCCCCTGGGAAGCCAGAAGTTGGGTACTTA
This sequence comes from Sanguinoderma infundibulare, assembly GCA_032821775.1. Lineage (NCBI taxonomy): Eukaryota > Fungi > Basidiomycota > Agaricomycetes > Polyporales > Polyporaceae > Sanguinoderma > Sanguinoderma infundibulare. The sequence continues at coordinate 1,196,612 of JAVLRN010000012.1, read as the reverse complement.
CGTGCAGTACCGAGAAGTGCTTATGTCGAGGAACTTAAAGACAGTGGCAGGCCGAAACTAGAAACCTCACGCAGGCAAAGTCGATTGTCTCGTGAGATGTCGACTGGGACGGTATGGACGACTCGACGCCTGAACCGATGGTGAGTGGCATGCCAAGTGGGAGGGTGTTTCTCTGGGATCCAGAGCGCAACAGTGCGCTACTGGGAAGGAGAGTCTGTCCGGACGCATGCATGGATCACAAGTCAAACTTAAGTAATTGTTAGTGGAGTCGTAGGCGTGCATTCATCTCCGGACGTCGTCGAAAATGAGGCAAGACATGCAAAGACAAAAAATCATATTATATGAAGCCACGAGGGCCGAGTAACATTAAGGTTCAAATGCGAGAATGTTGGTACGAACGAAGCCGTTCACACCGGGCCTGAGGGATTGGGGGAAGGGTAAGAAGCCGTGGTAGGGAAGCCAGAGGGAGGCTGCCGCGGAGTGCTGTCAAGCGACGAACGGAGTGGACAAGATCTCAAGCCCTGTGGGGGCCACCAGCGGCACCACCAGCACCTCCAGCAGCACCGCCGTTACCTCCAGCAGGACCACCGTTGCCACCCGCGGGACCACCGTTACCACCAGCCGGACCGCCGTTACGGTTACCGCCCACGGGACCACCGTTCAAGCCGCCCGCAGGGCCCCAGACAGGGCCAACCTGGAAGGGAGGAAGGGGGCCGGGAGGGGGAGGAATGACATGGGGAGGCGGGGGCGGCGGGAGAGCACGAGCCTTGTGGCCACCAGCGGGACCGCCGGCACCACCAGGGGCACCACCAGGGCCACTGTTACCACCAGCAGGACCGCCGTTGCCACCAACAGGACCTCCGACGGGTCCGCCGTTGAAGCCGCCGGCAGGGCCCCAGACGGGGCCAACCTGGAAGGGAGGAAGGGGGCCGGGAGGGGGAGGAGTGACATGGGGCGGCGGGAGACCACGACCCTTGTGGCCACCAGCACCCCCAGCACCTCCAGCGGCACCGCCGCTACCTCCAGCAGGACCGCCGTTTCCACCAGCAGGACCACCGTTTCCACCAGCAGGACCGCGGTTGCCACCAACAGGACCTCCGATGGGTCCGCCGGCAGGGTGAGGAGGAGGAAGAGGGCCGGGAGGCGGAGGAGTGACATGGGGAGGCGGGGGCGGGGGGGGAGCGGCCTCGCGGACCTTGTGGCCACCAGCGGCACCGCCGGCACCTCCAGCGGCACCACCAGCACCACCCGCGGGACCACCGTTACCACCAGCAGGACCGCCGTTACCGTTACCGCCAACAGGACCGCCGTTCAAGCCTCCAGGAAAACCCCCGATGGGGCCACCAGGGAAAGGAGGAAGCGGGCCGGGAGGCGGAGGAATGACGTGGGGAGGCGGGGGAGGCGGGGGAGCGCGGGCTCTATGGCCACCCGCGGGACCTCCAGCACCTCCACCGGCACCACCAGCACCACCCGCGGGACCACCATTGCCACCAGCAGGACCACCGTTACCACCAGCCGGACCGCCGTTACGGTTACCGCCAACAGGACCGCCGTTCAAGCCACCGGGAAGACCCCCGAAGGGGCCACCAGGAAGACCCCCGATGGGGCCACCGGCGAAAGGAGGAAACGGGCTTGGAGGCGGAGGAATGACGTGGGGAGGCGGGGGAGGCGGGGGAGCGCGGGCCCTATGGCCACCCGCGGGACCACCAGCACCTCCAGCGGCACCACCAGCACCACCCGCGGGACTACCATTGCCACCAGCAGGACCACCGTTACCACCAGCAGGACCACCGTTACCACCAGCAGGACCGCCGTTACCGTTACCGCCAAAAGGACCACCGTTCAAGCCGCCAGGAAAACCCCCGATGGGGCCACCGGGGAAAGGAGGAAGCGGGCCGGGAGGCGGAGGAATGACGTGGGGGGGCGGGGGCGGTGGGGGAGCGGCCTCGCGGACCTTGTGGCCACCAGCGGCACCGCCAGCACCACCAGCGGGACCGCCGGCATTACCAGTCTGGCCCTGCCCTGCTTGACCTTGGCCTTGGGCACCTTGACCTTGGGCACCTTGACCTTGGGCACCACCACGAAGGCCACCGGCACCACCACGAAGGCCACCGGCAGGACCACCCTGAGGACCGCCACGCTGAGGACCATTCGGCCCCCAAGGCTCGGGGTCATAGCCGTAGTACGGAGGCGACGGAGGCGGCGGCGGCGGCGGCGGGAGCGGCGAGGCGGACTCGGTCTTGACGGCCTCGTACACGACGTTCACGTCTCCCTGGGTCGCGCCGCTGGCGAAGGTAGCGGTGAAGGGAACGTCGGTGCCGCACACCGCAAAGGCGGCCTCGACACCGGCTGCGTGGTATAGCCGTTGCATTAGCACTCGTCCTAGCACGGGGCAAACGGCAGCAGCGCCGACTCACCAGCAAAGTCGGCCTGGGCGATGGTGACGGTGGCGTTCGACACGGCGGGCGTGACGGTGAACTTGACGCTGCCTGACTGTGCGACGGTCGAGTTGGCCGAGACCTGCTGGATGGCAGTGTTCGTCGAGGTGGCGTCGAGCGGACTGAAAAAGAACGAGATGCGTGAATGAGCATCTATACGCCTATCGGAAGAGGAGAGACAAGGGGGACTCACGTCTTGCTCGTGCAGACGACATTCGAGGCCGTCTCGTTGCGGGCGACAAGCGGAGCCCCGTACCCGGACACGGCGAGCGAGGTGAGAGCGAGCAAGATAGCAGCGGAGCGCATTTTTGACAGTGAAGGATTCAAAAGAATGTAGTAGTTAGATGCAGATGCAGGTGAGGTGTAACGGAGAACCGTTGGGGTCCTGACAAACGAGTGGCTCAGGTTTTATACCAAAGTCCCGTCCGAGCTCTCGGGGTATTCTGACGCCAGAGTCATGCATCATGCCTCACAACAGTAAGTGCGCCGTGACGGTACGTCTGCTTGCGCTCCAGGCCGCAGCCCGCAATGTCCTTCGACGATGTACGGACCCGCAGTCCCCGTATGCGCGTGTCAGAACCTAGCATTTCGCCATCCAGTTTCAGATGGCGGAGCCTTTGCGCGACACGGTAAAAGCGCAAAATGTTTCGGGGGAGTCAATATTTGTTAAGCGCCTCAACGGTCCGTTGGAATCAAACCTACAGGAAATATATCATTAAGAGATGAGTCCAGTCGGGCGAGAGCTCGTATACGCACTCATATTCTGGGTCCCGCTATGGAGAGGCTGCCTTATAGTTCAAAGACCACTCAGCAATCGCCTGACATTGTCCACGTTCGACTCCACGAGTAGCGCACCACCCCCGGTGAATGCGACTAGACGGCTCGCAGCCGCGGAAAGACGTTCTGAAGCTTCCATTACCCTGTGAGTTTTGAAATAGGGTTGCAGCGTGCAAGTAGATGTACATCATACTTACGGTCGTCGCGCGAAAGGTCTGCAACCAGTGGGGCGGGTCATCAGTACAAACGAGCAAACACACGTCGCATTTGATGTGGTTCACCTTGCAGCTGCGCGGACATCAAGCAGCGCACCAAAAATTCCAATCCTCCAACAATAGGCTCTTCCGCTCCGCAGGTTCCGAAACCACTTCCTATCCGAGCATGTCTTCTAACCCGGAGGGTAATTCGCCGGGCTCTTGCACACTGACCGAGTGTCGGTGCGACCTCATCCACGAGCGGCCGCGGACTCTTCTGGTCTGGGCAAGAAGACACGGGTTCAGTCTACAAGCAGGTCGTGGTCGTGTCCTAGTCGTCCAACTAAGTCGTGATCCGTTGGGAGACGTGGCTGTGGCTGTGCAAGTTGTTTGTATATGCAAGGAAGATTGCGACCTTCGTGAGTAACCCTGCCGACGGACTGCGCCTCGCGCTGCACGGTCGTGTTCTGGAACCACGTTCGCACGACAGTTGCGTCCGGACTACGGAGGCAAAGAGGAAAGGATCCAAGCGGAAGTAAGGAAGGAGGCGCGAGGGCGGGTGGGGAGACGTGGAAGATGACGAGAAATAACCAGCGAAAGCAAGGGGACATTCCCCATTTCAATTCATGCGATAACGTCCCGGTTGGAATGAAAGGTCGATGAAGACGCCAGGCTCGGAAAGCTAAGGGCGTCAGACACCGAAGTTTCTCCATGTTCTTGTCGAACAGTGGTCACTTCACATTATGGAAACACGCATCCGAGAAGATGGAGGTTCGAGGCCTGGGACAGCTGGTAGAGGAAGGTTACGTAGTAAGCTGTATCATGATGTGGCGACCAAGTGAGCATGCTGCCACTTTCTTGTACGGACCTCGCCCTGATCGCGGGAGTCGAGGGCTTAAGGATCGGCGTCGACGCGCGACGCTCGTTAACGGCGCGTCCTTGGTCACCTAGACCTCGAGACAGCTGCGACTGGCGCACGTACTGTATACGTGACTCGGACAACCTTGGACGATTGTTTGAGTTCCCGCGATTACGGAGGTGCCGACACTGCCATGGCAACATTAGTGTAAAAGGAAAGCCACGAGGGTAGCTTCGCGGGCTTTGAGGGCCGGGTACCCGGGGCTTCAGGGCTTGAAGCGCGGCCTTGCACAACACTATGAATGATACGCACTAACCCGTTGGGCTGGCGAAATTAACCACAGCGAGCCGCACGGCCTGCCTCCCCAATGCGAAACCTGAGCACCGTAGCAAGTTAGGTATCTCCACGCCGTGCGACATGGATATTACCCACTCTCCTTGTTGCTCACAAAGTCAACGACTATGTCGACTGTGAAAGGCGCGTCCGTGTTATCCACGGCAGCTTGAAGGTCTTGCCAAAATGTCGAAGACTTGGCTCGACGGGATGTAAGTGCTGGCGAGCTCCCGTGCCTCATATCGAAGTTCTCCCCTCGCTTTACGGATCCCTGGACGACATGAGGGCGTCCCGGGACCTCCTCGCCAACGTAAGATAACAATTCCCTTTGAAAAATGATGGTTCTGACGAACTGTGAATTATAGGGCAGTGTCAAGCCTTTCGTTGGAACGGCCCCTCTCGACAACATCAACGATATCCTCAACGGGCTAAAAGCCAATACTATCAAGGGCCGCATGGTTGTTCTCCCCAACGGTACCTGTACTACGTGATTAGCGGAGCCTGGAGACGTCGAATATTCATATTCGGGCGTAGGACATGGGTGCAATAGTAACGATTGTAATAGTAACGATTGTCTCATCCCGAATGAACGTCTTATGTCAGGAAGGCCGGTGGAGCGGAGACTGAGATTAGATTAAGCTACGATACATTTGTGCAATGCTAAAATACGCTGCTTGGGTAAAGCGTCAAGTCAAAACGCTGACGCTTACCGCGCTTTCACGTCCAACATCGGCCGCGTCCCCAGCTGGATCCCATGGATATCCACATCGATCTCGTCCCCCAACTCCGGCGAAACCGCTCCGAGCGGCACCTTAACCATGCGCGCCTTCAGCCCAAGCGTCGGCAAGTACACGGCGTAGTTCACCTCGTCCTGGGCGCTGTACTTCGCCGGCGGTTCCGTGACGCGCGCCTTGAGGTCCCGGAGCGGGTCGTGCTCCCGCTGCGCGCGCCGCGGGTCCGCCATCCACCTTAGCAGGAACGAGTGCGCCCAGAAAGACTGCTGGTAGCCCTCCACCCGCCCGCTCGCCAGCTCGCCCATCGAGATCCCCTCCGCCGCGCCCAGCAGCCAGTCCGCGTCGAACAGTACGCGCGACGCGTGCGCGCCCTTCTCCGCGAGGAGGGCGTGCTTGATCTGCCAGTGCGCGATCATGTCCCCGAACCGCCGGAGCGGCGACGTGACCTTCATGTAGCCCTCGCCCTCGCGGACGCCGAGCAGAGAGTGCATCGCCGGTAGGAGCGTGTACTCGCCGGCCGGGGCCGTGACGCGGGTCGCGAGAGCCAGGTAAGGGTCGATGATGCCGCCTGGGCCCCTGCTGGCCAGGAGCTCCTCAAACTTGCCGCGCAGCTCCGTTTTGACAGGGCCGACAGAACGACGGATTGCGGGGATGTCCCGGTCCCGGAAGAAGAGCGAGGCGACGCGCCCTGCGGCCTTCATGCACTCGGCCACTATCCCCCGAGCACCGGTCTCGATCGATTGCGTTACACCGTAGGTCAGCTTGGGGAAGCCGCGGAATTGGAAGGGAATGTCCATGCCCATGATGTCGTTTGAAAGCGGCCGTGGCTCAATGGTCATCCAGGGTCTAGGGAAGCTGAAGCCGAAGGCGTTGTTTCGACAACGTTCTTCGCCTAGTAACTGTGTGACTTTGCTTATGAGCTGCAGATCGTTCATAACGGCCGGTCCAACGGAACGGGGGTCGAGCTGCGGCGACTTGGGTCCCTCGCCGCCGAAAGGGAAGCTGGTAGGATTTATTCTGTTCCCGAGCAAAGCGTCGGCCTCGTCGTATTTGATGATATGGATGTTCCGGATCAGGGTTGGCCGAACTTTATAATCGACGATGGTCCCAGATGAGTTCACCTTGGCGCTGAATGTCAGCGCGACGTTCGGCTGTCCTGGAGTGCTGCCAAGACTGAAACGATCTAAGCCCGCATCGCGTGGAAGCATAGGTATGGTGCGGTCCACGAAGTAGGATGAGTTGGAAAGTCGCTTGGCCTGACGGGCAATGTCGTGAGTAGGAGGGAGTAAGGCTGTGGGATCCGCGACGTGGACATGTAGCCATGTGTGCTCTGGGTCAGACGGGATTCGTTCTATGGAAACGCCGTCATCCAGTTCCTCGGCTCCCCAATCATCTATGACGAACGCGGGCATATCGCCGAAGTCATGTCGCAGAGACTCGACCACGTCCTGGGAGTAGAAATCCGTGGGGCCAAGAGGAGTGGGAAGGATGGGAGTAGCGACAGTGGGGATGAGGTCTGCAGTCTCCGTTTCCTTTTGAGTGAAGAGTTCCCCAGCGTTCAGTTCCTCCCATGGAGCGCGTAGCCCTAGGTCTACGAGGAACGTGTGTGCAGCAGCACTGTCGTAGTTCTCAGGAGAGTGCATCCCGACCATTTTCATGATGTGCGCAACGGGGACCGCGAAAGGGTCCGTTTGGATGAACCTTCGATCCTGCATTGAAGCTAGCAAGAAGCGAAATATTGTCCGTTCTTCGTCCGTCCACTCGAAGCCGTCCAGAGGTAGGCGGGATGGGGCCTCATCCCAAGAATCGGCAGCCCGCTTTCTTGACTCGGTGATAAGTCTGCGCGCCTTCTCCACAAAGGAGTCCAACACGGGAGAGTCGCGGAGAACCATTTCGGTGACGGCCTCGATATCTGCAACCTCCTGACGCGGGCGGACCCAGAACAGTTGCTTTTGGAGGAACCGCCTACTTTCGGCAACATAGTGGTCCCCAGATGCGAACAGGAACGACTGGACAGCGAAGAGATCCTGGGTGGTCAACGTCGTTTCTCGCCCGAGCAGCTTGGCAGCCGCCTCGCGCGTGGTGATCGGTGCCCAGGCGGTCGGATCGGAGTGTGCGACCTGGTCGTAAAAGGACATCAAGCGGGCCATTTCGGGGATGGTGTGGAGGTCGTACTCGAACCGCTTCTCGAACGAGCGCAGCTTGTTGAGGACCAGCACCCGCGCGTCGCTCTCCGCTTGCGATCTGGACAGCTCGAACATCCCGCAACGCTCGGCCAGCTTCCTGCTGACAAAGTTGGGCAGCTGGAAGGTGACTTCATGCTCGAAGCAAGGCCAGACCTCGCCAAAGTTGGCGAGCACGTTCACCACCCACCTCCGTTGGAATAACATGGAGTAGAGCACGACGCCGCGGACGACGTACGGTCCCCTTTTGGCTGCGTGTCACCTCAAAACGGAGTATGAACTTGGACCGGCGTTGCTCACCTGCGAATCTCCACCAGTGTCCCAGTGGGAATGCGGTGCGTCTCTTCAGCGAGCGCGTCGACGTCACCATCCGTGGAATGGAAAGCGTCGTCGGTGGTGTTCTCCACGGCAAGAAACTGCTGCTTTTCCTGCGATGGGGAATTGCTACTCGGTGAGAACGCGGACACCGGTAGAGGACTCTTGCCCTTCACGCCGTCCTTGCCCTTCTTTGGCTTGCCCTCGAGCCATCCACACGCCTCCGGTGACAGGACCTTCCTGAGTTCCTCCGCAACCTTTACCGGTCTGTTATCATATTCCCGTTCCCGTTCCCGTAACTTAGTCGATCTGCGGGCAGCTGCCCCGCCGCCTCCTCGACTGGACCCGCTGAGGTGTCGGGGAAAGGCATGACGGAATGTGGAAGAGAGGTCAGGGATGTGCTGGACCGCGCGCTTGTGCATTACCAGGAGGAGAACAGGGGAGGCGGGAGGACAGGTCTTCGCCGTAGAGTGCGGGGATGAGCGAAACCACAGGGAGGACCAAGGATGGGCGAGGGAAGGAAAGTGTGTCCTGGGACTGCTGCACGCGCGCTTCAAGTCCTGTCATACCAAAAAGTGCAGCGCTTCCGCTGCCCGATCACATCTCTCCGATCGCGCTGGTGTGGCCCAGCGACTGCTTGCTTCCTGCTTAGCTACTCACCCTATCCTCTATCTCACGCATCTGTCTTCAACGCACCATGTTCAAACGCGTCGAAAAGCGAATACGAAAGAAGGAGAAGGAGGAGGAGCTGGGTCTCGACGAGGAGACGAAGGAGATGTTGGGCCTCAACGCGGTGGACACCGACTCGGACGAGTCGGACTCTGCTTCAGGCTCGGACGAGGAGGAGGATGGACCAGGCTTCGCACAGGACGATAGCGAGGATGGGATGAGCGAGGACGAGGAGGCCGAGGAAGGTGAAATGGAGGATGAAGACGAGGACGACGAAGGCGAAGAACCGATGTCGGTCTCCCAAGCCCTACAAAACCCTCTGTGGCACGTATCCTTGGAGCCGGAGGTCCAGGCATGCGTTTTTTGCCCGGGAAAGCTCCTGAAGAATACCACCATGATCGACGTGCATATCAAGTCGGGCGTGAGTGTTTACTTCACCGCGCGTCGCACGCTGATTGACCGTGCTCTGGACCAGGCGCACAAACGGAGGCTGGCAAAGCTCAGAGAAGCTGCGATGAACGTCGACCCAGAGACAGACGTGCGCGCCCTCCTGCGTGCTCAACGCCGCGCCGGCCAGCCGGAGAGGCTTGCTGAGGGCAAGCTTTCGAAGCGTGCCGAAAAGAAGGTGCGCGTTGGGCTCAGCTCGACTGCGTTGTTCCCACTTATGTTCATGGTCTGACGCTCACGCAGAAAGCAAAGCTGGCCGCCATCAAGGCAAAACGCGCAAAGCAAAAGGTCATGAAGGCCAAGTACAGGGCGAAGAAGGAGGCCAAGGAGAAGGTCGCTGCCGATTCAGAGAAGCGCGCCGCCTCCTCGGAGTCCGAAGACGATTCAGAGGCACATACGAGTCCATCCAAGCCTCCCGCTGCCAAGAAGCGGAAGGTAGAGAAGCACGCAGGCGCAGAGGGCCAAGCACCTGAAGCCACTGCGACTCCTGTGAAGCAACGAAAGCCTCCAAAGGCCACAATAGGTCCGAAGTCCACAACGACAGCCTCCGCGAAGCCAGCCAAAGCATCGAGGAAGTCCATAGCTGATACCCACTCAAACGACATGGACAAACCGAAGAAGTCGCCCACCGTCCGGTCAAAACCAAAAGCCATAGCAAAGCCCACTGCTTCTCCACTGGAGACTCTCATCGCAGAGTCGAAATCGAAGAAGCGGAGACGCATCGACGTTCCGCCATGAAATGGTTGAGTTGCAGCCCGGGGGACTTAGTGGATATTATGCATTCTCTATATGACATACGCGAGATATAATAATGTCCGTGGAGATACACTCATAAGTAAGCAAGAACGAAGGAGTGACAGGTGCAGGTATGCAGCAAAAGATAGCACAGGAACGTCAACGGAGCGAGTGACGTGCGAATAATAAACCGTCGTCAGTGCGATGAAGGTTGCTATCACCGGAGGCTCTGGAGAACCTGGTCGGTCTTCCGGATGACCTGTAGCGGGATAAGTGTCGCTCTCATGGGATCGCGTGTGTTCTAGTACATACCTCGTGGATATTTGGACGCTCGTTAGGCTTGACCTTCAACATGCTATCGATCAAGTCCCTCAGGCCCTGAGAGTAGGCCGACTGTGGATGCTTGTACTGCGCTCCCATGACCGCCATGGCTATTGAGCCTCCCTGCTCGGTGGTCTGCGTGTTCTCGAAGGGTGAGTGCGAATACGCGAGCGCGAACAACGTGCAGCCCAGGGACCAAATGTCGACCTTCTCGTCGAGGGTGATGCCCGTCTTGACGTCGAACAGCTCCGGCGCGCGGTACGCCATCGTGCTCTGCTCGGCGGCGATGTCCTGCTGGAGGAGGGCCTGCGAGCGGTTCTCGACCTTGACGCGCGCCTTCATCGTGCTGCCAAAGTCCATGAGGATGGGCTGGCCGTCGTCGGCGATCATGACGTTTCTGCGACATCCAGCCAACTTCAGACTTGGCACAGGACAACAATATGGGAGGTGCGCACCCAGGCTTTAGATCGCGATGCGCGTACGGTACAAGCTCGGTCTCCCCGGCGTGCCCATTCGCACCCTCATGCTGTGTCCTGTCGAACTCCTCGTCTGCTGCGAAGATAGGCTCGTGCTCCTCTCCGAGGCCCTGCGGCCGGTCCTTCGGTACGAGCGGAACCTTGGAGCTGTTGCTGGCACCTGCTCCGTGGTACGAGTAGCCGCCGTCGGCATCACCTTCCGGCTCGGGAAACATCTCGTCCTCGTCGCCAGAGAGTGAATTTCGTGGGGAGTTGGGGGCGGAGGGCGCGTGCCGGGACTGGTTCGGGCGCGAGGCGAAGGCGTCGGTCTTGGAGCCAACGGGCGCGCGGTAGTCGTGCATGGCGCGGATGGCGTCGCAGGTGCCCTTGAAGTAGCGAAGCATTTCGGTTTCGGAAAAGTGGGTGTTGTTGATCGAGTTGGCGTTGATCGCGTCTTGGAGGTTTCCGCGCTGAGGAGCGGGATATACGGTCTGAGATGGAGTTGCAAGGGAGGGGGGCATACGCATACCTTGTAGAGGGGGAGGAAGAGGTAGACGACTTGACCGTCGCCGTTAGGGTCTTGGACTACTGCCGAATCCTTGACATTCGCTAAGGTCGCGATTTGAGTGGAAGAAAATCAAGGAACTCACGAGTATTCGAATAATATTGGGGTGTCTTCGAAAGCCCTATGAGACTGCGAACTCACCGGAGGAGGTGAAGACTGGGACTTACTTGAAACGTCTGTAAGCCTCGACCTCCCGCATCGCTTGCCTAACGTCCTCCTGACCACTGGGGCAGCGAATCTTCTTTAGGGCGAATTGTCTCTGTATGTCCTTTGAGCATGCTTTGTGCGGTAACGTCGATCGCAACCAATGCGCACCCCGCTGTGCTCATCCTGAGCGAGGTATACAAAGGAGAATCCTCCCTCTCCGAGAACGCGGATGATTTTGACTGAACGTCGCAACTTCAGCATCACATGGCACGCTTGCAAAAATGTGGAACTCACATGTTCTCCCGTTGATCTTGACTTTGGCCGACTGTTGGCATATACAAGACGAAAGAGCCCAGAACGCGTCCTTGACTTGGTACTTGATACCCTCGAGGGTATGCATTAACTGTGGTGGGAGCGACATGCGGGCCGGTTGCGTGGATATACAGCAGAGAGCGACGTGGGGGAAAGAGGGTCAAGCACGAAGCAAGTGCGCAGTGGAAAGGCGGACTGTGGAAGCTGTTCTCGGTGTCGGACAGCGCGACGGAGTCGCAGTCGCACAGCGTTCTCCGGCCCGTGCTGCGCCCAGGTGGCGCCCGCACAGGCGCCCCCAGACGCATGGCTGGTTCGACTCGCCACAGCCGCGTCGAGTCGTCTTTCACTCTCAGCCACCACCTTCTACCCACGACATCGCCCCTCTCTCCCCGGCGTTGATCTCCTGTTTTCCGCTGCTTAGTCGCTGTTCAGTCGTCTGCTCCTGCTGTCCAGGATCCCGAGTATGGCTGAAGAAGTAGCCTCAGTCACTCCCACACCCACCGTGGTCACCAAATCTGCTTCTGACAAGTCTCTCAAAGTCTGTCACCCCCTTTCCAATTTTCCCGCCAACGTGGACTGACACGACGACTTAGCGCAAAGTCGACGATGCCATGCAAATTCTCGACGAGGCCACCGGTCCTTCCACCCCTACCTCCACCCCCATCTGCCGGCCACCGCTGAAGAAGCTCCGCACCTCCCGTTCCATCTACGCAATGCTCGCAAAGTACAACCTCAAGAAGGATCCCAAATCGTATGTGAACCCAGTGACGAAGGTGGCAAGTGCTTTGTTCTCAACGCGTCCCACTCCAGAGCAATACCTTCGGACGACTTGGACACCCTGTCCAAGACTGCCCCTCACCTAGTCGCCATCCTTTCCCGCACTGCCACCCGAACTCGAAAGGCTCTCCCATTCAAGTCTAGCCCTCCAGGAAAGCAGACCTCGCCCTCCGCCACGTCCACAAGCGACTATCGCCCGTCGTCCACACCCTCATTCCTTGCGCGTTTGTCCACATATAAGCTTACCACGTACGGCAACAAGCCACCTGCCATCGATGCTGTCGCTGCAGCCAAATGTGGATGGATCAACGATGGCAAGGACCGTTTACTATGTGGAATCTGTGACGTCTCTTGGGTCGTCGCCGGGAGGGACGGCATGACTCGCGACGGTGGTATGTTGGGGACATCTGAGCTAGGTAGGTCACTGCTAACACTAGATCGGCCGCAGCAAATGCTCTGGTAGAGAAGCAACGTGTTCAACTCGTGGAAGCGCATAACCATGGCTGCCCGTGGAAGACTCGTCAGTGCGATGGTATGTTCTTTGCCGTCCGTGCTAGGTAGACTGCTCAATTATTCCTAATAGATTCCGTTTACCACATCCCACTACAAGCCCCTCTTACCACCATTCGCGAAATCAAGTCAAGGGCAACCCTGCTTGACACGGTCATGAGAGGTGTTGAGATCAAACATCCTCTCGTAAGTGCATGTTTTGCAGTGGCCCCTACGCACGCTGAACCGATCTGTCAAGACTTCCGTGCAAGCCCAATCGTCGGTCTCCGTGATTCGCTCCGTGTCGCTGCCAACTTCGTCTGCTCATGATGAGGAGCCCACCACATCTGTTCAGGAGTCCGCATCAAGAGTTGGGCCTATCAAGGTCGACCCCTCAGAGACGTCAATATTGACCGCTCTCTTTGGATGGTCTATGCTCCCACCGGCCCCACCAGAGCCTGCGAGGACGGCATCGTCGATTTCCCGCGCTGGATCCGTCATGCCTGCAACACCATCTCGTCGTCCTGCATCCCGCGCGTCATCAGTGGTGCCACGAGATGACACTCCATCACCCAGCTCGACCTGCTCGACTGTGAACATGTCGCCCCCCAACTTGTTGTTGTCCCAACACGCAGTGGGGAGTACTTGGCCTGACGCTACGCTTCTCCACTGTCCTCTTTGTCAGCGCCGAGTCGGTTTGTGGGCGTTCCTGCCCACACCGGGCGACGAGGACGACCCGATGGCGGGCGGCTCGCCGACGAGCAACAACAACGATGCGAACGCCGACGCGAAACCGAAGGCGAAGCCACAACGTCAGCTCGACATCCTGCGCGAACACCGCCCGTACTGCCCATACGTCGTCCGCTCGACCGTCCTCCCTTCGTTGCCTGCGCCATCTCAGCAGCAACCACTGCAAAACGGTCACCGGCGATCGGCGTCGGTTGCGTCGCTAGGAAGCGTGAGCAGCTCGACGCGCCAGGCAGCCATCGAGGGCTGGCGGGCGGTCTTGGCGGTCGTGTCGCGATATGGGGCCGTGCAGAGGCAGCGGCTGGGCTTGGGTAGACGCGCGCCCGCGGTGGAGGGTGCGGAAGGGATGGATGAGGAGGCAGACTCGATTGAGGCGATGGTTTCTGGAGTGAAGAGTCACGGGGTATGTCGACTTTGATTTTCAACTTGGGGAGGAGCGACGAATGCTAACCAGCGGTTTGCCAGGGCAAGGATTTACTGAAATACGTCAAGGGTCTGCTCGGTTGATGGACGTTGAACTGTTTCGTCCAAGTTGGGATTTGTTTGTGTCTGTCGTCTGTCATCAATTGCTGTGCACCTAACTTGGTTGCGTTTTGCATTCACCTCGCGCCTCGCATATATCTGTATTTGTATGGTCTCTTCACGCGTTCTTTATATATGCGCTAGCGTGTTTGTTGCAACGATGTACCATTGTGTTATTTGGGGGACGTGTTGTGGATAACCTGAGTTCCTTCACTATCTTTGGTTGTGCTCGTTTATACGGCACACAATTCGCATTCAACTGGGTTGCGGCTCAGACACGAGGTGACATCGGTGCACACCTAGGCCCCGTTTCTGGGCATTATTATTTCCGAAGCAGCTGTAAGGGTGACGGCACCCTTAGCACGGACGAGCCCGGTATGGCACATATATACCCGCCGGTGGCTGAAGTAGCAGTTCTTCAGTCATTCTGCCTTTTGGTGTAGTGGTCCGGCGGGCGTGTCCGAGCCAGTTACAGCAGCTGGAATCACCTCTAGGGTGTTCGAATTCCCCGCCTTGAGGCAAAGCTGACTACAGTTACCGACAGTACCACCGCCCGTTGCTTATTATCGCCTCCCCAAGCTAGTCCCTTCACAAGACCATCTGTGCTAAGGCTCCGTGGCAGGATCGACTGCAAACCCCCGCGAACTGGCACGATAACTGAGGGCGTTCACGCAAGTCAAGTCGAGAGCCAGCTTGCTGCCTGACTGCGACAAGCACGATCTGGATTTTCAACTAGAGTTCGTCGGAATAGGCCGGGGCCCTGCAGAATGGTGCTGTCTGTCGATCCAGATAACCAGACATACCTCCATATAGCTATGCCAAGGTTTTGAGACGCCTGGGTGTTAACCACTCAAAAGTGATGATGTGCCTTCATGCACGGTGCTCTTTGCGGTACTGATCTGGATGCGCGAAGGTATTAAGCCTTGTAGTTTGTGAATAATCCTGCTTTGGAGAGTCCGTAAGTACGCATTGCCAGGGCTACACCACACCGTCCCCGAACGCTTAAGTCGATCAGGCATGAACGATCGGAGTCGATTGCGGAACTCACTTGAAAATTGATGGTTTGAAAGCCGTGCTCCACGAATGTTCCCTTTAGGCATGATGTATGTTCTGAAGGAAGACACGTCGTGTCTTTGGCGGGCCTTGGTTGGCCACGGGCAGGCTGCTACTAGAATTACCAATAAACTGGCCGACAGTTGGAGCTGCGCAGAACGGAGCACTGCCGCTGGGCGCCTGTTGTGTCGCGCGTTGCCCCTGGAAGAGAGGGCTCTCAGCCAAGTTGTGCCTGTCCATGACCACCGTTTCAGTCTGCATCTGATACCGTCTTCCGTCGCAGTCAACAGCGGCAACCCCGCCTCATCCTTCTCTTTTTCCTTCCGACCGTCTTCCCTTCCCTAATGCCCACGTCCTACGCTCCCCTCCCCAACCCCCGCTATGCTCCAGAGAATGCACAGCGAGAGCTCGAGGATGCGTTCGACTCCGATGACGAGGGCCAGGACTCTTCTGAGCACACTCCCCTGACCAGAGCCACGACACAGTCTGCAAGAGCATTGCCTCCCCGGTCAGACTCCCATTACGCTCCCCTGGACGCAGACTTCCCTTCGCCCGTACCGACTCCGCAGACGGTACCGCCCGGTGCATACGACTTCGAACGAGACCGCGATTACGACTACCCCCCACCCGGCTCTCCCCCTCTCCCCTCTCCCCGTGCTCTCCCCAACGACATCGGGAACTCCAACGGATATGTTCCTTCATCGCCTGTCAGGCGGCCATCGCGACCCGCGCCGCCCCGAGGCTCGTTCTGGCGAAGAACTGTTGGCGCTCTCTTGCCGCAGCATTACGTACGCGTCCCGACCGAGGATGCAGCTGCATCCGCCCCAAGGGTAGTGGGTGGAGGAACGGAGAACGATGGAGTGTTCGCCAACGTGAGCGCCAAGCCATCCAGAGGCATCGAGGTCGTCGATGCCAACGGCGAGGTACATATCGTCCCCGAGGAGGTCCAGAAGGAGACGCCCCCTGTACGTCACTCCCCTTCTTTCTTCTCGTGGCCCCACTTTTGCTTCTGCTTCATGTCCGGTCGTCCCATGTTACTGTCGGCGCGCTCATAATCAAGTACTGACGATGCGCTCTCCATAGTCATATGCTGAGGCACAGGCCGATGCTGTTCCGCCCTACTGGGAAACTACTATTCACGCCCCGGCGGCCGCGTTGGATCCGAATGCGTACATGATCATCGACGACCTTCCCTCGGGTCCGTTCTTCTCTTTCCTCATGACCGCCTTCGTCTCCTACTTCTTCCAGTTCGCCGGCTTCGTCCTCACCTACCTTTTGCACACCACCCATGCTGCCAAGTACGGCTCTCGCGCTGGCCTCGGTGTCACCCTCATCCAGTATGGGCTCATTCAGTACGGCAACGGCTTCAAAGGGAACAACCTCGTCGGCCCCGACGACCAGTCCGCGACGTTGGCGGACGAGATCGCCAGATGGAACACGACAAGACATCATCATCACCACCCTATGCCGACCGACATGCCACCGAATGCGACCGCCTTCTCGGCGTACAACGCGACCGATCCCAACAACCCCATGGTGGACCTCGACATGCAGTTCGCCATCACGTCCCGCGACTGGATTGCGCTCATCCTGATGACCCTCGGTACGTATAGATTCCGCGCCTTCTCCCGGGTTATCCCCATCCTCATCCGCTGCGTTCCATAGGCTGGTTCCTCTTTCTATCGTCCTGCGTTGGATTCTACCGCGTCAAGCGCTGGGAGGCATCTATCAGGGCCGCTTCGATGCCACAGGAACCGGTCACAGAAGAGCAGCGGGCGCACGACGAACAGATTCGGCGCAACATCGAGCTTGCGTTTGGCTTCGTGGACGTCGAGGAGGACCGCGAGCAGCCAGCCCAGCAAGACGACGAAACGTCCGATGTCGAGGCGCGGCTGACGCGTACGCTGCATGCCGCAGGGCTACTATAACAGCGCGTGTTCGCGAGGCTGTTGCCTCCAGATCGCTTGTTGTGGTCTGTTTCGATCCTTCCTTGGCAGTTCAAGCTGTTGTATTATATCGTAGCTTCAGGTCTTGGTCGTCGACTGAGCATGGCGTGCTCTCAGGAGGAGCGACGTTGGTTGGTGATTATAGGGAAAACAAACTGGAATTCGCCAACTGTTCGTTTTTTGTTGGTCGGACACTGCCTGTTCCCCTTTTTTCTTTAGACGAGGCGTCCAAGTCCTCGTTATACCGCCCATTCTCATCTTCGCCGTTCCCTTGAAGTGTTGGTCGGCTCGTGTACGTGCTTTTATCGGTGTAATTTATGGTGCTTGAGTACATTACCGCTGATGGTGGGCAGAGCATATTCATACTTTCTGCCTCCCTCTGTTTCGGTATGCGGTCTTTCGCCAACCAACGCTGTTAGGTGAGTACGCACTGCACACACAGTCCCCTGTTCTGACGAGCCGCTCTTGTAGAGGTTAAATGTCTAGTCAGCCCCAGTTATCGTGTGCCGATACCTTCCGAATTCCCGACTGGTTGCTAGACGCGAAGCGTCCATTCCAACCGCCCCGTTCGCCGTCACTGTTAGTGTGGGTACCCTCCCCCAGGAGTGGACTCATCATTCGAAGACGCGCGACCTTTCACGAAGATCGGGCACGTCAACCCTGGTGTATACGCAACCAGTGTAATAGCGTGGTCGGTTCGGATCTCTTCCCTGACGGTCGCGTTGCAGGAAGAGACCGAAATGATCCCCACCGCCCTGCTCGCATAAGAGCATCGCGATGAGTACGCCGTCAGCCTCGAATACAGGAAGGCGAAGCTCGACGCCGTAACTTGTCACTGTTACGCGCGGGAACTCGACGCGATCAAACGGACTGCAGCCAGCGGCGACTGCCTGTGTAGCATCGTCGAGCTCCTATCCCAAATGTCAGCTGTCATGGAACGCGGTGCGCAACGACTGTGACACTGACAAGCGGAGGGCAGGGCTGATTCGCATTGCTGCTCAGGTGCGGAGTGAAGGAGCATGTAAATTGCCGATCTTGCGGAGAGGTCGCAAGAAGGTACCGTTTGGGATTCCAGGTGTCAACCGGGAGATGTGGATCGAGAATGATGCCCTGTTCGCTCAGAGGTCCACCATCCGAAGGCGAACAGACTCGTGTCCGGATCGTGTCGCATGATCTCGTACTGGAGTCGTGTGAAGGCTCCACTGCTCCCCGTAGTTCGTCGGCATGCTGACTCCGAAGAGACCCATCAGGCAGTAAGCCTCGTCCTCTACTCGCGTGGTCTTTCGGCTCGACGCCCAAGACATGCTTAGAGAAGTTCGCGCGCCTGGCCGCCCGAGTCATGATAGGACCCCCGAATAACCGCCCAAGAGCTCAGGGGCTGAAATCACCGAAAATGGGCCCGCAGGGCCCGGAAGGTTACATGCCAATCACCGAAAACGGCCCCCAAAATGGCCTACCTGATAGCCCCGAAATGGGCCTCCGGCCGGAAGGTATCATCCAACTGACCACCGGAAATTTGACTTTCGGAAGCCGGCGCGCCCCCAAAGATGAGTCAGCATAAGAAGTAGTCCGCGTTAGGCTGGCGGATATACCCAACACCTCGTCACTTATATACGACATTGATTCCCCTTGTTACCAATGTACGCTAGATGACAACAGCCTGTCAACGCGTTGATTACCCCATTAATCAAGATTTATTCATAATTTTATGTATGTTAAGCGCCCATCAGCCCGGCCGCCCCATTTAATTAAGCGCCCATGAGGTTGTATCCGGCCGACCCCCGAAAATGGGCTGAACTTCAGGAGGTTAGGGGTGAATAACCGAATTTTGGCCAATCAGCGACCCCCGAAAATGGCCAGAAATCGCAAAAATGACCTATGAGCTCTTGGGCGTTTATTCGGGGGTCCTGTCATGATGCATGACCGCCGGGTCGATTCCGGTGACGTCGCTGATTAGGTCGGCGAGTTCGACTTTGTTCCCTAGCTCGTGCCAGTCGAGAGATAGGAAAATGAAGAAGGCCGGGGCGATGAGTTCCTGGAGTGTCCACCCCGGTGTATGCCATCGACTCTTTCGAAACGCGGACTAATGCAGTTCATGGGGGTCCAGATGAACGAAAGCCTACATTGAACCGTGCGGCTTAATATGAATGCCGGTCTAGCCAGTCTCTGAACAACGCGGGCATGCAAAGAGCCACTACTTAACCTCGTCTTGCCAGATAGAATGCCCAGAGATCAAGCCTCCTGCTGAACCACATCAGGTCTGGCCAGTAGGCAATGTTCCAATCTCCGGAGCGACCTCCACGCTCGGCCCGAAACTGAATGAAGGGATTTGCGTACATATGGCATAATGATCTCCGTGCAATTGGTTCGCGGAAAGCTTGGCCGGAAGGTCCGAGTCCGCAAGAACTCGAGCGGTCTCCAGTGTAAAATTGCTGGAGATCGTCCATGGCCCGATGTTAAGCCGCGAATGTTCCCTGTGCGTGGGCTCCGTCAACGACCGTTCTAAGAAAAGGGTGCCAAGGGACGTCGATTCGACGATCTCCCAAGCAGGACACCTCGGCGCGCTGAGAGTAATTGGAAAATGACGATCACTCAACTTCAATTTGCAAAGCCAAAGAGCGGACACGACCGTCGAAAAGAAGATGGGAAAACCATGCGACGTGTGCGATGGTATAAGCAAGGTATAAGTACGTGGTACAACAACAAGAACAACAAACGATGCACAGATACACTATTACACATAGACTGTTTGCTTGAGACTTTCTTCCGCTATTAGACCTTGCTCGTGCTTGAGATTGCGTGTGTTCCCGAAACCGAAAGCCATCTATGAGTGCGCCTGTAGCCCGCCCCGACCAAGCAAAGGACGAAGTGAGGAGCGCGGAGTCAAACCCATGTCCGTGACGACATCTATAAAATACAAGACTCGCGCGAAACGCGAGAATCCGAGCCTGGACTCATGCGGAGTTGTGAGGAGCAAGGGCGTTCTGCGCAGGAGTTGGTGGAACGGTGCCGTTCTCGAGTATGATACTCCCTCGCAAATCGTCCTTCTTCAGGTGCAGCTCCGCTTGGCCGCCCTTCAGCTCTTTGATGCTGGAGGGCGGGAGAGCGCCGTTCGTCTTGACGGGAGAATCTGGTGTTGACTCGGCCGGGGACTCGGCGACCGGCTTCGGCTGGCTGTTCGGGACCTCGATCCGGGTCATCTCACGGACGAAAGATGTACCCCAGTACGCTGCTGAATACTTGTTGACGTACTAGGTACACGGCAGAACATGTCAGGCATCAAGTTACAATGCGTCCGAAAGAACTCATGACGCACCTTAAACAGCTTCCGGTGGTTCTCCGCTCGTGTACCCGCATCGATGGTGACAGCCTCGAAGATCGCGTCGGCGACCTGTTGAGAGTCCCAAGGGTTGACGACGATACTGCCGTTCAAACTCTGGGCTGCTCCGGCAAACTCGGAGAGAATCATCACGCCTTGCCGTTCTTGTTGGCACGCGATGTACTCGTATGACACCTGCGTGACGCGGTTCATCCTTTTACGATCCCAAGGCAAGAAAAAGCAGACGCACCAAGTTCATACCATCGCGAGTACTTGATACCAAGCAAACATCGCTGACGGCGTACAACGCGCAGAGCTCGTCGAACGCCAAGCTCTTGTGCATGAAATGAATGGGCATGAAATCTACGGTTCCGAAGCGACCGTTGATGCGGCCAACGAGCTCGTTGACCGTGGCACGGAGGTTCTGGTACTCCTCGACATCCTGCCGCGAAGGGACCGCGAGCTGGACAAGGACGACCTTGCCGATCCATTCCGGATGCTGGGTGAGGAAGAGCTCGAGCGCGTGCAGTTTCTGAGGGACACCCTTGATGTAGTCGAGACGGTCGACACCGACGATGACCTTGCATCCGCTGAAGCGCTGCTCGAGCTGAGCGATACGCTTCCTGACTGGGTCCTTCTTGAGGTTCTCGATGAAGGAGGAGGGGTCTATGCCAATGGGGAAAGTGCCAACATGCGCGAGGCGACCCTCGAACTCGACACCGTTCGGCATGGTCGGAAGGCCGAGAATACGGGTGCATGACGAGAGGAAGTGGCGGGCATAGTCGTAGGTGTGGAAGCCGATGAGGTCCGAATAGAGGATGCCAAGAAGGATCTCGCGCCGGACGGGAAGAATCCTGTGTGGCGGTTAGGTTAGGCACCGCAATCAAGAGATATGAAAAGCAGGAGGCAGGTGAGGTCCATGGGAAACATAAGGAGCACACGTGGTCCACGTAAACTTGGCGGAAGCCCGTTTCGGACGTTCCAGACACGGCGATTGTCGAGTAGGATCCGCAGTCAGAAGACGAAGGGGAAAGCGGACCGGAACGAAGGGACTGGGCGGAACAGAAGAGAATGCGAGTGGAGCGGTGGGGTTTCGAGCATGGCAGAAGGCAAAAGACGAAGGTTGGAGGGAGGCGAGGAAGGGCTCACCTGTAGATCTCGCTAGACGGGAATGGGGTGTGCAAGAAGAAGCCGATCTTGACGTCCCCGTACCGAGGAGGAGAAATCTCGTCGCAATTGATACCTTCGAGGATCCGATCGACCTCGGTTGCGGTCAAGTCGCCGACGTTTTGAGGACCATCAATGAGGGTGCGGAGGAGCATGGGGAGAAGCATAAGATGGTAGTCCTGCACCCAGACCATTGAGTCGGGCTTGAGCTGGGACATGATTGCCTCGGCGAAGGCCATGTTCGCCTGGCGGTACGCAAGCCAGTTCTCGTCCTCGAAATTCATCTCACCGGGGTGGTAGTGGAAAAGAGGCCAGAGAATGGAGTTGGAGAAGCCATTGTAGTGACGGTCGGCGACGTCGTCGTCGAGGTAGACGGCCTGGCAGGAGAACTCTTCCTGGAGACGTCGATCGACTAGTGGGCGGTCCTTTGGAGGGATGAAGAAGCCGGGCCAGCCGATCCAGGTGAAGGACATGGACTTTTTGCAGCCAGAGAGGGCGGAAACGAGGCCGCCGGAGGACATCTTGAAGTGGTACTCGCCCGAGGCATCCTTGTTAATGGTAATGGGGAGACGGTTGGAGACGACGATGAGATGGCGCTGCTCGCCGTCGCCGGTAGGGACGGAGAGGTCGGGGGTGGAAAGAGCGGTGTCGATGACTGCAGGCGGCATGATCGCGGACGTCCGGGGCGAGGAGGAGAGAAGAGGGGGGACGGGGAGTGGTGTGGTAGGGTTAGGAGTCTTTTCCTCTTGTAAGTACTCTTCATCGATGATGCATGTGACATCATTCCTTCTCGCCCACCTTTCCAATTCCCATTGGCCTCCGGCCGTCCCCGAGCTTTTGCCGTGGCGTAGTTGCCTGTTTTGGGGGGGAGAGCACGGTTTCTGGCCCGCGTCAAGGTTACGTGTCTCTTGCTCTGATATCGCCCCCGAATCGTCCTCGTCGTCTGCACCGTTCTGGTTGATCATCGCCGTCTTTCGCCCCTTCTCGCCGCATATGGTCTCGCGCGCATCGCCTGGCGGGTGTCTACGGATCCGCCAACCGTCGAACGTGTGTCCGCTCCGCCCTCTTCAACTTCTCTCTTATCACCTCTCTCCGTGTAGTTTGCGAACTCTCCCTGCGCCGGTGTGCCGATATCTTGTGCTATGCACCCTTCTCAACACAGCCTTGGTCTGGGCCATTGTCGGTCATTTTGTCTTCCTTTGCGTCAACAGCGGTCCGCCTGCCGTCATGGAACTCAAGCCCCGTCCGACGGCTGGATCCACTCATGCCCGCGGATGATGATTGTCGTTTATGCTTTTATGAGGTGCGTGCGTACCAACCCTTCCATTCGAGAAGCGCGTGGTGTTACAAATCCCACTGTACCAATTACGCGAAGCGGTGCGTAGCTGAACGGCATTGTTGGTGCTGGTCATTGCGTCCGCATGGTATATGCCATGTGTCTACCATGTACGTGAATAAATACATGCGAACGCGTCATCAGGGCGTGACACGGTCGTCTAAGCTTGCGTTTGACCAAACACATACGTTGACTCTGACTCCTAGGTCCTGATCCTGGAGTTGAGAGCTTCGTTTGCATTGCTTGCTTGGCTTTACCATCTACTTCCTATGTCTGGCCGCTACCGCGATCGTCCCCGTAAACCCGCACATGATTGCAAGTGTCCGACGACGCACCGAGCTCGCCGGAGAAGATGAGCGACCACCAGTAGACTGGTGTCGGAGGTTGTATTGCGCATATCCGCCACTTCCCCAGTTCAAGCACCGATAAAAGCACAGGCAGTGGTTAATTGTCACTGTACGTTCTGCGCCCAACATGCTCTGCTGTTGGCTGTTCAAGTGAGTACGGCTACCAACGTATACCCTGATGGTGAATACTCTCAAATACGAATATTGACATGCACTACAGAGCTGCACGATGCTGTGATATCGGGTGCCAATCAGCCCAATATGCAGAATCTCACCGCTCAGAGTGCATCGCATTTAAGCATCCGCCTTTCACGCTCCATTTCCTCACCAAACCGATCGCGCGCGGAAAATATGCTGTCGACCATGTCATCACACGAGGAGACCGGGACATCATTGGGTGCTAAGTCTCGATCTCTGACCGTGCACTGCAGGATGCCCGCGACGCGCTCGTAACGAGGGACGTGGACACGTCGTCCAAGTGGAAGGCATTTGAGTTGTGACGCCGACGATAAGCTCGCTCTCGGTGTTGTGTATGATCCGCGGTCGCAGAAACCACGCTTGTCCATCACAAACTTTAATGGAATGCCGGTGAGCAAATCCAACTTCGCGTCCGAACTCTACAGACGATCCCTGCCGAGAACATACAGATCCAAGAAGATTCGGATGCATCCCTCCAAACAGCCATCCCGTGTGGGATCATTGAACTTCACCCCGGCGAATATGCCGTCTTTCTCGTCTAGTCCCGTGCCGCCGGCGGGGGAGCGATCAGGTGCCGGTACGATGCGCTGATACACCTCCAGGCTTTCTCCCTCCCGCTCCGAGTCCCCAGGTTCCCCGACGCACTCAGGAACGGGAAAAATCCCATGCCGTGCCTCGACGCAATGATCGCGACGGAACTGGGGAAGGTGAACTTGTTGGGCGACATCCATGGGCCGCGCCGTCCCGCGCCGAGACGTTCGGCGGGAGGGGCGTGGCGGCGAACCAGTCCACGACGAGGTATTCGGCAAAAGCCCGGGGGTGAACTGGAAGAATGGGATTTGGGTTAGTCAGTGAAGTAATGTTTAGAAATGGAGGTGGTGTGTGTAGGACGTACGCAGGCGACTTTACTGCCGATCTTGAGACCGCACTTCTTGAAACCCTCGCTGGAGAGGATGGCCGCGTCCGACTGGAGCGCAACGACCGTGCCGGCCGCTTCCACGCCGAGGGCGGCGGGGAGCGATGGGAGCGGGTATTTGCCTGAGCGTTGCTGGACGTCGAAGTAATTCGCACCGGCGTACTCGTTAGATGTGTGAGTAGGACGCTTGCCACAGAACTTTGGAGAGACGACCTTTGACGACAAGTTGATTAGGCTTGGCTGATGGGAAGGGAAGGTCAAGGGCCTTAATAGCATCAAGACCTCCGGGTTTTGAGATGCCGACAGCGGTGATTTGAGACGGGAAAACAGTGCTGGTGCCCATGGCCAGTCGAGTGGTTTGTGAATAAGAATATGCGTCGAGTAGCTGAGTTGTGTTCGGCTTTGGGCCCGAACTTTGAACTTCGAACATCTTGTATAGTACGAGCAGGGGCAGAGGCCAGCAGCTAGCAACACTGCGGGACAACGTCTGTCCACGGCCGGAATCCATCGGCGTCGGTCGGGTCCCGGCAGTCATCGCCCATCCGTGCGAGCTTCACGCTCGGATTACCCATTCCCCGACATTGCGCAGAACAGATACGTGCAAGGTCACGAGAACGCTGAGAGGCGAAGTGCTCGGAGTGGATTGGAGTAACCAACGTGGCGGCGCGAATGTTGGTCTCCAAATTCGGACGAGCCGTGCGAGCAATACGTCACAGTCTACCAACCGCCGAGGTATGGTTCTGCAAGTAGTACTAGGAACGCTCAAAGCACCGAACGTCCCATGAGCTCAGGTTGGGCTCCAGTGAACGCGCCAGCCATTCGTCGTTTCTCCCTTCACTGTCACGATTGCACATCGGCACTCGTCGCATCAGGCAGGCTCGAGGCTCGTATCATGGCCTGCGACTTCGATGATGACTTTCTTACCTATCCTGATGCATATCTGCGCTATTCAGGGAGTCTGGGGAAGTCGGCATACCGCTACGTTCATGGGAACGTACGGTTAGGTCTTCGAATGTCAATGACCCGACAGGAGCTATGTACGAATAGAATGAGCTCTTTCATCGCGCGCTCAGCCCAAGTGTTTTCTCACTCACGCACGCATGTCTGCCACGTCCATTGCGGCATGATAGGACAATAACACCATTCATGGGGTGACGTTTAGAAGTTGCGCAGATGCAGAGTGATGCAGTGGGTGTAAAAAAGTCATAAAATTGCAATGACAGACGACTTGAGTGAAACGCGGGGTACTGATGTCTGTGTGGAGTTAGGGTGAATTGCTGAGACAAGTTGAGACGTTTGTGTTGTTTGAGACGAAGGACAGGGGATGCGGTCGTCGGAGCAGCATGACGACAAGCAGGCAAAGCGCACCAAATAAGGCTGAAAGCCAAACAAGGCCAACGGGACACGTTAAGCGCCGGGTGGGATGGTGGTCGCGTGTTGTCGCCGTCGTCGACCTCAACCACGACACGCGAGAGACACACCCTGCATGCCCTGCCCCCTCGTTGATCCACCCGCTCTCCCCACGTTCTCCCCCGCTGACGCTCAAATCTTCTCATCCTCCACGCGCCCTGCCATTCTGAAAACACGAGGTACATGTCCTTCTCGAGCACACCTCTCGGTCAAGGCAGACGTCTAGATCACCACACCTTTCTCAATAAGAACAACCCAAACGCACCCAACCGTCGTGCGATACCGGCGTCGTATTCATACGGGTGCGTCTTCCACGCGCATTTATATGCTTGCGCGTGCTGATAGCGCGATAGAGCACCCACCGCCGGCTCGCGATCTCCCCCCAAGCCAGAAAGAGCCCCCCTCCCCCAAGAAGACGACACGGAGGAGCCCGCCCTCGTCCGCTTCGCACGTCTCAAGCAGCGCGAACAAGCGCAGCAGTCCTCTCAGGCGCAGCCATCTCGCTCCGTGGGTCCTACCACCATTAATCCACTTCAACCAGAGACGTGGAGTGTTCGCGACACGTCTGTTAACATCGTCAGCGCATTCCATCAGGCCATCGACACAAGCGGCGCAAACTCCAGCAACGCCAGTAGCTCCAGCATGAATCCAAACGAGGCCTGGGCCTCGGGTGTTCGGAAGCAGCCGATGGTCCCTCGAAGCACCTCGGTCGAGTACGAGAAGGAGACCCAATCCACCGTCAACCGTCGACTTGCCCCTCCCCCCAATCGAGTCCAACAAGCCCGGGTCGCACGACCGGTTTCAAAGTCTGCGTCCATCCGTCACGTCCCAGATTCCGAAGGAGAGGACGACGTGCAGCCCAACGGCCGCGCGAAGACACCGCTTGAAGCGGGCATCGATATCGTCAAGCGTCTCGTTCCCGCGACGTTCCTCCTCCAAGAGCGATCGCAACACCCAGACGGCGCGCTCAATGGCAATGACAGCTTGCGCGACCAGTCGAGCTACGACTATTCCGCCGAAGAGCGCGAGTATCAGCAATCACAGAAGCCTCCGTCACGAAAGACCGTCGCCGCCCACCGCAAGGGTCGGATGTCCACGGACAACAAAGCCTATCGCCCGAGCATGTCCGACCTGGAGGAGTCGGATGAGGACTTTGCGGAGGACGGAAAGAGGACGAGGCGGAAGAAGAAGAAGGGCGGCCCATCCGGCGGTCCTCTGACCACGCTGCCTGTCGCGAGCTATGACAAGAGAAAGAAGAGGAAGAAGGGCAGCAAGGAGAATGGTGCTGCAGCTGAGGGTGAAGAAGGAGAGAGCACAGAGGAGGAAGACCAGATTAGCGAACAGGTGCGTTTTTGTCCCATGGAAGATGGGCTCCATGGCTCAGTTTTCCACAGCGATCTCAGCGCGAGACACCACCGGTTGCGAGGGCACCCTCAATAGCCCGAGCATCCGTTCCACCTCGACAGCCGTCTGTGCCGCGAAATTACGATTCAAGTGGCCTGGATAACTCCATCGATATTGAAGGTCAACTCCCTGCGATCTCTGAACTCGATGAATTCCCACCAGAAGTAGATGGCGCATTCCCTCCTTCGAAATCCGGGTTCTCCGTGGGCGCGACGCTAGGGCGGGTGGTCCATGGACTTGTCAACGGAGCCCTATGGGCTGTGCGTGCCTTCCTAGGTGCTATGGCATTGGCAGGTCGCGCACTCGTTCACCCACTACTCCTCAAGTACGCAGTTGTGGGCGCGACTGTGTGGCTAGCCTGGTATGCTCTTAACAGCGGTCTGCTGGACCTGGGTTCCATCCGTGGTCCTTCACGTCCATACACACCACCCGACATCCCCGCCGCCGACCTTGCTGCACTGTCCGCGCGGCTTCAGACTCTGGAGAAGGCGTTTGCGGGTCTGTCCTTGGATACGGAGCGCTCACGCGCATACATCGAGGCTGACCCGAAGCATCGCGCTGATGTCGCAAACCACCTGGGAAGCTTGGAGTCGCGCATTCAGAAGGAGTCCGCCCGTGCCCAGGAGGTGGAGAACAAGTTTCGTGCTGTTACCAGTGACGGCATTAACGCTGTCAAAAAAGAGATGTCGCAGCTGTCGGCACAGCTGCAAGCCCTCCGCGACGCGGAGGCACGGAGACCCTCTATTGGGAGCGACGCGGAGGCTCGCGCGAAACTCAAGGCCCTCGAAGAGCGCGTCGGAACCGTGGAGGGTGGTGTCAAGCACGCGTTGGACGTGGGCAAGAACGCGGCCAATGCGGGCGCGATCTCTGTGTCCGTCGCGAAGTGGTGGAATGGTCTGGCTACCGGTAAGACGAAGGGCATCACCATCAAGTCGTCGGACGGCCAGGACGTCACCTCGCTCATCAACCAGCTCGTGGACAATGCTGTCATGCGCACCTCGAAGGACACTCTATCGCGCGTCGACTACGCGTTGCACTCGGGAGGCGCACGCATTATCCCCTCCCTTACCAGCGACACCCTCGAAGTCCGACCTTCTGGTCTCCGCAACCAGATCGTGGGCCTTGTCACTGGTGGCAACGGATACGCCATTGGTCGCCCTCCAGTCACCGCGCTGCACCACGAGATCCATACCGGACACTGCTGGCCATTCGGAGGCTCGCAAGGTCAGCTGGCTGTCGCGCTTGCGGCTCCCGTGCAAATCACCGACGTGACCATCGACCATGTCGCCAAGGAGGTCGCGATGGACATGCGCTCCGCACCTCGCCAGATGGAGCTCTGGGGCCTCGTCGAGGGCGACGACAACATCGCGAATGTCCACAATTGGTACGAGCGGCGCGCTGCACAACGCGAGGCGCTCGAAGAGGCTGGCCAGCCCGTCCCTCTGAACCTTGTGGATGATGTCGTCTACCCCCGCTCGCTGCCGAAGCACCCCGAGTACATGCGCATCGCCAACTTCACGTACGACATCCACGCTTCCGAACACATTCAGACGTTCCCCGTCCGCGATGAGATTCGGGAGCTGGGCATCGACTTTGGCGTCGTCGTCCTCTTGGTGAAGAGCAACTGGGGCAAGGACGAGTTCACCTGCCTATACCGCTTGCGAGTGCACGGAGAGAGGATCGAACAGGTTCCGACGCCGTACCCCGAGGAGGAGTAGACGTGAGAGTGAGAGTTAACAAGGTCGAGGAGAGGAGAGGAGGATCATCATACACTATGCGTCCGTCTACCCTTCCATGCACATATGCTTTCCGCCACTCCATCCACCGCCTGCCTTGTTGCGCTACCCGCCCATGACCTCCGCATGCTCTCACTTTCTGTCAACATCGCATCATCAGCACAAGCTCACGTACAAAGCATTCAAGCATCCGCATCCCGCCTACTTAATGACCGTTATGAGCTACGACTACGTCTCCCTAGATCCGTTGTTTAAACTTTAATCCCTTCACTTATGTCTGAGCATTACCCCCCGGCTTTACTTTCATACCTTTCTCGTTACCCGTCAGTAATCCGTCCTCACGCGTCTTCGGCTGGAGTAGAATAATAAGCGTCCGAACCATCGCCGTTCCATGCGCATGCTTCATCTTCCGTTCGCTCTGTCTCTCTCTCCTTGTCTCTCTTCCTCGATCGGCTCGCTTGTCGTCCTTGTCCTTCACTACTACTTATTACGTCGTATCTGCTGTCCACCGTGGTGTCAATCCTGCTGTGACGAGCTGTCCTTCCCAAATGTATTTGTATACCATCCGGGATCGTCAATACCAAGGGTATATATTGGTCTCTGAATACCGGCGTACCAGCACGAGACGCAAGGCGGCGTTCCATTAGATACTTTTCCCCCTAGATCCGTAGATACGTGACAATAATGATACCAGCGCAGTGGTCGTGAGTGATAAGTAGGCCGCGCAAATCGCGGTCTATATGCGCGATTCTTGCATGCAGGAGGCGCCGCCGCTTACCGGCACCACTCGCCAGGCATGCCAACCCCGAGGCTCGCCGGCGCAGGAGGAGCTGCACTTCCCCCACCCCCACCCCCGCCGCCACTCTCGAGGTTCAGCTCAAGGTCGAGCTGCCGCGCCAGCTCCATGTCCCGCTCCTCCTGCTCGCGCAAGAGCCGCTTACGCTCCGCTTCCTGCTTCTCCATCTCGAGCGCGAGGGTCCTGTCCCGCTCCTCCCTGCTGGGACTCTTCGGCTTTGGGACCTCCTTGGCTGGCTGTTGCGGCGCGGGGGCAGGTGGTGTGGAAGGCTTCGAGTGCGGCGGGCGCGACGACGGGCTGGGTGTGCGCCCGAACGAGCCGTCGGGCAGCGGGAGCGGGGTGTGATACCGCTTCTCGAGGTACGGGTCCGGCAGGTCGAGCCCGGGCGCGGGCGAGCTGCGTCCCGCGGGGTAGCCGCCGCCGTACGCGGGGTAGGATTGAGGCGGCGGGACGTGGGTCTGCGGCGGGCGCGAGGGCGCCGGCGGGCTTCCGTAGGACGGGTATGGCTGCGCTGTGGGCGCGCCGTACGGCGGGTATGATAGCTCCTGCGGCTGGTTGGCGAGTGGTCGGTAGGACCCGCGAGGGGGCGAGCCGTATGTCGGGTACTGCTGTTGCTGTTGGGGCGGAGGCGAGCTGAGCCCGCCTACGAAGTGCGCGGGGGGAGACTGGGCCCGGTGCTGGGGATATTCGGTGTATGACGATTGGGGAGGGTAGGGCGAGGAGCCGAAGTCGCCGCCATACGGTTGGGGCTGTGAATGCGCGGTGTACGACGGAATCTCAGGAGTGGGTATATGCGGCTCGGGGATGGTTGGGATGCGCCCGGGAGAGTGGGCTCCTCCGGCTCCGGGTTGTAAGTACGGCGGGATAGATTCGGTAGGGGCGTGATATGATGCGCCCCCATGCTGTAAGGATGCTGGTAGAGACTCGAAAGATGACTTTGCCGCACCTTGGGCCTCAGGGATGGCGGTGATAGAAGAGTGCGGCGAGTGTGTAGGGCGTCCTACGCCGCCGCCTCCTCCGGGACGCAGATGCGCTGGAATGTTGTCGATAGACTGGTGTCCATTCCGGAGCGGGGAAGTGTCGCGAGGAGGGCGTGTATGGACGGGTTGTCCCGACGGAAGGGCATTCGCACCAGATTTGGGGCTCGCACGCTTGAGGCCACTGCCTCCGGGCAGTAGGCTGGACGGAATCTTGGGAGGAGATGCGGGAGTGGGAGCAGCAGTGCCAATAGTGGCGACGTTTTCCGGGAGAGGGGGGAGCGCGTCCTGCTTGCGTGCGTTGGCGACGGCGAGACCATGCGGCCCACGCTTGAGTCGATCGGCCGGCACCCATTTAGAGGCACGACGTTGGATTGGGGGAGTATTGGCGTAGTAGGTCATCTCCAGAAAGAGTTCTCCTCGTTCTGAGCCATCCTCGAGGTAGAGTTGTACCCAATCTGAGGATACGGCGAGCAATCAATCGACGAATTCTTCGACGTAATCAGTCGATCACGCACCATCGAATTCGCCCGTCTTCAACGTCTCGGAGATATCGACAGAACCCTTGCCAACGAGATCATCCTGCCTCGCCTCCTTTGAGTAGATGACGACCTCGAGATTTCTGGTTTCGTCGTTTGCGGCCTTGACGATGGGAAAGCGCAGCTCTTCATCCCATACTGGGTGCTGGCCGCCCTTGATGTCGGTCGCAGTCTGCTTCATTTGCTTGTTGAGGGTGGCCTTAACGTAGACATCCTGCTTGGTGATCGTGTGCTTGTCGCGTAGATGGCGAGCTTTGAGGACTACGACGACGAGAGTGCCGATTTCCTTGCTCATACTATGGGCATAGTCAGCACCAGCATCCATCGCGAAGCCCCGGACACGCACGATGTGGTGGTGATAAAAGGACTTGAGGACTGGGGCGTCTGTCACAGGGTCAGTGATGTGTGTGTTGGGGTTGAGATACAGGTTCTGGTTCAAGATAGAATCGGAGAGGTGTTGGATGAGCTGGCCGGGACAAGGGTGGGTCTGGATAACAATGTTGCGAGTGGAAGGTGATGGGGAATAGCCATGGTGGCGCTGTTATTCCTGGGCAGGCTGCAGGGCACTTGGCAGTTCGTTCGCAGCCACAGCCCCGCGCTGTGCACTACCATCAACCTCTATGCATTTGATGGGAGATCTACTCGTCGCTCGGAGTCGCTGCTGCTGCTGCTTTACATTGACCGGATGCTATGCAGTTCACTCAGCATAGGGTCGCGCGGCGGTTCCAAGTCTGCGTTCAGCCGGACTTCCGGGCAAGCAGCGCACACTCCCGGGTCATGAGAACAGAGTCATTTCTCCCGGGCCCAACCTGATCTTACAACAAGACGTGACTGTGGGCCCCCTCCGCGCCGCGGAAGCCGGGTAAGCACGACTTCAAGTGCTGCTGAGCCAGTCATGCAAGCGCGGATTTCGGAGACCCGATTATATGCCTCCGCAATTCTCTCGTCGCCGCGACGGCGTCGGGCAACGATCAGGTTGAGGTTTGCAGGGGATGGAGGAACATCCGATTTCCCGTCTTTCTTTTATCCACTTGGCCCGTCATACCGCACTCTGATGCAAACTCCTCTCCCGTTCCGCCCGGGACAAGTGTTCGGCCGGTTCTATGCTTACGCACGCTCTAATGGCGCAACCTTCCAGGGGATGATGTTATCTCGTCTACTTAAGAACGCCATGCAAAAGGCCATGTGTGAGGCGAGCTTTGCAGCCTCCTCACTGCTATGCGTGTCTTCTCGCTCTCGCTCCTCGGTTCCCTCGGACTTGTTAGCGTCGTCGCTGGTGGGACTTCCACGGCGCGCGGGAAGCCGCCGAATGTCCTTTTCTTGTTTACGGACGACCAGGACCTCTTGCTCGGATCGCTGAATTACGTTGATGCTATCACGGAGCGTGTCCAAAAGCCCGGTACGTACTTAGAATAGCACTCGACGCGTTGTGAACAAGTTTTGACGTCGTGTCAGGTTTCACGTTCGAGAACCACCATGCAACGGTATCGCTGTGCTGCCCATCGCGCGTCGCGCTTCTTCGCGGACAACATGCGCACAATACGAACATCACCTTCGTCTCTGCTCCTGGGTACGTTTCTGCTCAACAAGGAAGCTGGACGCATCAAGGGTGCTGACATCGTCACACTCGTGACAGTGGTGGATACACCAAGTGGGTCGCCAGCGAGCAGGATCAAGACTACCTCCCGCACTGGATCAAACGCGCCGGGTACCGCGCTGAATGTGCGTGCATCCGCCGTAGTCGGAAATGTACTACCTCCTGACCCGGGACCTATTTGTTGCATAGACATCGGCAAGTTAATGAACGGATATGGGACTAATAACTACGCAAACACGCCCAAGGGCTGGGATCACTTCGACGGATTGGTGAGTTCTCTGCTGACTTCCGCATTATCAGTATTGTATTCATGTTCATGTGTTGTCAACTTTAGCTCGACCCGTACACCTACATCTATAACTCGCCCGTCTTCTCAATAAACGGTATGGTCTATTAGACTGGGATGTTGCCGAGGTGGTCCTGATCTGGATCTCTTGCAGGCGCAAGGCCTGTCTACTATACGGAACAACATCAAACCGACGTTGTGCATGCCAAAGCGTGCGTATTGGAAGGTATTTTCCTGTTCAGTTTGTTGACTATTTTCGCCCCATCGCAGTGTGACCCGTCTGAAGGCTTTAATTGCGGGCGATCAACCCTGGTTCCTAACCGTCGCCCCAGCTTCTCCCCACCAGCAATTCAACAGCGTAAGCACCCGCTTGTGCATCTTACACTCATCGCTTCGCTTCGTTCAGCGTACTCCCCCCTCATTCACAGACAGGGAAGTTCCCCCCGGTTCCACTCTCTCGATACGCCAACCTCTACCAGGGACTCAAAGCGCCCCGCACGCCGAATTTCAATCCCGTCAACCAACAAAAGCCCTCCTGGGTAGGCGAGCTCCCGTATATGGACGCAGCCTCTATCGCGTTTTCAGACGACACGTACTACCGACGCGCACAGGCGCTGGCGGGCTTGAACGAGGTTTTCCACGACTTGCTAGATATTCTGGAAGAATCGGGCGAGCTGGAGAATACGTATGTGATCTTCAGCGCGGACCATGGGTACCATGTCGGACAACACAGGGTCCCGGCGGGGAAGACGTTGCCGTATAGAGAGGATACGCAAGTGCCGTTCATAATCAGGGGCCCGGGTGTTCCGCCTGGTAGGCGACTTTCTAGAAAGTTGTCGTTCACGCACGATAGCTGATCCGGACTTGAATTTTGGTAGGGAGCTCGCGGCTCCCGTCGCATCACGTCGACATCGCGCCGACGATCCTCAAGTTCATTGGGCTGCCCGAACTCCAGTGGCCGGTGTTCTTCGACGGACGCGATCTAAGTGCCTATTGGTCGGGGGACGTTCGTGCCCAGATCCGTCCTGCGCCTGAGACGGTCCAGATCGAGTACTGGGGTCTGAGCGTCGTCGAGACCTCTGGGCTGAACCTCACAAATTACGATGCGCGGAATACGTACAAGACTGTGCGGATCGTTGGCGACGACTACGGGTACCTGTACTCTCATTGGTGCACGAACGAGACGGAGGCGTACGACACCGTGGTATGTCCTCCCAGAGTGTTCTCTCAACCCTCTGCCATACATCTGATCTCGGTTTGTGACTATGACCAGGCGGACCCGTACGAACTGAGCCCTCTAAACCTCACCTCCGAGGCTCATGCCGCACTCGGCACGCGGCTCAACGGGC
Source organism: Sanguinoderma infundibulare (assembly GCA_032821775.1). Taxonomy (NCBI): domain Eukaryota; kingdom Fungi; phylum Basidiomycota; class Agaricomycetes; order Polyporales; family Polyporaceae; genus Sanguinoderma; species Sanguinoderma infundibulare. Next base: position 1,162,217 of record JAVLRN010000012.1, on the reverse strand, counting down.
TCCTCCTCGCCTCCAAGTCCTGCGAGCAAAACTCCTGCCGCTCGCCCTGGACCATCCTGCACCCGGACGGATCCGTGTCGAACCTCAAGGACGCGCTGAACGCCAAGTACGACGCGTTCTACGCCGCCCTCCCGCGCGTCTCGTTCAAGGAATGTCTCGACTACCAGCTCGTCGCGAACGAGCAGCCGTTCTACCCGCCGTTCATCGACGGCGTAGGCCCGACCCTAGGGGAGCAGTACAGGCAGCCGACGGGCCCGTCGAATGACGCTGCGGCCGAGCCTGCGGAGCTCATACCGGAGGCGGGGCTGTTTGGGGCGAGGTATGAGGGCCCGGCGGCGATCGAGGCTTCTGCGAGGGCCCTGACGGACAAGGAGCTGGGGGCGCCGGGGGCGGTTGCGCGCGACTTCTATTTGAAGGAGTTGTGAGACTTTTCAAGTTCATGCGAGAGCCGTGGCCGCACACAGTTTTCCGAATAATTTCGAGTGTAGTGAGTGTAGTGTTGTATCCTGCGTTATTCGTATCATTGGGTCTGAGTCTACATCTGCAGTCGTTCGGACTAGCATGTTGTATGCGCAAGCACGTCACGTAAACAACGGCAGTCGGATTGGTGTACACAGGGCCCGCAAGGTGTTGCGATGTGTGGATGGGGCGCGAGCCGAATAAAGCCGAAAAGCCAAAGCGCTCCAAGCTACGTTCGGATGGACTACGTCAGTTCTGGGGTCTCTCGGCGACTCTGACTCACTGTTTTGCGCAGGTACATAATCCTGGTCTTGTCCGGCGTGCCGAATGGGGCCGTAGACGACCGTCGCGATCGGTGATGTTGGGCTTCTATAAAGACTTAGCGCGTATCCAGCGGCCCGGTTCCCTCGGAGTGGTTCGGCGCGCGGAGAAGCTGGGAGCATAAACTCGACTTGTCAGACCTGCTGTCCCTTCCCGTCACTACGACCCCCATCCCCGTTTGCTTGCCAGTCGCTTGTTAGCCTATTCCATCCGTCTCCAATGCGGCGCAGCACACCGGAATTCCGGGAACTAGCTTGCCCCCGAGGGGCCGGCAAACATACCATCATCAGCTCACGGACTGCACGCCCTGGCGTCTTGCCGCCTCGGGGCCGGAGAGGTTGTTGTCATATTCTCACCCTCCGGTCCCCATGTGGGGCCCTGAATGGAAATGAGCCTCTCCGGGTGGGAGGCTGGCGGGAGGCCGAATATATACTCAACTCTCGGCTCGTTTTGGCCTCCAGCTTTCCCTGCTGGCTAACACCCCTGGTTCAAGACCCCTCCCCGCACCTAGTCTCGTCGCCTTCTGGGCTCACCGACCTCGTTCGCACCCCACTATGGCGAACGAGAAGCTCTCGATGGTCGACTCCAATGACACTGACGTCGAGAAAGACCAGGACGGGGCTGTATGCAGTCAACACCCGACGCTTTCTTCCCGCAAGTTTGACTTCGACACCGGGGAGGAACACGTTCGCTTTCGCCGACACTGGTGGCAAATATGGTCAGCCTGGATGCATTCGTGCTGGAGTCGGTAGCTGACCGTCCACGCAGGCTTCCGAAGGATCCGCCGCCGCCGCCGCCCGCGTCCTTAGATGATGCGTCAGTTATTCCACTCGTAACTGCATCGATCTTCGCCCTCCTGTCTTACTCCTGGATCAACCCCATCATGGTACGTATTTCGAGTTCGGAATGTGTGCAACGGGACTAAACGCATTTCCTCCGCAGAACTTGGGTTACCAACGTACCCTTCAGGCGACGGACCTCTGGAAAATGGATCCAAGCCGTGAATCCGGCATGCTTGGGGCGAAACTGGACGAGGCCTGGGCACGACGCGTCGAGGAGGCCAAGGAGTGGAATTCCCGACTTGAGAACGGAGAGATACGACCTGGCGTCTTCAAGCGCGTCATGTGGTCTGTCCAAGCCCTGAGGGGCAACGGAACGTACAGCGAACGCCGCGCTTCCCTCGAGGCCCGCTGGCGCGAGGTCGACGGCAGGAAGCAGGCTAGCCTTGCATGGTCGCTCAACGAAGTCGTCGGCAGGAACTTCTGGTTCGGCGGCGCGTTCAAGGTCATCGGCGACACTTCTCAGCTCATGGGTCCCCTCTTGGTGAAGGCTATCATCAACTTCAGTAAGGAACGCGCCGCCGCGATTGCCGAGGGATCTACACCTCCGTCCATCGGGCGTGGTGTCGGTATGGCTATCGGGCTCTTTTGCACAACTGTCCTCAGCAGCGTGTCCCAACATCAGTTCTTCTGGCGGTCGATGACGACAGGGCTGCTCGCGCGTGCTGCACTCATCTCCTCGGTCTACAAACGGGGCATCTCTCTCACCGGAAGGGCTCGCACGACACTCCCTAACGCCGCACTCGTGACTCACATCTCGACCGATGTGAGTATCTCTCGAAAATTTCGCCGCAGGCATCGCCTCGCGTTAGAAGCACCATGCGTACTCAACGTTAAAACCGCAGATCAGCCGTGTGGATGCGTGCGCTCAGTGGTTCGTGAGTATTCCGACGTTCTTAGTCCGATACCAAATTGGGAAAAGTTGCTGATCGGCCGACCCCCCGACACCCCAAACCAGCATGCAAGTACGTACTCCGTCTCTCCCGATCAACCGTTTAACACGTACTAAATCACTCTGATCCTATTGCTTCCGCCAGCGTGGACGGCTCCAATCCAAACGACAATATGTTTGATCATCCTCCTGGTCCAGGTACGTCCTCGGGGTGGTTCGGCATCATAACCACAAGCACCCTGCTAAGCGCCATTTGTCACCCCGTCTAGCTTGGCCCTTCTGCCCTCGCCGGTTTCGCGCTGTTCCTGTTAATGATACCGCTTCAGGAGCGCGTGATGAGGTTTCAGTCCGTGACAGGCAAGACGTCGCTCGGGTGGACGGATAAACGAGCGAAGATTATCCTCGAAGTCCTCGGTCAGTCACAATGATGCACCCGGCTAATCAACTATCTCGATTATGTGCTGATGCGAGTCTGGCTGGATAGGTGCGATGCGCGTTGTGAAGTACTTCTGTTACGAGCAGCCGTTCTTGAAACGTAGGTTTGGCTTCATGTGGGCATCGATGGTGCCGAGTCCTCATGCTCCATTCAGGCATCTTCGAAGTGCGCCATAATGAGCTCAAAAGCATCCGGAAGATACAGATCACCCGCTCTGGGAAGTGAGTTGCTCCCGTTTAGCCCATTTTAACATTCTAGAATTCAAGTGCGTGTCATAACTGCCCAGCTTCGCCGCGGCATTCAGCGTCCCCGTCCTGGCCGCCTCGATCGCGTTCGTCACGTACACCGCGACGGCACACAACTTTGACGTCGCCGTCATCTTCTCCTCGCTCTCGCTCTTCCAACTCCTCCGCCAGCCTCTCTTACTCCTTCCCGCCGCGCTTTCCACGACGACAGACGCGCAGAACGCGCTCGTCCGACTCGTCAAGGTCTTCCGCGCCGAGACGCGCGGGCCCGAGGACGCGATCGTCGTCGACGAGGAGCAGAAGTTTGCACTCGACGTAAAGGACGCGACGTTCGAGTGGGAGGAGAGCAAGGACGTGGTAGATATGCTCTCGAACCCGACCAAGGGCACGAAGGGCGACGGGAAGAAGGGGAAGGACAAGGGTAAGGATGGGACTGATACAAGCCCAACCCCGACTGCGAGCGCGCCGTTCCAGGTCAAGAACGTCTCGATGGCGGTGGCCAGGGGTACGCTTGTGGCTATCGTGGGCTCCGTCGGCAGTGGGAAGGTAACCTAGATTATCCGCACTAGTTGGGCATTTTCTGACAATCGGACAGTCGAGTCTGCTCCAAGGTCTCATCGGAGAGATGCGAAAGGTCACCGGACACGTCTCCTTCGGCGGCCAGGTTGCGTACTGCTCCCAGACGGCTTGGATTCAACACGCTACGTTGGTACGTTTCGTGCGCCCTTCCCTTTGGGCTTCAGCTAAGGCTCCGGTTTTCAGCGCGAGAACGTTCTCTTCGGCCAGGAGTATGACGAGGAACGGGTACGGTTATTTCTTCTTTCTCGCTCTCTCTTTACGAATTGATCTCACCAACGCCGCGTAGTACTGGAAAGCCATCGAACAGGCATCCCTCCTCCCCGACTTGCAGCTGTTGGCGGATGGTGATCTAACGGAGGTATGCTTCGCGCAACCTCACCCATCGCTTGGTCGCTCACTGCACTGCATATTAGATTGGTGAGAAGGGTATCAACTTGAGCGGCGGGCAGAAGCAGCGCGTGAACATCGCCCGAGCACTGTACTTCAACGCCGACATTGTCATCTTCGACGACCCGCTCTCCGCTGGTGCGTAAAATTTCCCAGCGCAAGCTGGAGCTGAATTGATCCGGAATACGCATACAGTCGACGCACACGTCGGGAAGGCGCTCTTCGCAGACGCCATTGTTGGTGCTCTCCGCGACAAGGGCAAGACAGTCATCCTCGTCACCCACGCTTTGCACTTCCTCTCTCAATGCGATTATATCTACACGCTCGAGGTAACGTCGTCGTTTTTACCGTCGAGGACAATCGTTCTGACAGATCCGTCGTTGCATTCTTTCAGAATGGACATATCGAGGAACAAGGAACCTTCCTCGAGCTGATGGCCAACGGCAAAGAGTTTGCTCGGCTGATGGCCGAGTACGGCGGAGAGTCTAAGGATGAGGAAGAAGAAGCGGAGGCAGTGGCCGGAGTGGATGTCATCGACGCGGCAAAGCAGGAGGCCCCCGCCCAACTCGACGTCGCGAAGAACAAGGCTGAAGCGGTTGGGCGCAAGGGTGCCGGCACGGGCAAGCTCGAGGGGCGTCTGATGGTCAAGGAAAAGCGCACCACGGGCTCCGTGAGCTGGTCAGGTGAGTGTATTCTCCATTTTGGGGGTCAAGTTAGGTGGATGCTGAATGCGACTGCCACGAAGTCTATGGTGACTACCTGAAGGCCGGAAACGTGCTTTGGACTGGTCCGTTGCTTGTGCTGTGCATGGTTGCGATGCAGGGTAGCAGCGTCATGAATAACTACACGCTCGTGTGGTGGGAAGCAAAGTACGTGCTAACGTTTCGCGTTTCGCTGTCCGTTACTCTGATGCCTGGTTTGCAGCACGTTCAACCGTCCCAACTCGTTCTACCAGATATTGTATGCGTGCTTGGGTATCAGCCAATCGGTCTTCACTTTCGGAGTGTGAGTATCAGTGGTTGCAGAGGTAAACCACGGTCGTCGTGCTAATGTGCGTTTATACAGGGGTGCCGTCATGGACGAGCTGGGCTTTTATGTTTCCCAGAACCTCCATCGTCTCTCGATACGGAACATATTCTACGCGCCCATGGCATTCTTCGACACGACGGTATGTGGCAGCAGTGCTTATGACCCGTGCGCTCGATTTAACCTTTGTCTGTAGCCCACGGGCCGCATTCTGAGTGTGTTTGGAAAGGACATAGAAAGTACGTCGACTAACTACCGAAATTAATGAGCTCGACGCTGATGCTGTGGTGCAGACATCGACAACCAGCTTCCTAGTAAGTGTCAAGATAGTTCGCAAAGCAACCCAAGCTAACTGTTCGCAATCCGATCCACAGGCTCTATGCGTCTATGTCAGTTTCTCGCTTCTTCTTGTTTGCTATCCGGTACTCATCGCGCTGTAGTCAGTTTGATGGTCGCCAACCTCGTAGGAAGCATCGTGTTGATCACAGTAGTCGAGCACTACTTCCGTAAGCTATTCTCACTCAATATGCCAATATGGTCGCACTGCTCACATGACGTAGTCATCGCTGCTGCTGTGATTGCAATCGGATACAGCTACTTTGCCGGTTTCTATAGAGCAAGCGCACGGGAACTGAAGCGGCTAAGTGAATATGATCACTAGCTTTGGGCTTCGGCGACAACCTAACCTGTCGAATTTTTCAGACAACATCCTCCGCTCCCTGCTTTACTCTCACTTCGCAGAGTCCTTGTCGGGACTGTCGACCATCCGCAGCTACGGCGTAGTCAACCGCTTCCTCCGGGACAATGAGTACTACATCGACCTTGAGGACAGGGCAACGTTTTTAACGTCCACCAACCAGAGGTTGGTTCGCGCTAAGTCACTTATCATCGTTGTAACTGACACCTGCCGTCTATTTACAGGTGGCTAGCTATCCGCCTGGACTTCCTGGGAGGCATTATGATCTTCATAGTAAGCAACCATCAGAAGTATAGTAGACGATGCGTATGATGACATCTCCCCTCAGGTCGCTATGCTTGCGGTATCAGATGTGTCTAGCATCAATCCTGCACAAATTGGTCTCGTCTTAACCTATTCGAGTAAGTGATCAGACAATTTCACCGAGAATGCTGGTCTTGATCCGCTTCTGCTAGTTACCCTCACCCAGCTTTGTAACCAGGTCACTCGACAATCCGCCGAAGTAGAGGTACGATCATTCTTGCCCAAGCCAAAATTTCCCTCTCACATTGTCCACAGAATTATATGAGCTCTGTGGAACGCAGTACGTGGCATCCCCTTATTATTCGACATAACTATTTTAACACGATTTCCGGCAGTCCTAGAATATAGTCGAGATGACGTGATTCAGCAAGAAGCACCGCACGAGATCTCCGACAGCAAGCCCACTCCAGAATGGCCGGCACAGGGTGCCATCGAGTTCAACGACGTCGTCATGCAGTACAGGCCCGGGCTACCGTTCGTGCTCAAGGGACTGTCGATGCAAATCCATGGGGGCGAAAAGATCGGTGTCGTTGGAAGGTGTGTTTCGCCAGCTACACCGATGTGACCATGGGACCTCCGGCTGACCCCCTCTCCAGGACGGGTGCTGGGAAGTCAACGTTGATGCTGGTATTGTTCCGCATTGTGGAACTTACGTCTGGGTCTATCAAAGTCGATGGGTAAGCTGCGTCAACCTTGTACTCCGCGCTATCTCATCAACGCCTCGTTTGCAGCATCGACATCTCCAAGATCGGTCTGAGAGACCTTCGCAGCAAGATATCCATTATCCCTCAGGATGTGGGTCTATTGGCGCACGAACATCTCATGTAACCTGCTGACTTCTGGACCATAGCCACTACTCTTCAGCGGAACCATTCGTTCGAACCTCGACCCCTTCAACCTCTACGTATGTCTCATCCACACCCCACGTAGCACGTAGCCGCCAGCATTGACCCCCGCATGTTGTAGACGGACGCAGACTTATGGGACGCTCTCCACCGCTCCTTCTTGGTCGAGTCTTCCAAACCGAACGACGCCGGAACGCATACCCCGACATCTCGCTTCAACCTCGACACAGTGATCGACAGCGAAGGCTCTAACCTGAGTGTCGGCGAACGCAGCTTGCTCAGTCTTGCCCGCGCGCTCGTCAAGGATAGCCAGGTTGTCGGTGAGTACTACTTACTCCCTCTCATACTTTCTCGATACTCAAAGGTTCACTAGTGCTTGACGAGGCTACGTACGTTCACCAGCACCTCATTGCGTTGTCCATACTGATCAATTCCGTACAGCGCCTCCGTAGACCTAGAGACCGATGCCAAGATCCAGCATACCATCCAGACAGAGTTCCGACACAAGACGCTCCTTTGCATCGCTCGTACGTCTCCACGTCTCGACCTCGCCGCCGTCCTGAAACCTTCAATTTCCCTGATTATCATCTTGTAGACCGCCTGCGGACGATCATCTCTTACGACCGCATCCTCGTCATGGATTCAGGCAAGATCGCGGTGAGCACCCCATTATCCATCCCGATTTTCACCCTCCAGAATTCAATTTCGCTCACTTCCATCGCAGGAATTCGACACTCCGCAAAACCTCTTCAACATGTCCAACGGCATCTTCCGCGGCATGTGCGAGCGCAGTGGGATCACGCTGGAGGAGATCGAGCGTACGCGGTCCAAGATGGCGTAGGGGGTTCGTTCTCTAGACGTAAAGATACAACGGTACTATAATGACGGCGACGATGGCATAGGTTGGATCATATACGCTCTAATAGGAGACACTACATGTAGACATTACACTCGATACAAGGACAGCATCATTCATCAGCATGCATCAGTACTCATATCATGACAGCGAATACGACAATACATCCAGTCCAATATAGGATGCGGTGAGATGGGACAACGAAACGGTGACGACAAGAAATTGTACAACAAACAAGATGCAACTAGTAGTTGGAAGATGATACACTGATATCGGGGTTATATTTCATCTGCACGTCGTTATCTTGCTGCATGACATCCATCCAGTTGAAGCCTGTGACCAGGACGGGTGAGAACGCGTCGTATGGGAGACTCGAGTGCCGTGGCTCACCGGGCATTATGATATTCGACCAGCTCGAGTCCGTGAGCGTCTGCATCGAGTGCAGCAAGTCATTGTCGAACGGCAGCGGGGACGCGTACAACTCCGAAGCATCGCCGGGCTGAGTGGATTGCTGTCCGAACTGCAATCCAAGGCTGTCGTACGCCTGCTGATCATGAGTCGAGGCGGCAGCAGACTGGTCGTGAAGGCTGGAAGAAGACGTCGTCGCCGAAGAGGATGCCTCCGCGTTCTGACCGTCGCCTGCATGATCATGGTCATAGGGACCAGGCGGGTGTGCAGAGAGCGGCCTCGCTGCACGCTTCAACGCCGCAGGGGAGTGATCCACGTCCGCGAGAGGCGTCTCGAGAAGGTCGTGCAGGAAGCGAGAATACATCATCGGACCGTGCCGTTCGTCAATGGCGACGTCGGGTGATCCGAGGAAATTGGCGACGTCCTCGACCATGCCGCGGATCTCCACTCGAGTTTCCCGCGGGATGTAATTCACATATCTGGGATGCAGCAACTATGACAAGTGTAAGTTAGCCTAAGTAATGAGCGAGCGAAAAAGTCGCGTACTTTAATGAGGAAGGCGCATGTAAACGCAACGAACACGCATTGCGCATCAGGCCCATGCTTTAGGAAGACCCCTGGAGCGCCAGATGTCAACAGGGCAACCCCGACACTAAGGAGAACGCACTCTGGTGAGGGGCACCAATCTCGTCCAACAGCGTCCTGACTAGGTCCTTCGCCGCTCTCAGACACTGTGGGGACATCAATGATCGACACACAGCATACAACACTGAGCGAACTGACCCTCCAAAAGAACGCATCGTTGAAGCCTTGCAACGTCTCCCGCGCATGCGTGTGCTGGAAAGCGAAGGAAAGCGTGGTCATACGAGCGTAGCTGTACGCTAGCTTCAAGATGCTGGTGCGGAACTCGGCGGTAGGCGTCTTGCAACCCTCCTCGCGGATGCGTGCGATCCATGTCTCCCAAAGGCGTGCCAGGCGGTCATCCGTCTTGCTTGCCTCAGCAGTGATATCGATTGCCTACACGAAGGACTGTCAGGACACGATGCGAACGAAATAGTAACCTACTCACATTGTTCAAACCCACAGGATGGTCGGGGTCGCTGAAGATCGTGTACCGGTAGTCCGCGAGGACCTTCAGCTCCGCGTTGTATGCGCACAAATGGATGTCGAAGCCGGGGATACTGTGCGGGGAGCTCTTGTACCATGACTCCGCGTGGTTCGCGACGTAGTCCGTGTTGCTGATAATTGGCGCTTTCCCATATTGCGACGCCGTAACCCGATCTAGATTGAAGCAACTCAGCCACACGCGGGTCCTATTGAGCATCTCTCTTCCATGCTGCTCGTTCTGAGGCTCGGCGGTGTTCGGAAGATGCAGGTTGAGGTCGGTAGCGATGCTTTGCGACGACATCGATCATAAGCCATGGCCAGGTATCAACTACTTGTAGAACGGACATACCGCATCGCCAGACCCAGGTACACCCAACACCTGTCTTCCTCCCACTTTCTCGCTGGAACGGGGTACAGACTCAGCAGAATGTAGGCATGTACAGTCTCGACACTCTTTTGTCCACCGATCAGGGTTGATCCAGCAGCCAGGCGTGCGCAATTCATCGCTTGTAGATACAATTCTGGACGATCGGCATAGAACCTCGAGGCAATTCCACAGACTAGGCTGTTGTCAGCGTCTTTTCCTGCTGTTAGTCGGATAAAAATGAATACTCACTAACGGTGAAAAGGAACGGACTTCTCCAATAAGTCTTCTGGGCAGTGTAAAGTACAGGGTCTAGAAGGGAAATGGACGGGTTTATGAAATCCAAGTAGCTATGTAAAAGTCAGCAACACCCATCCAGCAATAGTACCATTGGCGATTACGTACATCTTGAACAGTTTCTCTACTTCCGCAGGGCTCACCAGACCACTACGGAGGATATACGGCGTTTGATGTTGCGCATACATGATGGGGCGATTCGGACCCGGACCTGGTACCAACGGCGTTTAGCGCCGAAATGAGACAAATGAGACACACAGATGGGAAACGCACTGCTCGCGCGGAAATAGTCATCGTTCGCCACCCCATACTCGTTCGATTCTACGCTGCTAACGCTCCGGCTCCGGCTCGACTTGCGACTCCTCGCCTTCCGCAAGCTCAGGTTCGCGAGCATCCCAATCGGCGCGGCCTCGTTCGGAAGGATGGCAAGCTTCTCCCGCGTGAGGCCGCTCCTATTCCTCTTGCGACGGGAGCTCCTGGTGGCGTTGCTCTCACTCCCATCCCTTCTTTCCGTTTCCACAGAGCCCTCGCCTGGGCGAGTGCGTCCGCGCGGCGGCTCGTCTTGCTTCGCGTCGACATCCTCGACCTCGACGTGGATGTCGCTCTTCGCGTCCTCGAATATGTCGCCGCCGCTCTCCTCCCCGCTGAACTCGTCGTACGAGTCGCTGCCGCTGTCCTGCCACCCCAGCACGTCTTCCCCGACCAAGTCTTGCGTAACACCCGGACCACCCATGTTGATGTACCCCCCGAAGGCCTCAATCGATTCACGCGCCTTGGCGATCCAATCAAGCACGTCTGGCTTGGTGATCTGCTCCGCCGGCTCCGGCGTACCGATATCAGACGCGGTCAATTCGCTCATGTTCGAGGTGTCCTTGTCCGTATTGGACACGGAATCCAGCGAGGGAGACGCGGTGTGGCCCCCGTTCGCGCGTTTGTTCGCCACTTCGAGCTGCTTCATCAGCTCCTCAATCTTCGTCGCCTGTTCGCGAATCTGGCCCAAGAGCAAATCACGCCTCCTGTATGGGCCATCAAAGGGGTATGAGCGGCTTATGTCACGTACATCGAAGGGTGATGCATGCTTACGGCGGCGCGCGACGCTTCTTCCTGCCAGGAATGACACACTCGTGCCCGCCGTTGAGACAACGCTTGCAAATGTCGGGATCGGTCTTGAACTCGCATTTCACCTGTTGGCACGGTGAGAGGCGTGCGCGTGTGGGGTACCAGACTAACTGCGTACCTTCAATCCCTTGCACCTGGCACAAGCGCCCAGCCTATGTATATGCACCCGTCAACGCCTCTGACCTCGAGCCCATGCAGTTCGCGAGACTTACGGTTTCGGAGGCTTCGTGCTCTGCTCCTTGGTCGTTGCCCCGTCCTCGTCCTCCTTGTCTCCATCGACCTCTCCCTCCCCGTCGTCCAGCGCGCGCATCCGCTTCGAGGCATGTGGCGCCTCCGACTCTTGATTTCCCCGGAACGCCACGCCGGCTTGCATGGGCACCCCATAATTCGGCGACGAAGCGAAGTTGGGGGTCATCGGGGAAGAAACATTAGAGTACATCGGGGCGCGCGAGACGTCTCCCTGGAAAGACCGGATCGTCGGAGTCAAGCCGGGATTGGGATTAGAGTTGGTGCGGGCGTGCTGCCCCAGGCCCATGCCCGGACCCGGAGCCGAACCCTGGCCGAGGGTGTATGTCGAGACGGCGACGTCGTCGGGGTAGAAGGGCGAGCTGGGCATGGACTGATTCGAGACCCCCGAGTAGGGCGTGTCCGGGTAGAACTGCTGCTGCTGCCCATTGTTGCCGTCGTAGACCTGACCAAACTGCTGTGGGTGCGATTGGGCGTCCGGGAAGGTGAAGACGTAGTCGCCGCTGACGCCGAACTGCTGAGGGGGCTCGCCGAAGCTGTTGTTCATCATGAAGTCCGAGCTCTGGTGATGCTGGTGCTGGTGCTGGGGGTGATGGTTATGGTGATGGTGACGGCGGTGGTCCATGTTGTGCCGCGAGTGAAGATCGCCCTGGAGGATGTCGTACCGAGAGGGATCGATATCATACTCGTTCTCGAGCTGGGGCGGGTGGGACGGGATTGGGTCGTGGGTGCGAGGCCAATCGATATCCAGGAATTGTGGATGCGGGGGATGGTTTGGGTGTGCAGCCATGATGGAAACCGAGGGAGGTAAAGGGAAGGAAGGAAGCTAATACTTATCTGCTCCGTGATGTGAGCTCGGCTGGGAGAGGAGCTGGCGTTGGGTTCGACTTACCTGGTCGAGAAGGATCGCTGCCCTTTGTGATAGGGGGGACCCAGAGGCTCCAACAACTTCCGGAATGTCGCAAGCGGGTATTTAGAGCGGGGATAGTAGGGGTACGCCCAAGGGTAACGTGAAGCTGAGAGGAGAATAAGTGGATGACCGCCGAGAGCCCCGTCTTTTTGAGTGAACCAGCTGGCGCGCTTGCGACCTGCGGAGACTGATCAGACGTTCCAAACGCTCGTCCTGCGTGCGGTAATGTGAGGTAAGGCGACTGTACGCCGCGCGACTATGTGGGTCAATTCGTCAAAGATGGTCCAAGGAATGGAGGCAGATGCGAGTCTCCCAGTGCTGGCCAGACAGGCGCGATCGAAGAGACGGCCGACGGCCAGAGAAGGCGACAGCTACAGGGCACAAGTAGCCGTGATAGTTGTTTTCGAAGTGGTATGCGAGGGCGATGAGAACAGGACGAGAGGATGCGAGATGGATTGTCATTGTCCCAGCCATGTTCATCAAATCAGGCGCCCTTCTCGCGCAGCGCCAACAAAGATTGGGAACCACCATCGTAAAGTCACGAAACAGGCCACAGCCAGGAATCGCCAGCTTGCTACCGGTAATACCTTCACTGTTATTCACCATCTGAAAAAGCGTTTGGATAGTCGCTACATGCAGCAACAATACAGTGACGTCATCAGTAGTCCTTTCCTTTCTCCGTGCACCGGAAGCAAGCGAAGCGCTTCAAGATAGTCTGGCTTTCTTAAGGTTAAACGTTCCCTTCCATCCCGACTGCCGGGTACATGTTCCAATGGGCGACGCCATGTCGAACGTATCCCACATCGCGGTCGCACTAATATGAGTTCTGTAACTGAAAGGCTCATAAGCTCAGTCATACCTACTGGTCTTATAGTCATCGGGCCAGGAAAGGACGCAATGTGGTCGAGTGTTCCAGCTGATATGTTTCGAACATGAACAGCCCCTGACGTTCCGACAGGATCTGCTTCTGCGGAAGTTTGACACCAACAGATTGAACGTCGAGTCGACACCGCCCGAAAACCCGTTCACTTCATGCGAAGGAGCAGACAGCATCATTCCTACGCGCCGGACCGCGGGAGGAAGCTGCACTTGGCCATGCGTTGCGCAAAAGTCTGGCCTCTCAAAGTCTGCAAATCGACAAGATGCCTGCGATTGTGAATCCCAATGGTGATCATCGACGAAGGGAGTGAATATCGTTGGAGCTGTCAGTGCTCCCCATCTAGCGACATGAGAAAGAATGCTCACATGAATGTTATTAACCGGTATGGCGCTGCAAAGGCGGTCGTCCGAAGACGGACAACGTATGTCGAATAGGCTTGAATGGTCGACCAGACGGCGGTCGACACCAGGTAGACACCGTGCAGACAGGAAACCTGGGCGGGGGAGCACTGGTGGCTAAGCGGGCCGGCCGAGCGGTCGGGTTGCCAGCGTGGGATGCGATGCCGACGGCGGCAGTTACCAATTCCCAGCTGGTGATGGACAGTCTGCGCTGCGTTTACGCCTCCCACCACCCGCCTCTTCGTCGACCAAGACGACGTCGAGATATCCCAGGCGCACTTTCGCCTCCGCGGGCTGTCTCTTCGTCCGCTCCCCCCACAGGTCTGTCCCCTTCCATTCCGTTCACGTCCGTTGACATCTAATTACCCGTGCGGCGCCCATCTCGCACCCCAGCTCTGGTATTAGTCTCTAATCATCGCTCGGCTTCAGCGGGCGCATCCCCCCGTCGCTCTTTACCTCACAATCCCGTCCGACATCCTGTCTCCCTTCCCCCTCCCTCCCCATGCACATAAATCGCCTCCACAGGGCCCGCCAGGCCGATGACGGTCTTGGACTCACCGACGCCGGATCCAGTGTCGCAGCCGCAACGGGCACCGGTCCTCTCCAGTTGAACACTGCTGCTGCTACAGGCGGTGTGACAGTTGCCCCATCCCTCGTATCTGGCTCCAACATTGTCTTCACCTCGACCCCCACTCAGTCCACATCATCCACTCCCACCACTTCGGACATCACTCCCGTCGCGGCCGCTTCGTCAAGCAGTTCGCAGCTCCCTCTTGGAACTGTTATCGGTGCATGCGTCGGTACGTTCATCGGCATCGTAATCCTTCTGCTTATCTCCTACGCCTGGTTCAAACGCTCGACCGACAAGATGTCGTCTGCAGCCAGGCGCAACATGGAGAGCAGGGTGGCCCAGCAACGCCAGCAGGCTCGGCAATTCCACCAGCTCGACGACGACGACGAAAAGCCCCCTGGCGGTCTGTCCCCCAACTCTCACGACTTGCACGAGTCGGATGATAAGAATTTCTCCATGTTCAAGAAATCCCCAAGCGTCCGCTCCGCATACACCCGCACCGATGAGGGCAACAACATCAACCTCCCCCAGCTCGAGTTCACAAAGTACCACCCGACTCTCGCTCAGGAGCTTGCCCTCGAGGCTCCCGAGAAGCCCTTCGCTGCTGCTGCTGCCGCCGCCGCCGCCCGCCAAAACAGCGGCGTCTCGTGGGATGGCGAGACGCTCGGTGACGACTCCTTCCTCTCCATGCGTTCTGCCCGCGCCGAGTCAGGCGCGATGTCGCCCACGATGGTCATGGCCAAGATGACTCCTCCTGCGACGGCGTCTCCTCTGCACAGATGGGAGTCCGCCGAAGTCCTCCACACCGAGGTCGACGCTTCTGTGGAGATTCCCGCCGTCCACCAGTCTAGGAACCCCTTCGCCGAGATGGCGGAGGAGCAGGAGCAGCGGTCACGAGCCACAAATCCCTTCTTCAACGCTCAGGACATGACCCGTACCAGCCGTGCCGCACGCAGTCGCAGCAACAGCCGCAC
The DNA here is from genome assembly GCA_032821775.1 of Sanguinoderma infundibulare. NCBI lineage: Eukaryota > Fungi > Basidiomycota > Agaricomycetes > Polyporales > Polyporaceae > Sanguinoderma > Sanguinoderma infundibulare. Next base: position 1,147,058 of record JAVLRN010000012.1, on the reverse strand, counting down.
GAGTCGCACAAGCCGCGCCCAGAGCATCGTTCGTCCAGAGAGTCGCGGCACCATCACCCAGAACATGAACCCCTTCCTCGACCTGCACGAAGCCCTCCCCGTTTCTTCGGTCGAGGTGACCACACCACACATTGTGGCTCCGAGTTCTGGCCTGCCGAGCTCGTCTTCTGTCCCCGGTGGCGCCTCCCTGCAGGCGTTCCCGAACGAGCGTGCGATGGCGTCCCTTATCGCCGCTCTGGACCTCTCGAAAGAGGATGCGGAGGAACGCCTGCGCGTCGTCTCGATGCAAGGCTCTGTGATCTCCGCATACTCCGAGACCGAGACTGACGACGCAGAAATCGCGACCGTGCGCGAGTTCCCTCTTCCCCCCGGGACCACTCCTTACACGCCTTGACGTCCCTCTGATCGTTCCTCGACGTCATTGTGTGCGGGGCCTGGTCTACCCTGCGCTTGAGCTGAGCGCGTGCGCCGCCGTCCTTTCCTTGTTCGTCCCGTGCTTGACTGCAACGCCTTTCTTCTCTTCGTGATACACCCGAGCCTGGATGCACTCATCATCCCCATCTCGTCCCGCTACCTTATCAACCCCTTGATGTACCTGATACGTGGGTCATGATCCGTTGACGCTCATCCCCGCTGGTTGTTTTGTTTGCACGCCCGCGCATGGACGGACTCGCTGTGGTCGTCATCTCAGTCGCGCCCCCTTCCCCGTCGTCTCCCTCTCTCCACCCCCACGCAGGGTACGCCCCCTCCCCCTCCCTCATCCTCCCGCTCTCTACCTCACCCTGTCTTTACATACGCCTCCTCTCCGTGCCCCCAATCTCGTCACCATCTCTGCCACTTGACGTTGCTTACTCATGGGAGGGCCTGGTTTCGTTTACGTTCCCTTTCACCCCCACCCTCCTATGACACCGACTTTGAACCAGGCTTGCTAGTAGTGTACTACATAACCCTGATTTATTTATAATTCGTAACGTTCGTCGTTCATCCTTCTACGGCCCTGCACGTCGTTACGTTCTGAACCATGGTCTCTCCAGACACTCCCGCGAATTCCAGTTCGCCGTTCGTTCGCTGCGCTAGTAGCATTGCACAAGTCAAACATGTATACCGCTCGACGCTCGCATGGCGTCATTTACGGCAAAATACCATGCGGAAGATTTCCGGAACGGGAAGGGAGGTTGGGCCCTGGGCGTCGTCGGATGGGAGGGGCGTCCCGAGGGACGTGGGCGGATAAGGGGTGATGTGGATGCAGTTGAGACTGATGAGGCGCGTCCAGGTTGTGCGCTCGCATCTGGGCTGGGCGAGCACTATTAATATGCAATATCAATACTCACACTGCGGTCATGGCCAGGACGCATGCATAGGATTGTGAGTGGTTGTGTCTGCTTCGACTGTTGTGCCTGTTCGAGTTCAGTTTGCCGCCAAGGCTAATGTTTTGTCCGTTTCGCAGGATGCCTTGATGTTGGTTGTTGAATAGCCTTGAATGTCGGTGTCGACATCGAGCTCGAAGACGTTCCAACTGCGACAATCCGGACAAACGGCCGGTGTGTGGGACAATCACGCGAGAAGCGGCTTGTGTTGAGCGTCGTGCCATCCTACCCACAAACTGAACTCACATAAGCACATTCGAAGTAGGGAAGGAGAGCGGGCGATGCAAGAACACCCGTCGGATTGCCGTTCTTTGTAGCTCATGACAGCGTTCTGGATATGGATCAACGATCGGAGTTTTGCAAGAAGAGAACCCTCCACCGAGTATATTGGATGTGATGGGACGCGCCGGACGAGGCACCCAGTGTACAGGCGTCGATTGCACACTGTAAGCATGAATTTGATTGCCTGGTCATTGAACGTTATTAATTATCGTGTAACGCTCGCATGAACGGCGTGAGCTTGTACGGCGATGTTTACGTACCTGATGGATACAATAATTGCCCTCAGGCTCGAGGACACGAAAGCTCCCTCCCCTTGTCCCGAGGTATGAACGCAGGGCATATGTTACACGCGTAGTCCGTCATTAATTGAGGTTGTTCTGCAGTCGTCTTCGGTAGTACGTCGAGCGCATCCGGCGCCATTCGCGAATATGGAAGCCTAGTGGAAGCAATGGGTGGTAAGTGCCTGTTCTGCCATGCGCTGTGCAGTCTGCGATGCAGGACGGTCATTCGGCCGTCTCGATGGTCTTGGATAATAACACTGCGCCTGATCGCGCTTGGAAAGGAGGTGCAGTAGCCTAGAGGCTGCACGATAGGCAGTGGAGCGATTCGGCCAAAATCGCCGCGATAGAAGACGTTGTAAGTGGGGAGGGAATGGCGACTCGGACAAAGAACCACCCCAGAATGCTACTGGTCTCCGCGGAGTATTAGTTATGTAGCTGGCCCCTCCCCAGACGATGCTTATGCAAGTCTGGCAGCGAAGAGTGGCGCCGAAACACACGAACGACGAGTGCGATTGGGCGCGAATCAGGCTCGAGATTGGTCCATCATGCGCGACGTGGATTCTCAGCACGCTTCCGAGGTTCCGTGAGAGAGCCACCAGGGATGAAATCGAGAGGCGCAGCGAGGAGGGCAGGCGTGCATCCAACCGCGGCCTTGCAAAAGACCGCAGAGACCGGCGGCGGAGTTATCCCGGCATATTAATAGCTGGTGCGTCGACTGAGGGCTTAGCAGGCGGGAGCCTCATACTAGGCAGGCGGCGAAGACGAGCCAGAAGAGCCTCATAGATGGGCCCGCTAGAACGCGATCGATAGACAAAGTGAGGGTGAGCGTGGAGGTGGAGTTCAGTATGACATATGGGACAGGCGAGTAAGATGACGCCGTGGCGTTGGGCGCGTCCCGGAAGACCGGCTCAGGGGCCAGCATGGTTACGAGGACGCTAAGGCGGGTAGCATGTCGACTATCTGCGTTTTCAAGGTACGCTCTCCACATTTTAGCATGACAACAGATGAACCAACCTCCCCATATAGGCCCGGCTGCCTTATCGACGCCTCCCCTCTCCTCCCCCCCCCTCCCTCCGTGACGTCGAGTAACGGTATTTCTCCTTGGTGGTGCATACACCGAGCCCCGCTCGCGACTCGCTTGGACATCCTCCTTGGGGTCAACCATCTATTCTAGACGCACTCCGACTACGACTAGAATCATCGCCGTTCTTTACCAACTAGTCATTCTTTTTGACCGACCTCCATCCGCCGCACGCGACGACCAGGCCTTGCCCTTTCCAATCTCAACATCACTCCCTTATTTCCGACAATCCTTCCAGACGAAATGGCCCCTCGCGTTTTTACCCGCTTGGCCAGACGCGACGACACGACCGACAGCCAGTCGGGCATGAGCCCCACGATCATCGCAGGCATCATCGTCGCCGCAGTGATCGGGGCTGGCGTCGCCATCTGGCTCACCGTTCGCTGGTACAGAAAGCGCGCCGCCGCGAGGCGCAACGCCCGGCGGGGGTCGGCTTTCGCTAGCTACACCGGCTTCGACGCCTCGGGTGAGAAGTCTTCCCTTCCAAGGTGCGCCTTCTCGTTTCTACGCCGTCACGCGCGCGGTGCCACTTAGACTTTGTCGCCCAACGTCAGCGGCCTGGCGGTCAAAGGAACCACGTTCTCGCGCGAACGGCTCAACTCCGACGTGGTCATGCCCGAGCGCGCCGTTCTCCGACCTGGTGCGACGCGGGAAGAGATCCTGGAACACCACTCCTTACAAGGCAGCTTGCCTCGTCCCTTCGCGCCCTTCCAGCCGAGCGCACCCGAACATGTCGCCGACGGTAGCGACCTCCCTTCCCCCGGTAGGCAATCCTCCAGCCGGCCGTCATCTGGCGCGTCCTGGATCCCGCCTGCTATGTCATTTGGGGGGAGCAGGGACTCGCGCCGCATGTCCGCCATGTCAACCGCGTCCTCCATCTTCTCCACGGCGAGCGGTACGACGCAGAAGAAGGTCCGCCAGCTCTTCGACCCCGTCCTCCCCGACGAACTCGTCGTATCCCTTGGGGAGACCCTGACGCTTGTCCAGTCGTTCGACGACGGCTGGTGCATCGCTGGCCGCGACAGCGTCTTCAAGCCTGGGGAAGTCGAGCTTGGCGCGGTCCCTGGCTGGTGCTTCGTCAAGCCCGTAAAAGGCCTCCGCGCCGAGCGACCTATGCGCGTGTCCAGTCTCGGTGTTACCGTCAACCTGGACGCCGCTCCTGCCATGGGTCCTCGCAACGATGTCATGTCGTGGTCCAACTTCTAATGACCCTCCATCATATTCCCCTGGGACAATAACCGTCCCATCTCACCACCTGATACCACGCGCGGTCTTGCTTCTCTCCATCCCGCGCCCGTTGCGCCTGTGGCGTGCAACATTATTGTTCTCTACGTCTCCTCGGAAGATGCTCCCTAGAGGATCTTGCGGCCTGGGCGCCGCGCTGTAGCCTAGATGTTTATTGCCCACTCGCGGTTTGTTGTTCCAGCCTGCGAGTTTGCGATCTAGGTCTCCTTGTTTGTGTAAGATATCGCCACCCCGTCTCTATCTTTACCATGCCGTGGTTTCCAGCCTTTCTGAAACGTGCACGCCACTGTTTGCAGCAGTATTGTGCGACACCGTTTGTCCCCGATCACACATCGTCCCCGTCCGCACTCGCATTACAGAGCCTCTATACATACATACGTAGTTGTTTACCGTAGTAGTAAGTACGTCGCACAGAAGTTCGGTAATCGTGTATGTGTATGACAACAGCTCACTGCTGCTCCCGGCGTTCCGTCTGCTCGAACCTGGGGTGTAAACCGTTTGTACCTGGTGCTGGTGACGCGACGTCGATCGCGATCGAAGGCAAGTCCGTAAAGAGAGTTTATTGTCTGGTCTGACGACATCCGAGATCATCGGGTTCGACAAAAGTGCGGCCCTGGACCTGGCCTCGATCTCAGCTTCGATCTCCTCGCCCTGACCTCTGCCAAGATTTGCCGTAATTGCTTGCTCCCGGCGCATTCTGTACGAGACCAACCGCTTCGCGTTTCCTCGCTGTATGCAGCATGGCGGCACCTCCTCCTCCAGCACCGAAACACCTCATACGCAGCCACATTGCTCCAGTGAGCGTGGTCTGCTTCTCGGAAGACAACGAGCGCATATACTCCGGAGACTCTGATGGCACCGTCGTCGTCACGTCCACCCGGAGCCTGCGGGTCATCGCGATGTGGAAGGCGCACACCGACGGCCTGCTCGGAGTCCAGGAGTGGGAGGACCACACCATCACGTCCGTTCGTGCATCCATCGCCTCCTCGTGGTCTCACTCACACTTACGTTTGTGCGTGCACCAGGCATGGACGAGATAACAAGCTGCACGTGTGGAGAGCGGTGGGTGAGCCCGCACGCGTCCTCGGGGGCTCGGCGGCGCTGCCGGGGCTGCAGGTCCCCGAGCTCTGCTACTCGATGGACGTGAACGCGCTCAACTACTGTCGGTTTTCGCTGCTGCCCCTCCCGGAGGAGGACGCGCGCGCGGATGACCGCCGTGCGCTCGTCGCGGTCCCGAACCTGGTCGAATCTGCCCATGTGCGCGCTCGTCGCGGGACGAATTCAAGGCTTGTGACGGTGCTGACGTTGTGTTGAATTTGGGCACAGGCGGACGTGTGGACTCTGCCTGGCAAACAACGCCTGCACGCGGCGATCGGGAAGGCAGGCCAGGAGCAAAGTGCCCCGGATGGCCGGGATGTTCGCAATCGTGTCGGTGTGTTGTTTCTTGGACATTCCTACTGGCGACAATCTCCTGACGTTGACGTTGATTTGCGTTCTGCCTCAATCGCAGGCATCATCATGTCCATGCACCTCTCGACCGCGCCGCATCCACACGCGGCGGGCCGCTCCCGATTGCGGCTTCTGTGTGGGTACGAAAACGGGAGCGTGACGATGCGTGAGTATACTGGCGATCGAGAAGTGTCCATCGAGGGTCAAGGATGGGACGTTTTGTGGTCCGTCAAGCTCCACGTGGAATCAGGTGCGTCTGTCGCGCTCGACGGCTGCCTTCGCGCTCCAGGCGCTGAACGACGGGCGGAACAGTCATGGCGATGACAGTGTCGAGAGATGGTACCTTGGCGTTGTCGGTCTCGGCCGACCATCTTGTGGGGCGTTATGAGCTTGCTGTGAGTACCGCAAGCTCACGTCTGTGTTGCGTTTTTGACTGTGGGGTCTGAATCCTTTGATCTTGCAGGAGGCTGCGAAACCGGAGTCGCTGGCGTCTGCGTGCATGGTTTACAGAACGAAGCACCCTGGAAACGGGTCTGTCTGTATCAGAGACGACGGACGGGTATGTGCAGTCGGGGGATGGGACGGAAGGTGCGTGATCCATTTAGATCCAATCCGCAAGGGAGCTAATCAACAATCGGGATGTCCTCCACAGGGTGCGTCTGTATTCCACGAAGACATTCAAGCCGCTTGGTTCGCTTGTGTATCACAAGAAGAACTGCCAGTCAGTGGCGTTCGCGCGGTCGCAGCTAGGCATGCGTGCACATGCAGATGGGGGAGGTGGTGACGAGGATGACGAGGATGATATGAGCGAGGCGGAGAAGGCGGAGAGGGCGCGTTGGCTCGTGTCTGGCGGACAGGACAGCCGGGTCGTCATGTGGTCATTGATGGATTTTGGCAAGGCATGAAAGGTGCGTTCTCCATCTTGTTATAGATGGCGTTCCGAGCACGTTTGAGTAAGTAGAAAAAAAGTCACCTTCCTCTACCAGCTGTCCTAGGCCTCGAACCTCCATCTTCTCGGATGCGTGTTTCCACTATGTGAAGTGACCACTGTTCGACAAGAACATGGAGAAACTTCGGTGCCTGACGCCCTTAGCTTTCCGAGCCTGGCGTCTTCATTCTAACCGGGACGTTATCGCATGAATTGAAATGGGGAATGTCCCCTTGCTTTCGCTGGTTATTTCTCGTCATCTTCCCCGTCTCCCCACCCGCCCTCGTCCCCGTCCCTCGTCTCGTAAGCCTTACAGCACTCGCCTTGGCCGTCCACCAGGCTGGTCCTAGTACTATCAACGGTGCACCCTCTTGAGCATTCCAGATCGACCTGGATTCAATGCCTGTATGGCGTAATCTTCCGGTCCCACTAGGCCGGTCTTCGCAGACCACATCTCACCGGCGCTATACATCTGAATCCAAAGGCTGATCATGCGTATGATGTAGGCTGCTTTTGGCATGGACCTACCACGGCGAAAGAGACGTTGGTGAAGATTGGCGATTTCGACGATGATTTTCATAGTTCGGTGCGTCCTGTCTACGCATTTTTGCGGAGAATCTCACGACAGATCGTCTTGATCAGGTCGGTTCTTGAGGTAGTACGTACGCCAGGCTCGCTCGGTTTAGACATGCATATCCGTTTACCAAACCCTGGACAGAAGATGAAGAAGTGGAGGCGAAGAGCGTTTGGCTCAATGGTCACACAGGTCAGCAGCACGCATTTGAAATCCCGTTGTTCGGCCAAACCATGATCCGCTCATGTCGCTTTTAGATATCGGAACGATCCGCGCGGAGGACTGGGTCTTGACGGCCTCGTTCATCAAGTTCATGTCACCCTCGGTCGCGCCGCCGGCAAAGGTAGCGGTGAAGAGGATATCGGTGCTGCACACGGCAAAGGCGGCTTCGACGCCGTCTGCGAGGTAGCCGCTGCCCTTTCTCCGCTCGCGAGTCCAATCCCACTCGTCTTCAAGATGACGCGCCTCCTTCCTTCCTTCCCCGGTTACCGACGCAACTTCTCCCCATTGGATCCTCTCCTCTTTGCCTCCGTAGTACGGACGCAACTGTCGTGCGAACGACCGTGCAGCGCGAGGCGCAGTCCGTCGGCAGGGTTACTCACGAAGGTCGCAATCTTCCTTGCATGTACAAACAACGTGCACAGCCACAGCCACGTCTCCCAACGGATCACGACTTTGTTGGACGACTAGGACACGACCACGACCTGCTTGTAGACTGAACCCGTGTCTTCTTGCCCAGACCAGAAGAGTCCGCGGCCGCTCGTGGATGAGGTCGCACCGAGACTCGGTCAGTGTGCAAGAGCCCGGCGAATTACCCTCCGGGTTAGGAGACATGTTCGGATAGGAAGTGGAGTCGGAACCTGCGGAGCGGAAGAGTCTATTGTTGGAGGATTAGAATTTTGGTGCGCTGCTCGATGTCCGCGCAGCTGCAAGGTGAATCGCATCAAATGCTACTTGTGTTTGCTCGTTTGTACTGATGACCCGCCGCACGGGTTGCAGACCTTTCGCGCGACGACCGTAAGTGTGATGTACATCTACTTGCACGCTGCAACCCTATTTTAAAACTCACAGGGTAATGGAAGCTTCAGAGCGTCTTTTCGCCGCTGCGGGCCGTCTAGTCGCATTGGCCGGGGGTAGTGCACTACTCGTGGAGTCGAACATGGACAATATCAGGCGATTGCTGAGTGGTGTTTGAACTATAAGGCAGCCTCTCCATAGCGGGACCCAGAATATGAGTGCGTATACGAGCTCTCGCCCGACTGGACTCATCTCTTAATGATATATTTCCTGTAGGTTTGATTCCAACGGACCGTTGAGGCGCTGGACAAATATTGACTCCCCCGAAACATTTTGCGCTTCTACCGTGTCGCGCCGAGGCTCCGTCATCGGAAACTGGGGGGCGAAAGGCTAGGTTCTGACACGCGCATACGGGGACTGCGGGTCCGTACATCGTCGAAGGACATTGCGGGCTGCGGCCTGGAGCGCAAGCAGACGCACCGTCACGGCGCACCTACTGTTTGGAGGCATGATGCATGACTCTGGCGTTAGAATACCCCGAGAGCTCGGACGCGACTTTGGTATAAAACCTGAGCCACTCGTTTGTCAGGACCCCAACGGTTCTCCGTTACACCTTACCTGCATCTACATCTAACTACTACATTCTTTTGAATCCTTCACTAACAAAAATGCGCTCCGCTGCTATCTTGCTCGCTCTCATCTCGCTCGCCGTGTCCGGCTACGGGGCTCCGCTTGTTGCCCGCAACGAGACGGCCTCGAATGTCGTCTGCACGAGCAAAACGTGAGTCCCCCTTGTCTCTCCTCTTCCGATAGGCGTATAGATGCTCATTCACGCATCTCGTTCTTTTTCAGTCCGCTCGACGCCACCTCGACGAACACTGCCATCCAGCAGATCTCGGCCAACTCGACCGTCGCACAGTCAGGCAGCGTCAAGTTCACCGTCACGCCCGCCGTGTCGAACGCTACCGTCACCATCGCCCAGGCGGACTTTGCTGGTGAGTCGGCGCTGCTGCCGTCTGGCCCGTGCTAGGACGAGTGCTAATGCAACGGCTATACCACGCAGCCGGTGTTGAGGCCGCCTTTGCTGTGTGCGGCACCGACGTTCCCTTCACCGCTACCTTCGCCGGCGGCGCGACCCAGGGAGACGTGAACGTCGTGTACGAGGCCGTCAAGACCGAGTCCGCTTCGCCGCTCCCGCCGCCGCCGCCGCCGCCTCCGTCGCCTCCGTACTACGGTTATGACCCCGAGCCTTGGGGGCCGAACGGTCCTCAGCGTGGCGGTCCTCAGGGTGGTCCTGCCGGTGGCCCTCGTGGTGGTGCCGGTGGCCTGCGTGGTGGTGCCCAAGGTCAAGGTGCCCAAGGCCAAGGTGCTCAAGGTCAAGCAGGGCAGGGCCAGACTGGTAATGCCGGCGGTCCCGCTGGTGGTGCTGGCGGTGCCGCTGGTGGCCACAAGGTCCGCGAGGCTGCTCCCCCCCCGCCCCCGCCCCCCCACGTCATTCCTCCGCCTCCCGGCCCGCTTCCTCCTTTCCCCGGTGGCCCCATCCGGGGTTTTCCTGGTGGCTTGAACGGTGGTCCTGTTGGCGGTAACGGTAACGGCGGTCTTGCTGGCGGTAACGGCGGTCCCGCTGGCGGCCAGGGTGGTGCCGCTGGAGGTGCTGGTGGTGCCGCGGGTGGCCACAGGGCCCGCGCTCCCCCGCCTCCCCCGCCTCCTCATTTCACTCCTCCCCCTCCTGGCCCTCTTCCTCCTCCTGGCCCTCTTCCTCCTCATGCCGGCGGACCCGTCGGAGGTCCTGTTGGTGGCAACCGCGGTCCTGCTGGTGGTAAAGGCGGTCCTGCTGGTGGCAACGGTGGTCCTGCTGGTGGCAACGGTGGTCCCGCGGGTGGTGCTGGTGGTGCCGCTGGTGGCGCCGGCGGTCCCGCTGGTGGCCACAAGGCTCGTGGTCTTCCGCCGCCCCCGCCTCCCCACGTCGTTCCTCCACCTCCCGGCCCGCTTCCTCCTTTCCCTGGTGGCCCCATCGGGGGTTTTCCTGGAGGCTTGAACGGCGGTCCTGCTGGTGGCAACGGTGGTCCTGCTGGTGGTAACGGTGGTCCCGCGGGTGGTGCCGCTGGAGGTGCCGGCGGTGCCGCTGGTGGCCACAAGGTCCGCGAGGCCGCTCCCCCCCCGCCCCCGCCTCCCCATGTCCCTCCTCCGCCTCCCGGTCCTCTTCCTCCTCCTCCCCCTGCCGGCGGACCCATCGGAGGTCCTGTTGGTGGCAACCGCGGTCCTGCTGGTGGAAACGGTGGTCCTGCTGGTGCAAACGGCGGTCCTGCTGGAGGTAACGGCGGTGCCGCTGGAGGTGCTGGTGGTGCTGGTGGCCACAAGGGTCGTGGTCTCCCCCCGCCCCCGCCGCCCCATGTCATTCCTCCCCCTCCCGGCCCCCTTCCTCCCTTCCAGGCTGGCCCCGTCTGGGGCCCTGCCGGCGGCTTCAACGGCGGACCCGTCGGAGGTCCTGTTGGTGGCAACGGCGGTCCTGCTGGTGGTAACGGTGGCCCTGGTGGTGCCCCTGGTGGTGCCGGCGGTCCCGCTGGTGGCCACAAGGCTCGTGCTCTCCCGCCGCCCCCGCCTCCCCATGTCATTCCTCCCCCTCCCGGCCCCCTTCCTCCCTTCCAGGTTGGCCCTGTCTGGGGCCCTGCGGGCGGCTTGAACGGCGGTCCTGTTGGCGGTAACCGTAACGGCGGTCCTGCTGGTGGTAACGGTGGTCCCGCGGGTGGCAACGGTGGTCCTGCTGGAGGTAACGGCGGTGCCGCTGGAGGTGCTGGTGGTGCCGCTGGTGGCCCCCACAGGGCTTGAGATCTTGTCCACTCCGTTCGTCGCTTGACAGCATCCCGCGGCAGCCTCCCTCTGGCTTCCCTACCATGGCTTCTTACCCTTCCCCAATCCCTCAGGCCCGGTGTAAACGGCTTCGTTCGTACCAACATTCTCGCATTTGAACCTTAATGTTACTCGCCCCTCGTGGCTTCATATAATATGATTTTTGGTGTTTGCATGCCTTGCCTCGTGTTTGACGAGGTCCGGAGATGAATGCACGCTTGCAACTCCACTAACAATTACTTAAGTTCGACTTGTAATCCATGCCTGCGTCCGGACAGACTCTCCTTCCCAGTAGCGCACTGTTGCGCTCTGGATCCGAGAGAAACACCCTCCGACTTGGCATGCCACTCACCATCGGTTCAGGCGTCGAGTCGTCCATACCGTCCCAGTCGATATCTCACGAGAGACAATCGACTTGCCTGCGTGAGGTTTCTAGTTCTAGCCTGCCACCGTCTTTAAGTTCCTCGACATAAGCACTTCTCGGTCACACTGCACGTAAGTACCCAACTTCTGGCTTCCCAGGGGCTGCAGACTTGGGATGCCCGGCATCTAATCTTCTGTGCCTTGACACAGATCGTATTCGGACCCGCCCGCCTTGGCAGACCGGTATCAACCTTTGCTGCACTGCAGTGAAAATAGCTGCACCTTGGGGACCAATTTTTTCGAAGGCGCTTGCTCGGTGGCGATGCCGCACTGCCAGAGCTCCAAGGGACCGCTACTGACGTTTGCCGGCTATGGTTCCGACTCGCGGTTTGAGTTCGCGCTCAAACCACTCGCTCGCGCTGGAGAGCACAGCGAAAGAAGCGACCGTAGGAGCAGCATCTCCAAAGGTAAGCGTACATGCCACATAGTCGCGCGCACCGTTTCCGCACGCTGTCGTTGCTAGCTCCTGTCGATTAGAGTTGTGTTATTTCTGAGCTGCATACACACGGCAGGCTCGCGAAGCTACCCCTCGTGGCTTTCCTTTTACACACAGGTCGTCCGACCTCGTCAGAATGTTGCCATGGCAGTGTTGGCACCTCCTTAATCGCGGGAACTCAAACAATCGTCCAAGTACGTGCGCCAGTCGCAGCTGTCTCGAGGTCTAGCAAGGACGCGCCGTTAACGAGCGTTGTGCGTCGACGCCGATCCTCAAGTCCTCGACTCTCGCGATCAGGGCGAGGTCCGTACAAGACAGTGGCAGCATGCTCACTTGGTCGCCACATCGTGATACAGCTCACTACGTATTGTATGTTGGACATGATAATGCGAATCGCGTGGCTGGACACGCCCACTCGCCGCAAACAGCTGATCTCCGCGCCTCTGAATCCAATCGCGAGGCGCAGCCAATAACACCTGTCTTAAGTACTGACGGAAAGCGAATCTTCTTGCGGCTGGACAGGACTGGCCCTTTGCAAACTCATGGGGCCGCTGTTCGGTTGCGTCAGTGGCACTGAGCGCGGATCGACTGCGGGCGGTGGGCGTGAAGCTTGGAGGCAGTTTGAGGCTTGGAGCCTGTAGCAAGCGCGAACGGGGTTCTCCCTACGGAGGACGCAGACCGAGTGCGCGTTGATGGGATGGGAGAGCCTGTTTCGGCTTGATTGGCGTTAGAGTGATTCGTGAAGCGAGTGTGAAGAGCCAGCCGTGTGGTTACTGAACGTCTCAAGTTCGCCGTCAAACCGCCGGCGGAGACCGGTTAGCCGAAAGAGGAGGCGCATTTATCGACCGACAGCCGAACACATTTGCACTGTTGTGGAGCGGCCCGTGAACGCACGTCCGAGGAAGCGAGGGGCACATAGACACGTATATGTCCTGCCAGTACTTTGTCGTGCTTTACGTTCGCGATCGCGAGCGCCGTCACGGAGCGCCGTCGCGATTGCCGAGACGTCGCTGGCACCACGTACGACCAGTGGCCTTCTCGACAAGCCAGCTGAAATGCCGCTGGGAAAGGATGGCGAGTAGAAACCGCGCGCTGGTGACCTGAACCACGCATGAATTATCATGGTGGTACGTAAGTGCCATACGTTATGACTGACGGCATCCCGACAGATCGTTAACCCACGCCGCACCTGCCTGCACGGCTTTCATCGCGGAGGAGACTTTAGACGAAGTCCCGTGCCTGCGCCGCCACGACGTTGTACTCCAGATCACAGAGGCAACGCTCTCAGTGAGACGCCGCCGTGATCACAAACCAGTGCATCTCTCAGAGCACACGGACACTTTACCTTGGAAGTTGCTCCGACTCAGCCTCGTTCTCGCACAGGTCGTCTCCTCCGGACGCTTCCTGATGCTCCTCGCACTTGGCTCCCACCGGACAATGGGCAACGAGCAACGCATGAATGCACGGGTCGCCGTCGGACACCGCCGGTGGCCAACAAGGTTTCAAGAACCCCGTGGGCGGTGATTGGAGCCGTGAACCATGATGGGGGATGATCCTCTCTGTCATTCGCGATCCACGGAGAAACGGGACGCTTGTCAACGGGCCACAGTACCAGAGCTTCTGTACGAACGCTGAAGAGGGAGTGGGGAGTAATGATCCTCCGGTCGTCGCAGGCTGTGGTTCCTCCCTTCCACAGGCGGCAGGCGGCAGTGACGGCCGTGGGGACCCGGTACTGGTGCATGGAGCAAGTGCGGGCCTGTGCGGGCGTAGTCCATGTCTGCCAGCGAATGCGAGCGTCCGAGATACGAGTCAGGGCATGATTAGGGGCGGGGGCATTGCTTCGGGAAGTGCCTTTGGTCAAGCGAGCAGGGAGCTGCCGGCGGACGGAACGGAGGAAGACTGCGAAGGGGAGGAGCTCGAGGATCGCTACGTATGGTACGAATACAACATATCTCGAGGCGTGAGACCCAGTAAGGCACCGTTGGCCGATGATGAAACGGGGGATAGGGAGCGGAGTCGGAGGAGATAGATGCGGACAACGAACCTTGCTGCTTCCATACCTCCGACTCTCCGACGCCGGACCTCGGTCGATATACGGAAGCCTGAACGGCAGCTGAGATGGAGGTCCCGGGTGGACGCCATTACACGGTGCACGGCAGATTCCATCGCATTCCACGGAAGGGTGGTGTGAGTTATCGACCAACGAGTTGCGCGTCGGCGATGGGATTTGCGTGGATCGTCAACTGCGAAGCAAGTTAGCGAATCGTCGTCCACAGATCAACCGTGGCCATGCCATCACAAGATGGCGAGTTGTTCTGAGCGTGTGATAGTGCGGCCCACTCGCCACTAAGCATATGGAGGTATGACGCGAGCAGCGGGGGAAGCTGGGTTTCGCCCATAGGGATCAAGATCTTGGCACGTACGTGGGTCGTTCGGATCTCGCTCAGTGGTCTGTTCTTCGCATTTACAGGCACTCGCTCCATCGCGTCCAGTGTGGAGTCGACACCATCAATCACCTGGTTGGAGAACGTGCGGGAAGTGGATCGCATGATAAGCTTCAACTGAGGGCGAGGGGACGGACGTACCTTTCCGAAGATTGTGTATTTGCCATCGAGATGAGGCTGTTTGGAATAGGTGATGAAGAATTGGGACTTGTTCGTGTCCGGGCCTGAGTTGGCCATGGCTAGGATCCCGCGGTTGTTGAACTAGAGGCGATGGATTTGATGGTGAGCAGCGGGTATTATCTGCCAGAATAGGCGGGAGAAAGTTAGATACCTTGAGAGTGAGGCGAACCTCGTCGGCGAAGGGGTTGCCCCAGATGCTTTGGCCACCCTTGCCAGAACCAGTGGGGTCACCGGTCTGTATCATGAAGCCTTTGATGTTCCGATGCCAGAGCGTGTTATCATAGTAGCCTGATGCACACAGGGCGAGGAAGTTCTGGTGGATGGCACGTGTGATGACACGGAGCCGTGTTAGGAATGGTCTCGGCGGACATGATGGCATGGTAGCGTACCTCTGCGGCTTTTGGGACCGCTTCGCAGAATATCTCGACCTGGAGAGTGATGAAGCAGTGTGAGGATCGACCGCAAAAGAGACGGGGTGCCGGATACCTTAATATCGCCGTGGGTGGTATGGAATGTGACTGACTGCAGGTCATCAGAAAGGGCGATCACAGCTTGGGAAGGAGATGGGGCGCACCATGACGATCGCCGGTGGTGTTTCCAGGTGGTTAATGAACGCACAGAACGGGTCCGAGCAGCCCGCGGAGGATGGCGCACGACGGTGGGCAAAGTACGAGGACAGGATCCCGGCCGCCTGCAGCTGAAGGCCGGCGAGCCGTGCCCGAAGACACGCGGGGCCGATCGAGGCGATCGGGCGGCCGCGGGGTCTGAATCGAGGAGGGGTCGGCGGAGTGTGGCAGGAGTGGCCGGAGTGATGGCCGGGGTTTGGGAAGTGGTCCCGGCCGCAAGGAATGCGGTCGCTCACTGCCTTTCTGTCATCAGCGCGCGTCCGGACGATGAACTCTATAAATCCGTCTGGGCTGCTTCTCGTCCCTCCCTTTCCCTCCACCCCGCACGACAACATCCACGCCCCAGGGCACCCCCCGCCCGTTCCCCCCAACCAGCACCCGCGATGATCTCCGCCCCGAGGCCCCCATCCGTCCAGTCGACCACCGACGGAGACCCCTTCACCGTCCTTCTCCGACCTCCCGCGACCGAGACCGAGTATGAGCGTGTAGTCAGGTTGCAGCGCGAAGCCGACGCCAAGCGCATCAGTGACAGCATTGACGAGGAGATCAAGGCAGACAGAGAGCGGTTGCGGAAGAGCAAGCAGGACATTCGCGTAAGTTTCCTCTCCCACGCTCTTCTCCCTTTCATTTTGCACGTCGTGCCTGTGTGACTCTTCCGAATCGTGCACTCCTTCTCCGAGAACCCAGATGCGATGTGCACAAGCCCTTCTGTAACCACATCCCCATCCGCACAGATGCGCCCCAAGAATGTTTGCTGAGTTAGACACTCCCTAGCTCCTCCTCCTCGGCCAAGCCGAATCGGGCAAATCCACCCTCCAGAAGCAGTTCCAGCTGCTTTACAACCCTGGTGCCCTCGACGCCGAGCGACTCTCCTGGAGGACCGTCATTTACTTCAACATCGCCCGTCCCATCCGCCGCATAATCGAGGCTCTTGAATCCACTCCTGAAGACGATGACGATGATTCAGAGGCTGCCTCCAGTGTCCCGGACACGCCGAGCACTTCACCTCTCTCAGCCTCGAGCCCTTCCATTGGCCTCGCCTCGGACGATAAATCCTTGTCTTCTCAATCCAGCGTCGAGAAACAAGTTGTCGCCATTCGCGCCCGTTTGTCTCCTCTCCTCGCCGCCGAGGCTCAGCTGGCTGATCGTCTCTCCGGCGGCGTCAATGTCTCTGGATCTGGCAAGGGCAGCGTCTTCGTTCGTACCGGCTGGCAGGCCCGCACCCTTGCACTTCCCTTCGGCAGGGGTCGTGAACGAACCAGCAGCGGCAGTCGTTTTAGCCTGACTGGCAATCGCAGTTCCATCGACAACCAGAAGACCAACGAACTCGAGCTCCAGGCACGCCGAGCCGACTCCGAAGAAGACAAGCTCATTCTCGAGATGGCATCTATCCTCACCACTTCCCAGGCGGACATCAAAGAGTTGTGGGAGATGCCTGCCGTCAAGCGCCTTCGTGAGCGCAGACGTCTCAAGCTGGAAGAGTGGGCGGACTAGTGAGTGCCTTATGGTGCCGATCGTAGGCAATATGCTGAGCTGTTACTTATTGTTCTGTGAAGCTTCTTGGACAATCTTGTACGAGTCTCGACCCCTGGCTACGTTCCCACCACAGGTACGCCGTTTCCACGCCTCTGTCTGAGGTGGGACCTCACCAACATGTTATCGGCAGAGGATATCTTGCACGCTCGCATCCAGACCATGGGCGTCGCCGAGCACGTCTTTGACATGTCTGTGCATGGCCGAACCGTGCGGTGGCACTTGTTCGACGTTGGTGGTGCTCGTGGTCAACGGCATTCATGGATCCCTTACTTTGATGATGCGTACGTGGCCTATATTGCGACCGAGCACCCCAGATCCTGACAGGTATCGTTTAGGAATGCCATCATCTTCTTGGCTCCTGTCAGCGCCTTTGATCAGGTGGGTCGGGTTCTGTTTTTCTCCGAAATAACCGAAATAACCTGACTATATGCGGCTCTCATGTGCAGTACTTGGACGAGGATCCGAAAACAAACCGAGTCGACGATTCGCTCCAGCTGTTCAAGCAGATTTGCTCGAATCAGCTGCTCAAGAGAGCACATTTAGTACTTTTCTTGAGTACGTAGTGCATCCTATCACGCCAGGAACCCGTCTGATCTCCCCTTCTGTAGACAAGACTGATGTCCTCAAGTCGAAGCTTGCGGCTGGCGTCAAGGTCAACAAGTAGTGAGTGTATGCGCCTGTGATCGATTGTTCTCAAGCTAAACGTTCCATAGCATTACATCCTATGGCGATCGTGCCAATGAGTACGATGCCGTTGTCGCATACTTCAAGGCCCACTTTGCTCAGGTTCACCGCCGGACGAACGAGAGCAACCGGGTGCTGTTCTCTCACCTCACCAGCGTTGTGGTACGCATTTCATGTCCTGTGGTTGTTAACTCACGTGCTCACATGTCCTGCAGGATACCAAGGCGATGCAGAGCATCATCACCGATGTCCGCGATTCAATATTCCGCGGATACCTCAAGTCCGCAGCTCTCGTCTAAGTATCCGCTCGTAACGGACACGCCTCCAACAATAACCTTATTTTCCGCTCTCACGTCTACGTATCGTCGTTCCACACAAACATGGGCTCTCGACTACTGAACCATCACGCTCGTTATACGACTTTGACTCACGCTTTCTACGTCTCCCCTCTCTACCTACGAGCTCCGAGTTCTTGTAATCCACCCCATATCAGTCTCCATCGCCACAATTGTTTGTTCTCTATCATTGCATTGGCTCATCGTCAACCTTGTTTGATTCCACCCGATCCCTTCCTCTGTCGTATTCCCCCCTGATTGTGTATTTTTTACCCTAGACCGCGAGTCCGTAACCATCCCCCCCATTCCCGATGACGGTGCGATTGCCCACATCATGATGTTTGTTGTATCGGGACCTTCTTTCCTCTCATCATTAAGTATTATTCCTGCCCCTGCCACCGTCGTTGTAACTATACTGGTCTGTAAAAGGCTGTCATCATCACAGCTGTAATACTTGGCATGCGAACGCATGCTGTTGTCTCGTTTCATGGATTATATATGGCATGCCGTTGCATGCGTTTGAGATATTTCGTTTGGTGGGATAGGGTACTCAGAAAGCTTCACTGCGACTGCGGGAACGAACGAAACCCGGCAGCGTATGCTCTGGGTAGCTATCTGGAACCAATGTTGTCAAGGTGACGTTTTAACCACCCTCTGCGCACCCCTGGCTAACCGATCATTGACGCTGTATTTATGGTTAGTACTGGACAACGCCACCTGCTCGCTGCCACGACCTTATAAGCAAGATCCACACAAGATCCTCGGCTGTCGGCTGAATCTTGACATTCCTGCAGCGCTCCCGATTGATGCATTGCATCCGTCCTCGCGCGCCAGGTACTCTTGCAGAGGCTGGGATGACTTGGATAATTATTCCAGAGGTATCAAACGCATCTACGCAAGTTTCGTTCTAAAATACAATATGTGCAATGCCAGACAACCAAAAACGCTGGCAGGGCAAACGTTGCGGACGATCGTCGTATGCAGCCACACTCGGACGGTCAATCATCGAGCTCGTCCTCCTCGTCCTCGTCGCTGTCTGCAGCGCGTCTCCCACCGCCCATGATGTCCTGCTCGACCATGCCGACGACGGCTTCGACGGCCGCGCGCGACAAGCGCGGCATCGCGCCGGGGCGTAGGAGGGGGTGATGCTTCGGGTCTAGCCGCTCCTCCTCTTCTTCTTCCGCGTCCGCTTCGTCCCCGGTAGCTTCGTCGCTCGCGTTCCCCTCCTCGCCTTCGCCTTCGCCCTCGCCCTCGCCGTCGTCGTTGGAAGCGTCGCCGTCCAACTCCTCGTCCGTGCCGCTGTCCTCGTCCTCGACGTCCGAGCTGGTGACCTCAAAGTCCTCGTCCTCCTCGTCCTCCGTGTCCTCGTTCCGCGGGTCCGCCTCGCGCGCGACGGCCTTGCCCTTGCCCTTGTCCTCCGCCGACGGCGCGGCATCTGCAGCGTTCGACGTCGCCGAGGGTTCTTCTGGGGCGCGGCGCCCGAAGCGGTGCCGCCGCGCTTTGATCCAGCGCCCGATGGGCTCCTGCTCGCGCCCGTCGACCATGCCGAAATCGACGTCAACCGCCTCGTCTTCGTCATCACCGCTCGCGCCGTCCGCATCGCCGTCCTTCGGGCCCGCTCCGTCACCGTTCGCGCTCTTCTTCCAGGGGGCCCCATGCCCGTTCGCGGGCGAGCCGCCACCTGCTACCCGCCGGAGGATGACAGAGCACGTGCGGCCGGTGGCGGTGAGCGTGCGCACGCCCTCGACGACCTGATCGCCGCCCTGGGCGGCCGACGCGGGCGCGAGGTGCTCGAGGGCGAAGAACTCGCACGGCTTGCCGTCCCAGAGGACGCCAGTGTCGAGGAACCAGAGGGTGCCCTCCTTGGCGCCGCGGTACGCCTCGACGCCCGCGACGCCGTCGCCGTCCTGGCTGCCCGCCGCGCTGCGGAAGACGGCGGTCGAGGGCTCGTGCGCGGGGATCGGGAGGTGGGAGAGGAAGGTGCGCAGCGCGGGGAGCGAGGGCTGGCCCTTGGGGTACGTGGTTGTCGCGCTCACGTCGGCCATGGACGTCGTCAGGACGGCGGTGAGCGTCGCGTCGAGCCCGAACACGAGCTGGGGGGACGCCGCGTCCCTGTCCTTCGCGGCGCCGGCGGCGCCGCTTTTGGGCGAAGGGGCGGGGACGTCGGAGGAAAGGAGGACGACGGACCAGTGCGGTTTTGACTTCCCACGGGTGGGGAGGAGGAAGGCGCGCTGGAGGGCGGACAGGGGGATGGGAGCGTACTCTTCCTTTTGGGACGCGGGGTTCGTGAGGCGAATGGAAGCGTGGTGGACGTCGATGTTGACTTTCTTGCGGATGGGCGTCGAGACGGAGATGCCGTGCAGCGAGAAGACGCGGCTGTCGTCGTCCTCGGTGGACGCAGGGGCGTGGCCGTCCGCGTCTGCGTCCGTCCTCGCGCGTTTGGAGGACGCAGCAGGGTCGTCGTCTCTGGGGCGTTTCTGGCTGGAGCGGGTGTGCTCACCGCGCTTCAGGTCGTCCACGATCTTGGAGGCACGAGGCAGGAGCTCGGCCCAGCCTGGCAGCGCTCCGGTCACTGGAGCTTCGGCACCAACTGCGAGGCGGAGAATGGTCTCGACAATGGTCTTGACTTCAGGGAGGAGAGCGTGGTCAAGTTGCTTCCGAATGTCATCTGGGAGAAGTGGCTGAAGGGAGTCCAGATACAATGTCATGATGTCGTTGTGATGTGTTCTGGGTGCTGCAAGCTCGGAGGGGATATGAGGTGCGTGACAGGCTGCCACGAGAGAGAGAACAAACAACGGGTGACAGTGAGCCACTGCTTGTGGACGCGACCCAACAGCCTGAGCTAGGTGGCGCCGACGCGCGCGATCTCTGCACGCGTCTTGTGACCGTCACACAGCCGCATCGCGGCAACACGGCGTCACACCCTCTATCCTGAACCCTGTGCAAGCTTCGGAATAACTGCTTTACTGGGCTCGATTGTTGTGCGGTTTGTACAAATCCCTGCTATGTAACTTCTCTGAGAGTCCATCCCCAAGTACCGGTATATCACCGCTTGATGAAGCCCACAAGCTCCTTCTGCAACTCCCGCTGCCTCCTTGCCTTCTCGAGGTCGTCGATAGACCGGAGGTCAAAGACAACATCCCGAGTCTTCCCAAAGTAAACCTGTAGATGCAATCAATAGCAGTCAGCCATAATTAGCGTGTTAGAACGCAAATAAACGTGAAAGATCGAAAAACGCACCTCCTGCAGAAGATTGCGCATCTTGATCTCCATCTCCTCAATCATCCTGCCCGTGTTCGTGATGTGCGACGACTGGTCCTGCAATGGCAAGTCCTGCTCGCCCTGACGGGTCATGCTCCCGCTCAGCGCCACCTCCCCGTCTCGCTTCGCGCTGTCCTGCTCGGCCTTCTCAGAACCGAACCGCCCTCCCTTGCTCACCGCCGTCTCCTCCCTGCTGATCCTCGTCGAAGCTGACCGGTCCACCATCTGGAGCATAATCGTGGACGTAAGCTTGTAGTGTGCTTGCCGACCGCGCTCTGCTGCTTCAAACACGTGAATAGAATCCCATGAACCAGACGGCTCCCCAGGGGACTGTGGGGTCAGGACTGTGACACCAGACATCGACAGACTTCTATCAGCCTAAGGGTGGGCAGGGACGCATGAAGCTGTACGCACTCTTCTTGAGCAAGACCACACCGGCAAACCCGCCGTCATCCAGATCCCAAAGGAAAACGGACGATACACCGCCCTCGTAGTACCTGCAAGCGCAGGACCAGTGATTAAGTTACGGCATGGGAGCAATGATCTCGTTTCCGACGCTTACATCTCCCGATAGGTGTCGAACGCCTCGTTCGCAGTGATCTCCAGCTTGCGCAGCTTCGGAGAAGGCACAGTGCCATCTTCCAGGGGCGGATCATACTCATTTGACCACGGCGACCTAAACGATGGTTGCAGGCGTGAGCATATGCGTACATCTCATTCAGAAACCGCGTCTTTGACGACGTGCACCGGAGTGTACCGCCCGTTGCCCGCTGGAGGACTCGAAAGGCTACGCACCGATAACTGTCCCCGTCCCTGTTGTAGTCGCAAGCAAGGTATTCCTTGCCCGTTGTCCGATCCGTCAACACCTTCAGTGGCTGGTCGACACTGCCTAGGAGGTCGTCCGCGTAGTCCGGGCACATCGCCACTAGCGAGGCGACGTTCTCCTCGACGTTTGTCGGCGGCAGGCGCCGCATAAGATCGAGCATCGAATCGACGAGGTCGCCCATGTTCACCGAGTCAAAGAGTACAGCAGATGAGGTGAGGTGGAGAAACGAGTTGTAGTACGCGAGGGGTAAGAGCGCTGAGCGGGATCCACGAGCCGGGGAATGCCTCGCGCCGGATCAGACTGTCGGCTATTGTGATATACGGTGCGAAGTAGCCGGTACGGAGCCCAACAGAGGTCGAGGAGAATGGGATATGCTGAGATGGGATTCGGGAGCAAGCACTTGCAAGTTGAAAACGACCCCGAGTCTCAAACCATCTCAGTGATTGCTCACAAGCGCCCGTAAATAAATAGCATCGAACCCAATGGATTCAGAGACCATCGCAAGAAAGTCGGCAATTACATCATGAGAATATACACTTCTACCTAGGTCGTATATTACCCTACAAATTCTCTATTCCTGTACGGATGTATCTGTGGCAGTAGGCACGGCGGACGGGGCTGCATCCTCTTTCTTCCTGTCAGAAACACGTCCCGAAGCAGCTCCATCCCGCAGATTTTTCGCGTTTGCGATCTCCATAACGTTAAACTTCTGGAGCTTGTAATAATCCTTTACTACACTGATCCCACAGACACCCTAAACAGAACACATCAGGTCATACGTCCGCCCCGGATAGTATGTGCACCTGCCTTGAATATCTCGACGAGAAGGAAGAGCTCAGGGTCGCTCAGGGACACGGTATGTCCCTCTGGCACGCACTTCGCGAGTTCGGGTATAAGCTTGTCTCGAGTCAGCGTGTTATGATTGCGCATTCGTAGCTCGATTTTGTACTGCAACTGTGTTGAGCCAGACGTATATCCAAGCCCCCGGCTAACTTACTTTGAACTTCTTCTCTGGTTCTTCTGCGAGAGCAGTCTTGACAAGACGCATGCACAAAGCTTGGATCTCCGAGATGTTCGCAACGCAGCTTCCCGCCACTGGTGTCAGACGTTGCGAGTACCTACGAAAAGTGAGGTTTAGTATTCCATCAGAACCAGGGGAGGACCTACCGCGTCTGGGTGACTCCCGTGTCGGCCACATTCTGGACGTGCGTTACAACTAGCCTGACGGGATCCACCGGTGGCTTGCATGAAATGAAAACGACTAGACCAGCGGCATGAAGCTCAAAAGTCGCGTCAACGATGATTGATGCCTACCGCAAGGCGTATTGGTCTGGCAATTAGCTGCGAAGAGCATTAGCCGCATCTCGAGTTCACCGGCCAAGAGACATACCGAACCTTGTCTCTTTCCTTGGTCGCTTCATGGACGCGACCTCTTTGGCGATCTGCTTCTCGAGATCATCGGCACCTCCGCCTTCGTCCTCATCGGAATCTTGTGGTTCATCATTCGTGCCGCCAAGCTCCGAAGGCCACAACTGATTCGCGAGCTGGAGGCGCACCACAACTCAGCGTCGCAGGAAGGAACGATTTGTATCCCCGGGCTCACCGACTCAAACAGATCATAGAGCTCCCCGACTGCCTGCTTCTCTTTACCCTTTACACACGTTACCCACACTCCTGGCCCGTCAATGTTCCTCTGGCCCCATATTGGAGTCCCGTCCTGAACATCAATGAGTAAGGCGGGGACTTTCGGGTATTTGGGAGACAGATTACTCACCGCTCTGAACCTGCGCCTGCTTCTGTCTCTGCCATCAGACTTCCTTTTGGCTTCAGACATCCCGACTCGAGCCAATACACAGGAAATGACGAGGCGATGAGGCAGTAGGGGATGGATGCTGTCCGAGGCAGATGGCAATTAGCGTTTAGAAGCCCAAACGCTGCAAGCGCCCAGCGAGCATCTTGACTTGTAAACATCATCATCACCAGTCTCGGCGGTGAACACCTGTGTGCCATCGTTTCTCAACGCTCCGTATTTTGTGGCGACCCAAGCATGGAGTCACTCTGCGCTCTCCTCGAGTACTCTCATCTCTCTCTCACATGCCCACCTTCGAGGCCCTTCGACGGAAACTGGCGCAGTTCTACTCCGCAAAGACCGTCGACACTGGCCTCAGTGCGCAAGTCCACACGGTCACTTTCCAACCTCTTCGCCGGAGAAGCAATCAGGACCGTGTGGTGATGCACCAATTGGATATACACGGGCAGGAGTGGCTCCTCCTCGCGGTTTGCGACGGTGCGTTCCCTCACACTCGTTACCTGCCCGTTCGGCTGGCTGAATGGGGTCTCGATGTGGTAGGCCATGGCGGGGCGAGTACGGCCAGATATACCGCTTCACACCTCCCGAGTCGCATCCGCGCCGCGCTCGAGCGTCTCGTCGACACCGACTTTCAAGGCCGACTGGACAGGGTAAACATCTTCGAGAAGGTCGACTTCATCTCGTCAGAGCTTCGCCGGTGCATACGGGACTTCGACCGTGAACTTGGCCATGTGGTTGAGACCATCTGCCCAGCTCCCAGTTCCCTGTCTGTGCAGCAGGCTCGCCGCATAGTCTGGGAGTATCCCGATGCCCTGCAGCGCGCGTTTGCGGGCACGACCCTTGCTGCTGCCGTCGTAAATCTGCGGCATAGGTTCATGTGGACTATGAACGTTGGGGACTCGACAGTCGGTCAGTGCGCCACAGTGTTTTTCTTCCTTATCAATAAGACCTGAACCTGCGGGCAGCTTTGTCCACTGCGGACAGTGACGGCAAGCGATCAGCTCATGAGCTTTGCCGTCGACATTCGCCAGAGTGTGATAGCGCCTTTGAGGGACATCCTGGAGAGGCTGTGATACAGCATGGCCGTGTGCTGGGCTCGCTCGCGGTGACGCGAGGTGAGTGGTGCGCCGTTATGCTAGCCGTATCGCCCCTTATAGTGGCCTTCAGCCATCGGAGATTTTGCCTTCAAGTTACCAACAGATTACTCACGCCAGCTGTTTCACCCATTGTCCGCCGACTTTGGCACCCAGACCCTGAGGAACAGTGTCGTGGAACGCATACGGTCCCCGCCGTATGTCACCGCGGACCCGTTCATACGGTTCGTCGACCTCGACACAGTCTGGGACCAGGAGCCGGTCCTCATGATCTTCACAGACGGCGTCGACAAGCTCGTCAACAAGTCCCGATATTATTTCAACCCTCGGAGCCAACCGAACGACGTCATAGAGCCGCCCCGGGCTGTCGCCGTTCTGCTCCAGGACGAGATAGACGACGATGTCGAGGAGCTCCTCGGATACCGTGTCGATCCCCGGTGGAGTGGCGCCATAGGGAACAGGGCGCTGGACGTCTTGGGGAACCTCGTCGGGGGGACGGACACGCGGATATTGCAGATGGTGATGGAGCAGGACCTCCTGGCTGACCGGACTGCCTGCCCTAGCCTGCATATTGACGACACTTCTATCATTATCTGCTCCTTCGTAGATACGGCTACTTCTACTCCACGACCCTCATGAACTATGTTTTATACCCGTGTATCCTCTGGACTTGCATTGTAGCTTTACACTTTGGCAGTGGTATCGACCACATGCATTTTTGTATTCGAGCGGTCAGACCCTGTATTACTACAGCTTTTCTTTTAAGCTTGGGCAATCATATCATTATCAGAAGACCTTAAGTCGAGGCAGCAAATCGCGTCGGTGTTCATTTGGTCACTGCAAGAAGTGACAGTGGGATATATCCTTGGACAGCATTAGCTATTTCTTGCTCACATGTTTATATCTCGCCCATTCTGTGAGATGCAGATATATATACATTCCGAGAGACTAGTAACCACCCACCACGTATTCGGATACAGTCATCGCGGGTCCACAACGTCTCATTTCAGGCCCTCCGATCCTGAGCGAGCCTAGTGAGGAGACCGGTGAAGTTGTCAGCAACGTTAACAGGAAGAGTGCTAGCTGGATCCCAGCTGTCAACCGCAATATTCGCATGTCATCCGAACCCTGGGGCATCAAGATTATATTCAGGGCAATCCGCAAGCAGACTAAGTACAGGTCGGAACCATGATATATGTTATGCGAGAAGATTGCATATACAAGCTGTGTGGTCTGGACAGCAGCGGTATTTCCAAAAGCATTCGTGCATGCTCAGGCTTGCACGTCATACTCTTCATTAACAGCGTCCAGGAAATCGAACATCTTAGACAGAACTGTGAATACGAATCGACGCGTAGTATGGTGGATAATAAGCTTACGAGCTGATGCCTTTTCTCTGCAAGCTTCTTTCCAGGCTCTGTCTTCAGTCGCTCTCTGATAAGCAACAACTTGTCGTAGAAGTGCGCGATGGCACAATCATCATAGGTTGAATCCTCCGGAGGGACATGCAAAGTGCTATGGGGCAACGCGGTGAGGCACAAGAAGGCCGTTCGGACTACGACCGAGACTCACCGGTTTGTTGCACCGCTGTACGCTGCACATCGCAGAATTCCTGTCGCCGCCATGCGTCCAACCTCCGGACAAAATCGGGCGACGAAATATTACTCACCGAACGCCCCAATTGCATCCAGACGGTCAGCATCTTGCACACAGTGGAGCTCGACACACTGTTTGTGCCAGTCTTCGATCTCACCCGCTGCGAGCCTCTTCTTTTCAGTACTCCATGACACATTATCGACTATACGCGCGATAACGCGCGCGCGGCCGTCTTTGATGAGATCCAAACCGCCTTCCGACGCGACCTTCTCAAAGAACGGGACGAAAAACGCGTAAGGATCGGCGGCTTGCGCGGCCGACACGTATTTCTTGTCGAGGACGTCGTGCAGCAGGGCCGCGAGCTCGATCGTCAGGAAATCGGGCTGCTTTCCTTGAGGCAGGCTGGCAGACACGGTGCGAGCGAGCTGCAACGCGGTCTTCCTGACGCGCTGAACTGCGTGGGTTTGACTTTGGTGTGAATTTGACAGCGTCGGACGAACAACAGAAAGGACAGCGGGACAGACCGTGGTACGCGTCATGCGATGGGTCGTATCTTGCCATTGTGTCCACCATGAGCTTTTCCGCCGCGGCGACGACAGCAGCCTCCTCCTGGGTTGGGTACGTCGTCGTCATGGTATGAGGTGGAAATGAATGAATTGCGCCGGTGAGAGCGAGCAAGAGACCTGCAGGACATGTTGCCCGCATTTGCCCCGGGCGTTAACGCGGGGAACAAGCGCCATGCCACCGAACCAGCCGATCATCGTCATGTTGCACCTTGCCACCGTCTACGACCATGCCTAGCCTGTATTCTACCCGTCGGACGCTGCTCCTCGTCGCACTCGCAACTCTCGCTGTGGGAACGTCCCTAGTGTCGGAAAAAGCCAAAAGTCCCTTGGTCGTCTCGGTGCGTGTACTTTCCCGAGCCGGCAGAGTTCGCACGCGTGCGAATCCCAGCTCACCTCTAATACGTCCATATTGACCTCTTGCACCCCCAATCCGATCTCAACTGCCGCGTCAACTGGCTTTGAACCCACATTCAGGACGCGGATATCCAAGGATGCTCGCCCGTGCGGCAGTTGAGCGCGCTCAAGGAGGAACTTGAGGCTGCGCAGTCGCCCGTCATGCGCACCGTCTTCGCATGGCTCTTCCCCTTCGGTCCTGGATGGAACTCGGGTACGTTACGTCTCTCTTCGCTAAGGTTGCCCTCGGTTTCAACCTCAGACGAACGTGCTATATCTCGTGGACCTCGCATTGCCTATACTGACACGCCCGCGCTCCGTAGTCCTTGGAACGTTCTACATCTCCTCGTCCGTAACGCGCGCATCCTCTCTGGTCTCTCCATTCTCTCGGACTGATGTGCTCGTTCCGATCGCTGCCATGCCGTACGCAGAGTTCCGAACTTTATCCTTGCGTTCATCCCCGCGCAAATCAACCCCAATACCCTCAACACCATGACGGCGTTCGCGGTGAGTGGCCAGATCGCGTTTTTCTTGTCCTTCATCCGTCTCCATCTGCCCGTCCTCCCGATTCTGGAAAGAGGGCATGCCATAGAGATCTCGGAGACTGTATCCAAAGTCATGGCGCTGGAGTTCCTCCGGAATAGCGGAGCTCCAGTGGGATGACTTTGTGCGCTCATCAACCGGCTGCCCTCCAATCTTCACCAGATCGCCGGAGACTATAGGAGCCAGGATTACTATGAGACGCTCCGGCAAGTGGTTCTAACACAGTTTACTCAGTTTTGCTGCCATTTCGCGCACCCTTACGTGCAGCCTTGCATCCTGAAATTACGGACGAGGTCTGTGATTTTTTGCCCGGATCGGATTCTCCCGCGATCCTGTCAGTGTGGCTACACATTTGATCTAGAACCTGCCGTTGTCCAAGCACGCAATTTTGAATGTGAAAGCTCGTTGCTCTCCATCGATTGAGAGCTTGCACGAAGTCGGCAAAACTGGATGTGCATGCAGCTGGTTGTCCCGCAGTGGAAGTTTAATGTAAGGATGGCTATCGGTCGTACCTCGGGACTTGCGATGCTTACTTCAAAGGTTGCCAATGTGACCCCAACCGAGCGTTTCAACGCAGAAAGCTTCTTCTGGCGTCATCCTGACCGCCCGTCTACCTTTGGAAACTGATATTTGATTGTAACACTGCGGCTGTAGATTGCTATCGTGACTGACTTCCACGTCTGGGAATTAGACAGGCGGCTTGTTGTCCGATGTTTTCCTGCATCTCGTTCCTCATTCATTCATGGGTGAGCACCAAGACGGCGGTGTTCATTTTGTCATGGTAGAGGAAAAGCGCAACATCCTCATCGGGTGCGGAACGTTTCATAGCGTGGGATCGCGATTCATAGCTGACCTTTTCGTTGTCTCCTTAGGTTGGGCATATTTATCGGCTTTTCGTCTTTCTTCATCATGGAGAAGACACTTCGAGTCTTGGGCGGCGACGAGGAGGGTGCTGGCCATTCTCACAGTCACTCCCATTCACACACAAATGGTTCGGCCGAACACACGGGCGGTCACTCTACCGCAGTGGACGTCCCTTCTACGAATGGCTTGAAGTCTCGTGGCGGCGAAAAGTTAGATACGCCTAAGTCCGATGGGAATGGTGTGGCCCATGATGGCGCCAAACAGACATCGAAGCTCTCTGCGTACCTCAATTTGTTCGGCGACTTTGTGCACAACATGTACGTCCCACCGGTCCTTTTGTCTGTCGCTCACCGGGCTTACTTTTTTTTTCGCGCCGGAAACCTTCTTCGCAGAACTGATGGCCTCGCGTACGTCTCGTTCTGGAGTTCGGGGCGTCGCACGTTCGCGTCGCTCAGTGGACCGATCTCACACGCTCGATTGCAGCATGGCCGCCTCTTTCTATTCATCGCCCCTCATCGGCGCGACGACGACGCTGGCCTGCTTCGCGCACGAAATACCCCACGAGATTGCCGACTACTCGATCCTCGTGCGCAGCGGGTTCACCAAGAAGCAGGCCATGCAGTCGCAATTCCTGACAGCCATCGGCGCTTTCGTACGTCATTGTCTACTCGTGTCGTTGACCTGGACCCCGTTCTGGGTTGCCGGGATACCTCTGTCCTTCGGCCCTGTTCACGGCAGGCAGCATCCTCGGATTTTCGGTGGTAGAGAAGTCGAAGAGAAGATACTGCCTGCGGTCATCGTTTGTCTTCCGCGCGACAGATTGGGGAAAGGCAGGTGGAAAGCCCGTGTCCCGTTCCTCTTGCCGTCCCCGAGAATGTCACGTGAAAGAGAAACGTTTACCGCGAGCAATGCCTTGCCTTGGACTTGTTCAGCTGAGCATGCCTGCCGTGGTTTGATAACCGCGGCACGTTTCTGACGTGGCTTCTGTTTTAATCAGGTTGGGTAGGAGACATGTCTTCCCAGACAGTGGCCAGAGGCTGACGGATCTCATGACCGACACAGGACGTTTATGGGCATCGGGATCCGCAACCTTTCGATGGCTGGGGAAGTTGAGAATGAGGTCACCAACTTTGCGGATGCGCTCCGGCAAACGGCTGCTGGCGTTCTAGGCACTACGGTGCAGCTCGCAGATCTAGTAAGACACTGGGATTGTGTGTTTGTGGATAAGCTACTGACGTGTGATGCGCTGCAGGTGATTCCGTTCGTCGCAGGAGGTTTCATGTACATTGGCGCTGTGGCGGTATTGCCCACGTACGTCCAGACTTGTGGGATGGTGCTGTTGCTGGAGCGCTGATGTGTCGTTGACGACAGATTGCTGGAGGAGAGCAAAAGCGGCAAGCAAGCGCTACGTGAGGTGATTGCGCGTCCATCAGATACTATTGTCTTGGGATCGTGTTTCGTACTCACGTTGCGGGTCTGTGCAGTTTGCGGCGATGTTCTTCGGAGTGGCGTGCATGTTTTTGGTTGCGTAAGTGCGGCGTGGTCGGTGGTACTTGCGGATCCTGACAGCATTTGGTCATGTCGTTGCACTGCAGGTGGAACGAGTAGATGGAGAGCGACGGTCATGGGGCGTTCAGGGTCGGGACATAGTGTAGGCAAGGGCCTGGTGGCAGATAGAGGCCGGATCGAGAATGAGAGGATGACGAGGAGTGGGATTAGAGAGGACGGCGAGATTAAAGTAGGCAAAGTTAATTGGAAAGCCAAACCCGGGGTGGCCATGGATCTGCGCTGCCCGGGTGGGTGTCAATCTTGGCTATCGAGATTGAGAAGACGAGAAGAGGGCCTGGGAAGCCTGCGTAGAATTCGCCGTGCACTGGCGCGTGCTGTTGTGCTGAACTCTGTATCTCTCCGGCTCTGCCGTGCTTTGTGTGCGCACACTGACCGACGCAACGGTGGTTATGTCGCGGAGAGGCCGGGCGGGAGCGGAGGACTTGGCGAGCAGGCTGATCTTGGAGCCGATGGGACTGGGAGGCAGCCGGGAAGGCGGGGAGTGGAGGACCGGCGAACGTGCGTGGGGCCATTGGGCAGCGACGGGAGGACCGTCCGCCGCGGTTGCTGCCAGCTTGTCCTCGGTTTTCTGACATTAGCACGCCAGCTGCTCGTCCGCGTCCTGTCATAAACTCGGCCGAACCGGATTAATTTCCCCTGCCCCCTTTTCTCTGCGCTGCCGGTCGTGTGCCCCGTCAGACGTCCTCATTCCTCCGCCCGAGCCCGTCCCACACGCCAACTCCCACTCGGCCTCCTGCCAACCAGCCCCCACCCCAGCCCCGGCGTGGTCGGCGTCGGACTTAGACGTGCGCACCCCCGCGTTTTCGCATAAGTAAGCACTCCAAACTTTGTCGACGCGTCATACCCCGTCCCATTCGCAGCCGCCACAGTGCTCACTCCTGATCTCTTTCTCGCTCAGCCCATCCCCAACATCTCCTCTTGCCCGTTCTTCACCGCAAAACCGCCGCGCACCTCCCTCGCAACTCGCATCTCGCGCTCCACCCCGTGCTCCGGTCGTAGCACCACCTCTCTTCGCCCGTTACAGGTCATTACGTGTCCCTGTCCCGTTGCTGTGCGGCCAACGCCTAAACGCTATCCGTGTCCTCTGCCGAGCGTGTCCGCGGCGCCCACCTCGGTTCCGGCGTGTTTCTCGGACCTCCACCCAACCCGCACTCCTAATCCTCACCTCGTCACCCTACGGACACCTCACCGCTCTACTTTCCCTCACACCCAACCACCACACTCGCCACCATGAGCAATAAGGGCCGTTCGACACCCCGCGTTGTCTGTTGCGCAATACCCATCGCCCGCTCCGCGGGCAAGGTCCTCGTCATCACAAGTCGCAAACGGCCAAATAACTGGGTCTGTGAGTACCTCTCACCTTTTTTTTCCTGTCTCCGGCCTGTAAAAGCCCCTGTGTGTCCGTCCATGATCCATGTGTGCTGACGGTTCGGCCACCGCATCTTCTCCAACCTGATTTCCCCGCCACTCAAGTGCCCAAGGGAGGATGGGAGCCGTCGGACGGGGTGCTAGAAGCAGCAGCCTCGCGAGAAGCCTTGGAAGAAGGTCTCACCCTTTGTCCATCCGTCTACCGTCCCCATTCCTGACCATTCGCTTTGCTCCGCTCCTGCAACCCTTGCGACCTTGCCTTGTCGCGTGCCCTCGCGCAACCGCGTCCATCGCGTGCCCTGTGTATGCGCCATCCCTCTCCCTCCTCCAGCGGGCGTACGCGGCAAAATCACGCGTTTCGTGACGACAATCCCATCTGCGTCATCCACCTACCACTTCTACGAGCTCGATGTGGCAGACCTCGACGCTGACTGGCTGGAGAGCAAGGAGAGAAGACGAGAGTGGGTCGACTACGCCGAGGCGGTCAGGAGGTTATCGTGGAAAACGGAACTCGCACAAGGGCTCTCCCTTTCTACCCTCGCGCCTAACCGGTGACCGCAGGTGAGTCCAGAGCCATTGAACAGACGAGAGTCTGATTGAATGTTTCCTCCAGACAACATGTTGCGCGGCAAGAAGCACGAGGACCCGAGCGCTTCCAAATGTTCATTTCCAAAAAGCACATTGCCGTTGGCCGGTCTTCTACCTGCGCACCCCCCACGATCAGTCAATGCCCGCGCTTGCATCCATCCGCGACGACTATCTGCCACGCATTTCGACAGACACTGACAAGCTCCAAATCACCGTTTGCTATCGACCAGTATTCGTGTCTTCGCATGTTCCATGATGTAGAGTCCATTTGCCTCGTTACAATATGCTCTTCGCACCAGTCCATCCCATTCCATCCCGTCTCATCCAATCCAATCCAAGCTCCAACATCACGTCTGGCATTCATCCCGCGAACCATTTCATACTGTACCCTCCGACGCGTTTAATGCACCCATATACCTCACGCTCCACCCCACCACCGCGCCGCTCCTTGCCACGCATCGCATTTGCTTTACCGCCGTCATATTCTGGGCGTAGACGATATTGGTTCGCGTCGAGAGCAGTGTGTCTTTTGTACCTTAGTCCATCGCGTCGGGTGTTCCCCACGATAATACGTTTCCTCTAGTATAGACGAGAGGCTTTCGTTTGTTCGGATATGTGCTCTGTTGCGTCGCGGATGCTGGCCGGTCTGATGCGGTGAGGTCTCTGTGATTTTATTTCTGTCTTTTCTGCGTTTGGTGTCGCACATCGCTCACTGTTGGTCGCGTCAAGCAGGCACACATACAGGTTGCAACGCCCCATGAAGAATCCTCGCTCGAAAAGTTGTGGCGGCCGTCGCATATACTGATCAATGGGCGCTGGCCGTCGTCATCGAGGCACTGGGCCCGGCGCGCGCATACCGCCAAGTTGCCTTCATCGACAATGTAGTTGCCGATGTATGCATGCAGGCAACGCGCGCCCAAATGGCCCAATCATATCCCAAAGCCCTCGTCGGTCGGCCAAGTCTTCGGTAGGCAGGGCACGCGATTTTTCCCGGTGTGCCACACGGCATGCCGAAAGGGTACCTGTGCGGCGGCGATGGGAGGGAGTCATCAACCAGTCAAGTCACCGGTTACTGTTCGCGGAGGGATTCAAGACGTCGCGTCGCTAGGCGTGGTGCATCTCTTGCCAGTCTGTGGCTTCCATCCTTCCTGTGGATTTTCTATTGTGTCCGTGGATTCTCGATCATCCGCCACTAGACGGCTCCAGGGAAGGAAATCTTTCAAACTCGGTGCACAACACGGAGCGGACCTCCGGCTTGCCAAGATTTCAGCGACGCTACCTCGCCCGTGTCGTCCACGCGTCGCCGGAACGCCGCTTGTTCGACTACACGCGCCGCACCAGGACTTTCAAGATTACGGAGAGGGGTTCGGAAGGCTCTTCCGGAGGACTGCAAGTAGTCTGCAATGGTAGAGCAGCGTCGTGCTTGTTGCATGTACTCAACGCCTCGCAATTTCAATTTACCCGGATTTCCGATAGCGACGTCACCCCCGGCTCGAGTTCCTTCTCAGTTCCCACTTCCGCCTCGCAGTCCCGGACATCCAGCGGAATCGAACTGTTCGCCTGTGATGAACGTGCGCGCGCTGCGCCCCACTTATGTCGCCGTCAATGTGGACTGTGGATTGTGGACTGTGGACTGTGAACAGCTCCTGCGGGTGCTCAGGCACGGCTGCCATTGCGGTAAATTAGGGCCGCCTCGCGTCCGAGGTCGTGTTCGTCTCCGACTTTGTGGCGAGGCGAGGCTGCCCGTTCGCGACACGCCTTCCCGAGAACTCCCTCGAGGCCTGGTCCTGAAGGACTGCTATACACGTCTACTTTGACAATCGTTTGGTTCACGATGACCTATTACGCGCGCCTGGGCCGGCTGCAGCGAGTCTTCTAGCACGGCGTCAAGTCCGACGTGCGTCCATTTCTCTATGCGAAGCCAAAACACAAAAGGCTGATTCGCTAGTGTCCTACTTCCCTGTTCTCGTACCGCTCAGGCTCCTCACCTTCTCTCGGCCGCATTCGACGGTCCTTCTAACCGTCCCTGAAGTACGTGTCCCTATTCGCCGGTGGATAGCGTTGTCGAGTCGGCGCAGTGGTTTGCGCAGGGGTGCTTCGGCGGGCCCTTGCCGGCGCTAAACGCGACTGCGTTCTCGAGTCATGTCGACCGTTAATGCGGGGGCCCGAGGATTTGGCGACCCCATCGTGGATCACGAACACGAACACGAATACCTGCAGAAATTGACAGGCAACAACTTCAAGGTGCGTAGACGCGGTGGCAATGATGAGCCAAAGCTTAACGGAACATGGGGGCATGCAATGCAGGCCACGATCGAGTGGGGTTCGATCAAGTTACACGCTTGGCCTCAGTCGCGAAACGGCTCAACGAGCTTGCTTCTTAGGTCAACCTGACGAACGACAACGTACACGACGCACTGTATGCCTCGCTGAGCTCGGCACTCCAATGGAAGCGACTCGTTCACGAAGAGCGGAATGGAGGAGTTTGTTTGAGTAAGAGCGAGATTTCGTTGTGGACGGCGCGTTCGGCTACAACCTCTCGACTCCACCCACGAACCGTGTCCTCGGCGGCGTCTTCGTGAAAAGGCTCGTTGAACCTTCAGGAACGCGACGGTTCCGCCAGAGCTCTGACCCGGTATATAAGGCTGGAACGGGCACAGATTCCAGACGAGCTGTGGGAGGCGTGCCAGGCGTCGTTCCAGGACGTCGCACCAGATGTGGCTGCTCAACGAGCCCGCGGAGACGTGCGGAGGTCGATAAGCGCTGCTTGTTGGCTATGCTGTGGACGTCGTTCCGTTGAACGCGTAGGGCGGCGGAAAGTGGCTTGAAGGGGTTGCCGATTGTGCTGTGACTCGGACTTGAGCACGCCGTCCTCGTACTGCGGACGAGATGGATGTGCATACTCGTGGACGGTTTATGGTGCAAGCTTAATGGAGAATAGGCGTCTCGCGCTCCCCGCATAGTGGCCACAAGTTGTGGAATTTGAAACTGGTTAGTCCCCGTGATCGTTTGGTGACCCTAGGTTTGAAGCTTGAAGTATTGATATTTCATCCGCGACCAGATTAACCCCGCTCACTGTCGTCTATGCAGTTCAGAATGACTCGAACAACTGTATGCGCACTTACTGTGCATATGAGCGCGCCACTGCGCTGCACCGATCGACTGCTTTGAGCTGCGCGATTTTCAAGGTACAGCCTCCCAATGTAGTTGACAGCCGTCATGGCGTTGACGGCGCTGCGGCTTGCCTGAATCGGCCTAGATAAAGGTGCGTGTTCTGTAGCTCAATGAAACAAACCTGTCTTTCCCCCACTTTACCTATCGTAGACCCGCCATGGAGCAGTCCACTACTACTCAACCAGCGATCGATGCCGACTCGAAATGGTCTGCTCAGGAAGAGTCCCTTGCTCTTCCGAACGGACGCACCCTCGCGTACTCCCATAGTGGCCCGCATGAGGCCCAGATCGTCGTGCTCTGGTACCACGGGCTCTTCAGCGTCGGTGACGCGGCCAAGCCTCCCCTCCCTATCCAGGCGCGCAACGCACGCTACATCGCGCCATGCCTCCCAGGCTGGGGCGACACCTCACCCTTATCGCCCGGGACCACCTTCCCGGAAACGGTCGTCGCCGACACGCGCGCCCTCCTCGAGCATCTGTACCCCGCTCACGACGCAGCGACGTCCACGATGCGCATCTACGTCGCGGGCGGCTCGTTCGGGACGTGCCCCGCCCAGGTCGTCTTCGGGGCGCCGTACGACAAGCTGCCGTTCGGGAAGCACATCGTCGCGCTCGTCCTCCTCGCGCCTCTGAGCCCGCCGCGCGAGGACGGGGGCTACGACCGAGCGCTGAGCTGGCAGGACTGGCTGAGCGTCGGGGCGCCGTCGCGCGTCGTGCCGTTCAACCTCATCCTCCGCGCGGCGCGGATGGCGGTCCGGCCGAAGGTCAGGGACGTCGCCGCGGCGGAGGCGTTCCTCCGCGGGCTGTACTTTAACGGGATGGAGGAGGGGGAGCGGGCAAGGTTCGCGGCGTGGCGCGAGCGGCGGGGCGTGCGGGAGGGCGAGTTCGAGCGGAGGATGGCGGAGGGGATGGTAAGGAGCGTGAGCAAGTCGTGGGCGGGCTTCCTGGGCACCGCGGACGCGCTGCACGCCGATTGGGGGTTCCGGATCAGGGACCTGGACGAGGACCATCAGGGGAAGCTCGTTGTCGTCGCGGTCGGGCGGGGCGACACGAGCATGTTTAATATGTCGAGGTATCTGATCCGCACGTACAAGCGGACGAAGGTGGTCGAGTACGAGGGCGGCCACTTGTCGGCAGCTTGGAGCATGGACATGATATGGGAGGACACATTTGTCGAGGCTGGGGATGGTGGCAGCCATGGTGATGCTTAGGTATGTGTTTCAGTATGCTGGGTACGAGATAATTGTACAGTATATACATTAGTGGCTGTGGGGGTTCGGATTTATATACTTAAGTTGGGACTCGGGTTCTGGTTTTGTTGTGGTTAACGCATCATTCATCTGTCCGCTTCTATAATCCCACTAGGTGCACGTTCCGTTTCCGTACCGCGTCAGGAGCAAGCTTGTCACAGGGGCCTCGTTTTGAGTATCGCTCGCAATGATCCTTCGCTTTGTTGCGTACGAACCAAAACGGTTTCGTCTGCTATATCCTTACCAAGCTTTGGACGATTAGCAGGGATGAGGCTGGAGTAAGGTGGGTCGCTGTCGGTTGAAGAGGCCATGAAGCGTGAGTTCCATCGAAAGTGGTGGAGTGACCGATGGTGCAGCGTTGAGAGTCCCTCGGACTTGGGGGGGAGGGTGTATGTACGTTGCAACCTGCAGTGCTCTGGAATCTTTCTGACACGCCAGCACTCGAGAAGGAAGAGATAGATCCTGATATGAACCACAGCGGCGCGTCAGTAGATCACATTTACCCGCGTGAGTCAAGAGATGGTCACTGGGGAAGAGCGACGTGAACTCACGATGGTTGACAGCGTCTCCAACTTCTTCTACTCTCGGGTCAAGAAGTCGTAGATGGTGTATGTGCTTGTGCGTGGTTTTGCAAATCTCTGCGAGACACTGCTGTCTTGTTTGGAGCCTCTCAAGCCACACCCAGTCCTAGTCCATGTTGAACGTTCCGCGTTCTGAACCATTGGTGGCTTGTGGCCAATTCCAGGCCTTTCTGAACGGCCTGGACAGTAATTTTTAGATAACGACAAGGGCGTTGTTGTCGTTGCTGGGGAAGAGATCTACGAAGCAGGGCTCGACGTGGACGCATGAAGTGGCACCCTACATTTCTGCAAATTGGGGAGGCGGGAGTCCGTTTTGGACACGGCCGAGCGTCTTGAGGGCGACGGACTGGGGAGAGGGCCGAGATGGGGTGCCTGTCCAGGAATGCTGTGGCGCGAGCGGAGAATGCCGAGCGCCAGAGGGAGGAGGAAGGCGGGGAAATTATTCAAGATATCACAAGCCTCTTGAGCGGGGTAGATACAGTCTTCCGGCATCCCTCCATGGCTCTCTTCTCGCCCTCAGAGTCCGTCTACATCACCTCCTTCCTCTCCGCTGTCGACCTCGACTCCTCCATCGGCGCAGATGGCTCCGTCGAACCCGGCATCGCAGACCGCGTTCCCCACGCCCAGGGTAGAGATGCCCTCGTCAAGGCCACAAAGGACCTCATGTCTCTAGACATCCCCGTCTCGTCTAACCATCACCATGCCCTGTCACATCCGAGCCATCTGTCTCAGGGCCATTTGAGCAATGGGCCAAGCTATTGGCCAAGCATACCTGGAGCCGAGTCAGGTACGTCGCATCCCTCAGCGCCCGCGCACCAGTCTACGGGGCATCAGCCGTCCGCCCGTCCTCCTCTCTTTAACGTTTTGCATCACTTGCTCGCCCATCCGTCTCTGACATCGCGATCAGCAGCACACCAGCAGCAGCGACAAAGCTTGTCCCCAGCCTCGTCCAGCTCCATATTCTCCGCCCACCACCCCCTCTCCCAATACCATGTCCAGATCGCCCCCCTGCGCAGCTTCGACCCCACCTCGTCCTCCCCAACATACACGCTCCCCCCCATAACGACCCCCAGCTTCCCCAATGGGCTCAGCGGGCACGACGGCGCCCAGGCGTGCTCTGCCGCCCTGCCCGCGTCCGCATCCGCTCCCTCCGTGCTCGCAAGCACATCCACATTGGCGAAACGCCCCCTCCCATCGTCGTCCCAGCCCGCGACGGACCCCAGCTCGTCAAAACGTCCACGAGCCTCCCCGTCCTCTTCCGGATCGTTTCCGTCCGCCCCTGACGCTGAGTCCCCGTCGGGCTCCCGCTCCGGCGCGGCGGCAGCGGTGCGGCCTCGCCGAAGCACCGCGTCCGGCCCCGGCCAGAGCAAGAGCTCGCACGGGGTGTCGCAAGTGGCCAGGAGGAGCAGTTCTGCGAACGGCAGCTCAGGGGGAGGCACTGGCGGCGGGGGCGGGGCCACAGGGGGGGCGAGCGCGAAGGGGACGCTGCTCTCTCCCTCCCAGAAGCGCGCGAACCACATCCAGAGCGAGCAGAAGCGACGGGCCAACATCCGAAGGGGTTACGAGGCACTCTGCGAAGTCGTTCCGGCACTGCGCGAGGCCATCCAGGCGGAGGATGAGCGTGAGCGGGCCAAGGAGCGTGACAATGAGTTCGAGGAGGGCTCTTCCCTCTTGAACGGGAAGGGTAAGGCGCGAGGGGCGGCCGGGGGCGCGGATAAAGGGAAGAAGAAGAAGGGGCGGGGAGAGGGAGAGAAGCCGGACGGGCGAGCGGGGCCGAGGAGCGAGAACGTCGTCTTGCAGAAGAGTGCGTTTCGTCGTTTCTTGTATTTGGCGTATGCCTCGGCCGCGGCTCCTTCCCTCGCGACCTGCGTCGCATGCGTTTGCAGCCGATGTTTTGCTGATATCTGTCCTGTTTGCCATTTCACCAGCGATCGACTACATCACTGGCCTGATTGCGGAACGCACCGCGCTGCAGCAGCGGTTGGAGCTTGCGCGGGGCATGCTCCCGCTCGACCATCCGGCTCTGCCCGTCGAGTCGCACCACTTAGACCCGAAAGGTGTGCCGTTGTGGGAGCGCGAGTGGAACGGCGGCATGGACCTCGACATCGCCGACCTCGGCGGCGCTCAGGAAGAGGAGGGCAGCGAGGACGAGAGCTGATGCGAAGCTCCGAAGTTGCAGGTTGTAGATGGTTTGCTCGTTGCATCGGGCGTACGCATTGGCACCGATGTGTGGGTTGCCGAGGACACTGATACCACCGTTCAACGGTTGGTTGCTTTGCTTTTTTTTGCTTGCTTGTACGAGAATTGAACTGCGATAGTTGGCGGTGCTCAGGTTCCATGCTGCACACAGTGCTGGTTCCGGTCTGTATGTTGCACCGACGACACCCAGTCGTATACGTTGACCGTGTGCTGGGGGACGGTGCATACGATGATTGAATTATATATAAACTACTATACAGTACAGTATATACCCTGGCATATCAATACAACGCGTCCCGCAGCACAGCTCGAGTCTATATGGGGGCAGGACAGAGTGAAGCGACTGACGAGAAACCATTAATCAAAACCGACATGAATCAATATCCCAGTCGGCCTTCAGAAGTCGTCGAAACCGAGCTCCATATCAAAGCCCAGGAAGAAGTGCTGCGTGCGGGTCAGTGTCAGTTCCTGGCCCAGGACAGGAGGGACGAGGACCGAGCGTACCTTATAGAGGCTCATGACCTTGACCACCCACGCCTCGAGATGGAAGATCTTCTTGTTGCCCACGCGCATACGGGCCTCCTGCGTTATCGAGTGGGCGAGAAATGGCGCGTAAGGGCACGGGCAGAAGCCAAACGGCAAGCAAGGACAGGGGGGAGCGACGTACGTAGATGGCTGCCCAGTGCATGATGTCGGCCTTGAGCGCCTCGTCGACCTGGTCCACGATCTTGTCGGCGATCGTCTGGTCGGGCGTCAGTCGTCAGCTGTGAAATAGAGGAAGAGAGAAAAAAAGAGGAAGGGAGGGAGGGAGGGGGCGCACCTTGATGATGACCGAGGGGGGGATGCAGTGGCTGAGGAGCTCGTAGAGCTTCGCGCGGACCTCCATCACGCGCGCGGGGGTCTGCTCCTGGACGATCATGTCGGCGACCTTGTGGCAGTACGTCTCCCAGTCGGGCTTGGCGATGCTTAGCGCGCTCGAGGAGAGGTCCGGGCTGCGTGTGGGGGGGACCCGGTCAGGCACGCACGGCGGAACAAAGGGGAGGAGAAGGACGACGCACTTTTGCATCTTGAGGGCTTCGAGGACGAGGAGGGCCTTGCGCATGTTGCCGTTGGCGTCGGCGGCGATGAGCTTGGCGGTGTCTTCGGGGATGGAGAACCCCTCGCGGTTGGCGACGTGCTCGAGCACGGTCTGCATCTGTCGCACAGCGCCTGGGTGTCAGTCGTCGAGCGGTGGTGGCAGGACGCCGGGTGGGGACGCACCTCTTGCGCATCCGGGGCGGCGACGCGCATGAGGAGGCAGCGGGAGCGGATGGGGGCGATGAGCTTGCTGGTGCTGTTGGCGCAGAGGATGAGGCGGAGGTTAGACATGTACTTTTCCATGGTGCGGCGGAGGGCGGCTTGGGCGTCGCGTGTGAGCGAGTCAGCTTCGTGGATGACGACGACTGGGGTGTGTCAGTGAGAGGAAGAAGAAGAATGGAGGGAAACGCACGCTTGAACTTCTGCTTCGCGCTGAGGTCGACCTGTTGTGTTTGGGCGATCTCCTTGAGGATCTCCTGGATGACGACTCTGTCGTAGTTGCCGACTTCGCTGATGACGACTCTCGGTTTGAACTCAGGGTATGCGGAAGACTCTTTGAAGCACTCACCTGGGTGTGATCTCGATATGATAATTGCTCTGGACGATGTTGACGTCCAGCTTGCGTTTTGTGGGCGTGAGGAAGACACGTTGATCGATTTTGAGCTGTGGTCACCAGGCAGGGGAGAGCGCATACTTGGTTGGACACAAGGCTCTTCCGGAAGTGCATGAAAGGCGCACCTTTTCAACCCCCTTTCCGAACAGCTCGAGTAACGTCCCCGCTATCCTCGTCTTCTTCCCCGCGCCCGAGGGGCCATAGAACAGCATATGGGGAAAGTCTCCAGAGGCAGCCTGACTTTGTATCAACCACACTGGTCACGGAAAACCTGTCAGCGAGAGAGCTTACAAGAGCCTTTAGTCGTGCAGAGAGGCCATGGTGGTAGTGGAGCTGGTCGAGAGAACGAGGCCGGTGCTGGGGGTGGCCTGGTCAGAGTTTGGGCAAATCGGGGAGCTGGTGTACAAACCTTGTCCACCCAGAGAGACATGGCTTGCAGCGACGGCTGGCAACGAACCGGGCGAGAGCAACAGCGCAAGTACTCGTCCAGACACTCGGACACCACTGGCGCGCTTGGTGGGGGAGTGATTCTGACGCGTCCGTCACTTGCTGTGACGCGACGCGTCTCTTTTCCCACGACCGTTTTCACCGTGCAAGGGCCGGGGCAGACTATTTGGACATCGACCACTGCCACTGCCAGCATCGACCCCATCTTCTCGCGCTCGCTGCTGTGTACGAAATTTGCCATTGGCAGGGACACTGGCCGTGATCTATGCGACCCCCCTCGGATTCTCCTGCCACTGCCTTTGATGAAGCCGTCGAGATGATGATGGTACTCGCTCTTACACAATAGCCCCGTGCTATGTCCATGCGAGTCGCGACGCATGCCTGACAGCGTAGACTGATCAAGTGAGGCTGGAATGCTGTATGGTGAGATTACTCTCCTGTCCTTCCCAATGCCTCGAGTTTGTAACGAGGAGCGTTCAAATTCTGGGCCAAGTGTCCCTTGTGCGCACTGACATTCGGCTTGTCTCACAGGCGGATGATGACCCAATCCTTCGACGTTCTACGCAAACCAGCGCACATTCATGCCACTCACTATCAACCCTGGTCTCGTGCCCGGCCGGTAAAAGCTCGCACCCCACCGCAGCTGCTAATCAACCCTATGTTCCGCCCGCGTATCGCACTTCGTGATCAAAATATCCCGGCGGCATCATCGACTCGGACATCATAACCTACCCAAGTTTGATCTCCATCCATTTCGAACCGGTTGGGGACTGTTGCGGACCGCTCATCTCATATCCGGATCTGAATACGTTGCCCTCTGACGTGCCATCACTGCTCGTCTCCGCGTATCTACTTACTATCTACATATGTACCTCCTCCTTCTCGACTTTAAGCTCCCACTGGAATTCCCTGATCCTTCGGCAGTTGATTTTCCGGTTGGCACGTCGATCTCCTTCCCACCCCCGCCCGAACGCAACGCTAAGAACACAGCCATGGTCCTAGCACTCCATAATCTTCCCTGGGCGCGACTTCGCTGTATTGCAATTTGTCATTTTGCCTAACGCTGCGATCGCGCTCAAGTAGCCGTTCCG
This sequence comes from Sanguinoderma infundibulare, assembly GCA_032821775.1. Lineage (NCBI taxonomy): Eukaryota > Fungi > Basidiomycota > Agaricomycetes > Polyporales > Polyporaceae > Sanguinoderma > Sanguinoderma infundibulare. Next base: position 1,104,411 of record JAVLRN010000012.1, on the reverse strand, counting down.
TGCCTCGAGGCGCAAGCGACCTCACTTCTCGTCAACTCAGCGTCAACTTGCCGCTGGCCTCAAGTTCCGGCGTCTCTCTTCAAGGCCAGTACAAATGTCTCGCGGCGAATATTTCTATAGACTACTCAAATCCATCGTCGTTCTGCTTTGCAGACATGTATCGATTTGCATACCATCCAAGACGAGGCCTCACGTCCGAGCTCGCCCACCTTCCGTCCTCGATTCCGATAGTTCTGTCGCCGATCTTCTTTGATTCCCACCATCCTATAACATCCGTGTTGGTGAGATGACAGTTGAATCAGCCCCTCCGGGCTGCTCCCTCCGTTCAGGCTAATGCTCCAATCCCCAACAACCATGCAGGTTCCAGGATGTCCCTCACTCGAGGTTCCAGCCAACTATGCGCATGTCGGCCCTCGTCGCGACTGCCGAGTGGCCTGGTCTTCAAGTTTGTCAAAGTGTCAGCGTCTCGCCTGTCGCATTCCACAACGACAACATACGACCGATAGCACCAGCCTTGGAAAACTTAAACCGTAAGTGGAGAGTCATCAGCTACCACCGCGAACACACGAGGAAGCTAATATTTTACGCCTTGCGTTCGAACCTTCACCTTATATGCGACGACCGTCTACCAGTCCCCATGTCATCCGCGCCCACCCAACCCGAACGCACCAACTCGCTGTCCCACCTTGACCTCGACAGCCTTTCGTTTTCCGATAATATTGCAACACAGTCCCAGACCCCTACGACACCGCGCTATGCCGTCTTCTCCTGGGCAGACGCCCTCGCAGCCCAGTACCACGGCTGGGACCCTCGAGTGTACTCAGACCCTCTTCCGTCGACCTCTACCGCTCCACACGCCTTCCACGACGATCAGTACCTCGATGCGACCTTCGCACCCCTTCCTCCGATCGACTCGGACGGTTGCCCCGGAGCGTCAGCTTCTGCGCCACTTGGCGGCCATGATGCAGCGGAGGAGCTCCAGCCCGGCACCCACTCCTCCAGCAGCGTCCTGCTGCACCACCCGTTCTCTTACCACCACCAGAACACCGGCTCGTGGTTCGCTAGCCGTGGCGGGACGCCGGTCGGGAACCACTCGTACGACGTCGAGTTCTACTCGTCCGCGCCCTCGTCGCCGCGCCCACCGGACGCAGACGTGACAGGCCCGGACAGGCATCATCGGACGCGTCCCGCGATCGCGCTCGACCCCACCCAGCCTTTGCGGGTCGACGGCAAGCCACGCGAACGCGTCTTCGCCGCCTGCGAGCGATGGTAAGCGAGCCCCTTCCCCCTTCCCCATCCGTCTCTCGCACTCTCTCTCTATCTGTGCCTCTCGTGCCGCGTGCTGACCCCGAATACGTCTTCCGAACACGCTACCCCAGCCGCGTGCGGAAGCTACGGTGCGACGGCGCGCAGCCGACGTGCTACAACTGCCAGCGCGCGGCGGAGAAGGGCGACGTGCGGTGCGCGTACCCGTCTGGCCCGCCAAAACGGCGGGGGGCGGACAAGACGCAGCGCATCCGGTCGCCGATCGGGCAGAGGCGGCCGAGGAAGGCTGCGGTTCCTGCTGGGCGTAAACGCAAGGATCGGGCGGAGTCCGAGTCGGCGACGGACGCGTCGAGCTCGGTGCCCGGGACCCCAGACGATATCGATGATTAACCGCACTGGGGGCGGCGATCGACGGTGGACGTCTGTGGTGGTCTGGTTTGTGGTAGTTGTTGTTGGGTGGAACACGGAAGTACTTCTATGCGTCTACGGATGGCGGATTAATTCCACGGGGGTATCAGACTCTGGTCAACCATTCGAAGGGAAAAGGACAGGTACAGTTGTGGGTAATGATTCGGGAGGTTTTGCTGCTTACATGTACGCCAATTCACTATTTGATATTTCCGCCGCCGTGCGGCATTCTAAGCTTGTTCAGATTGCGCGGAGGAGCTTGACCTTGGGCTTGCCGTGTCCTGCCTGATACGACTGCCGAGCGGTCCGCTTACCCAGAAGGCTCTAAGCTGGCCCGGGTCTCCATCCCTACCCCTGTTCGTCAATATCCTCGCTACCGCCTTGAAGCCTGTCGACCGGAAGATCAAGGACCACGCGGCTTTCCTTTCTACCCCTTCATCTCCCGTGCCGATGCGTCCACTGGCAGGTCCGGCGTGGTCGACCAAGTCGGTTCTGAAGACACAAACATCGCCAAGGGCGATAAGATGTAAGTCGTACCCTTCAAAACCCAGTCTTTAGCCGTATAACAGCCCAACGTATTCCAGGACTGGTTCTTCAACTACAAGGCGACCTTGGTAAGTACAGCAGGTGGCCCGAGGGTCTGCCGAGATTACCGCAAAGGTACGTCGATGTTAGGAGACGGCATGATTTTCGGAGCTATGAGAAAGAGGAAAGCTAAGTCACCCTTTGTTTGTTCCCAAAATCTTACGGAACTATTCATAGTTATGGACCATGGTTATGTCTACAACTACGCCATATTCGTGTCGTCGTTAACTCCCCGCGGCGTCAGTGTTACCAAATTAGGAATGCCTCGTGGTATCTTCCGACATCACAGAGAGAGGGCGCTGAGATTCAGGCGACTCTCAGCTCATAAAGTTAAACATCGAGGGTCTTTAGGCGTGCCATCAACATTCCCATGGACCTGCGTCAAGTTGGACATCATGGTTACTCAGGTGATTTTTCTGAGAGGTGAGTCAAACTCCCAATAAACGTGCTAGTAGTGATGCAACTCGATTCTAGATCACCAGGCCGGTATGCTGTCTGAATCCGATATCAGGTTAAACATGCCAAGGATTTCCTCTAGTAGTGAATTCCGGAACCTTCGATACTAGCCACATCGACTCCGAGAGCCTGTTGTTGAAGAGGTCCTGGGCGTCGTTCAATGGCTCCTTGGTGTCCTTAAATTGCGAACCACCTTAACTCCGATTCCCGAAAGCCCAAAGGAGCTTACCAACAAACTCCCCTCGGACTTAAAGCTGAGGAAGCTTAGCAATGATTTATGCAATTCGTGTCCAAAGGGTGCATATAAATAAGACGTCCGTATAGTCAGAAGAAGTCATCGACATTCCCTCCACGCACAGCACTCACACAACTCTGTCCGCCATGTGAGCCAAGGTTGCCTGTTCGAAGGAGATGTTGTCCGGTATCTGCGAGGATCCTTAGCTTGACACGAACGAACTTGATGGCGCATGTTCACAACGAATCATCGCCGTACCTCGGCCGTGTTCGCTGCGGGAACGAGATTGAACTGCTGGAAAGTTGCGTGAAGGTTGTCAAAACCACCTGGAAACAGACTATATGCGGGACGGCGCAAGCATCCGACGCCGCAAACCGACTGAGAGCTCACATCTTGTCGCCCTTGGCGAGATTCGTGACAGCTGAGCCGAGCTCCTCGACGATGCCGGCGCCGTCGAGGCCATTGACGAAGGGGTACTCGGAGACCCATCGAGACACCCCGGCCGCCGGGACCTTCCAGTCGGCAGGGTTGAGCGCGGCAGCCACGACCTTGACGAGAAATTCGTTCGGACCAGGCTTGGGGATAGGCCAGCGGTCGCGAACGATCCACGACTGTAGCGCTGCAGGGATAACGAGTGCTTTCTGTGTGGCACTCGGCCTCGCCACCGTCGCAACGGGCATTTGGGCGCACCACCCCGAAGCGAGCTCCGTGGACTTTCCTGCGCCCTGGGAGGAGGGCGGCAAAACAAAGTTTGCCGGCCAGCCTGCGTTCGTGATCCGCGGCGCGTCGTCCGTCGGCCAATTTGGTAGGCCACCACTCGCAAACCACTCGTCTTCGGGGTTCACCTCTACCCAACGCGCAACGCTGACACTTCTTGGTCTCTACAGCCATTCAGCTCGCCAGAATCCAGGGCTTCTGGCCCATCCTGACCACCGCCTCCCCGCACAACGGGGCCTTCCTCTCTGTTTCGTAACCATGAATTGGGATACGGGAGAGTTGGTAGAGTTATTCATGTTGTCGCAGTAACCTGTGGGAATGACTTCGAGGTAATTCGTGGGGCGACTTGAACGACACTTATATGCTCGTGAGGCCGCGACGCAGCACCTGCGGCTGCAGTAAGAACCTTGATATTGACAGCTTTGGTGTCGTTTGATCGTCGTGACCCGAGGTCGTGTCAAATGCGCTGACTTACTCACCGGTCGAGTCGCCCCCCGATGAGTTGCCAGAGAGGGTTGCTCCGAAGAAAGTGAGATAGAGGTGAGAGTCCGACACATCATCGTCGCCGCGACCCACGCTGACTCACGGCGGCCGTCGTCCCGGCCGTACAACGGACCGAGAACGCTTGACGGCTCTGCTCACCGTATGTGCATACCTCGTTCTAGGCACGCTCAGTTCTTTCGAGCAGCTCATTTTCAATTCACAATATCCTTGAACGAGGACGCATACACGATTTCTAGTAATGATCACAAACGACAGCATACAATCCAAGGGAGAACGTGGTAGGGAGTCGCAAACGTTCATCGCGAGTGAAGCGGGCGACAGGACAGCGGCCTGAACGAAAAAAAAAATCACTTCTTTACCGACCCAACCAATACTCCCACCCGGTAACATGCTGTTAGGTTTGAGTCGTTGAGCCGACCACTACAAGGATGGGTGAAAGTGAAGGCACGTACGTGTGAGGTCTTTCTCCAATCCCGCCACCACATCGCCTCAGTCTCGTGACCAAACGACTTCATCTCACCGTCCAACATGGTCATCACTGCCTTCATCCCAAGCGAGAACTCGATCTCCTCCATCACCGCCAAGCAGTTGAAGTTGGTGTACGCGGAGAACATGCCGTCGTACTTGTCCGTGAATGGCCGTACCTCGTACAGCCGGATACCAGACAGCTTCTGGAGATGCTCTCGGACAGCGCGGGAAACGAACTTCCTCATGGACTTCATGAGCTCCTCGTCGTCAGACTGGGCCTGAGTGATTTCGCCGTACTTGTAGGTATTCGACCAGAGGACTTCCTTGGCGCCAAGCTCGACCGAGAGACACCTCCAAACGAGGTTATGCTGTCTGGCGTAGGTCATGAGAAACGAGGTCTTGTACGCCCAGCCGTACGCGAAGTGAGGCAGGTCGGGATCGGGTATCGGGCCTGCTATTTCACGCTTTCGGTCCAGGTTCTTGCGCGGGCCCAACTCCTTGAACAATCGTGCCCATTTCTGAAATCGCCAGTGAGAACAGGAGTCGCGAGGAAACGAGAATACGACTGACCGCATGCCGCGCCCGCAAGGCACGCTCGGAGCACCCTCGCTCCTTCGCTAGTTCGGATATTGGACGGCCGTGGAGGGACTGGATGTCCGACAAGTGACGTGTCTTCCGTTTCGGCTGCGACATGGCGAGTTGTGTAGCAAGGGAGGATGGTGTATCGGTACGGCGAATAGCAGCGGATGAGGGGGATGAAGAACAAGGTTGATGTGGCGGTAGGAACTGGAGAAGCGCCTATATATGGGCCAACCGGAATGCCCGGGCCGCCATTCCAAACCAGTGCCTGCTGAGCGCTTTCCAGAGATGGAAGGACCGTTGGACAATGGGCGGCCACAGTGCGGCGATGCATCGATGCTTGATCCCTGACAATCGTATCGCAGCAGGGCCATCCACACCCCAATCATCTCATTGTCCTCCATCATCATGGGCCCAGGCTCACTCGCCAGCCCTATGCTAAGCGGTAAGCACTCCTCCCAAAACAGGAAGGACATTGGCGTGAACATGAGGCGTGCGAGACATATGTCCTTTGCGCAGTGGGCTGGCCCTGTCTAAAATGACGAAAGGTTCCACAGGATGGGCGGGCGGGCTCTTTCCCTCTAAAGGACATGTCAACGTTCCTTTGTCCTGGCAGATGGTTTGGGTGAAATGAAGTTCGGAAGGCCGACGTTTCCAGATGAGCCTGAACAAAGGCCTCCTCCGCCCCTCCGCCGCACAGCCAGTTACCGTAAATGGCCATCAATACAGCAACGATATCATCCCAGCTATAAAAACCCCCCACTTAGCACCCGAGGTCAGTTCAAAGTACTTGCCTTCCCACACCAACCCGCTCTATCTTCCACATTATCGCCCATGGTACCCATCCAGCCCACCGTCATTGACAATGATCCGCCATCCGGCATCGGGCAAGTACACGCTTCTGTTCATACCGCCATCGCGCAAGTACGCGCGTCCAGATATGTAGGATGCCACCTTTCGTACGGGCGTGGTTGATACTAATCCAAGTGTACAGGCCGTGGTCTGTACGGAGGACGACTTCACCGAATCTATAACAAACCACGTTTTCAATGCTATGCGCCACGCGAAGAATGAAAGCTATCTCTATGGTCTCTACGACTACATCGGCAACTCTCTGGCGAAGGTCTACAAGATCTCAGGCTCTGACGCGGCCTCCTCTGGCACCACCACCACCACCTCCTCCTCCTCCTCCTCTTCCTCCTCCCCCGAATGCCCCTCGCTCAGACTTCGTGTCACTTTTACGCCTCAGCTCGATGTCGGGCAAGAGGATGACCCGTCATCTGATGATGACGATGACCCGCCGTCTGATGATGACGATGACCCGCTGTCTGATCACGAAGGTGGGCCGCCGTCCGGTCCTGACAGTGAGCCGCCGTCTGTTGATGCCTGCACTGTGGCTCCAGAGGTCGCTGCGGACTCGGCATCAGTCCATACCCCGCAGACGAAAACGGACCCCCCCAAGCGCGCGAAGAAGGTGCCGGACTTCATTATGATGCTCACCCCCAATAGGACATCCCGCGGAGATACCAAGGAGGCTGACGCTATTCTCTCCACATGGGAGATCAAGCCCCTCGACGACTCACGATGGGGTACGTCTCGGGCTCGGCAGTTGGCCATGGACGAGATCCCGATTCATATCGAACAGGTGGGCGAAGCGGCAGAGGTTCTCTTTGCGCAGAACAAGAAGTGGAAATCGATTATTTCCTACCTTTTCGTCGGCATGTACTTCTCGAAATTCGAGTTCGTGCTGGACGACACCGACAAGAAACCTCCACCCGGTGCTCCAGTGACGCCCATTCCCGGCACACAAAGGCCGCCGACCACACCTTGCTCGCCTACCTTAGCGGTGGCTTACCAGAGCTTGATGAACACCGAAGCACTCCGGCGCCAGCAGGATGACATCAAGAAGGAGGTCGAGAAGCGCCTAATACCGAAGATCCACGCCTATGGCCTTCCGATTGTCGACATTGTCGACATGGACAGTGGTGAGCCGAAATGCGTCCTCACCGACGAGTTCAAGTTCGCTCTGAAGGCGGACGGGATGCCAAAAGATGTGAGGTTTGAGAGGCAACCTAGCTGGTTTGATAGCGAGAAGTTCGATGTGGACGGGCAATGGGAGATGCCGGAGATACCCAAAGTACGTTCACTCTCCCTCCGATCTGGTCTTCTCATCACTGACCAAATGGATCATTTGGCAGGACGCTGTTAAGACTGTAAAGGATGCCTTGCACGACAGGGTGCTGGAGGAGATCAAGATTTTACAAGATATAATCGCCGGTCATCCGCACCCACAGATGAGAGTGCCGCCGACACCCTCGTCGGACACGTCCGAAGAGTGGAGTCCGAGCGTTAGCACCTCTGACAGTGATCGCGAGACAACGTACACGTCCGAAGAGTCTAGCGTTAGCGACTTCGCCAGTGATCGCGAGACAACGCCCACCCCTGATGGACCCCCGCCTCCACCTGCTGGACCCCCACCTCCACCTGCTGGACCCCCGCTTCCGCCTCCCCCTACTGGACCCCTGCCCCCCGCTGCCGGACTCCCGCCTCTAGCTGCCGCTCCCCCAAGAAGGACAACACGAGTGGGACGTGTCGCTGCGAATCCGCTACCGAAGACCATAAAACAGGCCGACGATGATTACAACGCGAGGGAGAAAGTACGCAAGGCAAGGGAGGACGAACGCAAGGCAAGGGAGGCAGAACGCGAAGCGAGAATGGAACAAGCGCATGATGACTGGGGTCTTGGGTCTGAAGGCGTGGTAGAGCAGGCCGGGCGTGGAGGAGCGGATGAAGCGAGGACTCAAGTACAGGACGACGGTGGAGATGTCAGAGGGATCAGAGAGTGAACAATGGGTAGGGTCTTGGTCGTCGTTGACAGTATGACGTTGATGAGCAGAATGTACTATGGCGGCGTTGCATTTCCCGTGATATTGTCCGAGGCGCATTGCGCGAGGTTGCCCGGGGTGACAGTGACTTTGCCCACTTTGATGTCCCCCGACTCGTGCATTTCGAGGAGGTATCAATTCCAGCGCAGCGCCATCAGAACGGCCGACACCATAGCACAGTCAAGTATGACACGCCCTGGACGCGGGTGAACCAGAGGGCGCTGGCGAAGTACCACGGGCACTGTGAGACTCTTGAAGTGGTTGCACGGACAGCAGACACATCAAAGCACCTCAAAACATTGTAGCTAGAGGTAGCACAGCCGCACGAAATTTCCGAGTCGATGCAACGCGCGTCGATAACATTGTACATCCAGAATATATATCAGCATACACCCGAGACTTTTTACACATACAACCACTTCCCGCGTCCGGACGCCCACTCTGGCAGGTCTATAGCAGTGACGCTCTCGAAACGCTCCCGGATGGATGGCCGCGGCGCCCCGTCCACACCATCCTCCCCGTTCGGGTCAGGCGTTGCCGGCGGGGAGAGCGGCGGCGAGTCGTCGTTCTCCTCAACCGCAATGGGATCGTAGGGCGAGAGGATACCGAGACCAGAACCACCGACGGCGGTGACGTACGGCTGGAAGCCGTCCGTGAGGAGGGCAGAGATCAGAGCCTGGAGCTTCTCGTCTTCGAAGTCTGGAGAAGAGCATATCCCGATGAGTATGAACGCATTTGAGACTGCATCTGCGTGCGAAACTGACCATCTGGAACGAGCGTGACGGCGCAACCACCGCCTCCTGCGCCGGTGAGTTTGGTGCTCAATCCGTAGGGCGACGCGGAGGTCTTCAAGCGGATCGTCTCGAGCGATGGGTGAGAGACACCGAGCTGGACGAGGTGCGCGTGGTTCTCGTCGATGAGGGCCTGTGCGGCGTTTCGTCAGTGAAACGCCAAGCAGCAAACGACAGCCGTCAGTCCGAACCGTCAATCCGAACGTACCGAAAGGCCAGTGAGGAGCACGTCGCGCGGAACCTCCGGGTCCGCCAACGCGCGCCGCGCCTCGTTGCTGATCGTCTGGATCGCGTCCAGCAACTTGCCCACCACCTCTGGCTCGATCGCCTTCTTGCGCGCGACCCCCGCGACGAGCGCTTTGGTGTCTCGTGGCACCTTCGAGTCGACGAGCAGGAACCTGAGGCTCTTGAAGCCCTGGATCTGGTCCATACCGCTGCGCTTCCCGAACCCGGGTCGAACGTAGGCGAGCGCGCCGCCGTAGACGGCGACGGAGTTGTCGACGCCCGACGGGTTCCCGTGCAGGACCTTCTCCGCGACAAACGCCCACCGGTTGGTCTCCTCGGCGATGGCTGGCGGGATGGCACGCCGACCCCCATGCGAGACGTGGACGTGGCCCGGGTCGCCTGGGGCGGCCGGCTCGCGAGTGGGCGGAGGAACGGTTGGGAGTTCGATACGGCCGTGGAGGATGAGCAGGGCGGTCGCGATGCAAACGGAGAAGGATGCAGAGGATCCGAGACCTGCGCCAATGGGGAGAGTCGAACGGCAGATGAAGTGGAAGGATGGTCTGTGAAGAGCGTCAGATACTGTGCCAGGCCAGCCAGCTTTCGAGAGGCTTACCTATCGGCCGCGGAGGTCATCATCATATAAAGGTATAGGAAGGCGATGGCGGCAGCCTGACTCTTTGCTGACATCTCCGACGGAAGAGCCCGAGCCTTGATTGCATCTATTACTCCTTGGTCAAGCGTGTCAGGGTGATCATCGCCCTTGGGTATGGGGACGACTGCGTCCCAAGGAAGTTCATCTATGTCCCACTCGTGCTTATAATCGTTGATATCCGCAAAGTGCACCGACACCTTGCCGTCGTATCGTGGGGACGTATGGCCATAACAGCGCAGGTCGAGCGAACCCGCTACGGCGGTCTAGGAGCAAGTGTGAGAAGGCACAACAAGGACAAGCGTATGCATAAGACTCACCACACCGTGAACGACAGCATGCTCTCCAAACAAGATGACCTTGCCCGGAGCACTGACGAACCATTCCCGATGATCCTGCGGGCGCGCATTGCGAGGCTCGCCAAGCGCGAGTTTCTCCACAGCCCGACTAATGGGATTGGGAATGCGAACGTAGTCGTTTGCCGCAAAGGTGATTGCGCCGGCTTCTATCAGGGCGTGTCGGAGATCGTCCAACAGATCCGCGGGGTCTTCGATGCCGACGCACAGGCGGATCAAATTTTCGGGAAGACCGCGAGCAGCTCGAATAGCAGGGTCAATGGACGCGTGCCTAGAATGATCAACGACTGCTCAACCGACGGATCGGCGCAATATTTGAATCCAAATGACACTCACGACATCACGCAGGGCATGCTGATCAAGCTGTTCACGCAGCCAAAGCTGACACTGATACCCCAGAGGCGAGTAGCGGCAACAATACGTTCGCTCAATTCCTTGTCGCCCGTCTCAAAGGAGAGCACGGCGCCGTAGCCTGGCGGGTTGAGATGCGCTGTCAACAGACAGTAGATGAATTGCGAATGGACCACCTACCGTCCGAGATCCGGTCATGAATGTCCTTGCCAGGATGATTGGGCAATCCAGGATAATGAGTAACGAAACCGAGCTTGGACAGCATTTGCGCAACATGCATCGCGGTGGACTGCTGACGGTCCATACGGATGGCCAGCGTCTTAGTCCCTCGGAGCAGAAGGAACGAGTCGAAAGGAGTGAGAGCATTTCCGACCGAGTTGATGACAAAAGCCATTTCCTTCATGCAATACGTTGTCAGCACCGCAGGCTGTAAGAGAAAGGAGCCGCTTACTTTGGCAAGGTCGTCGCGGTTGCAGGTGATGACGCCAGCCATGAGATCGTGGTGTCCGCTCAAGTATTTGGTCGCGCTGTCGTACACGACATCCGCGCCGTGCTCCAGAGGCCTCTGCAAGTAAGGGCTCATCATCGTGTTGTCCACGACGACTATCGCGTCCTCGCATTTCTCCTTGACCAACGCGCTGATTCGCGCAATGTCGACGATCTTGAGAAGCGGGTTAGTCGGGGACTCGAGAAGTACCATGGCCGTCTTGCCGGGGTTGAGAACCGGAATGACGGAATCGGCCACAGTAGTGTCAACATGGTGCACGGTGACACCCATGTGGGTGCGAAGGTATGTGAGCAAACGGTTCGTTCCGCCGTACAGATCGTCGCCGGCGATGACTTCGCAGCCAGGCTTGAGCAGTCGCGTGATGACATCGAGGGCGGCCATGCCGCTCGACACGGCGAAGGCATGGGCGGCGGAAGATATTTTTGCGATGTGATGTTCTGTGCATGGAATGTCAATAATGCGCTCTTACGGCCTATCGTGAGACTTCGATGGCTGTCCGCGCGCAGAGCTTAACCTTGCTCTCAATTATGTTTCGGACACAACGTGGCCCAAGACGCGTTCGCAGACGCCTGACGCCATTCGTAATGCCCAACGCGCAAACGCAAAAAACCAAACTCGTACCGAACTGAGGACTTACCTAGGTGGGTCCTAGTCGGGTTCCCGCTGCGAGTGTAGTCATATTGGTTTCCGACGCCCTTGAACGTGGCGGTTTGGTAGATCGGCACGCTAGAGCTGCCATGTTGGTCCTTGTGGTCCCCGTCCGGAGAGTCTACGGTGGCACAGAGCGTCGAGAAGCGATAGGGCTGCCTAGATCGAGTCAGAGATGGGGAATCGGGCTCGGGAGTAGGGAGGTCATGAGCGAGAGCCTTCTTGGCCGAGCTGGATGTTGCGGCCATCGTCTGGGAGAGTAGGAGTGGGTCGAGGGGATCGCGGAATGGGAGCGGGCTTATATGCGACCCAGACGACGTCGGGCGAGTTTTGGGCTTTTCGCAAGGCTGAATCAAGTCGAGCCATTCACAATATCCCCGCATCACGTGCACCATCTCATGCAACGATCGCGCCATGCTGTGCTAACCGCTTGCCCGGTTTGGACTCGCATCGTCTTGTGCATTGGCTGGTGCTCACTTGACATAAATCATTCGTGAACTTCGAGTCATCGAATGCGTTCTGAGGAATGCCGGACCTGTTTGATGGAATACAGTCTGGTTCATGTGACATGACGGGCAGGTTGACGTTATATCTAGGTGAGAAACCGAAATCGCAGCTTATACAGACGTCGGGAGCCGCTCCCAAATCTGAGCATCCCTTCTCTCATGACCTCTGTTCTCGTCCTTTTTACCCCTGCCTCATCAGTTCCGAAGTTCGTTCAGACGAAAAGTCTGGCTCAGACGGATGGATGGTAGCGGACAGGAAAAATACATTTAACATGTCTAGATGGAAAGCGACCATAGCAATAAACAATGTGTAACAGAGGGACGGGGACAGATTGAGACGAAGGAGAAACTATCAAGCTACAGTAGTGATATCATAGCAAGTTGCAATCAAGAAAATACGATGTACGATGAAAGGACGATGCATAATTTAGTGACGGGCTAGGTATCATGGGGGTGCTCAGCGACGCCAGTGTGGTATGCGGTGCGAGGGGAATGAGGCTAGCTTGGGAATCGAGATGGAGCTAAGTTAAAACGAATGATGACGTGGGACTGGTGGAAGACAAAAGAGCGAGCGAGGATGTCATATCCAGATCTACAAGAGGCTATATGATGCAGTAGTACGAGGATGCATGAAAAGGAATGAGATATTTCCGACTGAAATGCGACGATGTCCGAGGAGCACTTCCAGGCTATCCTACAATATTGCGTCCGTGATGTAGCGCGTGGCGGCTCGGCGTCATGAGAACCCCCAGTTTCTGGAACATGGAATCGAGCGTTTTGAACGCAACAGGTTTAACGAGACTGCAATGACGTCAGAACGTATCCTGAACCTCTTTCGACGAGACTCACTATCCGTCAACGCCCGCTTCGAACGCTCGCCGCTTGTCTTCGAGCGACGACATGCCGGTGAGGGCCAGGATGCGAGCAGGGCGGGCTTCGGTCCGACTCTCTTGCTTCCGCTTCGACTCGATCTCTCGTATCTGGGCAGTGGCACCGACACCGTCCAGGACGGGCATCGACAAGTCGACAAGCACAACACTGAATGGGGGATGGTCAGAAGTTAACCAAGCCTTGATCGAGGGCGCTGCTTACTCAAAGTGCCCTCCGGACTCGAAGGCTTGTACGCCTTCTTGGCCATCCACTGCTTCGTGGTACTCGTAACCCTGAATGACATTTCGTGATCAGCGTAGTCCTTCTTCGCAACGTGCTTCTGTCACATACCATATTCCGCAGCCACTTGACACTGTGATCGCAGAAAGAGGCAATTAGCATACAAGTTAAACAAGGATAGCAAAGGGAAACCCACAGTAAGTTCCGCAAGATACTGTTGTCTTCTACAACTAGTACCCGCAATGGTCCGTGCGGTGCGACCGTCCCGATCGACGACCTAAGCAACGTTCCCCCGGTCCCCACAGAGATCGTCGGACTCGAGGGCATCTGCGACATCCCCGGCGGGTCTGGCTGCGAATCCGACTCAGGCTCTTCCTGCTGCTCAGTAGTCGACGGTATATATGACCAGCTCCCCAACGGATGGGCCGTCACGGCGCGACCTAACGACGGCCTCTGCGGAACTGTCTTGGTCGAGGTATTTCCAGTGACGTCCTCAGAGTACTTCTTTAAAGAAAGCAAGGGTGTCGATTCAGAGGTGTCGAACGAGCTGGATCGTGGAGGGGAGACAGGACAGAGGATATGATGGCCAGAGTGGGTGTCTGTCTGCGAGCACTTCCCGATGTTCAGAGCGTGCAGGGACAGCTTGAGGGCGGCGACGAGGCGGCACGGGCCAACGGGCTTATAGACGATTCTGCAGAATCCGCCGATGTGTTCATACTCGCTTACGACCGCCATCAACCGCGGGTCCCCACGCGCTGAAGAGAGAATGATGAACGGGCGGGAGGCGTCCTTGCTTCCAATGGCTAGCTTGACCGGTGTGGCATCCTCGTTCACTATGACGATGTCTCCCGTTTCGCCATCTTTGGCCAAGGGGAACTTCCAGTCGGTCACGAGGTACTGCGTGAGGACCTTCTGTAGAAGCTGAGCGCCCCGTACCATGTCGTCGAAAGCGAGCAAGGAGATCGTCGGTCTCCGCGCGTGGTCCAACAACTTCGCGATATCGGTGCATTGCGGCGGGGGTTCGTTGAGCGTTTCGGCCCGTTCGGCGGTGAAGATCACCTTAATCTCGGTGCCCACACCTTCGACGCTCCACACGTCCACTTTGCCCCCAACACCGGGGGATCGGACGATGCTGTTGACGATAGCGAGTCCCAACCCCGTTCCTGTCTGCAAGGGGTTCTCTTGCGAAAAGGGGTGGAAGAGTTGATTCTGCGGACCAGATAAGCGACGCGAAGCGCGTTTGTTTGACAAGCGCTCACCTTCAGGAAGTGCTGGCTGATACCCTACAGAGCAGACAATTCAGTCTTCCCAATTTCACAGGAAATTCAAACTCAATCATGACTTCGTACCTTTCCCGTATCGAGGACAGAGAGTTCAATCTTGACCTGAGTGTTGGGCAGTTTTCCCTGTTGCGTGTCCCCAGTGTCGGGCAGCTGTCGAAGCATGACGTGAACATAACCGTCCTGCAATCAACGAAGCTGTCAGCTCACTAGCCGGATCCCCGGTCGCAGCGCTGCTCAGCTTACCGATGTAAACTTCAGACTATTCCCTAACAGGTTCATCAGTACACGACGGATCCCCCCTTTCTCACACCGGAAAGTCCAGCCCTAACAGACGGCGATGAGATGAGTCGTGAACGCTCACGTCAGAAACACCCTGAAACGGGTACATACACTCTCACAATGACCGATGTCGATAACGGTCTCTACATGTTTGTTGCGGCTCGGCACGCTTGCGCAGTGCTGATGCCTCGGTGGAGAGTAGACGCTCCCGATCTCGCTCGTGAACATCCTCGCGCGATGGCCTATCCAACAGCCCTCCGTCGCGTCCTCGATGAGCTGCATGAGATTTACCCTGGACGACAGGGCGAATAATGCGTCAGGTAACGGTTGCGTTGGCATATTTGAAGCATGCGCAAAAGCAACGAACCTGCTGAGATGGATAACGTTCTCCACCCCGCCAGCCTTGGCATTCCCGCTGAGTTTCGTGAAGTCGAGGACGTGGTTGACGGTCTCCACGAGCGATGTCCCGCAAGCTTGAACGGTCTGCAAAAACGACGCCTGGCTGTGGTTGAGCGACGTCTCCGCGAGCAGTTCTGCCGACGCCAGAATCTGCGTAGGGACAACGTCAGACAAAATGGAACGATCACGCCACAAGAACGTTGGGCGCCGACGTACGCCATGGAGAGGTGTCCGGAGCTCGTGCGAGATGCTAGATTGAACGCCGGTCAACACCACTGATCTATGCGGGGGCAGATAGAGCCTACTTCGAAATAAACAAGCCTTTGGCCTTGTCCGCAAGAATCATACGGCGCTTGAGCACGGCGGACAGTATGATCACCCCTGCCATCCTATTAGTCTCCCATTTCGAGAACCTTAAAAGTACCGAAGGGGTACTGACCAATTGCACGCAGGTACGAAAGCTCGTGTCCCTCAAGCTTGAAAGGATTCCGATCATCAGTCCACAATCTGCCAATAGGGTTCA
This sequence comes from Sanguinoderma infundibulare, assembly GCA_032821775.1. Lineage (NCBI taxonomy): Eukaryota > Fungi > Basidiomycota > Agaricomycetes > Polyporales > Polyporaceae > Sanguinoderma > Sanguinoderma infundibulare. Next base: position 1,088,680 of record JAVLRN010000012.1, on the reverse strand, counting down.
AGGTACGCGAAGGTACTTACGAAAGGTGTTGTCCGCTCGCCCGTACTATATGCGCACAGCAGTGCGAAAGGGCGCTTGTCGATATTGTATATCGGTACCGCTGTCGTTGCGACCCATCGATATCAATCGCTGCTCTTTGGACCCTCTCGACCTGTTCTTACTCACCTAGCACATACTGTATTCTCGCTGGCAAGAACGGGCGCAAGCTTGCGTGCACGATGCCTTCGCAGATTTTGCCTTGCTCATATATCTTGAAGAACTCTGCAAGCTTCCGGTGCTCCTCCTTGCTCAAGCTTCGGCTCTGCGACTCGGAACCCCGTTCGGCATCATGTAAGGTGAGTGTCATTGACGATTCCGCGCCAACCGTCTCCAGCACATCGACATGAGAGACATCCATGACAATTGCACCTTCCACGTCCAGCGTACGCTTGACGAGCTTGGCAGCACGTAGGTAGATTTGCTCCATGGACGCGGACCCAGGTTGGAGCATCTCTGGCTTCTCCTCGTTCACATCCTTGTCGACCTCTAGGCACTCCCGGGTGAACCGTTCCATTGAATCCTGTATACGGTCTCGTATACGGAGCTGGATCTTGTCCTTCCACAGCTCTAGCTCACGCATCGCAACTTGCTGTTGACCTCAATAAGAAAAAGTGTCGTGGATCATCAATTGGACCTGGTTAACGTACCGCGAACTCTTTGAGTGTATGCCTCTGTCGTGGACTAAACTCGCGACGAGGAGTATCATCCATGATTGCGAGACTACGCCCGAAAATGCAAAATTAGCCGACGCCAAATCAGAACACATACTAGTAGTACGTACGTCCCGATGTTATACCCGTCCTGCGTTCGTAGCGGACAACCCGCATAGAAGCGAACATGCGGGTGACCAAGGACAAGCGGCTAGATGGAGGCGTAAGCACTAAAAACGCCTAGGGAGAGAACTCAAACGTCAAAGCCGCATACGTTTCGAGCAAATCGCCAATCCTCTTGTGCGTCTAGGATCACCATCGGCTCGTCATCCCTAACGAGTATTAGCGCTTCATGTTTAACCATATTTAGTGACGAGACTCACGGCTGCAAAATGGCGTGGGCACACAACGAACTCGTCCTCGGCATGCTGATGCATCCCATTCCAGCTATGATTCAAGTCAGACCCCCTGATAAGTCGTCATCATCACATCGATTCACTTACATTCCGACTTCAAGAACCTGCACGATCCCAATCTGCAGTCAGCACATTCGAACGCGACCGACTTCTCATGTCGTACTCACTGCTCCGTTCCATCAATCAGCGTCATGATAACGATGCGAGTGTTGAACACGAGTTTCACAAGGTGTGCGATCCGGTCAAAGTTCGGGTCCCGACCGGTTCCCCAGATATTGTACTTGTACAGCGCTCTCCTGCGCTCCAGCTCGTTCTTCGGATTCGGCGGCGCGAGATATCCCAGCTCAGAGAACATCTGCTCCTCTTTGGCCGCACGACCTGCCAGGTTGTTCACCTGGCCCTCGCTCGCAGGACGCGCCGTCCGTAAGCGCCGCTCGTACAGGGAGGCTGTCGGAAGAGGAGCGCTTGTTTGCCGCGTCAGGCATATCCGACGGGGTAACGCAGGGACGGTTTGCGCGTCTGCTTGGAACGGCGGCGCAGATGCTTGTCGCGAGATATCGGCCACGGATCGTGGGACGGGGGGAGGATGGACAACGGCCGCTGTGCGGTCGTTGCTGTACCGGGAAGACTCCACGCTGCCGAAGTAATCATCGTCTGCCGGTTCAGGTGCTGTAGGTGCTGGAGCTGTTGCGGGCGCTATGGTGGTCTTGATGGTCGACACAGATGAATGGCTCCCCGAACTGCGTCGCGATTCCGGCGGTCGTTTTGGAGAGTCTCGATGTTGCACAGAAGACATGCCATCGACCAGACCGTCGGACATGCCGTCAACTCCTGATGAATTGGGCTCTGTGGGCACGGCATCCTCGTCCACGTCCTGCGTACCTTGCCAAAAGCTGCTCAGCCGGGACTTGCGCGCGGTGTTCGGAGACAAGAGCGGTAGGTGTTCGGTGTGTGCATAGACATCTGGATGGGAACCGGGGATCGTCGCGGTGACGCCTCGCATGGGATCTGTGAGTTCGTGCTCTGGCGACGGCAGTGCAAGAGGAGCTACGGAGACGCGGGCGGCGGCTAGACGTATGGCCGCTGCAGTGGCGGTAGCATCGGCTGGAGGAATAGGATAACGCGGATACCCGAGCAGAGGCTGTGAGTGGTGTGAGGACGTCGTGCGCATATCTGCGAATGAATTGCGTAGTCGATGCGAAAACGGTCCCGAGTTGAGGGGGACGCCAGGTGGTCCCGAAGGCTTGCTGGGTCCTGCGGAGGCGTCCGTTAAAATAAGCCACGGGGAGGAAGGTTGAACGGCCGAAGAAGAGTGCGCGGAGACGCCGTTGGGTTCCGAGTAGGCACTTGCGAGCTGGCCGCCTTCCGTGTCCGGTATTGCCGTCACCGCAGTGTCAAAGTCCCCGGCGGGTGCAGACCGCGAAGACGGAGGGTCGAACGGTGTCTCCGCCGGCCTCCATTCTGGCACAGTTTCGAGGTCGGGGGAGTCGAACATGATGTCCGAACTGACGCCGCAAACGGAGGTGTCGAGCGGAGCGGCGCGAGGGAGGCTCGGAGCATGGAGATGGGATCGGGGTGGGAGCGGAGTCTTCAGTGGGTCCCACCGACCGTTGGAATACGCGTGGATGAATGTCGCCCAGTCATAGTCGGTCTCGACAGTGTTCGTGTCGCGTGCCGTAGAGGCGCACTGGGCGGCGTGGGGTTGTTCATCTGGCGACGGGTCAAACGGAGACGGGAGGACGTCTGAACGCACGGCTGCTGTCAGACGCGGCGGGTCTAGCTATGTGTTGGAGACTAGGGACGCACCTCTACTCGATAGAAGAGACGCCTCCGCGCGCAGACTCGCTACGGCAGCGTGGGCTCTCCGGTTCATCTCCTCGAAGGTGCGGTCTTGGTAGGCAACGGCCTTTGCGTCGAGCGACCAGCCTGCCTTACTCCCTGCTGCGGTGTCTGACACTGAGGAGTATGCTGAGGGAGACAGGTCGCCCATTGACGGAGCCGGAGGCAGCAGATCGTGCTTGTCCTCCGCCGAGGAGGCCGTCGATGGGCGCCTCTTGGTGCGGGCTGGCTTCAGCGGCGGGGCGAGACGAGAAATGGTCGGGAAGAGGACGGTGGGGGGATTTGCGACGGCCAGAGAGTAGGAGAGGTCGCCCGGAGATGGGATGGACGACAGCTCGGGGACAATCTGTTCAGATCGGACAAGGTTTGTAGATTGACGGTTGTCCATGGGCAAGCACGTCAAGAAGAGCGTGGTTGATGACGCGCTTGGGCTGGAGAATGATACTACTACGAGACGGCAGACGACATAGGCCAGCAAAGGGGGACCAGAAGACTGCCCACGTACGAGGCCGGCGGCGGAGAGACGCACAGTCGGGTGGGACGGGGGAGGACAGACTTTGCGGGCAGGCTGATCCCCGGCCGACACTTGGCTTGCCGACAGCAGGGGCCAGGGCGAGAACGCGCCCTGTGGCTGTTGCAGACGTCATCGGGCGCTAAACCCCACATTTCATCTCCAGCGGCACCTTTTCAGTTTATCCTCCACCCAAAAGTACACAATATCTCACGCCCAACCCCCGGCCTGGTCTACAACATCTAGCAGCACAACCATCGCCCACATGTACAGCGGCAACGTCAAGTTGTCGTTCTGTACGCTGAACGCCTCCAAGCCTCCTGCCAGCCCAGCCGCTACGATGAACCGAGGGACCTGTGGCGGGGCCAGGCTCTGCGTTAGTCCAAGACTCCTCCTGATCTCCACTCGCACCCACCGAAAACTTCTCGACCGTTCCAAACGCCCGCAGTAACCAGGCGCAGACCGAAACGGAGACCACAAACGCAGCGCTCCCCTCGATCGTCTTGGGGTTCGCAGCGAACCAACGGTGTCTCCCTAGTCGCTTCCCCACGATCGAAGCCTAGGTCGTGTTTCGTCCGGTGGAGTTTTGGTTTGTTTCCGTTGTCGATTGCGTTCGCCGTCGAAGGTTCTGATTCAGCAACCGTCCAAAAGAAACTCGGTACGGGACACGCACCAGGGCATCCCCCACGCCCAAAACTAACGTTCCCGTGAATTGAGGTAATCTCGAGGGCCTGTCGCCATCATTCAGTAAACCCGGTCAACGTACGCATCCACTCGTCGTTTCACATTCAGTATTTCCACTCCAATGAATTGATGATACACATGGCACCAAGATCACCTGTTCTTGGGGACATCGTGCCACGCACGCAGGTCCCACTCTTAATCGACCATGCCGTAACATCAAGATTAGGTTGGAAACACCGAACTGCAGAACATCACCGAAAGCGAACAACACGCACCCTTCAAACCATACGGAATTCGCGCAGCCGGTCAACAGGTAGAAATGGCTGAGAATCGCGGTCCCTCCGTCCTTGGAGTCCAAGAACTCGTTCATGAACAGGTGGACCGCGGCCCCGAACGGATACAGCGCAAAGTACCGCACGTATTCCGTGAACGTGAACAGCGCGAAGGCGCCGCTGAACGCGAGGTGTGTGAACGCCGCCTGTATGAAACCGAGAACGAACATCAGTCCAGGCCATCGGCGAAGTCAGGTGTCAAACATCGATGCACTCACGTCGACGGCGATCCCTGGCACGAACATGACCACGGCGAGTGCGTGGAAGAACTTCCTCCGCGCGTTCACGCTCAGCGTAGGGACGTGTTTGTCTGCCGCATCCAGAAGGTCCGTAGCGACATTGGCCAAGTTCGCGTTCGGCATCTCCGGGAGGTTTGGCAGGTTCGGCAAGTTAGGTAGGTTAGGCAACCTGAGCCCATACGCCGCGATCCCCTCACCAGTAACCGCGGCGGCGCTCGGGTCGCACAGCTCCACGGGGACTGTAGCTGGGCTTCCCCCGGGCGAGCCTGCCACGCCCACATTGACCGGGATCTGGGTGATGGCACCATAACCGGATGGCCCTGGCATCATGCCGTATCGCGGACTGCTCGGGGCCACAAGCCCGTCCGTCATTGCCCCGCTCGTGATCTGTATGCTGCCGCGGACGTTCCACTGTCTCCACCGTTTGCTCCGGGCAAGCTGCCTCGTCCAGCCTGCAACACTGATGCTGATGAGAAGGGCCCAGTACGCGACAAGGGCAGGCCTCGTCCACTGCTTCTTGCCTTCAAGCATCCAGAAGACGACGTAGACCCACGGATCACGGCCGCCAAGGCACCAGCGGGTCCATAATCCAACGAGGCCGCCTACTATGAGCAGAGTCCCGGCGTAGAAGCCAAGGGCGAGTAGTCGACGGTGTTTCTGCTTCTCCTCCGGGTAACGCAACCGGCGTACGGGTCGCTGCGCGATGTGGCGGGAGAGATACAGCAGAGGGGAAAGGAGGAAGCCGGTTAGCAGTGATCCTGGGATAAGAGCAATCTGGAAGATGAGCAGTGGAGTGGGCAACCGGAACGTCTTGATGTATGGAGTCGTCACGGGCCACAACTGCAAAGATATCGTGAGAAAGATGAACGTTCATAGAAAGCACAAGGGACCGGGGCGTGTCCAGATAACGCGTGCCTGAAAAATATCCTCGTGACTACCCCGACAAGCAAATAGCACGGGATTTTGCTCCATGCAGATCGCGCTGTCGAAGCATGGAACCCGAATTGAAGTTTGACTTCCCGGAGAGACTCGAAACTTTATGAGTACACACCTTTGCCAAAGTTAGATTGACTAGCTCCATGAACAGCACCGTCGCACCGAAAGCGACGAGCCCAAGTTCACCAAACGTGAAGCCCCGATGGGCGAGGCGCACACACCCATACAGCGAGAACTGGAAGAACATCGCGCTCGAGACGACCTCGAAGTACGACATGCCTACATCAACGCAATCAGCAATCCGTCAGCATGATTAGCGTTTCGGATCACTCCAACGCCGCGAAACGAACGCACTTTGCCAGATGCCGAGGTTGGCCTCCTTGAGGGCGATGCGCACGCACAAAATCCACAGGGTCACGCTAACCGTGAACAGCACATACAGGTATGTCCTGCGGCCCTCTTTGCGCGGCACGGAGCTGACCTCGCCCTCGGGGACCACAAATTTTCTCCGATGTCGGGCCTCGGTGACCCAAGACGCGCATACGTGCACTAGAAGGATGGTGGCGCAGAAGGTGGCCTGGCTGACCAAGTAGCGCCTCGATAGTAGAAGCGCCTCCAAGGGCGTTACTGGGTTCGAACGTTTTGGAAGGGTCATGGGAGGCTCGACGAGCCAGCCGGACGGCATGGGGTCTCCCGGCGGGTTTGCGGTGGACATGTTGAGAGAGATATAGAGGAGCGCCGCAGCAATGAGGGGTCCACCGAGGAGTGCAGTCATGATTCCATCGTCTTGCGAGTTTCTGACATATTGGATAGGTGTCAACGAAACTGGTTCTCGAGAGATTGCATCATACCTATAATTCTTCGGGACGGTCATCCAAACATAACCCGTGTCACGGCTTCGAGGTGCACCTATGTTTTGGACTTGGCCAGTAGGGAGTCGTCTCCCTTCCATCAAACGAGGGGACGGTGAGGCGGGACGCGACGATGGTGTCGAGGGTACTTCGGGAAGGCTAGAAGACACTCGAGTCCACGAGACTCGGGTCCACGTACAGTAAATTATTGATGCTATAACAAGTAATGCAAGCTCTTCATTGGAGCTGTCAGCAACATCGTTAACATCAACAAGCTGTACACACGTCACCTATTGATATCCACATGTCCGGATCGAACGGTCCTTTAGCAAAGGCACGTATTTTGACCGCAGAGTGACCGACGGAACACAGTAGTAAGATGTTCTCAAATGCTTGTCTTGTGTCGAACGATACTTTCACATTTGTCCCAGGCAGCCGGACATGAAGACATGTCGTACTGGGGAAAAGGGACCGTACAGCCACGACGGGACCGTGTTTGCCCCTCGAAAACAAAGATGGAGATGTCGGTCGGTTCGTGCCGTTGAGGACGCTATCAGAAGGTGGCTTGACCGCAGGAGAGCGTGATCTGGTGAAGGTTCGCCGTTCGTATAGCCTTGAGGGGCTGCTTTTCCTCGAGTTGCCGGATAGCGATTGGCCGCTACTTTGTCGGGTTATGAATGTACCGTTGGTCTTGGTGTCCTTCTTTGACTGTGAACAGGCGATTTGCCGTTGCGTAGTTTGTCGTCCACGCGGGTCCTGATTCGGCACGCGACCGACATCTGTTTCGTCGTCATCGCTCGGGAGATCGTCCGAATCTGAGCTGCAACCAAATCGTGAGTATCATTCCTCATAAAAATAAACTGAGTAGTTCATAGGAACATGCAAATGAAGTTTACATGGAGCCCCAATGCAGCAAAGCCGCAGGACGGTCAGTGCATGAAATCTAACCGGTTCGTCAAACAGCGCTTCTCCCACCTATAGCGCCTTACGCTACGGATACGAGCCTCAAGGATGAAGGTTAAAAACGCGCCCTACTTTTCAGTGGGTATGTGGACAGTGCCTCTCGTGGAAGCGTAGTGCCTTTCATGGCACTCGCGCTCTGCAGGGTAGAGCCAATGCTGTACCAGGGGTCAGCCCTAAACAGATACGGGTCGACGGGGTTCATATTGTCGGCAAAACGGAGTGAAAGGAAACTTGTTGTAATGCCACCGAGCCCATGATAAACATCCGCTGGGGTTGTTCCTGGGGATTCTCGCGCCACATTCCATCCCCGTTCCCGCGCCTCAAAACAACAGTGGGGTTTTGCATGTGTTCGCTCACCAGCGCATGGATATAGGGACAAATTTGGGGGATGTCCTGGTTACTCGACGCACGGTGGGCAGAAACAGAAAGACGGAAGCAATTATGACCCTGAGCTGCCAGAAAGCGAAGCAACGCTCACGCGTATTCCCGTTCTCCCAAAACGCACTCATGAATTGGCGACATACCTAGAAGACCCAGCCTGATAGCTCGTGCTCCACCCTTGCTGTTGCTTTGGAGGCGTTGGACCTAACGGGAGAGGGCCTCCGGACGAGCGGGACTGCCTTCGTGCCCGAGAGTGCACGCGCGCTCTCTCGGAGCGTCCAGCTGGCCTCCGTGCTGGTGGCGAGGGCGACGAGGGTGATCTGGGCAGCTTGGCAGACACGACACCGCCTGTCGCGGCGGTTGGGGGAGAAAGGGGGAGAGGAGTGTATGAGCACACGCGCCGCAACGAGAGTTGTCGAGGTCAGCTCGTCGGACACACCGTCGTGGCGGGCCGCGCACGTGATTGCCTCGATCGACAACGGAATCTCGCCCGGAAACGGCCGACGCGATCGGTGACAGCCACTTTCGCGTCGCGTCGAGACGCGTCCATTTTGGACTCTTCCACCTCACTCCCTCACTCCCTCCACCTACCACAGCCAGTCGTCGCCCTGTCGCGTCTTTGCAGATCTCTTTCTAGACTCTCGTATCCTTTGATTGCGCGAAAGAGCATGGAGGCCCCGAAACGCGTCGTGTACCTCGAGGACCTCGAGGGCCCCCCTTGTGGCAGTGCGACAAAGGAGAATGGTGCAGTCGCGGTCGCCGAACAACCCACCGAAGGTACGACCGTGGTCGAGGCTAGCGTTTCGACCACCATAACGGAGAAAAAGACTGTTACGGGCGCGACGAAGCGGCAGAAGTCCATCGCCGACATGTTCACCAAAAAGTCCTCGTCTTCGTCATCTTCTTCGAGTCCCCGTGCTGGTCCTGTCCAGAAGAAGTTCAAGAGCGGCACCCCCTCTCTCAATTCCATACCTTTCTCGCTCAAAGAGTACCAGGATAGCCTATCGCAAGAAGAGAAGACCCTCCTGACCCTTGAGTGTGAGACACTGGGCAAGAGCTGGTAGGTCGTTTCGCCCACAACGCGACCCTGACTCATTCACCTGTTTCAGGTTGAAGCTGTTGAAGGAAGAGATCAGGAAGCCCTACTTCCTCGCTTTGAAGAGATTCCTTGCCGAACAAGGCGTCAAGGGTTTGAGCGATAGTGCACAAAACCTAAAGGTGTACCCCGCACGTAAGTTGTGCATTCATAGGCCTGTGTGTTGCCGATGACCCATCTTTGGTCTTCCAGCCAAGAACATCTATTCATGGTCTAATATGACTCCCCTTGGTCGAGTCAAGGTCGTAATCGTTGGGCAAGATCCGTACCACGGCCCAGGACAAGCTCATGGTGAGTCGTCAATCCTACTGATTGGAGACATTTTCTTGGGCTTCAGGCTTTCGCCAGTGTAGTTTGTAAGTCGGCCCGATCGTGACGGTCGAGACCCCGAGTCCCATCGTAGTGAGCTGCGGTTTGATTGCAGATCGCTTCCGTCGGCGGGCCAGGGCTGTTAAGGAACGCGCGCCTATTGCATCCGTTGCGCGTCGAATACACGCCGACGTTGACCATAGACGCTTCAGCAGCCATGCTATCCTGAGTTTGCTTTCGCAACCATGTTCCGCCAGTGTTTTTGCCCACAGTACTGACGTACTCGTCGAAAGGTCTGTGCTTCTCAGTCCCTCAAGGGGTGGCTGTACCCCCTTCCCTGCGCAATGTGAGTAACCCGAGCTTTCGGAAGTCTGTCTGCCACGTACGCTTACTGTTGCGTCCAGATCTACGCCGAGATCAAGGCAGAGTACCCGTCCTTCGAACCACCGAAGCATGGGTGGGTTATGCGTCTTTAGCCTATCCGCACCTAACGCTGAGCTTCTGCGCTTACCTTCGGTAGAAACTTGACGGCGTGGGCTGAGAACGGCGTCCTGCTGCTGAACACAGCCCTGACGGTCAAGGCGCACGAACCAGCTTCTCATTCAAAGAAAGGATGGGAAGACTTCACTGCGAAGGTTGTCGACGTTGTCGACCGCTACGGCGGTGCCAATCTCGGCGATAAGAACAGCTCCGACGCTGGCCGTGGCCGCGGTATCGTGTTCCTCGCTTGGGGCGCACATGCGGCCAAAGTCGTTGCCAAGCTTGACAAGGTCCGTGCCTCGTGCCTTTCAACTGGGATCCAGGAATAACTCACCCGAATTACTCGGACTAACCTCTACAGAAGAAGCATCTCATTTTGACCAGCTCTGTGAGTGCCCTGTCGTGCGTCTGCGCTGAAACCCGAGCTGAACGAAGCATGGACTTTCTCGCCGCGCACGAACCCCTGAATGCGGGTTACCGTAATCGACATCTGTGGTGGCTTTAGCACCCATCACCTTTGAGCGCGAACCGTGGCTTCTTGGGCAACGGTCACTTCAAGAAGGCCAACGACTGGCTTGAAGAGAAGTATGGACCCGATGGCTGTGTCGATTGGACTAAGCTCTGAGTGCTGCGAGGCTCGCGAGCTTCGCTTTGATTGTTGATATGACCTGAACATTAGCGAGGTTTTTCTTGATCAACGGTGAGATCCTTCTGTCAAAATCAACGTATCATGCAACTCGCTAAGGCTTGTCTGTGGACTGCGCTGATTCAACTCGTTTGCTCCTCAGATTGTCTGAACTGGACCACGCGCAGCGCTTCAGCAAAGCCCGAGGCGACCGTCGTCCTCATTGTCCCTTGCGCCCGTATTATTGTTTCCTGATGGATCCCCGCTCTCCCAACCACATCCCGTCACCCAAACGCGAGCGACAGCGTTGGGCGGCCCAATTCCACCAAGGCGGAGATTCGCGCCCCCGCTTCCCCGGGCGCGTCTTGCATATATACATTTTTGTTGATGTAGTGCGTTCACCTGCGGGCGCCCACTGCAGCTCACCAGACGACGGTGCGCTCGTCCTATTATATCTTTCCATCTCATCAGCTTCTCGGACCGTTATATGTTGTCTACTATGACTATAAATTACCGGATAATCATCTCCCCGGACTCCAGTCCTCCATTGACTTGCGCCACGCCTTTCCATACCGAGACGAACTGTGCTCCCCCTGGACCACCTTCCCGCCATCCCAACATCCTTGTCGTCTAGCCGCCATCGCCATCTACGTTCCTGTCCCCTGTCTAGCTTCCACGTTCACATCCCTGCGCCCTGCCTGAGGCCTGAGGCCTCAGTCCACGCCCCCAATGCCACCCGATTTCTCACCATGCTGCGTCGCAACGCTCATCACTCCGATGTCGAGTCGGACATTATCCCATCCTCAGATCAGCTTGCCGACACGTACATACGTATGTCGCGCACGCGGCCGCGCCCCTCCAATCGCAACAATCGACATCTCCTTCTCGCGGCCGTCGTGAGTCGTGAGTCGTGACCGGCACATACCTCCGCCGCCGTCCAGAACCCTGCCCGGGGTCCGGGGTCGGGAACCGCCCTCCGCTCGGTCCTGTACTCTATCACTTTACTGGGCCTAGGACGTCTACGCGTCCTGGCGTCCGACAGATGGGTGCAGCGTGTTTGACAGCGCGCGTCACGTCGCGCGAGAGAAGGCCCGCGATGCATGATGCGTCTCATTGTCTCGGGCTCGCGCCCGCGGGCTTCTCCCCAGTTCTGCTCCACCTCCCTCCGCCCGGCTCCGGGCCCGGCGGGTTCCCATTGTCACTTCTGGGCTTCTTCCCTGCCATGGAACGCTGAGTGCCATGATAGGAAAGGATGGGGTTGCCATCCGTGTCCAGTGGTCAGTCGAGCGAGGATCCAGCAGCTCTCGGATTCGGAGCCTGAAGCGGCCGCGGAGTGCTCCATGGTGCCTCTCCGTTCGTGGCAAGTCGTGCAGTCGAGCTTCGCGGCAGAGGACCCGAGGGTTCGTTCCGCCGCCGAGCAATGTGGAGGAGCTCGAGCCCAGGCAGGCCCTGGGCTCCCCCTCGATGATGGGGCCAATGATCTACTGTAATGATCAATGATGGCGCGCGAACGCGTACGACAACGGTGGCACCTGGTGGCACGGGCCCTGCCGTCGCAGTCCGCGCTGACCAAGGTCACGGACTCATTGACACGGTCTTCTCCCTTGCCCTGAGTTACAGTGCTATGGGTATGTACATGTCCGTCCGACCGACCGGAGCAGGACGGAGTTACCCCCCAGGTTGGCTCATTGACATGTCTCAGCTGCATAAACCGCCCCTTCGCCACAAACGAGGTCGTTGACGAGTTCGAGACGTGCCACAGTTGGGCTCGCAGCTGGGACAATACTTGGACGAGAACGGTAAGCGGGCACGGTAATGGCCGTCCGAGGACCAGGACCGAGGCACAGAGGGCAGGGACCACGAGACCTGTACAATGTGCACGAATAAAGCCATCACGAATCGCGATCGAAGGATTCCGAAGTTCGATCAAGTGCGGTCGTCATTTAAATTGTGGGCTACACATGTCGGTTCGGAATTTATCGACGCGCAACGTAGGAGGCGGTTGGAGGGGACGACGAGCACGAGGCCCATGTAGTGTGTGCGGAATCTCTCTGTAAAATACATTTGGTGCTCCCATATGATAGCGGACACTGGACAGCGTGCGCATCTGTCTGCGCACGCATTAGCGGGTGCGGGCTTAGAGTGGGTCGGGAATCGGGATGATGGGTCGTAAATAAATGGAGAGATAATAAATGTAGAGTAAAATGCAGGGACGTAGCTGTACAGCGGCGTGGACATGCAGCGACATTGGAACGATTGCGACGAGAGGCATGGGACGATGGGCGACGAGGTCAGGAATGGGATGAGGAGGGGGATGGGGTGTGAGGATCAAGAGCCGAGAACTCTGGGCGGGCAGGCCAGACGTGGAGTCGGCGGGGAAGGAGGATGTGGAGCGGGCTAGAATAACGATACATAGGGTACACACGAAGGCTCCAGATGATCCCGAAAGTGACAAGTATCTACGACGTGCATGGGAAAGCAGAGAGGGAGAGGGCGTCAGCGCAGGTCACGACATCTGGTGTCCAGGGGCATGACGCGCTGACCGAGTGCCGCTAGTGCAACCGAGGGTATCTCCGCTCTGTGCCCCCAGGCAGGTCGAAGTCTGACAGAGGCGCGTCGACGACATTGAGAAGCGCGGACTGGGACATGCGCGGGGCGGGCGTCTGGAGGCCGTTTTGCGACGTCTGTACGTGAGACATCTGATTGAGGAGGGTTCGAAAACCATCGGGCTCTGTGAGAGCGCGTCGGGGGATGAATGGACCAAGGTCGGACGCGTCGGGAGCATTGGAAGATAGTGAGGGCGGTAGTGGGGACTGTCCCGACGGATGGCCCGACATAAGCGGATGCGAGTAATTATTATATGATCGTCGGTCGTCAGAGGGAAGATAGCCGAAGGACTTGTCATCCGAAGACGTAAAAGCCTGCGTGGACGGGAAGATGTCATTCGTGACCGGGCGGGGGATTTGGGGGAAGGGTGAGTTGTGGGAGGTATGGGAGGAAGAGGAGGGGATGGAGAAGTTTGATGAGACTGAGTGGTCCGAGTCTTTGTCGCCGAACATGTTGTCGCTCCAACCGGTAGGGTCAAGTGCAGGCGGAGAGGTTTGGGATGGCACGGACAGACCTGAAGCTGAGACCATGGGGTCGGGCGACCGGGAGTGGCCACTGGCGGAACCAGTGGATAAAGGTGACTCGGTTCGACTCAATGGGGCGCCATTGGAACCGAGAGAAGACAGGAGGGTAGAGATGTTGCTGGACCCGGCGGCGCCAGGTTTGGATAGGGCTTTGGGCTTGTCCTTGCCTGTGGGGCCCTTGCCTAGCGGGGTCCGATTGGCAGGAGGAAGGTTTAGAGCTGCGCGAAGGACATTATTCTCCTCTTCGAGTTCTGCGACTCTGGATTCGAGGGCCTTAAAAAGCAGGATCAGTGGGGATTCGCGATCGACTGATCTGCGATACGGACATCGAGGTGTGCAGCTCGTCTAGCGCGGAACGCTCTCTGGACATCCCTGGCGCGATTGGGGGGGAGATTGTCGTTGCGTTTGCGGCCGCGTTTGGAGGACATAGGGACGAGTGCGGACGAGGCAAGGGAAGACGGGGGCTGGGGGTGCGGGGACGGCAGAGTGTGGATCCGGGAGGGCACGGGCAGCAAGGGTGTTTAAGACAGAGGATGTAAGCGCCGCGGGCGAGGATTGGATGAGGGCATGGGACGCGATGGTTGTTTGGACGCTTGCGCTTGCCCTCGGCGTTGTTCCATTTCGATGGCAGTGCTCCCCCCGGCGCGTCGATCAGCCTCGCTCGCCTCCTCCATCCCCCACCCGCTCTCGCCGTCGTCCAACGGCTGCGCCTGCGCCCGCCTCATCACGTCCAGGGACATCAGCACGAACCGCCGCATGCGCGGGCGCGCTGTGCATCAGGCAGCAGGTGAGCCACATTGAGTCGCCGACAATGTGCACCCCGGCGCCTCGCCCCGCGCCCACTGCAGTCAGGGCGCGCTCCCGAGGATCCTCAGAGTGGACCAGGAGTGGACAGTGAAACGGATTCGCCGCTTCCGTCCAATTTGCTTCTCCGCCCAGCGTTCTCTTCTGTCCCACGCTCCATCCTCTTTCTCCGCACACCCCACGCGTCGGCTCGAAGCAATATTCCGACCTTCCGGAAGGATCGCCGCGTCACAGTCCCTCGTCCCCCGCGGCCGCTGTGCCCCTCGCGACTGCCTTCTGCGCGTGGTGTCCCAGGCCTCCCGCCGACTTCGGACCTCGCGCATAGGCAGCACGCAGCAGATGCGCTGCTTACCGGGTGATTGCGGTGGAGACACTGTGATCTGGCTCAGAGCGCGCACGCTCGTCGAGCCCAAACTTTGATCTCCATCCTACACTTCTGTCCGGGCAACACGGCTTTCTATACGGCATCCCCAAGGCACCGGTTCTCGCCCCCGTAGACTCCCGTAGACCTTCCGCAAACAGCAGTCTCGCTTCTCCTTGCATCATTCAATCACCAACCGCGACACACGTGCTGTGCTCGACTCTATCGACAATCCTCCTCGTGATCCCCCCCACAGACTTATCAAGATCTCACCAGGCGTCCTCGCCCAACGTCTGACCCCGGCAGATCCCTCTCGAACTAGCACTCGCAGTGACTAACGTGCTCAGACAGCACAATGCAGCGCGGAAAAAGCAAGAAACTCGCTTTGCACAGGCTTCGATGCTCCACCGTCAGTCCGCCCGCGGAGTAAGGGCGGCTTCTACCATCCCATCTCATGCTCACGGAGGTAAGCTTGCATCGTTCCCTTTTACTGATGGTGGCGCCCGCTCACGGATCGTGGACAACTCGTCCGCGTCAGGTCCAACTAGTCTCGCGTGTCGTGTCGCTTGCCTCCGGAGGGCGTCGGACACCGCTCAACCCCTCCGGTGAATTCTGGCACCGCTCATGATATTAACCGCGAATTTCATTGCCAAGGCTCATCCACACGCCCAAAGCACGACTCAATGATCGACGACCAAATGCAAATCGGGTCTTGAGCTTGACCAGCGCCAGCCAGCGCCCCGCTTCTTGCGGCGCATGCCGTGCTATTCTGATTAGGAAATAGCTGATCCTCTAGATCTGAAGCTCCCGCTCAAAGTGTCCTGCGGAACCCCGACGTCTCGATTGTGGCTCCAGGCGTTTCTGACCTACAATTCGCGTTACATAACAGAAGGGTGTCCTGACCGGCGGTGCGCCCATCGATAGCCCAGTGAGAAGCTACTCCCCGTGGCCCACATAAACCTGGAGCAATCGCGGCCACGGGAGCGATTCGGGCTCTACAACCAGCGCCCACATTAAATTCAAGCTCCGGAGGCCAGCCCTTCCACGAGATGCAGGCTACCGGTGCCGCGAAGGAGTGGGTGTCTTCTTCCTTCACAACCAAGGAAGTTGCACCCCTTTGTAAGGACGAGTCCAATACAAATACGAAGCCCGTAATTTCGCACTCAGTAAGATCCCGTCCCGCGTACTATCTGTTGCACTAAAGATCCAGATCCTTTGAGAGCCCAAACGCCCATCGAGACACGACCTGGTATCCCATGCAGCTGCAGCAAAGCTGCAGTGCCGTGTCATGTGCCAACAAGCAGGTACTTAAGCGAAGGCGTTCTTTGAATGCTTGTCGGTACATGTATGCTTTTATTCGCTCCCGCGTCAGTCTATCAACGAGATGACGTCGTATCTACAGGAGGCCTGAAGTCCGTCAGTTCAGCAACATCAATATCGCTCACGGTATCCGAACTTCCACATGGTCATCTGTGCACGGTGATGTTCACGCTCCCGCGCGACGTGCATGCTATCAGCACTGCAATTCCTGTGCTACAACTTTCAACTCTCTTGCAATTTGTAGTGAGTAGTACATGTCGCATATTTGAAATGGGCCGGCCGACAATCACAGATTCGCATGCCACGAGATCGCCACGGTTCAGTTCACGACGGGAACTGTTCGAGATCGTCATCGGGGCAAGTGAATTTCATTCGAAGACGTTGAGTGGCCAGACGCATCCTAACCACGCTGTGGGACCCGGCGAACGAAAATGCCCGGACCGTTTGTTGATCGGTGAAAAAATATGTCCAATTCGCGTGGATGGTCCTTGACAGCCTCGCTTGTACAGTATTCTCACAACGTGCAGGCCCGCAAGCGTGCGTCCGCACCGTTCTGAAGGGATTTGGGAGAAAAGCATCACTATTGATGTATGCTAGTGTCGGCGGCATTTCAAGATCCAAAGCAATGGAGAAGGTACTTCCGGTTCAAGATACATATACCTCCCGTCAACGTTTCTCATCAATGGGCTCGAGTGTCGTTTTCGCCCGCGCTCGACCGCGCATCCCTGGCGCATCCTTCCCCAGACGTTGCTTCTATCCCCGGCTTCTCCCGCCGCTGTCCATCATGCTCAGCGCCCCGGACAAGCGTCTACCGATTCCCATGGACTTTACCACCAACGCCTAGAGGTGGCCCCAGGTGGCCTCGTGCCTGTTGAGAGAGGGGATCAGGACTAGTGCTGTTGCGCTGCTCCTCGACGCTCCGACCTTTCGGAAATATACATCCTTCCAGACGATTGTGCGGATACCAAGTACTGCCCGGGCGACAAACCTGCAGTTGACACCTGGTTATGGAACAGACCTACAGGGTTCCCCGATGGCCATCGAGTCAGGGGGCGGGTCTATGTGCCCGAAGGCGATGCCGGCTCGCACATCTTTCGTGGACACGGGCACCGGGCACAACGAAGTTGGTCAGCTCGCGATCGGGGACGACGATGAGCAATGGCCGGGGCCCGGGACTTGTCTGAGTATAGTATCCTCACTTCCTTCACAGCCGTGCTGTCGCCGTGGACCCACAACTTAATCAGCCGCGCTTCGATGCAAGGAGGGAGAGTGCGACATTGCCCAATCATGCTTATTGGAGCGGCCGACATCGACGGGTGGCGTGTTGGCATCTTCCTGCGAAGGCAGCGGAGAGAAGTGTCAAACCAAACTCGTGCGCAGACGAACGACGAGCGAGAACCAGTCCGTGATATTAACGCTGACATACACTACGCTTCCCATGTCCGTGTACCCCAAGCGACTACCAGCCGGGTCCGCTCGACGTAGTCACAAAACACATGAACGAGAGATCACCCTTTGGCAGCACCCCTCGCCTCCTTCCGCGCCGTCGCCACGTCCTTGTCGCGCTTCGCAAACAGTTTGTGGCGCGGAGCGGCTTCGCGCGCGAGCTTCTTGTTCGCCGACTTGTTCTGCTCCACGTACGACATGTGCTGTGCGCCGCTGAGCGCGGTGAGCGAGCCCGTCGTCCGCTGCACGCCCGGAGCCTTCGACGGCGTGCCGAAGTCCTTGGACGTGATCGTGCCCTTGAGGTCGCCTTCGCTCGCGGTGACGTCCGCCCCGGGCTCCGCCTCGCTCTCGTTGGCGAGGAGCACCGACGAGAGCAGCTCGATCTGCTCGTCGCGCGACTTGTAGACGAGCCCAGAGAGGTCGTCGAGGCCGTCGAGGTGCGTGATGACCTTGAAGGCGTACCCCTGGTCGATGAGGAACTGCTGCCGCTTCGTACTGTAGAACATCTCCTGCGTGTCCTTGGACACGAGCGAGTAGAAGAAGGCGTTGAAGCCCTCGTCGTTGCGCCTCTTCGCACGCAGGATGCGCCCTGGTATCGTGGTCGGTCGTGTCAGCCGCTGTGCGTGCGCCGCCGGTGACTGTCAAATGACGGGTGCGCCTTACCTAACCGCTGCGCTTCTTGACGCCGGGACCCAAAGTGCGAGGAGATTTGGATGAGACAGGTCGCCTCGGGCAGGTCGATCGAGGTGTCGCCGACCTACAGACACGCATTCGGGCTCAGCTGACAGCCGGCGGCCGATTCGCGGAACACGTCAAGCTCACCTTTGATAGGAAGATCGTATTCACCTCCGGGCTGTGCTGGAACCACTGGAGGATTCGCATTCGCTCGGTCTGTCCCGTCCCGCCGTGGATGTACAGCTTCCCAAGCTTCTTTGCATATGCCTGAGATATCAATCGATGTGTGACAGCGGTCGGGGTGAGGATGAAACTGCGCGCAAAGTCCCATCACGCACCTCGAGGGCATACACGTTGTCCGAAAAGACGATGATCTTGTCGCCTCGGTCTTCGTGGTACTTGATCAGGAACTGGCAAGCTTGAAACTTCCGTGGATTCATACAGTACAGAAGCATGCGCTTGCGCGACTGCTCCCGCAAGTACTCGCGGTAGAACTCGGGGGTCATGGGGCACCAGACCTCGGCGCACTTCACGTAACCTTCATCACCATCATAAACATTGCAAAAGCGGGCGCGGAAGCCTACCTGGACGTTGGCAATGTGCCCCTTAGCCGCGAGCTCCATCCAGTTCGCCTCGTACAGCTTCGGGCCAATCATGTAGTTCAGGTCCGCGATCTTATCGTCCTCACGGACGAGCGTCGCTGGACAAGGGTAATTGGCATCACATTGGAGGAAGCTCAACAACAGCGGCGTCAGACGCACCTGTCAACCCAAGTTTGGAGTGGGCTTTGATCGTCGTAACCACTCGCCGGAACATAAGAGCCGGCACGACGTGCACCTCGTCTAGGAGGATGAAACCCCACTCGCGTGAGGTCAGGAACTCCATCATCTTCTTCGATTCATGGGAACGGTTGCCGGTGTTCGCCACCATCGAGTACGTGGACACGACGATACCGCTCTCTCCGGCGAACTAAATAGCTGTCAGGGAGGGCCCTGAACAACGATTAAAAATGGGGCTCGCCTTCTCCTTCTGATCAGCCGTGAAGACCGCAATTTGCTTGTCTGTGATATTTGACCACTGCATGAATTGTTGTCGCCATTGCATGACGGACACCCTTCGGACCCTTTAGCATGGCTGGCAAAACGAGGGAACGTAGATCTCCGACTCACGAAGACGTGCAGAGGACTAGGCATGACTTCTTGATAGTGCACGCGGCGGTGATTCCGACAAGGGTCTTGCCAGCACCACAAGGGAGGACGATAATGCCAGACCGTGCGCGTCTTCTCGCGCGTAAGCTTCCGAACCGTACGCCAGTCAAGCAACACTCACCCATTTCCAAACATTTTGCTCAGACTGGTCTCCTGGTATGGACGGATGACGGTCGACGGCTTGAGGTCGATCTCCAGGTTGGCATTGATGGTGTCGTTGCGGAAATCATACTCCTCCAACATAGGGTACTCCAACTCGTTGCAGCGCTTCTTAACATCCTGTTACTTCCGTCAGTACCAATGACAAGCGACAACTATACAAGCAACCATACGTCTATCTTTGCATCGTCGATCTCGAAAGCGTGAACGTTGTCGTCATCCTCCTCCACCTCGTCTAATCCCCTCTCACTCAGCTTACTGATGGATTAGAGAAACAGAGGGTCACGTACCTTGGTCAACACCAACGACGGACGTGAACAGCTCCGCGTCACTCTTCCCGCCAGCCGTTTTGCCATTTGCTAGCTCCTCTTTCTTCTTCTCAGCTTCCTTGGTGCCAGGAATGACGAGGTTCCCTTTGACGGGAGCTTTAGAAGTGGTAAAGGTGGCGGCTCGAATGCTGTTGTCTACGGGAGCTGTGTGGACACGGGCTCCGCGAATAACGCCGTCTTTGAGGAGGAACTGCAGTGTCTCCGGATGACTGGACTCGACAAAGTACTTGTTGTGCTTCAAGACGAGTTTCACCTTGCCGTACGACAGTGTCCTCTCCCGGATAAAACCGACGATACTTTCCGGCACAGGAACCTGTTATCAATCAGTAATATCACTCGTCGCGCAGTCGGTATTCGTGTACCTTCGATAAACGATTCAAGACCTTGAGGAGTTTCCATCAGTAACCTTGCGCACTCAAGAATGCATAAGCACACGGACTTCTATGATGTCCTCCGTTTGCAATCCGACAGAGACAGCAGCGTAAAGCGAGTAGGAAGTGAGCTTGTATTCGTGGATGAACGCGGGTCTGCGACAAGTTGTAGGGTCTGGTAACTATTCTAGCAGGACAGTATGCATACCTGCTGACAGGCTCAGCGATGGCGACGAGGAAGTCTTGCGCCTGCTCCGCAATGGGTGAGAACGCCTCTAGGATGATGTGGCCATCTTCGGGGCTGATCCAGAGCGGACGCGAAGCGTGGTCAGGTTTGAGATGGAGCCAAGCGAAGTCTTGCTCCTGGAAGATATGCGAGACAAGGACATCCTGTTGTCGCCTATGAACACTCAAACTCGACCCTTCCTGACCCTCTCCACCCTCCCTCTCACGTCTCGCGTCGGCCAGCTTGCGAGTGAGCGCGCTGAAGTTGATTGTGGCGCCACGAGGTACAAGTGGTGTGTCCGGAGGAGACTCGAGCTCGACAGCTTCGAAATTGTCAACATCGATGTAATCATCGTTGTCCTTCCCTTTCTTTGTCCGTTTGGCTGGATGCGAGACGTCTGCAGAACCTGGAGAAGACGGGATAGTTAGAGTAGGTCGGAGATACAAGGATGAATCAGCGCACCTTCTGCCGCCCTTTTACTCGACATATCCTCCCTTCTACGTTTGAGCAATATAGACAGCACCAACAGAGCCCAGGGAGCGTCGCAGCACCTCGACAAGAGGAGCAAGAGGTGGTCGTCGAAGAGAACAAGTCAGCGGAGGTCTCAGTGTGCGGGTCCGGAGCGTCCTCGCCACTGTATGCAAAATTAGTCAGCATTCGGTCGGAGCTCAAATTGCGGACCCTTGTCGACGGCCGAGGAGACGCCTCTTCCACCGCATCTTCCATCTCCCTCCTTAACCTCCTCAGAATGTGGAGGCCGGCAACTCGCGAAGTTACGGGCACAAACGACAGTGTGTATATCTCTTATTGTCTCTGTAGACTCGTCTAACCTGCCTGCAGCGCCGCTGGGCAACCGTCGGAGGTTTGGCCCAGCACCTGTTGAAGAATCTGCGCCCCCTCAGCTGGCCCAACCTTCGCCATCCGCCTATCCTCGGCTTCTGCCCCAGAATGACAGAGAAAACTCGCGGTCGGATCGCGAAACTCCTCCTGCGAATGGAACTGGTAAGTAGGGACACGTTTGTGACGGACTCATCATGTCCTATTCTTGCCTCCAGCGCGGACTGTCTAGTAATGCCATTGCTTGCTGCTGACGTGGTTCCTGCGTTGAATGACTGACACCGAGTGGTTGCTAACCTTTGATTCGTCATCTTGCTTTAGCTACTGACCCTAATGCTCCCCGCAAGCGACGCAGCCGCTGGGGAGATGCGAAGACCGAGATTCCTGGTCTCCCCACCGCCATCAACGCCAATGGTGTCTCACAGGCTCACCTGGACAACTACGCCATTCACCTCCGGTTGGAAGAGATCAACCGGAAGCTGCGGCTGAACGACTTTGTCCCGCCTGAGCGCGAACGGTACGCCCCCATTTCATGCCTCTTCGAGTCATCCACTCACCTCGTTCTAGCTCCCCCTCACCTCCGCCTACTTATGATTCTCACGGCCGTCGTACTAACACCCGCGAAGTACGCTATCGCAAAAAGCTTGAAGAGGAACGTATCCGGCTCGTAGACCGTGCCATGAAGAACGACCCCAACTTCCGTCCTCCAGTGGAATATCACCAGATGAAGAGGTCGCAGCGTCCCTCCGAGAAGGTCTACATTCCCGTCAAGGAGTTCCCCGAGATCAACTTCTTCGGTTTGCTCGTCGGTCCTCGTGGTAACAGCTTGAAGAAGATGGAGCGCGAAAGCGGAGCCAAGATTAGCATTCGTGGCAAGGGCAGCGTTAAGGAGGGGAAAGCTAGACCAGAACAGTACGCCGAAGATGCCGAGGAAGATCTTCACTGTCTTGTTACTGCTGACTCTGACGACAAAGTCACTGCTTGTGTCAAGTTGATTAACAAGGTCATTGAGACGGTGAGAACTCGATTATGTTTGTTTATGACTAGCCACTAACGACGCTCTTGCAGGCTGCCTCGACTCCCGAGGGCCAAAACGATCACAAGCGCAACCAACTTCGGGAGCTGGCGGCGCTCAACGGTACCCTCCGAGACGACGAGAACCAAATTTGCCAAAACTGTGGTGGTGTTGGCCACCGCAAATACGACTGTCCCGAGCAGCGTAACTTCACAGCGAACATCATTTGCCGTGTCTGCGGTAGCGCCGGACACATGGCTCGCGACTGCACTGTCAACAGGGACCCTAACGCGGCACACGGTGGTGGTGGCGGTGGTGGTGGCCCTCCCAACATGATGAAGGGCGGCTTCGACTCAGAGTATGCGAGTCTTATGGCCGAGTTGGGAGAGACTGGGAAGGGTTCGGGTGGAGACGCGGGCAGGTTGCCGTGGTCGGGAGGGGGTGGACACGATATCACCGCAGGGGGCTCGAGCATTCCTCCGTGGCGACGTCCCGAGGTCTGGCAGAGCAGCGCACCACCGAACAACAACCCCCAGGGTGGCTATGGTGGGCGGCCTCCTCAAGGCCAAGGACAATACGGCGGGTACGGAGGCGGGCCTGGCGGTGGGTACGGTGGAGGCCCTGGTTACGGCCAACCCGGTTACGGACCACAGGGCGGCTCCGGATACTATCCTCAGCAGCAGCAGTCGCAGTCGCAGGACTACGGTGCTGGATATGCGCAGTACTACCAGAACCAATACTCTCAGCAGCAGATCAGCACTCCCTCCCACTAACCTGACGATGACGATTCCCCACTTCCTGCTATTTCCCAACTCTTCGCCGACACTTCGCAGATCCACCTCACACGCACGTCCAGCATTGATTCTCGTCTCCTATTCCTAACATCTGACAGTCAAGTCGCAGCAGTCGGTTCCTGACCCAGTACCCTCCCGCCATTCCAGGTGCCGATAGGATTGGGTTTGTACTCATCGCGTCCGCCTCCTAACCAGTCGCATCACGAGGACTTTCGATTCCTGCGTTGTAACTCACTAGGTCCCTAATTACCATGTTGTATCCGAACGATGAAGTAATCGGAGCGTTTTTTCTGTGAATTGGTTGATAGAACAGCGCTGTCTACGACGCGGCCACAGACTTCCTCTTTTTCTTCTTTCGTTTCCGCTTCGGCGTGGGCGGCTCGGCGTCGTCGTCTGTCTCCGCCTTCCGTTTGTGTGTGTCCTGGGTGAGACCCACCCACTCGTCATCTCTGTCACTCGCGCGCACGAACAGGCTCACGAAAAACCCGTTCGTTCCGTCTTCACCCGGAGAACAGCGAACGAGAGACTCGGCGTCCGCTGCCGACGAAGATGTATAAGGGTGGTGATAGAACTAGGTGAATTTCAACACACCTGCTTGCTCCATCTCCTCTGCCATGCCCCGACGATGCCACGCAGGCAGAACCTCCGACCTGGGAGCGAGCTTGAATTTTCCATTGATAGCTTCCTCCGCGTTCAGAGCCTGGCAGACGACGTGCTCGTTTTCGACGGCGTGCACGCTGCAGGTGGAGTACACGATTCTCTGCACGGATTGGACTATGTGGGTGTTAGATGAGCAGTCACTTCGATAAGTTGGAGCTCACAGGTCATCGCATGTCGAATCATCTTGAGCTGGAAGGCCGCGAGCTTGTTCAGCCGTTCCGAGTCCCCGCCGTTCTCGTCCTCTGAAAACGATGGACGTGGTGTGAGCGGAGCTCGGGCTTTGAGGATGCAGAGCAAAGTGCGAACTGACCATTGTCCAGCAAATGATCCATGCGGTTGACGATCCCCGACCCGCTGCACGAGGGGTCTAGCAATCTGCATGCCGAGCGGTAAACGTGTGTACTTGTAGAGTGCCGGGAAGGTGGTGGCTCACATGTGTGTGGCACGGCCGTACTTGGGATCGTCCGGAGAGACGGTGAGGAAATCCGAGTTGACGGCCTCGACGTTGTCGCAATGGGCCTTTGAGAGCATGGTCTTCAGCGTCGAGAAACGCTTCCTGTCGCGCTCGAACGCGTAGAGCTTCACGCGTTACGTCCGAGAGAGGGCTGAGCAGCCGTGGATGTGGGACGACGACGACGACGTGCTCACCTTGCCCTTGTTCTGCATGATCGTGCAGAGGTGCGAAGTCTTGTTTCCGGGCGCGGACGTCGCGTCTATGACGACGGCATCATCGCACGATGGGGGCGAGAGGATGTGCGCGGGGAAGCAGGATGCTTTGTCTTGAAGGATGATCTTGCCCGAGATGTAGAGTGCATCCTCGGTGAAGCGTGTGCTGGGATGAAACGCGAGGAGGTTGGGAATGTGCTGATCTTGTTGGAACGCTTGGCTGTATGCGGGTGCCAGGATGAGCCAGAAGAAGAAGAGGGCAGCACCGTGTGGGGACTCACGCGGAAGACAGGGGATCTCCCTCATGGAAGCCCCGCGCTCGGAAGGTTTCCAGGGCTTCTGCAGCCGTCCAGCACGCGTGGTTGACTCGGACGTAGCGAGGGATGGATGCTGTTTGCGAGGGTTGGGGTCGGCGACGGGATAGACTCGGGGCGACCAACTCACCTGCTCGAGCATCGTCCGTCTGTGCCAACTCGTCAGTCGACTTCGCCCCGCGCTTTATTTTAACCCTCTGGAACTCGCTGCTGAGTCTCGTGCGATGTCTGAGGACGGCTTGCTTGATGGGCCCATCTCCTGCCTGGATGCCTTTGGCGAGGAGGAGATCGTGAACGAGGACAAGTGCGAGGTTCCGCGAATTGATTTTTTTCTCGTACTTGAGAAGCTGGGCTGCGTCGATGACCTCGCCGAGCACCTGCTTGTCTGCAGATATCAGGGGGCTTTAGGTTTTGGAGGAAAACACATCCACAAGGACGGCCTCACATTTCAATGTCTCGATCACCAGGGCAGCGGTCCTCCTCCTGTTCTTTTCGGGCACGGACGCAAGAACGCCCTTGATAGACCCTTTCTTCGCGTCCAACTTATCAAGCACGCCGACCGCTTCGAAGTAAAAATTCATAATGATAGGTGTGCTACGACAGTGTATGAGACGTGAGTCCCGACGTACGGAGGAGACGCGACGACACGTGCAAGTTGTGAATCCCCTTCCGATCCCCCGTCCTCTACTTTTCGCCTAAATCACTCGCATACGTTGTGGGAAGATCTGGAAGACATGTCAGCATGACGTGTGCAAGGACGGTTGTGAATAAAGATCAGGAACAATGTGTGCGTCAAGCATGGGGAGACCCATTCCGACAATGTAGATAAGTATTTGTAGGAAACATCATGTCGGAAGAAGTGTTCAACGCAAGGCAAAGAAACGCACCTCTCTCGTACAAAGCAGGGCGCGAGTTGCGCGATCGAGGAGGCCGAACGAAGGGACTCGGAGAACGAGGGATGGGAGAACGACGTCGGGTGGGAGGAGGACTGTCAAAGGAAATTTGATGCCAGTGCGCGGAACTGCATGTCTGCGGGCGCTTGTTCGGCTGCAGGCTGCAGCGGGTTAAGCGAGTGCACGCGCGGATGCACGCTCTCCTGCCCCGTCACTCTTGCCTTCCTCCGCCGCTCCCCTTGTCCTCCGTTCGCCAACAAAATATCAAAAAGAAAGTACCGTTTCGTTTCATGGTTAGGAAAATACTAACCCTTTCTGCAGTGCCGGTGGACACCGCGCTGTACGACCTTCTCGGAGTATCACCTACTGCCACCGAAGGTTCATAAATGCTTGAACATGCGTTGCAAGGAACGCGGACTGAATAGCATGTTCGTTTCAGATGATATCAAGAAGGCATACAGGAAAAAGGTGCGAGTGTAACGAACTCCGTCATGTCCTCTCTTGCTGACAAGTACCCAGGCCAGGGAACACCATCCAGTGCGTACTCATTTCTAGCTGCGCGTTTACATGATCGGACCTGAACGCCGCTTCCATGTAGGACAAGGTATGTTGGCACTCTCGTCCTGATTGTCCTTGCAGCCTGTTAAGCAGTCCCAAGAACCCGGATGACCCGGAAGCTGGCCAACGGTTCCAAGAAATGGCCGCCGCGTACGCCACAATGTTCTCCCCCATGAATGTTCCACAGCTTACAATTTTCACAGCTACGAGATCCTGAGCCAGGAGGATTCGAGAGACACGTACGATCGTTATGGGATGGAGGGCGTCGAGCGAGGAGGTCCTGGCCGAGGATTCGGCCCAGGAATGGATCCCGCAGACATCTTCGCAGAACTGTTTGGTGCGGGCATGGGCTTCGGTTTCGACTTCGGCGGACCGGGATCTCGCGGACCACGACGAACAAAGGGCCAAGATTCCAACATCCCTTACGAAGTCACACTAGAGGACTTGTACAACGGCAAGACCGTCAAGATGAATATGGAGAAGGAGGTCGTATGCGGGGTCTGCAAGGGGTAGGCCTCCCAATTCCGCATTATTTTCATCCTGATCTGAATACTTCATGTGTAGCTCGGGCGCGAAGGGGAGCGCGAAACCCAAGCCTTGCGTCAAGTGCGACGGCAAAGGTTGGACCATGGTCACAACAGCGGTAAGCGGCACGCGCTTTGTCTGGCATGTCGTGACCGTCTTCCCCAGCTTGGCGCGCAACGACTTGGCACCCGCAAAGCAATGTGCACAGAGTGCGAAGGGCGCGGCGAGAAGCTACGGGAAAAGGATCGGTAAGCACTCCTTTCTAGTCGCCCGCCCGCTGGCCTTCGTCATTGAGTGGTACGATTAGGTGTAAGAAGTGTAAAGGAAACAAGACTGTCAAAGAGAAGTCGCGGCAGGAAATCAACATTGAGCGCGGCATGGCAGATCGGCAACGAATCGTACTCGCGGGTGCAGGCGATGAGGAAGTAAGTCCTCGGTTGTTCTGTGTGCCTCGGCGACTCTCGCTTACGTCCGTGGCAGCCGGGCATCCCTCCAGGAGATGTAATCTTCACGTTGAGGACTCGCTCACACGAGTCTTTCGAGCGGTCAGGCAACGACTTGCTTGCGACGATTCACATCACCCTTTCCGAGGCGCTGCTCGGCTTCTCTCGTATACTCCTCACCCACCTGGATGGCCGTGGCGTCCATGTCACCAGTCCACCAGGCAAGATCATCAAGCCTGGTGACAGCATCATCCTCCGAGGGGAGGGAATGCCGCATTACAAGACTCCAGATCACAAAGGCAACCTCTACGTCATGCTCGAGATCGACATGCCAGACGAAACCTGGGTCAAAACGGTTGACACCGAGGTACGTGGCATACCCATTTTCGTTGACCCCTTCGGTTAACATCTGGATCGTTCGCCCCAGGCCCTCACAACCCTGCTGCCACCAAAGAAGGCCGAGATGGACCCCAAGCCGGCGATAGTGGACGAGGTGCCGTTCGAGGAGAGCGACATCGTCGACGTGCGTGAAACGCCTTTCCCCGCTGGTTCAAACTTCTTTGATCACGCTTCTGGTTTCCAGTTTGGCGAAGGCGACGAGGAGGACTGGGAGGACGATGAGGACGAGGACGACGACGGGGAGCCCGAATGTCGCCCTCAATGATCCCGCGCCGTCGATCGTTCCTTGCCATCCTCGCGCCGGTGCTTCTTCATGTTGCCCAACGCATCTACCGCACTGTTCACTTGTTTACACCGCTTCACGACTTACGACGCTAGACTACTACACCCTCGAAGTATTTGGTTAAGGGCTCTGCCGGGACCGTACTGTAATCGCATCGCCCACTCGACATATCGCATACCCATAGCGCACACTCCTCACTCTACGTTTTGCTTATACATGCTGCCATCGTAAATACCGTACCGTTGAGCGAAAGCATATTTGGCGATGTTGGATTAAAGCACGAGCACGGCGCGGTAATGCAGGGTAAGGTGCAGCGATATGCGCGACATCCACTTCCATTCGAAGCGAATCATGCTGCGTATGCGGCCATGTAGGGCAAGTACCGGGACCCGTTCAAACGCGTTTCAAACCGTGGTCACATCGATTACACATATGTACGTACGGCTAAGTCGCGCGTTGGGTTAGAAGAAAGGGACGCGAACCTATAACGCACAGCAAACACCGACTGTGAGCTTTCGCAACAACACACTAGCTTTCGCTGCGGAACACACATGATGCCGTTGTTAGCTTTGTCATTGACTGAATTCCATACAATCGCTAACGGCTTGACATCACCGCGACGCCACTCGTCGCCAGCTGCTGGCTTCAGAATATGTTGTAATATCGCGCCAGAGGCAGCTTCGTCGCGGGCTCGATATCCATCAGCTCGCCGTCCGCACACACCTCGTAGGTCTCCGGGTCGACCGTCATCGCCGGCGTCGCGTCGTTCCACTTCATGTCCTTCTTCGTCACCCTCCTGCAGCCCCTCACCGCCTCGCAGCGCTTCCGGAGACCGTACGAGGCGATGGTGCCCGACGCGATGGACACCTCCGACACGAACGACACCGAGTTCAGGGCCGCAGACGCGCCAAACGCGCCCCACATCGGACGTCCGACGAAGGGCTGCACCGTCGGGATGGACGCGTTCGCGTCGCCCATCTACACCACACGCATTTGGCAAGGCGGGAGTCAGCGTGAGTCGGGTCGTGGACACGTGGCGGCGGGCGAGATGCCTGCCAAAGGGAAGCGCGGACGAACCTGTGCCCAGGCGATGACGCCCGACTTGATGACCATTTCCGGCTTGGCGCCGAAGTTCTCTGGCTTCCACAGGACGAGGTCGGCGAGCGTGCCGACGGCGAGCTGTCCGACGAGATGGCTGACGCCGTGGGTAATTGCGCTGGGTACATGCGCGCACAGTGAGTCAAATAACACGAGTATGGTATCACACCGAGCCCCGAGCCCAGACTCACGGGTTGACGGTATACTTGGAAATGTAGCGCTTGACCCTGCAGTTGTCGTGCCCCTCGTGGTCGCCGAGGGCGGTCAGGGGCCCGCGGAACTCGCGCATCTTGCTCGCGGTCCGCCACGTCCTGCTGACCACCTCGCCGACGCGGCCCATCGCCTGCGAGTCGGAGCTGATCATGGAGATCGCGCCGGTGTCGTGCAGGACGTCTTCAGCCGCCACGGTCTCCGCGCGAATGCGCGACTCGGCGAAGGCGAGGTCCTCGGGAATGGACTTGTCCAGGTGGTGACAGACCATAAGCATCTGGCGTGCGCGCGCAGTCAGCATAAGCCAGAAATAAAGGGAAAGGCTGTCCCGTACGTCTAGATGCTCATCTAGGGTGTTGCCGGTATATGGCCGGGTGGGATTGGTCGAGGATGGAAGGACATTGTCCAATCCACAGACGACGATAATGTCCGGAGCATGTCCTCCACCTACACAAAGGTCAGCGCTCAGCCCAGGCCTCCCAGCTTCATGCTTATATGACGTACCGGCACCCTCGGTGTGGTACGTGTGTATTGTACGGCCCCCGAACGCAGCGATTGTACCTAGAGGAACGTGCCATTGTCAGCCGCGGTGTGGATGAGTAGGAAGAAAGGGCACCAACTTTCGACGAAACCACTTTCGTTCAAGGTGTCCGTGTGAATGTTGACCTGCACGTCGTACTTGTCACCGACGTCAAGAGCGCTGACGATTGTGGAGGGCGTTGAGCCCCAGTCCTCGTGCAATTTCAGACCAGCTGCACCGGCTCTGACGATATCCTCGAGCGCGTCGGTCCCGGAGTCGTTGCCCTTGCCGGTGAATCCGAAGTTCATCGGAAGCCCGTCCGTCGCAGCGAGCATGTGAAGCAAGTAGAATGGACTCGGGGTGCACGTTGTGGCGTTCGTGCCCGAACTGGGGCCGGTGCCGCCTCCTATCATCGTCGTCGTGCCTGATGCCAACGCCTCAGTGACCTGCTGCGGGCAGATGTAATGGCAGTGGACGTCGATGGCACCGGCCGTGACGATGAGCTTCTCGCCTGCGATTGCTTCCGTCGAAGAGCCGACGACCAGGTCGGGATGGACACCAGCCATAACATCTGGGTTCCCAGCTTTCCCGATGCCCTTGATCTTGCCGTCTTTGACACCGATGTCGGCCTGTTGGGACCTTAGTGCATATGTTCAATCGTTAACAACCCGACTTGCCTTGTAGATGCCGGACCAATCCACGATGAGCGCATTCGTAATCACAAGGTCGAGTGCATCAGCGGCGGGGCGGCCTGTAGCCTGGCCCATTCCTTCACGGATAGTTTTGCCTAGGAACTCGATCAGTATTTCCGAAGTTACAGCAGACTGACCACTTACCTCCACCGAACTTGACCTCATCTCCATAGACAGTCTGTCACGCACGACGTCAGAATGCTTCCCACGAAAGGGATCATCCACAACCAACCTCATCTCGTTCGACTTCAATCCAGAGCGCAGTGTCCCCGAGGCGCACCCTATCGCCAACGGTAGGACCAAACATCGCTACGTACGCATCCCGACCTATATCCGTGTCCTCGGAGACTTCCAGTGCTCCAGGCTGGGAAATGTGACCAAAGCCCATCTGAACGAGGTTCTGCACGATCTCATCTGTCCGTGACAAGTCGACAATCCCCGTGGCGAGACGATTGCCTCCGGTGACTACTTTTGCTCCCGCGATCGCACACAACGTTACCGTCTTCGTGTCTCCAGGCTCGAATCGAACCGCGGTCCCAGCGGCGATGTCAAGGCGCTTCCCATACGCCTTGCCACGGTCGAAAGCGAGCGCAGGGTTGGTCTCGATGAAATGGTAGTGGGAACCGACTTGGATTGGCCTGTCTCCGTTGTTCGTGACGCGGAGCCTGACGCGCTCCCGC
Source organism: Sanguinoderma infundibulare (assembly GCA_032821775.1). Lineage (NCBI taxonomy): Eukaryota > Fungi > Basidiomycota > Agaricomycetes > Polyporales > Polyporaceae > Sanguinoderma > Sanguinoderma infundibulare. The sequence continues at coordinate 1,057,712 of JAVLRN010000012.1, read as the reverse complement.
CCCTGGTTTATACGAATCCTGTCCTGCTTGACGACGATTGCGCCTGGGGCGTTCTCACGCGAATACTCTGTGGTGTTGACGACGGGAAAGATGTCGTTGGAAGGGACGGGCAGGAAGGAGCCATACAGTGCCGCGTCAAGGTCGCCGTCTTGGGTGCAGATGGGATCGTGAACGGTGACGAGGAACACGCTGTTGGACAAGGAGGCCGACGGCGATGATGCAGGTGGCGAGTGATATGTTCGCAAACGCGGATCGTTGGCCGAATTCCGTGGCGTGTAGTATCGAGAATACAGCTAAATTATGAACACCGTGCATACTGGATGACGCAAGGGGCGTCGGACGTACCCGTCGACGAAGGTGCCTTCGACTTGAATCTCGTGCAGAAGCGCGGGGACGCCGGGCAAGACATGCCTGCGGCCGAGCATGGTCTTCCCATGCTGCATGAGCTCGGCGACGGAATGCTGGCCATCCCGGATGCGCTCCTGAAGCTGCGACGCGATGAGAGCTACGACCTCTGTTTGATTGAGTTGAAGGCCGCGCGCAAGGCGCTTTTGCGCGAGAAACCCGGCCTGGCGACACGTATTCATCAACGTTCGGGTCCGAATAGAGCCAACAACGCACCTGATGAAGGAGTAGCTTGGCCTCCTCTCTGGGAGAAATACGCATGCTTTCGTGCGATGTGGGCCGTGCGAATCAGGAGCACTTCACTCGGATGACGCAGCACCTGAGAATCTATTCGTATGCGTGCACAAAGTGTCGACGTGCCGGAGAACAAGCTTACAGCCGGCTATATGCAGTCCATGAAGTGAAGCAAAGGTCAGTGCGACGTACGACAGTGGTCCCGCAGTCATGATACTGACCAACTCAGGCCTCAGGGGTGGAACTCCAGAGCTAGCTAGACGTCCTGCGCGAAGTGGACAAGGTGAAGCACGTCCTCAGGAGCTGCTCCATACGGATGAGATTTAGTGTGGGCGTAGACGTAAGTCCCTGACATGCGATAGATAAGAGCAGGATAAGAGAGCGCAAGAGTTGGGGTGGCGGCGAGATAAGCAAGGATAAGGAGGTCGTCCAAGCGAGCGGTTTGATTGAGCAGTCGTGATGCCTCGAGGCGGCGCTCCCCACGAAACTGCAGCAGAGTTCAGCCTCTCGTCAGAGTCTCCTCGTCCCATCTCCCGTCCTATCTTCCATATGCATCATCACCCTCTTCTGCTCTTCTGCTACACTGCCTGGATCCGCTTTTCTTGGACGTTGGACATCTGATCGACTGGACCCCACTCGGACCCTGCTTCAGCTTGACTGCACTGATCGAGCGGGAGCGACTCAAATTATCCAAGACGACGTCGCGCACGGAACAGCCATCGCGCCGTCAGGCCGGTATGAACCTTTATGAAAGGTCTGAAAGGTCATCGAGGATCGTGTTCCGAGAGTGGATGGCGGCGAGGACTGGCTGCGGGCTAGACCGCCTATTGTGGGCAGACCGAGGCAGACCGTAAGTATGTACTGAAGTCACGGCTTATTGTGCTCGGAGACCTGCATGACCCCAACAGCACTTGTTCCTCTCTCACGAGCGTGCATCCTTGGGATGTCTCCGTTTTCCAAGTATGGGGTGCTCTGGACATGGTGCACATCTTTGCTAGGGCGGTAGTGACGCGGTTGGACGAACATCAAGATGATCAACAATTGACCAAGTCTTGACAAACACCTCTGGAGCTCCGACACCTGGCCCTGGCATGGTTGCTGACAAGTCGCACTGCTCCGTGCACTGCACGACAGGCATCCTCGTCTACGGCCGGCGGGGAGTATGGAGGAGGACTTGCCCGATTTAATTTTGACTCTATTCTCGGCTCTCGGAATTGGCCGGCACGTCCACTTTAGAGACTCTGCAGTCACGTGCAGTGGCGCTGCGCGGGATATTATACCCCGCTCGCTCCCGTCGACGGAGGATTGCCCTTTGTCCGCCGTCTCCGTCCGCTCCTTCGCATCCTCTCCCTATAACTCCTCCATGTCGTGCGCCGTCGGCACCCTTCCAGCGACACCATCACTCTCCTTCGTCCCGCGGAAACGTACCATGTCGTTTTCCACCCCCACCTCCTGCAAAGCCGCCCGGACACCCCTTCGTCGCACCGGCTCCTATCTTTCTTTAGCCGACATGCAGGCTCCCGACTACACGCCACTCTACGGACGAGACGGTCCAGCCAAGACCTTTACCGCTGCTGACAGTCTCGTCATCGGCCACTACGACTCCCGCATGCGGAAACGACGAGCGGTACCCTGCCGCACCCCAACCGTGCACGCGATACCCGCGTCAGTCCAAACACACCCTTCTTCCACCTCACCCCAAACCCATCTACCCCCATCTCGTCGCACTCCCTCTCGTCCGCGCAGGTCCTCGCCCCTTGCCCCAGTGCAGCGGCTTTTGCCGGAACGACCTTCCCTACCATGCACCAAGAAGAGGGCACCAGACCTCTACCGCACCGCCATCGAGACCCGCATGCGCATGTCTCCCGTTGGCCGCAACATCTTGAACATGGGCCCGCGGATAGCCATGTCCATAATCTCCGCCACCGAAGCCCTCGAGAGCCTAGTTGCTGCGCAGGGCGACTGGGACATGCCGGATGTGCCCATGGGCGCCTCCTGGGTGGACGTGAGTCCGGATGACTGGGAAATGGTCGAGTGCGACGCGTAAGCACTCCACCGCCCCTTCACCGTCATCCGCGCGTTCTCGCGACCGAGAGAAGCTCTTCGTGACACACGGAGGTGTGAGCGGCAGGCTCACACGACACTCCCTCTCGCCGTCGTGGTGGACGAAATGCGGCGGGCGCGACACCACTCGTTCAATTCTTCGGCGTCGGATTCTCATCCGGTCTTCTACTTCATACGGGTTTTTATTGGTTCGTTTGTAACTTCGGAAGCATCACTGGACTCTGTAGAATACGGGTTGCACGCCACTCTCCCACCTGTAATAACTCATGTACATCACCCCACTGTATCCCACCATGCGCTATCACACCCGTTAACTCATCCGGGCGTTTTTTTCGTGCCTACGTCGCGTGTGTAATAAGGCTCGGGCGTGTTCAGCATTCGTCCAGGCGGTCCAGAGCAATGGATCACCGATCAATTTCGGATTCTTGGCCCAGACATTCTGGAAGGACGCGACTCAGCGCTCGTCAACGCTATGGTGGCTGTGGGCGAGCCTTGGAAACGGAGTCCTTGGACTGAACGGTAGCTACTAGTACGCTACTGAACGTCTTCTTCGACCACTACCATCAGGCTCAACTCGTCCGTCCTGTCGTCAGGCCTAATGCCACTGAGAATGATCGTCCAGAATTCGCGATGCCACGCCATGCCGTATACACCAACAACAGCTGCACTTACCCATTGCAAATCTTATGCCCTCGCATGTGCCAGGAACGAACTCTCACATGCCGCACGCTGGTCGTCGGTTGCTGTGATGCGGTATATATTCTTCTCTCTACCTTCTTGTTAACGAACACACGTGAATCACCCACGGGCGGCGATGGCGGTCGTCTTCTCATCGCAGATTGCCTTCGACAGACTGCATTTTTCCGGTTCCTGTTCCAGAGTACGCCGTACCAACGAGGTGCATGGACTGGGCATGTTCGCGCCGTCAGATCGAGACCAAATCGCATCTGTCAGGCTGCATCAAAAACATTGCCCTGCTTATGTCGAGTAAGCTTTTATGCATTTTGCTGAGCAGCCCTTCGCAGGAAACCGACACGCTGTGAAGGGCCGAGGTCGGATCGCCGTCATGTGTTGCCCGGTTCCATGGTCGAATGACTGACGGTCCATGTGGATTCGGCGAAGCGCTCGGCCCCCATCCCCTGCTCGCCTGTTCATGATGTTCTGAAGCGCATGGACTCGCGCAGCTCCACGGCTAACCTCCAAGTACAAAAACAGCGGCGTGGACAGTCGAGGAGTAGCCAGCAGACACTGCTCTCCTCGTCCGTTGCCACACTTCCGATAGCGCTGCAGACATGAAGGCTCTCTCCGCTGTTGTTACCCTCGCCGTTGCTACGACCGCTTCGGCGCGTACATTCACCGTCTACAACCAGTGTCCATTCACCATCTGGTAGGTCATCGAGTAAACTGCTCGGACATAAGCTGACCGACGCCCCACAGGCCTGCTGTAAGTGTACACCCGTGGTAGGGCCGCGTATTCTCCTGGTGCTGAATTCTTCCGCAGATCTTCACCGACCTCAATGTCGGCTCCGCGACGCCGGATTACACCACTGGGTGAGTATTCCGTGTTCTACTGGTGTCTGGATACATGATAACATCGCTTACTCGCTCCTTAGATGGGCACAGGACGCGTTCCAGACTGTCTCCTTCAGCGTCCCCGACAACTGGCAGGCTGGTCGTATCTGGGTTCGTACTAGGCTCCGCTTCTACGTGAAATCTCTCCATACCCACCAATCATAACCCGTCGTACAGGCTCGCCGGGACTGCGACTTCAGCGTCAACCCGGGACCCAACTCGTGCTTGGACGGTGGCTGCAACGGCGGTCTCGTCTGCGACCCCCACACCGGCACTGTACGTCATTTGATCTTCGCTCCGAAAATATCATCGCGTTGATACATTCTATATTTAAATCCATATGTACAAAGGGTGTCCCCCCGGCGACACTCGCCGAGTTCACACTCGGGATCAATGGCGCGCCGGACAACTACGACGGTGCGCAGGACTTCAACTTCTTGCCTTGATCGTTTCCCGCGCGATGCTGACGTCGAACCGTTGCCTCCGCAGTGTCCTTGGTTGATGGCTACAACTTGCCGCTCAGGATCAGTAACGACAAGGGCTGTCCGGTAGCCGACTGCCCGGTCGACCTCGGTCCCAACTGTACGTCTCGTTTGTTCACCCATCCTCAGGCTCCTAAGTAAGACCGCTGAACTTTTTGGCTCGGAAACATAGGCCCAGCTCCCCTCAAGGGTCCCTTCGACTCCACCGGATTCCCGGTCGGCTGCAAGTCTGCGTGCGAAGCCGGCCTCGGTGGCGACCCTGGTGAGTTGACTACTTCGCGTGGGCGCCGACGCCAACTGTCCGATGCTCTATCTGACGGCGTTTGATGGCTTCCCGTCCCGTCCGCTTCACAGCGAACAACTATGACTGCTGCACGGGCTCGTACAACACGGCGGCAACATGCCCGCCGTCCGGGGTCGACTACTACTCGTACTTCAAGGGCAACTGCCCGAACGCGTACGCGTACGCGTTCGACGAGGCGAGCGGCACCGCGCTGTTCACTTGTGATGCCAGCCTTGCGGCGGACTACACCATCACGTTCTGCCCGTGAGCGGGAGGGACTCGCGCGGACCACGGAGCGAACGCTAGGTGCATGCACGGAGTCTCTTTGAGGAACAATGTATAACGAATTGGTATGACCGGAAATCATAAACATGACTCTTTGTTCAAGATGGTCGGGATGGATTTCACAACTAGTATAAGAGCATCTCCCGTCAGGACCTTGTGTGCAAAACATTTGTGTCTGACATTCTGTGGCCCGTCTCGGACCCCCGGTAATGTCGAAATGCCCATTTATAAGAGGCAGGTTTACACCGGGCCACCATGTGGCGAATCACCGGCCGCCCACATTTCTCCCCACCGTGTAAACGGTTACCCGGGCCTTCCGGTCATTTGCTCCGAGTCTTGGTCCTCCCTGCCGCGTGAGTCGGTGACTTGCTCTCCATTCATGAACATGTCGTTCTCCGAGCATTCACGCAGAAGGAAGACAGAAAGGAACAAGAGAAAGTCTGCTAGCGACTGAGGTGACGCACGATAAAACCGAAATTCAGCTTGTTGCTACCGCTGCGTGGGACGGTTTCCTTGTTTACGCATACATTTCGCACTATGGAATTTCTAGCTAAGGCCATATGATACGATGGACATTCGAAGGTACTATATAGCAACGGTTCACGCCACAATTGCTGTGGTAAGTTCCGAGCGGCAGTGCTCAGTATTCGAGGGTTGATTACACGTGTTTATCGGACAGTTAGCCGAAAGGTTAGGTTGACATCGGCGCTTCCGAACTCCCGACCACCACCATGTCCAGCGACTCGAGCTTGCGTACTCTGCTTGAAGCGTCCCAGTACAGCGCATTCCTGGACATACCGACGTCGGCAGTATGGGGACGCCGAGGCGTCCATGTATGCAACATGTATGCGTCCTTCATCGGCTGACAGGCCAGTTTGGCGGCTGGACCACGCGGCACGGTCAATATCCACCATTGCATAATGCAAGTCAACTACAACACATGGTGCGGAACTCACCCTCCCTTGCGATAAGTTCATATGCTGACGCATATCAGGACGGCCATAGGCACATCTTCTAGATCCATTGGCAAAAGCCCGACTTCTCAATAGTCTTATGGACTCCCGCCAAGGATTCATATCCTTACATGGCAGGCTGGCAAGTTGAAATTTACGGGGGGTGGAATACACTGTAGAACGCCTAGGTCAGGTATGTGCCCTGTCGTACCCACGATCGTCCAGCACACGCACTGATTGTCCTCATCACTCTCATCCGATGATCGTCACCAATGCTTCTGAATGTTTCCGCTCAAGAGTCGTCAACGAAAGACGCTCTTGCCGCGACGTAAGTTCTCAGCAAGTGTTCCGAGCTATGCACGTGTCTTCCTGTCCTCATGGGCCTTTCTCATCATGCCAGCGCTTCAATTTCGGCCAAATTATTGCGGCAACAAGGTTGCATAACGCTTTGGCCCATTCATTTCCGGGTACTATGCAAACACGGGTTCATGACCCTTCGACCGTGAATGCCGTCACACACATCGTGATTTATTACACAACGTGCAAACAGCGCGTTCTGCTCTTCCTCCTCCGGTGTGTTCTCCCAGTTTATGACCAGTCGTCATTGCTGATAGAACTGTAAAACGCTCACCGGATCTGACCACCCGCACTCAGGCTAAATTAGCCTGGTTTGTCGGTGAACCCATGGACGTGCAAATCAGAAAAGGACGCGAAAATGGGCATCTTGTCCTGCGCTTGTGTCCATTCAATCCTTCGCCGTCACCTACATGCCAATGCCGGTTTTATTCATCCGATATATGGTCAAGCGTCCTTCTTGACATCGGTCCTCGTGTGCTTGCTTCCCGGCCTGGAACGTGCCAGCGCTGTAGTAGCGCTGCCCCAGGAAATGCTTCCGCGACGCTCCGGTACATTCCGCCGCTGACTTCCTTCTCCTCGTTGACGAAGTGCTAGGGTTATACCGAGATCCCTGCCGATGCGATCTCTTCTCCCCCGCTGGCCGGATACAAACCGGTCAGACTCTGGCGCCCAGGGTGGAACGCCGGGATCTCCAGAAGGGGCGACTTCCCGGAATGCAAGCTATGGGGCAGCAAGAACAGGGGGTTACTGCGTAACCTTGACGGCGCCTTTCAAGAGTGCTCATCGGGTACAGAGATGAAATGCCGTTCCAGTAGTTGTCGCACGTGTCGTCTTTCGAATCGGAGGTGGGTTGCTTGGCGTCCCTCACTTCAAGCGCACCCGGACATTAGTGATATATGATTAGATGTTACGCCATTCCCATGAAAGTCCCTAGGAAAACCGAGGGGTGGTGTCCCACACCTCCAGGCTTCGGCGCTGGAAGCTTTGGTAAGATACTTAGCTCTTTCTTATCATCGTTCTGGCTTGAAACCCTCTGACCTTGGACTAGGATCGCTTTATCACCCATGCGGCATAAGCAGTCGCTTTAATCATCAGCATTCCGGGGACCAAGTGGGTTGTATGCGCCGCTGCTGATAACGCCCTACCGTTCAGCGTCTATTGCGCGGCCTCTGGTCGTCTTTTCGTCAGTCATGAATCGTGAATCGCATACAGGCCACTATGAACGCCATTACACGACTGCACCATCTGCTCCAAGTCTCCAGGATGACCCCGAATGCAAACGTGTTTTATGACGACCAAGGTTGTCAAGTTCTAGACGCTTCGCGATGACTACGTACGTCAACTGCCTACCGGTTCAACTGCTGGTGATGACCTCTGGACAGCTTCCCGCCACTCTTCCTATTCGCTCCCTCGGCCACGACCTTTCTACCGGGGCACGGGCCTGAAGCCGCACACGTCTGCAACACCATCGGTCAGCGTTAGCGTTTAGGCAAGCCGCCCGTAGAGCGCCATCGAGGCTTCGTTTGTCTCTCCATGAACTGTCAAGAACAGGTGACTGGGTCGCGTGTAGAAGGTAACGTCCGTCATGTTATTCACCCTCACTTCTCTGTAGAGAGTTGCACGGAAGCCGTCCTGGAACCGGTTTCTTGGTCAGGTACTGAGGCGGGGACCGGTAACCTTATCGCCTTGCGATGCCGTTCCCCTCTTCTTGCCGGACATGAACCTGGGGTGCGTACCGTCTTGGTGATCCAGAGATAGGGCTACCTATCAGCAGTGGTTCTGCCGCAACCGCAGGCGCGCCATTTGCTCGTACAGCGGCTGCGGCGAGTCGCCCGTCGTGCGTGAGATCACTGCCGAGCAATATGGCCCGTAACGGACAGACACGCCCCCGGGAAAGCGCATAGACGTCCTTCAGTGCCGTCCAGACTCAATGGAACGTCGATTCGGCGGCCCATAGTGAGTGTTCTGGGGCCCTTAATTACATCAGCACAAGGGGCACAAGGTGTCAGTTGTGTCTCCCGTCAGAACGCCAGGATCATGGTTGTGTCTTTGGGGGTGCGAAGGGCAGTCGACTGCTCCGACCGTCAATGTATACGTGTGCGACGTGCGATTCAGACGAGAACCACTGAAATAAACAACCGCTCCGCGGACTACGTCATGTTGAAGCTTGCGAACCATTGGGCTGCATCTAGCAGCCAGGGGCATGGAAAAGCACAACGCAAGGACAGGATAGAGGATATTTTTCGTATTCACTATCGTACAGCGGCAGGTATACATGTGGCAATGTGCATCGGTATGTGTACAGTCTGGCTACCAGGCCTCTCGAATTGTCTTGTCAGGCGACCATCGAGCGAGTTGAAATACAGGAGCTAAACCAAACGTAGAGCGGGGGGTCTATACAAAGGTGTACATGCACGGGACGGCACAGCCAGAGCAGTGACAACAGGCGTATCGTATTTTGATCAGCGCATTCTCTCGAATGCGGGGTGTGTGGCGTGAATTTGAATGCTCGTGTGAAGCGGCGCGAGGGGGGATGAGCTGTAAGCGACATGTCTGGATCCGCGAGATGCAGGGTGCACCCTACGCGGCCCTGAGTGCGTCCTCGAGGGGCGGATGCATTTCTTCGGGATTCCCGATCCAACGGACAACACCGTCTTTGGGAGTGATGATAAACGCTGAGGTGCAGGCGATATCAGTATCAGCGCAGAACGTTCGTAGAAATGACCAGAGTTTCATTAAACTCGAGAACCGCTGACGCACCTAACGGGATGGACAGATTTTGGCCGGGCTGGAAGATCGCTGCGATAGAGAACGCTGAGTCAGCCATCTTCGAGGGCCACTTCAGGGTCACTTCTCTGTTCCCCGCATCCTCTGTTCCTCACATCGGTTCGCCTGCCAGAATGGGGAATTCGCCGAGCGCAAACCGAACCACGGGACACATGGCAAACGCGCAATTGACGGAGACAGGCGGGGGAACATGACGAGCGACTCCAGGAACAAGGAACAAAGGAACGGGGACACGCACAATTGACTGCAACCCGATGGGTGTCGATGATTACTGGGAACTTCATGTCGTCGCGCGCCGCGACAAAGGCCTTGACTGCGGCGACATCGATTGGTGCGTTCGTGAAGATGCCCTCAGAGTTGAAGGTGACGACCCTGATCTCTGGACGCGTTTGCGCGAGCATCGACAGGTCCCGGAAGACGGCCAGACATGGCTATTGAGGAGTGGGAAAATCGCGGTCCGTCAGCCCATGGCAATTAAGCCGTGTATGTTGCCCTTCTCGCACGTACCCTACACCAGCTGGACGCGCGGGAAGCATCGAAGGCGGAGAGATCTCGGTGTCAGTAATCGCTCTGATACACAACACACGAAGAAGGACGGATGCGCGCAGGGAACTGGGGGTGACACCACGAGCTCGAGCTTGAGCGTAAGCCTGCCCACACCGACGAACGCCCCTCGGGAACGGAACCCACGGGTAGCTGCACCGGGCACTGCGTGACGTAAGGCGCTTCCTGAGTGCTCTTGCGCCCGCGGCGGCACGGAACTTCCACCCCCGAACCCAACTATGTAGATGCGCGAAGGTGCAATTCCGCCCAAACCGGGAACAAGGCGCTGGAGGGAGACACGCACGATGCCCACAGCTCAATCACGAGCAGCTTCGCGTCCCGCCAGCCGTCCAAGGAGCCGTTGACGACTTCGAACGGGCCCGTGTCCAGCCAGCGCAGGTCGACCTTCTTGCCCAGCAGCGGACTCTTCCACCCCCGACGCAGGAACGGGGGCGGGCCCTTCCTGAACTGCGCCTCGAGAGCGTCCCAGGCGGGGAGCTTCGCCCTCGTCCAGAAACGCTGTACGACCGCCGAGTCGTGCTTCGCCTTGAAGTTCCCTATATGGTAAGATCGCACCGTCAGTGACCAAGAAGGACCGGCCGCGGGAGACCACGGTAGGCGAGTCGGCAATGCGCCTGCCCCGCCGCCTAACCCGAGAACTGGGCGGCTTCCGATCAAGCCGGGGCGACGATCTACTCACCGACGGCGGCGTTCCAGCGCGCTGGACAGGACACGGTGAAGTCAGACGTCAGCTGGGGGGCCACAGGCGGAACAAGGAGAGGCCCGCGCACGGCGGGTCGACTCACCTTGGTCCCACTTGTCCTCGTAGAGCTCCTGGAAGACAGTCCAGATGTTCGTCCGAAAGTCGACCCTCGCCGCGACCTCTGCCGGGGTCTCCGGACCGAGACTCGGAGCAGGACCAGGAGGAGCCATGTCCGGTAACGTCGCGCGGCAGATGGGATGACGTTGCGCTTTGCGAGACCTGGGTCCAGAGAGCCTAGGCTAGTGCACCGATCCGCGTCGAAGACTGTGTGCCCCAAAGGACGGCGTCGGCAGTCAGTCAAAGGGAGCCACAGCGGCATATATACCCATTGGCAGCACTCACCGGGTGCTGTAACGCTGTCAAGAGCGAGAAGCTGTCAGACGGCGCCGGGTGGTCGTACGCTGGAAGGCAGCGTTCATTGAGCTTGCGCTGCGGGGAGCCGGAGCGCGTTATGGGGGTGGGCACGCCTCCGGGCGGAGGAGGAGCTAAGTATATGGTAAACATGTCTAAATGCGACCTTAGCCGTGGACCCAAAGATGGGAGGAGAACCAAAGTTTCATTGATGCCGTACCGAGAATGGCTGGAATTCTGTTTGCTTGATCTGCAGACGCACAACTTAGTCAACGAGGCCCAGGCCGCCCCTTCGCCCCGTTAATCAATCATTTGCTAGAACTCCTCGGCGCTCCCTTGCCGCGTGGTTCATGAAGGTCCCTCGTCCGCGTCATGAGTGGTTCATGCGGGTCAGGGAATTCATTCAGAATCCCGTTTATTGCCCATGGAGCCCAAGCCTTATGGTAGGCAGTACGTACGGCGCTAGCTGCTGTATGTAGAATAGAGGTCGAGCAATACATGTTTTGGGCCCGGAGGCCAAGGGGCAGGGAATCTACCCAGTCTACTGATTGATTACTGCTGAATATAACGACGACAAAAATGTCGGACACCGATAATTGGACGTTGAGGGGTTCGAACCCTCGACCTCATGCAAGTTGCAAACAATGCAAAGCAGGCGCGCTACCACTGTGCCAAACGCCCATGAAGTGTTGTTAACCCTTCCTTGCTGTTGTCAATCGCAGCCATCGTAGGGCAACCTACGACGGCAAATATCGCTGCTAATACAACACAAATATAGTGGTATAGAACACCCAGCCCCTCCCAACGATGGTGTAATCGCCGTCCAATACGTCATCGTCCCACACGGGCATGCTCCGACTTCTTGATTGTCCGAGGCTGAGACCCCGAGCGACTCAGAGCTACCAAGATCTGAGCACGGTAAAAAGATTCCAACGCCACTCGATGGTACACTCTGCCTCGAGTGCAGACGATACTCGCGCACAATGGAGATATACGTATCGACTCCGCCGGTGTTCACTGGCTCCCGGCGCGTGCTCAGAGGCTGTCGTCGTTCGTGCTACGGCCGTGACCATGGCCAAAGTACAGGCACCGTCCTGCGGAGGTGATCAGAACGGAAGGACGTCGCGATCGACAGCGCCGCCGTTGGCACGGAATCATGAATGTAAACGTTAATGAGATGGATGAACATCCGGCCGCCAAATATTGGCGAGAAACTTCCGATCGACACACCAGCGCGCCCCTGCCCTTCTACGCAGAAGGTAGGAGCTTATCTGGTGTTCCGATATTGGGTATATGGGGTCGGAGTACGGCCCTGTAGCGGCGACATCGCATTGAACGCCCGAGCCGCATGACACCATAAGCAGCTTCCCAAGGATATGTATGTGCGTGCATTCGGGATCACTCGCTAGGAACGGGAGGGCACTCACCGCTTGTATTCTTGCCATTTTGGATCATTACCAAACTTCTTGTCCCCAGAACGCTAGACGCGAAGTTAATCAGCGGATAAGCCATCGGCTAGGGTCGAGCACTTCCTTCGCCGACGCCACGATATCATCGAAGCACAGCGTGGGTACTCACCTCGAGAGGCGGAACGCCTGAAACACGTGTAAGCAAGAACCAAGTCAGAAGCGGGCTCGCACCCGCGATCAGCCATGCGCCACTCGGGAAGAAGGGTGACCGTAGGGACCCGCCGGCGAGCAGCCACATTCCGGTCCAGAGGCCAACTTCGCCAACGTAACTGCGAGGCAATCAATATGATTAAACCATTCTGAGGACAAGGGCAGACGTCGACAGGGAATCGTGTACGTACTTTGGATGGCGGCTGATACCCCACAAACCGTTGGCGATGAACTTCTCATCATGCTCCTTGCTATCCTTCGCACGACGCCAAGCGGACTTCTGGCGGTCGGCGACTAAGAGCCCCGCGAAAAACCGGATGCATTCCTCAGTGATCGTTCTGCATCGACGTCGTGATTACGTACCGATCTCGAATAGCCAAGATCCTGCCCACAAGGCCACCGAGAAGTAATCCAGGGGTCTCAGGCTGGGGTGATGAGCCGGGGATAAGGTGTTAACCTAGAGAAACATTGGCAGGTACGTCAGACGCCGAATACAATGGCCGCTTCCGTCGCAGTCTTTCGGGCATGTCATGATGGCTCTTACATCACTAGGACCCCATATATGCGTGGCGAAGTTTGCTTACCAAGTAAACAGGGAGGCCGACAACCATGACCCATGTTGCTGTATGCGCCTGTCAGTTAAGGTCTGGGGTATAGAAAGCAAAATGTACCCTGTGCCATCCAGAAAAACGTAAATCTGCCGGGCTGATGCTTGACTTTGTCGAACCGCGAGTCGCCACCGGCTTTCAAGGCTCGCTTCATAGAGAGTCAATGACGTGCGTGGTAATCACTGGCCTGGGTGACTGCTCTTACCAAGAAAAGAAAAGAGCCCAACCTCGTGGACCAGGCCAAGATTGCTGCGTTCAACAATATCTGCCTCGGGGCCAAAGAGGTTATAGAGGGAAGGGTCGCAGTGGGAATACAGTCCCAAAACTTGGCCTTGAGGTGAGGATAGTACAGCGACACAAGAGTGGTGGAGATGAAGCCAAGTGAACCTCCGAGGTCATAAAACATTTCGTTTGCTTGAGGAACGAAAATGGCGGCCAAGACTATTTCCACAGGTCGTCACCATCCTTCTGGCGTCGTGTTGAAGCCGATACAACGGCGCACCTGACTGAAGCCCGTAGGCTGAGGCTGCTGCCGGTAGAAGCTTTGAGAAGACAGGCATGCTGATGGTCGTCGCGGACGAAGAGTGGAATCGTTCAGAGAGTGCCAAGTCTGCTCAACATCCCCACGCTGGCTGAATCCGGCAAGCCCTCGCCGGCCCGGACTCCGCGGGTAACGGAAGTCCAGGACGGCGTTCCCAAATTTAAATGGTCCGGACACAAGAACCAGAGCGAGTTCTTACCCGAGCTCACTACAGTAAAGCGGAATACTATGTCCACAGTTTGCCTCTCCGACTAGGAACAAAATTTAAAAACAGTATTTTTCATAGAACTGTACTAAAATACATTGGGGGGGAGTAGTGACGAGCAAGTTGACATGACAGTTGACACGACAGAAGCATATTAAGGCAAACACGCGGGAGTTCAATACTGCGAATACCGTATCCTGAAGAACTGGAGCCATTGAGCATGCCTTCGGTTGGACAAAAGTTGTGAAGCCGTACCTGTCCCAGGACCGTCGTTCTATTCTACAACAGCGCCATCCTCCCGAACGCCCTCCCCAGACTTCTGTGCCGGCGACAATGGATCGGGGGGGTGGGAATGAGGAGTCGGAGACCAAAAACAGCGTTGACATGAGATCTTTCTGGTCTTGGAGGGGTAACTTGTCATCCACTGGATCTCTTCGGGAATTTGAGGGAGGCTATCTATGAAGGCCACAAACGCCTCTCGCATAAGACGTGTGGTCCGCAGGCTCCATATGTACGAGAGCTTTGCATTAAACGCCTCGTCCACTGGCCACGGGTGGACTGTGTACCAGTCAGTGTTGGGAAAGTTGCAGAACAGATAGACATTCTCCATATACTCGTCGAATCCGTCGTCGTCGTCGTCGTCGTCGGGTTGTGTCGGAGTATGCGTGGGTTTGCGGGTAGGGCTTGGATCTACCCCACCGGACTCGCGGGGACGGTGGGCCTCGACCTTCCGCTCAGTTGAGCTCTCGGAAAGGGCAATGCTTTGGGTGTCGCCTTGGTCTGTAGAAGACATCGTGATGTGCAGATGTGGTACGGTGGGTGGGGTGGATGCCAGTGAGCAGGGTCGGTTGGGTAGGCTGGGTGGAAGAGCAACTTGCAAGTTGGGGGGTCGAGCGTGACTGCGCTTTTAAAGCTTTTCCGGGCTGGTGCGAGTTGCGGCACGGCGCGACCGTCCAGGCGGGATCTGTAGATCTGAACAGCCACTGCGAGGGCAAAGAAAGTGCAAAGCAGCTCCAGCACAAAGCTAGTCTTGCAATCAATTGTTCTTTCCAATAAGCTTGATAGCTTGCGATTCGCTTGCACCAGAGCGGCCTCGGCCGTGCATTGTGAGCAACTCGGCAATTCCGTGTGCATTGCCAGGCCGGGCGCTCAATCAGCCTCCCGCGCCATCCTTCCTGTCTTACGACTTCCACCATTGATTTTCAGCATTTCAACAGTGAGTATAGCAGGCAAGCGAGACCGTCACCTGTGAACCTGTCGGGGCCCTCGTCAAATCCTCACTTAACCTTTGGACTCAAGCATCGGGAAGGAGGCGTGAGCATCACGAATTCTCGTAACACGTGTGCGCCACTGATGTAATGTCTTGGTCCGTCTCTTTGTTCTTCAAACTGGGAAGGATACACAGACATTGCGTAGCTCCCAAATTCTGCAGGAGTACTCAGGGAGTACTCTCGTTACGGCAATCAGTTCTCCACGCCATGAAAGCTCGCGGAGTTTCCGCGCCATGAGCTTGCACACTTGAACAAAGAGCGATGGCCTTCAAATACCGAGTCGTTCGTGCTCGCAAAGGTCAACATCTCTCTCATCTCTTCTGTCTTCCTCGCGAACTGTGTTCCACCCACCATGAACAACTGCGACAGCTCGCTCTACGGTGCCCTCAGCGAAACAGAAGATCCCCAGTCCCGCGACTCGCGCATGGATCGCCAGGCAGATCCTAACCACCACAGGAGCTCCGAGGTGGTCATCTACGACCCCGGTACCCTCGAATCCGAAGAAGACTCTTCCGACGAATACGAGGAGCTCGATTCTTCGAATGCCGACGAACCGCTCGACACACCGCACCTCCTCTCACCAATGTCTCGCCGAGAGCTCTTGGTCGCGATCGCAAGCGCCCCCGAAGAGCACCTCCGCGTGGCCTTCGAGGCGCTGGCATCGCTCGCGAATGATATCCCAGAGGGCATTTTTCAAATGTGCCTTGCGCACATCGAGGCCAGACGGGCGGCCAACGGACGTCCTGGTCACCGTACGCCGTCGCCGCCGCCGGGACGTGAAGTGGTGGCTCGACGTCGACCACAGCACGCTGGTCACATCCACCCTCAACAACCAGTGGATGCTGCCCCTGCAGGTTTGACGAATCCCAGCAGCCTGCAGGCGTTCCAGTTCAGAGGACAGGTCTATCCGGGTCCTCTCGTTCGTTCGCAACCCAACCAGCCAGCGGCTGTGTACTATGGGGTCCCAGTTTACCAGACGGACCCGCGTTCGCAGCCCACGCCGTCGCAGTATGCGCACCAGCCGCACGCTCAGCTCCAGCCGTATGTGCAACAGGGACGTCTGCCACCTGGAATAAACGACCGCCGCGTCGTGCCGCTGAGTGTCGCACGCCAGGCGACCTCCAACGTCGCTGTGCCTGTCAACCCCGCCGCGGCGCACCCTTCACTGCGTCTAGTACCAGCCGCGTCTGCCGGAACTGCGGCGCACGGCATGCAGACGCGGGCAAGTTATGCCGCGTTGCCGTATGTTGCGGGCTTGCAGTATCCCTCCACCGGATACTTCGATTGTCCACCGCAGGGCCTCGTCGAGCGCGGCCTTGCGCTGCAATATGGGCACGCTCCCGCGCCCGGACCACTTCAAGTTCAAGCAGCACCGAGGCCTCCCCACCAGCAGATCGCGGCGCGTCCGATGGCAGCACCCGCTCCAGTCACGACGGGGGGCCAGCTTACATCGGTCCAGACGGCTCCAACGTCAACGCCAGGTCCGTCGGAGCTTGCGGGCCCGCGCTGGGCCACCTGTGTGAAGTGCAAGCGGGAATTCGACGTGGCGAAGGAGCCCGTCCACGGGGAGTGCAGGTATCATTCCGGTATGTCTTGTCTTCACATAGCTTCCTCACCGGGCTCGCCGACTGACCCCGGTAAACGCACACAGGGGTCGTTGAGCCCATTCCCGGCGCGTTCCAGGAGGGCCAAGAATCCGCGTGGGAGCCGGTGCGCACCGCCGCCCACGCGATTCAGTTCGCGTCGAAGTTCGTGTGGACATGCTGCGGCGTGAATGGAACGTACGCGGGGTGCGTGATGGGCAAGCATGTACCCGGCGAGGGCCCGCGAGGCATGAAGCGTGCGAGGGTCGATTGAGGCGGGTTGCGAAGCAGGAGAGGCGGGCGGGTGTGCTGGGTCTTGGGTGGGTAGGAAGGTGTACTAGATGATCGACGTATTAGGGGTTGAGAATGAAGGCGAGGTTGTGATCAAACGTGGCTGCCGTGCGTTGTGAGAAGAGCGAGGTGAGCAGGCAGCGATGGATCCACCAGAGAGTGACTTCCTGGCATGGCGACATTGAGTTGTTGCTTCAATAGAAGTCGTTATACATAGTACTCACTGGAGAGTCACTCTCGATGACGGTGTGGCTAGAAGGTCACTTCGGCATCCCCAAAAACGACGAAATCGCCAGAAACAGTACCCGTGAGGATTCGCATGTTCGACAGTTGCCTCCATGAACATGAGCTCGCGCGGTCTCGTAAAGTCAGCGAACAGAAGGTGCGAAGTAGAAGATAGGTGACCCACTGTCATGGCTGACAGACGACTCCTCGACAGGTGCCGTAACATTGTCCTCGTTGCGTTCTGCAGCGGATTCGAGACTCGATATTTGACCTTCATCCACTTCCCGGACGAGTATCGTCGAAAGAAGGAAGTAGTTCGAATCATCAACTTTCATTGACGCCAACGCACTTGGGCTGCCTTCTAGCAGGGCCTTGATGGCAAAGATATCCGATCGACTCGGCCGAAGCGCTGATTGAGCAGGCAGTGGGTAGACGGTACTCCTTACGACGAAGTCGCTCTTCTTTCGGGCGACTTGGGCTGCGGACGCGAGGTAGAACAATGACGGGTCTATGATGCACGGGTTTGATGTTTGATGTTGCGCGACATCGTGGTCGGACGGGAGGCTTTATGTGTATTTGGATGCCTTCACCCCATCAAGAGCCGTCCGAGAGACAGTAGTCATCCGACGCTTCCTGAAGGAAAAGCAGTATCATGTTACACTGATTACGACGTACTGAAAGACACTCACGGGACATGCAGAAGGACTTTTTCGCTTGCATTGGGAGCAATTTAACGTAACCTATGCACTAATTCATTCCCTGGAAGGTAGAGACAATGGTCGAGTGTGGTCTTTGCAGTGTCCGGGACAATTGGCATCACAACCCAGAACACTCCCCTATCCGGGGTACGCAATGATGCCAACGTGAAACGAATAAAGCAGCATATATGATACACACTCCTACAGCGCAGTCTTTCAGTACGTAGAACATAACGTAGTACACACACACCGAGGAAGGATCACATCACATGTCCAGATCGTCGTCCGGCTCGCCCTCCGCATCTACGTCTTCTTCTCCATCAGCGTCTTCCTCTCCCACCTGAACGGGACCGATGGTGGGGACAGTGACAGGGTCGAAGTTGATGATGTACTTGTGCGCGTCTTCCACGGCCACCAACGCCAGAACGCTGAGCGCATCCAGTGCGGGCGAGGGGACAAGCCCGGACGGCGTCGATGCCTTCAATCCCGTCAGGTCACCGCCGATCATGGTGTCATCGCTCGGGACGCTGTGTCTGCTGGCCGCTGTGACGCCCGTCGCAGGAGTGTCTGCGTCGTCGTATCTCGCATCATCAGTGCCTGGCTCTGCGGCGTAGCCGTTGGTGTAAGGCCTCGCCTCCGTGTAGATGGGGAGCTGTTCGTCCTCGTCCTCTTCCTCTTCTTGACGGAGGGCCATGATAGCGGTCCGCGAGGGCCTCGACTTTGGTGTTCGAGGGATGCGACCGTTAGAGGGTCTCTGCGACTTCTGTGAGGCAGCGCCTGCGACGAGCTTGGGGTATGGAGGTAGCGCGTCCACGACACGGCGTGAGGTACGCCGAGGAGCGGACGCCCGCGGGGCGGGGGTAGTCTCGACCTCCGGAGACGAGTCGACACGCCGGCGCTTTCGAGGGGAAGCGGAACGTGGTGTTGAGACAAGACGCGTAGGCACCTGCGGCGATTGGTCTGTGCTCTGTCGCCGGTTCCGCAGCTGACGACGTGGGTTGTCGAGCTCCATCGCAAGCCTCTGAGCGAGCGCAGCATCATCATCGACAGAGGGCGGTATCGCGCCATTGCCGCTGAAGTCGGGCTGTGAAGCGGGGGTAGAGCTGATGTCAAGGCGGGAGCGCGTGGGGTTCTTCCGCCTCTCCGATCGCGACGAGGCTTCTCTGCGAGGCGTATGCGGCCGGCGTCCCACGGGTGTAGACTCGTTGACCGAGTCCCGCGACCGCAAGCGCCGGACGGACGGTGAATCATCTACGTCTCTCGCTCTGTTCCGCTTCGGGCGCGTCCTCTCAACAGGCTCCGCGCTCGGGGACCGTACGTGGTTGCCGTCAGGATCCGTGGTCTCGGACGGAGCAGGGTCTCGGGATGCGCTCGCTCGAACAACTTCTACATTGTCGTCATCGAACAACGCAAACGCAGGTGAGCGCGTCTTCCCGACCTCCACGCCGTCCACCGTCACCCCGTTGCTCTCCGAGGGCGGAGCTTCCGCGCTGGCAGCTCCATCCTTCCCATCGCCCTCCAAAGTCTTGTGCGCACGCGACAGGACGAAAGGGCTCCACTTCAGCTTCTCGGCACGAAGTTTCAAGTACCCCTTCGCCTCCCAACGCACGAGGTACTCCTCGACTTGGTCGGCGTCCCATCGCACTTTATACCGGGTGGGCGGGACGAAGGGTCCCTTTGCCTTCTCGTCATCGTGGGTGGGCGGGCGTTGTAGGTGTTTCCGCGCAATACCGTTCTTGCGGCCTTTGGGAAACTTGATAGTCTGACCTGGGAGCGGTTTGGGTGCTTGGGAAGGGTCGAGGATGGAGATCATGTTGAGGTGTACGAGAGTGGAGTGTATGTCTTCAAGAGTCATCGAGGTAGCTGCGCTGATGTCTGCACCAAACACTCAAGAATTGGATGAGGGCGAGAGGCATTCAGTAAACGTACCTTCTAACCGAGGATTAGGGGGAGCGGTTTGTAGATAGCGCATTAAAGAAAGAGTCCAATAGTTCCTGTAACCTAGAGCCCCAAGCGCAGAGAGCGGTTTCTCCGGAGAGCCAGCTCTCTGCTCTTTCTTCGACAAAAGATAACCTGCGAGATGTCAGTAGGAATCCTAAACCCAGTGGCATATACGTACTGAAGTCAATAAGTAAGTTTCCCCAACCCTGCCGTTGTCGGACAGGCAGCGTCATGATACAGCTAACGTTGTAGTTTTTCGGACTGAGCTTCTCCTTAGAAAAGTAGCCAACGAAATGCGCCCCGTCTTCGTCCGTTTCCGTCATCACGTAAAAGAGGAAGGGTTCGACATCATAGAAGAGTGACTTGTGGTCCAGGAACATCTTCGAGAGGAGGCAGAGGTTCTGGCAATAGATCTTGTTCTTTCGACCGTCGACTTCGAAAATTGATGTCTTCCCGTCGCGGTAGATCTCGTCGCCCGGTGGGTGCCGCACCTTGCATTTCAGCTGGAAGACATCAGGCCAAGATATTTCCGCACAGATCTACCTAACGCACCTCGTGCCGAGTAGCACTGAACTGGCTCTTCATGTACTTGAGGCAATACTCGCACATCCATAGCCGGCCATCAGGTATGGCGGCGTATTCTTCGGGAAATGGCGCATCGTACCATGTGTCGATGTCGTACTCGCCAAAGCGGATCTTGCGTATACGAAGACCGTTGGGAGGAAACATTGTGTGGGGACCAGGCGTTGCCGTGGAAGGGGCGGGGGACATAGACGAACTGGGAGCGTACGGGGCAATCGGTGTTGCATGGGAGCGTAAAGGACGGGTGGAAGGTCCAGCAATAGGCGTTTCTGGAGGATCTGGAGGCAGTCGTGGAGCTAACCTCTCCTACACGGCGGTCAACATCGGGGATTGAGTATACCAAAAAAGAACGCACCTCGGCCGTTGCCCGACTCCGATCGAACCTCAGCAGGTCCCCGTCTTTGATTATGGTATCTCGGATGTCGCGGTCTTCCACGCTCAGAATGTCATCGAACAGGCCCCGCTCGGTGGGGTCTTCCACCGCGTCCTCACGAGCCTTCCCCTTCCCTCGAGCGGGAACGCGCAACCTGATGGTCGGTGTCTCATTCTCGACAACTGGGGGCGGGGGAGAGCCCACGCGAATGCGAAGCTTCCTGATAGTGGGCATAGGGGTTGCAGCAGGTGGTTCTTGCTCAGCGTCCTCGTTTCTCGCAACTTCCTTCCCTTTCCGACTCCTTCGCCTGTTCGTCCTCCTGCGGGGTGTCTGTCCTCCTGCATCCGCTTCAACTTCAGATGCATCGGTAGTGAGCACATGATCAGGAACATCATGAATATCGGAAGACGGTGGAAGATGATGAGACGAGGAAGCGACGGAGGACTCCCGCGCGGGCGGAGATGGAGGCAAGACTTCTTGGATCTCTGGCGATTGTTCTGGCGCAAAGTCCCTTACAATGTAGTCTTCTGATCCAACCGGAGGGCAAGCTGGGCAATGCCAACGACCCTCTGGGGCCTCGCGGAACGGGGGATTAAAACACGACATGTGCCAACCTAGAGCCTATTAGGCAAGTCATGCATCCATGACCTGGCAGAACGCACCTCGATCGCACAAGTCACATACGAGCATTGAGGCCTGTGGGTGCAATTCAGGACCACCGCAAGTCCTTCGCGAAATGTCGGATCTTACCTCGTTCCCCTTCCGACGGCACACACTGCAGCTCTTGCAGGTAGCGCACTGCCATTCGTAGCTCCGCATCACGTCTCCCATGTTGTCGAGATCCATGCAGGAAGGATGGCCTGCGTAGATCATGAGCATACGCGCGACAGAATGCGTGATGAGCATGTGAAGAACGAGAGAGACCAAGCGGAAGGAACATACCACTACGCCCACAATCGACGCAGCTAACCATCAACTCTGGCTGTCCGTTCTTGTTTTTCGAATCGTTTCCAGTACAGAATCCGCACTCTTCTTCGCGCGCGACTGCGCGTTTCCTCTTCTTGACCGGTTTTGCCGGGAGGGGCACCGGCTCTTGTACGGGAAAGTACACAGGGGGCGGTTGGGCAAAGGGATCGCCCTGAGGACCTTGAGGATACGGATCGACGCGTGATGTATTGTAGGGCGGGTAGAGCGGGGGCGGCTGGGGTGTCTGCCGCGAACGTGAGTTTGCAGTCTCCACGCGAAGAGAATGGACAACAGCGCGACGCGACGCGCTCCGCCGCTTCTGCATCGCGCCGCACGCAAGGAAACATCGGGACGAGAAGAAACACACCTCGCTGCTCCTCGCTATCCCCTCCTCCGCCAACAGCGCTGGGTCAACTGGGGGTTCGCTGAGTGCTGGGTCGATGGGGATGTCGCCACTGGTGCTAAATGGCGTGCCATTATCCCACGACTGCTCGCGGTTGCTGGCCCCGGTATTGGGGAATGGCAAGCCCACCATCGTGAGCGACGGTAGGACGGTGGTAGGAGCGGGGATGGTGCAGAGCGCGAGGATGGAGGAGGTCGCCGTCGTCGACAGTGGACAAGTTGTTTACGGTAGCGCTTTGTTTGGTGATGTGGGGTGGAATTGTAACTGCCGCGGAGATTGCTGAACTCGCTCTCCGTTCGAAGTCTTGCTCAGGGCTCGGCGGCGGCCTGCCACTTGTTCCACTGGCACTAACGACGAGAGAATGAGGCCATTCGACGAGCAGGCAGCGTTCGGTCCAACTTCACGCAAGCCAACCCTGACCCTAATCTCGCCGTCCTGTTCTCGGGGTCCTAGTCCTGCTCGGCTCTCCGAATCGCATTCCCGACCTCGGAGACGGGAACGCAACGGTCGTTGTGTTCAGTCGCACGCACATGATGTGACCACTTGCGTTGACTGAGATGGCACACCCGCTTCCGAGAGAGCTCATCGTGTGCAGTTCTACGTCAAGCGAGGACTCCCAGCCTCTCTAGTGATACTTAAAAGCCTGAAACTCTTGGGTACATCTGGCAAGTAGTGTTCAAGGTGACATCGCTTGTCTTGTGCACGCCCGCACCCGTCTGAAGGCCGCCTGCCGGTGCACAAAGAGCTGCCTGGGCAGATGGGCTCCAGATGGGCTGTGCACTTGAAGGGAGCACGCGGTTCCGGGGTCCAGAGTCGGGACCGCAAGCGCCAAGAGCTTACTGAGCCTCCATAGCTTGCTTCAGCTTGCTCCGGATTCGAGTTGAGGTGGTGGCTTGATCACACGCACACACAGTAACCGTAGCAGTGTATATCTGTCGTTTTGTGTCGATTGCCACGACGAGTGAAGGGTGTCTGCATGGGCTTGCCGGGGACACCCCGGTCGATAGTATTGGCGCCCGTCGCTCGGGGCACAGAGGAGGGCTGTAGACCACAGAGAAAGAAAGGGAAATTTCGCGGGAAAGCAGAGCGGGGGGCCCAAGGGGCGAGGAAGGGAACGCGTGGGCAAAAAAGAGGCGGAAGGAGGGGGACGGGGGCGGGGACGGGGTGAGCAAGCGCGGTTTGGGTAAGAGTGGCTGAAGGGCGTGGCTCGGTCGAACCAAACAACAAATAAGGACGGCCGTGGGCAGCGACACTCTCACTCGAAACTGCTCTGCGCTATATCAGTTTGATAGCTCCCTCTCCCCTCTCTCCCAACCACCATCTCCTCCGGCACATACGCCCTAAATGCAGGCCGCCGTGCACGCCCTCCCTCCACCACTGCTCTCCCAGTACTCGCACCCGTCGCATCGCCTACCACCACCGAGCAACATCGGCGCCATGCCCACTCCCCCCATCACGGCTCGCAAACGGAAACGACAGCAGTTCACAGTGACGTACAGCGAGGTCAAGGAGGTCGACAGCTCAGGCAAGGTCCGCGAGGTCATCGTCATCGACGACACACCCCCACCCTCTACCGTCTCCCCTGCGACTACCCACACTGCCATGTACTCTGCGTCGTACCAACCCCCGGTCTACTCCGCACCAATCCGTACCCGGGCTAGAGCCGCTGCCGAGGCCCAGGCTCTTTCTGCAAGCACGTCCTCTGGGATCACAGTCGCTCCCGCCCCCAAGAAACGCAAACGGGATCCTGCAGACGACGCTGGCACCATCTCCAAGAAAGTGATTACGAATGGCGGCATTCCAAACGCTATCGCACCCACAAAGTCGTTTGCGAGTGGTAGCGGCGTCATTGCGGACGATGTGCGTACTCCCGTCTCCTGTTAGGGCAATGCTGATCTGTCTATCGTGTGTATCAGGCGTCAAAGGACCAAATCCCCTGCGACGACAAAGAGGGCCACTATATCATCGTTCCAGATGATATCATATACAGGCGTTGTAAGTGGCGCCCTCCCGACTGTCAACGTTTAATGTGATTCACTTTCGTGGCTGTAGACCGTACTGTTCGTCTCCTCGGTCAAGGGACTTTTGGAAAGGTGGTCGAAGCCATCGACACCGAAACTAACTCGCGGGTTGCAATCAAGATCATTCGTGCCATTCCCAAGTACCGCGACGCAAGCAAAATCGAGGTCCGGGTGCTGCAGAAGCTGAAGGAACGGGACCCACTCAACCGGCAGTGAGAACGCTTCCTGTTGTTGCATGAGAATCCAGCACGCTGACGCGCGCTTTAGCAAATGTATCCACCTGCTTACATGGTTCGACCACCGCAATCACATTTGCTTGGTGTCCGAGCTGCTCGGCATGTGCGTATACGACTTCCTCAAGGAGAACGACTTCGCTCCCTTCCCACGTCAACACATACAATCCTTTGCTAGGCAACTTCTTGGCAGTGTAGCATGTACGTCTCTCATCCACCTGCCTAACTGCTTCCATAAGCTGACGATATGCTATCCTAGTCCTTCACGAACTTCACCTGATTCATACCGACCTGAAGCCCGAAAATATCTTATTGGTAAACAATGATTATCAAATAGTCCAAGTCCCTACGTCGTCGAAGGTGATATATTTCCAAGTTGTCCGGAATGCGCACAAAGTTGACCCTCATTGGCATTCTTAGCGCGGTGCGCCGACAAGGGGCAAGCGAATACTCCACTCGACGGATATTCGGCTCATCGACTTTGGATCTGCAACCTTCGAGGACGAATACCATTCGAGTGTTGTGTCAACACGGCATTACCGTGCTCCCGAGATCATTCTTGGTTAGTGGCGTCTCTCTCTTGACCGGGACAGCCCTCATCTTATGTACATCATAGGACTTGGTTGGTCATACCCTTGCGATGTCTTCTCTCTCGGCTGCATCCTTGTCGAGTTCTACACGGGAGTCGCGTTGTTCCAGACTCACGACAACCTCGAGCACCTGGCCATGATGGAGCAAGTCATGGGCAAGATGCCAGATAGGTTCGCACGCTCCGGTTCACGAGCAAAACCGGAATTCTTCAAGGAAGGGAGCAAACTTGACTGGCCAAAGCCCAAGGCGTCGCGCCAGAGCAAGAAGGAAGTACGAGCATGCCGGAGTCTACAGGTGAGCTTGACAAATGCCGTATACATGCCCGCAACCTGATTGTGTTTCCTGTTGACAGGAAATCATTCCTGCTACCGACCCTATCAACCGTCATTTTCTGGACCTCGTCAAGAAGCTGCTCACATTTGACCCCGCACAACGGATAACGGTCAAAGAGGCCCTTAACCACCCATACTTCGCGCTACAAATCCCTCACGAATACTGAACGATCTCTCCTGCTTTTCTCTCGATCTCAATCTCGGTTCATCAGAGGTGTCGGTTCAATACGATATGGACTGGCCCATGCTGCCGTTGTATACTCTCGCGCTCGTCTACATACAGTATTGCTATCGCCGTCGCATGGTCGCTATCCCGTCCGCTATTAGTCGGAGTCTTGCCATTCATTTTCGTCGGAGATCATCATCCCCCATGTACAACATGCAGTAGTGTGCAAACATCCCTTTAGTCTTCCACCATTTATCCCTTCAAGGGTGCCGGTCTCCTCCCTTTACCCCTTTGATCGGTTTCCTCCCCCTTCGTCGAGCAGAGTCTCTTCCCTTCCAGGCTCCGTCATCCTTCTTCACCCCCGCGTCCCCGCCCACCTTCATTTCCATTTGGCCATGCAATCTTCTACCCCCGACATCCCCGCCACTTGCCGACGTTGACCGCGACACCCATCCGACTGCTTATTGTTTCTCTGCCACTCCTCGACTCGTCTCATCCACTCAATGCCTCATCTTGTATCTATGCCTAGGCTCCGGTATTTGTCTCTTGTTCGTCCACTAAGTAAGAGTGTACATAGAAGCAACGTCTCTCCTCCCCGGCGCCAGCGCGCGCCTCTGGCGACTGCCAACATTCAAGGAACAAAACCTCCGCCTCCATGCCGAGGAACGTGCGTACCTAACAGTAACTGGAAGGGTCGGCTAATCACCACCGGAGTCGCGCAACGACGATGGCAAGCACCCAGAGCTGGTCCGTGCGCGGAAAGCTCGCAGTGTTCGCAGCCACGGCAGGGGCTACCTTACGTTGAGGGTCAGAATGGCGACGGCCCCGGGATCGATCCGCCCTGCAACTTTCCCGGTTTCCGCAGCTCGGATCTGCAATCCAAACGCTTCCGCGTCCAGGCCGTTCCGACCTCGTTCTTCGTGGAATCGCACGACCACCAGACCAGGTGCGTCTCCGTTCATTCGTCTACAGATTTATCCCTGTGTACTTCCCCCTTGCTGCAGCGACAGATGCACCTCACGGCGTCGCTCGACCGGCCCCGTGTCTCCTTGCCAGCGTGATGAATGATCATACAGCACGGACCAACGCAGACACACCGGAATTCATACGCCACACGGGCCTCGCTGACTCCAGCATCCATCGACATCACTCGTCCCGAAATGGCAATTACCCAACCTCGGCGCGCCCACCTGCCCAGCCCCATAAAGCCCGCCCGCTCCGTCCCGCGCCGCGCTGCCGTCGACCCAAGTTTCCGCGTCCCCGGTCCTCGCCTTCCTCGCTCGCGACCCTCCCCACGCGAGGGACGGCGACGAGAAAGGGTCGTGCCTCAGCACGCTCAATCGCCCAGCGCGAAGACCCCGAAAGAACACGCCCCTTGTGACCAAGCGAGGCCCCGAGGAATGGTACTGGCCGTGGGAGGGTAGGGTCCGTGCGTCCCCGCGCTGAGGCCTGAGGGGCGAGCTCAGGCCAGTTCCGGACGCGGGGCCTGCGTGCTCCTGCCCCACCCTGATATCGGTTGCTCTTTGGAATGGCTTGCGAAATGACTGGACCCGCGGCAACTTCTCGATCCTGGCGGGCGGGGCCGAAGTTCGCACACCGAATACGTTGACAGGACCTGGAGGGGCGCGCAGGGCAACTCTTCGGTGGCGAATAATGGGCGTGCGTGTGGTCATCGCGGGTACGCAACAGGGGAGTTGCCCGAATCCGCTGGTTGTGGCGGGCGACCGTCAGCACGTTTTTTGCCTGTACGTACACGTTTCGACGTTTCCGCCCTCCCGGGAATCCTATCAGTTTCATTAAGGCATTTCCATTGTGCAAGTTACGCGCATACAATGCGCACGTCGTCGCTGGTGTGTGTGTGTGTAACCTACAGGCAGCAAGCGGTGAAGTAGCGAAGCACCGATAACATCATGCAGCACCGTCCGAGTCCATTCGTAGCCAGAAATATACCGATGTCCGAGATAGCAGGCGCCCCAACCGTGACGCGCAGAGCAAAAGTAAGCAGCAAGGGAGCTCCAGCGGTTTACACGAGCTTCGCGAGCGAGATCTGGTTCTTGGTGACGTCCGTCGAGAAGTACGCGTTCTTCAGGAACACATCACCGACCTGCAGCAACGCACATACACACACACACACACGCATGTCAGTTCAAACGCTCGAATAACAGGATGGAAGCTGCAGCAGCAGCGACTGCTGCAGAAAGGAGGACGCACCAGCCACGTCGTGGCGTCGACGATTTGGCCGGACGAGATGCCGGATACGCAGGTGGTGCCGGTGTTGTCCGCCTGCGCGAAGACGAGGTCGCGCGTGTCGATCGCGAACTGCTGCCCGTTGAAGGTGAGCGCGACGGACGCGTTGGTGTTGCACGGGATGAGGAACCCGCCCTGACCGTCGTCCTGCGCGCCCTGGATGAGCTGGTGCACGGCCGCGGCGTCGGCGGACGGCGCGACGATGAGCGTGGTGCCGGTGTCGAGGATGGCGGTGCGGCCGGTCAGGCCCGTGTCCTGGCCGTCGACGGTGACCGCGTCCATGGCGCCCTCCCAGAAGCCGTTGGTCTGGCCGGTGGCGGCGTTGGCGAAGGTGACGAGCGTGTTCGGGTCGAACTTTGTGTCGTCGAGGCCGCCGAACGTGATCTCGCCGTCGTTCTTGTTGTCCGCCAGGCGGGAGATCTTGAAGGACGTGATGGCGTCGCCGATGAGGCCCGCTTGGGCGAGGGACTCGACGGGCGTGAGGACCTGCTGCTCCGAGAGGGTCTGGGTGGGAAAGGATCGGCGGTTAGTTCAGGGTTAAAATTGGAGTGGGAGCGTCGGTGGAGTCCAGAAATACACACCGACTGCGCGAGACCCATGAGACCATCGAACGGCACGGTGTTGGCTGAGAAGTCGACCGACTCCGCGGTCGCGACGCCGAACGTGTGGGCGTTGAGGGCGAGGCCGGCGACGACGATGTTGTCCGTGATGATATCGCCCTGGACGTTGCCCGTTCCGTACGTAACCTCGAACTGCTTGCCCGTGTCCGTGAACGTCGAGGAGCTTTGGGGGCCAAGGAATAGGTGGTTGCCCTGGAGACACGTGAAGAGTCTGTCAGGCTCACCGTAAACCGGACTGGATGATAGAATAGACGTACACAGTCGCCACCCGACTCGGACTGACAGCCCTCCGCACCGACCCACAGATCCGCAGAGCCCGAGTCCATGAGAATATTGAAGTCGCGCGGGGGCGTACCCATCTGGATGGTCGCGATGTAACCGACATCGTTCGCTCTGCAAGCGGAAGCGAGGCGCAATATTAGAATTCCAGCTCAATCGCGGCCAATCAGCACGCGGGAAGCGACTCACTCGATCGAGAGCCCGAGCGAGTTGTTCCCAGTCGGCGCGTTGGCGGGCGTGATGTTGGACTGGTCAGCAGAGTTGTTTCCTGCGGCCGCGGTGCTGGTGCTGTTGGCGTTGCCGGCAGCAGCACCCTTGCCCTTGCCCTTGCCCTTCCTGGCGGCAGCGAGTGGCCCAGTTCCGTGCACCAGCGACTTCAGCTCAGCATCGTCATCATCCTCGATGAGGGAGACAGAGCTATGAATAGCCGGGCGGTTGAACCGCTTCTCTTGAACCCTGGTGGGACGTCCGCCGGCCGGGATGAACAGGCGCTTGGCGAGGTTTTGCTCAAGCTCGCGCTTGCTCGGGGGCGCAACGCCCCTCATGCGCGCGAGGCGGCGCTGGCTACGGTTGATGTGCTGTTGCAAGAGCTGTGTGATCGAGCACGCGGACGGGGTGGGAAGGAACACGATGAGCATCTATTCTTAGCACACAACAACTCCAGCGAGGGCACGTACCACCTGGGGGTGAACGTCTCCGCGGTTCTGGTGGATACGCGTCAAAGGGAGCGTGACAGTCCGTGAACGTTTCGCGGGGGCGGCCTGAACGCCATTGTCGTTGGCAGAGAGGATGACAAGCACGCCAGCGAGGAGAGCGGAGAAGGAGAGAGCGAGCTGCATGATGAACACTGGGAACCGGCCTGCGCTGTAACCTGACAGAAAAAAACTAAGAAGGGAAGGGAAGGACAAGGGCCCGGCCTTGCAAAGGAGAGTGAGGAAGAGGGGGAGGAGGAGGAGGAGATGCCTTGCGCGCGCTGCACGCGGTCTGCTTTATATTGGTGAAGGATGATTGTTGTCAACGAGGCACAAACTCGGAAGCCGTGCCGCCCACACACAGTCCGCTTTGTCCTCCCCAACACCCATCATGTGGGCCTCCATCAGCAATGCTTGTTTTCAACGCTGCCCTGTCATGCCAGACAGCTGTCAGTCGTCATCCAAGCTGGCTAAGATGGGGATTATTATATGGCCCCTCGCCACCGACCGCATTCTGTCCTCGCACCTCCCTCATTCCACGCACACGCCCGCGACTATGAATAGTCCAGGAACTGAATACTCAGCAGTCGCCCCGGGAGCGCCTCCGCAGCATGACGCACGGTGGGTGCGTTCCTTTGGATGAAAGAAGCTTCGGAGGTGCTTCGATCAACACCGAGGTCTCGCCCGCCCACCATAACCTTGGCAACCAGTCACTCGCCTATTTTGCCTTTTTTCGACACTACCGTCCAACTTCACTTCAACTCGGTCTCGTTTGGGTCTCGTCGTCGACGTTGGAATTTGATTGTACTGCACATAATAGACGATGTTCGAGTTATTGAGAGGCAGGACCTACACGCCGTACATGCTCGCCCTTCACAACCGCGCCTTCGCCGCTGCATCATCAGCGACCACATCCAACACCTGAACATCTCGCGCCAGTGCTTCTATAACTTCCCTGTAAAGTTCGCGCTGCAATAATCACAGCGAACCGGTGTCAGCATCAGCAACGCCACATCGACGAAACCCGCAAGCAGTTGTTGAGATCCCACATCATATCGAGGAACGGCAGCAGCCAGTGAAGTTGGCCCGCGCAACCAACTCTCGTGTCGCACAAGGGACAGCCATGTGCGGTCGGACCACCGAGGCAGCCGCACGGATGCAATGCTGCTTGGACACAGAACGAACTGCACAAACCTTGTTCACGCCCCATGCTCCGCTCTTTGCAATCGGGGCCGCTTTCTCCGCGACTGCTTGGGCGGCGGACAACACGCCCTCAGTGTTCTCTCCGGCAACGTAATCCACGAGCCCCGACTCGAGCGCTTCCTTCGGGTTGAAACGGTGTCCCTCAAGAACGATCTTGCGCACGACCTGCGCGTTCGACGCCTTGGCGCGCAGAACTGCCATGAGCGACAGGGGAATCTGAGCTCCGAAGTGAATCTATTGAACGGTCACGGCGCGCACGCCTGTTAGCGACACGCCAATGCTCTGCTTGCTGCATCGCCAGGTCACAGTGCGCACCTCGTTCATGCACATCCACGCGTTGCGCTTGCTACCGTCTATCATGACACGGTAATCGCAAGCCATGGCGAGGGCCATGCCACCGGCGAAACAATGGCCATTGAGGGCCGCGATAACGGGAACTGCAAGGGGATCGTAGTTAGATGGGAACTGCACGAGATCCGGGGCGGCTCACTAGGGAAAGTGACGAGGCGATGAATGGCGGGGTTGAAGATCACTAAACGTGTGATATGCCGAACAGAGTCGCGTAAGCGAGAAGCGTATGCGACCTGGGGTCATCGGAGACAGCACGGCGAACACTCACCTGGGAAGAAGTTCGTCTTGAAGGCTGGATCCTTGTTTGCGCCCTCCCAGTCTAGACCTGGCCCGGATAAATGACGCCAACGACCGCATTAGCTATCCGTCCCAGCGGTCTGACAGCCCTGGGAGAGAGAGACAAAACGAAAGAGATGGTCGCACCATTGCTGAAGAACTTGTCCTGGTTCCTGTTCCCGACGAGGACCACCACCCCATGGGTGAGCTTCTCGTCCTTCTTCGCGACGCCCGCTCGCCAATTCTCGCGCCAGTGTCGCTCGACCGCATCCAGCGCAGGCTTGAACGCTTGGGTGAGGAAGACGTCCGTGAGACGGTTGTCGGCGCCGTTGTGCATCTCTATCACCCATACCGTGGCCGACGCTGCAAGAACGCATGTCAGTCACGCTTCTTTGACGGGAGAGCGGGGAACTAAGCACGTACGATGGGTGACGGTAACGAGGGGGTTGTTGGATGGAAAGCTGACCGGGTAGGACATGCTGGTTGTGCCGTGTTCTCTGGAAGTCGTGGTGTTGGACTATTTTTTACGTTCGCGTGCCCACCGCACTGAGGAAAGCACTGAGGCCCTTGAAGAACGGTTTGTCATGGATGTCGGGGAGGTCGCCGAGGGGTGGGTGAGCCAGGCGGCCCTGACCGGCCTCTGGTTGAAGCGACTTTCACGTGTTTGTTGTTCTTGACCTCTCCATCGAGCCTCGAGACTGGCCGCCTGAGTACTTGAGTGAGCAATTCCTGGAATCAGGCAGCCGTCTCCGGGTCCGCGGAAATGAAGATGGTGGATGAAAGTCAAAGGCTCATGCGAGCGCTAGAACTGACAACACTGGCCACGCAGCGGTGGAGGCGTTCACCTAACGTTCACGAACCCAAGCTTGCCACAAAAACGACGAATATTAGTGTTATGGGAGGCTTGACGGGCTGGCGTGGATGAGCAATGCATGGAAAGGACTTGCAACCAGTTGAGCTTTGCGGAAACGCTACGCCCAAATGTGACACTGTTACACAGGCGAGATTGCATCTTTACTTTGGGTCCACTGCTCCTATTCTCCTTCCTCCCCTCCATCCTTTTGCTCTGCGTCGAGGGTACGCTGAATCGTCCTCCGCGCATGCTCAAGCGTCCGGCCACGCCAGCAGCTCCCTGATGAACACCGTCGTATCCTTCGCGCGCATCAGGCTCTCCCCGACCAAGACCGCGTTCACGCCCTGCTCCTTGTACGTCCGCACGTCCTCCGGGCCCTGGATCCCGCTCAGCGCGCACAGCACCACGTCCCGCTCGCGCACCATGTCCACCAGCCCGCTCGTCGTGCCCATGTCTACGCTGAAGTCGTGCAGGTTCCGGTTGTTGACCCCGACGACCTTCGCCCCCAGCTCGAGCGCGCGCGCCATCTCCCGCGCGTTGTTCACCTCCACCAGCGGCTCCATCCCCAGCCCGACCGCGTACGCGTACAGCCGCGCGAGCTGCGCCTGCTCGAGCATCGCGACGATGAGCAGCACCGTGTCCGCCCCGTGCAGGCGCGCCTCCGCGATCTGGTACTCGGCGAAGACGAACTCCTTGCGGAGGACGGCCGGGCGCGCGAGCCCGAGCGCGTCGATCGCCTGCCGGACGAGGCGCATGTCGAGGAGGGAGCCTTTGAACCAGGTCGGCTCGGTGAGGACCGAGATGACGGACGCCCCCGCCTGCGCGTAGAGGAGGGCCTGGCGGGCGGGGTTGACGTCCAGCGCAATATCGCCTTTGGAGGGCGAGGCGCGCTTGATCTCGGCCATCAGGCTGAGGGAGGGGCTCGCGGTCGACGTGGAGGGGTTCGTCTTGAGCCGCTGGACGAAGGGGATGAGGGGCGGGGCGAGCCCCATCTGCAGGTACGCGTCGATCTCCTCCGGGCGTGTGCCTGGGGTCGCCTTCGCTGCATCTACATCCCTCTGGCGTTGTGCGTAGATCTTTTCGAGGATGGTCGGGGGCTTTGTGGCGTCGCCTTTGGCAGACATGATGATGGTTTATGAGAGAGGCGATGTAGGCTTGTCAAGCGCGGTCAGCCCGCGATAGTACTTAGATGGCCTCAAGTGGTGCGTCCGTCTCCGACGATATATGGGGCTTGTCTGAGTCATATCCTAAAAGTACCCATCGATCCAGCCGCTGATGTAGATATTTACAGATGAACGCCGCCTATGGTCATCTGCCAGCCGAGTTGCTCATACGTCCAACCCCAACATGACCCTCCCAGGTCCGCCGAGTGGAAGCCGCAGACACTTCGGTGCATTCCGGGCTTTGTGTGGAATCCATCTAACGCTGCCATATCTGCTTCGGAGAGGTCCACGAGCTGGCCATGTCCAAGGTGAACAAGCAACTATGCAATATATCGTCCATGTCTCTCACCTGCAAGTTCTCTTGCAGCCGTGTAGCATGCACTGTCTTTGGAATGACCACAGTGCCCCGTTGTACACCCCAGCTTAACAGCACCTGCGCGGGCCCTGCATGGTGGCCCTCCGCGATGGCCGTTATCGCAGGATCGTTGGCGAACTTGAATTTCCCGACGGGCGAGTAGGCTGTGAGGAGGATCCCCCGCGCCCGGCAGAAGACGAGCAGCTCGTGCTGGGGAAGCGATGGGTGGAGTTCTACCTGATTCACCGCGGGAACCGTATCCGCATGCTCCAGCAGCTTTGTCAGGGTCTTCACGCTGAAGTTGGAGACCCCGATGGCCTTGACGGTGCCTAATAACGACGATCGTCTGAAATCTGCGCGAAGCCGCATACTGCAACCGGAATGTTGTGGTGGTCACACACCTTCAGCGACAAGCATCTCCATCTCCTTCCACGTCTCCACGAATGTCGGGCGTTCATCAGGCTGGAGCGTTCTGCCTGCGACAGCTTGGTAAGTCCCAGCAATCTATCTCTTCCGGTCGATCACGCACCTGATTGGTCGTATGCCATAGGCCAGTGCATCAAGTACAAGTCGAGATAACTCACCCCGAGCTTCTCAAGACTCGTATTCAGTGCATCCCTGACCCTGTGGTGATCCTTCTGGCTTCGCGTGAGTCAGTACAATATCACTGGCAGGGGTTTGAGCGGGGTACGAACTCGAGCTTTGTCGTCAGGAAGATGTCGCTCCTAGGCACGCCGGTTTCCTTCAGGGCCGCACCAACGGAAACCTCGTTTCCTGTGAGAAGTAAGTTGCCTTGGATCCGAAACATACGGTCGACGACCGGCCGGTTTGACGCACCGTAATTTGCAGCCTGTAGGAACGCACAATATTGGAATTAGCCTCAAGCCGAGCCTTTGACGAGCACTGCATTTCTACCGTGTCAATGTGGCGATACCCCAAGTCAAGTGCAGCCTTGACCATGGCAGTTACATCTTGGCTCTCACCGATTGCTGTTGGACCCATAAAGCACCTGGAGGTTGAATTCAGACATGGCGGTGTGCAACGCGGAGAGGAAACACACCCAAGGCCCACGGCGGGGATTGTCGCCCCGGTGTTGAGCTGAAAAGACTTGACGCTGCTCACTATGGCCATCGATATGTCGGGCACTGGTGGCAGAGGAGGACTGTGAAAGCGGAGCGAGCTTACGTGTGGGCGCAATGTCAGAACGTTCCTTCGGACATTTCCGAGAGGCTAGAAGGCCTCATTGCACCCCATTAATGCTTCCGCTGGTGGTGCCGGCGAGCGATGGCCGATTCGCTCGCACTTGGCCTCAAGGACTTGGCCTCATCATCCCATCACGACCAACAGCTTCGTGGCGCGACAATGTATCACCCCAGGACAACCTCAGGACGGTCAATGTCTCCCTATTCGTAGCCGAATCTCAAGCCACTTGGCATTCTGGACGTGCGACGTGCGACATTGACATGCTGCCTCCGCTGCAACGAGAGTGGAAACTAATTGGACTTTGGAGGATGATCACGTTGGTGACCTGGAGGACGTTCTGTCCTCTTACTCGGTTCACCATATAGCAACAACTCATAACCGGAACACTCTCCTGGCATACGTGCGCAGCGTGGGTATTGCGGTGCGCGTGAGGGCGCTCCGTGCAGCAAATTGTCCCATGGGATGACATGGTGGCATGCTGATCGCCTGCACAGGCTGGGCTGGGGCGGTCCTGACGCCGCCCAAAGACATGTGTTCTCTTCGGACTTCGTGCGCACTTACATCGGCACCGCCCGCTGAATGGCTGACCGTTCTGTCCTGCCACATGCACCTATAAGACACTGCGCCTAAGGCCTCGCCTACCGAATTTTGATCCCGGTCGCCTTGCACCTATCACCGCCTCGCCAATGCGCTATGGCGTTTCCCCCCGATGAGGTACAGTACTAGTCGTCTTACGTGCTCTCCTGACCGGCTGTGGCTGACGTGTGTCCAACTTGCAGGCCAAACTCGTTTCAATATTCATCCAAACCCTGCTATACGGTAGGTCAAGCCCACTTGACAGCTGATGCCGGTCCTCGACGTGCTGAATGCCGCCCGGTTCCTAGGCGCATACTCCGTGGTCTTCATTCTCACAATATGGG
This sequence comes from Sanguinoderma infundibulare, assembly GCA_032821775.1. Lineage (NCBI taxonomy): Eukaryota > Fungi > Basidiomycota > Agaricomycetes > Polyporales > Polyporaceae > Sanguinoderma > Sanguinoderma infundibulare. The sequence goes on along the minus strand of JAVLRN010000012.1, from coordinate 1,021,822 downwards.
TCCTGCTCTCCAAGCGCCGTCAGCGACAGCCCTCGCAGGACCCCATGTTCTGGATAACCATCGTCATGTTCGTCTTGGCCACCATGGTTCGTGCTCGCCACGTCGTTCGGCGCGAAATATTACCTAACCGTTATCTCCGGCCCACGCAGCACATCGGCATAAACTATACACGCATAATCAAGGCATTCGTAATCTACAGGGACGCTCCAGGCGGGCCCGCCGCCTTCTTCAATGAGCTCTCGGAATTCACGCAGATATTCGGGAGCACGATCTACATTGCACAGACGCTCGTTGGCGACGGCGTTGCAGTACGTCTGTCAGCTATTTGCCATGAAAAAGACTAATCGCGCGATGGACTTCACAGCTATACAGGTGTTATCTGGTCTGGGGGAGCGTGTATGTCGTAATCGGACCGTTCATACTCCTCCTCGGAAGTACAGGTGCAACTCTCTGCTAACGTCCGCTGAGTGCTTGCATGGCTGACCTGTTCATTTCTCAGCATCCGGTGTCGGGATTTTGTACTCCTTCGCGAAAGTCGTGCCCGAGGCGGAGATATTCGTGAACGAGCTCCAGAATTGGATTGTGTCGTTCTTTTCCTTGACACTGGCCACGAACATCATCTGCACCGGTGAGCCTCGCTATGCGCTCCTGTCTAACCAGTCTCCGCTGAGAGGTGCCTGGTTTCTAGGGCTAGTGGCACTGCGGATCTGGCACATGAACCGGGCGATCATGACGTTTGTGGACCACAGCTACCGCCCAATCATCTTCCTCGTGCTCGAGTCGGGCATGGTTTACTCCTTCACCCTCCTCGCGCTCCTCATCCTCTACAAAACCGGATCATGGTTCCAGTACGTCCTGCTCGACGCGGTACGTCCCCCCTGCTTCATTCGCGCTCCCCGTCCTCGTTCTGACAACGGCGTACGTCCGAACAGATCTCGCCGATCGTCGGCCTCGTCTTCTCCATGATCATCGTCCGCATCGGGCTCGGCATCACGTCCGTCAACGGCACCTCTGCGTACACCAACACCTCCGACTTCGTCTCCCGCACCGCCGGCACCGGACGCGACGGGCCCGGGCGTCAGGTCGGCATCACGAGCAAGTCCGCGTTCCAGCGCATCCAGCTGCGCTTCGCGCCGCCCTCGCACGCGTCCGATCTGCCGGACGCGGAGGTGTCGCTGCAGGACCTGGCCTTCCGCGAAGGCTCGACGCGCAGTCAAGAGCTGCTATCTGACAAACGACATTCAGTGAGTGGCGCGGCCGCCTCTAGTTCCAAGGTACATGTTCCGGAAGCTCATGCTGTCCACCCACCGTCGCAGAAAGGGGACGTTCCGCCTGTCACCTCGCTCGATTGATACCTACGACCTCATTATACCGCCACGCCTCTGCTACGCCTTGTACGATTTGCAACTGTTCTTTGGACCTGCCAGTGCTCCTTCTGCCGTTTGAGCTGCAACGATCCCCCATCACGGACGTTTTGTATAGCATGTATTGTAAACTTGCGCGTATTCGGCTTGTACACTTCTACTACAACAACAACGACGACATGACGGATTTCGTTTTTCATGAGGATACGTCAGATAGAGAAGTCAAACGGCAACGGCGTCCTCCGACGGCTCAGACTTGCGCCCGGCTCGCGAGGAGACGCGCGAGAGCTGGATTCCGGTCGCGACGGCGGCGGCGTCTTGGTCATCGTCGACGAGCGCCGTCTCGCCCTCCTCGTTGGACACGCCCGTCGCGATGCGCAACATGATGATGGAGAAGACGATGCCCTAGGACGACGAACATTGTAAGCATCAGATTCAAGTCTACTCGCGCAAAGGATATGGGGGCACTCACGACGATAGGGGAGACGGCGTCGAGGACGACGTACTGGAACCACGAGTCGACGTTGTAGAGGATGAGGAGCGCGAGGAGCGTGGCGGAGTAGAGCGCGCCGGACTCGACGATGAGGACCATGACGGGGCGGAGCTTGCGATGGCGGAAGGCCAGGTTGCTGCGGTTGATCACCCAGATGCGATACGCGACGAGGGCTGGAGGACGTCCGTCAGACGAAGGTAAATCGGACACTGACGGGCGAAGGACGCACCGGTGCAGATGACGTTTGTGGCGAACGTCATCGAAAAGAAGGAGGTGATCCACTGCCCCAGCTGCACGACGAAAATGGACGCCTGGGGAACGACCTTATCGAACGAATAGAGGATGCCGATGCCAGTCGCTGAACACACAGACACACAAGTCAGGTCCGCGATGAGGGCGAAAGGCCACTAGGAGGCTCACCGGTGCTTCCGAGAAGCAGGACGATAGGGAACGCGATGACCCAGATCTTGCGCTCCCAGACGAGGTAGCAACGATACAGCTTCCAAATCGCAACGCGTCCACATCAAGCACTGCTTCCACAGCGGACGAAGCCTGACGTACCACCATGGCGTCTCCGAGAAGTGTCTGGATGACGTACAGCGTACTCCCGAACATCTGCGTAAAGTTCGACAGCTGGTTGAAGAAGGCGGCCGGGCCTCCGGCATCGCCAGCGTGGACGATGAACGCGTAGATGATCCGCGAAAAGTTGGTGGCGACGTGCTGGAGGACGTCAGGATAGACTTCAGGACGATTCGGGATCTAGCGACGGATGTGGACTCACCATTGTGGCTACGACGAACATCACCAAGGAAACCCAGAGCATGTCCGACCGGAGGGGAAGACCCTGTGGCCGCCTCCGCAGCAGCGCATGGGTCGTGTTGAAGAAGAGTGTCGTGTATATCCCTGCAAGCGAGTGAACATCAGGCGTTCAGGATACCGAGGCTATCGGCTCACCATACAGGATTGACTGGACAAAAATCGACACTAACTTCGACTAGAAAAAAAGCTATCAGCACCTAAAAGTGATCGCCCGAGCCACTAGAAGGACCCACCTCAGCCGCTGAAAACGCCATCGATGGTGTAACGTAACTTTCCGCGAGAGGAATGCGCGAAAGACCGCAAAGTTGGCGGTGGGCTGAATGAAGTCAGAACCCACTCGCCAGCGGATGGGGCGACTTCTAAAAGTTCTTCTCCCCTCTGCTCGCCCGTCCGTCGGACGTTCCATGACAGCCTTCCGCCGCTCAAGCTTCCCGTCCAGGGGCATGTGGTCAGCCATCGGCCGTGCACCACACGCTTCTCTTACGGCAAGCCTGTCATTGTCGTCTGGATCAAGAGTTGCGATTGTGCGAATTTGGAAGCTCCAACGGGCGCGCGGGAGGTCCCATCACGAAGACTGGCGTATCTCTGGCTTCTCGTGGGAGCGTCCGCGCCGACCATCACTCCCCGTGCTGTCTGCTGAGTGGACGGACGTCCGTCAGCGACGCGGCGGGCTCCGAGAGAGGCACACTGTGCACCATTCTTTGCAACGCCGGCGGATCCTCTGTCTCTCTATGCGCGCTTATTGCTAGTTGGCACACAGCAGGGCAGAGCGCCCAGAGGCGAGACGTCTTGCTGATGGACTTGGGTCGATAAGCAACGTCAACGCTCGCCCTTGACGCGGCCGAGATCGCTGGGCGAAGTAAGGACGAGACTGCGAAGGCACCCGACGTTGTCAGCTTAGATGTCTCAGAGACGGCTGGATGGCTTACAAACATACTTGCCGCGGAAAGGCGGACTGTGATCAATGTTAGGCAGACGCAGGGCCAGGCACTTCGTTATCAGCTTCTGGCCAGTTGCTTCCTGGACTGCCAGCAACATCTCTGAGAGGTAAGCATATTAGCAGGCGACATTGACAATATTCGAAGTCCACCTCATCAGCCCCTTGGAAGGATACACCTTCTGGGGCATCGGGTGTGTATTGGACGCCATTGCCGAGGTTTATAGCCCAGTGATGGCCCGTAGAAAGCGTCCAGAATAAACCTCTTCAATTGCCAGAGGCTGCTCTCCCAAATGAGTGCACGTGACGCACCGAGCGCTTGACCACCTCCGGCGTTGTACGCTTGCTGCACCGACTTGCAGGTCGTCCTCCGCAACTACGCTCCTTACGTCCGCAGCCATGTCCATAGACGAAGCCCGTGTGGCAGAATTCAAAGGTGTGTCTCCATCCTGACATCGATTCGTGCGAATCCGGGCTGAAATACGTGACAGCACGCCTCGCCTCGCGCGAGCAAACTATCCGCGAGTCCTGGATCCGCAACATGGAAGCGAAGCTCGTCCGCGACAAGCTCGACCGCTGCTACGAGATCGAGGGCGTAAACCACCTAGAGAGCTGCAAGGACCTCCGGGAGCGGTATATCGACATGTTGAGGGAGAACAGGGTGCGTAGTACCGTCTGTCCTGCCGAGTGCGCCGTGTTGACGTTCTCCGTCTTGTAGGTTCAGGGTTACAAGAACATCGACCTATAGATATGCACGCAATTCTATATCCCCCACTGCCTCTCCATGCGTCTCGCTGCTTGAGCTATCACGTCCTCCATGCAAGCCCCCGTGCTCCTTCGGAAGCTCCAAGTTGATGGGTGCGATTGGAACATGCTTCTACATACACGTCACCTACCAAGCCAACCCAGCGAGCATTCTGACAACGAAGGTATATTCATCGACAGTCTCATGAAAGGCCTCCACGGCAAGGAGGAGCACATTATATATTAAGTATAACGCAACCAAAAGTTATGGCACGCCGCGACGCGTTCACCGTGCCACTTTTGCGTCCGTGTCCTCTACGGTAGCGAGCCCTACATAGCTTGCCAAGTCCCAAGATGCCCAGCGAGCAGTACAGAGGTTACTTCTTAGCCTTTCGCCTCTTGCCCTCCGCGCCGCTCTCAATCCCACTCGTCTCGTCGCCGCTGGTTGCAACGCCGGAAGCCTTGGACTTCTTGGACTTCTTGAGGTGATGCTCGGGGATCCATTCCTCCTGGTAGCCACCAGCGCCGGTAGCAGTGACAGTGCTGATGGGTGCGGAGACCTTCGGCCCGCTCTTGCGCTTCTTGGGCTGAGGAAGGAGGGTGATGTAGGTGTAGTAACCCACGCCACCAAGAAGACCGATGACCATGAGGTAGGTTGCGAGGCTGAGAGGCACACATGCGTATCAATGGGGGTGGCTGAGAGCAGAGGAGCGGCAGGATACCCACAGCTTTAAGTCGAAGATGGAAGACTCGGGTTCAACGACCGTAACGATGGAGTTGTACGCGGTGACACGGTAGGTTTGGCCCTGCTAGGGTTGTCAGAAAGGCAATGGGGAGGGGTCGGGAGGAAGCCTACATCGGCGGCGTGCTCAACCCAAATGTTCAACTTGTACTCGCCGGGCTATGACCATCGCCTTATGACATGAATAGCAGACACCATGACGGAATAGTTCATACCTTGAACCTAGTGACAGGCCTGTTAGGACACGGACTGACACGGCGCACGACGAGGATCACTCACTCGCTGTAGAACGCGTAGGGGAGCTGGAGGGGAGCACCTTCGATGAGAGGGATGGGGAGATCCACCTTCGTGAACTGTACAGCGTGAATGTCATGTAAGCACACAAAAGAACAAGAAGTCATGGCGTCCACGCACGTTCTTGACGAGTTTATTTGTCTGCGCGTTGTGGAGCGACCCGGCGATGTTCTTGAGCGTAACATTGCGGTCGACCTCCTTGCTCTCGATCGTGACAATGAGCGCGTTCCGCTCGCCGTTCACAACGTCTGCAGGAAGACAGAGCGGATGTTGTGACGGGGAAAGTGGGGTGAAGACAGTTGGGACGTACGACCGAAGGCATTACTTTCCGGGAACTGAGCGACCGCCAGGACCACTGGCTCTCCCGAGTCCGATTCCGGAGGAGCTGGAAGGAAAGAAGATTGCAGGAAACGAGGGCAGGGCCAAGTCAGCGTCCCAAAGGGATCCGCATGCACGCGGAGGAATTACGCACAAGCGACGACATTCTGGAGAAGGGCGAGCGTTCCGACGAAGAAACCGACAAAGCTAGAGAGGCGCATCCTGACCAGTCCAGTACCAGAAAAGAAAGAAGTTTGGAGGAGAAACGGCAGCGCCGGCGTGGCTGCAGCTGCTTGGCCTCCATGCCACGTCCCCTTGCCTTCTTTGGCAGGTGGATCAATATCAATCCCCACGTGGTCGCAGATCCATCGCGCGTCTAAAGGGTCCCTATCCTGCCTCCGACTACGGCGAGTCGGGGAATTCGAAGGGCTCTGTTTTGATTACTCGATCGAAATCTTTCCAGGTATGTGGGTAGAAGCTGGGAAAACAGAGAAGCGTCCACAGGTAGCAGCGATCGTCTCAGACGTGCAGTTATGGAAAACAGTGGTCGCATGATACTTACTCAAAAGCATATCAGTAGTTCGGACGTGTACGGCGATGACGATGACGGTCAACATCATGGTCCCAATAGTAGAGGCCGCCCAGGACGGACGCCTATAGATTAGTGAATCTTACAATACAACTCAAACCGACAGCGAGAGGTACAGGAAGACAGCATCGGCCATGCGCACACATTGACCCGACGAGCCCATCAATGACTACTTCTTCTTCAGAAGCTCCTTCGCGAGCTCGTCGGGCTCCCCGGCCTGGTCTGGTAACCAGAACGCCTGCATCGCCGACGCACTCAGAATCCGCACCCGACCAACACAGCATCACGAAGCACCACTCACAAGCTCTGCCCCCGCCGAAGCCATCATCGCCAGCCGCGGGTTGAACTTGACGCATCTTGAAGGACCGGGATGTCCTTCCATCGCCGCGACTGGCGGCATGACACGCGGCTCCGCCTTCAAGTTCACCGGGCCTTGTTTCGCCGGCACGTTCGAAACGTCCCACAAGAAGATCTTCCCCTCCACACTGCCGCTCACCACGTACTTGCTGTCGGGTGTCCACGATACCTCCTCCCCGCTACAGCCCCGTTGGGGCTCGATGGAGATCGACGCGTCTGGTCGCCGGCGCTCGAGCCCGGTGTGTCCGACAAGCTTCGCGAGAAGGTGCCCTTCGAACGCGTCCATAAGGTAGTGCGCATCTCCAGAACATCCGACGAGGAGATACTTGCCGTTCGTCGAGAACGCCAAGGATGTCATGTAGATGGCGCGAGGAGGGAAGGTCACTTTGGACAGGGAGGGGTCTTCGAGTGTGATCGTGAGGAAGGGTGACTTGTCGAAGTTGGCGTGGTCGTAGAGCAGGATACGCGAGTACTGGTTCACCCCAACGGCAAAGACAAGACCTGACGCATCGTATGCGACCACAGGTGACGCGGGAAGGTTGAGCAGCCCGCGACAGTTCGGTGAGCGGAGGTCCCAGAGACGTACAGTCTTGTCCAGCGATCCCGACATGAATCCGTCATCAACGGGAGACATTTCGAGGGATATGACGCGTCCTTTATGACCCTTGAAGTACTGGAGGTACTTGTTGTCGTGCAGGGAGTGGTACCGGACAGTATCGTCCTCTTTTGTGGAGGCATGGAGGATGGCCGTGTTCTTGTGTGTGAAACGGGGAAGGTCCACTCCGTACTTTTTAGAATACAGGATTTTCACCTGTCTGGCGAGGGCAAGACCACGGAGGTCGTGAGTTCATGCCGGTAAGTTCGTAGGACTGAAGGAACTCGCTTGCCGGATTTGCAGCTATACAGTCGGAACGTCTCATCCTCCCCAGCTGTAATGACCTGGTCTCCCCTGTCATCGAAACTCAGTCCCGTAATATGTCTTGGGCCTTGCTGAGCCTGTGGTGAACGGGACCCTTGGCCGGGTGAAGGTGGTGTGAGAGGCTCGACGGCAGTCTTGAACACCTTCGCGGGCTTCAGTTTGCTCTAACGTAGTCCCTTAGACACTGAGCGAAAGACGTAGGCGAACGTGCAATTACCATAAGAGCAGTCGTCAGAGCTAGCGGGGCCGGGGTGTCATTGCTGCTGCTCGTCGTCGGCGCCGTCGTCGTGGTGGGAGGGGGAGCCATTGTGCACGATGATTGGACGCTCGGGCCCCGTGCCCGACATTGTCGACAAATTCGGCAGAAATTTCGAGCGTCTTCGTGCCGTACCCCGCTTCAACTTCTACCATCACTCTCTGTCCACCATGGCCTCACCCGGCGAGCAAGAGGAGTCCGCAAGATTGTGGAAGGTTAACAGGACAATACATGAGCTGGTCAAGGACAGGGTAAGTTACAAGCTGCATCCGTTAGGTTTGTGGTTTCAACGCGGAACGCTCTTGCAGGGATTCCAGGTTTCGGACGACGAAATCAACATGGATTTGACCACCTTCCGGTCGCATTATGCTAGTCAGACTGGGATGGTAGAGTGAGTCCTCCTACACCATCTATCCCCGCGCGCAAGGTCGCGTCGAAAACCAGTCACCCCGATGCATTTTACTCGGGGCCCACAAGCCTCGTAGAATGTGTCCCTCCGGTGATCTTTTGGCCGTTAATGGCCCGGGGTGTGAATTGCGCGAGAATAGAGTTCACGTCCGAGCTACTTATCGCGTGCTGTGGCGGCATTTCGTTCCTGTGGTTGTCTTGTATCCCTCAAATGTCGCGATGCTGCGCCTGTCGGTGCCTGCCTATATGCGCCTCAGGGAAGCACGTCCGTGACTTTTCCTGAATGTGGACTTATGGTATGTAGGGATACTAATGACCCTGCAGCCGCAGCCAACTCAATTTCTTCACGAATCACCGGGATAACCAGATGCTTCAAATCTTTATCTTCTTCACTGACGAGAAGAGCGTGGGAGTGAAGACAATGCGAAAGTGAGTTTCCGGCTTTCCATGGCCGGTATTCGCAGGGTTCCTAATCCCCGGCCGGTTTAGACTGCTCGGTATTCTGGAAGAGAAGAACATCCAGCAGGGCATCATCGTCTTCCCGGGCAACATGACCCCTTCTGCGCGTAAAGTGGGTGATTTGCATTCCGGACCGAACTTTCTGTGTAGGCTTATGTTGGCCATATCTCCAGGTTATCGTGGCAATGGCATCAACGTACAAGCTTGAGGAATTTTCGGAGTCGGATTTACTGGTCAACATCACCCACCATACACTAGTGCCGAGACACGAGCTTCTAACGGCAGAACAGAAAAAGGAATTGCTAGAGACCTAGTGCGTATCCGGTCTTTGCTTCCCTCCGGCGTTATGATAGCAGTGGGCTCACCTCACTTTGAAGCCGACTGAAGGAGACGCAGCTCCCTCGCATCCAGCTCGCTGATCCGGTCGCGCGCTACTATGGTCTCAAGCGGGGCAACGTCGTGAAGATCACGCGGCCAAGTGAGACGGCTGGACGTTACGCCAGTTATCGTATCTGTTTCTAGAGCTCTCCGATATCCTTATTGCGCCGCTTTGCATCGCCCACTGCTCGTCTTCTGCTGTTCCCCTCTCCCCCCTCGACCATGGTCGGACCCTCTTGGATCCGGCCGTCCGTCGAGCGCCCTCCCGTTGTCGATCGTTGCCCGCTATGTAGCCATCTACTCTCATGTTGTCGCGCCCCTTCTTCGTTGTATACTGGTTCTCTGAAACACGCTCATCCTTGTAATCGAGACGCGTTTGAGGCAGTCTGATTGCTTGCGCTTGAATTCGTAGAAGTTTCTATTCGGCCACAAGTGAGTCTGTCCCTCATCAAAGGCCACATCGCATCATGTATGCAGCATTGACCTTTTGATTGCTATAGGATGCACAGTAGCAATCGATTCCCTGCCTGCCAAGGGAAGGAGGGCAGGACCCAAACGCATCATTTCGACATCCTTCACCAGGGTAGATGACGTCCTTCCTGGCAATCAGGATGGTGAATACCGGTTTTCAGATCTCCTGCATGATCAGCGAGCTGGCTGATGATCTGCCAAGATGATTGCCGCAAGCCTCGTTTTCGTCAAGAGGTGACTACAACAGCACGAATGAATATCGGCGACTCGTTGAGGACGTCCCCCTTCCGCTCGACGTGACACTTGTATTAATTGGCAGGCTCGTCTACTTCGTCCGTTCTTTGGCCAATTGACAGTCGACATTGTCCTTGTGGCCTCCTTGAGCGCATTGTCGTTTGAGATAAGTACCGCATAGTCGACCCTGACGAAGCTGATAGGTCCCGAAACGCGATCAAGGGCTGCGTCCATTCCGCCTGTCGTACGCTCGTCGAAGGGCCCTAAGGTGGCTGTCCTTTCATTTTCTGTGACCGGGACGAACACTGAGATCGTACTAGCGGGCGTTGGTTGCCTGGGTTTCGGGCGATGTCTCGCACCCCGAGCCTACACGTTTACGATCTCCAGCCGAATATTGCTGCCGAGTCGAGCCGCGGTTCTCTCGCCAGCTTAACCCTGAACGCCACCGCCTACAGAAGGGAATGTGGGCTGCATTTGCGTAAGTTCCCCCTTGCGACGACACTAACGTTGTCCGTTTAACCACCACTAATTATTCGTCAAGAGGCTGTCAGGTTCGCCGCTATTCGCTCCCATTCTTGCTGGAAGACAGCATTGCGGGACGTTGGCAGCCGTTGCCGTCGGCACCGATATCACAGAATAACCACGTCCCTGACGACAGCGGTCAATAACCTCTGAGCGATTCAGTCCTGCGACGTGGTGATGCGGCGAGGAGCCGCTAGCGGTGCGTGGTTTTCGCAAGGCTCGTCCTGCATTTTGACGAGTTTCTTGAAGTAGCCGCGCCCCCCAAACGGTATGCAACATTGATGTCTCCGTATGCTGTCGCAGTGCCGAGACCGCATCCGAAGCGTTGTCTTGATATGGCGATCTCACGCACCATAATGCACGGCTCATCAGGGGCGAATCCGTCGTCAACCGACTGCCCGACAATCCTTCACGCACTAGAGATCTAAACCGAAGCATAGTGTGGCAGTACGTAAAGATCTACCGGCCCATCACTCGAGCTAGAGGTCGACCAATCATCCTCGAAGGAACATTTTCAATCACCATTCCGTCACGCCGTAGCGCTACCGCCAGCCACGTTTCGGTGAGATCTACTAAGATGATAATGGAGAGTATTACTCAGTCTATATGCTTTACGCAGGGCGCTCCGACCCCCTCTAGTCGACTGAACTCACGACGCCGCCTCTGCTATGAAACACGTCACGTTCTAGCGCAGTTCCTCGGGCGGACGTATACAAGCCAATCGCCGTGTCCACAGTGGCGCTTACAGCCTGACTTCAGGGTCGGATACCCGCCTCATGACCGGCCACAGTGCGACTAATGAACTTGAGCACGTAAGGCGCCATGTCGGACTGACATAGAATGCAATAGGCGTGACGAAATATGCTCGGAAGAGAAAACTCGCAACCTCAATCCTCGAGAACGCGAGCGCCGTCGGCGGATGCCGACATGGCTCAAGAGCGCGGAACCGCATCCCAACGTTGATGTTTGGGCTCGATCGCAAGCCGGTTCCCTCGCCCCGTGCGCCTTCCTCCCGTTGCAGAAATTGTGGGTCCTAACAGGTATGAAATCTGCGACACGTTCCGTTGACCGGCGCGGTTCCAACTGAAGATGCCGTACTTGCAGCGTTCACACCGCTGCGCGCAACGTGAAGGCGTTGTAAACCCCGAATTGCCCCTCCCACTGATCCCTACCGTGACGCTTTCTTCCCTATCCAACCACAATCTCATACACTTGTTTGATTCACAGGAACCGGTGTTTTGCCATGCGACGTCCACTGCACCGACCTTAGTGACTTTGATGACCAGTCTTGGCGGCCGCTGAACCCTAAGCGCATTCAACAACCGCGCGGCGCAACATTTCAGCGGAGGATCTCGCAAGTATCTATGGCTGTGATCCGCTAGAGCATGGCAAAGCGCTGATATGTGTGTTTGACAGCATGTTCGCAGCAACGGTGGCGATCTCGTCGAACGATAGCGCGTTTGCCGGCGTGAAACCGATTGCGACGCATCCCGGATCTGCTCAATTCCTAGCTAACCTCGACGTCGGATTCGGAGTGTCTTGTCTGTGCGGAGCCAATTCTGCAGGTCAGCGGCATGTCGTGGACAGGCTGGCCCGGAACAACGATCATTTGCTGTGTTCGCGGCACCGCGGCGCAGGAGGACCGAGGTTATAAAGAGCGGGGTGAGTGAACTGGTGCAGTATCAGCAAGTGCCTTCTCATCCCTGAAACCCGCAACTTCAACATGTCTTCACGCCAATTCACCCTCCCTGACCTTCACGCGGTTTGCCCTCTCCAGGGCTCGACCAGCCCCCATTACGAGAAGGCTGCGGCCGAATCTCGCGCCTGGGTCAACCAATACCAGTTCTTCCAGGGCAAGAAGCTCGCGTACTTCCTGAGCGGGAGTAACGAGCTGCTTGTGTCCCACACCTACCCCTACGCCGAATATGACCAGTTCCGGACTTGCTGCGACTTCGTGAACCTCCTCTTTGTCGTTGATGAGGTCAGCGACGATCAAGACGGTCGGGGAGCTCGCGCCACCGGGCAGGTCTTCCTCAATTCTATGCGCTATGTAGATTGGGACGACGGCTCGGCCCTGGCCCAAATGACCCGCGAGTACGTCCTTTCACCAGACATGTCGTCCGCCTGTCTAAGATGGATGCTGATCATTCAACGTCGTTGACTTAGGTTCAAACAACGGCTGTTGGACTCCTCCGGACCGAACAGCTACCGTCGGTTCCTCATGCACTGTGCTGACTATGTCAACGCCGTGGCGCGGGAGGCCGAACTCAGGGAGCAAGGCCGGGTCCTGGACCTGGAAGCATTCCAGACGTTGCGGAGGGAGAACAGCGCTATTCGCCTGTGCTTCGGTCTGTTCGAATTCGCGCTCGGTTGCGACCTGCCCGACTTCGTTTTCCACGACGAGAAATTCATGACGTTGTACTGGGCGGCCGCCGACATGGTGTGCTGGTCTAACGTAAGTTGTGCTAATTGTGGATCCCCAACACGCCCGAGCTCATTGCGCATTTGCAGGACGTCTACTCGTACGACATGGAGCAGGCTCGGGGGATTGGCGGGAACAACATCGTCTCGGTGCTCATGCAGGAGAAGAACATCGACCTCCAAGCGGCGTCGGACCTCATCGGTCAGCGCTTCGAGACGCTCATGAACCGATTTGTGGAGACGAAAGCCCATCTCCCGTCTTTCGGCAGCGCCGCGGTGGATGATGCGGTCTCCAAATATGTCGCTGCCATGGAACATTGGATCATTGGCAACCTCGATTGGAGCTTTCAGAGCAACCGGTACTTTGGTGCGGAACACTTGCGGGTGAAGGAGACCCTTGTGGTCGTCCTGCGCCCACGTGAGTCTGATGAGGCCGGAGAGTCTCAAAGACAATAAGGTGCGTTCGTTGGCGGATCTCCGGGTCCGGTGAAGGGCTGACGAGTGACACCAACAGGGCACGGCTTGTCGAGCGACGTGGGTTCCCGCTACTGCGTCCCCACGCCGTCGTGAACGGAGCGTTTCAGATCCAACGTCATTTCTATCCATATTCTATTCTGCGGTGTTCCGAGATCCAAGATGCTCTGTAGCGGTTATATGTATGGATATGCTATGCTTGACGCGACACTCGTAATATTTTCAACCCATTTCTTGTATTTTTTCTCCTACACATACACAGACGCTTCCCAGACTGCAACCGCCGACCGTCCCGGAGATCTTACCAATATCTGAAGGCGCAGCGGCAGAACCTGCGGTCTGCAACGAGATCTCCGCCAATATTGAAGGCCCGAATGACCCTGACCTTCCCACACGAGATCTTGAGTTTTGCGCCACCGTCGTGGTCACCCCATATGCGGCCCTGAGCGCAGTTAGTCTCAAGGCGCAATCTTCCCTGTGGCTCCAGTAACGCCGAGCGCGGATACGTACCCGCGTCTTCTAGCTCCCGGAGCCATTCCGAGCTGAGCGTGCCTCGGCCTACTTCTTGTAGTATGGTTAGTCACGCCTCCTAACTCCGCGAAAACTTTAAGCAGATACATGGCTGTGCAGTGGATTCGATCCCACCCCATTAATAAACAGAGAGTTATTACCTTGAGAGGCATTTGGTTGTGTCGCAATGACCGAAAAAGCCTCAAGGGCGCTCCGGTGGCACTTGGTAACCGCTCAACGGCGAGTTATACATGACCGAAGGCAGAGCAGTCAGACGCAAGCGGTGACTTTCGGCTTATCGTGACGAGTGCCGGCCTTTCTTGTGCTAAGACGTGGGCGAGACTCTCGTGGTCAAATGTTACAACAGATGCTGATTACGCACCGAACGGAAATTGCGGCTACGTAGTGCTCCGAGTCGGAAGTACGGATGATCGCTGGACGTGCGGGGATTCAAAGTGGGTGGCGAGGCGCTGATGGGAGTTGAAGTACCGCACAAGCGGGGCCCATTGCATATGGGGGAAACGCTTGAGGATACGCGTGCAATATCGGTGCCGCAGCTTGCCAACGGACTCAGACGCGTACGTCACGGGCGAGACTAAGAATCTATTATCAGCGAGATAGTGATGCGTTCCCCATGACCACAACTGAATGTCCGTTTCAAAAAGACTGTGACGGAAATAGCGGCTGTCAACGTGAACTGATTGTGTGGGGTTGCTAGACCGCTCACATCCGACCCAGTATGTTGGCTGTGCAACGACTTGACCAACCTATGCTTATGGCTCGGCTGTAACTTGGGCTTATTTTTGCCTCCGCGCTGAATACATGCCAAGAGATATCACTGAGACCGCATCGCAGAGAGAGGCCCGTCGTAGACTGGTGATCTGCCGTAGTCGGAATCCCTGTGACATTCCGAGTATCATCTCTCGTTAGGATCTAATTCAAAAGGGCATGTCCTGGATGCCTACTTGATTCGAAATTCCATCCCAATGACGACGCAGTTGTTGATAAGACAAATGGCAGCCCTGGAGTGCGCTTGTGGCGTGTGTTTCGTCGCTAAACTGTCGGCTTGACCATCTGGGAGGCGTACTAGTGAGATCAACATTGCTGGCCAGGAAACGATGTCCGATCAGTCGCCCGCTCTTCACATCTGGGGGAGGGGAACTTGAACAAGGGATGTGAGGAAGTATGCTGCAACATGGCAAGCACTCACAGTCAATAGAACAAGCACATACGCCAGGCTGTGCAACGATCACTGAAACACCTTGGACGATTAGAGTGGAGGACGTAGTGATTTGGAACATGTGTGACGGTGATCCGCGGATCTAGACACAGAGGCTAGGTTTGGTAAACAAATTGTAGGGATGATGTCGTCCAGTGCATAGCAGCATTGAGCCACACTGCGGCAGAGGGCTCGCACGTCATCGGAGGCGGTAAAGCCTCAGCTCCAGGCCCTGCTGTACATCACTTGCGATGAGCGAACGATGACGGAAATTCAAGGAACAACTACAGGCTTACGGGTCTCGCGGATTGTTGAGAGAAAGGAAGGAGGTAGATGCCAGTGAGCCAACATGCCACTGCATTGGGCGTTGAGTTGGAGAAGGTGTACGATTAGGGTTAGGGGTGAGTGCGCTCGGGAAGATCCGGCCCATGCATGTTGGAGACGACAGTGGGCAGCCATCAGCCATTCCATTTCTCCGACCTCGGTGCTGCTACTCTCGAGCTGACTTCAAGCGGGATATGGAACAATGCAACCACCGGCGAGCCCTGGCCACGGAGCCCCATTAGGCCATCGTCCGCGATAGTCGCAGCAAGCATCCGAGTCTTTGGGATAGCCTATCAATGCTCCAACGACAACTCAATTGACCACGACATCTTAATATAGTTGGGGAGGCGCGTTATATTGGTACTCATTGCTGTGTGACACTTGCAGGCCAGCACGCAGCATATTGGCGATTCGCGGGATACCATTTTGATCTGGGGCAACGTGTGCCACAATACCAGGTCCACCGCTCGTTTATTTATTCCAAAGATTCGTATTTTCGCTCAGGTCAATCATATACTTCCTTCTCGCACATGACCTGACGTGTTTCTGGCAGATCATGCGGTCGACTTCATCCAAGGGTGCCTTGACATAACGGGTGGTCTCTCAGTCTTTTAATCCTTCCCGATTTGACGGATCTGTGTGATCTATGCAGAGATATCCCCCGACACAGGCAACGCAAGTTCACGAAGACTACCGAGATGTCGAACTGACGAAACCCTCCGTCCTTCACGATGAGAGCCTACTCATCAGAGTGTTCTGTTCCGAGCATGGATCGGCTAATGTCTCCTTGCCACATCCTGTCATCTGGCAAGTTTACCTTTTTGACTATTTCGATTCTTCAGACTTGCCGTCGAATCATTGAGATGACGTCAGCCACAACATTCCTCCCCAGCCATCCCTTGTTCTCTACAATGCGCACCCTGATGAGAGCACCCGACGGCGTCATGGTGATCCCGGTCGCATCGGGAATCCGCCAGACGCGCCCCCCTCGCGCCTGATCGTTTGAGTCGTCTGGTGCGTCTGAAGGACTGCACGTTGTATGCGCGTTTTGCCGCACCAGCAAAGGTATGGTACTCAAATGGCTCCCATAGGATGAAGAAAGCTCATCGACGTTTGTATCGTAATCACTAGGACGGGAAGACTTCACACACCGCGACTGTCCGCCGCCGCAACGCGCGGTCCGCTCGCGCGCTTCCACCCACAATTTATGGGCGTCTTTAACCTCCGTCAAGGCGGCGGGTCTATCATCCGTCGTACCAGTGCATACCGGTATATTCCCTGATCTCCCGGCACTCACTCTCCCGCCCGGTCCACTTCCGGAGTTAATCGGCACTGGCAATCAAAACTTTGAAGCCTTAGCCCATCGTTCCGATATTCCTAAATCATGAAACTCGACTGTTTGGGCTGACGCAAGGCACGTAGTTATTGTCCATTCGAGTACGCCCCGAGGCACTGTTGCGAACGGCATCGGTCGGAACGCCTGACGCATGACTTGGAATCTGAGCCGCGCGAATCTCAGAATCTGGCCGATGGGAGACGCAGGGATCGCGCTGTACAGGTCAGCACCGTAACCCGACGCTGTGGACGGTGAGGATGGTCGATTCAAATAAAAGGGCGTGTGTTCAGCACTGGCCAACCAGCACCACCTCCCTCAACGAGTCTTCCCTCTTCTATCCTCTCCTAGCCCCATCTACTACTCTCACTCAACAAACCCTCTCACCACTCCGCCGCCTACTATGTCTGCTTCGACTTCCTCTTTCATCCTTCCTGACCTTCACGCTGTGACCCCCTACCAGGGGTCTTTCAACCCCAACTACCCTGAAGCTGCCGCAGACTCCTCCGAGTGGATCAATAGCTATCGCGTCCTCTCCGACAAGAAGCGTGCCTTCTTCCTTCAAGGCGGTAGCGAGCTTCTTTGCGCGCACGCCTACCCATACGCCGACTACGAACGGTTCCGGACGACTTGCGACTTCGTCAACCTCCTCTTCACTGTCGACGAGATCAGCGATGACCAGGACGGCAAGGGGGCACACGAGACCGGGTCGACCTTCTACAACTCCATGCGCGATCTCACCTACGACGATGGCTCTACCCTCTGCAAAATGACGAAGGAGTACGTACCGCACTGGGTGATCTTCGAAGACCTTCGATCCTGATTAACTTTACCCTAAAACAGGTTTACCGCTCGTCTCCTCCGGCACTGTGGTCCTTTGACTTACCGCCGCTTTGTCAAGCACTGCAAGGACTACATCGAAGCCGTGGCCTACGAGGCTGACCTCCGCATGAACGGCACGGTCCTCGACCTCGACTCGTACATCACCCTCCGTCGCGAGAACAGCGCCGTCCGCTTCTGCTTCGGACTCGCGGGTTACGCGCTCGGCATCGATCTCCCCGACGAGGTGGTCGAGCACCCTGCCTTCATGGCCATGCACCTTTCCACTGTCGACATGGTCTGCTGGTCCAACGTAAGTCGCAGATCCGAGTGTGCGGTTCCAATACAAATTCGCTGACATACCATATCTCGGCATCCTTCATTCTGTCCCGCCCACCCGATATGTCTCTGACAGGACCTGTACTCGTACAACATGGAACAGGCCATGGGCCACACGACCAACAACGTGATGACCGTCCTCATGCGCCACAAGGGTCTTGACCTGCAGGGCGCTGCGGACTATGTGGGCGTGCACTTCAAGGGTCTCATTGACACCTTCCACGAGGCCAAGCGCACCCTGCCGAGCTGGGGCCCCAAGATCGACCACGAAGTCGCCCAGTACGCCATGGCGATGGAGAACTGGGTCATCGGCAACCTCAACTGGTCGTTCGAGACCCAGCGGTACTTCGGCCACGCCCGCCACGAGATCAAGCGCACGCGCGTCGTGTACCTCTACCCGCGCCGCGTGGAGGAGGCGTCTGACGACGAGGAATAAGGTTCGTACCAATCAAGTGCTCACGCGCCACTGCTCCCTGATCCCTTTCGCCGACAGGAACACGCCGTGCCTTTTTTGCTCAGTTATTATTCCTAGTCCTTGCTAATAGGTCCATCGTCTATGAGCTCGCGCCAAGATATTTAAACACTAAAACATATCCATCGTCGTTCCGTCTATATTCGTCAATTACTTCTTGTATGATACTGATCCTTATAAGGACCCTCTGACTTCAACCATTGACAATACCTAGTGTACATATACCTCGCGTCTTAGCTTAGTATCATGCTTGTATCTCTTGACCTAATAGAGACTTCTGTGTTGACTCTAGACATTTCCTTGCAAGTGGAACGACGCAGTTGGCCGGGTTGAACAGCCGATGAATTGAACAAGCCGTACAAAGCATAGCGAAGTGCAGTTGGATGTAACGCTACAAGATAAGTGGTCGCATCTATTGACAATTACCCAAGAAATAAGTCCCTGTCCCTTCACCATCTAGTAATGTCCGCCTCGGCCTCGCCGAACATGCTCGTCTTCTTGACCGAAAAGTCCTCGACAGCGGCTCCGGCCACCGCCTCGCCGGCCTCGCCAGCGTAGTAGCCGGGGAATTCAGCCTTGAGGTATCCCAGAATATACTTGTTGATAAGCTCGAACTCGAGCAGGAAGCCGTCGTGCCCCTCGGGCGAGGGTATCATGACGAGCTGCGCGTCTGGGATGCCCTCCGAGATCTCGCGCTGCTCGGCGGGCTGGAAGAGCCCGTCGGATTGGATCCCAATCACGAGCGCACGCGGCGGCTCCGTGCCCAGGACCCGAAAGAGCGCGGCGCTCTCGTCCTCGTCCGGGCCCGAGAGCCGGCCGCGCGCTACGTCGTGCGTATCGAGCTTGCGGGTGATGTGAATGTAGCAGTTGGCGTCGAACCGGGACACGAACTTGTCCCCCTGGTATCGGAGGTATGACTGGGCGGAGAAGATGGGCGGAGGCGGGGGCGGGGGCGAGCTGTCCTCGGCCCTCCGCGAGTGGGCGCGTTCGGCGACATTGAGGACCGCGCCCGAGCCTGGGGTAGATGGGCGCGAGTGGGTGCTGCGGAGGCCGTCGTTGTGCGCTGCGAGGGTGTGGTCGGACGATGGGAGCGCGGGCGACTGGGGAGGGGTGAGGACGCCGTCGTCCACCGTCGCTGCAGGCTTCTGCGATTTGCGCCCGAAGCGGCGCTCGAACGAGTCCCGCGAGCGGTAGGTCAACAGCGCCGCCATGCGCGCTGCGGCGAGGCCGGAGGCTGGTTGAGATTCGTAGTATCCGTCTTGATAGGACGGGTCGCTGTAGATGCTCTGGCGTTGCGCCTCTCCCCAGCTGATGCACCAGGCCGAGTGGCGGGCAGAAGTCGCGATCGGGATAATACGCTTCACGTATTCTGGGGGCGTACAGAGGGGCCATTCCAGGACGGCCATGCCTCCCATGGAGCCGCCGATGATGACAGCGACAGAATGGACCCCGAGGTAGTCGAGAACGAGCTTGTGTATCCTGGACGAATTGCAATCTTTGGGTTAGGCGACCCTGAACGACGGGTGAACAATAGCCACCGACGTACAGGACATCGTCTCTGATCGTCGTAAGAGGGAACTCTGGGCCATAGGGCTTCCCCGCTTCTGGGTTCAGCGTCACGGGTGAAGCCGAGCCATAGGGAGAACCGAGCACGTTGGCACAGAAGATGAAGAAACGGCTGGCGTCAAACGCCTTGCCGCGCCCCATGAGAGGTCCCCACCTGAGAAAAATTCATTAGCACATTGATAGTGATCCGCTATGTCGAAAAATAGGTCGACGTACCAGTCTTCAACATCAGAGCTGCCAGTAAAGGCATGGCAAATTATCATGACGTTGTCCCTGGTTTCGTTTAACCGGCCCCATGTCTTGAAGGCCACTGGGACGTCCTTCAAGACGCGCCCAGACTCTAGAGTAAAAGAAGGTACATGATAGATGTTCTGTTCTAGCAGGTGGGTGTAAGCGGCCATCAGGGACGATACGATCAGGGGGCGATGAAGGAGCAAGATAGAGACGGGAGTACGACGCCTAGCCAAGGCCACCAGGCTAAACCCGTCTACTTATTGTGTGTGGATTGTATAGAGAAGGTCGCAGAGGTCGGAATCGTCTTCAAGGTCACCACCGGGTTGGAGTCAAGGAGCTCAGATCCACCTCCGATTGCCCAAGAACACGGGCGCTACGTCCCTGCCCGATTAGGCGACACCTGCTCTTCCGACTTCTCTCAGGCTCACCGCAACTAGTCTGCAGCCACTCACAGCTGCTTGATATCCTCGTGGACGACTCCGGTGAACTCGTCCTCCCGGAACCCAGAACCCGAACCCTCCGTACGGATATATCAACAAGATTTAGACCAGACACCTCGCGCGCGCAGCAAAAGACTCCAGACCCACCATGAAGATCTCAGCCCAACCCTACCCTATCGCCATCAGCCTAGCCGTTCTCTACGTCGCGCATCACTTGTGGCGTTCAAGCCAGCGTCGCTCTCGCACGTTACCTCGTTCCCATGAACGTGTCCTGGTTATCGGTGCCTCGAGCGGCATCGGACGCTCGATTGCCCACGAGTATGCCTCAGCGGGGGCCCGTGTCTACATCGTGGGACGCCGGGATCGCGAGCTGAAGCTAGTTGCGGATGAATGCGCAAGCCTCCTTCCGAAGGCAGCCGTCGACACGGTTGATGACAAGCGCGGAAGCAGCAGCGGGGAGGCCTTTGCCATAGTAGCAGACTTCACTAGGCCGGATGACATGGTAGCGCTACGGCAGAAGTTGGAAGAGAGTAGGTCTCACGGTGCTACTTCTCGGAACTTCAAGATTGAACTCACGGAATCGTTTCCGAACCTTCTTTTGGCTCGCTCAGGGTGGGGCGGTCTCGACACGCTCGTGGTGTGCGCCGGCGTGTCTGCGTTACGGCCGCTGCTCGAGCTTGCAGGGTTGGAGAGGAAAGATGGAAAATTTTCGCCTCCCCAAGCAAGTGCACAGGGCATACAACGCACAGTGGATGTAGCGAGTGACGCCATGCAGGGAAACTATTTCGGCCCTCTCGTTTGCGCGGTCGCCTTCGTAAGCTTCTCAACGTTGTACAAAACCCTATCTAACTTAATCTCCCTGTGGGGCCTACACTTTCAGATACCGCTTTTATCATCCACTTCCGTAGCTCCCTCAATCCTGCTTATGTCGTCCCTGGCCGCGGTGGTACCTGCTCCGACACGTACCCTTTACACATCCTCCAAGGCGTCGTCGCTCTTGCTCTACCAATCGCTTGCCGTAGAACATCCTTCCATCAAGTTCACGTTCGTTCTTCCGAGTACAGTCGAGGGAGATTTCCGGGCGTCTGCAGTCGATGGAGGCAAGATTCGCGAAGCGGATCCCAACAAGCACGGCCTCAGGCGGACCACTGTCGCGAAGAGGAGCATCCAGGCCGTGGACCGAGGCGAGAAGTTTGTCTTCATGCCATACGTCTTCGGACGTTTTGCGCACCTCTTTTACTGGCTCATTCCCTCGGTCGTCGAGCGCCTTGCCGCAAAAAAGTATAGCTTCACACCGGCCTGATGCGCTTAACCATTTATACCCACTTCAGTCACTGTGCACATTGTATGGATGTACCGTCGATCACCACGCCCGCGTCGTAGACCCCTCCAGCCCCCCAGCCGCCAGCCACCAACATCAGATCGGATGGATCTATGCCGCCATTCAATTATACGACCCTCCGCTCGCAGCGCGTTTCATTGTGAACACCTTCACAGTTAAGATCGCAATACGGCATGGCGCACCGTTTGCATTTGTATTTTCCCCAGTAGCCGCAAACGGAGCAGAGCAGTCGTGCCGGTTCCCGAGGAGGAGGGGCCACAGCCCTCAGGTACGTCGGGGTCCCGGGGGGCATGTGTTCAACACCCTGAGTGTGAGGTGAATGTCCCAAGATGAGCATAGTGGCCACGGGGGCCGCCAGTGGCGCGCCAAGGCCCGACGACGACGGCGGGATGAGAAAGAGGCACTCACGGATTCGTCGAGCAGAACGGCAAAGTTCTTCTTGTAGAGGATGGCGGTGCGGATGTTCATCGTCGACTTTTTCGGCCTCCTGGTGCCGACCTGCTCCCACTGCCTCTTGTCCGATATCGTCGCCTGGCGCGCGCGCCCCTTGGCCGTACGCCCGCCCGGCGCGACGCCCTCGTCATCGTCCTCGTGCTCGCCGTTTGCGCTCGTGCCTGCACCACCGCCGGCGGGCTCGGAGTAATTGGAGCGCTGTGTGCGAATGGCAGTGAGCGACCGCGCGTGCAGATTATTAACGAGGACCCTGCGGCGCGTCCGAACAGCAGGGCATCACGCACCTCAAGCTCATCAAGGTGCCTTCTCGTGCGCTTGGCGATGACTTCCGGATCGAGGGCCCCGCTCGGATGCTGGACCTGCCGGGTAGCTGGGGCATGAAACGAACGCTGGATCAAAGGGTGCGGTTTTGGCTGCAACCGAAGAGCTTACGTTGTCGCCTTGGTGGCATGGAAGCTCAAGGAAGGACTACACGCGCGGCAAAGGAAGTTCTTGGTGGCCGCGCGGTAGAAAGCTCGTCGGAGCTTGTTCAATGTTTATGCAACCACTACCACGTCACGCCGGCAAATGGCCCAAATATAGTAATAATCGTATTCACCTCCCAGCGCCTATCTGCGCTCCGCGCTTCTCTGTCTGCCATCATCACCATGTGGTATGTGTTCCGCTGCGCTATGTTGAAGAGGTGTTCATGGCAGTACCATTCAGATCCGAATTTTCCTCAGGATGAACCCAGCTGACTTGATCGAGGGATTGAAATCCGAGCTCGCCGGATGGTTACATGCAGTGACGTGTCAGTTGCTTTGGGTCAAGGGCAGCCTGTATCGTTTAGCCGTACAGGTGTTTGTCAGTTTTCTGCATCTGAATGTGTCTGACATCTGCATTCCCATCTACCAGATCGCAGCTCGACATGACAGCATTCATGGCCGCTTCCTGCCCGATCGAGGTTCAGAATATGGAAACGACGGTGAGCGCAAGATATGCCTGCTGGTTGCTGCTGAACCTGAATCTGGACTCTAGGAGCTCAATTCAGTTCAGTTCAGAATCCCGTTTATTGCCCATGGAGGCCGAGCCTTATGGTAGGCAGTACGTACGGAAGCTAGCTACTCTAGGAGCTATCTCCGCGCGGCCGGCTCTAAGTCCGCCTGTACGGGAGCTTCGTGAGGCTCGTATGAAAGGGACCGTTATCAGGGAATCAAGTCAACTTACCACCAACCGCCGGCGCTCCTGTACGGATGCAAGTTGCACGGGATTTGTTCGGTGTTCCGTTTATGCATGAGCGCCCGCGGCACAATGGAGGATGTGGCAGGGTGCACAACAGCCTCGCATGCGGCTTCGACAAAGCTTCGATGCTTCTGGGAATGCAGGCTATTTTGGCACCACACGAGACCGCGCTTTTCAGTCCGAAGGTCGCGGCGCCTTAACCAGGTCGGAGAGTACGCGGTGCGCACCACGAGCGGACTCGCGTCCGTTGTGGTTCTCGCGGCGCGAAGGTGAGCAAACCTTCGCGCTTTCAACACCCGTGGAACATGCCAACAAGCAAACTGACGGAGCGAATGGACGAGATGCCGGACCTTCGTTCTCTTCGGAGCATCTAGATGCTCTTTGTGCACCCTTCCCTGCACCCTGCCTGCGCCGGGTTATCAACTCTACCGACCCAAAACAAGCGTCCACTCCCCAGATTGGAGCTCTAGACGACCGGGATCTGATCACAAGCACGGTGCTGTGGCGATCGTCCGTCCGATACCGACGGATGCGACCCTGCAATAACCCAGCAATTCGGCGGGATCGTCGAGCATCTTGTACTTTCTCCAAGACAAGTAACAACGATCGATCCAGTTACAGTACAAGGTCGCGTTCCCGACCGCCTCCGCAGCTCGAAACCATAGGGCCGTCATGATGCCCCTTACAGCTGCACTGGCCGGCATTCATGTGCTCACCGATACATACCGGGGTTCCTGGGAGGATGGCACGAACCGAATAGAAGTCGCGACGCCTCGAACGACCCATGGATCATTATGGCCATGCCGACGGCGCCTCGACTCCCCGCACGGTGACGTACGTCCAAGCTCCTACGCCACCGGCATCCTTGCGGTCCTGGCGGGGACGGTTTGGGACTTGCTACTACCTTTTTCGGGCGAGAAGTCGTCCGCAAAAGGTGGTAGCAAGTCCTTACGCGTGACGAATCCGCGGCAAATGATGGCAGGCCCTACAAGACGGGCTTTCAGCCGATGCCGGTCACAAGTGGATCATACCACACGCATCTTATCTCTCTACTCGGAGTTCTCGTGCTGCGAGTCCGGGCTTCGAGAGGTGACAATGTGCTGCCTGCACAAATGCCGAGCAGCGACACGGTCATTGCACCATCAGCGGCTGTTGCCCTCGAGCACGCATGCGCACTACGAGAACGACAAGTCTAGGCAAAGTGTTGAAAATAAGTATTCTGCGCTTGAGGTATCTTCGGACTGTTTTCATTTTCATCTTCGCGATGAATATCACGGCAGAAAACCATTTTCGGTACGGATCACCTGATGCAGATAACTGTAAGGGTGACGGCACCCTTAGCACAGACAAGCCCGGTATGGCACATATATACCCGCCGGTGACTGAAGCAGTTCTTCAGTTATTTGGTGTAGTGGTTCGGCGGGCGTGTCCGAGCTAGTTACAATAACACTGAAAACACTCCGACAGACATACGGCGTCCTTGGAACATCCCAAGTCCTGTATTTTAAGTAGACAATGCAGAAAAGAGTCTTTTACATATCGGACACCCTCGACCAGTGGAGTATGTACCAGTCCAGACCAGTCCGCTAAAACACGTACCCGTTTAGAGGACTGAGGACACGTCGGAGGGTGTTGAACGCACCGTTCTCCAACTGGTGAACGTGTGTGGGCCGGCGATCGTGGCGTCTGTAGTAGGTTATGGTGCCATCGCAATTGTTCCTCGTAAACGAGGTCATTGGTCCTCGCCATGAGTACGTACCGTCATTGAGTGTAGATCATTTAATGTACGCCTCCGAGATGTCCGGTCTATATTGAAAGCACGCGAAGTGGCGGCGGCACCCCCCGTGCCCGACCTCCACGGGCACGGGCACGGGTATAGTCAAAAAATTGCTCGCGGGCGCAACACGGGCATGCCCGTACACGATCGCGGGCTTCTAACTTTAGAGCTCGCCAGCCGACCGCGGGGCGCCGTCGATGAATACGACGAACATCCATTGCTACGGACAAGAATAACATATCGTCAAGAATGACTCGGAAGCACACGGACGCGCACTCGACAGATGAGCAGACACCACTATCGCCGCAAACCAAACGCGAGAACTACAAGCCAAAGTAGAGGGTCGTGACATGGCACCATATAGCATATGGTACAACTACATTGGGATTGGATGGATATGAGGTATATGTATATTAGGAACGACGTATGATGAAATGAATATTTGAGGGGGATGTGCGAAATGTCAAGACATCATGCATCGTAATCCACAAGCAACCCAAGAGCGAGCCGTCGTAAATAATCGTGTCGTGAAGTTTCATCCCCGCCCATTCGCGCATTCCCACATGCAGCGAACAACTGGATTCACGGATACAGGAGACACGGCGCCATGGTCTATGCCGTAGCACTAACGACGACCTTCTTTTCGTCGTAGTCCGCAGACGATGTGTCCGTCTCAGTTTCGGTGAGACCCATCTGTGTGGTGTCGTAACCGTTCTGCTCGAGGTATTCGCGAAACTTGCGGTCCTCGTCGGCCATACCGTCATGCGAAAGCGGGCGGATGAAGAAGAACGTGGTAAGCGCGCTGACGATGGCGAGGGCTGTAAAGGCGACGTTCAACGAGGAACTCGGTTACAAGGGCGGGCAGTCTTACCACTGCCGACCCAGAAGGGACCAGTCTGGCCAATGTTGGCGTCATTAGGGTGCATGGCCTGGAAGTCAGAGACGATGCGCGGCCAGGCTAATTGTCCGTTTCAGTGTTACTGCGTCGTCTACCCTGAATTAAAAGGGTGCTCACCCCAGACACCACCGAACGCGCCAATCTTGCCAATAGCAGCAGCGATGCCGTAGAACTGGCCACGAACTGCAGTAGGGCTCGATTTGGCTGCAAGCATACCGAGACAATTACCGGGGCCTATTAAGTCAAGTAGTAAGCACATATATCTCATGTCGAGAGAAACCAAAGGGCGCACCGAGTTCACCGAAGCTCAGGAAGATGCCGTAGACAACCTACAAAACCATTTAGGCATCTGTTTCCTGACGTCATGCAAAGTCACCTACGGCGAAGGCCGCAATGTGCTCAGTCAACTGCTTGTAAAGACCGCTCATAATGAAGCCAATGACAGCTTGAGAAAGCAGGCCAGCAATCTATTCGGTATCTCATTAAATTGCAGGAAGCACAAAACATGTTTGAAAACACACCATCGTGTACTTGGGGCCGAGGAAATCAACAACAAAGGCGCCAATAAGGGTGCCGGGCATATAGAACAAACTACGCGTACCGTGTGAGCAACTGACGACACAACGCAAAGTTTTGCACTCACTTGATGACAACGGACCATCCAAAGACGATTGTCAGGGACGAACTTTTACCGGTAATGCTACAAGGCTGTCAATTATGGAGGACAAGTGCGAAAATGCAAACTACGCACGTGTTCGTCACGGTCGACGAATAGAGACCGAACTACAAGTAGCAAAGACATATGAGCGCAAAGTGTTACCTTGAAAATACTAAATGGACGTTTACTGGGTACCTGAATGAGTGGACTTAGAGTAAGATAGATGTGTTCAAGAGGCTACAATCCAACTTACGTGATGAAGTCGTAGATGAACCAAGTGACCGAGATCGCCGCGAGGCTGACCCAGTAGCGACGAATGATCAACAGGTAAGGGACCTTGGCGCGGGCCATAGAATCCTTCCTGTAACGCGTCGGCTCCTCCATGCGGAGACGCCAAAGGAGCACAGCGAGAGCGGGGATGACACCCAAGCCAAGCGAGAGACGCCAAACGGCACGCAAGTGGTTCTCGCCGAAAATCCATAAAAGGACAAGGGGCACAAACGAAGACACCACGAAACCGAAGTCGATCATCGAGTCTGTGCATGTGTGTCAGCCGCGGCGCCCCGACGTGACTGATAAGAGACGTATGAAACGTACTAGTCGCAAGAGCGAACCACCGGTGCTGCGCGTTCTTGTTGATACCGGGTTCCTCTGACTGTTCCGAGGCGGCGACGGACCCGCAAGGGTACTCCGCACCAACACCAATACCGAGAAGGAAACTGTCGGATCGGAGTAGTGAGGATAATGCAATGTGAGCGGGTCTAGAGTGCACTCACCGGCACGCGCTGAGCATGGCCACCAAACCGCCGACGCTGTGGTGCGCGCCCGAGGAAGCTGCTGACAGTCCTGAGAAAAAGGCGACGATGCCAGTGGCGAGCATCTACGCATGACGTCGTGCGGGGCTCAGATCTGTTCCAAAATGACATCCGGGGCGCATTGGGTGCTCACCATTCCGAATTTGCGACCCATCTTGTCGGACAGGTAGCCGAAGGTAAGCATGCCGACGACTGTACCGGCGAACGCGAGACTGGACAGCGTCGTGGAGTAGTTCGCGCTGATTTTGTCCCCATATATGCGGGTCAGGACTGTCGGAAAAACGAATCTGAGGCTCGTACACGAAAAAAATTAACGGAGAAGGCACGCACGCGTGTTCACTGCGATCAATACGCGCCGGGTTAGTTAACAGTCCGACCGAACGACCTCTGGGAGACAGGACGCACCACTTCCGATGATATTGTTGGCATAGCCTAGTCCGTACGCTCAGAGTAACGTCCGAAGAACTCCGATGCGCTGCAACTCACCGTCAGAGAAGAGCGCGGTTCCGCAACTGTCTCGACGAACTGTTAGCGAACGCACCAATAATATGAAACGGGAAGAAGACGCACGCAAAGATAAGGGAGACCTGGGAAAGGCCTGGCTTCTTGTACCCCGGATTGGACATCGTTGCCTAGTCTATCACTCGAACAGTGCAGAGCGTACGTCGGGCGCAAGGGGGCGAGACGAGGGGGCGAACGCGCGAGCATGTGGGCATGGAGGGGGTATATAAGTGGTCGTGCGAGGCGGAGAGGACAAGATGCCGCTTCCCCACAGACATCCAACACTTTGATCCTGATCTCCTTCTTTTCGCACCGTCCGCCGCCCTGACATCAACCTGCCATATGCAGCCCTCGTACGCACGTTCGTCCGCTTCTCGTCCACGCCCCCCGCTGGCCACACCGCCCCCCGCTGGAGACTGATTCTCGCGCTGTTCATGTCGGCCCTTCGATGTCACAAACGAAGCTGAACAGACTCGGATCCCTCAGGCCAACTGCCCAGCGTCCAGTTTGGTTCCGGTTTGCATTATCGCGCCACAATCGAGAACGTTCTAAGCGTTTTTCGGCTGCCTGGAATTATGCCGTCATGCATATGGATGGTCCGTGCTGCGACACGAGCTTGATTTTCTCCATGAGCTGCGGGCGCACTCAACCATCAGCGCCCCGTACGGCAACGCAGGCCATGTCATCCCGACAAACGTTCGCCGTGTCCACCATACATCCAACGTCTGTGGCATCATACCCCATCAGTGACTAGTGATGTGGTCGATACCCAGGAGTTTTAACACCCGCATCCAGAATCACGGACGAGGGCGATCATTAGCACATCATTCCCCCATTGCATTGAAAGTACTGAATTTGAAGGAGCGGAAGGGGAGTGGTGATAGAACGAAGAATGATATGCATACGTATGCGGATTCGTAGTTCCGATCGAGAACCGCGAGCGACAACAGTCGCCGTAGAGCAGGAGGGCCACTGCACGTTTGCAGAAGAGCTTCCTCAACTGCATCTTCGACAGGCGGTGCGCGAGGGTGGCTCGTGAGTGACAGAACTCTGCACTTACACTCGCCGATGGCGGCAGGTTCTGGACCGGAGGAACATCCTCCGGCAAAGAGGACGCCAAATTCAGTGAAGCACAAGACGCGCCCGCAGCGACGATATGCCCAATACAAGCTGAAAGATGTCAGAGAGTTTGACAGGACGAACCATGTCCTGAATGGAACCTAGGAGCCGCACGAGAGCGAGGACATGTTTTCCCATAGTCGTGCATGTTCCTTGCTCGATCCAGATGAGGTGCATGCGCAAACGCACGTAACAAGGTTGCGGGACTCGGAGAAACGATTGATACAGAAATAGGGCCCGGGATGACATTGTCGCGAATGGCAGAGGTACGATCAAATCTTCCATCTTGGTTCTTCAGTGCTGCATTGGCTCTGGGCCACCACCGTTGCCCTTTTTCTTCGCCAACTCGTTTCTGCGACGCACGAGGGTGACGGCGCGTGAGCATGAGAGTCCGGATCTGTGTGCGCACGGGCGTACCTTAGCTGTACACTGAAGTCGTCCTCGATATCATCATCGTCCCAGTTGTCCTCCCACAGCTTGTCCCCGCCCGACTTGGCCGCCCCCGGGGCTGTACCGCCCAAATGCGCAAGATCCGTTTGCGAGTCATCCCAATCTGACACGAAATACGGTCAGCAACGCTGCACTGTCAGAACACAATGACCTCGACGGCTGCGAGCCACGAAGTCATTCCGGGAGAACAGTGCATGAAGAGGACGCACCAGCCACCGCGAACTCCTCGAACTCATCGTCCTCCTCAAGGACGCCGAGGTGGGGGACGTCGTCGTCCTTTGTATGCTCTACCGCCGCTGAGGTGCTCTGAACAGGCTGAGATGTAGAGGCGGCTGAGGCAGACATGATGGTGAGGACACAAGAGGCTTGGCTACTGGCGACTGGGACGCGTCATGGTGCGTGAACTGCGTGGGAAACCCCGACGCGTTCTGGCGCTCACCAGCGCTCCCGCGGTGTTGCGCCCGCCTGAGCAACGCCTGAGGCACTCTTGCCACCAGGATCATTCAGCAATCACGGATCGTCGTGTCAGTCCCGCAGCAATCCCACGAGTTTACGATCCCCTAACGGTTAAGATCTAGATCAAGGCATAGGCAATCTTGAACGCTTTCTTTTTTCACTGTTTGAACCCATGCCGTCGACGTCGTTAGAAGCTGCAGTAATCTGCAGCGGCTTGGTTATGAAGTCCACTCTGGATAATATCCCGGTGCCGCCTTCGAAATCTTCTTAAATGGTGACCAGCATTTTGTTTAGCCGTGATTGCATGTGCTGACGTTGTTGCGTGTCTGGGAAACCTGGTCAAGCTCAACGCAAGGCAAACCCACAACGGCCCCGCAGAGAACTACCCTGGCATCGTCAAACTCCAAGGGCCATTGGGGGTGACCTTTATCGTTGTATGGCAGCGACCGTATTCGCAACTGATATACCTAGTCTAGTGTACATTTTTGAGCCGAATGCGCTGCACAACATCCTCATCAAGTGACAAGGACCATATCCACGAGGAGGCGCTGTTCTTCATCAGGTCGGCCGAGCAGGAATTCCTTCATAAAGCAATTGAATGGCCCCACGACGCGTGCAGGACGAATCGTCTGATATTCGGCGAAGGCCTCATCGGCACAGTAGGTAAGTGCGCGCCCTCTTGTGAATTGAACCGCATCCACGTTCGCTTGCTTACACTGGACGGCTAAAAGGCCGACGCCACCGCAAGCTGCCCGACCGCCTTCTCGCCAAAGCACCCGAAGGCAGTCACCCCCACCTTCTACGAGGTCGGCCATCTGCTCGTCAAGGCGTTTCAGGTCCGCATGAACCCGAACGAGCCCACCGAGCTCGACATGGTTGAATGGACGAACCGTACGGCGCTCGAGCTGATCGGCCAGGCCGGGTTCAGGTACTCCTTCGACCCTCTGGTGCGCGACCGGCCAGACGAGTACGCCAACGCCGTGAAGTCCTTGAAGTCAGTGCTTCCTTCCACACGACTTGCTACCATCGATCGTTGCATGCTCATGCGACACATCATTGCACCAGCACCGCCTTCGGTGGGGCCTGTGATAGGAGGCTTGTGCCGTACATACCTCCCCCGCCATCCGTTGGGTTCGGGCTGGGCGCGAGGCTGCTGCGGCTGTTCCCGGACGCGTACTTGAAGCTTGCTCATCTACCTGTCTACCTGTACCGCATCTATGCAGAACGCTCGACAGCCATCTGGGAAGAGAAGAAACGCGCGCTGGCGCAGGGCGACGAGGCCGTCGCCCGGCAGGTCGGGGAAGGCAAGGGCATCATGTTGAGTGCGTGCACGATGCTTGCTGAGTTAATTAGCGTTTTTAAAGCTTGACATACGAATGTTTCCGCGCACATAGTGCGCGCGAACTTGCAAGCCTCCGCAGAGGACAAGTTTCCTGAGGCGGAGCTGATGGTGCAGATGAGGTACGCAGAGGCAATATACTAGACAGCTTCCCGCGATGCTTGCTCGAGCTGACATTCCTCATGTCGAATTTTGAACGAAAACATACCACGAAATGTGTTGATCATGGCCGGAACGGACACGACCTCGAACGGGCTGTCACTGCTCCTGTCCCTCCTTGCCGAGCAGCCGGGCGTCCAGCGCAAGCTCCGCGACGAGCTCCTCAGTGCCGGGGCCGACAAGGGAATGGGCTACGACAAGCTCATGTGCCTGCCGTACCTCGAGGCCGTCCGCCGCGAAAGCGCTCCGTGTGTGAGTGCGCTACGTACCCCAGCCATGCATTCTGTCAAGCCGTGCATGTAACTGTGGCACCCGCCTCTCACTTGCATAGCTATACTCCGGTTGCTCAAGTTTTCCGAGAGTGCGTCTCTTCGACATAGACTTACGATCTGGACATCCAGGGTGCTCATCATGTTAGCTCTTTCCAGGACGCGGAAGGACGTCGTGCTGCTGCTGGCCGACTATCAGGGGCGTGGACGGCAGGATATGTACGAGATCCCGATCCCAAAGGACACCACCGTCATTGTCGGCATCCTGAACATCAATCTTAACAAGGCCATATGAGGCTAAGATGCATGGGAGTGGAGGCCTGAGGCCTCAGCGCTGGCTGTCCCCTCTGCCATCCAAGGCCCCATGAAGATTCGCTTGGTCAAGAAGAGTGCTTGAAACCTCGACATCGCAGTGGCCGCTGCTAGCTTCGGGATGCTCATTATTCCGTTTGTCCAAGGGCTACGCTTGTATCCATGACCCATGTTTCCGGAACAGATGTACAGATAGCCCTATTCTTCACGCCCTCGCGGATTTAATGACTTGTCATGAACCCCTACAGCGGGCACAACATGCATTCAAACAGGTTGCACAACTCGGACGGGGAGTCTAGTGGAGGCTCGAATTAAATAGATTAGAGACGATACCGTATTCGTAGAAAGTTCAATGAGCAGTACAGGATGATACAAGTATGTGTGCGTGCGTGCGTATACATACTGGATGGGTTGACGGATGGTGGGCGAGGGGGTACAAAATAAACATAAGTAACTCCGAATCAGTGCGTGGGTCGACGAGTCCAATCACGGTCCCGCCAGTGTATGAATGCGATGCTAGTGATGTGCAGGTGCGGATGCGTGTATGTGTTGTGTCAATCGGAGGTGGACGAATGCGAGTGTGCGAGCGGATGGATGCCCAACTTTCACGTTACGATTCTACGCCGTATTGGCTTCGACCTCATGTACGACTCTGGTAAGCGGCTCTCCGACGGCGGGGAATCTTCCTCGCGATCGCTCAGTCCTTCGACATCGACAGGCCCCTCCACGTCGTGTAACTGTCGGCTATCGTATCGACAGATCGGTCTTGTACCTTGGCGATTGCTCATACGATAATCCACAAGGCTCGTTAGACTGTTTGACGTCTTCCGCTTCTTGCGTGGTGAAGGGGACGGGGACGGCGGAG
The DNA here is from genome assembly GCA_032821775.1 of Sanguinoderma infundibulare. Lineage (NCBI taxonomy): Eukaryota > Fungi > Basidiomycota > Agaricomycetes > Polyporales > Polyporaceae > Sanguinoderma > Sanguinoderma infundibulare. The sequence goes on along the minus strand of JAVLRN010000012.1, from coordinate 988,733 downwards.
GCGACACCTCCTGAGACAAGGGAGGGGGCGAGGGAGGAACTGAGGAAAGTGGGGAAGAGTCTTGTGTCATCCCGCTAATAGACCTCGTGGTTCTGGGAGGCGTTGACCGACACGGCATTTTGGAGGGTGATGAAGGGGGAGAGGAACCGATCTGTGAGAGGGAACTGCTTAACCGCGACATGTCGTATCGCGAATTGTCGTCGTCATCGTCGTCGTGAGCCGGCGAAGGCGGGGTGGTCAAGCCAGAGGACGATTGGGTCATCACACTGCTTGTCTTCGAGAGCCTCGGCGAAGAGTTGCACGTCGAAACCGGAGAACTGGACAGGGAGGATGAGGATGGGCCGCGTTCAAGGACTGGATGGGGGAGCGTCGATATGACTACCACTGGGAACGGCTTGGAACGAGGAGGAAGTTTGATAACAAGTCGCTTCGGGTCGTCACGCGATGGAGGCGGGGTAGGAAGCGTCGCGTCTTGCTTCCGGACCTTCGACGAAGGAGCCTTCTTGCCCTTCTCTCTCTTCTGCTCCGTCTTCGAAGGGCGAGACACAGGTGAGAGTGGTGGATTACCCATTTTCCGCTTCTTCACCGGTTTACGTTGACCCTCAACGTTTGCGTCGTCCTCTGAGATCGTCTGCTCTTTCCTCTTCTTTCCCTTCTTCTGCGGGGACGTTTCGGTTTGCACCGCCGTCTCCTCCCCGTTCCCCTCGCGTTCCTCCGCTAACCTCGCGCTCTCGGCAGCGGCCTCCTCTCTCCTCCGTTTGCGCTCCTTCGCCGCTTCCTTCACCTGCTCCTCCTTCTCTAGCTCCTCATGGACCATCTCGGCAAAAGATTGTGCGTCTCCCCGTATCCACACGTCAAACACCCCCTCCCATTCCCTCGTCGGCACCGGAAAGTCTAAGTTCAAGTAAATCGTCCGCACGGGGGGCTCCTCGTCCTCCGCCGGGGAGCGACGCGGAGAAGGCGTTGGCGTCACGAGACCGTGGGCAGATGTTGTCGGCTCGTCTGTAGGCGGGTCTGGGGGTGTGTTCACCGCGGCATGCCGGGATCGCACGGCCTTCGAGAACTCGCGCACGATGCGCTTCGTTCCCGGGACGCGGAGGCTTGTGCCCACGACTAAGAGCAGATCAGCTCCGGCGCGGCCCTTGCCCTTCGAACTACCCATCAAGTCCTTGCGGACGACGTTGCCTACCTCTTCTCCGTCCTTGTGGTCTTCGTTGTAAAGCACGACGCTTGGTCGTAGCTTCCCAACGCCGCGGGACCGCTTTCCGATCAGTTGCCGTGTTTCCTCGAGGGCAGTGCATTGAGGACAGGGAGGGGGCGTGCCCGAAACCAGAGAGTCGATGTAGTCGCGCAGAGGATATGAATGCGTACACGTTATGCAGTGCATTAGCTGAAGGGTGCCGTGGAGCGGGATACATTTCGGAGTTTCCACTGGGGGTGATGGGAGTCGGCTCGTAGAAGGCTCATCAGGTCGAGGCACTTCAGCAGAGTGGCTCTCCGCTGGAGGCGCATCAGGGGCAGGGGCCTTCCCCTTGCTAGAACGAGGCTTAGCCCGCTTGATGTCTAGCTCGGGAACCCCAAACGTGAGGCCCGACTTCTCCTCGAGGGCGTCGATGTTTTGCGTGTACACCCGAAGGAGGCGACGACGGTCGTCGAGAACTCGGAGGAATCGATGGAATGCCGTGGGTTCGGCTGCATCTGACAGTTGCGACAGTTGCGCAATCATTTGGCAGAAGAGTGACGTTGTGTCTTCAGACTGTATGCGTTCGTGTGAGTGACCAACATTCGAAAACGGACTGTTGCGTTACAATGTGAAGTCCAGGGAAGCGTACAATGAACTGAGAAGACATTGCGGTCGCAAGGAGTGGATTGTAACAGCTCAGTAGCTTTCCCTCAGGAAAGAGACCACGCCCCAAGTTATGACGGAGGAAAACTGAAGCATTGAACAGTCCGCTTGGGAACGGTATTCGTCGACGCAGAGATCACGGCCACTTCCGATGGGCCGTTGGAGCACCCCAGCACTAGTATCGCCAGAGGGCGCCCTGAGCGAACTCTTCTTCGGACATGGCGAACTGCGTGGTTCTTCCGATAAACCGTCGAAGGCCACGTCGCCCGCATGAGGCCCTACGCCACGCGAAGTGCCGCGCGGCGTCGTCGCCAATGCAGGAGCGACCATGACAACATCCCCTCAATTCCACCCCACACTCTACAAGTCCACGCCGCAATTCAGCAGGACTCACGTTGAAAACCGACGCATCGAAAAGGTCCTTGCCCGAGCTAAGTGTCGGGTGGTCCTTCTTCAAGGTTTGGAAGAGCCCCTCCGACGATCTGAAATCAGGAATCCCAGCTTGCACGGAGATGCCCGCACCTGCGCCGAGAGCATGAATGCAAGCACCGCGCACAAGGATCAGCGTGCGCCCGAGGCGAGAACCACCATGGTCACTCACCGCACACGACAGCGATGCGGCGCGCCTTGAGGACTGTCTTAATGACCCGCTTGACATGGCCGACCGGGTCGGGCGAGGGCACGAGAAACGCCGGCGACGGCGGGAACTGTGCGGCCGCATCGAGCGGCAGGAACGCCGTCATCGCACAGACGAGGGACGGCAACGAGGGAGAGAGAGAGGGATGCGCGCGGCGTCAGGGGAGGCGGGACGTCGTGGAGGAGGGAGGGAGGCCTAGAGGGGTTGGGACCGGTTCGATTTCGACCAGGGCACTTGACGCGGTGGCGCGCCGGTCGGGTCGGGCAGCGCCTTCCAAATCTCCGTTTACCGCACTTATAACGCGCGGCTTGCCTGGTGCTTACCCGCCTTATCTCTCGCCCACTCCTTCTTACCCCCACCGCTACTATGCCCACAACGTCGCCTGTCCGGACCATTTATTGGATGCCGTCATTATGCATGCCTCCCCTTCGGTCGCATTCACGATGCAGTCATGCCCTGTCCTCATTCCCACTCAGCGACATACAGTACTGCGCCTCGGAATGAATCCACGGCCCTGGAAGTTTTTGCAGCGCTTTCAGTGTCCTCGTCTCCAGCATCTGCAGTGCTCCATATCATTTTCGAAGGCACCTCATCGTACTTACTGCCAACAATTGTACGCCAAACTCCTCCACTTTGGCCCAACGTGCTTTACGCGAGTGGATCGTTGGATGCTCTGCTGTTACGTATATAGTACCCGGCTTGCTGGCGTACGCCGTCGTTCTCGGTTCCTCGGTAATTCAAAGCAGATTCCGCCGGCTTCATGGCTGTTCATTATGAACACTTTCGTTATCTGCGCATCGTAATTGTGACCTTGGGAAGATCGTAGTCGTCGTGCGAGGTATGCCCTGTTGTTCTTCGTTACAGCGTTCCTTGGATCGCAAGCTGATCGACCGTCGTGCAGCAATTATCAGACCAACACGAGGCACCACTACTCCCCAAACTGCCAAGTCCCTCGAAGACGTACTCTTCGCCGCCGATGCGGATCGATCTACTCAACAGACGGGACCCTTTCGTGAGCATGCGTTTCCGCAACTTGCTCCCACCGCCCATTGGCGCCAGTCAGGACTGCTGCATAACCTGAGAGCGACGCGCGAATGGAGCAAGAGATATCTGCGTAGTTCCCCCGCCACGGCGACGCCGCTCTACCCATCTGAACAAGTGACATGAACTGCTTTCATCGCAGAGGAGCTCTTCATACAACGCTCACAAGACCACATCCTCATGGGCCCCCTTGCCAAATTAACTGTAACACGCACCGCAAAAACGCCACCATACAACGCCTTTGGTAACAGGAAGACCCAATTGCAATCCTTCAGACATACAAGTGAAACAAGCAAACACTCCCTCCTACATCTCTGTCTCCACTAGGCAGACCGTAAATGACCTTGCTGCAGGGGGATGGCGGTCTTTCCTGTCTCTGCGGAGGTCCCACCTAACTCGATGTCCCGGTCCTGGGTTCGACATCACCACGCGTGTTCCGGGAGGCGTTCTTCTCCTCGGTTGTGGCGCTCGACAGCAGGCTGTTCACTTCACCTTCAATATGTCCGTTAGACTTCATGAACTCGTCCGCATGAAATAGAGGTGCCTCACCTCTGGGAATGCGACCCACGTCGTCAGATCACGGCGTCTCCTGATCCTCCTTCTCGAAGCTGCAACCTGTGGACTGATTGTCCGCCCCACGAGCACCCACAGGCTGGGTCTCGGGGTCGGTGCTCTCGTTGACCGTGGCACTGTCTGAGCGCGGGAGTTGTACGTCAAGTCACCGATGTCCCGTCCGGCTTGCTGGAGGGAGGTTGTAGGGGCCGTGGGATTGGCTGACTGGCATGACGATGCGCTTGTTCAAGCAGTAAGTGGTCTGAAGCTCCGTTGCAGTTTGGGCTAACTCGAAGGTACATATACATATATACTCCAACTGTCAATGGCCCCGCTCATCAATGTTGCGCAAGATCGCTCTTCCCTTCACCAGACTACTTAAGCCAATTCCCCCTCCACAGCTCTGAGAGTGGTCAGACACGACTGGCATCAATCCCCACAACTTACAAGTTGACTTTCGAAGAGGATGCTCCAGTGCACCAGTACATGGGTACTTGACAACGGGCTCCACTGCATCGGCCGACTGGCCTAATGGTTAAGGCGTCAGTTTCCGGTGCCTTGTTAGCTGAAGATTCTGGGTTCGAATCCCAGGTTGGTCGGAGTATTTTTATGTGTCTTCTCTGCGACTCCGGCACAATCAACATTTTCCAAGTCGTTTTGTCTTCGTTGATCAGTAGAGGATGCCTAGAGTTGATCTTGACCGTAATAGGCTGGAGGGCGGGGTGTGACCATGTGTGATTTCCATTTGTGGCACAAGGTCACGAGCGATGGAAGTGAACAGTGAGTCGCATGTCCGAGTCGGCCCCGCCCTCTCCGCGCTTTGTTCCACTGTCGCCTCCGCCTTGTCCCCCTTTTCTCGCTATCGCTCACAACTTGCACGCTGAGCTGGAGTGAGAATGTCATTTTTCGGCCCCTCGACGTCGAACACCCTCCCCGCAAACACAGCAGCGGACAAGGACATCGAAGTCGCTGACCCGCCGACTGATTCCATTTCCACCATCGCATTCTCGCCTACCGCTGACTACCTCGCCGTCGGCTCCTGGGACAGCAATGTACGTCCGACGACTATGGTGACGCGTGATGCCGAGCGGAAAGCCTTGACGCGTGGTTTGCGATCAATAGGTACGAATTTACGAAGTCGGCGCGAACGGGCAGACGCAGGGCAAGGCGATGTATCCCCACCAGGGGCCAGTGTTGAGTGTATGTTGGAACAAGGTACGTGAAGCAGTTGTACGACGTCATATGCACAGGAAATGAACGAGGGTGCGCATTTGCAGGATGGTTCGAAGATCATCTCTGGCGGCGCAGACAATGCGGGGCGGCTGTTCGACGTGACCACCGGGCAGTCCTCGCAGGTGGCCCAGCACGACGCGCCGATTCGTGTCGTGAAGTGGATAGAGTCGCCGCAGGGCGGCGTGCTTGCGACCGGTAGCTGGGACAAGACGATCAAGGTGTGTGCTGCAGCTGTGCTCTGCTTGTGCGTACTGACCCCCTTCCCCGTCCCCTCGCAGTACTGGGACTTGCGCACACCGAACCCCGTGTCTACAGTACAACTCCCAGAGCGTTGCTATACGTTCGATGTTGCGTACCCATTGATGGTTGTAGGCACCGCAGAGCGCCACATCCAGGTGTTCAACCTCCAGAACCCTACCACGCCCTTCAAGGTCAGTCGTACTACTAAATCCAACGATTTACGTTCATTTGACTGCTTTTTTGCGCGAATCCAGACTCTCGTGTCCCCACTCAAATGGCAGACTCGTGTAGTCGCCGCCTTCCCCAGCTCAAATGGCTTCGCCGTGGGTAGCATTGAGGGACGTGTAGCCATTCAGTGCGTGTTGAGTCCTCCCCGATAATCTTCATCCTCGTTAACGTGACCAATGTACAGGTACGTCGACGACAAGGATTCCACGAACAACTTCTCCTTCAAATGTCACCGCCGTGACCAGACTCCCGCCACCAAGGATCAGTCCCTTGTCTTCGCCGTCAATGACATCTCCTTCCACCCTGTTCATGGGACCTTCTCCACCTGTGGTAAGCTCCAGATCCGCCGGTTTCCCCATCTGTATTCCCTTCGCGAGCGCGCTCACGAGACCTCACGTAAAGGTTCCGACGGCACAATCAACTTCTGGGACAAGGACGCGCGCACGCGTCTCAAGTGTACGTAACCTGTGCCCCAAATGAGTTCCTCAGCCTGGTAAAGTTTGAACTCATTCTCCTCGATTCGCAGCTTTCGAACCCGCCCCGGGCCCGGTACCGTGCTCGACGTTCAACCGCTCCGGCACGATCTTCGCGTACGCCGTCTCGTACGACTGGTCCAAGGGCCACTCGGGCATGACGCCCGGCCATCCGAACAAGCTCATGCTCCACGCATGCAAGGACGATGAGGTGAAGCGGAAGCCGCAGAAGCGGTGAAGCCCACGCGCATCGCGTGTCTCCCGGTACCGTCGCCCGGGGCTGCGGCGCATCCCTTCCCGTGTAGGAGGAGCGAGCGAGTGGGGGGAGGTCGAGATTTCAAATGTGTGCGCATGTGGATGTGCGTGTGTATGAGAAGCTCGAGCGGGCACGAGAGGAACGAGTCGATAAAAGCGTATCCGAGTCGCGCGGCGCGCTAGGAATCTAGAGGGCAGCGAGCCTGGGTTCTGCCTGTTACCTACCATCCACTGTACCTTCACTTTCCCCCATTGTCATCGTGCACCTTGTCGAGTTTACATTGTATTTTGTCATCCTACTTATACATAGCACTCCCGAGCCTCTCTTCCTGTCCACCGCTATGCCAATTGCTGTCCGTTTTGCGAAACATTCTCTGCGAGGGCTAGGGTTAACCCCCCCGCGGCTGAGTATGTCAAATGACAAACAGCGACAACACCGACGTGGAGAGGGGATCATATGGGCATGCATTGAATTTGAGAGAAGGTCGAATGACCATATCGCCGCGTTGACTCAGCGGCCGACAGAGTCGGACTCGGACTTCGCAAATCGCGGCCAAGACACACAATTGACTGATGGATGATGGAAAGCGATGGATAGCAAGACATGCATTAGATGGCTATACACGACCGCGCACGTACTCTGGCGCTAGCAGCTAATTAGATTCTCCTCCCCCACTACATTAACAACGTATGATGCGCACCCTCGCCCAGCCCATGCTATCCGCGGAGGGCTGCGAGGAACGGGTCGTCTCCAACTGTGACTAGTAGTAATATACATTTGGTGCTTGATATGACGAGCGGTCGATCGTAGCAAGTTATCGTAAAATAAACAACATATGCACAAGGTGGCGAGGGTGGAAGGAGAACGAGGGTCTATACGCACCCGACCGCGGCCGCGGTCGTGCACGTCCACTCATTGGTCCTTGCCCAGGGCCGTCTTTTGCTTCTTGGCCTCGGCGGCCTGGATTTCGAGAAGCGGGTCGAGTTCGGAGAGCGGCTGCCGGTACGAGTTGCCCATGCGGTCCGCCCACGTGAAGTACTGTAGACGCCACATGATGTCATCAGCCCCAGCTGTCGTACGACTCGGGCAAGCCATATCCAGCAATTCAACAAACGCACCTGGCCGTAGTTTACGGTGAAGTAGAGATGGTGCAGGGTGTGGTGCGCGGGGCCGTTGATGACCGTCTCGAGCGGGTGGCCGGTGATCATATCAGAGTCGTGTATGAGGATGGACCAGACGTTGACGCAAAAAAAGAGGAAGAGGTAGAGCTGGCGGTGGAGGGGAAACAGGTGGATGAAGAGATGGTAGGGCACAGACTGGAGGTAGCCATCCAGAGGGTGGAACGCGTGCGAAGCAAAGGGAGTGGGGACTGGCAAACCATTCGCGTCTATGAGAGACGAACAGGGAGACTGACTAGGAAGACACTCACTCAGCCACTTGTGGTGGGGCTTGTGAAGCCACTTGTAGCAAATGGGGTGATGCTCCCAGCGATGGACCCAGTAGATGCAGTAGTCGGTGAAGACAAGGAAGCTAGAAAGAAAGTGAGGGCTCAGACCAGTTCCAAAACGAAGACTTCACAAGGACTCACAGCATGATCGAGGAGAAGAAGTAAAACCAACCATACTCGGAGACGTCATCGTATAGCTTCGAGTATCCTCGAACCTCGGCCACGAACCAGGGCACGGTAAGAAGGGTCATGCCTGGGAAAGCCTTGAGACTGCTCTGGATCTCGAGCTTAACCTGGTTTTTGAGGAAGCGGGGGTGCTTCATCATCTCATGATTAAAAATATACTTGTAGGACATGCCGGCGAAGATGAAATAGAGGAGGTGGATGCCGACGAGAGTGATGGCGATGAGGGAAATGGTCTGGCGTGGTAGGTAGTCGCGCGGCCACGCTGACGCGACCGACGCGTGGTCGACGAGCGGTGCAGTGAGGAGTTCATCGGGGAGTGGTGGATGGGGAATGTAGGATATGAGCTGTGACCAGGCGGAGGGCTGTGAAGCCGGGAGGGAGACGTGAGAAGAGGCGTTATATAGGCCGGCCGCATTCGAGATTTCAGTTGTGAACGCGGACACTGGAAGAAGCGCGGCCCATGCCCTATCGAGCAGGTAGTCGTCGGCGAGGTTGAGGACGATGTCCATGGCGGACGGGGAGGAGGTGCGGCTGCTAGACTGGGCCAAAGACGTCTAACTGGAGACAGCGAGCCGGCGGGGTGCGTCGGAGGCGACGAGGATGAGGTTTGGTGCGTCCATGGGCGAAGCTTATATTCCAAGCGCGCGCCTCAAAGTCGTCCCACTGATCGAATTTTGACAGCCAGGTCAGCTCAGCCGTGTCATCTGATTAGATGCGCTTCATCTTATCTCGAACTCCGGCCTTCTCTCGGCCTCGCTTTCTCCCCGACGGCCCCGAAGCCTCCGCAGCCCACACTCGACCCGTCTTCCTCTTGCGCCATCACTGATCATATGCAGCCAGGCTCTGGTCGTACAACCTCCACTCACCTCGTCTGCATGCCCTGTCGTCGTACCACCGTCCCACGCGCCGCTTTTCGACTCCGAGTCGGACGTCGCGGCAGGCACTGGATCCGCCTCGATGGCCCAAGGGGACGCCCCGGCGTGGCTGATCCTCGAGGACGTCCTTCCGGTCTCACAAACCTGCGCAGGAGAGTGGGAAAACACCGTTCCATCGTACGACTCACCTTGGCCCACTTCCTCCATAATCACCTTGACGGAATCTGGCCCCCCGCTTCATGGGCGCTGCGCGTCGTGATCATCGGTCCTTGTTAAGTCACGGAGCGTCTGCTGCCACCGCATCACTCTTCGCGGCTGACCGTTGTTCTCGGCGACCGAGGTTCTCGTCGTCCAGGGACCGGGGTGGGGGAAGAAGGAGAGAGCAGGCAGGCCGTCGGCTGTCGAGATCCCTCCTGCCTTCCCCAAGGGCCATGTACGTCAGAAGATCGATGTCCCTTTCCCATATTTGGTGTTCCGCGGCTTCGCTGGCTCAGGTGCACAGAAGCCCTTTGTCGGCGGGGACGAGAGTGGGCAGGTCGCGCGTCAAGTACCCCAGACGATAGTTACCGTGGATGAGACGAGAATGCTCAATCTCCCTCCTCCACCCCTGCAGCGTTATATACACCAGGATACACCGCCTCAGCGCAAAGTGTCGTCTCCTGACTAAAACAGCTTTAGTCCTCGGTTTCCCGTAGGTTCCTGTCATTTCCATAGCACTGGTATCCAATGATACAACATCTTATAACGACACATCGCCCGACTCGAAAATCCATCCAATCGCTCAAGCGTCTCCTCCATTCCTGACGTCGCCATATGCCATCATGTGCGTGAGCTTACTGCGATTCCGCAGTCTAGAGGTGTGCAAATCCGTCCGTCGCCTGTCCAAAGCACCAGGCAACGTAGGTTTGTCAAAAATAGACGGTACTCAAAAATGGGACGATCGACAGACCTTGACGAGCAGTTTCGCGTTGCCGGGCTCGCGCGACGAATGGCCCGCGTCCGGAACGATGTGCAACGTGAGCTCGGGCCAAACCTTCTTGAGCGCGAACGCGGTGGTCGCCGGGCACACGACGTCATACCGGCCTTGCACAACGACACATGGGATGTGACGGCTGGGCAGGGGGACTCAGTATTGTGAGGGCAGGGCAGGCAGAGCACAAGCCTGAATAAACCTACATCTTATCGATCTCCTGCTTGTCGAGAAGCTGGCCATCTCTCATGAAGCCCTATATGCGCTATAATGTGAGCGATCAAACGACGAGGAAAGGATGCGACGCACGTCGTTGACAAAGTAATGGTTCTCTATCCTCGCGAACGCGCTACGTGCGTCATCTTCATTTCAGAGGTCACAAACCCACACCGTGAACCGAAAACGCTCACTTTGCAAAGTCGTCCTTCTCTGCCTCGGCGACGTGCACAGGGTCAACGTAGAGCTTCGACGTCTGGAACTCCCACTTCGTCCATGCGCGGGCTGCACGCAGACGCGTCTCGTCGTCGGTCGAGTTGAGCTGCGCGTGGTACGCGAGCATAATGTCGTGACGCTCAGCCTCGGGGATCGGTGCGACGAACTCCTCCCTGCCAAGTCACATATATGCGGTGAAATCATTGGTTGAAGGGTACATACGGACGGCTTACCAGGCTTCGGGGAAGAGGTGAGACGCTCCGTCTTGGTAGAAGAAGCGTAGCTCGCTGAGAACATGCCGTGAGCGACGGACGCCGTCCGATAATGAATCGCTTGCCTCTTGCGCAGAGTGAAGATGCCGCTAAAAGTCCAGATTAGGCTTTCAGTCGAACATCGAGCCCCCATGTGGGAGCCACGTACCGAAGCACCAAAGACTTCACTCGGTCAGGGTGGGACTGCATGCGGCCGTGCACTATCAGATCATTATGATGGGGGTCATGGGCAGAACAGACGAACCTGGGCATAGGCCAACGAGAGCGTGGACCCCTTTCACATCCGAACGCACGAGCTTCAATGACCGTGGTTCCCTCTACTCGCTGAATTGGGAGGCTCACCCAGGAGCCGCCGAAGACGTGCCACTTGTCGATTTTGAGGTGCTCACGGACCTTCTCTGTGTCCTTGACGAGGTCCCATGTCGTGTTCTCCTCCAGCGAAGCGGTGCTAGGGATGATGATGCGTCAGCGACGACCATGAGCGAAGGTAGACGCAGACCGGCACGTACGGGGTGGATTTTCCTGCGCCTCTCTGGTCGAAAAGGATGATCTACAGAAGCGAAGGGGGCGTTCAGGGTGGGTTGAGAATAAAGGCACTTCTACGCACCTTGTACTTCGTCGGATCGAAGAACGAGCGGTCCTTGGGGTCAGTGCCTCCACCTGGTCCGCCATGCAGGAAGACCACTAGGAGATCGTCAGCGTAATCCGTCTACAAGGCCGGCGCTCGACCAGACGACATGACACTTACCTGGGGTTCCCTCCTTGTTGCCGCTCAACTCGTAGCTATGCGCAGCATGATGCCGTTTGGTACGTCCGTGAGATCAAGAAAGGTACAAGACCTACTAGAGGGTATGCGTGTCAGAGACTTTGAGCTTTCCGGTCTCGTATGGCTCGATGGGTGGGTACGTCATGTTGGATTGAATCGTCGACTGTTTGGAACTGTAGTTTCTTCGACGTTGAGCGGCAGGGACCGACACTGGGAGACGTGTTGGAGCTCGTGAGCTATAATACGTATACCGTTTGCGTATTATTCGTCCACAAGTTCCCAATCGTAGGACGGTAGGCAAAGAGGTGGTGGCAAGAGTTTGGACTGCTCGCGATAACATAGGATAGCATACCGGCCCGTGGTCAGTGTGCGATCGGTAACTGCCTCTTTTGTGTTATCTTCGATCGGCGCCCATACACATATCACGTGACATTATCCGAAATGGAAGCGGTACTGTACGCCGACCACCTTATACTGAGTCTTATAACCCACCAAATTTCATTTGTAGAACGGTATATAGATAGGGTTAAATAGAATGTAAAAATAACAAAACTAATGATGAGAGTGGGATTCGAACCCACGCCCTTTCGGACCAGATTTCAGGGGTTTAAATCCCACCTTAGTCTGGCGCCTTAGACCGCTCGGCCATCTCACCATGTAAACTAGGCATTTATAATTAATTGTGGAGTGACCAGGCTGCGCTACTCATCCACACTTCAGCCACCGTGCAATGTCCGTCATAGAGATTCGGAAATCCCCAAACAGTCCACAACCTCCATGTGAGATGGTCGGCCGGTCTAACGCACCCCAATAGGGAACCTACGTTATCGTATATGGTGTCAGTCGTCGCGGCGGGCAGGTAGTACATTCCCAGTGACCCAGCTCAGCCTTGAGCTCAGCGGTGTAGTGGTGGTATGTTACCGACATATTCTATGCTTTTTACCAGCATCACTAACTCGAATGCTAGGTTCACTTGCATCATGCATGCGTTCCTTCTGTCACAGTACCATGCGGGCTAGCCTCATCACAGGGTCGTCGCGGACAGCAAGGTGTGGGGAGTAGACCCTACCACAAGTTTCAATTTCCATCGAGCATAGCACATCTCCTCCCACGACGGAGTCACAGAATCCCTAACGTCTGTATTCAGTCTTCCTGCGTTCGGTTCCGCTGTCTGACTAGTTTCCCAATGTCACCTTGGGCCTGCGGGCGCAGTTGATGTTGTCATTCCTTGCTGCGCTTAACTGCCTGTGCGTCCAAACCACGTCCATATGCCCAGTGGCGTCCTGTATTTAACCTAATCCACCCTACAGAGCGGCGACGACCATTTTCATGTCAATGATAAAAGCCTCGGATGCGGTTTGACTGGTCATCGTCCTGGCACACCATGCTTGGGATACGCCAACTTCTCACAGCTTCTGCACTCTTTTCACTCATCGCGCTTGGGTGCTGCGCCAGTCCTAACACCTCGGCCTGTCGTTGCTTATACGGAGACCCTTGCTGGCCTCCGGATGATGCGTTCGCCGAACTTGCATCGCAGGTTTCCCAGCCATTGATCCATTCACGCCCGCTCGCCCACCCGTGCTACGTGTCCCTCAACTCTACCTTATGTGTGACGACCTTGGCCAACTGGACCAACGGTACCTGGCAATCTACACGGCCTGGCGATGCGCAGATACAGAACTTCGAGACCTTCACCCGTGCCGACGGCCGCATCGAGGCATGCTACATAGAGACGTCATTCGGTCTTCCTTGCGAACAAGGCAACGTTCCTGTCGTTGGCGTTGCACCGCGGATGGTTGACGATATTCAGTACGCTGTCAAGTTTGCAGCCAGATACAACTTGAAGCTGGTCATCAAGAATACCGGGTAACCACTTGTACTGCAATCATAGGGTGGGCTCCGACTGATCTGTCGTTTGTGTAGGCATGACTTCCTTGGTCGAAGCAGTGGGTACGGCGCTTTCGTGATATGGACGCATCACATGAAGAACCGCTCCATTCACGACACTTGGAGACCGGCCGGTGCGCCTCCGGACGAAGTGTACGACCATGGTGAGTTTGTCTGGTTACTGGGATGTGCGTTAACTAATGACCCTTGCAGTTTTGACTGTCGATGCAGGGGTGCAGTGGCAAGAAGCATACACGACTGCGGATGCTGCTGGTAGAATGGTCGTTGGCGGAGTCTCCCCAGGAGGGTCCGTCGGTGCTGCTGGCGGCTGGATCCTCGGCGGCGGCCACAGCGCCCTTTCTCCGACCTATGGTCTCGGTGCGTAAAAGAAAATCTTAACCTGGTCTCTGCCACTGAATCCCGATGCCGTGTAGGAGTGGACAACGTACTGGAGATATCGTTGGTCACGGCCAATGGGGAGCATATCACGGCGAACAGGTACCAGCACATTGATCTGTTTTGGGCGCTGCGCGGAGGAGGCGGGACCTTCGGTGTCGTCACTTCCGTGACATACCGCACTTACCCCATCGTCCCCGCTGTGATCGCATTCCTCGTCGCGGCTGTCGACACCCCGAAGCCGAACAGCGCCATGAAGGATGCGTTCACCGAACTAGTTCGCATTTCGACAAACCTGACTGACGAAGGCTGGGGAGGGTACTCGCAATTCAGTCCTTCGACTGACGGTACTACGTTTTCCCTCGGGTTCATCGCCCCCAATGTCTCTATGGACGCTGCAAACCGTACCATCCAGCCCTACTTCGACTTCGTGCGAGCCCTGGCCACCGAATCCTGCACAACCGACAATCCGGAGGACGCATTCTTCATCGAACAGCTCGGCATCGAGCAATTCCCTTCCTTCTGGGACCTATTACAGGCTACTCTGCCGAGCACCGGCCAGGTTGGCTATAATCTAGAGATCGGTTCGTGGCTCATGCCTCGGAGCGCTCTCGAGGAGAACTATGCCCAAGTTGCTGAGACCTTGATCGCCATCCCGGGGCTGAGTTACGAGTAACGCATTTTCCTCGAAGTAGCGGAGTGCATTCGTTGACCATAGTATTCTTAGGTTAGTCGCCGGCGGGACCGTTTCAAGGGTGGACCCGTCGTCCACGGGCCTCAACCCTGCTTGGCGCAAGGCGGGTGCGCACGCGGTCTTCGGGACAACTTGGCCAGATGGTTCTTCCTCCGCTCTCATTGAGCGGTTGCGCGCAGATCTTGAGAGCAGATTGGCACCGGTCAGAGCACTAGCCCCAGAATCCGGTGCCTACTTCAACGAGGTGAGGGTTTCTGGTGTGGTGCTGCCGCGTAACAGAGACTGGGGTGACAACCACTTATCATAGGCCTCGATCTTCGAGCCTGATCCTCAACGTGCCTTCTTCGGGGGCCATTACGCAAGGCTCAAGTCAATCAAGAAGTTCTACGACCCCGACGACCTGTTCATCGTGGTGGAAGGTGTGGGGGCGGAAGATTGGGACAAGGAGCTAGAGTGCCGCGTGTAAAGGGATGAGTATCCCAGTTGCTCATAGTACTACGGTGCGCAGTTTTCGGTCACCCACTCGAGCTCCCACTCCTGCCACAAAGTTCGTTAGTTTGTGCAGACTATAGCAACAGCATAAAGCATTGCTGTCCAACGTTCAAGGATAGCACCCAGTGTTTTCTTAGAGGCGCAAGTGCCTTGGTCGTCGTAAGTGTGGCCAAGTAACTGCTGCTTCGTGCCGTGTCGGTCTGGCAATCATTCCGATATTAATTGGCAATTTTGTCCAATCATTGGCCGAGTAGACCACATGCACCTATGCGCAAAGTCCGGCAACGATCACTCGCGCAGCTACTCTCCGCAGCAATGATTCGTGAGCGGCGAGGCAGCGACTTGGAGACGGATATGCAGCTGACTTTTCTACCCGCCAGTTTCCTTGCCCAATGCAAGGCCAATGGATCAAACGCTGTGGTAAGCTAGGTGATATCCGGACGTCCGGGCTTTGTGAGCACGGATATGCATCGTTCACCGCACGCACCTGCTGACCAGCGTGCAAAAGCTATGTTCAGTATTAAACAACTTTCGTCCATCAGCGGTCTCATCAACCCAAAGGAAATATGCGGTCCGTCTTTTTCTCTCTTCTGACGCTCCTCAGCCTCGGAGAATCCCTCGGCGGCGCCACTGGTTGTCGCTGCCTCTACGGCGAATCGTGCTGGCCCTCCCAGGATGCGTTCGACCAACTCGCCTCTCAAGTCTCCCAACCGCTCATCCATCCAGTACCCCCTGCAAGCCCGTGTTACACCTCTCCGGGCTCTGCAGAACGTGCTGCGGTGATCCAAGGGTGGACCGACGGGATCTAGCGATCAAACCTGCCAGAGCGGGGCGATGCAGATGATCAACTACGAAACGTACGCGTTTGCCGAACGGCACCATCGACGCGTGCTACCTCAACACAACGCTCGGCACGTCGTGTGGGCAGGGGAGCGTCTCTATTGTTGGGGTCGATGCCCGCATGGTGGGGGACATCCAGGCGGCCGTCCAGTTTACTGCAGAGCACAACTTACGGTTAGCGGTCAAGAACACTGGGTAGGCGCAGCTCTGATATCATGCTATCATGGCGCACACATTAACCGCTCATGCTGCACACTAGCCACGACTACGTAGGTCGTAGTGATGGCCGCGGATCGTTCTTGGTCTGGGCGCACAACCTGAAGAACATCACAATTCAACCGTCTTTCCTCCCCACGGGGGCTCCATCCGAGGAGACGTATGAGTATGGTACGAGTCGAACCCCCCTCGCTTCATCCGCTTCGAACTAATGCTCACTCCCCTGCAGCCATCACTTTGGAAGCCGGCGTCCAATGGCACGAAGCCTACGCCTACGCGTCCGCCGCAAACCGCACCCTCGTAGGAGGCTCCTCCAAGTCCGTCGGCGCCGCAGGCGGCTGGCTCCTCGGCGGCGGCCACAGCGCGCTCTCGTATCTCACCGCGAACGTCCACCAGAACCCCGACCTCTTCTGGGCGCTGCGCGGGGGCGGTGGGGCGGCACCTGAGTCGACGTCGTCACGTCCGTCACGTACCGCACGCGCCCCTCCGCGCCCGTCGCCGCCTTCTCCCTGACCGCGAGCGTGAACGGCACGCGCGCTCACGCGGCGCTCTCCGCGACATTCGCCGAGTTCGTTCGTTCGCATCTCGCCCGCGCTCTCACGCGTCGACCCCGGAGCCCCGCTCGCGTTCGCCGCTTGCGCGCGCACATAGTCGAGGAACGGGAGGATCGTCGCATTTGCCTGGGCATGGGTCACGTTCGGGACGACGCCCAACGCGGTGAACAAGAGGCGGTCGTTCGCGCCGTCTGGGCGGACAGTCGAGTACTTGCCCCAGCCAGCAGGCGCGGCGCTGACGGTGCCGTTCGGGCGCGTTCATGAGAGGCTCGACGTCCTCTCCAACACCATCGGGTCGCAGGTGGGGGACGACTCCCAGCTCGGGTCCTGGCTCCTGCCCACAGACGTGGTGGAAAAGAACTACGAAGACGTCGCGCAAACCCGTCACCCTGATGGGCCTTGGGAGCGGCTTCGGCTACGACTACTAGTACGTCTTCATTTGCCTCGTGCTCGTCGTTGGCGTACTGACCATCTAATGACCAATTGATCTGTAGCTTCCTCGCGGGTGGGGCGGTCTCGCACGTCCCCGCTAACGACACAGGCCTCAACCCCGCCTGACGAGAAGCTGCGGCGCACGTCATCCTCGGGACCAGCTGACCAGAGGGCGCGACGGCGGCCCAGATCGACTAGCTGCGCGAACGACTGAACGCGGACACGGCGACGTTGCGCTCCCTCGCGCCGGACTCCGGAGCGTACTTGAACTATGCGTCATCATACGAGCCGGACCCCCAACAAGCGTTCTTTGGGCCCACACCCCTCGCTGCGCGCGATCAAGGCGACGTACGACCCCGTTGACCTCTTCGTCGTAGCGGAGGGCGTTGGTTCCGCTGAGTGAAACACCGAACTGACTTGCAGCGTATGATGCGGTGGAGGCTGGGACGTTTGATCGGCGTTTTGATAGCATATAATAGCAACATACATACCCTCGCAATGTTACCTCGTCGCGCTCGTTCCCACAGTTCGACAGCGATATCGTGTCCTGTAAAAACGCGGAATTTGCTGCATGATGTGTTATACAGTGCTCGGAACGAGAATTGCATCTAATCCATCCGTACGACGACAAAACGATTAAAGCAAGTTTCTTTCTGTGTCGGGGGGTAGCCTGCGTTTACGGACTGCGTTGCATCTGGGAGGAGGGAAAAGAGCCTGAGGGAATGTAGAATGGTTTTGTGGGAGTGGTCTCTCTATAATGGGGGTAACGCACACGACGCTCGTAATGGTATCGTGATTTAATCGTAAACTGTCCATGAGGACGATGATGTCAGCCCAAGGAACAAAGCGAGAGCGATGTGGACCCACGTTATCCTCGCCTTGATGACAATGTCGACGACGATGAAGAGGACGACGAAGGGGGACAGGAGGAAGAGGACGACGAGGGGAGGCTCTTGTCGTCCATGTCGTAGCTCGCGTCCTTCGGGAGGAACGTGCCCACCCAGACGGCAACGAGCACGAGCGCCGAGAGCATGTAGTAGACAAAGTACCCGCCCATGTAATGGTGTTCCTCGTCGATCGACAGCGAGAAGAGCGAGTTGGCGGTCGCGGGTCCAATCGTGCGCATGATCGAGACGACCATCTGGGCTATGCCGTTCACCGAACCGAGCGACGCCCTGTTTGGCGACGAGGCGGTGATGAAGATGAAGACGGTGCCTGCAGATGCACGGGTCAGCGTCCGGTTTTAAAGATAACACGACACCGGGGTTACCGACCATACGCGAAGTTGATGAGGATCGAGAACAGGGCCTGTCCGATGACAAGCCCCCAGACCATCGGGGTCATGCCCTCGAGCCTCGCTATCTCGTTTATGAACGGGAACATCGCAAACACCGGGAGGACGCTCGCGATGCCGGCGATGTAGACGCGTTTTGAGCCAAAGCGCTCGTTCACGCGACCGAACAGGAAGATCTGCGTCACACCGTTGACGATGCCGTAGAGCGACAAAATGAAGCCGATTTGCTGCGGGTTCAAGCCGAGACCGCCGAGCTTGATGGGGGTCGAGTAGAAGACGGGCTGTATGGCACGGAGGGTGATGTCGACGATCGCAAGGAAGGCGTAGTTGGCGGCGGGGATGATCACGCGGGGAACAAGGAGGTTCTTGAGAGGAAGGGGACCGGACTTGTCGTTGACGGTAGCCGCTTTAGCGACGGTCGAAACGTCCGACTCAACGGCGGCCTCCTTGGGCGACAGTCGGAGGAGCTTGCGCAAGGACGAGGGGTTTCGCACAGTCTGAAACAGACGCGAAGATCCTTAGTCAGGGACAGCAAAATGAATGTAAGGGATGGACTTGCCTCCTTGAGAAAGAACAGGGTGACAAAACAGGCGACGATAGAGAAGGTTGCGGGAATAGAACATGCGAGGAAATAAGGATACTTCTTCAAGAACTCAGACTGGCCAAAGATGTCAGGATGGCGCTCCACGGGACGCGATAAGGTGCCGCCAATGACGGGACTGGGGGCGTACAAGTTAGACCGGGCCGCACATATGGACGGTGGAGAGATTACTTACCCGAGGGTGGCACCAGTGGACCAAGCGATAGGCATGAAAGCATAGGCCTGGGCAATGTTTGTAGAGTCTGTGATTTCAGCCAACATACTCTTCATGACGCCAATATTGCCATTCAATGCGCCATTTAGACTCCGACTGGTGGTAATCGATTGAGGGACATGAGCATGGGGCTTCCGGTGGAAGTCTAAGTGTAAGCTTACCTGATGACAGCTCCCCAAAAGGTACGGGAGAGGCCAAAGCAGTACATGGATATTGACAAACCCATAAGGCCGGACATGATGACAGGCTTGCGGCCGATGTGGTCCGAGACCCTGCTCCAGTGGAGGACGGTCATGGCCTGTGTGGCGAAGAAGATGGATTGCTGAAAGGCGGTGTGAGCGCATGAAGTAAAGGAAGGGATCGACAGGAATGAGGCCGGTGTTTGCGCGCCAGGTTGGTCGGCATTTGAGAAGGTGAGAAGTGGAAGAAGAGGAGGGTTTCCCCGCAAGGCTGGTGGATCATCCAGCAGGGAGCTATCACACAATTGCCAGTATTCGTAATCGCAACCGGCACATACGTACGGCAGCAGCAGGCTCTCGAGCAGACAGCGACTGAAATGGAAAGGGTATACGCACCATGACGCCGACGTAATAGCCGACCTTGGTTTCGTCTCCATGAGTGATGCCAATGCTCCGGATGAGCTATATGCTGTTGTGTGAGTGAAATTGGAGGTGGTGCGCGAAAGAGGTATGTGACAGACCTCCGGGGCGAAAGGGTAGATGACCTGACTCGTGAGGGGCTCTGCGAGCTGGAAGATAAGGATGATAGAGAACTGGCCCCAAGGGATGGGGGTCCTTGTGGACTTTGGGTTCTCTGAACGCAAGAGCGGGGTGTCCTCATCGGCCTCGACGTGTCGTGCGGTCATGGAGGGCGTAACGGGCGGATAGAAGGGTGACGAAGGCGGTATTTTGAGGGAGGGGGGACGGGATAGAACATGGCGAGAAGAAGTTATATGTGAGGTGGGATCGGTGCTTGAATCCGAAGAGGTCGCATGAGTCAAGGGCTGTCAAGAGATGCTAACATTACCTAAGAGAACGTTAGACGATACTCCGAACAGAATTCGAAGCGGCTCAGAACAGCTCAAGGACAATTCAAGGGTGGATCAGCGGGTTCCATACGTGCTCCCGAGGCTGGCTGCTGGCAGAAGCGTTGCTTGTGCGGCCACGCCATCTCACGCAATACTGCTACCGCCGTACTCGAGCAGACGAAGACACGAGAAAAAATCCAAACCCAGGTCGGCTCGACGGCCCGGAGGAGATTTGACGTTTTTCCGAAAATGAGGAGACTGCAGGGGTCTGATGGGAATCGATCGCTGGACGCCCACTAGACGCCCGTCCCCAGACAAAGTTCATCAAAGCCAAACTGGGCCACGTGGTTATGCTAGGTGGGCGGTGGATGGGCCAGGGCAGAGCTTACAGAGGCCATCTCCTGCCAGTGCCTGGTCTCTTGCCGTAAACATTGCCAGTACAACTCCAGATCCTCCAAGCCCACCATCCCTTGTTTCCTCTCCAGCCCGTACGATACTCGCCCAGCCTATCTCAAGCGACCCCGACTCCTTGAGCTTCAGGCTGGGGTCTCGACGGCATTCTCATAGCACCGGACGGGTGTCATCAGCCCTGCACGAAGCACCTTCTCACCCTCCTTCGTAGCGACGATGATATTCAGATCCTCCGCTGCCATCAAAAATACGCGGCACTCCCCGGTCCTCCGTTAATCCTCAGCTCGAGACTGAGCTCGTCAAACGCCCTCAAAGCCCTTCTCTCTCAACCCCCTTCTCCCATTCTTCCTCCTCTCACATCTCGCAGGACAAACCGTATCCAAGCCACTGGACACGCCCATCTGACTACGGCCCGGCTCCCTTGCATACTTAATTCCTCATCTTCCTACCCCTCCGCTCTCCTTCTCCTCCCTCCATCGACCACCACCCTCCCCTCCGCCGTGCCCTCACCCTCTCAGATTCCCCCGATGCTCGCTCTTCCTCTACGGCCCCTCGACGCTACCCTTGCCGCAACTTCCAACTATCTACCCCACCAAGCGCTACATCTGGCAGCGCCACCTATCCCCGGTCCGTCGGACCAACCCGCCACAACCGCCTCATGCATTTGGTCCGCCCTCTCCTTCTACGAGTCCGTTCCTCGTGCTATCTCCCCCGCCCTGTCCACCACCCGCGCCCAACACAACACCGACGTCGTCTATTCCACCCCATCCGTCCCACCATGGGACCATCTGATAACACACCCCGACGACGCCCTCCGCACAATCACCCGCACAGAACACCGTTCCTCACACATCGATTCATCCCGTCTGCCCTCCTCGTCCTTCAACCCGTCTCATCTACCGTCATCGCATCGTCGTCCTTCATGTCCCCCCAGCGCCGATGACGCACCACGGGGGAATGCAGGTCTCGCTCACTCAAGGTCCGAGCATGAACATGGACGCGTCCAAGCGTCAGCGCCAGGCCCTCCAACCTCTCCAGCGCCACCGTTCTTGTGCCGCTCCGTACCGCCTCACACCGCGTCCTCCTCCATCCATGTGACGTCGCGGCGCCCCAGGCGCACAGAGTCGGACCTCCCAGCGTCCTCCTCGTCCTTCGGCATCCCCGATGTCTCGCGAGTCGTCCTCTCCGATCCCGACCCTGAGCCGACCGAGGAGGACTCCGAGTTCGAGTGCAAGTTCGTCTCCCTCGCCCCACACCGCCGCAAAGTCAAGACAGCTCGTGGCCCGTACGCGCGATCGCCCGCCGACGTCCAGCGGCTCGTCCCCCCGTTCGGGTAAGCTTCCCACTCGCCCAGTCGAGATGCGCGCCCGTAGCATAACATCGACATGCCGCGTCCGACACTTGCTTCTTTGTCTTATTCATTTCTGCTTACAGGGCCCCGCGCTGTCTGCACGCCGAGTGCACGGACGCAAAGTGCGCGACGTGCGCGTACCTCCGCCGCCGCGGCGACTCCGTCCTCCGCACCAAGCTCCTCAAGCGCGACAAGGACCGCGACCTCTGGCACCTCCACGCCGGCCCCGGCTCGCTCGGCGAAGAGGAACACTGTTGGCCGTACGCCGAGGACCGCTGGAAGCTCCAGGCGCTCCAGGCGTCGTACGTCCTCGGCCGCGAGCTCGCGTTGCAGGCGCAGGCACAAGCTCGGTCATCCAAGCACAAGCACCGCTCGCGCGCGCGCTTGTGAACCGAGCTTGCACTGGAGACGTGCGGCATCAAGATTAACGTCGCGCGGCATCCTAAATGCCGCATAGCTGTGCTCGCGGGCGCATCACGATTTAGTGCATGGGGCGACTGGGGCAAGGGTCTCGGACTTTGGCCTGCAAGGAGAAGGTTGGAACGCTGTGTCGACGCACAATTCCGACGGACGACGGCGCGAGCGCATCAGCGATCCGGCTGGGAGACCTCCTCCCTTTACTCAGCATCACCTGCGATCTGCACGTACGCCAGGGCCGCGGTTTCTTTTTCTATTGGCCGTTCGCCAATCGGTTTCTGGACATTGACGTTTGACGTTTTCCGAAACGATAAGGACCTCAAAGGCGGTGTGCGACCGTCACGATAGTAATGGGATACTGTACAGCTATATGTTAACTTACGTATCGGGCTTGGGACTTTGGGACTTTCTCTCGCAGACTTTGGCTCTGGTCGGACAAATACCGTCGCTATACTTCGCTAATCGCTAGTCGCAACGTACTGATATGATATTACGGGCCGTCCGACTCGGACCTCCCTCCGACCCCCTCGTACTTACATACAGATCAGTACCAACGCCGCACTCACGAGTCGTGACACGCATCATGTATTCTATGATGGACTTAGTTTTGCCGGGACACCACGCGTACCTCCCCACTCTATCTACGCGCGCACGTACTCTGTACCGATAACTTGGATGTTGATTGGGACTATGTTGGACTAGTTACTCATCAACCGGACGTTTGGCAGTTCAGCGATTCTACGTACAGTAATTTCGCTGATGGGCACCCACACGCGGCCCAAGCTCGCACCCGACATCGCGTTACTAAATTGCAGACGAAAATGGGCTGTGCAGCACCAGCTAGAAGGTGCTCGGTTAGAAGCACCAAAAACGTCCGTCCACCGTAGCACCTTCCGACCCGGGTGCATTAAGAGAAGTGTAGAATTAATTTCATCGCCGGGCGTACGTGCCGGCTGCTGCTGACATCAGGGAAGAAACTACCCCCACTGGTCCACTGCAACTCATACATACATTCGAGCCACCTTCCCGTCGTCTTGAACGCCAGAACCTCCTCCTCCTCCCCCCTCCCCCCTCCCCCCCTCGTTTTCCCCCGCTGGACCCGAGTTGAGGCCTGTCGGACGATGCACGTCCAGATGGGGAATTTAGGGACAGAAGGTGACGGTGTAGTCCGCAGGCTTGGAGGCGTCGCACGTCCAGAGCGCAGACCCGCTCGACTCGTCGTACGCGTAGACGTAAGAGTGCTTGCACCCGTTCTCTGTTCATAGCGTGCATCATCCCGCCCGGTGCGAGATCCGATTGGCTTCTTCTGCCGGAAGGGAAGGGAAGAGGGGAGGAGAGGAGAGGGAAGGAGAGGAGAGGGAAAGAGAGGAGAGGGAAGGAGAGGAGAGGGAAGGAGAGGAGAGGAAGAGGACGTACTGAAGTAGTCAAAGTACTGCACGCCAGAGGGCGGGCAGGTTTTGGTGGTGTTGTGGGTGCCGGTGCAGCAGTTCGGGTTCTTGTCTGTCAAGGACGCCCGCGCACACACGTGTGAGGGAAGGGGAGGGAAGGGAAGGAGAGTAGGGGGGTTGCCATGTTGTCAGGCTTTTGTGGACGCCGAAGACGCGAGGGCGGTACGTACTGGGGTCACCGCCCAGGCCGGCAGCGCAGGCGCTCTTGCAGCCCACGACTTGACCGGAGCCGTCCTTGGGCCCCTGGAGAGGGGCAGGGCCTAATCAGAAACGTCGCAGATGTAAGTAGAAGTCTGGCGATTTTAGTCTCGGCGGGAGGATCGACAGAGCGGATGGACGGAGCACACTGCGACGCACACTTCCGGTTGAGGTCCGTCGGGCAGTTCCCCAGTGGGGCAGCCCTTGTTGTTCGTGATGGCCATGGGAATGTTGAACCCTTGTCGAGACGAGGGAGACTCGGACTGAGAGAGCGCGCCGTCCACACGTCAGCCCGCAGGAACGTTTCACCCTCGCGACTCGGACGCGGATGCTCACCGTCGTAGTTGTCCGGCTGGCCGTTGATGCCCAACGTGAACTCCGCAACGGTCGCCCTTCGGGAGTTCGAAAACCAATCAAAATCAGTCGAACCTCTCCCAAAAAGTAAGCGAGCGGCAGGAGCGGCGTACCGTGCCCGACTTGGGGTCGCACTGGAGACCGCCGTTGCAGCCGCCGTCGAGGCACTGGTTCGGGCCCGCAGGACCCTTGCTGAAGTCGCAGCCGCGGCGGCCCCATATGCGGCCCGACTTCCAGTCGTTGGGCACGGCGAACGAGACGGTCTGGTGCGCGTTCTGCTGCCAGCTGCAGACAACACGAGATACTGTACGTCAGCAACATGCAGGTAAACCACAAAGGTCAAAGATCACTGGGACGGATAACAGCCTCACCCAGTGGCCTGAGAGGGCTTGGAAGGGCTCGACGGATATGTGAACAGACTCGGCCTAGCGGACCAATGAGCTCAGAACAATGTCGGTGTGTGATCAGCAGAGGATCCGTACCAGACGGTGTAGGCGCAGTTGTTCACCACTGTGACCTGCCTGCCGACGACCTCAGCCGCGAGGACGGCGAGGGTCACGGTGACGGTGGAGACGAAGTGCATGTTGTGTGTCGTGCGTGTCCAGATCAAGAGCTTGAGCACGTAACAGACCGTTGGCCCGACTCCAGAGCCAGTAGAGTACTCTTTTATACCAGTCCGGCCCTGGCACACTGCGTATTTGCCGTGTATGGAGGACAAGGCGAACAGGCGTACTCCACTCCCGCCGACGCTGTCGGACCGTGGTATGAAGTTCGAAGCCCTGGGTGGTTTGCTCGACGGAACGTGGGCAGTAACGTCTGCCACCCAAACGCCGTTAGTACCCGGTCTCAGTCGCACTTTCGGAGCATATGACCCACCGCCGTGCAGAATTCGCCGAATGATCCAATCTCGCCTGGACGTTAGCCCAGAGGTGTAGTAAGTTCGGAGAAGACTTGGCGACGTGCTTCGAGTCGGTTAGACTGTCTTGTGACCACGACGGAGCCGATTAGAAGCTCGGTCATTTAACCTACGAAACGAAGACCACAGTCAGAATCAATCTGAGCACCACGAATGACGACTTTTACCCGAAACGGAAGGCGACTTACCAGACTTGCGAGCTTCGTCGCGGAAGCGGCACCGCTTCGACAGAATCGACACCACAGGCGTTACGGTGAAACGAACCTCGTAATGACGACGCTGGATTGAATTTCGTTAACCCCATCGCATCTGGAATCGAAGCATCAGCATATGATGCCAGCATTTGTTTCCGTGAAGGTCCCTCTACGTCAGTACGCCGTCAGGACGTCTAGCCGCGGTGACTCGGAGTCGTCGAAGCCAGGTCGAGACACCATGGGGTTTCGGTGACAACCTCCGTTAGAACCCGGATTGCCGCCTGTCGAAGGGATATCTCCATGTGGGGCTCCTGTTGAAATTCCAGCACGAGATCGTTCCATGGAAGCACCCAAGCACGACCACGTACGATGATTTCTTGGCAAAGTACCGTGTCGATGACATAGCCCGGGCCCGTCAGCTGTCAGTGTGAGGAGCGATTTCGCTTCTAGTACAAACAAGTTTAGTCACGAACCACGCTTGGAAACTTGCGACGCACGAGAAGTCGATATGACACAGGGAATGCGGCAGTCGTTCAGCCCGACCGTCTCGCCCATGATGCAGAGGCGGATACAATTCGCTGGATGATGGATCTTCGAGGGGACGTTACGGAAAGTCCTACTGCCCACTACACATCTGAGCACGTCGGGAATGAGTTCAACTTAAATAGCGGTGTATATGCGGAAGACGATGATGTATGTATATGCATGGTATAGGTTGCTAGTGTTAGATGTCGGCTGTTGATGTCAATACAACGGGAGTGGGAAACCACTGAAAGCAATACGATAAACAGATTAGCGATCATCCAGCGTTCAGTTCCGTGAGCAATGACGTGAGTAAGTAAATGCAGGAGCAAAGCAAATTGTACAGTAAATGTCGTGTCCAAGATGAAGCGATAGTGTCAACAGTGGAGATCGTCGCTATAAGTTCATGGGCTGTTCAAGGTCCTGTAAAGGGATCAATTCAATTTTGGAGAAGCAGCAATGGAAAGTGCACGAAGCGTACAAGTCGAGACTGGGCACCGAGCTGGGGCGCCGGAACGTCGCTGTAGTCGAGGTTGTCGAGCGGATGTTGCTGCTCGAGAGCGGCTCTGTCGCCGTTCTCGGAGCCAGCGAGCGTGCTGGCATCTGCCGAGTGCGGGTGCTTGAGTTTCCAGCTCTTCTTACGCTTCTGGCTCCACTCGTGGGTCTTCTGCGCATGCTCGTACATCTTATCCCTATACAGTCTGATTAGACTCCAGTATATGAAGCCGGTCCAAATGGACTTACGTGAGCTCCCGTACGAAACTGCCTATGGGCTGGTGTGGCTCCCGTCCTGGCACGATAGAATTGGGACCTTAGCTGTAGATCTAGACACTGTAGAGTTACTTACGAAGAATACCAATAAGCCACTGCGTGAACGACCCTTTCTTCGACTCCCATGTCCGCTGAGCGTCTTGGCAGGAGGAGATGGACAACTAACGCCATCGTCAGTCATCTGCAGATGAGTGGAGACAGAGACAAAAAAGCACTAACCACCGAAGCACTACGAAGCGGGTTCTCGGAAGGTTCGCAAAAGCCGTTGCACAGCCTCAGAGAGACGGGCGAAGCACAGCGCTCTCCGTCCAGCACACCAGGCTCCTCGACGAGCGAGTCGACAGACTGCCCGAGCACGAGTCGGGCGAGGCTCCGGCTACGTTGGACCTGCACGGACGTGCGCCTGCTCTGCACGGCGAACTGGCGCCGCCTGCCGTCGTCGATGTCGCTGACGCCGATGGAGGTGTTCGTCACCTCGGTCTCGTGCTCGCTCACACGTCGGCGTTGGTATATCCGGACGCTACATGATGAGCCCTCTGTCGAGACGTTGCGTCAGCAGCCTGCACAAGGAAGAAGGCGAGGGAGGGTCTCTCACCCCGGCTAAGCGGCGACGACGGGCTGCCAGTGTTATCCAGACGGGGCTGTCTCTTGGTGATGACCTTGACGCCGGACTGGCTCATCCCTGGAGGACGCAGTATCGCCGCTAGTTAGCGTTGCGCGGACGCAATTGACATGAGCCTATCATGCATGCGGTAGCACACTCACGCTGGCCATCCTGTCGGCGCACGCCCTGCCACAAGGTCTTATATCTCCGGAAGCCCTGATTGGCCCGAGGGTTGTAGATGTTGTTGCACAGATAGTGATCGAGGTCGAGTAACGTGCCCGAATGGCACGAGTCGAATATGGCGGTGAGGTGCGCGCTGGGAGGCAGCTTGTTCACGAGCAGCTTGCGGAGCTTGTTGTCGATGATCATGCGCTTCTTGACCTCCCTCCGGCGCGGCACGATCCCGTTCTCGTCCTCGGTGAGGTTGGGATGGATCTTGTGATGATCGACAGGAACGATGTCTGCGCCGAGACACATACGACAGATCGTCAGGGCTCGATCTGCGTCCTCTATGTATCTGACAGGATGCTACTCACATTCGTCGAAGCCGTCGTCTTCCTCTTCTCGGTTTGGACTCTCCACTTGTCCAGAATGTCCAGAATCTATCAACGCAAAGGTCAGTCGTCATGCATCACGGCAGCCTGGGGTGGCAGGAAGTGATCCGCTCGACAGCAGACGGAGATGGGGGATGCAGAGCGAGGATGGAGAGACGTACAGAAGAAGACGAAACGACTTGCATCTTGTTCAACCAGCTTATTGATTTCCCGTAGCTATATGAGGGACGGGGTTGAACCCTTTGGTATGCGGGGCATGTGGCACGGCACTCACGATGTTGGCTCGCGTTGGTCTCAGATGGTGATCAACGCTGTCGTTGTCGAGCATCATGACGATGTCCTGGGGCAGGTACTGATACTTGCCTGTCCGCCAGGGATCAGACCATGAGCCCAGCACCACAAGTCAACTAGTGTCGGGGGATGTACGCACTGATGAGGAGTGCCCTGAAGTCTTTGGTATCGTCCTGAGCCCGGCGGAGAGGGGGATATTCAGACTGTGGATCGGCATCGGTATAGTTGATTCCGATGAGGAGGGCACGCTTAGGGGGAGGTGGAGGTGGAGGGCTCTGGAGTGTCGAGCGACGACGGAAGAAAGGCGGTCCGATCTTGACCATTTCGAGGAATGTGGAAATACTACAGGACCATGGCCAGGGGATGGGGGATGGGGATTAAATAGCTCGTCAGTCGGCTGTACCGACGAGAGTAGACGCTGCTCGGGTCAAGTCGTAGAGCAGAATCAAGCAGTGACCAAGTACACTGGAGGCGAGTCCTGCAGGAGATCAATGTAGCGGCTGCTGTGTCGGGAATGCCAGGTGTTTATGGGCGTCCTAGGAGAGAGGGACGAGGAGATACTGAGAGGCGACTGTGCAGCCTTGCACAGCTCACGACCGCTCCGAGGAAGGGAAAGACAAGAGCTGCTGTTGGGGGCGGCGACATGTTGTGTTCATCAATCCGACGTGGCCACCGAGTTTGAAATCACCCCGTCGACAGGCCCATCGACGGTTTCAGCGGCGCCGCGGCTCCTTGGCGGCACAGCTTTATACTCCGATATCCTCGGCCTTCTCTGAGCCAATCTCTCATCCACTCGAGAGTATCGTGGTCAACGTCATCCCACCAACCCTAGGCTGCCCAGCATTCTTCTTCTTACATTCAAGGATAGGTGAGGTGGTACGCCGAGGGTACGCCTGTCTAGTAAGTTCCGAGTCTAGATAAAATAATGACATGAGCCAACCTGTCTCCACCCCACTCTCGCACCTTGCTGACATTCATCTAATCCTCAGGGTACGACAGGAGGCATAGAAGTTCCTGTTGAACGTAGAGTTTCGAACACACTCGCCCGGTGACGAGCCGTTCCTAGAGTCCCTAGTACTGTTAGTAGGGCATGCCACCAAGAATGTACTTATTCGAAGTTCAGCCAAAGTCGGTCCCAGTTCTTCCGACACCCTTTATCAACCGGTGCGTCCCTTTCGCCATGCATGAGAGTCCGGGTTGATGATCCTCCCGGGATGTACATAGCTCCCAAATACACGGCGACCACAAACGTAATGAGTACTCGGACGGCGTCGATTGCGAAATTAACCATCCTTGCTTCGACACCGCTACCACACGACCACCTACCTATCTTCCTTATCTCCTATGAGTCCCAAGACACCAATCCACATGCACAGTCTTCCGGTGGTCATCAAGCCCGGCCTTGTACTCCAACTGCGGGGTGGACGCAGGACACAGCGTTCCACCGCAATGATCTGCAGACCTGATTATTCATGTCAATCAACGGCGCACAATGCGAGTTCAAATTAGAGTACAAGCGCGATGGCTGTCTGTATGTGAGTGTGAATGCCTAACGTCTACAGTGGTGCATGCATCGGGAACGGGAACTTGAACTTGGGTGGGAACCGGGATGGGATGTATACGTATGCATGTGCATGTGCATGAACTGAGACACAGATAAATCAGCGATGGAAGCTTGGACACGGCCGGCGACAACGCGGGATGGGGGCGACGAGTAGCACGATTCGCGAGAGTACACAGTTGGATGGATGGATGTTGGTCATCAGGAATTATCAAATAGAGGGTATGCAGTGGTGGGGAGCATTCAGTCGTAACGGGGGCGCATCGTAGCGTGGCACATAGCGTAGGTGGAAAGTAGAGTCGACGTCGGTAGTCCTTCAATTAGCATACCACCAGCAGAATCCGGAATACCCACTAATAGTAGTGACCGTAGAGCGGCGTTCAGTAGTTGGCCCGTTTCTCCTTCTCCTTCCTCTTGCGCCTCTTCTCCTCCTCATGGCGCCTCTCCTCTTCCAGGGCAACCTCATCTTCTTTCTTGGCAATCTGGGCGCTATGAACGGTTCAATGGTGTAAACGTAAAATATCTACAAGGGCCCCGGAGATAAGCAAGACTGACCTGCGCAATTCCTCCCTCTCGACATCGAATGCACCCGCCTCCATGTCCTCATCATCACTGAAGACGTCGCGCTCGATGTACGAGGAGCGGTTCTTCCCGAACATCTTCCAGATCTGGTTGCTGATATCCTCTTCATCCTCGTCATACCGAGATCCACCAGGAGCAGGACGCCGTTTCGCAGGAGGCGGTGACACGCTGGACGACGGCGAGCGACGTTTCTTCGGGATCGGGCGGCTCGTAGAAGCCGACGATAGGGCTTTGTTGGAGGGAACAGGCGTG
Source organism: Sanguinoderma infundibulare (assembly GCA_032821775.1). Taxonomy (NCBI): domain Eukaryota; kingdom Fungi; phylum Basidiomycota; class Agaricomycetes; order Polyporales; family Polyporaceae; genus Sanguinoderma; species Sanguinoderma infundibulare. The sequence continues at coordinate 958,206 of JAVLRN010000012.1, read as the reverse complement.
CGCGAGCCGTTTGTGGCGGGCTTGGCGCCTGCTGCTTTGGAAACGGGAGGCTTGGTCGCACCACCGACCTTCGCGGATGCCGCAGCGGCGAATTTGGGAGCAGAAGCGGACCTGGGGATGGACTTCGCGGGTGCCGAGGCGACAGCCCGAGGTGACGCCGAGCCGCTCGCAGCCACGGCGGGCGTGTTCGCTCGGGAGGTGGAGGAAGACGTGGCGGGGGCTGACGACTTCTTCGGAGGGTCCTTCTTCGCCTTCCCAAACCAATCACTGAACTCCCTCGCCGACTCCCCGTCGAGAACCTTGCCCTGCCGCAGCTTTGCGCGGTCGGTCATGATCTCGTCGATAGTCCTCGTGTCCCGTTTGTTCGTGTTCAGCTTGATGAGCATCGCCGGCTCCGCCTTCAGACGCTCCCTCGTCGACTGCGCCTTGCCCGGCGACGGCTGTGAGGACGACCCAGAGCCGGCAACGCTGTCCACGGCACCCCCAGGCAGCCGCCTGCCGGGCTTCCTGGACGCACTCCCGCCCGCACTCCGCTTGCTCGCGCTCCTGCCCATGCCCAGCTCCCTCTCCAGTGCCCGCCGCCGCTTCTCCTCACGCGTGAGAACGTTGGACGGACCGGGTTCGTCGTCGTCTGACGCCGACGACTGCCTGCGCTTTGCCGCCCCCGAGACCGGGTACCCGTTCCTGTCCCTGGCCTTCTTGGGCCCATAGCGCAGCGCATCGCGCTCCTGCTTCTCCCTCCGCTCGATCTCGCGCTCCTTGGCCTGCCGCTCCTGTTCGAGGCGCTGGGCCCGCTCCTGCTCCCGCTTCTGCTCCTCGAGGCGTCTGAGACGGAGTTTGGCCTCGAGCTCCCGGTCCTTCCTCTCCTTCTCCTCGATCTCCTTGCGTTTCTGGGCCTCCCGCCGCTGGCGCTCCGCGAGCTGCGAGTCGACAGCCGCCTTGGTCTGCCGGGTGTGGGTGTCACTGAGGGCCATGAGATCCTGCCAGCTAGTCATGGTGGGCCGTTCCTGAGTCACAGCGGCAGCAAGAGAGTGGTTGGTTGTAAGCTCGCAGAGAAGGCAGAACGGAGGAGATCGAGAGAGGGAGAGAGAGAAAGAGGTGGAAGGGTACACAGCCCGAGGTGGAAGAAAGAAGCAGGATGGATGGATGGATGTCTGCCTCAGCAAAGCGTCTTTGGCCTTTGCACGAGACCTGTTTGCCCGTGTTTGCTCACTGCCACCTTGCCTCCACGAAAATGGCATTGGGCTTCGTGGCATCCACAATATGCCACCTTGTAATGAAACCACCGTAAGGAGCCGCAAGGTCGATGATCCGGAAGCATTCTACACTATAAGGACAGCAGCTTTCGTCACTTGGAATGGTGATCGTCGCAACTGAGACAATCTTTGTTGTCGTATTTTGAGGCCACGTCTACACCGTCGACGTCACACGACATTGTGAATTACAACATCTTCCATTGTACAACACTCTAGAAGCATTCGTGCGCCAGGCTTCGGACCTCAAGCTTCAAGGGACAAACTGCCTCAAGTCGAGCAATACAAGAGAATGGCAATCGAGCGACCGACAATCATCATGACGACCTCGGGTGCCCGACAACGCGTTACGCAGGATCCGGTCACCAACCTGCAGCCGCTGGTACGTTCATGTGGAGATAAGTAGCGGAGTGGATACCTTGTGGAGATCCGATAGTAGGCGTATACTACATGAACGATGACAACTCGCGATAGCAAGACATTGTGGACGAAGTGCGACGAAGGAACGCAAACAAACGAAGTGCGACGGGCAAAGAAAAACACGACGGTGACGCAACGGAACGGCGATTGACGTTGGTAGCGTACGTATGCGGTAGTGCTGTATGGCGAATTAGGCGGAGAGGTAGGTAAGACTCGAGGAGACTGGTGGGGAGTTATACAGTATGATTGGCCGATAGATGCGTACCGTGCAGTCCAGAGCGACGAACGAGCAGCGAGAACTGACCGACACCGAACATGAAGACAGGTCACCCGCTCTCTTCCATCTTGAACCTCTTCCGCGGGCCGTCCTGCCCAAACTGGCCGCCGGCTCCGCCGCCACCCCCGCCCTGCATGAACGCGGGGTTGAAGTGGCCTTGGACGCCGCCAAAGCCGCCACGGCCGCCCATAGGCATCATGCCCATCCCTACAAGAAAAAGCGAGCCACACAGAACAAGAAAAAAGTGCACGTCAACAAGCCACATCCCTAACGCGAGACAGAGCTCAAGCTGCCGTACCCATTCCGCCCATCATGCCCCCTCCTCGTCCCCCACCACCACCAAAGCCGCCTCCCCCACCACCCATCATCCCGCCGCCGCGAGGGCCCTGCGGGATCATCCCGCCCCGGCCGCCGCCAAAGCCGCCGCCGCCGCCAGCAGCACCCATGTTGTTCCCGACGAATCCGCCCATGCCGAACCCGCCCATGCCAAAGTTGCCCATCATGTTGGGCACACCCCCGCGCATGCCGCCGCCCATCACGCCGCCGCGCATGGGCTGGTTCATCATGGTGTTCATCCCGCCCATGTTGCCGCCCATGCCCCCGCGGAAGTTCCCACCGCCGCGGCCCATGTTGCCGCTCTGTACGGTGGTGCTGTGTTGTTGCCGCTGTTCGCGCGGAGGGGGTTCTGCATGCCAATGTTTCGTGTCACCATTGCGCCGAATGCGTTTGACGAGAGGCATCGAGGAGGTGGTACGGGTACGGAAAGTGGGGAAGGGGATTGACGTACCTTTGGGTAGGGTTCGGAACGGGTTCCCGTTCACCGTGGTCGTGTAATTTGCAGAAGCTCGTCGGTTTTGGAAGTCGCTGTGGCGCAAGACGTGGTTAGTTGTGTCCCTCAACTACGAATCAGAACGGGAGCTTACTTGTTGTCGAACCAATTCTTGATGGTAGTCGCGTTATCCGCGCCGTGGCACTCGATGTATGCGACGCTACAGACACAAACGGGTCAGAACCTCACAGGGTCGCGCATACAGCCACTCGGGCAAAGCCAACTCAGCAAACTTACCCTTTACTCTTCCCGTTCACCTTATGCTCCGAGAACGTGATGTCCTTGTGGTCAACGTTGACCCCCAAGTTGAGTGCGACTTGGCGCAGATCCTCATCAGTCGTCCACTGTGAAAAGAAAAGAAACGAATGCACATAGGAGCGTGCGTCACATATAAAGATCGTCTCAGAAATACGGCATACATGGCTAGAAAGAGACACGGAAAGAGTACAGACCCATTGCAGATCCCCAATGTACAGCGCGTCGTGCTGCCCACCGCCCGCCGCCGCGCCAACCGCTCCGGAGCCAGCAGGGTGTGGGTTACCGCCGTTGGTCTGGCCGCTATATGCGCCGTTGCCATTCTGTCCAGGGTCGGGGGAGGCCTCGGACTTTGTGCCCGACGCGCCGCCACCGCCGTTCTGGGCATCACGTTGGTGCTCGGACTCGTCTTCATCGCGTAGCCGCTTCTCGCCGACGACGGGCGAGTGTGTCGCGGCCTCCGCGGCGGAGTTTTCTTCCGGGTCTAGCTGAAAATCTTCTTGGTTCTGCACCGCGGGTCAGCCAGATGCATCATCTTCCGAACCTCGGCCGAGAAAAGGGGAGGGCAGGAGACTCACCTCGTCCTCGACTTTGACGGCGCTGAAGGCGTCGTCCTCGCCGTAAATGTCGAAATCATCGTCTGCAGGAGGCATGCTTGGGTTTGGGTGCCTGATCCTGACTCAGTGTTTTGCTCGCGTGTGTGGCGTGTGCGGTTGTTGATGCCGAGACGGTTGCGGTTGCGGAGGCTGAGCCTGTGTGGGTTTGGACGGCAGCCGACACGTAAATGGGAGGGCAGAACAAAATTCTTCGTTCTGGTGCAGTGGGTGTGTAAAATGACAGGCGGTGTGTGTACCGACGGGTAACAGGCAGCAGGATGCGACAGGGATGTGGGGGGACTGGTCAGATACACGAATAGAGAGGACAGGACGGATGCACCCAATAGATGGGCAGGATCTTACAAGTATTGTTACAGGTGTGCTGTGCGAGACAGTCCGCTCTAGCCTCTACCGACAGCCCCTCCAATCAAAGATTTACAGGCAGAGTGCAGAAAGTGCGCGTCAAGCCGGTAATGACGGCGCGTCCAGGCGGAGGGGAGAATGCGTGCGGGAGTCGAGGAGGGGTTGTCGAAGGTGGAGGCGAAGGAGAAGGCGGTCGGGGATGTGGTGGTCGGAGGAGAAGGACAAGTTGAAGTGGGCTGCTCGAGACTCCGCAGACAAAACGACACGAACAAGCGCGCGTGGTGTGTCCTTGTTTGGGCATCTTTGGCGTCTGTGCTGACTCAGCACCGATAGCTGTTCCGTCTATGGTCTCCAGCCTCCCCGGAAGCCACAGCTGGCAGCGCCAGTCGAAGGGTCGAAGCCTGTCTGACCTCTTCTCTGCGCGTCCCTGTGCCTCAGTAGCCGCCCCCGCCCGATGACACGAGATCCGACCCCAATCTCATCTCCCTACGTCCAACTCAAAATCGACGCCCAGGGCATTTCGGTCTTCCCGACTCTGGACATGTCCTCGGCGGGATGGTGCCAGTGGCGTTGGCAAGGTTGCCCAATGGTGTAAGGACTAGTGGTAATATACACTGGTGTACAGTAGTGTGCGAGCAATATAAAGTCTGCCGCAGTTAGTCCGGCGATCCTTGTCAGTGTCTTTCGTGCTACAGCTTAGCGTTTTTCGGCATCCCCTTAATCGCCTGCCGCACGCCGAGGTCGCCCAACACGTCCTCCGCTGTTCCACACGAGCGCACACCCGGCGTCAGCGCAACCACATCGATCGTCGCAGAAGCTCGTGAATCACTCACCTCCACCTAGAATAGCGTCAAATGGCACGGTCCTGTGGTACTGTACGGCAGCCGAGCAATTAGTGTGTGGATGGAATGCAGCTAGAAGCTCGAAACACATACGTGCTCGACGAGCTTCCCCATGCCCGTCTTCGTGATACCACGGCCGCCGAACACCTGCACGGCGTCCCGCGCAATGTCCTGCGCAGAGCGCGTGATGAACATCTTCAGAAGCGCTATCGGTCTGTTGCATTCAAAGTGCGTCAGCTGTCGCTCTTCCCTCCTTCTATCCTTCCCTCCTTCGCGAGCGCCCCGCGAGGCAGGAAGAACGGTCCAACGCAGATTCACTCACCCGGCGAGCAGCTGCGCCTGCTGCTTGTAGTCCATGTTCTGCATCTGGAACGTCGCGCTCTCTAGCCAGTGCTGCGCCGCCTCGCTCTTCGCGATCATGTCCGCCAGCTTCGCGCGGATGACCGGCTGCGCGTGCAGCGGCTTCCCAAACGCCTTGCGCTGGTTCACCCACTTCAGGCACTCCTCGACGATGACTCGCATGTTCGCCGCGCCTGCGCAACACATCGCCCACCGCTCGTGGTTGAAGTTGGAGAGGATGACGAAGATCCCTTTCCCCTCGGGCCCGAGCGTGTTCTCGACGGGCACCTTGACGTTCTCGAACGTGATGTAGGCCGTCCCTGCCGTGGACGAGTACGATGTCTTGATAGCCTTAGTCTCCACGCCGTCCTGGCGCTCGACGAGGATGACCGTGAGGCCGTCGTCGGTCTTGCAGCCGACGGTGAAGTAGTCGGAGAAGGTGCCGTTCGTGATCCACTTCTTGGTACCATTGATGATCCAATGCTTGCCATCATGTGTCTTCTTCGCGGTCGTCCTCAGGCCCGCGACGTCGGAACCAGCGAACGCTTCTGAAATGGCCAAAGAGATGAACTTCTCGCCAGACAGAACCTCCGCAACAATGCGGTCACGAAGCTCAGGGCGTCCGAAGTGGATGACTGGGGGAAGACCGATGGTGGCACCAGAGTTCTGACCGTCACGGTACCCACGCATAGAGTGGCGCGTAAGCTCCTGCATGATGATGAGCTCATGGAAGCGGTCAAACTACGGCGTCGTTACGGGTGAGCGCAAGGATCATCATTTAGAAGTCAAGGGGTTTTGTATACCTCTTCAGGCTTGATGACGCCGCCAAGCAGCGTGCGACCCTTGAGGTGCTTGCCAGGGCCCATGTTCATGGCAAGAATACCCAATTCACTAGAATGAAGGCCATGAGGACGGAGGCACGCGACACCAACAGTGTTGAACTTACGCCATCTGCTTGATGACGCTGACACTGGGCCGCTTTCCATCCTCTTCCCTCGCCTGCCACGACTGTCAGAGGACCGATAAAACTCACAAGACGATAGCACTCACCAGAGCGTCGGGAATGAGAATCTCGTCGACAAACTTCCGGAGAGCGCGCTGGAACCTTCTGTGACCCTGAAACGAAGCTATTAGGGAGCGGGCGGGGCCGGTAATAGGCACACGCCGAGACGGACCTCAGTGTAATACGGACTGTGGTATTCCTTGGTGAGACCAAGGGGTTCGGCGTAGGGGACCTTGCTGAGCTCTCCGGAGATACTGCTATAGATGACGCTCTTCTCTCCTTGGATGATACCGATTTGGAGACGTTGATACTGAGGACGGAGGAGAACCTCGTGGCGGTGGAGGCCGTAGAACGCCTCTGTCGCATCCTGACCGGCTTCCCGACAAGATGCGCTCGGAAACAAGGTCTACTGAATGAAAGAGAGAGGACGCACCAATGTCGGCCTCATGGAAGACGGAGATACCACCGGGGTGGAGGTCCTTGAACCTGGTCACATCATAAACCTTGGCGTCGACGATGATCCACTGCGAGAGCGTTAACAATGTTGCAGACGTCGAGTGTTGGAGAGGCTGATGCTCACAAGATCATCGGGCTTGTTGTGCTGGTGAGAGATTGATAGAGCTCAGGCCAGAATAGAACCATTAGACTTTGACTGCGACAGACCTTCGCGACCTCCTCACGTGTGAACGTCTTCAACTCCTTCGACATGACCACTAGCTGATACAGACCACAAATAAAACAAGGAGAAGATAGCTACAGCACTGTCTGGGGGATAGAAAATGTGGGACAAATGGGAGGTGGAGGATGACCGGGGCGAAATGCGGGGCCCGGGGTTTATGTCGAGCAGGAAGAGGTGACATGTGTTTCTCCTCTTGGTTTAGACGCGGTCTGATCGCCGGATTCAGTTTAGCACCTGCGAAAGTTGCAGAGCAAGCTCGGCAGAGCAGTGGCAACAATGCGCTGTCGTGACCATGTCCCCTAAGTATGTGACCGATCGTGTCTCGTCTCCTCCCACCCGAGGCGGATTCCGCGCGGCCAATCACATGCGGAAGATTCGTCAGAGTGGTTTCATGGCGAAAACGTTGCAAGCAAAAGGGAAAGTATCATTCTCGCTCGGAACCCAATGGACTCTCATCGCCAAATAGCAAGGGGCCGTCTATAAGGTCTACATCATCTCCACAACCAGTCTCGAGATCTGGTTCATCAAGTCGCCGTCTCCCATACGCCTCAACTTCGGTCGCGGAGCCACCAGCGTTCCGCCAGCCGGCTTCCGGAGACTCGCACGACTCTCCGCTCTGAACCGTCCGATGAGTACGCTTGAAGTTGAACGAAGGGTGGTTTAGAGTGTCACGCACCTGTTCGTGACAGTCCGCGAGGGACATAGCCGATGATTGACGTTTGGAGGTAGGACATCGCGGAGATGACGAAGGTTCGCGCCCCGGAAATTCTGCCTCCGCTTCCTCCACTTGCTGATCCGCGCAAGGCGATGCCACGGAATCCCGCACGCTCCCAGATTGCGGTGAAAATGAGAGGGAATTTTCATTTCCGCGATGGGTGTCTGCTAGCGTTTGAGAAGTCGGCAAGCTCTGTGGACTTGGGGTGTAGTCGGGTGTCGTATAACCAACCCCTCTTCGGTCGAGTGTCCTCAGCATGGTAAGCGTGTCCTCAGAAGTGTCAGATGGCTTGACAGAGGACAAGGGTAAGCCGAGGAACCTGCTCAAAGCATTCCATGGGTCCTCGTCTTCAAATAGATCGCCTACGACGTCCTTCAGGCAAACACGCTCCCATTTGTCTTCTTCATCCTCTGGAGGCGGCCAGCCGACATCTCCAGCTTCGTAGTCTAGAGAATTGCCCAGAGGAGAGCTCGTAGATCCTTCGGGAGATGCGTCTCGTGTACGCAAATCTTCCTCATCACAGGATGCGCCTTCCTCCGCGTCGTTGAATCCGGTCAAATCCGGCGGTGATAGAGAGAAGCAAGGCTGCTCGATGTCGGGTGAGCCCTGAACTCGAGAAGCTAGCCTAGACCAAGAGAATCCAGAACTATTGGATAGAGGCAGTGGCGAAAGTTCCAAGGGCGCCGAGGTACGACCGCCAGGACTGGGCATGTCGGAGACGAATCGAGCTTTCGCGAGTGGTGGTGGTAACTCTAGCCGTGAGGGACTGGAGGGGTGGAGTGATCTTCGGGATGAGGGAGCCTGAGACGCTGTCGCGAGGCTCTCGAGGCTGCTGAATCCGGACGAGGAAAAAGTCGTGTGACGGGCAGTTGAAGCCGATGCCGCCGATCCAGCGGCGGACAGGACGGTTGAACGTGGCTGACTTGCGCATGAAGACCGAGCGTAGAATGGAACGCGTGCCGGTTCATAGTCGTTATAAATATCAGGCCAGAACTCAGCGTAGCCGGAGTCGCCAGCATATGGTGGAGGGCTGCTATCAAGAAACATAGGGATAAATGGAGAATCGGCCCCAGGAGAAGATTGTGGGGAAGGTTCCCGTGAGGATATAGCGACGCATTCAGATGACCTTGACGGAGAGGAAGGCATCTGTAGCAAGCTACTACTGCGATCAATAATGGGCGGAGGAGAACCGTCGACCGCAGGACTCTTCAATACGACGTGCTACATGAAACACAGCCTTTCAGCATCTCCGGAGAGAAAGTGGTGAAGAAGCGGGACTCACCCTGGTGGAGGATGGTCCTTGTTGATGAAGAGGTTCGTGAGGGGTTAGTGGTCGACTCCTCACACTGCGACGTGAGGCATTTTCTTTGATCTTGGACAGACCGAGCAAATCCGGAATTTGGAGTATCTTCTCGACTTGCGCACGCTGCACCGCCGCTACAAAGAGGTGGCCGTCCGAGTCGGTTGAGTACGAGAGTCACGCATATAGGCACGTACGGTCATCCGTATCAAGCGTTCTCAATATCTTGGAACGCCTAGAATCCGCGTTCGCTCGGGGAGATCGAAGGAGTACGACTGGGTTGGTCGAAGGCGAGCGCAGCCAATTCCTTTCCCACCCGTACCCCTCGTTCGAGCCATTCCGTGCCCTTCGTGCATGCGCGAGAGATATCTCTGGCGGGTCCCTCCGAATGTCCTGCGCCGAACTCGTCCTGGCAGCTCCTCCTTTGCTCAAGCCCGTCCGGAGGACCTCGAAGCGTTTCTTGCCAAAGTGGGAACGCTGTGCTTTCCCTTCTGCGTCCTTCACCCGCGCGCGTGCCGCGTTCCTGTCGATGCCACAGCATCATGGATGGCAATCGGCGGGCGTGATGTGGTGTGGTGGGGGACGAGCATCATGAGATCGGCGACGCGGGGGGCGAGGCGGCTTGGCGAGGCAGGGAGCAGGCGCACCTCTTCCCTCCCATGTAATTCGCTCCTGGCATCCTGCGAGCGACGAACACCACGAGGCGGGCAGTGTATGTCTTCCAGGAGATGTGCGGGTGCAGGTCGAAGGCGAAAGTAACGAGGGCTTTAGCGGGACGTGATGGAGGCAGGAGGAATGGATACGAAGGAAGAACGCGTTCGCGTACAGCACGTGTAGACCTCAAGACAACGGGTGTGCCTCCGTCGGGTCTTCCATCGTGACTGTTCCTATCGCCGCTCTCACCTATCGCTCTACTGCAGTTTCATGACCATCTATGCCCAATCCACCCTGCAGAGTATGGACGGCGAACTCCCTGAGGCTGACATAGGGCTCACGAACCTCGCCCTACCTCAGTCGCCCATCCCCGACCTCCGCGCGCGGACGCCCGCACGCATCACCGGCGCGGCCGGGATGCAAGGTTCGATAGGATTGGGAATCACGCCGAGTCCAAACATGGTGAACGGGCAGCTCAAGTCGCCCTCCTCCCCCGACCTCTCGCACAAGCTGCTACCCGACATAAGCGAAAGCCCCACGCCGATGCCCCGCAGGCGGATGTCGCGCTCTAGGACGCTCCCGATGCTGCCGAAGCCGACGCATAGGACGCAGCTCAGCTTGGACGGGCTCTCGATGGGTGCGGAGAAGATTGCGAAGTTGCGGAGGTGGATCCTGAGTGTGATCACTGGTAAGTCGTTATGCGGTTGTGCTGGACGCGTGAGGTTGAGGTCGTGTGGATGGAATTTCTAGTGAACTTCGACCTCGAGGTCGGTCCGAAGATCACGAGCATATACCCACCGCTGCGGTTGGCGCATGCGGAGTCCCAGAATATGTCAGTGGGCCCTCCGTTTTCATGTTTACGATACGGTCTAATTTGAACTGTTCCGGATCACAGCGCATTCTCCTCGTTCCCAGACTCATCGCAGTTCGAGGAGGGCTCCCAGACCCACTCCTTCCGAATACGGCTGCGTGAGCTGGTGGAGGGCGATAACTGGGATGCGGATGCTATCCGTCCAAGCACCGTGGACGGCTTCATGTATGGCTTCTCCTGCTTCACGCGTACGAAAGACGCTTCGTCCAAGCGTGGATACCAACAGGTCAGCTTTATGCGCCGGCGGGAAAGATTTAGCCTTGAGCTCACGCGCGTGCAGACCTCAATAGTGATTCTGTCACAGCTTGCATACCCCTCGTTGTTTGATACCCTTATCTGTAACCTCGCGCCGTCTTTCATGAGCCATGGCGGGCCCATGCTGGAAGCGGCATGTCACAATATTGCTAATTGGTATGTGAACGTTCGCGCAATGGAATTTCGATAATGGTCCCTTGACGCAGATGGAAAAGAAGGCCAGATCCAACACCCGGAACAACACTCGAGCTCGGGTTCCTTGGGGCGGTGATCCATGTGGAACTACCGGAGGCCATTGAGACGCAACAGTCCATGTCTGCGCTGTCGCCCGGCCGGACTCGCGAAACCGATATTCTAGTGAGCAAATTCGAAATGTCGTGGCGTTTCAGAGTCTACAATATTTGCAGATGCTGGCATCATTATGTCCATCCAATCCTCCAATACTGGACCACTTCGACGCTGTCATCTCGCACTTGTGGTCTATATGGGAATGTCTCGTCCTTAGCGAGTCAATACTCGTCTTTGGACCTTCGCCTGTCATGACTAGCCGCGTAGTGTGGTGGCTTCGAGACCTCCTGCGTCCAGTGCGTTAGCGTCTCTAGGGTTGGGTCGAAACACTAGGCTAATCTCTTTGTTTCTCCTCAGATACCTCTCTCCGGAGACTTTCGACCGTTCTTCACAATACACGACACAGACCATACAGCTCTGGTCAATTCACGACCGCCACAGGCTGGTCTACTTATGGGCGTGACGAATCCGTTCTTCGACAAAGCATGCAAACATTGGCCAAATATGCTGAGTTTGGGTAGACAGCAGACGTGAGCCTCTCGGCACATTGCACCCAGCGCACATCCGGCTGAACGACTCACTCGCTTCTCGCAGCCCGCAGGAGAAGAAGAACGGTTCACAGAGCCCTGGAGTGGTCGGGCCATCGCCCGGGTGGAGGTCGACGCACAAGCGCTACACATCGCGAGATCACACACTGATGAAGCAACTAGAGACCGCTTGTCGCGGCTCGGAACAAGCCAGTATGTGTTCTTTCCCGTTTGAACTGTCTGCCAGGAAATAAGCCGACGCATATTCGTCCACTATAGAACGAGAAGCGTCTGAAGCTCTCCGTCGACACTTCACGTCGCGTACAACTGCGCTCCTCGTTCCCCTGCAGCGATACCTCCAGACGCTCATCCCCACGCCGAGCGAATCTCGCTCGAATTTATCGGCGCCGGCGAGGCTGAAGCCGTTCAACGACGCGGATTTCTTCACGTCGCTGAAGGCGCATGGCTCGCCGTTGCCCTTCAAGAGCAGTTCGAAGCAGAGGGAGTTTTATGAGCGGTGGTTGCGGACACCTGCGTTTGGTCTTTGGCTCGCAAGACAGGAGGAGGTCGTACAACGTGTACTAAATGGGCTGATGTAGGATATATCGCATTGGCCAATACCCAGTCCTTCCCCATGCGAATGGGCTGCTCTCGACTCGGAACTACCTTGTCTGATGCGGCGTGCGACCGTCAACAGGAAGGTGGAGACACAACATCATGTTAACTGTTAACATTAGCAGCATGTAGCGATAGCGTGTAAGCAATGTCGGTCCTAGATAGCGTCATCTAGAGCAGGCCCATCTTCGAACTTGCAACCCAGCTCCCCGCGATATACTTTCGAAAGATCTTCTATTTCCTCCCCAACGCGACACTCCCGGCGCCCCTCGAACTCGCTGCGCTCGCTGTCCCAGGGACCCTCCAACCCAACCACTGCACGACGTTCTTCGCGAAGATCTCCCCGAATCCGAGCATGACCCCGTTCACGAACGGCAGCAGCACATTGATCGCGACGCTCGACAGCAGCGCAAGCGTGCGCGTCTTCGGGCTCAGCGACGTGTCGAACACCGAAAGCGTCGCCGTGCGCGCCTCTTCGGGGTGATGGTGATGGTGGTGTTGGAGGTGGTGCCCGGGGGAGTGCCCGTGTGCGGACGGATGATGGTGGTGCCCGTGCCCGTGCCCGTGCGGCGGCGGGAAAGTGCGCGGCGCGGACGAGATGGGCGAGTGCGGGTCGGAGGGGAAGGACATGGACGGGAAGGACGAGGTCATGGAGGACGTCATGGAGTCCCACTTGTCCTGCTTCGACTCCGGCTCGGACGCGGGATGCGATGGCACCTCGTGCTCGTGCTCGTGCTCGTGCTCGTGCTCGTGCTCCGGGTGAGTGGGCCCAGACGTTCCGGACGCACCTGGCAACGCGGACTAAGTGACACGCGTGTACGGAGCGTGAATCAACACCTGGTGCGCCTCGTGCGGGGATGGACGTATAGCTAGCACGCACCTCGAGGAACTCTTTCGAGTGTCCGCCCTCTCCCTCCCCGCTCACCAAGTCCCTCACGTCACCCGGGCTGGGCGAGCCCGAAAGAGCCGCCACGGACGCAGGGCCGCTGTCTGCGGTGAGCTTCTCCCACCCGCTGGTGCTGTGGGCGGACTCGCTCAGGATGCTCTGGCGCAGCTTCCCCTCCTTGCGCTCCTGCTCGCGAATCGCCTCCCACTCCGCGCGCGTCTCCTCGGCCTTCTGGCGCTGCTCTGCCGACCGTCTACGCCATTCCGCGACGTGCGCCTCGTATTCCTCCTTCCAAACATCTTCCGCAGACTCCGGTTCAGAGGTAGGATCCAGCTGTGCCTGCGGGACTGGCTCCGGGACGGAAACGGTGGCTTCTGGAGTCGGTTCAGGAGCTGCCGATTGGCGGGGTAATGGGGCAGGAGTGAAGGCACTAGAGAGCGCGGACTACGTGTGCAACAGCTTAGTATAATTCCTGCAAAACATAAAATACGGGAGACTACCTTAAGAAGGTCCTCCTCCTCGCTGTTCAAGTGCTCAGACATGGTCGTTGGGCGGGTGAGAGCACCAGAAAGCAGAGAGACGACGAGCTCGGTTGGCCGCGGCTCCGAGTCGTCAGCGAATTATTTCGACATTTTGGGTTGCATTAACGCCCGGGTGATCGGTCGGACCAAAAAGCGTCACCTGAGCGATTCGAACACTCGCGGGCAAAGCCCAACCGCTGGCAGCTATGATAGCAGGCGATCCCGTTAACCACTCCGGCAAAGTGACTTAGTGCATATGGTTGTAAAGTATTATTTAGTGCTATTACATGACTCTTTTCGCACCTGCAGCGACCTTGCGATCATTTTGCAAGTTTGCAAGTTTGCAACCTCGCACCGGAGAGGCGGAAGCTTGGGTACCTCATCAGCAAGGTCAGCGTACGTGCGCGATTACACTCAGAGGCTTGAGTCATAATAACCTTGGCTTCAGCATCTCCACAACGAAGAATGCCGCTGCGCCTGCAAGGAGCCTACGTATGTTGGAGCACGGCGGAGAGCGGATGGGCGGACGCGGACAGTTGAAACACGCCTTGGTGTCCTGGTGGCGACCGAGGGCAACCAATTGCGTCACACCTACCCAACCTTCAATCATCACCCGCCGGTACTTCCCCGGAAAGGTTGCCCGCGAGTAGTGCTGACGGTGATGAGCCCATTGACCGACGACATCGATGACGGCGTTCCAACACAGGCAAGTATATAAACCACATCAACCTTGCACTCGCTCACAACTACCACTCGTACTCCCATTATCGTTAACCAATCGCTCATTCACAGCACCATGCCCATCGGATACAATGTGTGCCGCCTTGCTTTCTCATCAGTTTGCACGCGTCGCTCATGATCTTCTCAGAAGGGTGACAAGGTCGAGTACCGCCCTATTGGCGGTGCCGAGGAGAATGTGTCGCACTCGACGGGTGTCATCGAGGACATCTTCGAGACCGAGGACGGCGTAAGTCCTCTGTTGTCTACTACCACCTGGCAGGGCTCCTCACCTGCACCCTGTAGCAAACTCGTTTCTCGATCAAGAACGACAACACCGGCAAGACTACCAACTATTTGGTGCGCTACTCGTCCTGGGTTGTTCGGCGTCGCTCATGGTCCTCTACAGGAGATGAACATCGTCCAGAAGGTTCAGTAGACGCGCTTCGGACATGGGCTCCCGTCTGTATAATCAGTGTGCCGCATATGCCTAGAATTTAATCGTGTTGTATGACGGGATGGTTGCGTTCTATTGAGCATGGTGCGAGCCAGAGGAGGAACTTACGCGTACCGACCGACGTCCTGAGACCTGAGAAGTCTTCGAAGAGATGGCCAAAGCAATGCTGTTAGTCACGTTGACGAGAGGAGCCAGAACGGTGCTCAATCCTAAGGACTAAGGCTCTGTGGTGCTCCTTGTTAGCGGCACTATTTTCGCGGTGTACAAGGTCAACTCGCGTAGCGCCTCGATCCTCAAGTAATATCTTCCGGTTGAACGAGGATCCAGTGGAAGGCGGGAACCTGCCGTCCCCAGAGCGGTATCGGCAGCGGACGATAATGTTCAAGAAGCTGTTGGGGTTCGTGAACGAGGACGTGAAGCAGCCCCATCCGCAGCGAGGAGTACTAAGTGTCCCTCAAGCCTGAGCAAGCGCAAGCAGGAGGTCAACCCCGACGCGGGCCACAACCCTCCGGGCGAGGTTATCCCCATCATGCCAGGGCTTGCGACCCGGTTTCGGATCTCGCGTCGACAGTCTTCAGGGGCCCGGGAGAGTTTGTAGACAGCTTGCTACTGATTGGCAGTTTGAAGCGCATGTCTCTGCATATGGTATGTAACTTACGATCTGACCGTAGCTGTTCGCTTACTCACGATACCTAGGATCCGACTGACTTAGCTTAGCATGTGCATCAGAGTTCGCAATGAACAAACCGGAACAACTTTGTTTAGTATATTTGTCATTCTATTGTGTACGCTACCAGAGGTACCACGTAAAATACAAAAATTAGAGTCCATGACGAGAAGTGGGAGACAAAAGTCCGAGCAACATGTCCGGCATGCCGAGGGAAAAGCGGCTGGCAAATCACATCCAGTCCGTCAGACTACGACGCAAGAAGGGAACAGAGAGAAAGACTCACCAAGCCGCTGTTTACATCGAAAGGAACTCCCGCTCGATCCGGCCGTCTCCCCCAAAGTCGACCCCAGAAATACCGAGGCCGACAAGCTGAGAGATGGCGCTCCACAGACCGTCGTCAGCCGGGACGGTGATCCCGAGGCCGACGACGTCCGCAGGGATAGGGGAGGGGAGACGGGTGCTTGGCTGCGCCGCGGGCGGGGTGTCGAGCAGGCCTGCCGGCAGGTGGAAGACGCACTCGGGCTCGCCGCGGGTCGGCCGCCCCGCACCGGGCGTGCGGCGCAGGCCGTGGCCAAGGACAGACTGGCGGAGGGGACGCGTGTAGGCCCGCATCTGGGCGTGGTAGAGGCGTATCTCGAGCTCAACCTTGTTAGGGCGGTAGCTGGCCGATAGATTATTCTTCGGGGAAAGGGCAGCAGTGGTAGCGGTGGCAGTGAAGACTGGACCAGCCAGAGTGGACGCAGAACGGATGATAGCAGTGTTCGCGGCCATGATGATAAACGCTCTAAAAGATATTGGCGAACTTAGAAAATAAGTCTTTGAGAACGCGCGGGATGGGACTTACCGGCTATATGCGAGTGTGACGCAGGTGACTATGCAAGAGGGATGTGTGTTCGTGATGGTGGGGACTTTACGACGAAAAACGGGCTCCTTATATACCCGCGGCGGGGGGCGGGGTCCCACAGGGAACAGCTAGTACGTTGCGGGACTTGGAATTTTTTCGAGCCGAAGTCTTCAAGTCTTGCACTATTAGGATCCGTAGTCCAGACAGCGACAGACTTGACGACTTCCGCCCCCCACATATCGAGTGCACCCCTTCTCCGAAGTAGAAAATGGTCTGAATCACAAATTGCTATGCCAATGCCGACGCGGATCTCGCATGTTTGCCAGTTGGCTGGTCGGTTTCGAAACGTACGCATCCGACGCTCCGGGCAACCAACGGCCATAGTCCCGATCCAAACCAATACGATGACAATTGGCAGACCAACCCACCTTTGGCAAACCCCTCGTCATGCATGGCAAGGACGTTTCCGCGGTGGCAAAGTTCCGGACACGGGAAATTGATCTCCCGTGAGCTGCCCCGTAAAAGCATATGCCGAGTCCGCGAGTGCAAGCGAGCACAGACCAAGAACGGGTCGATAAGCAGTTTAGGATTACATGGGGTAAACCTGCAACAGAACCGCACAGGCCAGCCCATACGATGCTCGCGATCGTAAAACCTGTCATGGTCGTGAACGACATATACGTACAATCCGGATAACAGAAACCGAAAAGTTCCAGGGTCATAGGCCGTAGTTCATGTCCGCGTCTCCTTCAGCTTGCGGGAGAATGCCTCTCGGCACTGGTAATGCGTCACCTCACCGCTGATGATGGGGCGACGATCAGCGTCCAGACACAACAGTGCGCAAGAAACAAGAGAAGACATACTGAGGAGCGTGGACGGCAATGACGCTCCCCCCCAGGCGTTTGTGGCATTGCGGGCATCTGTGCATCGAGGATGGTCAGCAAAACGGTTCAACGACAACCAGAACTTCATGACGCTCACATCCTGCTCTCCGTGATCCGCACGCGTTTGGACTGGAGCGCCACCAACCGCCTCGCGACCTGCTCTTGGCGTGCCTTCTGGATGTTGCGTATGACGCGGGTGTCGAACAGCGGTTCGCGCAGGGCTTCGAGCAAGAACGCCCGGACGTCCTCCGCCGTCACCAGCGGGGGAAGCAGCTGTAACGTCGCGACGGGGTCCAGTCGAGGACTATGCCGGCTGATCAGTTCAAGCGCAGGAGGGAGGAGGCTCGCCGCCGGCGGGGCGGAGGGACCAGGGAGGAGGTATATTCGCAGAAGGGTGAGGAAGACATTGGCGGTGGGCGAGTTGGGTTGGTAGATGCGCTTGCAGTACTCTTCCGCCTTGAGGAAGTCTTGTAGGCGGTAGACGTAGACTTCGAGTGCGCTGTCGTGGCGTCCGAGACGACCGAGGAGGATGGCCTTTGCCTCGAAGAGATCTGTGAAATGCTTGTGAGCATAAAGGTCGCAACTTAGAGGATAGGATACGCATACCTTCGGAGGGCAGCAAGCCAAACAGACGGTCTGTCGAGTAATGATTGGTGGTGTCGATGAACTTCAGGAGTTTCTCATATGTCTGTCTCCGAGCAATATCGTCTCCACGCTTCTTCGCTGTGATGGTCATACGGAGGTACAATGCCGCGAGACGGTCGTGGAACTCTTCAGATGTCTCTCCGCGCTCCGAGATCAGGAACTCGATGTAACGGGCGCAGATGTCTGGGTCCAGGCGTTCGAGGAACTCAGCCACTGGCTCCTTCGGCAGTTCGACTTCCTCCGACGTGAAGATCTATTTCACCGATAAGCGCAGTTCCGGAGGATCAGGGGGTCACTGTCCATACCTCGAAGGCAATGTCACGGTCGTGCTCAAATACCCATCGCGAGTGCTCGAATATTTGATCCATATGCTCCTGTCCGAGGCGTTGCAGATAGTTGACTGTAGGCAAGAGCTTGTCGCGTGGGTCAGACTCTTTCTCGCTCAATCTCCATCAAGGAATCAGCCTGTCAGGATAGAATTAGAAGAGCATGCAAACTCACTGTCGGAGTAGGTCCAGCGCCTTGCCATGCATCTTCCTGCCATTATACAACGAGATCATCTCTTGATATTTCTGCACGATTCCCCGTCAGCGAATTCTGATATCTCTATGATATTGAATCGAGCAATTTGCTCACCTCACGTTCACGCAGGAGCTCTTCGACTTCCGACACCTCACACCACCCGACACGACAGAGGGGACCGAGCAACCCGGGCCGGACGAGCAAGTATGACTTGAACAGCGCCGTATCGACAATCTGCGCAAACCGCACGAGTTCCTCGGGTGTAAGAGAAGAAAGGGGAGCGTTGGGAAGATTAAGCAAGTCCTCCGTCGACGTCGTGGACAGGTGTGGCATCTCGTGCGATTGCGTCGGGGTGATATGGAACGCGGACAGCGCGCCCGCGATCTTAGGCCGGCGGTCGGAGAGGTAGCGCATGAGCGTTTCGATGGAGCGGTGGAAGTTGTCTAACCAGTGTCAATGGTAAGACTTGGGCTTAGTTCCGTATTCGGAGTGGGTGTGTTCAGTTACATACCAGGCTTGGGAGGCCGACGCACGCTCCGGATGGAAACTGCATCGTCATCCTTCGCTGCAGAAACGAGGCCTTCCAACCCATTTCGCAGAACACCTCGGATCGACCCCTGCGGTGTTGGAGCCCGTTGGGCCTGTGGGGAGCTAATGCTAGCAGGTGAACCTTCATGCTCCAACTTCTGGGCATCGTCAGTGTTTGCCGCTGGCGGGGTCGAGGGTTGCTCTGGCACCTTGGGTGCCGGTCCGCCATACAGAGGTATCCACTCGTCGCGAGGGACGGATAACCGACCGGCGATGCTCTCCGGATACAGCGCAACTACCTTGGCAGGGTTGATGTCCAGTTCGAGGAAAGTGTCAATCGCCTGGTCGTACTTCGCATTCCGGAACTGGTCGACAGCCTGAAGAGCGCGGATCTGCTTGTGTCTCCTATCCTAAATCCGCGTTGTCAGTAAGCCCCACCAGTCCAAGTAGCATGTTCCTGGAGTCACCTTGTCGGCGATAAGAGCAGAGTCGAGCGAATCCAGCAATGAGATGGCGTGTGCGTATGCCCCCGCATCCACGAGTTCGTCGATCTGTTGTATCCACGGCTTCATACGGAAACACCATATTGCGCTACCATTGTTGGTTGCTGCTGTGCGGTCAATCGGCGTACTGACGACAAAGAGAGGGGACTTTGCGGATGGCGAGGGACTCAATAGACGGATTGCATGCGTAGCGACAGTGGCGAATGCTGTGAGGGGACCAGGAGGGAAGGGTATCGTCTGGACCGGAGATAAGGATATAGCTGAACGAATTTCAATGACCGGAGATGCAACGAATGTGGAAGCAGAAGCGCCAGGAACGCTGTCCAGGTGGGATGTTGGTACTGTGCCGGACGGGAGAATCGCGAAAACGTAGGGCTTGACGAGAGCTGGCGTCTCAAATTTGAACATCATTGCGACATGGCGCGCGATATATGTGCTCACCTATCTCCTCTGGTGGTGCTGGCCAGTCGATCGATTCAACCGACACGGTCTTGCCCTCAGTACCCACCAGGAAGCCATTGTCTAGCGCACGTAAGAAGCGTGTTGCACGGCGCTTGCAGAATATTACTCACTATCCTTCGCAATGAGTGCCTCGTTGTCGTTTACACCTGCGACGTTTGGCTTCGCCTTGGCCCCCAGGCCGAGCGTCATGTAGCCACCGAGTCCCGATAAAGCACCCATGCCCATGGTGCTAATGCTGCTTCCAGAGGTGACAGTTGCGATGGGTGTAGTAACATCGACGGTGAGCGAGGTCTTCAGCGACGTCACGCAGTAATCGGTAGGAGTGTGTCCCCAACACAATGTTTCGCCGTTCACGAACGCGACTGCCCTCGGAGAATGTGCCAACGCGGTAATTTCCTACGTTCCTTGAATCATACCACTCGGACCCAACAAGAAAAAGGACGTACCTGGGGTTCTTGAGGTTCGCCATCCTTCCAAGAGTAAATCACGATCTTCCGCCTACATCCAACAGCGAGCTTCGTCACGACCGCGGGGACACCCTTGCCTTTCCCCGGAGGGACGGGACTTGAGGAAACAGCGACGTCATCGTCAAGGTACTCAACTCCAGTGTGAAGCCCAAAGCATAGCGCGCCCTTCGTCTTGACGAGGGGTGTTGGAGGGGAAAAGGTAAGGGAGGGGAAGAGTGTGAGCTGCGTCTCTGGGCATCATCCGCTTCCGTCAAGTTGTACGGTCGAGCTGCGCCTGCAGAAACCTTACCGGAAAGGACAACTAACGAGCTCACGTCCTTGATGTACGCGAGTTGCTCAATGCTCTTCCGACACAGGCCCTTCTTCGTCTCCACGAGTTCAACCGGCGAGTCTGGGCCCACATGAGCTTGAGATGCTAAACGGCGACTAAGGTACAGACCTGATGTCTCTCCGAACGCGTATATGTGCAGATTTCCGGTCGCAGTTCCGATGTACAGTCTGTCAGCTGGTCGCGTTGTTAGGTTACGATGCAAAGTTGGCGACAGCAAGTGATATGCACCATGAACAGCAAGAGACTCGGCGCGTTCCTTGAACCCATCCAAGACCACCTCGGGAGCGTTGAATGGACCACCCATCATTCACCCGAATACGTCGCCTAGAGTATCATGCAGCACAGCGCCAGCAGCGGACGAGAGGAGATGGAAGGGCGAGGCACGGGGAAAAGAGGCAAGAGGGAGAGCCCAAGATGCGTGCCCGAGACTCTCGGAGTCCGAGTACGTATACCACAACACGACGTCACTAGTGCTGCTCCGCAGGCAGCCCACACCTTTCGCGAAGCAATCCACGAGAAGCCGACTCAGGACTCGAGCAAAATGCACAATCCGCATCCATTATGTAGGGTACCCCTCCATTCAACATCCTCGAGCGTGTCAACAGCTATCGGTACACAAGTAGGGGATCGCATACGGACATCGAACGTGAATGTGAATAAAGAAACGCAGAAGATCGGCTACATGGAACAATCTCCCCCAAGACAGACCCTGCTGTACCGGTACACCCGTGAGTCGTGCAATACAAAAGCGGGCCGTCGCGCAGCGCGTAGTAGCGAATATGCATGTATGTAAGTGCAGTACATTTTGGGCCTGGCCTGGCAGGCAGACACTCGTCCGTCGGGCGGGCGGAGAGTCCCATCGCAATCATCATGATCGTAACACAAGAAAAGACGCAGAAAAAGCCACACACAACGCTTGTCATGCCCCGGAATCCCTCCTGACTCCGGTCCCGTTCGGCCGGTACATGTACTGGTGCTGTGTCGAGCCATGAGACGATGTCGGTCGCTGCGAGTTCGTCGCTGCGGCGGCAGCGGCTCCATACGAGGTGGTCTGTGTTGGCCGCGGTCGGTAGTAGTTGCTGCCGCCGCGCGTGTCCGCTGGTATCGTAGCGGCGGGGGGAGTGGGGCTCGGAATGATGTTCGACGAACTCGCCATGGTCGGAAGTGGCCATGGCATGGATGATGCCGTAGTCGGGGGAGGCGCTGCGGCAGCAGGTGTGGTTCGCGGCAAAGGCATCGTGTTCGTGGTCTGTGAAGGCGGACGCTGCGGCTGCATAGCTGGTGATGCATTGATAGAAGTTGGAGTTGAATTCATGGGGCTACGAGTCGGTGAAACACCGCTGGTAGCTGTCGTCGGTGCAGGGACGTGTTGCTGTTGTTGGTGCTGCGGCTGAGGCTGAGGCGGCGGAGGGTGTGCCGACTCCGTGTGCGACGACTCGGCTTCTCGTCGTCGTTTGGTCCCACGCGTTGAGCTTTCCTTCAGCCCTAGCGACGTCGCTTTGAGCAAGATTTGATGTCTGCAACGAGTCGCGTGAGCATTTGTTACGGAAGCTTGCGTGCCAGCGGACCTCACCTTGTTCGGCTATTGCCCCATTGCTGGATAACCCAATCCCAATCGATCTCGCCCTTGCTCTGGCCCTCCCTACTCTGATCTGCAAGCTTCCTCAGTCTATCAGTCTCCTCTTCCGACCACGTCCCTTGGTGACCACCAGGCGCGGTATTGCCCGTTGCAGCGTTGAATGTTGAGATAGTCCCGGTGTTCGTAGGGATAGGGGGAGATGCGGCGGGTGGATGTACCGGCTGGGGGGCCGGGGCTGGGGCGGGCGGAGGAGCTGGAGTTGAAGTAGGGGCGGGGGCTGGGGCCGGAGCGGGAGCTGGCGTAGGAGTTGGAGGGTGTGCGGCAGGGGGGCTAGCAGCTGGGGCCGGTTGAGCGGGAGGGGGATAGTATGGAGTAGCACCTTGGGGCGGGGGCGGGGGAGGGTAGTAATAGGGTGCGGTTGGGTATCTAGAGCCCGCAGGAGGCGGGTACATAGCTGGGTAATATGGTTGTGCTGGCGGAGGCACGGAAGAGTTGAGAGGCATGACGAAGGTTTGTGGGTTGGTGATCACCGAGCCTGCAGTGGGGGCAGGGCCCGCGGCCGCAGCAGCACCTGGAGGTGGGGGCGGGGGCATGGATGAGTAGCTGGGGTATGTTGCCGTAGGGACGGGTTGGCCGACCAGCTGGCTCGGGTTTGCGAGCTACGGTAGGGTGAGGACATGTTTGAAACAATAATGGAATCGGCGCACGAGGTTGTCACAAACGCGTTTCGCGTCTGCAATCATCATGAGGGGGTCTATCTTGGTTGCGGGTCCCATTTGGTAGCACTGCGCGATAACCATTGGAGACGCCGCTTTCTGGAGTGGGTTGCGCGCCCGTTCAGGCAATCACAATAGTGGGAGAAACTTGACATTACGTACGATGAGCTCCTCCGCCGCGTTGTAAAACTCGGAGCAGAGGTTGAGGGCCCTCCACTGGAACTCATAGAATTGTTGGTTCTGTTGGGACATGTTCGCACCTGGGGCAGGGGGGTATTGATAGAAGCCCGGGTGCTGCGAGTTGGCCGGGGCCTTGGTCGCGCTTCCTGAGGACACCCGGGGTTTACGGTTGCGGGAGCCACGAGGACGGCCGGGCCTGCGTTTCTCGGTGCCATCGTCGTTGGCGGCGGAGGGGGGCTGCTCCTGCTGGGGGATAGACTGCCTGTAGTCCGCAGAGGCGGTCGCAGCGGCCGCGCTTCCGAAATGAATCAGAGGTCAGAGCCGGGGGTGAGGACGAATCTCGATCGGGCAATACGCACGCCGTTGAGCTCGATTGGGAGGGAGCAGCGTTAACGCGAGGAGAGGAGTGGCTGCTGAGGGACTGGTGGGGGTGATCTGCGTCGTGATGGTCGAGCTCCTCCTCGACGACCTCCTCGTCGTCCTCTTCCTCCTCCTCTTCCTCCTCACGGTGACCAGGGCCGGCGCCATTCGTCACGGGGGCCTGTTGATGGGGGGTGTAGTGGGCGTAGGCCTGGCGAGGAGACGAGTGGGAGGTGGACACGAGAGGAGCATGGAGGGCGTGCGAGAGGGGTTGATAATATTGCGGGTTGTCCATGATTTTCTGGGAGGCCTATATGATAACAGCCCAGGGATGGGTGTAACGCTGCGAGCGGAGAGCAGCAATCGATGTCGACAACCACCACCAAACCCCGTGGGAACCCCCACACACGCATTTGCCCTCCCACACGCCGTGCCTTTCATCGCCTTGTGCGCCCTCCAAAAATTCAGAAAAAAGGAGACTGGGTGTCGCACACGCTCGCTCGCTCCCCAGACGGTCGGATCGACTGCGATGGCTACGGGCACTGTCTCGCGAATATTGGGCGGACTCACGCGTGTCCCAAATTTGTCCCGATGGCGAAAACTCGAGGCGACACAGCCGCCGGCACGCGAGGGCACGTCGCCGTCACAGCGTCACGCCGGCCGTGTGGCGTGACCGCGAGAAATGCCGGATGTGACTCGTCACTGGACCGCAGTGACCAAGCGCGGGTCCGGCGCAGACTGTCTTGCTCTCCAACCGTCATCTCGCCACCACCACCGACCGTCTCCTCTCATTCTCTCGTCGCAGCCGCCGTCGACGCCTGCACTCGCGGCGTTGTCTCTTATAACCGCCACGGATATCACGCCTGTCACCCCCTCGCGCAATCGTCCACAGCCGCAGAACTCGCTCGGCTCGAAAGCGCCACTACCCCCTACTATGTCTCAACCAGCGTTCTCGAGCCCGACACCCGCTCCGGGCAGTCGAGCCATCGCAACCTCCGCACTGCGGAAAGCGGGCCTCATCGACCAGGACGCAAAGATGAGGGACCTGTCTTCCGACCACCCCGGGGGGCGGAAAGGCTCGACGCTCAAGATCACCAAGGGGCGCCATCCTCACAAACCCCGCGCTCTCGAGTCTGTCCTGGGCAAGACCATGCCCGTGTCTTCACAAACGGTAAATATCCGATGCTCCTCACCGTTCTTTTCAACTGTAGCTCCGCAAGTTGCGCTGAAGAGCACGGACGTCGAGTTTTCGTTTCCCTACTGTCTACCCTCCACGACGCTTACGAGGCTCATCTTTTCCATGTTTGCTACGATCGTCGTTACCTTGGCCAATGCATAGATTCCCACACGCGCCAATGATCCTCGGTTAAAGAAGCGTAGAAATGGAATGCCGATCCCCGTCACGGAGAAGACTATTGACGCGTGGAAAGAGTGGGTCCGTAGGAGATGGAATGCCGAGGCTAGGTACCTAAACCTTGAGGTGAGTTATCGCCTGTGCAACCCAGGTCTTCTTGCTCAATCAATGTTCAGCGTATCGCTTCCGACGAGTACCTCAAGAGACATCGCTTAACGTCACCAACATCCGATGCCGCGAGCAGGGAGGCCCAGGTCATATTCAAGATTGCGAGCAAGCTACGCCCAGAGGTATGTGATCTTGTGAGCACCTCCTTACGCCAGCTAACGTGCGCTACCGAAGATTGAGACCGTCTCCCTTGCCCACAACGGTCTCACGAGCGGGCGGATGATGTCCACCATGTCGCACTACCTCCCTTGGCTCAAAAACCTTTCACTGGAGGGTAACGAATTTCGGGGCTGGAAAGAGGTTGATTACATCTCCGCAAAAAGGGGTCGGCTGGAACAGCTACGCGAGCTCATCTTGGTGGGCAATCCGGTACGGGAGTTGGAGTACAAGAACAACAGGGCGACGCTTTACAAGAGGTACGGATGCATATTTCCTTGTCATATAATGCTGTACTCAACGCTTCTACAGCGAGGTTGCGCGAAGGTTCCCGTCATTGGAGATCCTTGACGGAGAACCTGTGACCAGAGTAGGGTTTGATGCGCCTGTGGCTTCGACATCGACCCCCTCCCAAGCCCGTGCGATGTTATCGACATTTGCATGGAATATGGCACCCTCTTTCATCGCTGGTGTTGATGGCAGTCTAGTTGTCAACTTCCTCATGCGTTTTTTCCCATTGTTCGACAACCAACGAGGGGCTCTGCTCGACGTCTATGCGCCAAACGCCACATTTTCCTTTTCCGCCAACACCAGCATTCCACCCCGCGCTCGAATAGAGGGCATCCACTCCTCAAAGGAGTTCCCGCACCAACGCAAACTGGAGTGGGCATCCTGGCTCAATGCTGGCAACGGTGGCTCGCGGAACCTTGGCAGGATGAACGGTCTTGTCAAGGTGACGCAGTCGCTACACTTGGGCAGCCAGGAGGCCGTAAAGGCGATGGCCGATTTGCCTCGGACGAGGCATGACGTCGCTGGTTCCCCGGAAAAGTTCTCGGTCGATGCCTTCCCCGTACGGCAGGGCGAGCAGACGAATCTTCTCGTGACTCTGCATGGTCAGTTCGCAGAGCGTAAGTCCACTTCTTTGTATCACTGGCTTCGCACTGCTAAATAAGTCGCTTTTTTCGATGTAACCGCTTTCAGTACCATCTGAGGGCATCCGGTCCTTTGATCGATCATTTGTCCTCGCCCTATCGCCAGAAGGATCACGGTATGTCGGTGCCTAATAAGGATAATGCATTTGACTGATTCCTCGATGATAGAGCAAAGCAAAGCGGTTGGGACGTGATGATCCTGTCCGACCAACTCGTCATACGGGCGTACTCATTCCACGATGCTTGGAAGTCCGGTCCGATGCGCGTGCAGTATGGCGACCTCTTGCCGTCTCCGGGTTTGCAGGAAGTTCTTGCG
The DNA here is from genome assembly GCA_032821775.1 of Sanguinoderma infundibulare. NCBI lineage: Eukaryota > Fungi > Basidiomycota > Agaricomycetes > Polyporales > Polyporaceae > Sanguinoderma > Sanguinoderma infundibulare. The sequence continues at coordinate 931,927 of JAVLRN010000012.1, read as the reverse complement.
CCCCTGGTAAGTTTTCACCTGCCATCAATGCTGGTCTACCTTATCTACGATAGGAGATCGAATCTGTCGAGAACGCGTGCTGACTTGGGACGTCATTTTCAGCCCCAGCCACAACGGGGACGGATGCAAGATGTCATCCTCCGTACACGCCTCAACCTCCAGTTCGCGGAGGACTGTTTGAAGAACAACGACTGGGACGTTGAGCGTGCCATCGAGAACTTTGAGCGGGTGAAGGTATGTTGCGATCACTGTTCTTCGAGTTGACCGGACGCAGTATACTCATGTACTATTACGTCTAAGGCGAACCTCCCAGCCGACGCGTACTTACCGCAGGATGCGTTCCTGTCTTGAACCATCCCATACTAGGCTTCCGGTGGACATATCGGAAACCTTCGCCGGCTGTGTTCATCCATCGCGTGCGCCTTCGTGGCCTGGCGTGTTTTGATCGTTCATATGTTTGAACTACGTACTTTTCACATACCTGCTACATTCCCCATCAGCATAACTCTCCATGTGTAACCTATAGTCACCTATCCATGATGCATCTGAATCCCGCTTGACATCGCTTGCCGTCGTTATCCACTGCACATATACATATTGTTTACAGCACGCAGTCGCACATCGTCCTCTGAGCTCCCCCCATATATCGCTATTTCTTAACGCATAGTATTATTGTCGCTTGTAGCATCCGGACACCACCGAGCATAATGAGAGGTGCTGAACCATTGGAGCATCTTCTATTTTCCGAGAATGAGGCATTTGTGAGGCATTCGAAGGATGGTTCGGAATGCGAGAGTCGGAACAATGGCCTCGGGGCGGACAAACAACGGAACACAAACAAGCGAGCGCCACGACGGCCTCGGTTTACGCGATTGTACTCCCGCCGCTGCACCCGCCCAGCATCGACAACGCGCGTATGGCCGCCAAACGGCGCCAGGAGGAGGTGTTTGTTCGCTCCGCCTCCTGGGGCGTGACGAGGTTTGGGGCCGTGTGGCCATTGGGGACTGGGGGGCGTTCGCACAGACCGTCAACGAAACAGGCGTAAACGCCGCCTCGAGGCTGGCGCATTCAGGTATGGGAAGCGGGAGCCCCGATGCGAACGCTATTCTGATGCTGCGTGGCTCCCAGCCTCGTGCCCAAACCTTGTGGAGGTCAAGGGTCGTCCGCATCCATACGCGGTCCCAAACACTAGTACTTATACCGCTCGGTGCGCTCCCGCCTATCCCCGCACTTGCTCCCGCCAGCAAATTTCCGCGGGACGGCTCTGGGAACCTCTGGCTTGTCCTTCTTGTACCACCACTCCATCTCGGTCTCGCGCCCGGGCTCCTCCCATCCCCTCTCTCGACACCGATTATACCCCTCCAAACCATGGCGACGGCACACACACGCGGGCGACGGCGCGCAGAGCGCGCAGCAATGGATGCAGCCCTGCTCGAGGCGGCGACGCGGGCGGACGAGTGCGCCGTCAAGGCGGCACTCGCGCGCGGCGCGGACGTGAACGCGGCGGACGACGCGACAGAGAACACGGCGGTCACCTGTGCGATTGCGGGCGACAGGTGCGTTCCGTCCTGCCTTGCGCGGTGTCGTGTGCGGGAGTGCTGATGGCCTGTGCGCGCGTCTGGGCAGCAGCTGGGAAGACGTCGACGTGTCCGACGCGTCGTTCATGCTGGAGAGCAGGGTGCGGGTGCTGAAGATGCTCTTGCGAAGCGAGACGGCCTCGTTGTACGCGTTGAACGCGCCGGCGAGGGGGGTCACGCCCTTGGGGCTTGCTGCTTGGTTGAACGTCCCCGAGGCGGTCCGCGTGCTGCTCGAAGAGAGCCGTGGGTTGGTCGCGGTCGACGGCACCGATTCCCTCGGTGTCACCCCCTTGATGTGTGAGTGCTTTGCGAGGGCAGCGGCCGGGGAGACGTGGGCTAACACTGCACGGGTTCCCAGACACAGCTCGTGATGGCGCGGTCGAGGCTGCGTCTATTCTGGTAATTTGCTGACTATCAATGATCGGGGGTTTGAACTGAAGTCCGTGTCCTTCCCAGCTCGCAAATGGCGCACGCCCGGACCTCAGAAATACCCACCACCGGACGGCGATACATCACGCGCTGCGTCATCCGCGAATGCTCTGGCTGTGCGAGTCTTCTCTTCGCAAACAGAGACTCCGCGAATATACCGTAAGGCTTCTTCCTCTTCCTCTCTCTGTTTGACGTGAACACTCATCCATTCATTCAGGACGGTAACCGCCGACAGCTTCATCCCATTCCTCAACCGCATGCCGTATACGCACATTCACACACGTCTTTCTCGTTCGACTTGTCGCATTGGCCCGCACCTTCGGAGGCCATCCTCTCACGGTCGACAGCAGCATTGATCCGTGCCGTGACCACCCACGACCTCCCCGCAATCTATCAGGTTCTCTTTCCCGCTTCCCATCGAACAACTGTCCTCGTCAACCGCCTGGACTCTCAAGGCTGGGCGCCCCTACACTATTGCGTATCCTCGCAAACACCCTCTGTCGAGGTCCTCGACGCTCTTTTCCTGGCTGGCGCGGACACCAGCCTGTACACTAAGTCGAGACACGGGACGCCGCTGCACTGTCTGGCTTGGAAGGCCCAGGACCCCGTCGGCTCCCTGAATGCAGTGCGGCTCCATAACTTCATCTACCATCTGGTTCGCGAGCTTCGCGCCCCGCTGGCAGCAACAGACGAAGATGGCGAGACGTGCCTTCATGTGGCGGCCGAGCACGGGCAAAGCATCGAAGCTCTCATCGCGCTCCTCGCATGCGACGTCCAGAACACCGTCCGGGAGATGAAGAACTCGCGAGGGTGCGTGCCACCATCACGTCGCCCGTTGGTCTGCTGAGCGGGGGCTAATTGTTGTCTGCAGGCTAACACCGTTGGAGGTTGCGCGGCCAGAGCTGCGGGGCGCGTTTGGACCCGAGGCGGAGCCGCAGCGAAGCAGTTCTGTGGCTTCCTTCCGCACCATTCGCCCTTCGACGAGTTCCTCGACTTCGACGTGGACCACTGCCACTTCCATGAATCCGTCCCCCCGGCCACAGCTCGGTTCCGGTCCCAGACCAGAACCAATGATTGATGACGTCGAGCTGTCATCATTTCCCCAGCGCATCCTGGACAACCTGGCCACAGTCGCTCAGGAAGCCCCCTCTGCGGGCGCCCTAGAGCTGAGCGGCCTCCGGGAGGTGCTCGACGACACGTCGCATCTCGGCGAGATGTGGGTGCATGGCATGCACTCCCGCATTCACGAGGCCGCGTCTGATCTTCGTGACGCGCGGAGCAAGTTCAACGAGGTCGACAACTTGCTCGAGACCGTCACGCGGGAGCTTGAGGAAGTCTTTGGCTTTGATGTCTCCGATCAGCGTGACAGCACCGAACGGGCACGAAGGCGTACGACTGACTCTGGTGATTCCGACTCGACTGCGGTCTCGAGTCGTGCTTCCTCGAATCTCAGCAGGAAGTGGCGGTCGATGTCGGACTTGCGAGCCTCCTCCCTCGACGACAGCGCGCGAGAACACAGCCCTGGCCTTCCGGAGCTGCCTTATCTCGCCGTCGAGGAAGAAGGGGGGTCTGCGACACCCGTGGACAAGTCCGCGTCGGAGAGGTCGTTTTTGAACGCGCTCTTGTCTCCGACGACGAAGGACCTCCTGCACAAGTCGAGCAAGCTTTCGATCGACTCGGGGCGGACCGTGTCCCCTGCCTCGCATAAAAAGGACGTGCCCGCAAGTGGGACGTCCAAGCTCAAAGCGTGGTTCCGAAAGAAGCTGCGGTTTGAGATCCAGGACTCTTCGTCCCATGTGAGGATTGTCCTCCCGGGAGAGCAATCTCCGAGGAGCAGACCACAGTCGCCTTCACCGAGGCATCCGACGGGGGAACTATTGGATGCGTCGCGCCAGATCATCCGGACGGCTGGAAGGGACCTCTCTTGCATCGAGGGTTGCATGGATGACGTATGTCTTGGTTTCCTCGGTCATTCTGCGGCGTTACTGACCGCGCATACAGGCGGACGAGTTCCTGTCGTTAGCTGCTAACCTCCTTTCCCAAGCCGAACGACGACTAAAAGTCAGCATCATTGTGAGTTCTTTCTCTCTTCTCGTCCCTTTTCCGGCCTCTAAAGTTCCTCTCAGAGTCGACAAGCAGCCCTCGAAAGCGCGCGGCTCGCGCAACTCCAAGACCGGCTCGACGATCCCTTCATGTCAGCCATCGCCTCCACGATCCGCGCCGCTCACCCAGACGGGGCGATCCCCTTCCCGCGCGTGTCCCGCCCACGTAGCGACAGCGACTCCTCCACTGGCAGCTCGCTGAAATCGTCATCCGCCGGGTCCTCCATGGTGTCGCTCTCGTCGACACTCATCGAGGCCGAGGACGACGACACACGAGTCCTCCGCCGCCTTCTGACCCGGAAGGTCCAAGCGCGGACAGACGGCGCGTTGGAAGAGATCGACAAGGCGCTGACATGGCTGCGGATCGTGCAGGACACGCTCCGGACTCTGCGGCGACGGGCTCAAGCGTCGACGGCGGCCAATGGGACCGCCCCATAGGCGGCTCGCCTCGAGCTTTTGGCTTCCGGTGTTTGTACCATCTATCGGTTCATAGTAGGTGTTTCGTTACCACAGGACGGCGCTGAAATCTGGACGTGTAGACAGAGGACATTATTCGCCAAAAATGTTGTTGTACTATATGCATATGTACAGCTGTAGGTAGTCCACATCCTCACATTCCACCTTCCCCCATCCCGCTCCTTCACAGACCAATCATGAACTCCAAGTATCTATGTTGTATATATATCGTTTTGTATACGTAGCCCACGGACATTGTCCACTGTAGGTAGATATCTTTTCTTGTCGATATTTGGTACCCCGCTGTCGACGATGCTCTGTACATATGTAGTAGCTTTCGATGTTCAAGTAATGCCATTTGATCAACGAGTTTGAGCAGAGTTTGAGCGACTCGGGCTGGCTCTGTGCGAACCACTGGAGTGATCTGATTGGAGGACGCCGTGGCTGTGGGACGTGGCTGATTCGAACCGGTTCGGCGAGACGACGACTCTGAAGCAAACGCAGGCAATGTCCTCGAGGTGAATACTCCCGCTTTCTCCCTCCGCAAACGCACCTAATCCGACTCGGATGGCCTCCTCCTCGTCCCTCCCCGAAGCTCACTAGTCAGCCATGCTGCAGCGGCGCAGGCAAACGGCGGGCAGGTCGCCGTCGGGTCCGACCCCAATTTGAATCACACCACGCCGACCATGATCCCAGGCATGAGCCAGCCGCCAAACCACGCGGGCCCGGTTCAAGTGCGTTCATCTCTCCCTCCCGATTGCATCCCCGACGACGGCCTTGATGCTCTCTCGCTGACCCGAATTTGATTGCGCGTGTGTCCGCGCCTCCTGGACATGTATAGTCCGACCCGTATGTCGCCCTCCACAGGCAGCAGCATCAGCAGCAGCAGCATCCGGGGGTGTATGGCATGCCCCAGCCCAGCCCGGACGGATATGCTCACCCGCAACATCCGCACGCGCACCATGTCGTCCAATACGTCCCCGACGAGCTGTTGTACTCCGTCGACCCGCCGCAGCAGGGCCAGGGTCAAAGCCAGGTGGAGGCTCAGCCGCAGGAGGAAGAAGAGGCCCCAGCGCCCCCTGCGAGCACGAACGCGAACGGGAAGCGAAAACAGTCTGATGGGGCGGACGGCGGTGCGAGGAAGCGGCGGCAGCGAGCTGGGGGCTCCGGTGCAGGCGTCAGCGCGGCAGGAGGGGAGGACGGGGAGGACGTGCAGGACTTGGAGGTTGGTCCGAACGGAGGTGCGAAGCATTGGACGGAGGAGGAGAAGACAAAGTTCTTCACGTGGATGTTGACAAGCGATGAGCACTGGGATGCGTTCAAGACGAGGATGAACACCGTCTTTCGAGAGGTATGTGCCTCGTGTCGTGGACCATTCCGTTTTCTTGCAACACCGGAGCCGGACACGAGCTGACTCCGGGGAGTAGTGCTCGGCCGAGCTGTTCCCTGGACGGAAGTCGTATACGGCACTCAAGAGCTGCTACCATCGCAATCTTGAAGTGTTCAAGCAGGTGCACGCGTTCCAAGTATTCTCGTCAAACCATTTCCGTCAGATGCAAGCCGAGAACCCCCTCGCTGAGCAACCTGCAGTCGAAGCTATGCTCGACTCTGCCCGTGTCGGGGGGCTCAACGTCGGTAACCTAAACGTTAAGGTGATCGATCGTTGGTACGAGACGGGCTGGTACACCCTCTTCAAGAAAAGGTGGCTATACCCAATGCCGAACCAGTACGCAGTTACTCATGTGCCATTCAAGGTACCGCGAGGACCCAAAGACGGGCCTCCCGACGCCATACTACGGGCCACCCGAACAGCCTATGGAACCTGGTCCTTCATCAGTCCCTGAGCCTCCCCCGATGATGGGCCTACACCCTACTATCGACCCACAGCTCATGGTGAGCCACTCTGCACCCCCACCCCGGCAGGACACCCCATATCCCCCACCAGCCGAAGCTCCACAGCAGTCTGTCAGCGCGATGTCATCCTACGCCTACTCTCCGCCGCCTCCACCGCCTTCGTATTATCGCGAAGCAGGGCCGAGTACCGCGACCCAATCTCCTCCCGCGGCTCCGGTCGCCCCACAGCCGTTCAAGTACTTTCGGTCACAGAGCGCGCTCCCCCCAAAAGTACTCCATGGCTCCCCTGGCAAAGCAGCCTCGACGATTCCCGTCGCGAATGGGCAGAGCGGTTCGCCGTTCCCAGAGCAGCCCCCAGGGGGCGAGCCATACGTAGCCGATCACCACCCGCAGATGGCGCACGCCCTCGCGCGGCTCACCACGGTCACCGAGTCTCTGCTTGGCGTGTGCGCGTCGATGAAGGAGTTTTTGCAGCAGCAGGTCGAGGAGAGCAAGGTGCGCACGGAGCTCATGCGCTCCGAGGTCGCTTCCCGACCGCGAAACGGGGGTGGGAGCGGGGACGGGCAGGGTAAGGAGCGCGAGGAGAGAGCGTTTCAGAAGATGAAGATCGCGACGGACATGCTGAAAGACGGGCCGCACGAGGAGGAGATCAGAAAGGCGGCGATCGAGTGTATAACGAAATACTTCTCGCGGGACTTGTGAGTAGTTGTGAGGTGTTGGGGAATATTGGTGGCGAGTAGTCTCTTCGGTTTGTCTAGGTGGAACACTTACTGTATAACATTGTACGTACATACACACATCCTTGCATACTGTCCCTTCCAGCTCTGTTCTACTACTATTACTGTACTGACAAGTACTGTTGAAGCATACACCCAACATTATCGATACATGCTAGGCTCCATCGCACGACGGTACAGACGATCGTCAGTTCCGCCAACGCCACCGAGGCTTCTCTTCGCCGACAGCCAGTTTCTCGGCGACTCGACTGGACCCCGCGAGCGGGAACGAAGGGATAGTGACCTTCCGTCCCTCTGCGCGCTCGCGTGCCTCCCAATCCCCGTCGTCAAAGTACTGGTCCGTCGCGCGGCCTTCGAGGCCGGAGCTGCCCTCGCCAGCGGCGTCGTCCGTGCTGTGGACTCTCCGCTTTCGTAGCCCGCCGTCGTTCCCCCTGCCCTGGTCCTTCTCGTACTCGCACTCCTTGACGTCTCCGATCTCGTTTGGGCTCTCTGGGAGGCCGGCAAGCGCGACGTAGGCCCGCGCGACGCCACGGTCCGTCTCCTTGGTCAGGGCCTGAAAGCGGGTCTCGGCGCGCTCGACGGCGAGGCGGGCCTTGCGCTCCTCATCGAGCGCTCGCTCGGCGGGGGACAATGCCGGAGGAGGGCGCGCGGAGGGCGGGAGGACAAGAAAGGCGCGGGTGTGCAGCAGGTGCGGAGTCGTGCGGAGGGTCGAGGGCGGGAGGTTGTTCAGGCGGCAGAGGACGCGGCCCTGTCGAGGTGGATGTGAATAGAAGTGAATTGTGAGAGGCACACATACGAGAGAATGTGAGGACGCACGTCTATTCCGAGCCTGAGGGATATACCGAGGAGGGTATCGTCTGGTCTGATGAAGTACTTTGGCGGCTGTCCGGGCTTGTTCTGGATCTCGCCTTGGGGGGCCGTCTCTGCGTCTGGTCTAGGTGTGGGCTCATCCTGGGACTTCACAGACTGCGGAGGGCTTGGTGTAGAGGCGGAATAGTTGGGTGTTTGGACTGAAGGCACTTCGCGGTGGGGGATGGAGGCGGGTGACGCTTCCCGGGGCGAGCACTCTCCATCCTCCGCGTCCGAGCCCAAGTCGTCCTCGTCTCCGTCTTCATCCTCGAGTACGAACACATCCTCATCCCTTACTGACCCGTCGACGTTGATCCTCGCGGGCGTCGTAGCCCTGCCTGTAGTCAGATTCGCGGAGCGCGAGCGCGAGTCCACGGCCTTGACTCCCGCCAGGCATCGGAGGCAGGGATTGTATCGCGCCAGCCGCGGATTTGCGGTGAGACAATTCGGACAGATCGGGCGCGAGCAGCAGCTTGTGAGGTATACATTGGCATTGGCCTTGCCTGGGGGTAGGGACGCGGAGCAGGCGAGGCAGAGCGCAATGGGAGGCGGCATGAGAGCAGCTCGGTGTGACTGACAAAGTCGACTCGGAGCAGACGCGGCGGAGTGGCTGTGCCCAGATGCGATCGGTGGTGGAGCGGTTGCCAAAGTGGGGTACCTTTCTTTCCCGTCCTCGAGTCGACCGCGTTGCAGCGACCTTGTCTCCGCCCTTTGTCTTCCTCCGGCGTGCAGGCTTGGACTATCCAATCTGGATGTCTCCTTGGAAACTGCGATAGTTCACCCTGAGACGCTATATAGGGTCGTGCGCTGGCAGCTTCAACTTTGAACTTCTTCACTTTCGCCGACAAGCTAACGGTTTCAAGCACCCGAAGTCGAAGGAACTCCAAGCTCAACGATGAAGAGCCTCGCAGCCCTGAAGGCATTGGTTCTCTTGGCCACTGGAGCATGGGCAATTACGATATCCGACATCCAAGGAACCACCTTCCGGTCTCCCTTTGCGGGGCAGTTTGTGAATGGACTGACTGGAATTGTGACCGCCAAGGTACACCGGCCAAAATTGTTCCTCCAAATAATTGATATGGAGCATCATGCCAACAGGACAAGTACGGCCTATGGATCCAGGATGATCGTTCCGACGACCGACGAGCCTCCAACGGCATCCGCGTCTACGGCAGCGCAGCCGTCCGGTCCGTAAACGTCGGCGACCTTATCTCGCTCATCGGACGGGTCGCAGAGTACCGCAGCAAGCCGGATGACCTCTTCCTCACCGAGATCGACTATGTCGCCAAAGCCACGACCATTTCCCAAGGCCACTCCGTCGCGCCGCTCATTCTCGGACAAGACCGCGTCCCGCCGACCAACCAGCTGTCCTCCCTCGACGTGGGGCCTGACGGCTGGCTGTCCGTGCCAAGCAACCTCACCCTTCTCGAGTCCGTGAACGCCACTCTGCGGCCGGACGAGTTCGGCTTGGACTTCTGGGAGAGCTTAGAGGGCCAGCTCGTGACCGTCCAGTCGCCCACTGCCGCGCAGTTCCCGGACAGGTTCGGGTCTGTGTGGGTGTATGGCAATTGGCCGACGTCTGGGAAGAATGAGCGGGGCGGCCGCACTATTCACTTTGATGGTGGGCGATGGTTGGGCCTTGTGATTCAGTGGTAGTCTTGACGTCAATGTCTTTAGGACTCAAGGCGCCTTCAGCTCATCCAGAGGCTATACTTATTGGACGTCCCCTAGATGGCTCTCGCAACCCAAAGGCGGTCATGGGAGCCGTGCTCAGCAACATCACCGGGATCGTCACTTATCAGGTATGTTTAATGGGCACATATATGCACGCATGGCCGCACGGAATTAACCGCTTTACCAGTTCGGCAACTACTACATCCTACCGCTCACCGCACCCGAAGTGGTACAATACCCCGACTTTGACGTCCCGCCTTCCACCCTCGACACCACCACCCACCCGTGCCAAATCAGGGTCGGAGACTACAACGTACGTCGCCCACCCTCACATTCCGCACCCCATGCCCATGCCCTGTCTTCAAAATGACGCATACACGCACCTCCTTTCCATAGGTCGAGAACATGAACCCGCGCTCGCACCACATCCCCCAGATCGCATCGCACATCGCGCACCACCTGCACACGCCCGACCTCGTCTTCGTGCAGGAGATCCAAGACGACTCGGGCCCGCGCAACGACGGCGTCATCTCCGCGGACCGGACGCTCGGCGCGCTCGTCAAGGCGATCAAGAAGGCGAGCGGCGGCGTCGAGTATGCGTTCGTGAACGTCGAGCCGGAGGACAACGAGGACGGCGGTCAGCCTGGCGGCAACATTCGCGTCGCTTACCTGTAAGCGTTTCTCGCTGCTGACCGAAAATCGAGTCATGGTTGAGATGGAATGCTGCAGTTATCGGCCAGAGAAAGTTTCCCTGGTCCCGGGGACGATCGGGAATGCGACGCTTTCGACGGCTCCAGTCATCGACTGGGATGGAAACATGGAACTCACGTACGCCGCCATCTACTCACCACCGCCTTCCTCTTGTAATTCGCCTGAACTCGAATGTTGATGTGCAGCTACAACCCCGGCCGCATCGAGCCCTCGCACGCCGCGTGGGAGGAAGCCCGCAAGCCGCTCGCAGCAGCCTGGCAGACCGCCTCGGGCGCCCGGTTCTACACCGTCAACGTCCACTTCAGCTCGAAGCGCTTCAGCTCGTCTGCGCAGGGCAACGCGCGCCCGCCCGTGAACGGCGGATTCGCGAAGCGCACCAGTCAGGCCAACGTCACTGCGGTAATCCTTGTCCATCTCGATTTGTTCAAGATCAGGAAAAGCTGACGGTGTTTTTTCGGCGCGTGGACAGCACTTCGTCTCGTCCCTCCTCGACCTGTCCCCGAACGCGTCGGTGATCGTCGCGGGGGACATGAACGAGTTCACAGCAGCGCGGTCCGTGCTCCGCTCGCTCGTCGGCCTCCTGCACGACGCGAACGATGTCGGGGGCGTGCCCCTCGCGGAGCGGTACACGTACGCGTACGACCAGCATGCGCAGGAGATCGACCACGTCTTCGTCTCGGACGCTGTCGCCCGACGAGGCGGGGATATCGAGCATGTGCATGTGAACACCTGGGCGAGGACCGTCAACGAGCGGGCGAGCGACCATGACCCGACGGTTGCGAGGCTGTGGGTGTGCGATGCTGAGACAGGTGCGTTTGCCGCTTGCCGTGTGCGAACGATTGCTGATGGCCATCACAGATACTGTGGCGACGATAGAGGAATACGGCGGCGGCGACCACGGGCAGACGGTCTTGTAGAACAGCTCAGTATGGGATTTAAGGTAACTCCCTCGCTTTGGAAGACCGCTTTTCTTGATTACATGTAGAATAGACCAGTCTCTTTTGTCCAACTGAATCCCTTTGCTCGCCCTGCGCAGGCTCGGAGAAGAATGGGAGCAAGAAACGTGCACATCGACCAGCCTCGTTGCTTACCAATCGCTGTCATCCTCGACGACCTCTTCCACAGACAACTTCTCCCCCTCGAGCCGCACGCCGCACGCCGTCCGTAAGTTTGCCGCGACCCACTCCAGTTTCCCCAGCTTCCGGTCCTGGCCGTCGCAATACGCCAGCCCGTCCTCGCGCTTGAACCTCTGCCCGTCTGACTCGGGCCTAGAGGCGGACTTGAGTCCCATATGGAACCCGACCGAGGAACCTGAGCGAGCCACTTTGGGACGCATATATCAAGGTTATTTGGGATCCTTTGGACGAGGTCAAGGCGGCGCGGCGGTAATTCGCGACCCAGCCCGCGGCCCACATGTGCGTTACTGACGTTACAATCACGAGACCGTACCCCGATGTGACCTGGCAACACGCTGAGTCTTTGGCGTCGATGATGCCAGACGGAGGCTGAGGACGGTGGAATGGAATGCATGCAAGGCCGCCCCTCGGCTGGTCGTACTCTGCATCCCAAGGCAAGTGTTCTCATGTGTCGTCATCTGCTGCTGCTGATGTGTTTGGCTTCGTATAGTTCTTTACGTGAATTTCATCTTGCATCATCATCTTCTTTCGAAGGCGTCAGTGTGTGGGTGGTTGCACCATCGAGACCGTGGCATCGTTCTTACGCTTACATGACAAACAGTCAACTAATCATCCGGAGAACGTACCTTCGACATTGACCTTTGCATGCACATCCGACTTTGCTGGGTCGCACCGTGGTGTAGCGAACATCGGATGCCACACGCCTGCGGATCCTCCCTTGGCAGCGGTATATTCAACTCCATCATTGTTTTCAAGCCTTGACTGACGCCATGGGCCTCCAGGGCACAGAATGATGGCGGCGTACGCACAACCATCGTCCACACACTCCCTCCGATGGATCCGCCATGTCGCGGACAGTCTTGCGGGTCATCGCTCGACGCCCGGTCACACCGTGCTCTTCGGCGACGTGTACAAGCCCCGTTCTTTATCTCCAAGGCTCCACCAGCCACGACGGGAATAGGAATGCAACGCCGTCTGCGATGGCGCTATCCAGACACTCCCTCGGCTTCGACGCCGTCGTGGACACGCTTGAAGATTGAGACCATGTTCCCATCCCCTGATGCTTCGCTACCGGCACGATGAATATTAACTGGGGTAGGAAATCAGCGTCGTCATAGACGATCGCTGCCCACACACTCCCCCAGCCATGACTACATCGTGGACGCGCTTGGGGATTGTCGCCCGTTTGGGGCCATACTCTTCGGTGTCGCTCGGTGTCATATGGTGGCGGATATGGCATCGGCCCGTATTCATTCTCGTTACTCCTGGGCGAAACCCACCGACAATTCTCGACGGAATCGGAGGTTTGGACGTATGTCGCTCCCTGGTCGTCCTTCGTTGGCAGTGGTTGGCGCAGCTAACCTTCGACGCGTATCGGCAGTGACAAAAGACGACACATAATTTGGCGGTGGGGGGAAAAACTGGAGGGCACAAGAGAGGGTGGTGAATGTGAGGAGAGGTGCGTGGTTGTGTACGTTTGGACTTGGTGGTTGACATCGGCTCCGGGATCGAGCCGATGTCAACCACCATCGACGGCGACCAGGATCGATCCACCGTGATCGACGACGGTGGCTGACGACATTCCCCTGCTTTGTGGAAGCATCACGAGCTACCACGAAGCAAGGGGAAGGAGAGGGATGGAAGTGGCGGTGGGAAGGGATGATAGTGGTTGACAGAGAGGAAGACGGACGTGCAGGCGCAGCCGGGCGCGCTTTATATACACCCAGCGCCGGTTCAGACTCCGCGACAAAGCGACCTCCCCAATCCCGGGCGAGCCCACAATAACCTTTTGTTTTCTACTCTCTCGTTCGCTACGCGCCCTACCTAAGCATTGTGGTGGAACACGGGCGTCACATTCGGAGACCGAACGGTGCGCCGCCGCATTCAGGCCAAAATGTCTTCCAAACCACCGCATCCTCTCTCAATCCACTCGCACTATACATCTGACTGTACGCTGAACCGGCGAGCATAGAGGTTGGTAGGAGCATAAGTTGTTGACGCCATCCTTGGGCGGCAACGCGTGACTTCGCGTGGCGTGGCACGCATGGGACTTGTGACGATGAGATGGAGTCTGATGGAGGACCCGTGGGGGGTGCCATGTTCAGCTTCACAACCCTGTGGGTGCCACAGAATATCGCCACCACTGATACGTTTCATCAACTTGTAGTACAATATCCATCCAAGTCCATATATAACATCCGAGTCGTCCAACATTCCGCTTTCGGCGTTAGCCATCGTGGCATACCCCCTCGTTCAATGCTTACTACCACCCAGGTCCCACCGCCGCACGCCCATAGGACGCCATTGGAACCGCCAGCATACCACCAGACTGGCCGGGGCCCCTTGTGCCTAACCTGGTCTCCTCATTGCGACGTCCCTTCTCGACGAAGAGGAATGAGATCACGACCATGTCCCGGATCTCCAACGCGCGCCTGGTCAGCGTCAGCGTCCCGGGTTGTCCTTCAACCTCATGATCCGATGTTTCGCGAGATCTGTCGAAACGCGCGATAGGCTGGGCGTACTCGTCGTCCTTGCTGAAGAGCTGCGTTGCGGCACGCCGGATGTCCGGCGGGGGCGGTCACGGTATGCGGAGTAGTCAGGCCACGAGCGGCGAGGGAGGACGAACAAGATCTCGTCGGCGAACTTTGAACCGTCACCTCAAGTCTGCGGCGTACCTCAAGCGCGCTTGCACTCCCGAGGACGTGCCCCCTCCACTTGTACTTGCGCCCGAATTCGTCCTTGAATGACGCTTCCCTGCCAGGGCGACACTCATCAACATTCTCACCTGACGGCTGGAACAGCAACAGCGGTCGGAACGTACGCGATGGAGTGTCTGTCGGCGAGGCTTGTGCGAAGCCACTCGCGCAGTGGTATCGGCTGGTTCGTCCCTAGGATCACCCTATCGGTGAGGACGAACCGCCGCTCGAGCGACGCAAGGACGAGTCCGTGAATGTTCGCGACGTACGTCGTCGTCCCATTCCAGCGGCGCCGCGTCGAGACGGTGTAGAGGGCCGTCCCGTCGGGGCCTGTGTCGTATATCGTCGTGTTGGACGGGTCGTCTGGGGAGAAGACGAAAGTCGCTTTGGGGCCATTGTCCATGGCTGGTGTACTGTGGCTGGACGGGTAGTGATCGAGGTACGTAAGGCTAGACGTTGTCTACGCAAGTTGCTTTATATATTTCTGAACCTCTTACAGACCATGGCAACCACATTCCGGCATTATCGTGCACCCTGCACCTCCGGCTGCAACTGTCGTATGCAAGGAAACGTGCCGCGCTTCTAGAGCGCTCAGGCGTCCGTTTGTGACCGGTTCCCGTGGCGTACAATAGATCGTTGGAAGAAGCGTGCGTTCACCGACGAAGACGTTGTGAGGAAACCCGCATGCATCAACTGGTATGTACATTTCCTTGACTGGTGTGCTGGCATTTGTGTACAGTGCGGCCAGAGAACCACTGGCAAGTTGAACCTTCAGTCGACGCATTTGCCATGTCAACGCCTTCAGACAAAACGGACTCCTGCACGACAGACAATATGTGGCATCGATCATAACGACGGCCTACAACGCCTGGTTGTGGCCTATTGTTTCGGAGAGTAGCGCTAACCACACGCAGCACGACGATTAGCGCTACTAGGGTCGCTCATCCTTGAGCAGACCCCTGGTTCCGGTACCTCAGATGGTCCCTCCAATGCCGTGGCCCTACATAGCCAATATGGGCTGCACAATTAGAATATCAGTTAAACATAGACCGTTAATACTACTGGCTAAGTAAGCGGCCATTGCGCTAACTGGACGCAGCATGTTCAGTAGTACGAGGCACAACCTACACGCAACAACTTAAGGTAAAACTATAGTGAGCGCATATGCGTCAGGTGAGCAAGCATAAAGCTATGGTACGGAGCGAGTAAGGAAAGATGGAACAGACGTACTAGGGGTAGAGTAAAGCACGAGGCAGGGGAAAAAGTGTCCCTCCAGAACAGTCCGGCAACAACTCATGAGAATTGTCACGCACCAACAGAATGCTCAGCGCACTCCATGGGATCTAGAGGTGCAGACAGAAGGCTTCAGTGACTCGACAAACGACCGCCAGGAGCACTGCCGTTCCGTTGTCACTTGTTTACCTCCCAATGTATTTGTACATTGTAATTCTGTAGACATGTATCCTTCGATAGCTCAGTTGGAAGAGCGCAAGACTGTAACTGGATAAATGTCAGATAATCTTGATGTCGCTGGTTCGATCCCGGCTCGAAGGATCTGTTTTTCATCCTCCCACTTTGCGTTTCATGCCAAAGACCACCAATCCTGTTCGACAGGTTGGTACAACTAATACCACAACTTTCTGACACATAGATACACATTTCAATAGAGGATTCGACATGGTAAATGTGTGCATTGAAGGCTGAAAGGTTTCTGGTCTATCCCGGGAAGTCCGGATTGTGCGGGACTGTTGCTCACATCATGCCAATGGTCTGAAAGCAAAACGCAGCGCCACCAGTAAACTTGAAGGTGCGTGCGATCACAGTAGCCAAATACGCTGGGTGTACGACGACGCAGAAAAGGGGTTGCCAGGGCCATCCGCAAACATCAAGAGCACCTTGCAATGATAAGTGCAAATGTACGTACTACGTCCACCAGTAGTACTTCCTCGGCCACGCTAACTCAAACGCCTGCCGACAACGACGATAACCCGTCCAACACGATGTATAGCCGTGTGCGCTGCTTTTATACCTCGTTGATGAAATGAAACGGCGTCATATGTCGCGAACATTTGCGGGGTACTCGCCACTAATACGCTAATCCCGAGACGTTGGATGGCCACGAAGAGCCCAGAGCTCTGACCTGACCAGGAGTTGTAGATAGCTCCAGGTGCACAGCATTGTTGAGATCTCTTGAGAGGCCGGGCTGGGTTGCGGACCAGCTCATGAGATGGCCTGCCCGTGTTGCAGATGGCTTCTTCCGATGGGTGGTGAATGGGGAGCGCGTGGCGGGAATGGGGTCGAAGGAAGCAGATCGTCTGTTAGCATTGCAAATGCTTCCTCCGCACGAGTAGATGAAACAGCCAATGGGACGATAGAGTCAGCTCTGAGAACATTGAAATATTCCAGTGCTGTGAAGCTGAAAACGGAGCCTTGTGTCATCCAATACTCACCTAACGCAATGCACCCACAGACGGGCAAGACGCATGGCCGGATAACAAGAGAGGAGCTTATTGCGGGACGGATTGGGAAGTAGCCCGGTCGCGGAGTCCGAATCCGCGCTGGGCATATAAGAGCGCGCCTGACCGCTTGCTTGTCTTCCACCTCCTCACCATCAACAGCCACTTCCATTCCTTCCTTCACGATGCTTCCACACAGCCGCCAGCCACTGTCGCCAATCACGACGTTCATCGATGTTGGTCGGCCGACGCTGCGTGATCGACGGTGGTTGACAACCCTCGATCCTCCGAAGTTTCAATGTCAACCACCGGACCGGAATGTACGCCAGCCACGCACCTCTCAATTGATCCACCACCCTTCTCGATGCTCTTTCGTCCCCCTCGCCATGACCGATCTACTCAAAATGTCACTTCCCACAGACGATACGGGTCTGTGGTTAGCCACACCACCGAACGCCGTCAACGAAGGACGACGTGGACCCCAGCGCGAGGTACGTCATTCAAACTGCCATTCCGTCGAGAACCGTCGGTGGTTTTTGCCTGGAAGTAGCGACGATGGACATGGGCCGATGTCATATTCGCCCATCGTATGGCACGCGCGACGCTGAAGAGTATGGCCCCAAAAGGGCAACAATCCCCAAGCGCGTCCACGATGTAGTCATGGCTGGGGGAGTGTGTGCGCAGCGATTGTCTATAACGACACTTATTTCCTCTCCCAGTCAAGACCCGTCGTGCCGGTAGCAACATCGGAAAGCGAGATACGGTCTCGATCGGATGCCGAAGAGGACATGCAGAATTGACCGAAATTCCCAACGCCGTTCG
Source organism: Sanguinoderma infundibulare (assembly GCA_032821775.1). Taxonomy (NCBI): domain Eukaryota; kingdom Fungi; phylum Basidiomycota; class Agaricomycetes; order Polyporales; family Polyporaceae; genus Sanguinoderma; species Sanguinoderma infundibulare. The sequence goes on along the minus strand of JAVLRN010000012.1, from coordinate 914,428 downwards.
AGACGGAGAGGATGCCGGGTGATCGCAAGGCCGTCATTCCCTAGACCCAGCAGAGGCGCGTTGTGTCGACTGAAGATGAGAACTCTCCAAAGGGCCAACAACCTGCAAGTGTGTACCATGCGTCAAATATGGGGGAGTGTGTGGGCATGATCGTCAGTAGACTGTCATAGGTTCCCTACCCCATGGAATGATTGTGGCCCGAGCAAAATCGGATTGTCATGCAAAGTTCTCCCAAGACCGACAATATGTGAAGCGGATGGCCGGATAGATCCTATATGTGGAACGCCAATTAGATTGGCGTCCTCCATAATTCACGAAAAGCACTGATTACACAAAACCAGTCATACTCACGCGTTTCGAAGAAGCGACTTAGATATGGAGGGAGTCCATCGATGCAACGAAATCTCCACTGGGAGCATGGAAAGACAGGCCAACTGGTTGCGTCGATTTCCACGTGGCTGAAAACGCACAACTTGGCATGGGGTGTGCCAGAAGAATTTGGATTGTACTAGTTTCGAGAACGATATGGTCATCAAACAAGACGATTAATTACGGTCGACAAGCTATCGTCAAGGGTTTTCGTGGCGTACCGTGAATGGAACAAACCGCTTTGATATTCCTTCCTGGCAGAACGAGGGCGGGCCTAATCCTCGCGCACCCATCGCAGAGGTAGGAAAACGAAGTAGTGTCACATAGAACAGAGACACACGATAGTCGCAAACCAAGGTTACCAACGGGTGGAGAAGGTGACCACTGGGCCTGAGGAGCAGCGGGTCTCGTGACCGTAGGCGACTTGCGCACTGGCGGCTGGTCAGCGCTTCAAGCTTCAGCGCTGGAATAACTGCTTGAAGTTGCTCTGCGAGCACAAGTGCCAGTTCGTCCGAGCCTCGTTTCCCTAGGTTCGTTGTCCTCAACACACTTGAGACTGTGGGTGCTCTTTGGACACACTAGCAGGGACCCTCACGTCCAGAAGCCACCAAGATGCGGCGTTGGCAAATGCGCAACATTAATATTGATTGTCACGAGTCCGACTGGAAACATATACGCCCCCACCAGCCAGCACTACTCTTAGCCCGCAGGCACGCTCACATGGTGCATAAGTTACCGGTTGTACGGTGGCCATCATTTCCCCTCTACCTAGTGGAGATGGCCCAAGGGTTGCCACTGGTCTGTTTCTGTTGCACACACCGAGCCTCTGATCGCTGAGACGCTCTGTAGATGTGAAAATACAAGACGCATGATCTGCGTTCTATATGTCCTGATTCTCCTGACACGGGGTATGCCTTCCAGTCGTCTCTAAGTATATCTTCTACTTGCGCGCGCGCACGTTTCATGATCTTCCCGCAGGCTCCCACCTTGGTGGGAGTATCGCAGCGATCCACATGCTCATGACTTCTCGCGACCTATCAGGAGTCTGCGGCCCGCTGGCAGGTCTGGGCGCCCAGTATCCTCCAGTATCACCGTCCTCGTCATCTGCTCTTTAGACCGAGTCAACGAAGTTCATCTAGGCACACCCTCGTCTCTGATGTCACTATGGGCGCCCAACGGCCGCTAGCCTATGTGCGCGATATCACAGGTAATGACCGCACCTTTAATCATTAATCCCCCTACTTCTGTAAGCTGCCAAGGCGTCGACTTGGAGGTAGTACGTTTTTGGTACGACCGTCATCGCTTTCTGTTCAGCCCAGAGGCCGCTCATCTTTCGTTTCCAGGTCCGGTCCGCGGAATGGGTTAGCACGGCTTGTCCGCTGCTTCTCTCGAGTCTCCAGGTCGTTTTGGCTTCCCCGCCTATTCATGCACGTTGGTGATCCCGGTTTTCCAGAATCCAGGGCAGTTGATTTGTTCCGCAAGTCTTCAACCCCGGGCCCGAGGTTTCCACCGCAGCGGTAGCGCAACTTGGACCGGGATATTTAACAGGCGGCAACCTCTGTCTTGGATCACCCCGGGTCCACCGCAGCCGCTTTACTCCCCAGGATACACCCCCTCATGCGCAGCCTCCTCGCCGACCTTGTCGCGGCAGCCGCCATCCTCGGTAGGGTCTCCGCCGCCGTGGACTCGGGCACCTTCAGTGTCCTCAGCTACAACATCGCAGGCTTGCCTGAAGGTCTTTCCAGCGCGCCGACGCCCCGCGAAAACAGCACCACGGCTATCGGGGAGCGGATCGCGCCCTATGACATCGTCCACGTAGAGGAAGACTTCAACTATCACGCCTACCTTTACGCCGCCGACACCGTCCACCCCTACCGCACGGCGACCAGCGGCGGCGCAGGCATCGGCAGCGGGCTCAACTCGCTGTCCAAGATCCCCTACGACTCGGATGACTTCGAGCGCATCCACTGGAACTCCTGCCAGCTCGATTCGGGGGACTGCCTGACCCCCAAGGGCTTCACCTTCATGCGCGTGCTCTTCGCCACAGGCGTCTACATTGACTTCTACAACCTGCATACGAATGCGGGCACCAACGACGGCGACGAGGACTCCCGCGCAGACAACCTCAGCCAGCTCTCCGATACCATCGGAAACTACTCCGCCGGCAACGCGGTCGTCGTCATGGGCGACACCAACACGCGCTACACCCGCACGGCCGACACCATCGCCGAGTTCGCCGCCACGAACGGCCTCACCGACGCGTGGGTGCAGCTCATCCGGGGCGGCGTCGCGCCCGTCAAGGGCAGCGACGCCCTGCTCTGCAACCAGACCGGGCCGACCGTGCCCAACACGTGCGAGGTCGTCGACAAGATCCTCTACCGCGGCAACAAGCTCGTCTCGCTCAGCGCGACGCTCTTCAACAACGAGCACGCCAAGTTCCTCGACCCCCAGGGCCTCATGCTCTCCGACCACGACCCGCTCACGGTCGACTTCGCGTGGTCGACGAACGCCGACTTCCAGCTCAGCGACCAGTTCGGCGGGCCGCACGGCGACTACTTCACCGACATCGACAGCGTGCCCGCCGGCGCGCGCGCCACGACCCTCGCGCTCCGCAGCGGCGCGCGCGTCGACCAGATGAGCGTCACCCTCGCGGACGGCACGACGCTCGCGCATGGGGGCACGGGCGGGACCGCGTCGAGCCTGACTCTGGGCGGCGGGGAGTACGTCGCTGCCGCGTATCTGTGCGAGGGCCAGAAGGACGGCGATACGCGCATCTTCTACGCCAACTTTACCACGAACCTCGGACGCACCCTCGAGGGCGGTGTCGCTACCGACGACTGCGTGGCGCGCACCGTGCCCGCCGGGTGGCAGCTCGCAGGATTCCACGGACGCTCGGGCGACGAGGTCGATAAGATCGGCTTTATCTACACCCAGCGGTGATCGGCTTGGGTGGACGGGATCTGGCGGCGATGAGGGGTAGTGTTGCCTGCACAGACGGCGGATTGAATTGCTGTTGCACTTTCTACGACGTTAACTTTCATTTCCTCGTGTTACTTACTCTTCAGTATATCCCGTAATCGCAACCTTAGGCTTTTGCACTCACCCTTGTTTTCTCAGTCGTTCTTCCATGCGACTGAGGTATGACCTAGTTACGCTACATACACATTCGCTACATACTTACACATTCGTTACATACTTACTATACCCAGTTGATGGTCGATACGGTGTTTCGTTAAGTCAAAGGGTTTGAGCGATGGAATACGCGCAACAGAATGTATCATTGGGGCGAAGCCGAGAGATACGCACAACGCACAGATATTACAATCACACTCCAACAACAGATGGCCTTGGTACGGTATCGAGACGTATAGCTCCCATGCAACGTGCGCATCTAGCTGTGGATGCAGAAGTCGTCCGTGACCTGCTGCGCGGTGATCGGAATAGCGACATTGTTGTTGTTGGGATCGAGCTTGTCCAGCGCCGGCTTCGAGAGCGTGAAGCCGGGGTTGGTCCGGTCGATGGCGAGGATGAAGACGGGCGGCCCGTCCTTGAAGGTCAGCTTCCAGCAGGTGCCGCAGTTGTTGATGTCCTCTGAAACGAGAATGAACAGCGTGCCCCGGCGGTAGCTCGGCGTGAGACGAATGCGTACCAGACACCTTGAACACGGCACCGACGAACGGGAAGACGGACAGGTCGCCGATCTTGGCATTTTGCCCTACGCGATGATAAAGATGAGGACAAGCACCTCCAGACAGCGCTGAAGAGCGACGTACCAAGGTGGAACGTGTTCTTGAGACGATCGCCACAAGCGGTGTTGCTGAGCGGGAAGTCCTTGTTGTACTCGAAGGCGAAAGTCGCCTGAGACTGGAAGACCGGCCCAGGGCCTCCGCCAAGTTCGGCGCCGGGCACGCAAACGGCGGCGGTGACAAGGGAAAGGGCAGAGAGGACGACAGTGAAGAAACGCATGGCGAAGCGAGAGGTGGTTTCGATGGCTGGTAGCGTTCGATGGGGTGTTCTGCTATTCCAACGGTCTGTCCGTCGCCTTTTAACGTGCTCCCAGCTACAGCCATCCTCGCTACGATGGCTAGCCACGCTGAAACGCCGAGCGTGCTTTCGACTCCATAAAGTTTCATCATGCCGCGTTCCGTCTTTTTAGGGGGCTCATTGCCCGTGGCAGAACAGACATGGCTTCGGTGTAGGAAATGGAGGTTACTTACTGGTTTGTACAATCGCTGAGCAGGCCACGACGCATTTTCGATCAACGGACAAATGTCCTGCAAAAGCTTTCATATCGCGTACACAACCACAGTTTGGCGAACGACACGCACCAAGATGTGTGACATTGGATCGTACATCGTACAGCACAGCTTCGGCCGCAGGGTTCACCATCGTCAGCATAGCATCGCGGATGACACGCCACTCACTCACCAACATTCCGCCACAGCCCCTCCTTCCGCGATGTGGCCCCGCTCCTGCCCCGCTCTTCCGCAACGCGGCGGGCGGCCGCTGATGGTTAACGCACGTCCTTGACTAGGGGTTCAACGCGCGGGTTCTCATAGTACGATCAGACACAGTTCGGCGAGGGAGCGGAAAGAACAAAATTATGCATTGGTTGGGCGGGTGACGGGTAGGTATGGATGCAAGCAAGACTAATCGGGATAGTGAGTGGTGATTATACCGAAGCGATGTATGAGTGCGAGTGTGCGTGCATATGGACGGAAGAGCAAGATAATGAGGTCATAAAATCGTTAACAGTCGTGTAAGACAAGCCGAAGAAAGAATGCATGCTGAAACACAACCCCAAGGTTACATAATAACGCACCACTTTCCCTTGCTCTTCTTGTCATCCACGATGCCATCGATCGGCGTCGTGGGAGGAGCCTCAACAGTGGGAGACCCGGGGGCAGCTGAATCGCTCGGGCTCCTGGCAAATTCGCCGGTCGCGGTCTCCAACGAGGCGCGACTTTCCTCGGCGAGCTTGCTCGTGCTGGAGAACCAGCCACCAGGGAAGAAGCGGGAAGACGTCGTGGACTCAAGACGAGCACGAGGGTGAGACGGGGACAACTCAGCGAGAGTTGAGGAGGCGGCCTCATCGATCTCAATCTGCTCGTTCTCGTCAACGACCGCAAGACGACCGAGATTTGGCCTGATGGAGTCATCGTAAGTACGCGCACACGGCATAAGTGATGCAATGCGGCTTACTTGGAAGCAACCTTCTTGGGCTCGCCGGGCTCCTCAGCCGTCGGGAAGCTAACGGTATCGCCGTTGCTGTTCATCGCAAAGTCTTGCACAGGCTCCGCAGACTTCTCAGCAATCGACTCGTCATCGGCGCCAACATCAGAGCCGGGTCCTTGCCTCGTAACGGAGTAGGAAGGCGTCCAAGGACGAGAAGGAGGCTCCTCAACAGTGAGACCGTCAGTGGTCTTAAAGAAAGAATGTTAGAAGAAAGTCGGGTACAGAAAGCATGGATGGGTACACACCTCAGGCACTGATACGTGAGCAGACTGCTCCACGACGATCGCAACCTTGTCTTCCTGCGCAGGCGGAGGGAGGTCTTCCTCCTCTTCAAGCTCCCTGGTCTGAACAGCGGGAGTGCCGAGAGGACTATTGCCCTGGTGAGTGACAGAGTACGACGGAGTCCAAGGCGACTTGGGCTGATCTGCAGGCACGGTTGGAGGTGTGTTGGGCTGAAACACGATAAGCATGGAGGCTCCGCGACAACCTGAGGGCAAGCTTACCTCTGAAACATAATCCTCTATCGTCTCGGCGACGATCGCCGGCGCAGACACCATCTCTTCAACCGATTCGGAAACTTCAACGACAGGTTCAGCAGTCTCAGTTGGCGCAGACGCCTCGACCGCCAGTTCGGAAACCTCCACAACAGGTTCAGACTCTCGGACGGCCTCAGGCTCAGCCGCCGGCGCAGCTTCAGGCTCAGGAGCCGGAGGGCCGGCCTCCTCGACCTCCTTAAGAACCTCGGGAAGCGATTCGACCTCCTTGACATCCGAATCAGTGGCAGTCTCCTGAGGCGTGTGGAGAGGGCTGGCGCCCTGGGAGTTGACGGAGTACGAAGGGACCCAAGGAGTTGACTTCTGCACTTCCGATGGCTAGAAGAACGATGTATTGAGCACATGCCTTACGGACGGAATCCATGGAACATACCTCAGCGGCATCAATCTCTTCTGTCGCGATGACGGGAACCCCGACAGCGGCTTCGACCACAGTTTCCTCGACAGTTGGCTCGTCGGCAGCCACAACCTCCGGCGCAGCTTCCACCTCGACCACTTGGACGACGGGCTCAGCATCAGGCTCCGCAGGCTCATCGACAACCTCGACAGCTGGCTCCTCCACAACCTCGATAACTGGAACAGACTCAGCCTCCACAACCGGCTCAGGTGCGGCCTCCTCAGCGACTTCCTCGGCGAGTGGTTTTGGGGAATGGCGCGGACTCGTTCCCTGAGAACTGACGGAGTACGACGGGACCCACGAGGGAGACTTCGGGCGATCAACATCCGCACTGGGCGCAGCAGGCTCGGCTTCTTCGGGCTAAGCAACAAGGCGACCCATTCAGTCAGCCATGGTGCACATGAGGTTCGCGCAAATTTTCTTACCTCCGCAGTAACCTCGACCTGAGGTGTCTCAACAGCTGGTTCCTCCGTCGTAGGAGGAATCTCCTCAACCTCCGCAATCTCTTCTTCCTCAGGAGCCTCCGTATCCGGGCCCAGGGTGGTGACGCTGTAAGACGGGGTCCAGGGTGACTTGGGTCGCTCCTGAGACGGCGACGGCGACGGGCTTCGCGATACGACGGCCTCGGCTATAGCCTCGACCTGCTCATCCTGGACTGTCTCGATCGAAACGACCGGGACCTCAACATCAGCGGCGGCCTGCTCCACAGGTGCAGGAGCTTCTGGGATCTCTGTAACGACAACTTCTCCGGTGGAAGCGAGGACTTCAGGCTCGATCTGAGCTTCTTCTACTGCTAGAGTTTCTTCAGCAGGGACGACGTTCTCCGCCTCGAGGTTCTTCACATCCTCGACGACAGTCATAGCTTCCACCACAATCGGAACCTCGACCTCCGGCGCAGGCTCCTCGACAGCAACCTCTTCTCCAACGGAAACGTCTTCTGCGACGGAAACTTCTTCGACGACAGAAACCTCTTCAACAGCCGGCGTTTCTTCGGGGATAGGAGTCTCCTCGACGACAACGACCTCAGCAGGAGATTCCTCGACGGACTGCTCGACAACAGCAGGCGGCTCGTCGGGCACGGACTCGACAGGAGCCGTTTCCACCGCTTCTTCGGAAATAGGGGCAGGCTCCTCGGAGGTGGCGGGCTCCTCGGCGGCGGGTGTCTTGGTAGGTTCCTCAACAGGGTCTTCCCCAACAGTCGCCTCCACAGGTACCGTCTCGACCGCAAGAGCCGCAACCTCGATAGTTTCCTCTGCCGTCGATATCTCGACAGGAGCTTCTTCGTCCGGAACAGCGACAGCCTCTTGCGCGGGTTCTTCCGGCGCCGCGAGGACAGGCTCGTCCTTTGGAACCACAGCGATTTCTTCGGCGACGGGAGCCTCCACAGCCTCTTCAGCAGGCTCGGCCTTGGGAATATCAGGGACTTCTTCAACCACGGGCGCCTCGGTTGCGACAGCCTCCTCAACCGCCAGAGCCTCCTCAGAGACCACCTCTTCGGACAACGAAACCTCCTTCACGAGAACTGCTACTTCGGTAGGGACGATTTCCTCGGCAGCAGGAGCATCAACCTCCACGGGCGCTTCAGCGGGCGCCTCGACGACTTCCTGCTCGACCTCCTCAACAGCAGGAACCTCCTCAGCAGTAGGAACTTCCTCGACAGCAGGAACCTCTTCAACAACCTCGCTAACCTCGCCAGCAAACGAATGCTCGTCGTGTTGAGAGAGCTCTTCTTCTGAATCTCCGGCTATAAGCTCGATGACCTTCGGCTCGGGAACGTCTTCTGGTTCAGACGTCGGCTCTTCGACAGCGGTGATCCCCAGAGCGTCAGCAGCCCCGAGGACCGCAGGTTCTTCAGCAGTGACGGGTTCGGGTTCAGCGGGGGCACTCTCGAGGATCGGTTCCACCGCATCCACCGCATCCTCCTCGAGCTCGACGGGATCCTCCTCTTTGGACTCGGCGACTTCTTCGACAACTGCAGCTGTGCTCTCTTCCACCACAGGCTCGGAGACCGGTTCCTCAACGGCGGCTGCTGGCTCTTCCGTGGCGGGTGCTTCAATAACTACCTCTGAAACGGGCTCTTCGACAACGGGCACAGACTCCTCAGCGGCGGTGACCTCGTCCACGGCAGTCTCAGAGGCGACCTCGGGGATAGACTCCACAGGAACGGCGACCTCGACGACGGGCTCGGGTTCGGGTTCAGAAGTGGACACCTCCACCGCTTCACTAGCAACGGTCTCTTCAACGACGGGTACGGGTGCTTCTTCAACAACGGGAACGGGGGCCTCTTCAACGACCGGGGCTTCCTCAGCTCCCGGCGTCTCCTCAATCGCTTCCTCGGTGACAGCACTGACAGCAGCAATCTCCTCGGTGGCAGCCGGCTCTTCAGCGGAAACAAGGACGTCCTCAACGGTTGCAGCGACCTCTTCGAGAACGACGGGGACTTCCTCGGCCACCACAATGACCTCTTCGACAGCAGGTGCCTCCTCGACTGGCGCAGGAGTCTCTTCAATGGGAGCAGGAGTCTCCTCAATGGGAGCAGGAGTCTCCTCAATGGGAGCAGGAGTCTCCTCAATGGGAGCAGGTTCTTCGATGGGTGCAACCTCCTCGGTGACAGGTGTCTCCTCGACTTCTGGACCCTCCTCGGTAGCGGGCACGGACGTGTCCTCCTCAGTCGGTACCTCCTTAGCGGCGGGTGAATGTTCCGGAGCCGTCACCTCGTCAGCAACGGTCGGCGCATGGGTGATTGCGGGTGGCTCCTCAGGCACAGCCGCGACAAGCGTCGCGATGGCGGCCTCGTCTCCCGCATGCGCAGGAGCCTCTTCGACGGCCGAGACTGTCTCTTCGGTCTCAGCAAGTGCGGTCTTCGCCGTGACGGCAGGCGTCTCTTCGGCAGCGGGAGGGGCCTCGCCCACATCGACCAAGACGGGAGCCTCGGCCTCGGCGACGGGTGGCTCAACCGCATCGGTAGCAGTAATGGTGACTTCAGTGGCCTCCAGTGCGGACGCATGATCCTCGGGTGCTCCAGCGGAGGGAACCATCTCACCGGTTAACTCGGGAAGAGCGGGCTCGGCGGTGGGTACGTCCTCAGTGGGAGGTGCGTCCACGGCAACGGTCTCAGGATCCACGAGGCTCTCTTCAACTAAGAACGGTGTCAGTGTATAACGCACACACAAATGTCGAGCATACACGCACGAATGGCGACACCGGAAGACTTCGCAGCCTCTTCGTCAACTACGTCCACGGCGACGTGATCATCCTAGTTGGTCACAAATGAATGAGTGAATCGATGACATGCGAAGGCAGACGTACCTGAGCCACTGCAGTCTCCTCAGCCACTGCAATCTCCTCAACCACCGCAACCTCCTTGACACCATTGTCTTCGATCACGACAGCGTCAGACGTCGCCTGTGGGGTTACCGCATCTTCGTCATTGTCTCTGTGGTCCTGTGAGGTGGCATCTGCGGTCCCATTCTGCTCATGGAAGACTTGGTCGTCTGCCGGCGTGTCGGTCTTGCTGAGCGCGTCAGTGGCTTGTGGCGAGGCCCGATCGACGTCAGCGACTGGAATGGAACCCAAGGCGGTGTCGCCGAGCAAATGTGCGGCTTGTGCTGGCTCTTGGAGAGCGACCGACATGGGAGGACGATGGGAAAGGGAGAGCGATAAGCGGGAGTGGCAGTAGGTGCTAGAGAGTAGGATAGATGAGGGGAAGCTCACGAGCCCCTTCCACCGCAGAGCGCCAACAGAAGCCGGCGAGCCTTCTTGACCCATTCTCCCCAATCTCGATCTGCACTTTCCCACCACCGCGCCCCCCACGTGACCGTATATTCGCCCCTTATCCGGCAACTTCGCCTCGCCAACCCGGCTCTCGTTGGCAGTCCAACTCAGTCAGACTCAGTCCGCGCCCGGGCTTCCGAACCCCATCTGTCTGTGGCCGAGTACGACGTCAACGCGCATTTGCATGACGTGCAACAATGTTATGATACAAATCAACGTTCCCAAGTCCGTCATAGGCTGTGAGTACACGCGCCCAGCTGCTATCCAAGCAGAGCCGCGCCCAGAAACCCGAGGAAACCGATGATGCCAATCGAGCCAGCAGCCGCCCCTGCACCATTCCTCGTAGGCTGCGCCACCGTACTGCTCGTAGTCGATGAATTACCCGAACTGTTCGAAGCTCCCGTGCTGGAATTGCCAGCAACGTGAACAGCAGTCGGGACCCCGCTGAATCAGTCAACAATTAGCCTGGACTATCTTCGCAAAACCAACGACATTACCCCTGTGAAACGGCGGGGGTCGGCTTGCTAATACTCGGAGCCGATGACGTTCGATTTGCCGGGGTTTGAGCAAGTGACTGCGCTGCCACTACGTTAGACAGGTTGTCCGTACAGCTGCAAGCCATCATGAGGGTTCAGTACAACGTTCAAAACCACGCCAACGGAGCGACAAAGACCACCTCACCTGTTGTCTGGACCGTCTTGCACAGTCTGGATGTCCGAGTAGGCCATCTTCCCAGTTGCGTCCTTGAGCATCGTGGAGCTGAAACATATAGCGTCCAGCGTGCCTCTCCTAGACTGTAGGTTGTATGCTACTCACAAAGATGTGCGCGGGGATATGTCGACGACCCAGGTCAACGAGTGACCATCTGGCACGGCCGGGAACTGTCTTATCTGTGTATATTATCACCGACTCAGCGCGTGCGTGAGCAACCGTTGCATCAACCATACCGCTGGCGCTGCTGGCTGGCCACCTTCAACCAGACCCGACCATCAGTCACGTCCGGGCATCAATGAACGTCTCGCGAAGACATACCTGGGATAAGCGACAGGTAGTAGGGAGCTTCCCCGCCACTCCACGTGAATTGTATAGGCTCTGAGTAACGCCGTGAGCAGTCTACCCCACCGTCGAGTTAAGAACCATGAAACTAACCGCATACAGTGGGGTTCTGTCTGCATAGAAGGTGAGTTAAACATAAGACGTCCAAGGCCGACGAGCATGCCAGCAACGCACAGTGTGTTGATAGTGAGAGTCTCTTGGGCTGTGATAGAGAGGATAGCGCCGAGGACCGTTATCGCGGTGGTGAAGGTGAACAGCATCTTGGTCACAGGTTCCTCGACACTGAGACAGAGAGCAGAAGAGGGTGCTTTGGTGCAGGTATCGGCGAGGGGAAACAATGAACGTAAAGGGCGGGAGGCGAGAGAGGGGCGTGGGGAGGCAGATCCAACCGACGACAGATATTTGAGCGAGACCCGCCAACTGTGTGAAGGGTAGCAGAAGACGGCGCGGAGCGTGAACGACGAACGTTGAACGCGGTGGGTGACGCGGCCGAATATGGTGACCGAACTGCCAAATGTGATCGCAGCTCCACCTACCAGCAGCGCCACGCAGACTTTGTGCGAGAGATTGGCCGACGTCTCGCTCGCCATGGGATACTTTGATTCAAGAGAAAGCAGTTGAGTGCATCCAATGATTTCGGGAATGACAAGATGGTATGGGCGGTGAACGCCACGCAATCAAGAAAGAGATACAGCACCTAGATGCCACACATCACAACCCGATCCAGCTGCTCTTCCCTCCCGCGTTATGCAGCGCAGTCTGGCTGATTTTCACCAAGCTCACCCCCTCCTTCTGCCTGTCCTCCGTCATCGCGAACGGCCCCGGCGTGGCCGGCACCTGCAGCGTCAAATGCGGAATGATGTCCGCCAACGGGCTCGTCGTCTGCGTGGGCGTAGACGGCACCGCGCTGAGGAAGCTGCCGCTGCTGCCGTCCAGAGACGCGGACGCGCTCATCGGCGACGACAGCGTGTCCTTCCAGATGGGCGACGACACGGACGAGCTCGGCACGGGGAGGAACGCCTCCGCGTACCACTCGTACCACACCTTGCGCGTGTCCGTCAGCCGCCAGAGCGAGACCGTGAGCTCCGCGTCGGCCGGGAGGTAGAGCGGGTCCTGGTTGTGCAAGCTGGGCTGAGCGTCCGTGCCGCCGTCAAAGAGAGCAACAAACTTGCCTTTAGCGGGAAGAAGAGCGGGAACCAGCTGAGCATATCCTTCGAGATCAACGCCATCCGTTCCGGGTGTATGCTGATCCCGACGTTCCCGTACAGCGCCGCCTCGAAATAGCCCCCGAAGCCATGCAGGACGCCTGCGTGCGGGATGTGGAACGTGAGTTTTGCCGACCGGACGTTATGGCTGTTCGTCAGCGGCAGCCCTGCGTGAAAAATTAGGGTTGAGCTTCGCGGACAAGCAAAAAAAAAGAAGTCGAAGGTGCAGGGCGACCGTACCTTGCTCTGTAAGAGCAGCGTCCTTCCTCGGGTGCTCAAACTCCCAGCACGCCTGTATCCGGGGCCCGCACGTCCCGCTGATCCCAGACTCGTCGTCGCTCAGGATGTTGATCGCGTGGAGCATCACCACGTATGGCGTCTCGGACGCCTTCGGGTCCTTGCTAGCCCGTGTCTCGTTGTAGAGCTTCGAGGACGCGAGCGGCGCGATGTACGCCGTGTACGACGACGGTATCGAGACGCCGTCCGCTGCGCCAGTCCACGAGTCAGCAAGCCGCCACGAGACGAAGCCAAATGAAACCTTACGCTTCAGGAACCTCATCGCGCCGTCAAGACATTCCGGGCTTAGCTCGTTGTCGCCGAACGAGCCCAGCAGCTCGCTAACGAGCACGTCGACCTTCTCCGGGACTGCGAGGGTCCGCATGTCGCCATACAGCAATTTCACCTTGTCGTCGCCCCATTCGTTGCGGTGGCGCTCCTGGAGTCTACGTACTACCCCTATCAATACGAGCGCCAGCGGAATCCGGACCCTCCCTCGATCGACTTACGTGACATACGCGTTGGGGTTCTTCTCGACTGCGTAGACAAACGCGTCCACCCTCGCACGCTCGATAGCCTTGAGCGATCGGGCCACCAACGGCCCCCGCCCTGCACCGGCGACACAGATCGTGCTGCGAAACATGAGCATGTGTCGCGATGGTACAGCACACCGGGCTGCGCCCTCACTCACACTCTCTCAGGCTTGTCCCAGTCTTTCAGGGCCAAGTAAATAGCCTGGCATGAGGCTCGTGAACACGCCCTTTGTCGGGACCCTGTAGTATTGGCAATACCCCACCTCTTCATAATTTCGGTACTTCACCGGATCTTGCTCGAACGTCTGGTACGTGATGCTTTGCAAGTTATCCATGAGCGGCTGGAGGGAACCCAGTGAACCAGGGCACCAGGGTGCAGAAGATCAATCGGTCCTCACCTGCAGCGGTGCCTGCAAGTAGTCTTGATAACCCTGAGCGAAATTCTCCACAGTCCCTGCAGTCGTCGCAGCCTTCACGAAAGAGCTCGTCTTCTCCAGGTGCCGGACATATTGGGTATAGGCTACTTCGCCGCCTCGAGCGTGCTTTTTCGCTTTTGTTCCAGAGAGGATGACGGTTGGCTGCAACTGGCGCGGAGGTTCCAGGGCTGTCAGTAAGCGCGTAGGGTCCGTGAGCGCGAGCCTACCTTGAAAATGTCCCGGACGAACGACTGCGTGCCCTTGGGCAACACTGGGTAGCCCTTGGCGTTTGCGATGAACGTGGATGCTGGGAGCCATAGGTACCTGACCGGCTCCGCAAGCCACTGATTCAGCACAGTCGATGATAGCGGTAATGGCGGGGTGAGATCGAGCGCTGTCGAAGTCAAGTCAGTGCCTTGGCCTTCACGGTGCTGACTGCTGCGTACTAACTCAGAGTCAACCTTGGGTTATAACCACATATTGTCCGTATGGTGTCCCACATCTCCCATGTAGTCATGTTCGACTCCGGTGGCGAACCGCCGCCCATATCAATAATGGACGACGCGATGGAAAACCGAGACTTGGGCGGTTCTGCTGGGGATGGCGCAGGGGAGGGCGACCGTGAAGGGACTTGCATCACCGTGACCGCGTCATAGATAGGAATCCTGACGGAGAACTCCATGTATGGTATTGCGCTCAGACACGCGTTGATTGTGCGAGCGTACGATCCGACTTGCGTGCGGTTGTTTGGGGTGGGGAGTATAGCGCACTGTGCGTTCAGGTAGGATGCGAAAGCCAGCTCCTGGTGAAGAGCCTGACGCCGCACGACAATACGCGCGGCAAGGAGGGGTGTGAATGAATGTCAGCATTGCAATGTTTGCGTTCCTCAAATAACAACAGTTTGCATATTCTTAGAGCGCCCCTCCCCACTGGACATTAGGTGGAGTATCCGGTTTTATCACGACTGCGCTGCGAAGACGTCGACGTTTCCTCGTGTAGGGAAGGCTGTAGAATCCATGAATTTGGTCTCATGCTGCGTAGGACCTCGCCATGCCTACGGGACAAAAGGCTTCTAAGCCTTTCTCGACACAGAAAATGCGCCTTAACAAGCACCTCGAGAAAATTTGCGGGAAGGCGTCTATCTCCGGGATCCATCCGCTAACTTTCCACTCAGAGGTAACGGTCAGTTCTTTGCAGGGAGAAGAGGAGCGACCGCGATCTGGGGAAGCGTCGCGTCCAGAACACTCTACGCACTCACGATTTTTGCAGAGTTGGACGTCTGCGACATCGACCCGGTCATTGGGGTTGGTGCGCTCTATCAATATGCAAACTGCTGCAAGGACGGGAAACTTGGACGCGACTCACGATTTCAGCATCATGGCGGACCCAGTCGTCGGCCGCATCAAGCTCGAGCCAGTCAGAGATGAGCGGGATGAGGCACTCGGCCTCGTCTAGCCACACCAGAGCAACCGTCCATCAAGGCAGTCCTAGGGCGAAGTAAGGAGAGAAACGCACCTAGCCGAGACACCGTCACCTCGTCGCGAAAGAAAGCCGGTTTCGATCTCCACGCCTCCGCGCGCTGCTCCGTCTCCGCGAGCTGCTCCTGGTCTTCGCCTGGGTTCAGCAGACACAGCTCCCTCCACCGTTGTCTCCACTTGTCGTTCGTGAGCGATACGCAGATCGTCTCGTACCCACCCGTCCGCGCGTCCGTCACAGCCCGGAGGACAGGCGTGTCGTCGGCGGCCGGATCGTCGGGCTGCGAGACCACGCCCAAGTCATCGTGAGTATAGTGGGCGCAGAAGACAGGCATGTCTGATCAGAGTCGCCCAGCTAGGCTATCGCATTGGCAATTTGCGCGAGATGAGGAGGACGGGTGGGTGGTCGACGTCGTCTGCAATTTCGTCCCAGTCCAAGTCGCCGAGATGGGCGCGATCATCGACATCATCTTATCGCCCGGAGATTGACGCCCGATCGCCCATGATGATGCAGTGCGATCGGATCGACTGGGACGATGCCAATGGTCTCACCCGCACGTCGACCGTTTGCAACTAGTTCATCCAACTTTAACAACCACAGAACCCCCACACAGCAATAAATTTTCTATCGCACCAAGGGAACAGACCATACTCTACAAAGTTATCGACGTCGCAACTGCCCCAGCCGTAAAGTCAGCGAAACACCTCCGCTCAGCCGCCCTCCATCCGCGGCCGCTTAGCGTCGTCCCCATTCCTCTGCTCTGGCCCATTGTCCCCCGCAGCGTCCGCGCCCATTCCGTACCCTGTAATGACGCCTTCAATCACCGCCCTGCCGACGATCTGCCTCAGCTCTTCTTCTGGCACGTCCCTGCCCTCTGCCTGGGCGCGTTGGATGACGTCTTGCACAGACGCGAGCAGCGACGACGTCAGGTTCTCGGAAGCGACGTTCTGCGCGTGCTGCGAGGGCTGTTCGTGCGCCGCCGCCACAGGTACTTCACCGGCACCCTCAGCAGTGGCGCCCCCGATGCCTCGCAGATAGGCGGCTACGGCAGGGAGCTCCTCTTCCTCGAGGTATTGGGCAGGCTAAGAGTTGGATGAGCGGGTGATGCTCGTGAAAATGTCGGATACGTGCTTACCGATAGACCAGCTCCGTTTTGACGGTTGACAACCGAGCCGTGTTCTACAAGAAACGTGGCGGTTTCGACGTTCTCGACCACATAGAGCGGGGTGTCTCCGTCTTCGTCCGTAATATTGACATCTCCGCCTAACGACAAATTGTCAAGGAGAGATTATCGTCTTCCTACAAACTTAATCACCATGTGATATCAGGTATTCAAGGACGTCCAAGTGTCCATACGACGCGGCAGCATGCCTGACAAGTGCATGAGCAAGCGCAGAACAATAAGCAGGAAAGCGGTCGGAATGCAATGCTCACATGGGCGTGTATGTATTCTCGTCAGGCACATTCGGAGAAACAGCTAACGGCACATGTTCAACGTTCCATGTCGGGCCAACTTTGGCGGTCTCACCGACAGTGGACTTCTATCAGTTCCTGTGAACAAAATTCTTGAGCTCTTCAATTAGACATGAGACAGGGGACTGCGAATGGATGCATACCCGAACTCGTTCTAGATCGCCGTCTCCCGCTGCGATCCAGATGTTCTTCTCGTGCTGGACGGTAGTGGGGACTGCCATCGTCGTCGTCGAGTGAAAGTTCCTGACCCCAAGCGCCGGGGAAAACCGATCGACTTGGGCCACGTGGGATTCCTAATATGGCCGCCAATTAGCACTGGTTCCTGGTTCACCTGGAACACACCCTTTGTGGGAGGACGGAGCCCCAGATTCACTGTCAGGGATATTCCGAATGCGCCAGCTAGGTCAAATACAGGTACAACCATAGGTCCAGTGTGGATGCGGCTCAGCAGCGCTTGATAGAATCGGACTTACCGTCGGCCTTCGCAGGTTCCATTTGCACTAACGCCGTGACTCAAACTGACAAGGGCGGCTGCTACCATTTCCCATCGTTTCATCGAAATTCGGAAGTGAAGGGCAATGTCGGAATGGAAGAACATTAGAGTTCTGTTTCTCAAACATTTCGCGGACTCCGCCCGCTCTATTCAGTGCAAAGTCCGCCTGCTCATCTCATTACGCTACACTGCGGGCATGTTATGTTAGAATGTCATGAATTTAACCGTGAGACGATTCCATGTCCCACACTTCATGAGTTCGGCGCGTGGTTGAATTACTCTTTCGGGAAGGACAAGGACAAGCCCGCGGCGAATGGAAGAAGCGAGTGTCGGGTGTCCCGGACAAATGGTGACACATGGGCAGGAGACTGACGAAAGAAGCAGTTGGCTTTCACTTCGGTGCTTGTTGTGCGTGCGTCGGGCATCCTGGAGCGAACACGCATGATGGGCATCGCGCGGGGCGGCGGCTGAAAGTTAGACATGTTTGGACTAAAAAGGAATGGAAAAGGGCGTATGGGGACAAGCTTCTGGGGCTGGCTGTGTCCAACATGTGTTTACATCTCTGCTCAGACACGGGGCATTTCCGCCCCTGCTTAGTGCGCCTCGCGGACTAGATGGGCCGACGGACGAGCGAGACTGGGTGCCGAGTGGCCTCGAGTGGCTGACGGACGCGCTCACGATGAAATCTGGAGAAGCGGATCTGCGATCGGAGACGGGATCTTCGGAGCCCCCCGCCAGGCGCCCGGGAGCCGAACGGGGGACAGATTACGTCCGGGGATTTAGCAGCGTTCATTTTTCCCAGATCTGCGCACGCTGTGCTCTCGCACACAGACATCGGCCGGTCTGCATTTGGGATGGGAGGGTGCCAAGACGCGCGGCGTGGGGCTGCCCCGTCGTGCGCCACGGCTGGATGGCGGAGGCGGGCGGTGTGTGCATGGCTGGATCTGCGCAATTGAGATCAAATTCGGGGCCCCGGCTAACCAAATTAGTCCGAGTCCGAGTCGGGCCCGTTGATGGCGCGGCTGGCGGGGGCGTGGAGGGGGCGTGGTGGGCAGGCCGCGGGGCAGAGGGCGAGGCGGGCGCGCTGGGCGGGGTGGGCGGGGTGGGGGCGGTGGGGACGGAGAAGAGGACGGGAGATAGGCTTTGGTGATCGAGGGCGTGCCGAGCGATGCGATATGCGACTTTGACAGAGGGCGGGCGTCTGTGGGGGGTGTCGAACCTTGTCCAGGTCTGCAGCTAGCGGCAGCTGGCGGATTCCGCGCGGGCGCCCCTGTGCTGTTCCTCCTGTTCTGAGTTGCAACTGCGGCCGCTGAGAGGCTCCTCGCCTGCCGCTCCTTTACCCCTATCCATCAGCATCGCCTGCCTCCCGCCTCGTTTCCCGTCTACCTTACGCCATTTCCTAACCACCACCTCCCATATCTTACACGCACCTAGTCTACCTTATCCTCGCGCCATGAGTTTTTTGGCCTCCCACCAACGCGGCTACGACTCTATTTCCCATCCTGACCTCTCCCACCACTCCCCGATCCACTCCGCGCATTCATCTCGCGTCCCCATGCACGCCCTCCCCTCCTTCGACAATCTCCCTCCCGCCTCCTTCTCCCCAGTCTCCTCCGGCGCCATGCCGTCCCTCCAGTCCACTCCCGCCCATCCATCCCATCTTCCCGATCGCCCCCACATCGGTTTGCCGAGGCTGGGTGAGACACGGTGCTGTGAGTTCTTCCCCATACGCCCGGCGATCGTTCATCGATCGAACCTGCCCTCCGAGCCCCGTTCCGTTTCCATGCTTACTGACCCGTTGTGATCATCACAGACTGGACGCTCCTCACCGCCGACCTCTCCTTCCTCTACCTCGATCCCATCCTCGCAAGCCATCTCGGCGAACAGGCTGACTTGCTTATCGGCAAGCCTCTTCTAGCATACGTCCACCCCGATGAGCAAGCCTCAGCAAAGGCCGACCTCGGAGCTGTACTGGAGAGCCGGACTTTGCACGGGAGTGTCACCCGGTGAGTGCTACGTTTTCTGGGGCTCGCAGCTTCCTTCTGACGCAGCCGCCTTGGCCAGCGTCCGCTATTCCCGATTGTCGCGTGTGCGCAGGCAGTTAGGGTACAACGGGCCTGTGCCGGAATGGATAGACGCCGACAAGATCGCCGTGGACGCGAATTACATGGCCGTCGATATCGTCATCAACTACGCCGCCGACGGTTTGGTGCTCTGTTTCATTCATGCAGTAGTCGACCTTACGCCACGCGACAACGACGAACACAACAAGACAGGCTGGACAAACTGGTGCGGCACGGCCAGCATGAGCATGGAGCAGGTCCAGCTCCTGTACGGCCGTTTACAGCACGCCTTGCCTTCGCCGCCTTCCATCTCACGCGTGTTTCAAATCCTACTCAACCAGCCTAATAGGCCACTGTGCTTGAGCTGGCCGCAGGAGCGCCCCGGTGAACCGACATCCAAAGACTTTGCGCGGCTCGCCGAGGATATCCAAATCACCACCAACGGCACTGACGCCAAAACGAGCTGCACAAGGCGGTACAAGGCATGTCAAATTACGGAGTTTACAATGGGTGACAAACGAGAGGTGGAGAGCATATTTATTCCTCATGGTGCGCCGCCTTCCTTCATTCTCGGTGCGCCTGACTCCTTACCAGAACTGCCACAGGCGCCATTATTTTCGCATGTCACAAAATCACCCCGTACCCGCGCTCTAACGTCGTCGGCGGCAGTGGTATGCCACATCTCGGATACCATTCGAACAGCTACGCTCCCCAAACAAACGCTCAGTACTACGACTCGCATCCTCAAAACCTCCCTCACAACCCCCACAATCCTCACGTTTCCCCGCTTCCCCCATACACATACAGTCCTCAGCCTCATCCCCCAATGGCGTCGTCGTACCCGCCGAATGCTTGGGTGAACATGGAATCGTCAGGCTCGCCGACCCAGTACGGGCAATGGGCCCCTAGCTCTCTCCCGAATGCTCCTGTCAGTAGCATGCGCTCCTCGTCGTATTCCGCACCTCCGCCAACCTCAGTCCCGCAGCACCAATGGTCATCCCAACAGCCTCCATACCTCGACACTGACTCTCCGGTCTCTCCGGACGGTCCTTCTGCCCCGAGTCCTGGAGGAATGTATCCTCCGTCCGGACCTCCGGAACAGGAAGACCAACCTCCGCCTTCACCTCCCAATGATCTCGTGCCCGCACCAAGGTCCGGACGGCGGAGTAACAGGGAGCAGTACGGGAACGGCGGACGTACGGCTGGCAACCCTCCCGTGGGAGTCACCAAGTGCGCGAGTTGTAAGGTGACTCATAGCCCGGAATGGAGGAAGGGTCCAAGTGGTAAGAAGGACCTGTGCAACGCGTACGTGTCGTTTTATCTGATGCCCGGATTATCGATTCACTTACGTCTCTTTCCGCCTTCAGGTGCGGCCTGCGCTTTGCACGGTCACGCGCGAAAAAGGAGGGCAACAACCAACGTCGCCGGACAAAAGACCGCGCGATGAGCACGTTGTCGACGAAGCCAGACCCATCACCTTCCGCGTCTCCCGTCAGCGCGTCGTACCCGACCATGCGGCGAGGGAGCTACTTCGAAGAAGGCTCCTTCCTTTCCACGTCTTCGGCAGGCTCAGGGTCCGGAAACGACAGCTTCTCGCATGGCCCAGCCTTCGACGGCATGACTCCGTCGCCTTCCCCGCCATCTGGCGGTATGCACTACGTTCCCGGACACGGTATGGGCTACAACACGTCTCCCATGCAAGCGGACAGACAAGGCTTCGGCGGGCACCCCACCAGCCCATTCTACCTCCCGCCTCCGCAATCTGGGTTCCCGCAGTCAGGCGCTCACCATGTACCCTCCAACGGACACCACCCTCTGCCCCCCGCGCGCCTGGACCCAGTCGTGTCGTTCCCGAGCCGGCTGTCTCCGCTCTCCCCTGCGTCCCCCGTGTCCAATTCGCCGCTGAGCGCGGGGCTGTCCGCGGCGTCGTACGAACGAGACAAACGGCACGAGCGGGAGACTGATCATCTCATGATGGGGCCGCTCGGACAAGAGCACTCGTACCGCATGGGGAAGCAGGGTGGATACATGCCGCGTGATGCCGGGCCATACTGAGCTGCGGGAGTCGCGGCACGTTGTCACTATACTTTAATTCCCCTCCATCTTAATGCTCCTTCCTCGCATTTCCGCCATTGCAAACTTGCTTTCTTACGCCCGAATCCCTTCCATCCTCCGACCTCTGGATTAGTGTATTCTCGATGTCCCCGGTACATCCCTCATTCTCCCCCCCAATGTAGCGTTCGTATGTCTGGCAGCCGTTCGTTTGGCGTTTGCCCTTTGACGATATTTATCCGCTTGTATTCCATCCACCGTCATCTACGCACTCCGTATTCATGTCACGATCCGCATCCCGTATCCCGCATCCCGCGTCCTGCATCCCGCATCCCCAGGAACCATACATTTCGCCTAGTTCCCATGGCCGTTTGTGTACTGTAATAATCCTTGCCGAGAATGGTAGATGTTGTCTGTGTCCGTGGGCCTCGTGTGCGCGCCGTCCAGCTGGCTCAAGGAAGCACCGATTTCGCCGAGCATCTACCTCGCAAGCAGGGAAGGCTTACAACGCGCGTTCTGTTCGCCTCGTTTGCCTTTTTCACTCGCGCGGTTCGCCGCCGACGCGCAGGGAGAGGGGGTGGATCGAGGGATCTTGTTGGTCCACCGGTGCGCTCGCAGGCTTTACGGCATGTGTACGGCCGCGGAGGGGGCGCGCGCGTAGCGTAGGTTCGGGTGGGGACCCCGGACCCGGGCATTGTGCGCGCGTCGCGACGACGGTTTTAGCAACTGCTGCCACGAACGCTCACGCCAGGCTCTGGTCTGGCTGGGCGCGGACGCCTGATTTACATATGGGAGTGGAGAACGTTCATGCGGGCGTGTGTGTGTGAGCATGACGTTTTTCAAGCCGGGTCGTCGGCTTCGGATGCTTTAGGCCGTTTGGAAAGAAGAGGAAGACAGAGACGTTGTCCGCGAAGGCTGCAAGTAGGTACCAAGGAAGAGCCTGTGGGCACGTTAGAACGTAGACCCGGGGCGCAGCGCGAACGCCTGCTTGGCAGGCCTTCTGCGTGAACGGCGGCCGCGATTGAGGCTTGGCCTGGGGGACAAACGGACAAGGATAGAAGGCGCGTGCACATGGTGGGATCGTACTACTGCCTGCGGCCGAGGTTGTTTTATCGGTGTGTGTGTGGTCTCGACGACAGCTTCGCGTTGCACAACGAGCGAAGGTGGCGTGCGCGCGAACTCGCTGAGAGGCCTGAGAGAGAGAGGGAGACGCGTCGCGACGCGTCTAATGAGCTTTGGTCACGTGCGAGGCGCGGGAGTGGCGGTAGTGCTGGGCGCTCCCGAACCATCGACTCATCCGGCGTTGATCTCTGCGCATATCTCCTTTGTTCAGCTCATTTCCACTCCTTCTCCTTTGATCTGCAATGAGCCAGCAGGATACGACTCCGGAGATGGACAACGGGCCTACGGGCCCTCCGAGCGACGTGTCTGTGCCCGTCCCGACAGAAACCCGGTCGGTTCTCTCGTGATTCTTCCGCAAGTGGAGGATCCTCACAGTTGCGTGCGTGCTCAGAGAGAAGATTACGCGGGTGGCGGTCGTTAGCGCTCCGGAGGAAGTGGATGGTTCGAGCGGCGACGAGGACGATGGCGAGGGCGAGGGCGAAGCGATCGAGGACTCGCAGATCCTGGAGGACCTGCCGGACGAGACAGAGGTGCGGACGCGCGCCGGTGGCTTATCGGGCCATTGTTTCACGCTCACTTATGCGTCAGGACATCGAGCTCGTCCATTCTCGGCTGAATTCCAGTACCATTAGCAAACTGGGCCTACAGCGGTTCGGAGGACACCTCAAGCGGCTCTGCCTCCGACAGAACTTCATCTCGCATCTCGACCCAGAGGTCTTCGGCGCACTGACGCAGCTCGAGGACCTCGACTTCTACGATAACAAGATCAAGCACGTCGGGACCGCGCTGAACGGCATGACGAACCTCACGTGAGTTGCCCTTGCCTCCACCCTCCCCATGTCGCGTGCGCGGGAGCTGAGAGAGGCGCATTCAGCACACTCGATCTGTCATTCAATCTGATCAAGCATGTCCCGGAGGAGATCGAGAAACACCTCGCGTCGCTCAAGACGATCTTCTTCGTCCAGAACCGTATCTCTCATATCGCCAACCTCAGCGGGCTCGCCGCGACCCTGAGGAGTCTCGAGCTTGGAGGCAACCGGCTCCGGGTGCGTCCCACGTATCGCTCGCATGGCACGACGTGTATGCTAATGTTTTCTTATCGCTGGAAGAAATTGGAAGGCCTGGAAGCGCTTGTGAACTTGGAGGAATTGTGGGTGGGTAAGAACAAGATCACAAAGCTCGAGGTACGTTCATCAGGGTAACATGGTCCGCATGGATTGGGTTTGACCGTTTTCTGTGCAGAATCTCGATACCCTCAAGAGGCTGCGCATATTGTCGATCCAGTCGAATCGCATCACAAAAATAGAAGGCCTTGAGAGTCTCGAGAGTCTTGAGGAGTTTTACATCAGCCATAACGGTCTTCAACGACTGGAGGGCGTGGAGAAAAATGTACCACCATTTAATGGTTTCATTGTTCATCCGTGTGCTGACCCTCCGTACACAGGTGAATCTTCGAACGATTGACGTCGGAAACAACTTCATAGAGAGGTTGGAGGGCGTCTCCCACCTTACGAACCTTGAGGAGCTCTGGGTACGTTTTTAGGGTGAAGATATTTCTCTCGTCAGAGTGCTCACGGATTCACGTAGATCAATGACAACAAGATCACGACGTTGGAAGACGTCGAACCTCAGCTAAAACATGTTGAGACGCTGGAGACGATCTACTTGGAGAGGAATCCCGTGCAAGCGACCGAAGGAGCTGCCTACCGCAGGAAAGTGATTCTCCTTCTCCCACAAATACAGCAACTCGACGCCACGTACGTATCTCCGTTTTCTCCGCTTCTCATGTGTGCTTATGCCTTTCTCAGGTACGTAAAGCAATTCCCAGCATGACCGCTCGACGTATCCCCGCCCCGGCAGCGCGCTCGGAGACGATGACGCTCTCAGCCGACTAGTCTGCGCTCTCCGTCGCCCCGTCGTTCCTTCTACCACTGGACCACACACCGCCACAAGTACTGTACATCAGATCTTCCAGGGACTCGATCGAGTTTGCCCACACCGATCGAAAGGCGAGCGAATCTCACAATGATGCACCGCGCGATCGTTCCACGATTTGCGATTCGCGCTGCTGATTGCTCAGCCCCGCGCGGGGCCGCACCTGCTTTCTTCTGCGGTCGCTGCGCGGTCCCGGGATGCCATCGGGCGGGGGTAGAGCTGGAATGCGCGATATACTAGATGGAGGTAGTTTCCACCGGCCCCGGATCTTTCCCTTTGCCTATAATTAATTCGCAGACGTTGACTTGGATGACATAGCGTGGGCGAGTCGGCGGCGGCGACAAATGAAGGGCGCTGGTCGAGCGAGCAAGTGAGTGGACGGAGTGGCCTGAATAATGTGTGCTCTTGGTGTGCCACGAATGAATTACAACCCGGGGCCCAGGAGTGTCTGTGAATGCAGTGTGCATAGACTCAGAGCGTCGGGCAACAGGCCGCGACGCGTTGTTTGTGCGTGTTGTGCATGTTCTCGGTTGCCTTGGGACGAGTCCGCCACCACGTGAGCGCGTCTCTTGCTTGCTGCCCTCATCACCTGCCTCAGCCTGCTCGCCCTTGCCCTTCCCGAATCCCTCCCGATGCCCCCCAAAGACAAGGCCCGCGCTGCCGGCCTCAGTTCCAGTTCATTCATGGACTTCGGTGCGGAGCTGCAGAAGGGGATTCAGGAGTTCGACAAGAACAAGGCGGTCGGCAAAGCTAACGCGGCCACTAGAGGCATTAAGAAGCGGGATAACGTACGCCCATTATCTTGTCCATCTTGAAATGAATTCCATGCGGATCGCGCTCACCTCTGAAACAGAAGGTGGCGAAATGGGCGAAGCAGAACGCAGGCGTGCAGCAGCGCGCCGCGCGGGATACTGCTGCGTTCGAGCAGCTGGACAGGGCCACCTACGAGGACCACCGCGTGAAGTTGGAGAGAAAGGCACGGCAGTACGAACTGCTCAGTCGAGGAAGGAGCGGGGGACTCACCGAGGAGCAGCATGGCGAGTGCTTGGTGGACGTGAGTGTGCCTTGTCTCTGTATGCTGTCGCGACGTCCTCTTATGAGGGGCTTGGCTGTAGTTCAGCCAGAAGCAGGATGGCAGTTATGATTCAGACAGCGATGACGTGGACGAGTCTCTTACCGTCCCTGTTGCGCCTCAATACGCCGAGGACGATCCCGTCATCGAGTATAAAGACGAGTACGGGCGGGACCGCACGGCGCGGCGCTCTCAAGTACCCCTCAAATATTTACCTGACGCCAAGAAGGACGACGATGACGATAAGTTTGAGTATGCATGCAGTCTTTGCTGTCGACGTGCAGTGCGCTGATACCTTCATCCTATCCCAGCCCGTATGCTCGTTGTAAGCACATCCGCGCCATCCTATATGAGCCCCGTCTGACGATTCAACAGTCAATCCCATAAACCATTACCCCACCTGGGAGCGGAGTGCGGAAGATCAAGCAAGGATCAGGCGCGAAGCCGAACCAGAGTCTGGAAACGTCCACTTCGACTGGTCGAAAGAAATCCGCGCTAAGAGTGGCCTCACATACGGGCTCTCTCAGGTTTCTGACATTCGTCAGCAGGAGCTGCAGGGCTTGAAAGACAGTCATGAGGAGACAAATGTTGCACGGGCAGAGTCTGGGGCACAGGATGTGCTTCCCGGGGAAATTGTGGGCATGCGGGCGGATCAGGCCGTTCCTGGGAAGGGTCGCGGCGCGAAGAAACGAGAGCGTGTTCTAGAGGAGCGGAACAAGCTGCTGGAAGCTAGGAAGAGAAAGAAGAACGGACAGGATGGGGAGAAAGAGCGAGAGAGATTGTCAACGGCGGCTGACGTACACATCCCTCCCCCTCCTTCGGTTGCCGCTACCGACCCATTCGCCTCCTTAGAAGCCCAGGCAGCATCGCAGAAGAGAAGATCGACAGGCAAGGGTCAGCCTTCTGCCTCGTCCAATACGGCGGATGCGTTCTTAGCCCAGCTGGAACAGGATATGTACAACCGATAGATCGCGACCTCGGGTAAGTGAATGCCACTCTGCGCATGTACCCAAGTTTTGACCGCATTCTTAGGTTCTCCCGCTAGACCCGTCGGGCATATCAAGCTACACCTCTCCCGCATGCGCGTCCTCGGCTTGATCTTCTCCCCTCTTCGTCGCCATCCTCCGCGTTACCTCCCCTTGATTACAATGAACGCCGTCGTCTTCCACAATGCCGGACCTCGCGCTATTGTACACCTGCAGCTCACCCTCGCCACGAGCCATTCGATGATGCCACCTTTGTTTGGGAGGATGATAGTATACATAGGGATCTCTCGTCGGCAGAGAGTGCGTGGGGGGCATGCTAGGCGCGAGGGATTACAGATCATCGTCTGATACCCAGGACAGGCGGACCGTGCAGAGGCTGTTCCACCCCGACTATAATGTGCATGGCTTTGCTCCATCCGCATGGGGACGACCGTGGCGATAGCAAGTCTGCCCAGGGGCTTCCTGCCGTTGTCGTCGAGCGCCGGTCTCGATAGTTCCACTCTGGATCAGTGGACTTTCTGGTGCCACCGGTGTCGAGGAGGATTGTACGCGGTTCGCTCGAGTCCGGAGGGCGTTGGCGGCAGTAGTTGTCCTGCTAGTGTATGTCATTCTGAATCCAATGTTATAATTCCATTGCGCATCGTTGCTCTTGAGGGTCTTGGATAACAGGGCGACACAATGACTCGCATGAGGGTCTATCGAACCCAGATGGCTTGACGGTGGTTCCCTGTAACCTCGAGATCCATTGCTGAACAACCTATGCACGTCCGTGGTCAACATGAGGATATCTTCCCTGCGTCCGTCCTTGAGCTTGGTCATCCACCCGATACAGGACATATCACCGCGACCTCCTCCCCGCCACGGAGGGTCACCTCCGCGGGATCCTCGACCATCTCCGCGTCCACCGCCCACTGGCTGTTCTCCAGGACCGACCCCAGCGACGTGTTCGGATGCCGCGCAGTGAGCAGCCCAGCAAGTTGCGTCAGGGGCAAACCTGCTAGTGCCATCGAGTATCGGGTCAACACACGGTACATTGGGTTAGGCGTAGCGTGCGCACCGGGTGCTTCGCCGCTCGCGCTCTTGGGCAGCTCGATTTCCTCTGCGGTCAGTCCCACCTCCGTGGAGGCTGCGGCAAAGTACAGCACTGTGATCGATGATGTGCGAGGAGCGGCCATGGTGGTAGGAAGGCAAGATACATGGGTGGGGCCACTACCGGTACCTGTCAAGGCCTACCGCATTCATCCGAGTCTGCAGCTCGGAGCGCAAGCATATCGTCGATGGAGCCATCCCACGAATGTGCATTATAATCATCATCATCATTTCGTAACGAACATCCTGAGCACCGTCCCTGCCAGAGCGACACAGTCCGAAGGAAACGCACACACTGGCACAACACGCAACCTAACGTCCGAGTCCAGAGCCACGCAGCATCCCGACGCGCTTGCGACCATCAGGACCAGCCCCGAATGTGGAACACGGACCCACACATCGTACACCGCTCACCAAGACCAACACACACACCCCTCATTCATTCCTACTCCCACACCCGACCCACTCAGCCCTGGTTCTTGCGCCAACTCTGCAAACTCAACAGCCCCACGATGAGCAGCGCGGTGCCCGCACCCACGAGCCCGGGCAAGTACAAGTACCACGTCCTGTCGTCGTCGCCTGCGCCCAGGTCCGTCGGCTCCTTGTGCACGCTCTCCACCATCGAGCTCGACAGCTCCGCATCCGCGTCGTCGCTCGCGTGCGTGTACGCGTACGAGTACTCCTTCCTGCGTCTCCGGCGCATCGGCGGCGGCAGCGGGTCGTGCGCCGACGCCGCCTCGCGCGCGACGTCGATCGTCGGCATCTCCAGCTTCTGCTCTCGCTCCCCTTGTCCCCGCTGGCCCTTGCGGCGGATCGTGCGCTGCTGTTGCTGCTGCTGCTTGTCGCGCGGCTCGCGTGGGCGGACCGCGAGCTCCGTCCCGCTGTCTGCCCCCGACCCGTTGTCCTCCGACTCGGTCTCCTCGGCAGGGAGGAGCGGCACGTCGAGCGCTGGGTTGAGGGCGCGGGCGCGGACGAAGAACCGCGCGGCCTGCTCGCGGTCACGCCGCCAGGCTGCCGCGCCGTCTATGCTCGTCCCGGGCATGTGCGACGTCGGTGGGCCGGACATGACGAACGGAGAGCGGAGGGAGGAGAGGCCGGCGTAGGAGGACGCGAGAAGAGAGGTCGCGGTGCCTTCGAGGTAGAGCAGGCCTGCGGCGAGGAAGAGCTGGGCGAGGCCCTGTGCACCGCCCAGGCGCGAGATATAGTACTCGGAGGTGCCAGATTTGGGTGGTATGGGGGTGGTGGTCAACTGCAGAGTGGCGGGTATTGCCTGGGAGGTTGGGGTGGACGGTTCGGGATGTAAGGTGCCTACTGACGCGTCCACGGGCTCGTCCGGCACTATAGTTGTGAGCGGAAGATAGTGCGTTGCGAGCCGGATGGCTGCGGAGGGAAGCCGGGCTTGGTGCCACGCCCGACTGTTTGGCGGAAATGGTAAGGGTCGGGGAATGAGCGGGAATGGAGAGAACGTACATGAAGTGCTCGAAAGCGTCCTCCTTAACCTTGCGAATGTCATACAAATCAAGGGCAATGAGAACCAAGCTTGTCGGATCCATGTTGTACGGCATTTCCGAGGTGATATCCAGGAGCCAGGGGTATACACCCGCGGGGGGCGGGGAGACGGACTCGGTCACTGGGCCGGTGATGAGAGAGGGCCAGATGACGGAGTCAGCCTTCTCTAAATGTAGAGTCAGGAGCCTTCCGGTACCCGTGTGCAATGATTCGAGAGATGAGAAGGAAGAAGCATGGGGAATGGCTTGTGGGAGTTGCACAGGGGGAGAAGCGGCGAGGGGAGATCTACGCAACGGGCGTGGGTCTGGTGGTAAGGCGAGCCGCTCATCTGCAGAGGATGAGATAGGCGAGGAGAGAGCAGGGGAGGAGAGGACGGTGTCGTCAACGTCAGAACCCGAGATTAGGCCGGCTTCCAAGGACGCTGCGAAGCTGCTGGAGAACTCGGGTTCGGAGATGAGGGCATAGGATGACTGCGTGGAGGCTGTGGAGGTTGAGGACGTTGTTCGCTCCCGAGGAGAGAGGCGAGATGGACGGGGTTCCAGTTGCCATACAGAAGTTGTGGTGTCGACCTTGCCGTAGACTTGACCCTAGAGACGTGGTCAGCGTGAGGTCCGCGACGTACCGGTGACCATGTAACTTGCCTTCACTACTGGAGGTTGACCGCGGACGCCAGCAACAAGGTAGTCCTCGCCAATGATCACCTGCAAAGTTTTGGGGAGGTTATGGGGGACGGGGCGATAGGGCGAGGCGGACTGACCGACACATCCTCCTCTGCCGTCTCGTAGGGTAGAAGCAAGAGAACGGTAGCCTACGGGAAGTTTAGCATCTGTGCAGGGGTTGCATGGCAGACGGCGCGCCACGAACCTGGTCATGAGACTAGAGACGGGGAGGAGTGTTAGGCGAGAGGCTCGTACGATCGAGACAAGGCTGGAACGGACCTGATGCCATGAGTAGGACTGATAGTGATCGTGCAACCTATCCATGCTCGTCGACGGCAGCCGGAGGAGAGAGGAGCAGACGATGGAGGGAGTGGACGGAGGACAAGAGGGACATTCGGATCTGTGAGCAGCCCCAACCGTTTGCCCGCCCAGCGACACGACCGAGTCGCTACGCGCACGTGCCCGCGCTTCGCGCGAGTCTTTCTGGCGCCCTCTCCTCGCCGCCCTCATGGCCTCGCTTGCCCTGTACTCGGTCACCCCCTGGGAGGTTTCCTTCCTCGACCCCCTCAGGCAGTCCCGCAACGCCCTCATCCTCCTCAACCAGCCCTTCTCGTACCCCCTCCTCCGCCGCGTCTGGCACTCCTCCTCCTGGCACGCCTGTGCAGACGGCGGCGCCAACCGCCTCCATGACCTTCTCAAGGACTATGACGGCAAGGACCTGAGGCACCTGTGAGTCTTGCCCAACTTGTACGTAACCTTCTTCTTTATCATTCTGACTGCTGCTCAACCTCCACGCGGCAGATACACCCCCGATCTAATCAAGGGGGACCTCGACTCCATTCGCGTGGACGTTCAGGCCTACTACTCTTCCCGTGGGGTGCGCATCATACGAGATGGAGATCAAGATTCAACAGACCTCATGAAATGCATCGGCGCGTTGGTCGAGGACGAGAAGGCTGAGCGGCACGCTGAGGTACCTCTCATCTTTCATTCGTTCGGCACACGACCTTACATTCTGTGTAGCAACACACGATTGTGATCCTCGGCGGTTTGACAGGACGCCTCGATCAGACAGTCCATACACTTTCCTTGCTGCACAGACTTCGTCATAAACGAAATCGCGTCTTCGTCATCACCGACGATAACATCGCTTGGCTCCTCGACACGGTAAGTCCTCCCTCCCCGTGCGCCGCTCCATCTCGCTTCCACATCCTTCGGGTTATGCGCGTGCATCACTCCTCATACTATTACTCCCATCAGGGCGAACACCGGATAAGCGTTGACCACGCTGTGTTTGGACCTACCTGCAGCCTCCTCCCCGTCGGTGTCGACTCCACCGTTCTGACGACAACAGGTCTCAAGTGGAATCTCAGTCAGTTTGCTCACGTTTTGATCTTGCGTCATATGCGCTGACAGTGTACCAGAGGATCAAGTATCGTCGTTTGACGGGCTCGTCTCAACGTCCAATCACCTCCTTCCGGACGAACCTGTCGTAACTGTGAAGACGACGAGACCGATTTGGTGGACCATGGAACTTCGGCCGCTTGCCTAAAGTCTCTCAGACCAGTGGTTCTTCACATAGATTATGCTCGGTGCGTACGGGCGCAAGTTTTAGAAGCGATGAAAGAATGTAAAGTATGTTGTATAATGCTGTACACCGCTGTACGTCCACAGAGCTTCTATAACGGGTGTTCCATCCCTCGGTTTCCAAAGAAAAATGCCGTTCATCTGCCGCGCAAGCTCGTCCGTGGGCGCACGGGTCTTTCAGTTCGATATCTGCAATTCACAGGATACGCATTTGACCTAGTAGGGTCAGTCTACCTGAAGTCTACATCCATTGACGGTGATCCTGCACAGTCTGATTCGTCTTGTGCTGATCCTATGGCATCCGTATTCCCTGATAGGATGCTATATGGCCCACATAGGACACTGGGCCAAGGCGGCTGCCCGCGATATCAAGATGCAACTTCGAGAGGTCTGTACGCTCGTCAAGGAAAACTGTTGGTTTAGATAGAAATCACACTGACAATATTGTGGTTCACGCACCGGTTCTGTGCCGGCGGACCACCATCGGAAAGTTCTTTTGCGTTTGCAATATTGCGCAAGGCGTTATCGAAAATCAAGCGGACTTTCTCTATCGAGTCCGTGTCCTCAGTCCTGTTCTGCTGGCGGAAGTTTCACGATCCCGCGAAGGAGAGCACCTCGGAATAGCCCCTGCACATAATGTCTGTCATGATTTCGGTCACCTTCGACGAAATTCACATAGGAGTTCTCTCGATGCCTACGTAATTCCCTTCCTCAATTAGCTCATCATATTTAACAGAAGATCAATTTAGCTTCGACTCTCAGGCTGCTTTTCGCAATGGTCACCAAGGCGGCGTTCAATTCCGTCGTGACCGTCTCCGATGCCGATCCTGATTCCGATACCATCTCGCAGAGCACCAACACCGAGCCCTCCTTTCGAGCACCGTCGCCTTCCGATGACCGAGCCCAGGACTCCCAGCGCGCACCGACAGGGGAAAGTTACCACCTCATTATACCAGCGAGCCATACCGCGCGGACGCTCGTCCCCTGCTTCGATGGCTCAATTCGATACCGGCGCATATGCACGTACCTACCTTCTCGTTCGCATGTCCGTCAAGACTGATGGCCCGTGGTTTTTCCAATGCAGAATTCGAACATCTGGAAGCTCTTCAGCTTGCTCAGCAGACAAACGTCAACAGATGTGCTACTACCACGTTTGTAGCCAACATTCTGAAATCCTTGCGAGATGACGATATCTGATCCGGAGGACGCACTCGTAGTCAGGCATCGGTACGTACGTCGCCCGCGGGGGCGGTTCGCCCTTCCTGGCGAAGGCCGACGCGGTGTTAGACAAGATGGTCGGGTGGGACATCGAGGCCCATATCCAGGACGGTTACAAGTTCATCATGCAAAACTGTTAGTCAGGGTTCCGACGAGCGAAGGCTTCCGGGTGCAGCAACGGCCACTCCACACACTCTCGGAGCTTCTGGATTGTCTGCGCCTGGCCGCCAATATCTGAGTACCGCACCGGGACGGTATCCAAGAAGAGCGAACGAAGCGCTGACGGGCGCACAGTGGGAAGTGCGGAGAGGAGATCTGCCAGCGCGAGCTGCGGCGCTGTCTCAGAGGACGATTGGGCCGCGAGCCAACGCTTGATAGCGATAGTACCCGCTTCACGGACGACCGCGCTCAAGTCTGCACCGACGTAACCATGCGCCTTCGCCGCGACAGACCGGATATCGTCCTCGGGGATGGAGTGCGGCGCTTTGGATAGCAGGACATTGAGGATGGAGAACCGTGCTTCGACGTCAGGTATGCCTACCGACCGGATTTATCATCTTTCGCGAATTAATTTGCATGCAGGAGGGTCTGTCTCGACATAGCCGAGGGCATACAAACGTTATGGAAGGATGGTTCGCCGGGTGCCACGAGGGTACGCTTTCCTAGAATAAGCAGGGTGTGGCCTTCCACTAATACATACATCGACTCGACCTTCATCTTTGTAGACGTCGGAGGCGGAGCCGTCCCGGACTCCACACCGCACAGCCTCGCACACATCTCACTCCACTGGATGATCCCGGAGTCCGAAGGGATCAGGTCTACCGGCATCGACCCGACGTCCCTGTATCCCACCGTCAAGGAGCGCGAGCTCGCATTGCACATGGCGGAACCGCATCACTTCCACACCACCGCCCCGCTTCCACCCGCGGTGAACGAGGAGGAGCACGATATGCGCGACGCGGTCGTGCCCATCCACGACCCGCTCGCCCGCTGGTCGTCTTTGTGGTGAATATCGGAGCTTATTCCCATGTGGCAGCGCACCTGGGATCCCCCTGTACGGTAAGGGGCCGTTTAGTTCTTCATGCAGCTTGAAGCATTACGCTGAGACAAACGTGCAGAATCGGCTTCGGCCGCGGCCGTGATACTGCGTGGCTCATGCCGTTCTACGTCTACATATGCGTTTACACGCGCAAGGAGAGGGCGTGGTGGCGCGAGTCATTCGAAAGGGGCTGCGAGAACTTTGCAAATCTGTTGGCGCTAGAACTTAGGTGCGTAGCCTTGCGTTGCGTAACCTCGTTCAGAAGTGCTCGTACGTTGTTATTTTCATCGTCGAGGCAGCTGTTGCAAAATTGAATGCGATCCCCTCGGACTGTAGAGTGTCAAATCCGAGTTTGTTGGCGAGCACATGGCGTGGTGCTCAGCTGTCACGAACAGTCCTCTGCGCAGATGACTTCTGAGCCTATATTATCATTACCCTCTAGATCTCTTCAAGTCAATGACTCAATGTCCCTCTCCTCTTCCCCTTCCGGGTATCGCACCACCAGTGCCTCCCCATGTCATTGCTATCCTAGTACGATTGGTTGTCATTCTTCTCCCACCGCATCTCAAACATGCTTAGGCCGCGGCGTCCATTTTGTTCCACCTCGACGTTAACCTTGAGCTTCCGGCTGCTGTATACGTAGCCGTGGTCGTTTTCCATAACGCTCAACTGTGCAGTCGCACGACAAATAACATATACTACCGACGTGATGGAAAGGGAACAGAAATCGGGGGCTCGAGGCTGCAATGGACCGTTCGGCGCTGTCAGTCGGATATCGACGCGAAAACAGTTTTGGAATCGAGCATGATTTCCATTGCTCTATGTAATGAAGCAACAAATGAACATGGATGCAACTGCACTACCCATGCAATGCGAGTAAGTAGGCTGAACGCCGAGCATGACCTCCGTTAACGCGAGAAGGTGAATATGTGCAACCGCCGAGGGGGGGTGGAACGCGAATGCAAGGGATGCAATAAAAAGGTGGGCGAAAGCACATAAAAGGACGCGGGGTGGTGGTAAGGTATGTACAATTATAAACGGCCGTTGCCGCAAGATGCCAGACGGTATACATGTACGATATGGATATGAATGAAGATGCGAGCGACGAAAGCAAGTAGATGAAGGACCGTACCGTACGGGGTATGAACAATCCGAGCGCCAGACACAGTCAGTCGAGTGTGAGTGTTCGAGAGAGCGGGAGGGACAAAGGAGAGGGAATGTGCAAAAAGGAACGTGTGGGGCCGTCCCTTACTAGAAGGGCGGTGTAACTTGTAGAAACTGCAGCGCTTGTACTATTGAGACATTATCGGGCCTGAGGACCAGTGAGGTGAGCAGGCTTCGAGCTCGCTACAAACGATGATGACCTACCAGAAGTCCGTACCGTACATGGAGCCTTGATGTTATGCGACCGACGTTGATGTGAGACCCAAAAGAAGGAACAACCGCAACAAGAAACTCCCCATCGGGCTAGTCCTTTCCCGAAGGCAACCGGGCCGACGGACGCGCCCTCACAGGAGAGCTCGTATCTGAGGGGGCGAGGTAGTCGTTCGTGATGCGCTTCATCCGGTCGCGCTCGGCCGCGAGGTGTTGCACGAGCATCCCATCGAACCGCTGTATGGACTCGCGCTGGATCTTCCGCCCCTTGCCCTTCTCCTCCGGAGCCGTCGCCGGACGCCTCCTCTCCGAAGCCAGGATAGCATCGACGCCGACACCTGAGGTGCCAGGGGCGATCGGCCAGCTCGGCATGGCGCCGATGGGCAGGATGGGCGAGGTCACGTACGGGATGCCCTTGGCCTTCTTGGAAAACGGCGAGCGAGACGACGTGAACGAGCGGCGCCCCAAGTCGACGACGTTTCCAATCGGCTTCTTGGGATCGAAAGTGAACTGGGGAAGAGGTTCGTGGGCGGATATATTCGAGACGGGGGAGAGGTGAGGCGTCGAGTGGTTCCCAAGACGCATGATCGACGGTCGTGCACTGGAGCTCGAGGCGCGATTGGAGATTGCTTGGGTCCGAGGCTCGACAAACACCGCCGCTGTCTCGACATCCTCACTGCCAGGCGTACGAGGCTGCGGCTGCCCAGGTGGCTGTGCATGGCTGACTCCACTGCGAGCATCATCATCACCGTCCGGAGAAAGCTCGTCCTCTGACTCGCTCTCGTCCGAGGTGTCGAGGTCATCCATAGCATTATGGATCGTCGTTTGTATCCGATCGAAGAAGTCCGTCGGCGACGCCGGCGCCGGCGCCGAGTGGATGACGGGGGGATGGATCCTGTCCGGAATGGTCAAGGAGAGTTGACTCCCAAGCCCCCGACGCGCAGCGAGCGGGCCCGTAGGCGAGGGTGAGGTCGATGCGGAAGAAAACGAGAAGTCGACAGATGCGTCTTGCGCAGGGCGAATGTCAAGCATGGCGGGTGAACCCGGCGAGGAGCGACCTTGGCTACTCAATGACCGCGAGTCGGACGCAGATGTCGACAGACGGCAGATAGGGCGAGCCGCAGGAGGCCGAGGAGGAACGGGCAATGCGGTAGGGGAGACGGAGGAAGATATGCGAGGGGGAGGGGAAATGGTCGAGCGCGGTGTGACGGGGGAGCGGGGCAGTTCTGGCAGCGAATGTGTCGATGGGACCACGTGCGATGCGATGCTTCTCCGAGACATGACTGACGGCGATCGGCAGCTCCCAAAGACTGCGTCACCAAAGGCAGATGTAGTGGGAGAAGGAACGGCATACTCGGGGACAGACACAGATATTGATGGTCGTCCAGACGGTATCGTTATCGTCATGGAAGGTCGTCCACCGTTCCCATCTAGATCCGTATCGATAGGTGTCCTAAATGACATATCGTCACTAGAATACCTCGACTCGCTCTCAGTCCGTGAACGGGTCGCTGTAGTGAAAGACGGAATGCCCTCAAGCCCCCTCGGTTCTGGGGTAATTCCACGCCCGGGAAGAGGGGGAGGGGAGAGTGAGACCACCGCCCTTCCAGCAGCAGCATCCTCTTCGCCAGATAGCCGCGGCGTTGAGGCAGTTTTCCGCACCGTGTGATAGGATGCAGAAGACGACCCAGTAGGAGTATCGCGTTTCGCGAGGGATTCCGGGAGGTCTGGCTGAGAGAGGGAGTACAGAGGGTTGACGAGATGCTTGCGCGGAGCAGGCGCCAGAGGCAGGGGCATGTGGGCTGGGGTCTCTGCACGAGCCGGAGGACCTGTGATCGACATCATTGGGTGTTCCGGTGCGGGAGGGGACCTCTCTCCCGAAGCCTGCGACATGGCCCGGACTAGGATTTCCTGCGTTTCCAAGGGCGAAACGGGTGGACTCTGCTCCGACGTGACCGAATGAATGCTCAGGTTCTCCACAATCCGTTGACCTACCCTCGACTTCTGAGCTTCCAGCATTGCAGGAGTGGGGAAAGACGCCTCCGACGGTGACGAAGGCGAGGCCGGCGGCTGATTGCTCGAGACCGACGACGAGAAAGAATGGTCGGGCGTGTTGCCAAGCGAATGACTGACGGCCTGGTGAAGCAAGTCCTTCCGCCAGTTATCCTCCTCCGAGCTCATGGACCATAATCCGGGGCTGCCGGGAACCAGGCGATCGGCGAGCACAGCAGCATTCAGAGAATCCTGCGGGCCAAGACCGTATGCAGCAGACGTTTGGATAGCGAACATCAAATCTGCCAATTGGGGCGGCAAATCGACAGCGTCTGTAGGGTCGATGATGTCGTCGACGAAGCGGTCCCGAGGTGTCGTCTGGCTTTTAATCTTCCGAGGGTCCTTGCTACGAAGTTCCTTCTCAGCTTCCTTAGCAGCTGTCGCAAGGTCGTCCATGCGCTCGCGCAAGACCACCACCCTACTTGCAGGCGGAGGAGGCGGGACAGCACTCTGTGCGACCAGGGGCTGCTGCTGGGCACGATGGAGAAACCCTGACGCAGTGGGTGTATCAGAGGTAGTCCGAAGGATGGGGCCAACATTGTCAGCTGCAGGTGGGCTGCCAGGGACGGGAGACGTAGGCTTCGACTTCGACTTCCCTAATCTGAAGAAGTCTAAGAAACCAGTATTGGCAGGTTTGCCCTTCTTCGCGGCCTCCGCGGGGTTTGGAGAGAGGGAGAAGGGCTTAGGTTTTGAGTGAGCAGGA
Organism: Sanguinoderma infundibulare; assembly: GCA_032821775.1. Taxonomy (NCBI): domain Eukaryota; kingdom Fungi; phylum Basidiomycota; class Agaricomycetes; order Polyporales; family Polyporaceae; genus Sanguinoderma; species Sanguinoderma infundibulare. The sequence continues at coordinate 876,711 of JAVLRN010000012.1, read as the reverse complement.
GGCAGGAAGTAGCTGTTGTTGAGAAGCAAGCGAAGTCGGTTGGAGACATCGTCCGGGTCGAACTCTGGGTGGTCGGGAGTGACGATTTCAGGATAGGTCAGATCGCCCTCGTTCTGGTCGTCGGTATATGGCATTGACGACTCCGTTCTTGTCCCGAAAGAGGTTGACGGGGGGTACAACGACGAAGATGCCGTCGAATTCTGCGTCAAAACCGAGTCGCGCGGATTGGAAGGACGGGTGATAGAATGCGGTGCGGGTCCGTCACCAAAGCCGTACGGCGTGAGTGGACTGGGTTGCGACGACTCGTCCGACTGAGAATGTGGCCGGAACGCATGGCGGGGAAGGCTGAGGCCACGAAGCTTCGCCTTCGTCCGCAAGGTCAGTACCAACGATACGATACAGCGACAGGCACGCACCGCTTTGATAGACCCGTTATCCGACTTTGCCTGCCTGCCCCGAATCTGCTCGGACGGGGGTTCTCGTACATCCATTGCACTCCATGCCCGAGACATCTGAGGCATCTCCGGGAGTAGTCCTCCATATTGCGGACGCGACTCCGCGCCAACCGTCCTCGACCTCCGCCTCGCCTGCTTGACGGCGCGCATGTCCTCCATCGTCATCTCCCCGGGCTCGTCGTGGAGCGCTCTCGGCACGGGCGGGGCCTCGTCAAGGTCCAAGAAGCTCCCGCCAGCATCCAATTCGTACTTGCTCGCCGCCGGGGGTCCCTGGCTCCTCCCGCGTTTTAAGGAAGCAATCGAGCGAGTCTTGGTGCGCGACCGTCGGCGCAGACCGGCGCTCTGGACTGAGCTAGCGATAGAATCGGAACGAGCGACGTGAGGGGAGGATGGGGAGAGCTCAGCCGAGGCGGTCGAGGGGACCATGAGGAGCTCGACGTTGCATGCGAGGGGAGAGAGGGAGGACGAGCGCAGTGTGCGACTCGTCCGAGTCGTTGAGGATGAAAAGCGCGTCTCTCGTCCCGCGCTTCCCACCCCGGCCCCCGGAAGAACCGTTTCCTCCATGCCACCCCGACAGCCCCTAGCCCCTTTGGGCCATCTCCCGACTGGAAACATGACGACCACGACAGCGATGGACACTTGTCTCGAGCTGTAATGGTTACCGTAGATGCTCACATGTAGGTCATCCGCGATCCAAACAGCTACCACTAACCAAGCACTAGCAGCCTCATATTTCTTTGCGTGGCACCCGGGACCCCAGAACCACCATCTCGCGTTGATGGCGACACTCAGGAACTTTCCCGGCCGCCGTGGTGTAGGTGCTAGTCCGCGACTATAGAACGTTGTACCCAGGGCTGATATATATATGATGACTGCGGGTCTGATAGACTGGTACCAACCATCCGAGCATCGTTCGACGTTCATGCATTCATGCATTCTGCGAATGTTGAGAGGGCGAAGCGCCCAAGACGCGCCTAGGCCAGCGTCTGGTGTGTCTAAGATTGTGTTCGTAACTTACGTGCAGCTCGTGTCTGTCTCGAACGGCCACGACGACCAGGTGTATTTTCCATTCCAGCATGGCTCTTATTGACGCGCTCTGGGCATGTAAGTTTGCACGCTACCATGCCTGGTCCTTTCCAGAGCCTTACGTCCATTCAGACCTGCCACAGGAACCTGGATGGCTGCCGACGTGGCAGCTAGTCGTGGCCATCACTGCGACGCTGAACACTCTCAGCAACCTCACCAGCGTGACGTTCTCGCGGAAGCTTTATGACAAGGCGGCCACTTCCGGTGCGTATCTCCTTCGGGCTCCATCTCGCTGTGGCTGCCGCAAACCATCGAATTCCAATCCAGTCAACCCCCTCCAATCGCGGACATTTGCTATCTGGACGCTTACGTCAGCCGTCGTCCGCTTCTACGCGGCGTACAATATCAACAACAAGCTGTGAGTTGCTTATCTCTGGCCTCGTGCGACTTGTTGGGCCGACATTCGCTACTTGGCAGCGTTTACGACATGACCATGTTTACGTACCTCTTTGCGTTCTTCCACTTCGGATCTGAGATCCTTATCTACCGCACCGCAAAAATAGCAGGGCCAGTCCTCAGTCCTGTTATCGTGTCAAGTAAGTCACGCTAGTGTGCTCCCGATAACCAGTGCTGTGCAAATGGTTATGCTCGCATCATGATGCTGACACGCTCGTTTCACCTTCCAGCTGCGTCGTTGGTTTGGATGCTCACTCAATACGACTTCTACGTCCACACCTGAGAGTTGGTGTGGGGTGCCCACCCGAAGTAGCCCCATACGTGTGAAATATCTACGATCATTTCCGCTGTATGTCCGCTACAAAGCTCTATGCGATATCGTGGTTTGTTTCTGCGAACCATCACCGGGGGCGGAGCTCATCCTAACACCAAGTTTTCGGCTAGGTACATCGTTGCTGAGGTGTACTCTATGAGTGAAGCATGCTCATACTTATTCGATGGCCTCCGTTGGACATAAGTCCGTGCGCACAGTCGTCGTTTCCTCGCATAGACACGGACCTTCATGAAGCGCCTGAGCTCACTACCACTAAGCGAAGACATACGAGAGATGGACCCAGGTATGCCCCCAACTTTTTGGCCTCACGGTAGCTGTGGATATCCGTGGTCGTATACCGGTAAAACATGTTCTTGGTCATGGCTCCCAGCGCGCCTCGGCGAAGAGACCATCTATTCACCGACGAGACGATCCATTCGCCGACAGGTTTTGGGGTACACCCATCGATCCATGCATTGGCGGCAAGATAACCTGTATTATCTGCAAGTGTCTGCTGATCTCTCATTCATAACCAGTTGTCTTCAAGTTGCCAGAGCTGTCATGTTAGCTTCAGCCGCGGCCGAGCACGGTGCAAAAGCGTATTTTAATCACTCGTTGCCGAGGTCGCCGTACCACGCCGAACGCGGCTCATCATCGCTGAACGTGAACGTCGCGTCACCTGAAAGCCAACTTACGAATACACGTTCATAGGCATTGGCAGCGGTGGTGGTCCCATGTGTCTAAGCGTCTCCGTTGTGCAAGTGAAGCCCACAATGCCTCCGCGGGTGCCGGTGCCCGCTGATCTGCCCAAAATACCACTTGTACGTACTACCTCTGTACGCCGGAAAGGTGTGAGATCGCGCCGTTCTTAGCCACTGGCAATGAACGCCTTCTCGAGGTCTCGCCGCACGCACGTCCGTCGCCGCCTTCGCGCCTTCGAAGAACGTCTATTCGGTTTGTCGGAGCGGTCGAACGCCTGCCGAACCTTCTCGAGCTCGAGGCACACGGCCGTCGGACACTGCTGGAGGCTCGCGGTGGATACAAATTCGACACATGCTCCGAGCGGCCTACTGCAGTACGTACTCGTGCTCCTACTCGACTTCGCACGCACACCCCAGGCCGTACTAGTATACTGCATATGTTCCTAGTGGACGCCCGCTGACCACGTTTGAGGCATGAACGTGCCCGGAGAAGACTACCAGGCTTCTTGGCAAAACCGTGACATCTTTTGACCCACCCCAGGCGATGGATGTGCGATGCACCCATGTGTCCTCGCGTCGACGGCGGCGGGAGTGCGGCAGGCAAGGCTGCGACACATCATTACGACATCCCCAGAGCCTCGCACCTGCGCCCGCCGAAGCGTTCCCAGCCCAAAAACGTCAGCGGACGTCCCGCACCACTGCGGTGGGCCAGCACGCTTCGATGCGGATGCACGCCATCCATGGCGACAATTCGCCTGCGATCGCGGCTTCCGGCCGCACACATGCGAAGGCGCAGGGTGCTATTGTGGGCTCGCTGTCGAATTGCCTGATCGCAAAAATAACGATGAGAGCATAGGATGACTGGATTGCCTGTTGCAAGGGTTCGCCGAATGAGAACGAGACTGGGTGGCAAATTATGTTGGGTGCCGAGTTGTCTTGCAGACGGTGTATATGCCGGGTCAGCAGACGTCCGTCCCTCGCGACGTTCTCGTCAGGTGGACGACGTAGGACGAGGGCCGGGTCCTTATGTATGTTCCTGGGATGCGCGCATCAGCGTCTGCGAGTCAAGTGGGACCCACCAATCAGAAATATAGAAGGGAGTGGGAGTGTGTTAAAACAAGTCAAGGCGACCTTCGCGGGAGTGGAAGCGACATTAGGCATACTTGACAGAACGCGAGAGGCACCGGAGAACGATACTATTACTTAACAGAACCGAGAGAACGAGCGTCCGAAAATATGCACCTCCGTCAGGACCGGGTGTGCGAATCTGAAAAACGAAGATGAGTTGAGTTTGAATGGAAGGAGTGCTACGGTCTCCGAGGAAATGTTAAGAAGCAGCGCCACAAAGGCCGAGAAGGGAGGGAAATGGTCGGTGGCCGGCAGACAATAACAGTAGAAGCATTTCTTGCCATAGAGCTTCCCAATGGCGCACATGTGTACGATAACAGGGCTATTACTAAACACCATGCATGCATGCTGCATGGAACTGTCCGAACACCTGTCAACTTGAGATCTCCGGAGGGTACGTAGCTGGTAAGAAGACGGCTCGAATAGGAAGAGAAGTTACCTACACGAGAAGCTCTGGAACGCGTGCTTGCAGCCGGACGCCCGGCGGCCAGAATTAGCCATAGAGGACGCAGTTGAAGCATGACTGGCGAGGGAACCTTGCGCGAAACATAGCAATAGCAGTATTCGATTCGAAAAGCAATGACGACACACCAAGCGAACAGATCAGCCCCGAGTACGGCATCAGGACGGGTCCTGGGAGCGTCAACACTACGGTCGCTCGGAACTCCAAGGAACCGAAGTGATGAAGGGAGCACGAAAACGAAAACGACAGCAAAAATGACACGGGGTCCATGCATGCGAGAAGTATGTTCTTGTCCTCACGTCAGTCCATTCTGCCGCGCCAGATCTGACCCCATAGCATCGACCGTTATCCCTTGGATGCCGTTCGTGTACGTGAAGCCCAGCCAGTATGTGGCGGCGGCGGCGGCGGCCACCAAGCCAGGACCGAATACCGACGAATCGTGCAGGCCAGGTCTAGACCAAAAGGTGGAGGCCCGGAAGGAATTGGCCAAAGTCATCAGCGTGTCCCATGATGATGCAAAAACGCATCACCCCAGATGCGAGTCGGAGAGGTCCAAACGAGCGCGCTTAGCGCCTCGCCGTCGTCCGACACGCACAAGGCTACAAGGAACCGGTGAAGAAGAGGGTGCTCATCACACGGACATCGATCCGAGGGAAGGGCCCCGCTGACCTTCCGATGAACGTTTGTGCCAGACGGTCGGAGGCAGCTGGCGACTTCGCGAAGCTGGCGTAAAGCCGCAAAATAGGCGGCCGGTGGACAGGATGGACCCGGTATATGGAGACTTGGACGACGTTCGAGCAGGTGAGCCCTCGTCCTGCAGGCTGGACCATCTATGCATAGCGGAGAGCGCGGATCTGGGATACGCCAGACGGGGAGCCTCGAGGAGCGGAGGAAAAAGCTGTCTAGTGCCTGTGGCCTGTGCGGAACATGTATTTTGATCCGTCACGTGTGCGGGGTACGTACGGAGCGCCTAAGGTGAAAATTGGCGAATTTGGGCTAAAATGGACTCTGGAGGGGTGAGCCGGCTGGCGCAGGAGACACAAAAGTTTGAGTCATGCAGCGGAATTGTGTGCCAAGGGGGGAAAGGAGGGTGCGAATGGGGAAGGACAAGGTCGGCGAGACGGAACGACGATCGGGGCCTGCAGGCGCCCAGTTTGGCCTCCGCGTGTGGGTGATCGCTCAGGCTCTCGGCGATGTCGCCAGCTTCACGGTCAGTCACGACCCACAATGACTCCCTATATAAGCATCCCCATCCCTCCGCCTCTCCCCGTCTATTCTCTCCGCCACTCACCAGCAACGCGGTCTCCCTCCGCTCGCCCTCTACTGACCACCACTGACTCAGTCCACCCGCACACTCCGCTTCACTCCATTCTATGTCCTCTGAAACATCCCTCGTAGACCAATTCCCCCCAGAGTTGCTCGCTGTCGTATGTGCTCACATCTACGCGTCTGGTTTGCCACCTGTGGCCACTGCTCTTGACCCTCCTCTATGCTCCGACTACTCCGGTACGCCCACCGCGTTGCCATCCTCCTACCCTTGCGCGTACTGGCCCGAAACCGTGGTCAGGAAGACTCTCGCTAGTCTCTGCCTGACCAACAAGTCTTGGAATGAAGTGGCTAGGCCCTGGCTCTGGCGCAAGGTCGAGATTCGTCTCCCTCGTTCCTGGTTGGCCATCGTCGAGGAGGTAGCCGGTGGAGACGATGAAGAGGCCAGTGAAGAGCAGGCCGCGCTTATGGTCGACCAGACGCTCAGGAACGCCGAGACCGCGGCGCTCGCTGCACGCACCTTGCTCGGGGACTGTTCCGGTACCGACGATGCGGCGTCGGATCTTCATGACCAGGTCCTCCAGCGACTCTCCGGTGCCGACATCTCCATTCCTCCGGAGCTGCTGTCCCCCCCTGCCAGTCGTGATCCCAGTCCCCGACGCCTTCGGGCGAAGAGCAAGTCGCCTGCGCGATGGAAGCTCATGCGGTCCATCAGCGTCGCCGTTCAGGATGTCATGGAGCGTGCTCATCCGGGCATCTACGGTAAGCTTCCGATTTCCCCGTCGGCCGACGTCTACCTCCGCTTAACTGACCGTCTCCTACCGGTCCTCAGTTCCCCAGCCTCATGATCCGCACCCAGGGCGCCTCGTTCGTCATCTTGATTTTAACCACTTCCGAACCATCGGAATGCGACGCTTGGTCGAGGAGGGTGTCAACAACCGGTTTGTTACCGGTGACAGACTGGTGGCAGTTCTCAAGGTTCGTCCATCATATTCAGCATCAACGTTCCCCTGGAGTACAGAGTACTGACGAACGTGGTGCAGGAGCTGCCAAACTTGCTCGTCTTCGGCGCCACAGAATACATGGATGGCGCGCTCACATTCCCCGTGCTCAAGGAGCTTCTGCTGCGCGGGTCCGCGTCCCGCGGACGCGGCCGCCCTTCCCGTGGTCGTGACGTGGTGATTCCCGACCCAAGCGATCCCGAACAGGAAGACCTCGAACGGCGGCGCGAATGCAAAGATCTCGAAGCCATTGACTTGACAGGCTGCGTCAGCGGTGTCTTCGTTAGCGCCCTCACACAGTTCGTCGATAACTTCCTTCTCGGCCACTCAGACGACTCTAGCGACAGCGAGGATGAACGCGAGAGACGCCGTCCCAGGAGCCTTGTACAGGAGGAGTCTTTGATCTTCCCTGGAATGCGCCGCCTCGGCTTGCGTGGTGTCAAGTCTCTCCAGCCACACATCCTCGAGCCACTTATACAGGCGTTCCCCCTACTCACTCACCTCGATCTGTCATGTACACGGATCTCTCCCGAAGGCCTGGCAGCACTCGGTCGCTCATCGAGCGTCAAGTTGCAGTCCCTCGCGCTCGAGCGCTGCAACTGGCTCACTGGCGAAAGCATCCGGAACTTCCTTGTCGATGCCCCTGCTGCCCACGGCCTGCGCGAGCTGTCGCTCTACGGTGATGGGACGTTCCCGTCGCCTCTGTCTGAGGAAGAACTTCGCGACATCCTCGAGCTCGCGCCATGCTTCAAGAGCGGGGAGCTTGTCTACCTTGACCTTTCCAGCACACCACTGACGCGCGAACTGCTTCTTGAAGTCTGCCCACCTCAACCCCGCTTGCGCTCCTTCGGTCTTTCGCACATGCGGACGCTCGAGCTTGCCGTCATCGCACAATTCCTGACGTCAAAGGCGTCCAATGTTGAGGTTCTGACTCTCGTCACTTCCACCCCAGACCTTGGTTACGGCGACCCAGTCGTGTCCGCGCGTCAGGCCACGATCGCGCTCCATGCGCAACTTGTGCGCCCGCTCTGCACGCCACCATTCTCCTTCAGTTTGACGACGTCAAAGCCGAAGGTGGAGGAGCCCCCCACGCGCCTGCGCGTCATCGAACTCGCGCCAACTCTCCTCACAGGCCTCGGCGCGGGCGCCGGAACGTGGCGCATCGTTCGGAGCAAGGGCGGGCGTGGCTGGTACGTCGATGCCGCGAGCGGATGGGTTGCGCAACAGCAGCAGGGCCCCGTCCTGAAGAGGGACCTCGAGCCAAGCCATCCCTGGCGCGTCGAGCTCGAGGCGCTTGCGGATGCAAACGGCAATGTGAGCAGTGGCGTAGGCTGGCACGCGCGCAAAATGGAGGTGAGTTCTTCTCGCGCGCGATCGATCCTTCTGTGTGGTCTTGGCACGGTATACTGACTGATCTGCATTGATCCGTTCAGGTCCTCCATGGTGATGGGCTCCTTGGCCGGGAGGCTGGTCTTTACGGCGCGGTCTCGTTCGCGTATCAGGGATGAGCGAGGCGTTCTCGTCTCGTTCGCGACGGCTTCGGCCGAACCTGTGGATACCTTTTGACGTTACTTATTCCTGATTTTCTTGGTACCTTGGGCTTGCGACGCTCGTAATGTTTTTGCCGTGCTGGCGCTCATAATCTTCTGGTCTCTGTATATGTATCAGTTGATCACCCACGCTATCTAGTAGACAGTCCTACGCCTGGCATACCGAAAACGAATAGTTCCCATTCGAACACTTGACTCCATTTGTATATTGCTTCACGCTACTCGATCATACAATTATTGACGCAGCCAAGTGGTCGCTCCTTTGTATATAGCATATCGCAATACTTCCTTAATCGTCATCACAATTTTCCACCACTCAGTGTACACGGGAGTCCGTACATACCTGTACCGCTACTACCATCGTCTACCCATCGGTACCACAATGACCATCGGTGATTTATGAGGGCCGTTATACTTGGAAGCGTCAGGCCCACCACACGTACTTCGAGAGGCGGGGTGGGGCAGTGCTGAGCGGCGAGAAACAGCGACGACTTCGAAGTCTAACGCCCAACGCCCCCGGACTTAACGTCCTCGCGCCGCCCTGATCGCTTCGAGGAACCCCGTAGCCCTTCTATCGTGCATCGCATGCTGACCAGTTATCTGTGCAAGAGAACGCCTAGCTGTGCCAAAAGACACGCACCAGCGATAGACGTCGTCGGGACTTCCCGCGAATGTATTCCCGCAACCATATGCTCTGGCCACCACGTTCTTGGGACTCCACGGCCGCGCGAGAGGCATCCAACTTGCCATATCCAGACCGTGACGGTGGCGATCTGGCGTGCGAGATAGCCTCTGGGAGTTGTGGGCTCGTGTGCGTGCGGTTGTGCGACGACGTCGACGTCCGCTGCCGGCTTGGCGTGCCCAAGAATTGGAACCTGCGGGACCGCCCTAACGCCACGACGTCGCTTGGCCCGGGGCACACACGAGAACCGATGCGGGGCGTGTGGCAAGATTGAGATTCGGCCCCGGATCTTGGGGTTCGGGGGGTGTTTGGCATGTTCAGGTACCGTTTGGGTGGATGAGATCAGGCAACACCGTTACGCCACAAAGCTGGCGCTACTTGGGCTCGTGCAACTTGGATATAACTACTCACTCACTTATTCCCACAGCTGCTATCGCTGACGCTGCTCTTCGAACGACGAAGGAAGCGAACGAAGCATCAAAAACACGGGTTGCTAGTATTCCTCGCAGGAACGTCGGAAACATAGCCCCGGATCCCCCAAAGTGTCCACGTTGTACGCATAGGCATGCGGGGATGTCCCGATACCTGGCTCCTCGTGTCGAATATACACAGCGTTAGGCTGTGGCGGAATGCGAGTTGCGGCGTGTGCCGATTGGGGACGTCGACCCGTCGTGCATCCCGGGCGAATCCGCTGAACAGACTCCGCTTCAAGGCACGTATGTCAGCCTCTCTCCGTCGCCCTCGACGAGGACAGACATACTTCGGGGTGCATGCTTTAGCCTTTCAAGCCCAGGCGTTCAGGTGCCGCGCTGACCAGCCTCCTCCGTTCGTTTGGCCTCGGGAGCCAACTCGGCCGGTGCAGTCGCCTAGCAGTGGGACCGTGGACTGCAGTAAGCTGGCGCGTGCCCTGGTCATGAGGAGGCGGAGGCGGAGGCGGAGTTCGGGATCGACCGACGGCCGGTGCGCTGCTGCTGCCGGGACGGCGGAGCTTCGAAAGGCACTTGCGCCTTCCACGACCTTCCACGACGGCCCTTAGACTCGGACGGACGCGTGACGGGTGCCCGCGAGTCGCGAGTCCGCGTATGTACGTATGTCGCAACGGAGTCGCGGACGCACTTGGGCACCTGCTCCGCGCAGCAGCGCCATGCGAAGACGAAAGCCGATGAGAGCTCGGGGATGGTGACGGGGGCGGGTGCTGACGGGACTGAGGGAGAGGCGCGTTCGGACCGAGTACGACAAATATGCAGAGGCTATGCACTCTGACCCCGTTCTGAGCCCGGTTTCCATGGCCTGGTGGTTCGACGCGATAGCGGCTCTACTATGCGTATATCCTCCACTAAACGGTGTCTTCTGCCGCTGCTGAAGTTCTGAGCCTTCTCAGATGACGCCGAAGAGGTATGAGGTGTACCTTGGTGGGCCCGCCGGGGTGAGGTTTTGACGCGAGCGCGGCACGGTCACCGTGCGCAGCCGCTGTTCTGAGCGTGGGTCGATGTCTGGACTGAGAACTTGGCACAGCCTGTTTCCAGAGTCGCCGTACGGGCTGGAAATCGGGGATCGATCCATGGTGGGCCGGTCGCCGACGGTAAGGGTACTTGTGCGGGATATGATATCGAGGCGCAGTGACAATGTATAAGACCCTGGAGAAGCACGCCAAGGGTCAGCGCGCGTATTTATATTGGCGTACAGCCCTCTCGAGAACTCACAGGTGTGTGCCGACTCCCGAGGCAGGGACCCCTGAGCTTTGTGCGAGGCGATGTACCAATATAACTATACACAGGCTGTAGTTGGCCATTCAAAGGACGTCGGCCCGGTTTTGGCGATTTTAGCTCATGAGCATCGTTCTTAAACATTTTGGGGGCAGAACTGGTGTAGTGCTGCAGAGAATCAGTTTTAGTAGTCATGGAACACGCGCGAGGCACGAGGGTGGAGTCGCTGGCAGAACGGTGAATGTGCTCGCTTGTTTCGGAACGCAATACAAAGTCCATGGAGGCCATGGGGTGGGATGGTTGAAGCAACGTTGAGGGTCTCCGCCGCATGTTTCCTGCGCTCGGTTCTTCCACCGATTCGAGTCATGGCCTACCTTCCGGGTTCGAATGAAGCAGTTCGCTTGTCATCTACGGTGACTCTTGACCGTTGAAGGGTAATAGATGTGGGGCATTGACGTAACCCTAATAAAGAGGACAATGCACTTCCGGCAAGCTCTTCGCAAGGACGAGGGCGGGGAAGCGAGGAGGAGAGATGGAGGACTTACGTACAGGGCTATGCCGAGGGCGAATGCGGACCCGGAGATGCGCCGGATGTCACTGTACCTGTCAACAATGTCGTTAATCGGACGTTGTGATTCGAAAGATGTCGATGAGGACGAAGCCTACCAGCCCTTCTACACGGAAAGTGGCACTCTGTGAAGCAATCCAGAGCACGGGAAGCTGAAAAAGAGTTTGGTTTCGTTTGCGAGGGGCCGTGAAGAAGACAGAAGACCGACGGGGAAGATTGATAACTCCGTCGAGTAACGCCCAACTCCACCATACTGTGGCTGAGAAGATGGTGAGCCGAAGGGTGAAGACGTCGACACGAATTGTTGGTGTGGGTAACATTGTAATTTAATATGAAGCAGTCCACCGGGGATTGCTGTACGACTTCAATGAGATCTTGAAATACTCGGAGGACGACGCCGCGATTAGTGGAGGTCCATGTGAATGAACCTCGGGAGACGGTGCACTATACTCCAGGATGAAATACAAGCTGACTATCGAGCGCCATTTGCCGCAAAGACGCCTCGGGGAACGTTTACCGAGTCCATGAAATGCGCAGTCGCGGCGAAATTGCCATCTCCTCAGACTGCCACATGCCAAACCGCAGTCCAGTATCGTGGCCTTTGAACAGCATCCTGGACAACATGTTGTGAGGTCATGACGGTAAGGGCAGGCAGTCTGGCAGGCAATCTCCTGTCCCTGTCAATCATCTTTGCAACATTCAAAGGGAAAATAGGATGTTACATTACCCATCGTGTGTCGTTCGTAAAGTAAGGAAACGCCCAGGATCGATATCTGGCCACCTTACCATGGCAAGTATTATCTATTGACATGGACACAGCAAAGGTTTACACACAGAGGAAAAGCGCGTTGGGGGATCAATGTGTGCATAACTAGACAATGCACTGCGCCACCCAAACAGAAGCGGCAAAACGGACAACCGGAGCGACTGGCAACCATACACGCAAAGAAGTTTAAGTTATTGGTCTGCATGAGGTGGCGAGCCCTCGAGCTGACCTCCAAAGGAACGAAGCAGCGCGGCGCAGCAAGAGTCGACACGCACCGGCATCGTGCAAGGTATCAGACGCAGAAAGACTGCCCGGTGCTAGCGTTGTAGTCTGGTGGTTGTGGCATGGGCGGCCACTGGGACTACCCAGAGAGAGACCATGCTATAACCCAAGATATAAGTAGGATGCAGTGTCAAGGGACGAAAGTTGGGTGTCGTCGTCAAAAGGCTGTGAATCTGGAGCCTCGCCTCCGACAAGAGGACAATCGGAAAATGATCGCCGCTGCGCACAGAGCGGATGCGACGAAGGATGGTGGGCGGTGAGTGTCAGCGCAAGGGGTCACGGTGCTCCAATATAGTCGAAAAAGGGCGGCACCGTTGTCTCCGCCAAGAACCTGGAAGTAAGTATTGTGACGGCGGTGAATAAAAACAACAACAATAACGACCGCTTGAGAACTGTGCTCACTTCACAACACAGGCAGGCCAGAGTTGGAGTGTTTGTCATGGGGCCCATGCGATTGCGTTGAACAAAGGCCTTCTACGGCACATCCTGGGTCACAAAGGCCTTTGCAGCAGCAGGCGGCGAAGCGGTGTAAGCGCTGAGGCCCCTCAGGCAGAAATCTTGGCACTGCCATGGCAGTGCGTGGGAGAGGTGTGTTAGGCGCTTGGGTGAGTGGATTGGGCGTGACAAGTGCCGCGCACCGGCCGCACACCTCGTTCGTTTTCTGCCCAGTATAAGAGCCCGGCTTGCTAATCCCTTCCAATCCAGTCCTCCTGTGTGTCATTCTCCTCGGTTTCCGACTGCGCCTGCACTGCTCATCTCCTCTTATCTCGTAGTCCATGGATCCACAAACGACGCCCGTGCAGAGGCGTGCTACTTTCGACGTTGACAGCGCCGGCAAGTCGCAGTCCTCGCCACGCCGCAATACCACAAATACCGCGGTCCCAAGGGCGACCTCACACCCCTCCTTAGCCTCTCGTCGCTCAGAACTCATTCGCAAGCTTACCATGCCGCCGAAACCTGTGGGACAAGCTCCGCCTTTATGGCAAGGCATCAAGGCCATCGTCCTCATGTCTTGTCAGTCCTATCCATATTTTCAACGCATCCGTTGCTGAACCACCGACGTCCAGGGTTGAATGTCCTTCTTGTCTTCATCCCCGTCTCGGTATGTTTCATACATCCTGCTCTGACCTTGTTCCTCATCGTCCCCACAGTGGGCGTGTCATTTCGCATTGCCCAAGACTGACCAGAACGACACCCTCATATTCATCTGTGCGTACCTCTTTCTTCCGCCACACCTTCGATGTTGACCTTGTCCCAGTCTCGTTCCTTGCCATCATCCCTTTGGCCAAGGTAGCTCTCTCAATCATACTCTTGCCCACCCTTCGCTCATCCCGCCCGTAGCTGCTTGCGTTTGCGACTGATGAGCTCTCCATTCGTGTGGGACAAACTCTCGCCGGTCTTCTCAATGCGACACTGGTATGGAATCTCGCCCCAATACTCCTCTTCCCACCCTTACATCTGCACCTTTACAGGGCAATGCGTACGTTTTCCCATCACACCCACGCCCTCTCATGCTAACATACCCGCCCAGTGTTGAACTGATCGTAGCTGTACGTGTTTGATACTCGTCCTCCGCTCTTGATCCCTCAATTGATATCCAACCCGTCTCTAGATCATCGCACTCGTCCAATGTGAAATCCAGGTCGTCCAGTCGTCACGTATGTATCTCTCACTCACATCTCGATCGTCCGCACTCATTTGGCTCTCAATGACGTCTCGCTTCAGTTGTCGGCTCCATCTTGAGTAACCTCCGTGCGTCTATCAAACCACAATTGGCGCGCATGATCTTCGTTTACTCACGGACTCAATCCCATATGCTCTCCGTTCGGTGTTGCAGTGCTTGTACTCGGAATGTGCTTCTTCGCAGGCGGTACAAGGTTCTCAGAGCAGGGCTTCGGTGTCAGTGCGTATCTGTCTTTCGATTCCTCACTGGTGTGCTGCGCCGGTGTCGGGGCTGTGTGCACCTTACTCACGTTCCCTGCCTCCTTCTCAAAACTATTCCCGACTCGGCCGGCTCTTTGTGGCTCGGTCGCATTCGACAGGCGTTACGCAGCTCAACTCGTCCCTGTTGATAATATCCGTGATCGCTGTGCTGCTCCCGGGTGCGTTCCACTTTGCCGCCGGTGGCAATATCCCCGACGATCAGGAGTCCAAGGAAATCCTGTCCGTCAGTCACGGAGTGAGTTGGACGTGCTCGGTCGTATTGCGAATAGAAGGCTGACAGCGTCTTTTGTGAATTAGGCGGCAATCATCCTTCTGTTCAGTGCGTGTCCTTCCGTGCTTGCCTGTATCCGGATTATGCTAACGTAAAGCTTCCATTCAACTTACCATATACGAACCACTCGCTTTTTTGTGCCGCTGACCCCAGTCTACGGCGCGTACTTGGTTTTCCAGCTCTTCTCGCACAAGGATTTGTACGACGATCGTCACCCCGACATCTTCAAGTCCACCAAGTACCAGAGGAGGAAGAAGACCAAGACCAACGGTGCCGCCACCGCCGTTATCGCAACCCAGTCCGATGGGTCGACTCTTCCCTTGAACCGTATCACCAGCGGCAGCCTTACCGGTTCCCCCCCGGGATCCCCTTCGAGTGGGAATCATGAGTTGCCCCCCGACACTGAGAGCGCCCCTGTTTATCGGCCTGAATCCGAGGATGAGGAAGAGGAGATCCCTCAGATGAGCGTCGGGCTTACCATCGGGCTGCTTGTTGTCGTCACTGTGGTAAGTCCAGCTCTCCGGCCCGCTTTCCCGACGTCCCGTTTTCCAAGACAACCACCTCTAACTTGTTTCGCGACTGACAGATCGTTGCGGTTACCGCGGAATGGCTCGTCGACTCCATTGACGGTATGACGGACTCGGGGAAGATCAGCAAGGAGTTCGTCGGTTTGATTCTGCTTCCGATTGTCGGCAACGCCGCAGGTGCGTCGCCTGAGCATTATCCCCGTGTGTGGCGTTTCAGACTCATGCCACTTTGTTACCCTTCCTTTCTGCCTGTCTGTCACTCCCCTGCCATCCCGGCCCACAGAGCATGTAACGGCCGTCACCGTGTCGGTGAAGGACAAGCTCACGCTTTCGCTCGGCGTCGCAGTCGGCTCGAGTATCGTACGTTGCATTCCCCAAACACCATCCCATTTGCGACAACCCTGACGAAATCCGTGCACAGCAAATCGCGCTCTTTGTCATTCCGTTCATCATCACCCTCGGCTGGATCATCGGCAAGCCGCTCAGCCTCCTCTTCGACCCGTTCGAGTCCATCGTGCTCTTCCTGTCCGGTGCGTTCATGTTCCACGTTCACGAGACACGCGCACGTGAAGCCTGCGTGCTGACGTCCGTCTCTCCCCCCATGCAGTGCTCGTGGTCAACTACGTGGTGCAAGACGGCAAGAGGTGAGTCGACCCATCATGTTCTCATCTCCGCGCGATCCCATGGTGCGAGGCGGTGGGCGTTATCCACGCAAATGTCATCTCCGCGTTCCGCACTCCGCCGCCACTCCGTCCCGTCGCCCCCCCCCCCTCCCCCTTCCCGTCCGCGCGTTGCTGACACGTTCCCGCTTGTCCTCTTTTTCCTACGCAGCAACTGGCTAGAAGGCATGATCCTCATGTGTCTGTATGTCATCATCGCCCTCACGTTCTGGTATTACCCTGGTGCGTCCCCCATCCATGCCTTGGCCGTCCCGCCATACACTAACGGCTGTTGCATTTGCATTGTGTCGGGTCGGCAGGCGTGAACGAGATCCAGCAACTCCTCACCTGCTAAAACGTGACGACATGTATACGACACTTCTCGGACCTCCTTTAACCTATAATCCTAGTGGATCTGCACGGACATGATGGATGCATGCATGACGATCTCCGATGTATTTGATAGAATTCTCAGTAGCTAGCTCGGTCTCCACATATACCAACCAACGCAGGCGAAACTTGAATACCGCTCTCCGTATCGCTTTCTTAGTCGCTCCTTGTTTACACACCTTTCAACGCGCCACCCGTCGACTCTACATAGCTCCCTTGTCTTTACGCTTTCTCAATACCATTCGCACTCGCTCGCCGCATGATGATGACTACAATATGGTCCTTGGGTTTTGTTGTGTGGGTTGGCTACTTTAGCTGACTTAGTATATACCCTGGCTGTTGCTTAGAGCTGACGAATGTCCCAACCCTCTTGGTTGCATGCTTGCAATGTTATCGCCGGTTACAGCTCAACCTACCGTCCTTGTGTCCTGCCTCCCCTCAATCCTGTGCACGTCACGCAGAAGATTCCGATAGAAATACAACTAGGACAATAACAGAAGAAGATACAGTTGAGATAAGTAAGTCAAGGCAACAAGATGGCGCCCGTCAGCTAACCCTCAAAGCTTCGACCTAAGCGGGGTACCCGGTTTCACGAGCGTCGCCGCCGCTGCGGCGAGGACAGTCGTCTGACGTTCCTTGACCTTCGTGGCTGTAAGGTGGGAGCGATATCGTCAGGTTAGCTCCTCGAGTTTCCCACATACCACCGCCTCGTCCACATGCCAGAAGCCTCGAGAACCGAACACTCACTGAAGATGACCTTATCGCCTTCTTTCCACATTTCCGTAACAAGCGTCTCGCCCGGATATACCACACCCGCAAACCTAATACACCGGAGGCGCAGGATCAGCACTCTGGCAACCAACGACAGACGGATACGATTCGGGGTTGTGGCCACAAGCGCACAGATCCTTGGCTGGGATGTAAAAGGGGATGAGGTACGTACCGCACTTTGATGTCCTTGTACTCGCCGAAGGACTTGAGGACGTGCTTGCCGGAGATGCCCATCGAGCACAGCCCTGATACGAATAACACGATGGTGGCTTAGCGCGAAGGGATTCTGACATGTTAGGTAGATATTCACCGTGCAGGATAGGCTTGTCGAATCCACCGACCGCAGCAAAATCTGGAAGGATCTACACGGAGCAACACGGTTATAGCGGACCAGCGGAGATAAGGAGGAGCAGCGCGAAGACGTACATGGAGCGGATTTGAGTCGCCGCTCAGGCTGGGATCGTCAGGCAGTCAGCAGGCCGTACAGATTTAGGGCGATTCCGCGTCGACGAATTCTAACAGAGTGCAGTGATGCTCACCGGTATAACGCAGCCTGGACAGGCAGGGTTTTCTCCTCGACGACTGCGTCAGGTTTCCGTTTCGGAATAGCGTTCTCCGCGGATGCTGGGCCGCGGTCTGTTAGGTGGGAGGTCTTCAGCGAGTCTTGCACAGATTTCTGACAAATGAAATACACACCCTTGCCTGACCGTTTCCCGCCAAACCCACCCGAGCCACGAATGAACACCGTGGACTGGTTCTCAAAGATGACCTTGCCCGTGTGCTTGTCCTTCGTTTCGACGATGGCCGTCACTGCAGCAGCCTTGCCCTTGTCCAGAACCTCCATCAACCTGTCCCAGACCGGCCTTAGCGAGGTGCCCTTCCGTTTTACGTTACACTTCGACTCACCGAGCCTCGTTGACGAGCTCGCCACTGGTCGGGATGGGACCCTTGATGGACAAGTACTGCTCACCATGGAGAAGCTTCGCCTGTACGTCAACAGCATACAATGTGGCCAGGAATGTGATATGTGGTCAGTATCCGCCTCCAAGCGTCCCACGCCATAAAGCCACCCACAGGGTTAAAGTTCGGCAAAAAGTCAAACGATAAGCCCGCGCTCGCCTGGAACTGTGGGATGACTCCGAATGTCGGCAGAGCTGCGAACTCCTCGTGATTCTCGTACGTCCACTGCAGCTCGTCCTCGGTGGCGCCGACGCCAAGGTTGTACAGGATGACATCTCGCTCGGTATAGCTGAACTCGACAGGCTCAAGTTCCTCCCTTTTCGCCTGTGCGACCACCTCGGAATCCTCGGGGTCCGCATACGGGTGAGAGGCGGAGGAGCCGCTCGCAGCGCTTTCCTCGACGTTACCGAAGTTGTCGGCGATTTGCATGAACGCCTCCTGGGTGCTCGCAGGGTTCGTGACACGGCCGTCATCTGCGGTGCCTGTGAGCACTCTCTGGTGGCAGGCCATGGAACCGGATGTTGTACTCACTGAAGTCAGTGATGACCTTCCACTTGGCAATGATGTGTTCCGGCTGCAGAGGTTTGTTGGAAGGGAAGCCGTGCCCGCCAGTACGCTGCCAGCGGATCTGCGAGACCCATCCACCGGCAACCTGGAAGATGCCACCGGTTGTCTCGTCATTTGCGTCGCTGCTGAGGTAACCAACGACGGGAGCAATGTAGTCTTCCTTGATGGCTTCGAGGTTACCACCAGCCCTAGCAGGGAAGTCAAGGCCCAGGCGCAGGGGAACGAATTATGCATATACTCACCGACCAAGGCCTGTTGCGGCACCTGCGGAAGGAATGACAACGTTCGCGAAGATGTTGTACTTCTTTCCCTCGATTGCCAGCGTCTTGGTGAAACCAAGGAGACCAGCCTTGGCCGTAGAGTAGTTCGCAAGGCTGGGCAGTCCATCTGGGCAACTAGGTCAGCATTGTTTCAGGAGACATCCGAGAAGCCCGACTTACAAAGGCCGCCCTGCGATCCCATGGTTACAATGCGACCATACTTCTGCTTGAGGAAGATGGGCCAGAGAGCCTTGGCACACTGAACCCCCAGTCAATCGTTGAGACTAATGGAGGTATTATTCTCCCTCACCTTGTACGTAGCCCTGAGGTGGATAGCAAGAATCTCGTCCCAGTCCTTTTCTGAAAGCTTCTCAAACGCGCTCGGACGGACGACGCCGGCGTTCGCAACCAGAACGTGCGCGCCTCCGAACGCGTCCAACGCGACCTTAACGATACCCTCGCCGTCCTCCGCGGAAGTGACCGCCGCAACAGCCTTTCCACCAGCTGCGCCACAAAGCACATCAGTGTCAGCAGGAGGCTGGTTGGGCGAAGTATAAGCCCACCCTTCGTGATCTCGTCGACAATCGCCTGAGCGGCCTTGGCGTTGATGTCGTTTACGACGACGTTAGCCCCCAGACGTGCGTACAGGATAGCATATGCACGTCCGAGGGGGGAGCCAGCGCCGGTGACGATGACCGTCTTGTCGTCGAAACGAACTTCTTGTGACGCTTGAGGGTTCTCGGTGACCTTTGAGGACTCAGCAACCTTGGCCTACACGGATGTCAATACGGGTCGGTTGAGAGTTATGGAACTGCTCGCCTTGATATCAAAGTCAGGCAGATATTGAGGGCTAAAGAACAAGCTTTAGAATTGAAAAATGATCACAGGAGACATTGTCTTACTGTTCAGGGTCAGTATCGAAGTCGATGATTTGTTCCCACTTCTCCTGCACCTAGAACTGGAGTTAGAATTCTGGAGTAGGCGAAATACAATGTTGCTTACAGCAGAGGGAGTGAATGTCTTGTCCGTCTTGAACACCGCTCCCTTACTGCGCTCCCACCGGATCTCCGCAATGTAACCTGCGCCGACCTCAAAGACCCTACCGTTTGCATCGACGCCGTCTGGGTGGGTGACGGCAAGAACAAAAGGGGCGACAAACTCGGGCTACGAGGAGGAATTTAGACAGACTCTGGATTCGCCGATACCAACCAGCCCACCTTCAAGTTTGCAAGCATTTCCGGTGGCATGATCGTTTCTGTCATGGCGGAAGCAGCCATCTGAGCAGAGATGATATGTGAGGGGCAGGATGCGGTGTCATTAGAGTAGGGAAACGTACAGGAGCGACGACTATTGCCTTGATGTTGTAACGAGCACCCTCGGCAGCGAGTGCCTTGGTGAACCCAATCAAACCCATCTTGGCCGCACTGTAGTTTGCCTGTCCGAAGTTACCGTACAAGCCGGCGGCACTGGCAGTGTTCACAATACGACCGAAGCCCTGCTTCTGGAAGTGGGGCCATGCAGCCTTGGCGCAGGCATACGATCCTTTCAGGTGTACGGCCATGATCTGGTCCCACTCCTGGTCGGACATGTTCTTGAAGCTACATGACGAGGGAGGTGAAACGAGGAAGTGCGGAGGAGCGTGGATTGGACGTACCCCTTGTCCCGTAGAATACCGGCATTGTTGATGAGGATAGTGACGTTACCGAACGCGTCGAGGGCGGTCTTGATGACGGCGTCGCCATCCGTTACGGAAGAGTTGTTGACGACCGCCTTGCCTCCGGCTTTACGAGGTAAGGCAGCTCAGGTCTCTCGCGTTCCGTGTTGCAAAGATTTGACCACGCACCTTTCACGATTTCGTCCACAACCTTCTGCGCCGCCTCCTTGTTGAAGTCATTCACGACGACATTTGCCCCGCGCGACGCGAAAATCAGCGAGTAACTGCATATGACATCACCGCGTCGCCATCAGTTTGCTTGCCACAGGACTGAATGCGTACGCACGCCTTGCCGAGACCACCGCCTGCGCCGGTGACGATGATGGTGTGGCCCTTGAAGGAGAGTTGTGACATGGCAGGGATGTGTACAGCGATAGGTCGTGGACTGCGAGTGCGAGGACGGTGATGGTAGCTCGACCTCGGGCTTATACCGTCCTCGCCCGCATGTGATAATCCGGCTCGCGCCCACGTGAAACGCACAAACGAATAGACGCCCTTTCTCGTCCTGCTGACCAGTGAATAAATGCCAGTGGTATCAGGATGTCCAGGCTGCCACTGCAGGGAGTCGTAAACTCCGAGTCGGAATGCCAAGTGCCATGGAGATCCATGAGCATCCAAACATAACATCAAAGTAGAAAAATGGACCCTAAAGTTTCGCCCTAGCATCCTTTCCTAGTGCACCCTCTTTCAACAACGTCGCCCTCTCCTCTGCACTGACTCCGAGCTCAGCCAAAATCTGCTCCGTATGTCTTCCCCGTGATAGAATGGCCGACTGGGACCAGTCTGAGGACGCCGGTTGTGGTGAAAGGATGGAAGGTGTCCTCAAGAGATCCGGATGTGGATGTGGGACAGCGGCGTTGCTGGACGGAGTGGATGCCACAGCCGCCGCTTCCTCTCTCGACAGGACCGGAAGGACACACGCGTCAGTGCCTGTCGTCCGAGTCCGCGAGGCGGGTCAGCAACCTCGTTCAGCGGTTCATACGGCGCCGGAAGGAACGACAGACCATGGAACACCTTTGTCCAGAAGTCGCGAGGCTGCGAATTGAAGCCGCATTCCATGAATTTCTTCGCGCGGGGCCACGTCTGCGTGTCATACCGGACATCTTCAGACGGCCGCCATCCGTCCAGTGCAAAGTCTCCAGGCAGCGCCCCTAGGAAATGCTTGAAGAACGTTCTGCAGAACTGCGGCTCCAAACAGGCCACGGACACCCACTGTCCATCCGCGCAGGTGTAGATGTTGTAGAACGGGCATCCCCCATCGAGAAGACCTGTCCCCCTAGTCTCGCCGAAAGTAGCGAATTGGAGCTGCGAGAGGAGGAGCGGGAAAGAAGCAAGGTATCGTACGCCGGTGACCTATGCATTGGTTAGACACTTCGGTCCTGGCAAGCTCAGAGCGGTGGACGTACCATGTCTGTGTTCACAACTTGCCCAAGACCGCTGCGATTCCGTTCCATGAGCGCGAGCAAGATGCCCACGACACACGTCAAGCCACCGCCAGCAAAATCCGCAAGGATATTCAGGGGGAACGCTGGTTTGCCCTCTCCGGGAAACATCTGATAGGACAGTGTTCAGCCTGATGCATACAGAAGAAACGTTCGGACGAACAGAGAGAACCCCGCTTACTGCGAGGTAGTTCAAGTCATGACCTACAGTGTACCAAGGTCGAGACCATATATCAACTTCTCAACTCAGGGCACCTGCAGGCCGATTCGAACCTACCCGCCATATCCTTGTAAGGACCTGCACAGCTCATCAGTCAGCACTCGGACAGACAAACGCGTCTCACAAACGAGCACCCCCCTGTCCGAGGAAAGCCGACCAACCGCGCATACACAAGCTTCTCGTTCGCGCCTTTCGTCCCCGAAGCCGAGTTCCCAAGGAACGTGTCGGGCCCCAGCTCCAACCGTTCCATGACCCCTGGCCGGAACGGGTCTATCAAGACGTCTGCCTGCTCTATGAGCCTCCGGACGACCGCATGCCCGCTCCGAGTCTGTTGCATGCCGGTCAGCGAGCTTCTGTGCTCGGAAGAAGTCAAACAAAAACCTTCGGGTCGATCGCGATAGACCGCTTTCCCCTTGCCAAGATGTCCGGCGTAGGTGTGCTAGTCGCGTTGGGGCGGTCGATCCGGACGACGTCCGCCCCGAAGTCCGCCAGGATCATGCCCGCCATAGGGCCGGGCGCGAGTCCCGCGAACTATACATATTTGTCAGCCCAGGATGATGTGTGTCGAGTAGGATATGCTGTTTACCTCGATGACCTTGATCCCTGTCAGTGCACGGAGGCCGCTCGCCATGTCGTTGTATCGTTTAAGTTGCGTTCAAGTTTAGAAGTGATACTGCGGTCTGCTTACACGCCGGAGTTCTCGTGACCTACTTACGTAGGCAAGAGGTTCTCAAGTGTATTGAGTCTATAGGTACATACATCACATTGCAATCGTCCAAGGAGTCATCCAGTACTAGTATACACAGGATATATGCCATCGTGATCATCGTCCGTCGTAATATCGTGAAGTGTAACAAAATCCTATCCTACCAAGCACCGTGCATTAAAAACGTAATAAAGAACGCATCTACAAGGCTCATTATTGTATCATCGCGGCTCGCCATGAGGTCGAAAGGCGAGGAAAACCGTTGAAAGCGTTATACGTACTGGATGCAGACGGGGAGGGCTGGTATCAGGTCAGCCGGGCCTCCTTCGCCTTTTCGGCCATCTTGATGTCGTTGAGCGAAATGGACGACCGATCGCACATGCTGCGGAAGATCCCGCCAGAGACCTCGAACAGGTTCGCGGGCGTGTCGAACTCGGCGATCTGGCCTGCGTCGAGGACGCAGATGCGGTCGTAACCGATAATGGTCCGCAGCCGGTCTATCACACCAAAATAATGTCAGCATGAGCCAAGGAAAGAGGAGCGAAGAACACATACGGGCAATGCACAGGATCGTGCGGTCCTCGAACTCGCTCGCGATCGTGTCCTGGATCTTCCTGTCCGTCTCGTAGTCGACGGACGCAGTCGCCTCGTCGAGGATGAGGATCTTGCTGTCCTTGACGAGCGCACGGGCGAGAGACACCAGCGAGCGTTGTCCAATGGACAGGTTGCTACCCTCGTCCTCGATCGGGCTATCGAGCGAGAACCGGTTCACGGGCGTGTGCGATCCCGAGCCTGTCCCCTCGCCGTCGTCCTCCACGGCCTTGTTCCCCGCGTCCTCCACCAAGTACGCGCGCCTGAGCGCGTCCCACAGCCGCGCGTCGTCGTGCTCGCCAAACGGGTCGAGGTTGCTCCGCAGCGTCCCAGAGAACAGGAGCGGGTCCTGCGGGATGATCGCCAGTCCGTTGCGCAAGTCGTTGAGGCCGATCTGCGAGATGTCCACCCCATCGATGACGATCGAGCCCTCGGAGAGCTCAACAAGCCGGTACAGCGCCGTCATGATGCTGCTCTTGCCCGCGCCCGTCCGCCCGACGATGCCGATCTTCTCACCCGGCTTCACCGACATCGTCAGGCCCTTCAGGACGGCCGGGAGCTCCGGCCGGTACTTCAGCACCACGTCCTTCAACTCGATCTGGCCATCTGCAGGCCACGACGCGGGCGGCTTGTGATCCGCGATCTCGTGCGGCGCCTCCTGCTCGAGCTGCTTGGCGTAGTGCACGATGCGCTCGACGCTGTTGAAGTCGTTCTCGACCTCGGCGCTCTGGCGGACGAGCCAGCCGAACGCCTGCTGGACGGAGATGATGTACGACAGCACGAGGCCGGTCTGCGACGGCGAAATGCTGAAGCGGGTGCCGACGGCGAGGAGGGCGACGACCAAGCTGAGGAGGATGCCCATTAGGTCGAGGCGGATTCCGAGCCAGCGCTGGTTCGTGACCGTCAACCAGTACGCGCGGTTCTCGATGTCGACGCGCTTCTTGTTCTCGTCCAGGAACCGGTCCGTCTCGCCGTAAGCGCGAATGGTTGCCAGACCGGAGAGCGACTCGGAGAAGTGGCTATAGAGCGAGGACCGC
The DNA here is from genome assembly GCA_032821775.1 of Sanguinoderma infundibulare. Taxonomy (NCBI): domain Eukaryota; kingdom Fungi; phylum Basidiomycota; class Agaricomycetes; order Polyporales; family Polyporaceae; genus Sanguinoderma; species Sanguinoderma infundibulare. The sequence continues at coordinate 852,289 of JAVLRN010000012.1, read as the reverse complement.
AGAACAGCGTCGATGCGCTGGAGAAGAAGCGTCAGTGTCATTTCAAAATATCGAGGAACAATACAACACACCTTCAGCTCCCGCGCACTTGCGCGGTAGAACATCGCAGACCAGACGTACGCGATTCCAACGACGCCGACAGCGATAAGGAACCACGGGAGGACGATCGCGATCAGGATGACGGCACCCATGATGCTTGCCAGCGTCGCCACGAACATACGCATCGCGTCTCCGAGCGTGTTGTCGATGGTGTCGATATCCTTGGAGAAGCGGTTCATGATCCGGCCAAGAGGTGTTGTTTCGAAGAACGACATGGGCGCATACATGACACGGGTGATCGCGGCGCGGTGCATCGATTGTGACGCAAAGTAGGTCAACGACGCGAATGTCGCGCCCATCATGAAGAACGTCACTGCCTGAGAGATACCGAGTCCCGCGTAGATGCCCATGTAGAACCCAGCGCCAAAAGGCCATTTCCTGTGAACCAAAATGAGTCGCCAAGCACGCGGATAAAAAAGATGATACGCACGCCTCCTGCCAGTAGACCAGCCAGTACGACGACATGACCTGCGCGCCTTGAAGGAGAGCCACAGAAAGGACCAGGAGGGGTAGGATGATGTAACCCTTGCCTGCCCGGATGTACTCTATGTACACCTCGCGGCTGACAGCGCCAGTATTCCGCTCCTCGACTTGCATCAGGGCCGCGCCCTGTTTTCGCTTCTTCATCTTCTCCGCAGCCTTCTCGTCTGGCACCTCCTCCTCAGGCTCTTCCTCCTTCTCCACCTCGCTCCCCTTGCTCCCAAACTCGTTCACGAACCGTGCAAAGTCGCCGTTCGCGGCCATGAGGTCCGCGTACGTGCCGTGCTCGCCGATCTTGCCGTCGACCATGGTATAAATGTAGTCGACCTGCGGCAGGAAATGGAGCGCGTGCGTAACGAGAACGCGCGTCTTGCCCTGCGCGGCGCCAAGGAAGACGTTTTGGAAGACATGCTTTCCGACGTGGGCATCGAGCGCGGAGATCGGGTCGTCGAAGATCTGGATGTCAGCACCAACGTAGATGGCACGGCAGATGTTGATCCGCTGCTTCTGGCCACCAGAAAGCGAGATGCCCTAGAAGCAACTCGTCAGCGCTTGCTGGCCTATACACACGTACACACATAACAATAACTCACCCGTTCGCCGACTTCCGTCATGTCACCGTTAGGGAGAAGGTCGAGATCGGCCTCTAGACACGCGTCGTGGATTGCTTTCCAGTACCGCTCCTCATCGAAGGGCCGTCCGAACGTGATGTTCTCCCGAACGGTAGCGTTCTGAATCCAGGCGCTTTGCGGGCAGTATGCGACCGTGCCCTTGAAGCGAACGGTACCAGCGGTTCGGCGCATCTCGCCGATCATGCCCTGCAGCAAAGACGACTTCCCGGACCCGACAGGGCCTTCATGAGCCAAATCAAATCAGCTTCTATCGACAGGGTGGCCATGCGTTACCCAAACACTTACCAACAATGGCTGTCAGCCGCCCGTCAGGGATGGCAAGGTTCACATCCTTGAGCTTGAACGGCTCTTCCGGCTTCGCCTCGGATGGCGGCGGGACCGCCTTCTTGCTCTGCTTCTTGCCCTTCTTGTCCTTGCCGCTGGGCACATCCGGCGGAGGGCCGTCCCAAATAAACTCAGCGTTTACGATTCGGACCGCGTCGTCCAGTTTCTCGTCCTGGACCGTCGTCTCAGAAAGTGTCTCCGCCTCAAAGACGCCATATAGACGTTGCGTTGCGTTGTATGCGTCCGCGGATGCGCTCAGGGCCAGAGCTGATTTGGATGCAAGTTAGTGGGACGACGTTGCCTCGATTGCAGCAGAACAGAACTTACGCAAGAACATGAGGGGCAAGCGGAGTAACTGGAAAAGCGTGAGAGACGAGAAAATATTTGCAGGGTCGAGTGCATGACCTGTCGCCGAATAGACGACAAACGCAACGACACTAGCCAGTGCGGGCAAAGAGACCGCGATGGCGTTGTTGCCGGACCGAATAACCAGGAGAGTGCGGATGTACCTAAAGGGTGGACATGAGAACTATGCATATACGCACAGAGTTAGTGACTTACGCCATCTCCCTCCCGCGCAGTTCCGCAATGCGCTTGAGGTAGGGCACCTCCCAAGCAAAGTACTTGATGATCTTCATCGAACCCAACAGTTCCTGCAACAACTTGGCGCGCTTGTCTGTCCATGCCATGGATTTGTGGCGAAGCTTGATGAACTGCTTCATGACCACGGTCTGGATGGGCGTCATCAGGATGAAGAACGCGAAACCGGCCAGAGCGGAAGGGCCAAGGTTGACGAGCAGGATGATGAGACAGACAATCATCTGTATCGGGCCGGTCAACGCGAGCTGCAAGAAAGAACAACAGAAATCTATGCGCGAAACGTCTGTGGAGATGTGGTTCACGAGTTTGCCGTTGGTGAGCGTGGTGCGAGCGCGGGAAGTGAGCTTGAGAGAGCGGTCGTAGATAGCCGTAATGAGACCGCCGCGGAGGAGGACACCGGTGGATGCGGCGCGGTAGAAGAAGTGGTGATTGCATAGGGACGATAGCAGTTGAAGCGCGAACAAGCCAAGAGCGAGACCAATACCCTTGCCGATTGGGGGTGCCTCATTTTGACGTCCGAGCTGGTGCGCCGTGTATGATTGCGTCGCGAAGTTGATGATAGCCTGCACAGTTGGTTAGACATTTCGTGCGTGTAATGAGGTCGTGGGGGAAGCATACCTTAACGAGAAGTGGAGTGGTGACTTGAGAGACGTCTGCGACGAGCTTGAACAGACCACCGGTCCAAAACCACCATTTGATACTGTCGTTCATGGCCCACACCAGACTGGCCCTCTTCCTGCCATCCTTTTCCCTCCACTGCTTCTCCCGCTCGGCGCGAACACCTCGCAAGGACCACCAGAAACGCTTGAAGCCAGGGCTGATTTCACCGTTGGCAAGGCGCTCGTTGTACTGAGCCGCCTCCTTCTGTCGCCTCTCGAACGACTTTGTGATCTTTTCAGCGATGGCGGCAGCCGCGCGGTGGTCCTGGAGCTTGTAGAGGTCGGAGGCTTCGAGTGGGCGAGCATAGCCCAGAGACATGAGGGGCGTGATCCATTGGAACGTGAGGATGCTAAGCCATGTCGCCGTGACCTCGGGAATGATGTCTGCGTCGTCGAGCGAGGCCTTGGGAGGAGGAATCTCCTTGGGCGTGAAGAGGGCCTTGACGCTCCTGTGGATGGAAAATTATTTGTTATTAGAAGGTAATGTCAAAGTCTTCAGCGCCGTACCATCGAGACTTGTTGGCGGCCTCTGGTGAGTGCTCGTACTCGGCTTCTGTCTTCTCAAACGAGTCTTCCGTCATTAACATCGCGCGAGAGGCAGCAGAGATGACGAGCAGGCCGTTTTCGGACGACCGCAGGACCTTTAAGGGCAGCCAGTCCGAGGAACCGGAGAAGATGGCGAGTCACTGGAGAGCTGTCTGCCGGGGTGTACGTACATCCCTCCAGCCTTCACCCGAAGATGGCCACCGTCCGAGCTGCGTTCTCTCATCGAGCTGACAAACCGCCTCGGAGCAAAGGGCCGAATTTAGCCACGGCCGCGGCCTTTCGTACTGGGACTTCTTTCAGATCTCCTCCACCACTGCTCTTGTACTCCCATGTCTTTCGACAGCCTCTTCATATGCACCCGGGACAAGGTATCTTTGCTATCGACCTCACGCATTACCTAGGGCGATTAAAGTCCGAGATTACGCCGCCTTCTTGCCTCTCTCTCCGGTTCCCCTCGCAAACTCACAACCTCTGCTTGCTAATCTTGATGCCACAGCACCAGACACACCCGCGGTCGTTCAAAGGAGTCATCTCCGAGGCATTTGAATGGAGTAAACGTCCATCAAATGCAAATGCCACGCAAAATGGACCCTTCGTGTAAGCAGAGTGGCCCGGGGTCGGAGCGCCGGGATGACCTATGTAAGGACAACTCGTCATCAACTCGAACGCGTGTACGTCTCCTTCAACCGTGCCAAGGCCATCTGTGTAACACAGTTGAAGCAAAAAAGTTAATCATCTAATCCACAGCTCAAAGACACATTGACACACACACCTCATACGCGGGCTTGAGGGGCTCGACGTCCGAGTCCGCGAGCCTCAAGCGCTTCACCTTTCCCAGGTGATCAGCCTCCTTGAGCATCGTCTTGAAATACCGCGCCTGCGAAGAACGCTCGGTCAGTCCGGGCATGTTGATACGGGCGCAGTCGCGATTGTTCTCACCTCCTGCTCCTCGACCAATGTCCACGCGTCACCGGCACGACCGGCTCTCGCTGTCCGGCCGACTCGATGGACGTATTTTCTCAAGTCGATGGGGACGTCGTAGCTCACGACGTGGGAGACGTGGCTGATGTCGATCCCTCGCGAGACGAGATCCGAGCATATGAGTCTGTCAAACGGCACCCATCACTCAGCTGTTATCAACATGGCTATAGATGAGTGGAAAGACATACATCTGTATCTCCTGGTTCTTGAACTGCTCTAGGATGGACTTGCGCTCCCCAGGCGCGAGATCGCTCGAGTACGCTCGCGCCACCACCCTCTTTGCCCGCGACGCCTCACGCGCGCTCTCGAAAAACTCGAACAGCCGCACGAGGCGGGTCGTCGACTCTGCCGACTTTGTGAAAACAAGGGCATTGATGACTTCCCGTGTGTGGACGAGGTGGAACAGTGTCAGAGGCTTCACGGAAGACTCGCAGACGATCATATGTTCCTGTATCAGCCGAGTCAGTACACTGCATGCAACGAGCGAACGGAACCATACCGTCAGCGTAGCTGGCATGGTGAACTTTTCCATCACGAAATCTAGGACACCCTCCTCCTTGCTCGTCGCCGACGCCTTCTGGCTCTGCACGACAATATATTTCGGCTGGCGCAGCCCTAAGGCAGCAATCTTTGCAGGGTCTCGCGTAAGAGTGGCAGAGAAGAGGAGCTTCTGACAGGATGACTCTTTCTTTTCGTCGAAATCCGTACGAATGTACGGAACGTCCCGCAGCAAGTGAAGGAAGGCCGGGGACAAGGAGTCTGGATGCGAATGTCGTTTCGCAGCGACATCGAGCGACTCGGGCTCGTTTGGCGGGCTACTGTTAGTCTCGTCGAAAGCTCGGGGTGGTCGAGTTGCCGCAAGGACTTGAGCTAGCCAGTCTTGAAATGACTGTGCTAGCAAACGATCGGCTTCATCGATGACCTGCACGGGCATTCAGGCATGAAAATCATAAATACACGAGGTGACTCACGAGGAAGCGTAGATGTTGCAGGGAAAAGTTGGGTGTGCCATTCAGATGGTCGATCAAACGTCCTGGAGTACATATGAGGATGTCGACTTTGCTTGAGCCACCTTGTAATCTGGTTTTCAACTCAGTGAAACTTCGCAGCATGTTCGATCCAGGGACGTACTCTGAACTTCGCTCGGCTACCAGTTGCGTTTGTTCGTGTGCAAAAGAATGCTGCCCGGTCGCTGTACCTATCTGCGCCAAACGTCAATGCCAAATTCCACGATCGTCGCGCAAGTGAACTTGCCTTCAACCCACGGCCTTTCGCCACTGCTTCGAATGTTTCCCGTACCTGGACCACCAAGTCTCGTGTTGGTAGGACCACTAGTGCCCGTAATCGAGTTATCATGCGGGACGACAGGACCTAAACATGGCGCCGTATGAGTATTTGATAGTCAAGCATGTCCTAGAAAAACATACCTCTACGATGGGCAAGACATAGGCAAGCGTCTTCCCGCTTCCCGTAGGAGCAGACACGCACAGATCTTCCGGCGGATCATACGGTCGATACAGTCTCCTCGACCCCGAAGAAGACAGAAGCAGCGGCACAACAGCCGTCTGTACTATTGCAGGGGCCCCGGGGTAAGTAGTACACCGGTAGCGTACGGGACGACCAGGACAGACCAGCAAAAAGCTCCGTGATCCCCAAATCCTGCAACCTCTTCCGCATCCTTCCGCTTAGCCCTGTCCGCTCATCCTGCGCATCCGTATCTTTGACAACATCGAGCGGCACGGTGGTCGCGGGGTCGACGACCTCCGCTTCGATCAAGGCCTTGTCGAGGCCTTGTAGCGCGAGCACAGACTTGGACGGTGCCTCGGGCCTCCGAGGCTGGGGAAACGCAGGGAGGGCCACAGGGGGTGTGGGGGACCGTGCACGCGGCGAAGGGGAAGACTTCGCGGGGGGCTCGGCCTCTTCTGGACTCGGGGCGCGTTGCGCGTCGGGTTCGCCGGTGTCGGTCTTACGTCGTTTCTTGGGCCGTTCTCCGTCCTTCTGGGCGCGCTTGCCAGGGACAACGGCCTGTTGGATAGGCTGCGCTCCCGTAACCTCTGACGCACCATCGTTCTCGCTGTCACTGGACTTCGACTCGTCAGACCCGGACCCGTCCTCGTCCTCGTCTTCACCGTCATCGTGTTTCCTCCAGGAGGCACTGCCCTCGTTTCCCGGCGCGCTCCCTGCGAGTGCTTTGCGCTTTTTACGTCTGTCCTTCTTCGCCTTGAGGTACCTCTTCTTAGCCTTTGTCTTCGCCTGCGTCTCCATGGTGAGTAACGGAGTGTGTAGCACACCGATCAAGCTTATTCACCTTTGGTCCTTGGGAGGACGTTGAAGGCGCGGTTGCCGTCTGAGCCATGTCTGGATCCCGGTGCAAGGTTGAGGCAACAAAGTTACAACCTTGAGGTGCACAGATTTAGCGGTGCTGACCGAGGCGAGTATCCGCGAGCGAGTGGACGGGACTCGATAGGAACGCAGCAGCAAATGCATGGCCCAAGCAAGAAAGTTAGACGCGTGCCGTGGGCGGTCCGACGAGCCGGTCGCCTTGCAATCTCCGGTGGAGAGTAAGTCCTCGCAGCTTGCCTCCCACCCTCACCGTACCCTGGACGATGGTCGTGGAGCATCTTATTGTACTCAGTCACTTCGGCACATTACAGGGACGGAACAAGAATACGTCATCAATTAGTCATTTCGTCCGCAGGAACTCTCAGTGGTTTGTCCACCGCAGGTACCGGCGCCGGCCCTGACTTCGAGCACCTCAACGGTCCTGCCTCGACCAGAGCTCGACCCGGTGGCCCTGTCTCAGAGTGGAGATGAAGCACCCGGGCGGAGCGAAATCCATTCAGTTCGTTGACAGAGGATCTAGCTGCAGTCAGTGACACATTCATTCGCTCGCAGTGTGCGCATTCTGCCAGTCCCCTGCACATGGTGAGCCCGGCTTTGCCCTATCTGATGCATAAATCAATCATGAAAGGCTGATTGAAGCTCAAGGTCTTATACCGCCGTCGTCTGGAAATGTATGTTTTTCCTGACGAACGGTTTTAACGGCATCCGGCCATTCCATGTGGAACATAGAAATCCCCTGTCAGGTAACCGGCTTCCTTAACGTCGTTGTTTTGGTCCGCAGTAAGTTCAAGCGATGCAGACGGTCTGATCAACATGGTTGCGCTTAATACTTAATCGCCCAGCCATGCGAAACCGCGCGGGGGACGTAGGGGGACGGGAAACATTTTTCATGGCTTCTGACCCATTCCCCTTGCGCAGCTAGCTCACCGATCCGACATCCGCTGTAAATCCCAACAACGCTCACTGTGAATAACCGCACCCGTGGTCATGATCGTCTCAAGAACTTGTGACATTATAATACTCCAGCGACCGTCAATGAAGGACAGGAACATCTCCGGGCCTTCACTTTCGAATCCTTCCGCGACGGGGCCATGCGCACTCGCCCTTCCGCGACGTGTCCTACCGGAGTGAAACCCAGTTCAGCATGCCGGGTGCGGGGCGGTGAATTGCCGGGTACGTTCTTGTCTCATCTGGACTCGACGACTCAAACGCGCGTTATGTTCGTGTCTCCAGGTCATTCATTCGGCTTGTGTCAGGCGACAAATCCTAACCGGCACCGACTCGTGCTCGCTCGCGTCACAGGACCAAGGTTTGGACAGCCTTGGCCGGGCTTGAAGGTCCTGCGCCGGCGTCCGTGGATTCTTATCAACATCCCATCTTCGGCAGCCCCGGCCGCAACTGCCTTCGCCATCTGGAAACCGTATCTCGTCACCCCAAACGACGCGGCTTCTCCGGAGGACAGTCGCGCTGTCCGCGAGCGGCCACCGCGACCATGTACGCCGACTTCTCTCGTGACAAGACGTCCAATGCTGGCGTTATGTATTTCCACATTCCGCTTTGCGAGGGCGCCTTGTCGCTCCATATAAGACTTTGTGCGCAACGGCCTTGATGTCCCTATTCATACCTCATCTACCCCCGTCAGCCCGTCGACGTCCGAGGCATATCCGTCAGAACTCGTCTTGTCACTCGACTGCACCGCCTCCTGCCAGAATGTGCTGGGAAGAATGGTCAGGAATTCCACCATCTCGCGTACACTTACCCGAGCTCATTCATTCATCGCTACTCAGCTGTGGTAACCAGCACAGAGGATGCCAGGTAAGGCCGTCCCTGAACGTTTGCCGACGCTGCCCTGACGTCCGATCCCTCCCCCCTCCTCACTCCCCCGCTTTTCCTTTCCCAGCACTTCGTGATCTTGTACCACTCCGGCGAGAAGTGGGACTGTGGCTCGCCGAATTGCGGACTGAGTTCCCAGCACGCGCACAAGAACGCGCGCAATTGTCCGTGCCCGAAGGTGCGTGGTGTGTGCATGTCTGCGGATGGATGCGTGCTCGCCGAGACTGATCGACTGACGGTGGCAGACGTACCGCGAGCGGCGGAAAGTCTTGAATCTGATCCAGGCACCCTGTGATGCCTGCAAGGAAGCCGCCCTCTCGGCGCTCGTCAGGCGTCGGTGATCTTACATGCTACACCTATGCCTTTGACGGTCCCTGTGTTCTCTACGGTGCCGTGTATACGGTGGTGCCGTCCTCGGTGGATGCTAGCTCTCTAATCGTACAATGTGCCATTCGCTAATCGTATTGTTTGCTGTCCGTGCGGACTCCTATACATTGTATTCTTTTGCAACAATGGAGATTTTGATATTTAAACTCTGATTTCATGCACCGCTCTTGTGGCCAACGGACACGTCGCTCACAACATTTAGGTTGCGTTCGACTCAAGCACACTCCCTAACTGCAGCCGATTTGAGTCACCACAAAGCCTACGGTCATTTGACACAAGCCAGGGCAAGAAGCCACTCTCCGAAGCTCGCCATTCCGATGTGCCTCTGGGCGCCTCCTCGACATGTACCATGCACCGCCGAACACGACGCAACCACGATGCAGATTGGGGTAGACGGCACGCACGGGTCAGCCGCCCAGCAGGCAGATAAGTGAGATTACACGGTGCTTCTCGTGGGCAGCAGAAGATAAACCTACGATCGAGAACTCGACGGATCTCAGCTGAGGGTCCTCAGAACCGCCTTCCCCCACGCTTCAGCGGCTGCTTTGGCCCCCGGGCGGCCCCAGTTCCCTTGAGCCGCGCCAGACGCCTCTTGCGCTGCTCCTCGCTGTCTTCGTCGTCGCTCGACGAGTCGACCGCCCTCGCCTTCTTGTTCTCCTTCGGTGGCGGGAGGGGCGACGACGACGGCGGCTGCGGGGACCTCGGAGGCGGGGACTCGGGCTGATCTGGGGTGGGACGCTTCGACGGCACTGACCGGGCGGGGCTGCTGTCCCTCGCATTGGCATTCCGACGATCTTGCACGGCAGCCTGCTCCGTCCCGCTCGCGGCACCGTAGTCTTCTTCTGGCTCCTCTTCCGTGACGGAGTCCTCATCCGGTGGCGGCGGCGCCTTCTTTGCCACCTGATGCGATCCACTGGATTGACTGCGAGGGCTAGCCTGGCCACTAGAGCTCTGTAGGCGGCCACAATCAGCTTCTGGCTTGGATGGGAGTAGGATAACATACCGCTTGGTGCGCAGGAGGGGAAGAGGACAGCGCCCGGCGCAACGGAGGTTTTGAAGCGGACGGAGCTCGTGACGCAACTGGAGGAGGTGAGGGCGGTGTGAGATCCGGGGTATCGGAAGCTGCGACAATCCGAGCTGTGGATCGTCTCAGCGAGAAGCATCATGGGACTCGTACAGACAGGCGGCACACGTACGGAGGTCCGGTACGAAGTTAAACATGGCTGTTGTGCGCCGGAGCGTTGTCGCGAGGAGAGGCCGAGAAAGCGCATTCCGAACGTGCGTGTCGAGCGTGCGGCGGGCGGTCCTGCCGACCTTGTCCACGGACTGGGGCACGGCGCCGAACCAATTCAGCGGCGGACTCGGATGAGAGGGGGAAGTTGGGGCATGCATACCTTCTCCAGGTCAGCCTCGGATGTTGTGCCCAGAGGATCTGCGGAAGTGAAGGCGAGGTGGGTCATGCTGATCAGCGGGAGGATGAGGTGCTTGGAGAGGATGTCGGCTGACATCCTGGGCCCGAGCGAGAACGTCTCCCACCGCCATCGGAACGAGTCATTGCTCAGCGTGAAGGCAAAGTCCTATTGAACACGACCTCAGTGACAGTCGTCTAGAAAGTTCAGCGTGGGTGTGCGCACGGAGTAATTAGACTTGGCTAGCTCGAAGGAGAGTTCGGGAAACCCTCCGAGAGAGTGGGCTGCGGAAATCAATTCCAGGCACTTGATCCTCCACGGCTCATCTGTGTCTTCGTCCGCGAAGCTCGTAGAGTTTTGCGGGTTGCTATCGCGCCATCTCCGAGCAATCTGATTACTTGACAGGACTGTAGCATGCCTTTGAGTTTGACACAACGCATGGACACCGAAATATCGGTGAGAACGCTAACCTTCGCCCCACATGTTCTTCGTGTCTGTGATGAGAATGCAACAGCTGATGTCAACTGTAGATGAGTAGAACTTCTGTTTGTGGACGGCGTATTGGCATGAGCGTCCCGCATTCAACGCTGTGGCATGACGAACACGAACCAATAGGTAAGGTGTGGATGTCTCGCTATCCGCCTTCACAAGCCATTCTTTCGTGAGAAGGAGTTTAACATGATCCTAGGACGGGGAGCATGAGCATATGCTTTGGGCAACTTGGAGCCGGGCGGCTCACCTCGGACAGATACTCCATGCGAACACTCCTGTCTGAATGAGTAGATCTGACGTCCGACGCTCTAACAGGAGTAGACACATGGAAACCTGGTGCAACCTCTGCTTGGAAGTGCGCCGCTGCGCCGCTAGTTGGTTAGCGGCGTTGAAGCTACGGGGGCGCAAGCTGAGTGCGAGTGGGTGGCGGATAAGGCAAGGCCAGGGCCACCGCCACGCCACGCGAACCACTTGTCAACCAATCCAAAGCGTGGGAGACCTTTCCATTTCCGACGTGGCTGATCGCCAACGGGCGTCTTTCTCGTACTGCACGCTTGGCTTCCCACCCTCCATCCGACGGCTCTACCTCCACTGTATCCACTGTATGTTCAGTTTATCGCCGCACACATGCGATGCTAGAAGAAGGCGAAATTGAAGCTGTCCCCGACTCGCAATCCCATACCGTCTATGTACCCGTGAATTTATCCAACAAGACATCCGTAGACATCACGGGGGCTACTTACTCGTCTTCTATTGAATGGCCCGGCGATACAGACCCCACTCCAGAATTTCTTCCACATGGACCCTTAACAGCACACGAAACTCCCGCGGACATACCTACACCCTCAACGTCTCTGCGCCTTCTGGTCGAGCAAAGCGCTATCCTTCGTACCGAACAAAGGGTTGCTCTCCTCGACGGCTACTCGGAGATTCAAATTGGCCGCGACGTCGCTCCTGCTGGCTCAGACACTCCAAAGATCCGTCTAAAGGAGATGGAGGTGTCCAAGCTGCACGCTACAATTTACTGGGATCAGGCCCGTATGCAGTGGTCCGCCGTGGACATGGGCTCAAAACACGGCACCTTCATTCAATCCTCTGCAACCCCTCCTCCCGGGAGTTCCGCGACTCAAGGTTTGGATGAGAAGGGTATCCGGTTGTCCGCTCCGAGGGTGGCCAGCATGCCTCGGGCGCTGCACCATTTGGATCGTCTGACAATCGGCGGCACGACCTTTGTCGTCCACGTCCATGAAGACCGGACCCCATGTGCCGCATGCTCACCGCAGGGCGATGAAGAAATCCCTCTCTTTCTTCACCGCTCAGTTGACGCCGCGACCGGCTCCAGAAAACGGAAAGTCGACGTTCTGGACACGACAACCGCCCGGGATCGTGACCCAAAGAAGGCTTTAGCCATGCTCAGGCGGACTTTGCTGTCGTCCAAGGATCCGGCACCCACACCTTCTGGCTCACGCAGCCAGTACGTCGACAGGAGCGCCCGGCGTCGTGCTCTGCACCCTGATCGCTCCGCGGCCACGACCCCGGGCGCCGATCGTTCGACCCATTCTTCTCCCTCCGTTTCAACGCCGGCGACGCCTCCGCCGTCTACGCCACCACCTCCGCCGGCCCCTCTGTCTGCGACGAACATTGGTCACCGGTTGCTCCTGAAACAAGGTTGGCAACCCGGAACTGCGTTGGGGGAGGGGTCGCGCGATGATGCAGGTCTCGTGGTTCCTCTGGACCCGCCGACGACCGTGGGCCGAGCAGGGCTCGGTGCTCCGGCCCGACCAGGGAGTGCGTTGTCCTCAGCACAGGAAGGAGATTGGCGGGATGCAGGGATGAGGCGTCGATGGGCGGAAATGGGTAGTGGTCGGGACGGAGTCCAGTGACGGGACACCGATGCGTTGGGAAGCCGCCCAATGCGTACGGTGAGTTGGTCCTTCCATATACTTGGCAGAACCGGCGTGATTAAAGCTTGCAGACCTCAGGAACCGGAACGTTCAGGAACGCGTCAATTCGACTGATCCCTGAGCCCACCGCATCTCGGCATTATCGACTACGCTGAGCCATTTGCACCCGCCTTGCACCCACCCAGGCTGGGGATGGTGTACGGTAGCTGCGGGGTGGGCCCGTCATCGCGATTCACCCCGGGAATCGCGATGCCCTCGGAAGCTGCAAGCCGGGCGTGGTGTGGGAGTCGGGAGACATATGGTCTTATTCCATTCCAGATGAACCGCCGGCAGCGTAGGCAGCATGACGTTTGCGAATGTCGCTTGGTCGTTTCGTGTCCTCGAAGCTTGCTCGAAGCTAGTAGTGAGACGTAATCGAGAATGGTTGGATAGTTTGCGGGTCAAGGGATGGCCTTTCTGGGGGAAGACGTGATTATTGTGAAGACGTACTGGAGACGTACTGGGTATTGTACAAGGGCGTTCCATCAACGATAGCGACGTGATTGGACATCAGAGAATGATGGGTGTGCGTCCGATGTCGCCAGGGAACAAAGCCGGGCGTCTGGGGGTATGGGCGGGCGCTGGGACGCGTTATTTGGCCAGCTTTGGAGGTCACGTGGATACGCGAGCTTGGTCGAGGTTGAAATCGCGAAACGAACCGGGTCTTGTCGTTGCCTTGAACCAGGCTGACACCTCTGTCCTCCGACAGCCTCTTCTCCTCTCCACCACCACTCACAGCGCGTCGGGGCCATTTTCTTGCGACCCTTTCCCCCTTCGTTTCTACGTTTGATCGCCCCGACCACCTCCTCGCTGTCGCCCACTCTTCCCAACACTTTCCGTCTAGTCTTCCACCGCAGATACAACTTGTTCACCACGAGATGGCCTCCAATCTTCGTGTATGTGCTCCCCTTACCCTCCTTTTCCCCGTCGCAAATCTTCTCACCGCGGCCACGTCCCACGCAGCTTCCGATGCGAAACCGTACAGGTGCACAACGTCCCAAGAATGCCGACGAAAATGCCATGAGCCGACACATCCGACAGGCGTCCGGCATTGCGCTCGCAGGAGTGTCCAAAGTGCCAGCAGGCCACACCGTCAAGAACGGCGTCCAGCGCCCTGTCCTCACAGAAGTGACAACCACAGCCGTTAACCGTACTGGCAAGGTTCGTCTCTTCAACCACCTCACTCCTCGCATTCCATCCCCCTCTGGGCGCGGAGATCCCTCCTGCATGCGTCCTTCGTGGATCATGGAGCCGAAGTGACGTGGTGTGGCCACATCGGTCGTCGTCGAGCTTTGCTGTCTACATGCGCAATCGACCGCCCACATATGGTCCTTACGGTGGGCGCTAGACGCGTCAGCGCGTTTGGGAGGCTTCACCGCGTGATCGCGATGTTTGCCACTTTCGTCATAGCCTCTCCGTCGTCGCGGCACATCGACAACGCCAACCCCGTACAATTCTTGGACGATCGGGGCGTCGTGAGCTTCCTCTCGCCAATTTTGCGTCGATCTTGGTGATCAACCGTTGTGGACTTGATCTCTTGACGCAATCAGTCTTCGCGCGCCCACGTCAAGCGCGCTTATTAATGCTGGCGTTGTTCGGATCGCAATTCGTCGTGTTCCTTCTACGGCAGGGCAACCTACGCATACTGAACACGACTTTGTTTCCATCGGTTAGGACGGTAATGGCAAGTTTACTGGCAAGGAGAAGGAGACCGTTGAGACTGGTCTCAAGCGTACTCGTTCTGCCTCCCTCGCTGCTGCAACAGGCCCACAGCGAGTGCCTCTAGGTCCTGGCAAGCTCCCTGCCGCCGCCGCCGCCTCCCAACTTCAAGCACGCGTTCCCTCCGCGCGCGTTTACCGACCCCAGGTCCCTCTCCCTTCATCCCGTCGTATCGTCATCCCTCAAGATCCCCCAGCGCACGTCCTCGTCCCCGATGTTATTATCAGCCATGAAGATGAGATGGAGGTTGAGGAGCACGCCGTCACCAGCATTGTGGATCAGTACGCTGCGGACGATGCGGAACTCACCGAGCTGAGCGATCGGGAAGAGGACCTGCAGCAAGAGGAGGATGAGGGCGAGGACGAGCAGCCCGTAGCGAAGCGGCCGAGGGTATGGCCCGAGGTTTCGACAGGGCGGGCACAGCGTTACAGGCGCGAGTTGGACGAGATCAAGGAGCACTTCCACGACGAGGTCGACGAGTTCGACACCACGATGGTCTCGGAGTACGCGGAAGATATCTTTGAGTACATGCAGGACCTCGAGGTTGGTACCGTCGTTGCAGCCGCCGCCGTTTTCCAGTGCTAACTTGCCCTGTAGGAGGACGTGATGCCTGATCCGGACTACATGTCTGGTCAGACGGAACTCAACTGGCAGATGCGACAGACCTTGGTGGACTGGTTACTCCAGGTTCACTTACGCTACCACCTGCTTCCCGAGACCCTCTGGATCGCCATCAACATCGTCGACCGCTTCTTGACAAAACGTGTCGTCTCTATGTTGAAGCTACAGCTCGTCGGCGTCACCGCTATGTTCATTGCGGCGAAATACGAGGAGATCCTCGCGCCTTCAGTGGAGGAGTTCGTCTTCATGACCGAGCGCGGCTACACCAAGGAGGAGATCCTGAAGGGCGAACGCATCATGCTCCAGACACTTGACTTCAAGGTCAGCCATTACTGCTCACCGTATAGCTGGATGCGCAAAATCAGCAAAGCGGACGACTACGACCTCCAGACGCGGACGCTAAGCAAGTTCCTTACCGAGGTGACGCTCCTCGACTACCGGTTCCTGCGCGTAAAGCCCAGTCTGGTCGCAGCAATTGGCATGTACACGGCGAGGAGGATGTTGGGGGGTGACTGGGTGCGTTTTCTCTCTCGCGTGTCACGATTTATATGCTGCCGCGCACAATGCGGTGAACACGTTCACATCACGCCTTTGTCCGCCGTTTTCGTCGTTCTCTCACACGTGACGTGATAGTTTCTGACACCTTTCCTTTTTCAGAACGAGTCGTTCACGTATTACTCCGGGTTCACCGAGGAGCACATACTGCCTGGCCACAAGCTGCTCATCGAGAAGCTCACCGAAGACGGCTTCTGTGAACAGCACGTTTGCAAGAAGTACGCGACGAAGAAGTTCCTGAAAGCTTCGCTGTACGCGGTCGAATGGGCGCAACTGCACCTGCACGAGACCCTCGGCGAGGAGATGGGCGTCGAATAGACGCCTCCACGGCCGTCTTCGCCTATGGCCTCGTATATGCAGCATATGCCCATGTTGTATGCCCTCGCCCGTTGCCGTCACTCCTGTGCCATCAGTACACCCGCCCGCCCGTGGTCGTAATCGCCCTGTCAATGCCCATGCCTATTCGCCCTCTCCCTTGCACGCTACACCGCCGTCATGATCTAGCTCGATTTCTGGTGCATCTCCCATTCTCATTTCCATCATATTTCCAAGTCGTCTGCATCTCATCATCACCCCACAAGTGTTTGATTATTATCATCTATCATCGTCCACTGCCTACACGTCCTGTCCGTCCACTTGGCATGTCATCGTTATGTTTGTCATCAAGCTTGCTCTCATTCCGCTCCGCTCTCGGTTCGACCGCCTACAGCCCCGGCCCTAACGCACCAGCCATGACGAACACTTATGCCTGGTGCCTTGTCGTGCGGCCATGCGTTTTATCTCTCGCCTCTCATCTCCGTCTTCCGGCCTCTCTCGTTTGTCACGACCCCATCACGAGCACGCCGCTCGTCGTATCGCACGCTATCCGTGTATGCGGACGTGCGTGCGAATCACAGCAGTTCTCATCTCATCGCGCCCTTCGCCCTTGTTTGTCCTGGACCTCGTATGCATACGCCTACGTATGGTCACGACTCGCTTTGTCGACTATGCCTCTCGCCAGCTCGCTTCGTCAATCACCACCAATACATTCGTCACTTGTATCATAAGTTATCTTCATCCCCGCTCCCGTTCGATCCTCTTCGCACTCGCACTTGCTTTCGATTTGCATGCTCGACATGGACTGCGCCTCTCACTCGTTTTTCTTCGCGCCGTCTTGTCGAGAATAGGGTTCTCATCAGACACTCGCCTGCATCCTTGTGTTATTACTATTCCTATTATCCGATCCAACTCCGTCGTTTGCATCAGTCTGTTTTCTCCTCGTTGGACCCTCGATTTACAATCCACTCTACTACTTCTACAGCAACACGCACAATCCTCTTACAGGACGTTCTACCCGTATTTGCCCGCTCGCGATTTGGCTGCGCATTACACCCCCGCGCGGCGAGCGGATTTTAACTCGTTTGACGTTGACTTGTTTTTTTTTGCAACACATCCTCCTTCGTCGTCGTTCTTCACGAAGGCTCTTTGGTGGTCACAGTGGGCTAGCTAGCGCTCCCTCCGGGGCGGGTATACGTACAAGGACCTTGTACATGTATATCTGCGCTGGGCGCCCCTAGAACTGTTGATTCGGTGTTATTTATCAAAAGTATCTCATTGGTCTCTCATCCTCTGCAGCCCTTTGTGCGTGAAATCGCTGGTCAGAAGCCGAGGACAAACGCTGTCGGGGAGACCGAGGCCGCTGGATTGGGATGCGAAGACGGTTATTTCACGTGGGAAAAGGCGCCAGGGAGGGGAATTGAGAATTCACATGGGGGCGGGACGGCGGTGACGCACTGTGGCCACCGAGCCGACGACTCGGACAACGCTCACCGGCCAAGCGCCGTCCTGCGTCTCCCCTTCGCGCGTGATTGTGCCAGGTGCATTCCGCCGTGTATATCTCCAGCCGCCTCTTGACTCTGGTCGACCATCTCTTGTTCCCGCTCGCGCCGGCACGCATCTGTTCGACATGGCATCCAAAGAGTTGAAGAAGTTCTCGCGCGAGGAGGTTGAGAAGGTGCGTTGGTTGCTGCCGTTGTCAGTGCTTGAGAATGCGGGGCTTACCTGTCGACGCTTCACAGCACAACACGGAGGAAAGTCTGGTGAGTCTGTCGCCTTGCGCCTTGAGGGGTTCTTGCGGCGTCCCGTGCTCATGGGGGAACGATAGTGGATCATCATCGACGGACGGGTCTTCGATGTGACGCGCTTCAGGAACCTCCACCCCGGAGGACCGACCGTGTTCTTTGACGAGGGCATCCGTGCGTCTTCACTCGCTTTGCTCTCAGTTCGAGGGTTTTGACTTTTCTTTGTGCCGCATGCAGCTGGAGGAGATGCGACGGAGGCGTTCTTCGGTCTGCACCGTTTCGACGTCCTGGAGAAGCCCCAATACCAGCGGCTGCAGATTGGCATGATTGAGGGCGAGGAGCCGACCATCCTGGGCGGCCACATGCCCGGCAAGATCAGCAAGGTCCCGTACGGCGAGCCGTCCTGGTTGGCAGAGGGCTACCACAGCCCATACTTCAAGGAGGTGCGTCCCCATCTCCCGTCGTCTCTGTACCGGAAACCGTCGGAGCTTGGGTTTCTGACGCACGTGCGACACAGAGCCACAGAAAGCTGCACAAGGCCGTCCGCGAGTTCGTGGACAACATCGTTTACCCCGATGCTCAGGAGCGCGAGCTGGACGGCAAGCGCCCGAGCCAGAGCGTCCTCGACAAAATGGCGTAAGTAACCCCGATCCGTCGTGCAGAGGAAATTGGCTGACGCGCCGTGAAGCGAGGTTGAGCTGCATGCTATGCGTATGGGTCCGGGTAAGCACCTTAAAGGCCGGACGCTGATGGGCGGAATCGTCAAGCCGGAGGAGGTCAGGTCTTGTCATGTTGAGCGCATCGCAACCTCTATTGACCTCGCGCTGTTGCAGTTTGACTACTTCCACGAACTCATCATCAACCAAGAAATCGCGCGTTGCGGTGCGCGGGGCTACGGCGATGGTCTAATGGCCGGATGCGTCATCGGTCTGCCGCCAGTGCTCAACTTCGGCTCGCCCGAGCTGAAGGCGCGTGTCGTACCGGAGGTTCTGAGCGCGAAGAAATTCATCTGCTTGGCGATATCAGAAGCATACGCTGGTTCGGACGTCTTTGGTCTCCAGACGACCGCGACCAAGACCGAGGACGGCAAACACTGGATCATCACTGGTACGAAGAAGTGGATTACGAACGGAACGTTCGCGGACTAGTACGTAGGTCTTCACGCATGAGCGATGCTTGCGCTGACCCCCATGCAGCTTCACGGTCGGTTGCAAGACCGAGGATGGCTTCACTGTCATCCTTGTCGAGCGTCAGGAGGGCGTGGACACGAAGGCCATCAAGACATCGTATTCGGCCGCGGCTGGCACTGCGTATGTCACCTTCAACAAGGTCAAGGTTCCCGTCGAGAACACGCTTGGCGAGGAGGGTGGAGGGATTTTCGTCATGCTCTCCAACTTCAACCACGAGCGTTGGGTCATGTGTTGCACGTCGGCGCGGAGCCAGCGTCTGGTCACGGAGGAGTGTCTGAAGTGGGTGAACCAGCGGAAGGCGTTCGGCAAGCCGCTGCACTCGCTCGCGATTGTGCGGGGAAAGCTGGCGGCGATGATCCAGCGGACGGAGGCCGTGCAGAATTGGCTGGAGAACATCACCTACCAGATGTGCAATATGGTTAGTGGCTTGGGTTTTACTTCGTAGGTGTCTGCTGGGTTGCTCACCGATGATCACGCATACAGTCATACAAGGAACAGGCATCAAAGCTTGCTGGTCCTATTGCGTTCCTCAAGTCATACAGCACGCAATCGGCACAACTCACTGCTGCGGACGCCGTCCAGGTCTTTGGTGGACGTGGGATCACGCAGACTGGCATGGGTCGTTTCGTCGAACATGTGAGGATTGAAAGTTCTCGGGTCAAAAAACCTACTCACGAACCCTCTCTATCTAGTACCACCGCACGGTCACCTTCGATGCGCTTCTGGGTGGTGCAGAGGATGTGCTCTCCGACCTTGGCGTCCGTCAAGCAATGCGGTCGATGCCCAAGAACACGAAGTTGTGATCCATCTTGCCGGTGTTTTGGATATTTTGGGCTTTGAGAGAACTATTTGCATATACGCACGCCATTGCACTTTGTATCGCTAGTCATTTTCGCACGCCGTGCTCGATGCGCATGTACCTAAGTTTTATTCCTAATATCATGTCCATCTACCTTGGTTGGCTGAGTTGGACGCCATGCCAATTGGGGGGATTGCGCCCGACTAGGGCACATCCCTGGCATTGCCTCCTCCCTCGCCATCCCAAGCGAGGGCTGCCATCCGTATCAGGCACTACGCCAACATCTCAGCTCAGGATACCACCTCCCCCTCTCCACGGCCATGACACCGTTTGGGAAGAACGACTGTCTGGGAAACCCCGGATTTGCATGATTAAGAGCCACTTCCTCTTCTGTATTCTTGTATGGATTGGCTTCGAGCTTGCGAGCAGACGACGGGGGAAAGGCTGTACCGCTTGAGCTCTTGGCAAATTACGCTCCGGGAGGGGCTCTGCTGCGCTGGATAGACACCATGGAATAGGAGGCAAGCAGACCTGAAGACTGTACTGGAAGACAAATGCAAGTTGCGAGGCGGAATTCGAAGCTAGTTGGTGGGACAGTGGGGCGCTTCCCATGGCTGTGGCTCAAGCGCTCAATGACGGACGTTGATGAGAGACAGTGGAGACACAGGATCCCGCTGACGTCCACACGATAACGAATGCCCGAGACCGCGCATCGTTTTTGACCTCTCAGCAAGGTCTCTAAATCCTCACAACCCTCTCCTCGCATGCGCACGCGTGTAACACTTCTCCGAACCGTGTCGCATTGTGCCCACACCCCAGGACAGTCCACGAACATGGCCAACCTCAAGCGCGTCCCGATTTCAGTCCTCCCGCTCCCGCCGCCATCCCACTCGCTCATCCACGCGCTCACTCCGGACCCGCATACACCTACACCAGCGGCATGGCGCGACGTCCGTGCGGAACGGCCGAGCCTGCAGCGCCGCGCGCGCCTTCTCGCGCCCTCGGCGCACTTCTCGTACGTCGCCCCGTGCCCTCTGTCGTTCCCGTTCCGGGTGGAGTACCCCGAGCAGGTGAAGGAGGACAATCCAGAAGACCCGGAGGCGCAAGGACGGGCGCAGGTAGCGGCGGTCGAGCGGTGGCTCGTCGAGCGGGAAGCGTTGCGCGAGGTCGTCAGGAAGGAGGGGCTGGAGGGGGACGGGAGGCTGAGGAAGTACGTGGCGGAGAAGAGGGACGAGGAGCGCGTGCTGATCGGGCTGGCGGAGACGGGCTGGAGGGATTGTGTGCCTCGGTTGGACGTTGGGGACGCGTTTGAACTGCTGGGCGTGCCGTCGCTCACGGTCCCGCCTGGGCAGGGCGTGCATGACGGTGCTGACGGGGACGCGAAGCAAGGCGGGGCAAGCGAGGAGGCGGTTGCGGCGCGGGAGGAGCTCGTGGATGTGCTCAGCGGGAACGCGCTGCTTGTGAACGCAGAGGGCGAGGACGCGAGGAAGTGGTGGGCTCCGTGGTCGCTGAGGTATAGCGGGCATCAGTTCGGGACTTGGGCGGGGCAGCTTGGGGATGGACGCGCGATCTCTCTTCGTGAGTGCTCTCTGCTCAGTGCTCTCTGCGGTTAGTTGATGTGGAAATACTGACCCGACGCGAACTGTCTGGTAGTGGCCACGCCCCATCCCGATGACCCGGAGACCACCTATGAACTTCAGTTGAAGGGTGCAGGGCGCACACCCTTCTCGCGCATGGCGGACGGCCTCGCCGTGCTCCGCTCGTCGATACGCGAGTTCCTCTGCTCTGAAGGTCCGCGTTCGCCATCCGAGCAGTGTGGTCCGTTTGTATGTAATTCTGATGCATGTCCCGCATTTTACCAGCGATGCACGCGCTGGGCATCCCAACCACGCGCTCCCTCTCCCTCATCTCTCTGCCGAAGTTGCCCGTAGAGCGCGAACGCATCGAGTCCGCGTGCGTCCTCACTCGCGTCGCGCCCTCCTTCATCCGCATCGGCTCCTTCGAGGCCCTGAACCCCCCAGCGCAGCTCTTCTTCCTCGGCGGCGGCCAGCAAGAAGCCGACCTCGACGCGTTGCGCGTTCTCGGCGAATGGGTTGCGCGCCGCGTTCTCCGGCTTCCTGATGTAAAGTGGCGGGGAGACGAAGGCGTCGAGGGTCTTGGGGACGCGTGGGGAGCGAAGTTGGTGCTGGAGGTCGCAAGGAGGAACGCGAAGATGGTCGCGGGGTGGCAGGCGTATGGATTTATGCACGGAGTCATCAATACCGACAAGTAAGTGCGTCTCGATCCTGTCTATCAACGGCATATTAACGTGATGTTTTCAAATCTCTTGAACAGCGTATCAGTCCTAGGTCTGACCATCGACTATGGTGAGTTCGGACATACTCTTCGTGTGGCAGCTGCCGACGAGAGCCGATTGTTCAGGACCCTACGCATTTATGGACGTGTTCGACCCCTGGCATATATGCAATCATTCCGACCAGGAAGGACGGTATGCGTACAAGGTGCGAGATCGACCCTCAAGCCTGCTCTTCGACTGCGTTACTGAGTGTCCTTCTTCTAGTATCAGCCCGGAATGATGTAAGTGTCCCTGTAAATGCTTGCGACCACGGCCTTGACGGACTGTGGCAGCATATATGCATTGCGAGCACTTTTGAACGCATTGTCCCCTCTCATCGGGGCCGAAGACGAGCTCGGCGGCAAAGCGGTGTCAGCCGGCTGGGCGGACAACGCCTCCAAAGAGCAAGTCCAAGAATGGAGTCAGAGAGGTACCGAGCTCGTCAAGGAGGAGATGGAACGCGTCGCGGAGGAGGCCTGTGCCGTAGAGTACGGCCGCCTCATGCACCGCGTACGTCCCACGTGTAAACAGCGCATCTGGAGCTTCAACTGACGGCCTTGTGGGTTGCACAGCGGCTCGGACTCCGCCGGATCGACAAGGACGACGAGTCGACGTTCGCCCGCCCGCTGCTCGCGATCTTGACGGACCACAAGCTCGACTTCCACGGGACGTTCCGCCGTCTGTGCGCCTTCGAGCCGTCGATCGTGTCCTCGGACGAGAGCCTCCGGGTGTTTGTCGAGAGCGTCCTCGAGCATTCCGCGGAGACGGGCAGGCTCGACCGCGTCCGCGCGCAGGCCGACTGGCACGATTGGTTGAAGAAGTACGCGGCGCGCATCGAGAGCGAGCGCGACCTGTGGGACGGCGGGGACGACAACGTCGATGTTCATGTGGCTCGGGAGAGGGAGATGAAGGGGGCAAACCCGCGCTTCGTGCTCAGACAGTGGCTCCTTGAAGAGGTCATCAAGAAGGTCGAGACGGACGCGGAGAGTGGAAAGCGGGTGCTCGCGAAGGTGCTGCAGGTGAGCGAATGGATCTTCGTTGTCGATCTTGAGCCTGTGTGAATTGATTGTGCGAATAGATGGCTTGCAAGCCGTTCGAGCCATGGGGGGCCGAAGGTGTCGAGGACGACAGCGGATTGGATGCGGAGGTCAGGGAGGAGAGGAGGTATTGCAGCATGGGAGAGCCGAAGCTCCTTGGCTTCCAGTGCAGCTGTTCTAGTTAGAGCCTCGCTATACCTTCCAACGTTTACACGTATACTTCCATGTCACCTTCATGGACCGCTGTTGCAAACACAGACACGGTTGACATTGAAAATGCAAAAATACAAATACAGCGCATTCGACGGACGAGATGATGCTCTACATTGGTTGTACAAGAGAACTCTACTGAGATATGCTGGACTGGGTGGACGATTTGCATGTTGAGCGAATACAGTTCGGCACCGAGATGAAGAGACCAGACGGGAACGGTGACAAACGCAGCGGACTTCAGCCCATTGGGGCAATCGCGGGGATCCGGTAGTGGGCGGCCTATACGGGGAGCTGTTCAAATGAACGGCATCCGCAGCTTCATATGGTCGTGCACGTTCCGAAACTTGACGGCGAGCTTCCACTGCTCCAGGTCCAGCTCGGTGCGGTTCGCCGTGCTCTCCGACGCGGTGTCGCTCAAGGCTGCGCCGGCTTCGCAGAGGAAGGGCAGGCGAGCGCATAGGCGCTACAAGGCGGAGCCAAAATCAGTAAGCATATATCTCACGATGAGCAGAGGGGAGAGAGAGGCGATAAATGACATACATCGGCATCTAGGAGACGGCGACATGGTCAGCTGTGTCTCAATTGATTGATCAGGGAATGGACCTCAAACGTACAGTAGACGGGCGCCGGGATTGACACCGACCGCGTCGCGCTTGCGTACTGGTGGCACAGGTGGAACGTGAGCGTCTGAATGCTGAGCGAGGCGAGTGTCAGCGCTGGTACGGAAATCCGGTAGCTTAAAAACATTACTTCGGGATTCGTATAGACGCTTCATTCGCCAACACGATGTAGTGGGCTGGCCGACTCGCTACATGAGCACGTTCGGCGGTGAGCACGAGAACGCAGATGGAACACAAATGGACATACTTCCCAACAGACCCGCGTGCGACTGGAGATAGAAATCCGGCCAGTTTGGGTTCGTGATGCTGTCGTCGACCAGCAACCCCGCGGGGCAGTTTCCAGAATGGTCCCGGTCGTCTGGGCTGCAGGTTGGTTAGCATGCGATCTTCTCTGGAAGATTCCCAGAAGCGAGGACGAACTTTTTTGCAAAGAATCGGACGTGGTGCCTGTGCGCAACGTCAGCCTCGTCATGCATCAGTCCAACGTCCGACGGTGACATACCTCTTGCCCACCACGATGAACAGGATCTTTGGGTGCAGTTTCTCCGACATACCACTCATTGCGAATGCCTCTGTGTACCGGTGAATTAAACGAGTCAAATTTGTTGCGGGTTGTGGCGCTCACTCTTGATCTTCGGAATTTCCTCCTGTGCAACCTTCTCGAACTCTCCTTCGCTGACTCCATCTCGGTAAAAGACGAGATGACCGGGAGGCTGATCGGGAAGCCCGTGCTGATGCCGCCACTGCCGATAATCCCACAGAGCTCCCTGCGAACCGGTCAGGTTCAAGTTAGCCAACTCAAAGCAGCACGCGCGCAGCTCAGACTGTACGCACTGCGACCATCTGCTCGAGATCTTGGATCAGCTCCAGACGAGGCTGTTGAACAGAAGAATATGAAGTCATATAGCTGGCCTCGGGGTCAAGAGACGCAACGAGCCCGGTCATCGAAGGGCGGTTGGTGACACCAGGACCGGGATGTCCTACGTCTGCACCTGTTTCGCATGGCGCTCAGTAGAAGCAGTCATCATGGCGGGCTGAGGACTTGCCAATGATCATTGCGTTCTGCAGGAAACCACTGACGCCCTGGTTCTTGATCACCGAATTCACCCCGCCCAAGCGGGAATTGATCCTATGACGATCACAATATCAGCCGTTGTCCATTGAGAATAGGTAACTGCGCACTTTAGGGCGACGTTGCAACAATACTGATCATTTGCACGCTGCAACTTCCCCGCCTGCTGCACAGTCGTCAGCACGACGTGCTTGACAATTGCGGTCGACGTCACATACCACGCACTGAGTCGAGATGCGCCGCCTGCAATCACCCCAGTGTTTGATAGCTTGGTGGACTTCTACCGAATGCTCCGGGAGAATGCATAGAACAAGCTGTGGGTCCACATGGGGTCTATGCTCCTCAATAATCTGGATTGTGTCAGTACCGGAGCATGCCTGGCAACCTGATCTCGTGGCTCACCTTCTTAGGATCGCTCGGGTTACCAAAGAAGATAAGTGGTTCCTCATTCAGAACCTCTGTAAACGAAATCTCATGAGTATCACTCACAAGGTTTCAGTATCACAAAACGTACGCATGCCTATCGATAACTTTGATGTTAGCACGAACACTCGTTTAGAGACACAAGGTATGACATATACGCACCAAGATTTTTGAAGTTATCAACAAGTTTTTTAATGAATCGCTGAACTTCGGAGGTGTTCATCCGAGTCTCGTAGACAACGACCATCCAAGACCCCAGTGTACTGGGCTTGTAGAGTTGCCGTCCTATCATGTTCCATGCACCAGTCTTGTGTCTGAGTGTCTTTGCATCACGTCGTCAGGATTCATCATGAATAGGAAAGCGTGCTACAAGGGCCTACCACTGTGTCCTGATCACGACCATACTTGATCAGAGGAGGAGCGACGACCTTCCCCTTGATCTCCATTGGCTGAGTGCTGACGGCGATTCCAGCCTCCTTCATGTAGTCCGAGTCACTATAGTTGAAAAGCTAAACTCGCGATGAGCACCCGATGAGATTTAATTGAGCGGTCACATACACCGCCGCTCACGGCCGAGGTAATGTCAGACAACCGCTCGTCGGGCTTCTGGGTTGCAAACTTGAGGAAATCCTTCTGGACCTCAGGAGGGATCTGCCGGCGGAAGACCTGACCCGGCCTCACTTCACAAAACTCAGCGGGTACGATCGCCGTCTTGCCGATCTTGACGCCAACGATGGATGGGTATCTGACCGGTACACTGTACTTCGTCTCAAAGTGACGCTGAAATGGAAGGGAGACTTCATGAGCGTGGCGGACCAGGGTGTGCGAAAGGAACAGACCTTAACCGTCCAGCGCTCGTTCTCCTTGTCGAACTCCTGCATCCCAGCCTCAATGACCAGGTCAGAAATTGGACGTGGGCGGCCAACCGGGCGCATGTTTGGCGCGACCCTGACGGAGATGATGACACCTTTGAGGAACCGGGATAGCTGCCTGAACCTTGGCTGCGAAAGGTTTTGCAGCTCACGCGCATCCCTCAGTCTGAGGTGGTTCATCATGGTGGTGATGAGTGGACCTGGGGTGTAGCTGCGCGTGGAAGTGTCAGGATGGGCAGCATAGACGGCGTGTGGGCGGACATACACCAGTGCATGCGAGATGTCAACGTTGATAAGCAACCGACCGAGTGTCGGGCGGACGCTCCTATGGCATGGGGCGTCAATGTGCGTTGATGGTGAATGCCACGGCGGAAGAAGCTTACTGGAAATAACCTCGCCAAGCTGATAGGCCAAGCTGGAGAGATTTGGAGTTATCGGAGACGTAAAATGACCGTGCGTCCGCCGGAAACCCGTGCCGGATGTTGGGTGCCTGGCGGACGATCAATTGCAGGAGGTTTAGTGACTTGAGGTGCAAGTCACTGGAGTCGTGGGGTTGCCTCCTCTGGGTCAAGAGCTTCACAGCTCTGTGGTGGATGTTCAGACGAAGTGATGGATGGTCCAGGAATATACGCACTCGGCATTGATTGTCGAAACCCTCTTGATGTAGACCTTGTGCGTTGGGGCCTCCTTCCGCGGGTTCATACGCACCGGGAACTATCGGATGGAGGGGGATGAGCTCGACAAGGAGATATAACTGGACAGGCGACACTTACCTCTTGGGCAGGTATGTCGCGCTTGGAATACATACTCTTCCTTCCATCATACACGGGTCGTGGGTTGAAGAGCGCGGCGTTGTCGGACTGGAGTCGATCGATAATCTCGTAGTTTTGACGTTTCGTCTTGCACTCGGGTTCTATGACTGAACGTGGTATGTGAGGGTTGGCACGTCAGCGCCTCAGCATGTCGAGTTCATCGTATTTACCGACTGAAAACCGCCTGTCAGGAACGCGCCAAAATGCTAATAGTGGAACGCAGCTTACTGTCAAACTGGAAATAAACGACGGACTCTGAGGGTGTGCGCGTAATCTCGTACGAGTTGGTGAACACAGGGATAACATAACCCTCCATGGCCTGTATGAAGAATAAGATAAGTGTGCCAGGTGTACGCATGCAAGACATTGACCGACCTACTATTGAGCAGGACGATAGAGACCGAGGCACAACGGACGAGGAGGTCAGGGAGGAGGACGGACTCGGAATCGAGGCGGTTGATGTCGCCGCTGCGATGTGTGTGGATTATATAGCATTTTGGGGCTTCTAAAACCGAACACTGTCACGACTGGATCGAGCTGGGATGGCGTCGTGACTCGTTGGGTCGAGGTTCGAGGTAAGCACGGCTCAAAGAAAGACGCGACGCGGTTTCGGACTGAATCTGATGCATGATCTTCGGCGTCTCTCTGGCTGCTTCGCAGGTCGTTCGACTCGGACTCGGACTCTACCCATCGCCCTCTCTCGCACACCTCTTCCCCCTTCTTCCCCTCGGTCCATCTTCACTCTGCACTATTCTATCATTCACATCATCAAGCTCCAGATTTTCTGCATTCTGGGGTGGTAGCTTCAAATCCGATCAACCTTGCATCGCGAGTGTGCGGCTCAGTCGATCTACTTACCGCAGCACTCCTGTACGGCAGCTGGAGCACAGTGCAGCACTGACGGGGGTGCGATCGCCAATCACCATTCCGTAATTTGAAACCATAATCTTCTTGCTATCCTTTCATCGCACTAGACCGCGGTTCTGGCCATGCCGCAATTAGGCACGCTTGAAGGTAACCAACTTCCAGACGCAGAGTAGCGTGTACACTGCTGCTGCGAGCTCGCGGTGCCCTCAATCTGTTTTGTTCTCTTGCACATCAGCAGCATAGACGTTTCTTTGGCTTCCGAGTCCGAGTCCGAGTCGAACTGCTCTGAGAAGGTGCGTCCCCGTGGATATGCTGCCCTGTAGCCCTGATTTCTCTACCACGTAGCAAAGAAAGGGAGATGCTGCCAAATTATTCTGCGCGAGATGCCAGTGTCATACATGTGCAGGAAGCACACATGCAGCTCAACTCCGTGCTCTGTAAACTAGTGAGCATCTTTCTTACTGGTGCCTCGGCCGCGGACCATACTGCCTTTACTGGCGATTCTGCTTGAGCGCGGCATTACGCGCCTTAAAGTGACCCGTTTAGACAATTATGTCGCGTTCGTAATTATGAATTGATTTCCCGGAAGCTAGAACACCTCTTCAATCGCTCGCAACTCGAGCACGCGCTCTGGCTTGATACTGGTCAAACATATGCCACAACGAAGTGACTCGCGGTAACCAGGTACAACATTGAGCTACGGTACTGTCACTGGGGATCGCCGACTGCTGCAGCCCTGATATCTTCGCCGCGGTGATTTTACGCCTCATGGTCGCCAACGACGATCCCTCGCGATTCTCAAACCGGCACTGAACTCTATCCACACCGCCACGCACAACAAAGAACGGAGAACGGAGTGGATAGAACCGAACAAATGGCAAACGCAATCCTTCCGGTGTCAAGCTCGTACGATAAGGATCGCCCTTTGCGTTGGAGCGAAAAGGTCCCGCAGGCAGGATATAGTAAGGGCACAGGCGATGCAATGGTCAGGCCCGAGAAGCACATCGTGACACATACGCCGCGGAGGACACGCCTCCGAGCCCCCTTGAGCATCCCCGGGGGTGGTGTGTGGATCTTCCCCGCTACTCGCTGTTTTGACATTCCGTCGCTGCCAAACTCGAGGGACATGCATATGGTGTAAAGACGCAGTATGAATCGGCCTCCTGCGCGCCCAGCGCACGACTCCTCAAACGCCTTACAAAAGATACGCAATACAGTTATTGGAACAGACGAGCGTATACGACAAATACATGTCTCTGAAGCTAATACGAGCATCCCATCCATGAATCCCCCGCGCACGCTCTTGGGCTTCTGGTCGACAGCGCTAAACGCACACCACATCTACAGGAAGTTCATACGCCAGTTGTTCTTCGCCTGGGGCACCCACCTGGATAGGCGCTTCCACTCCTCGAGGTCAAACTCGCCCTGACCGGAAGTGCTGCCGCCGACGGTCGACGCGGCGTCGCTGAGCGAGTCGCCTCTCGGGCAGTGGAAAGCGAGCCGCGCGCATATCTTCTGCTCAAGGGTGGGTCAGCAAACCCGTGAGCGGTAGGGGCAGCAGAGCGTCGGCCGTACATCAGCATCTGAGGGATTGTCAGAACAGTCCGATGTCAACGGCGGAGAAAGGCCTCACAATACACCGGTGCGGGGATGGAGACGGATCGGGTGGCGCTGGCGTACATGTGACAGAGGTGGTAGGTCATCATCTGGATCCTGGAGGCCGTAGGGTTTAATCAGTCGCGGTCCAAGCAAGTAACGGAACGAAAACTCGCGTCTTGAGGTCGAGTTTGACCTCGTTCTCGAGGACAACATAGTGCGTTGGCCTGCTTGCTGCACAGCTGAGGCTTTAGGTTCGTCCGCTAACAGCTCGAGGGTCACTACTCACTTCCCAACAAGCCGCTGTGAGATTGCAGATAAAAGTCTGTATAGTTTGGATTGGTGATATGGTCATCGACAACCAAACCGGGAGGGCAATTGCCGGATTTATCCGCTTGTTGCAGGCTAGACGGGGCATCAGTGCCAAACCATCATGAGTAAGGCGACGTCACGAACCTCTTTGGGAAGAAACGGACATGGTGTCTATATCAGGGGGAGCATGAGACATGATCGAGAGGCAAAAGTGCCGCTTCAAACCTTTTCCCGACAATCACAAACAGCAGCTTTGGATGGTGTTGCGGGGGTATCTTGACCATCTCAAACGCACCTAAATGGCAGTGAGTGACACGCGCTGCGCTGCGGGCGAAGCACGTCTGGACTCACGCTTGATCATGGGTATCTCTTTGTTCGCGACCTGTTCAAACTCTCCCTCGCTCACCCCATCCCTATAGAAAAAGATGTTCTTTGGCGGCGGCGGTTTCTCCATGCCCATTTCCTTCTTGCGGAAGCCTAACCACGAATGGAGGGCAGCCTGAAAAAAAAATCAGAGTCTCAAATCCTCGCAATGGTTCCAATGGCTGAGATATCCATACCGACACCATTTGCGCCAGGTCCTCAATCATCTCCAAACGGGGTTGCTGAACACCGGCGAATGACACCACCATAGCCGCCCCGGGGCTGACAGATGCGACAAGTCCGGTCATGGATGGTCGGGTGGCCACCCCTGGGCCTGGGTGGCCAACGTCGGCACCTGAATATTTCCCAACATTGTCGGTAAAGCTCAATTTGAATGTGCGAAGATTATTCACCGATGACCATAGAATCGTAAAAGCGGGGGTTGGTGAGCGGCGAGTCAATCATACAGTTCACTCCCTCCAGACGAACATTGATCCTTCATGGTGTTTCAAGCATCACTGATCAGCAACACGTGAAGAGGAAGAATACGCCACCACTCACTTTAGGGCCAGGTTGTTGCAGTATTGGTCGAGCTGATTACGATTCTTACACGTGTTCCACTTCCCATTGCGCTTGTGAAGGGAGATGACAGGAAATCAAGGTCAGTAGTGGGCAACAGCTATGGAACACATACATACCACGCATTGCGTGGAGACATCTGCGAGCATGTCCCCCCAGAACTTGAGCTGCCGGCGACATTCAGCAGCGTTTTGGGGCAAGAAAGCTAACAGCAGCTGAGGTTTCTCGTCTTTACCGTACTGGGACCTCATGAACTTCCAAGCCTCTTCGATGCTCTACAGGTCATATGAGCACCCGTGTAACGTTTTTCGCCACAATGCCGACTCACCTTTTCAGGGTTACCGACTTGTCCAGGGAATATCTGTGGCCTGGGTGTGTCAACATCTGGAAAGGTGGTCAATAGAGCAATCAGCTACCAGACATTACACTTACTCAGTCCTGTTCGTTGTTAAGTCCATCAGTCGATCTAGCTGCCGTTATGGAATGGGGTGCTCACCAAGCTTCACCAAATTGTCAACCAGATCCTCGATGAATTTCTGGATCTGATGGACATCGACGTCATCGAAATTGATAACAGACCAGACCCTCAGCCTCTTCCCCGGGCGATGGAACTGCCTCTCCATCAAGTTCCATGCACCGCCCGAAGGTACCTGCAGCATAGAAAAGGCCCCACCAAGTGTCATTGTGCGCAGACACCATGAAGGACCGGGTGTAGTTCACTCACGAACGGGCGTTGCTGGGTGCCTCTGAATAGGATGGGAGGGGGCTTGATAACTTGGCTCGGAAGAGACATGGGTTCAGTGCTGACCGACATCCCGGCCTCCAACATGAAGTCGGATGTGGAATAGTCAAATTGTTGTTCACCGTGCTGACATACAGCTGTAAGTGCGACAGAAGATTTAGGATGAACGATAAATGCATACATTGCCACCAACGGCCTTTCGTATTTGGTCCAGACGGTGGTTGGGTCTCTGCGTCGCAAATTTCAAGAACGCGTTCTGGATCCCGACGGGAGCCTTCTTCCGAAACAGCTGACCCTCCACAATCTGGCATAGTTCTGCCGGTATGATAGCTGTCCTTCCGATACGGACACCGACAGCATCCCTGTACGTCAGCGTCACGTTGTACTTGTTCTTGAAGTGCTCCTGAAACAGGTATTGAGTGTTAACATTGGTCACCTGAATCACACTGCCTATGCTTGCCTCTACAGTAATCCGATCCGACCCTATATCGCATTCTTGCAAGGCAGCCTCGGGCACTACGTCCGCAATAGGCCTCGCTCGGAAATGAGGTGCGACCGTGACCTTGACGCGCACCCCCTTCAAGAACGAACGAAGCTCGGCGAGTTGGTGACGCGGCAAATTGCGGAGGTCATGGACATTGGCCAAACCAAGCCAGTCTGCCATAACATCGATGAGACGGCCTTGATGTTGGTACCTTTGGTGGGTATTAGCCGGAGGATGTGCCTGACAGCTGAAATGCGGAACTTACACTGTACATGTTCTTGCGGCCGTCATAGAGAGGGCGAGGATTGAAGCGAGCTGCGTGGTCCCTCCATAGCTGATCTATGACCTCGAGGTTACGGCCTGTCTGTGGGTACTCGGGGTCGATCACTACAAGACGTAGATGAGAGCACTGCCGAACCCAATGGAGGGCAGGTATTTACCAACTTTTTCCAAGTCAGTAACTGGTGTCATCTACCCGAGAGAAGACTCACCATCGAACTGGAAGAAGACGGCGGTTGGGAGCTGCAGGATCGGGAAATGGTTGGTCCACACGTCAATACGGTCGAACTGTTGAGCAAGGGCCGCTTGATAATTCATCCTGCGCACACAAGAAATCGGTCAACCTGATGTCGACCAGGACAACAGAGGCTGTGGGCTGAGGGACGAGGAACGGGAAACTTGGAGTGTGCCAGCAGAGGGTGAACGTCAGGCAGGACGGCAGAAGGGAGGCGGTTGATGTCGCCGCTGCGAGGTGTGTGGATTATATAGCATTTTGGTGGCTTCTAAAACCGAGACTGTGACGAATGGCATGGGTTGGGTTGAGAGCAGCCCGCCGTGACACGGTGCGTCGAAGGTTGCCGCTGGGAAGGACCCACAGACGACATCAGACGACGCCCCCTTGATTTACCATTTTCGGACAAGATCGGCAGCTGCAGCTGATCATCTTGGGCGTCTCTTCCTGCTTCGCGGGTCCGACTCGGACTTCAACACTCCAGTTCGACTTGACCCATTTCGCCCCCTCTCCGACACCTCTTTCCCTCTCTCGACCTTCACCCTGCACTATTCCGTCATTCCCATCATCATGACCCAATTTCTCTACATTTTCGGGTCGCGGAACGGGTGGATACAATCTCATCGACTTATTTACCAAACAGTACGCCGCTAGTGCCATACGGCGGCTCCTGCAGCAGTCTACCGCAGCATCTTGATCGTCGTTACCGTCAATCCATCGCACTAGACCGCGGTTCTGGCCATGCCTTAGCTAGGCAGGCTTGAAGGTAACGAACTTCCCAACATGGAGTAGCCTGTACACTGCTGGTGCGAGCTCACGGCGATTTGCTTTCTTGCACATCAGCAGCATAGATGTACATTTCTTTGGTTTCCCAGCCCGAGTCAGCGTCGCACTACTCTGAGAACGTGCGTCTCGGTCGGCATGCTGCCCTGTAGCCCTGATTTCTCTCCTTGGCGCAGAAAGGGAGATGCTGCCAAGTTCTTCTGCGCAAGATTCCATTGCCATATATGCGCAGGAAGCCTCCGTGCTCTGTAGTCAGCATATTTCTTGATAATGCCGGACACATGTCCGCGGACTATACTGCCTTTACCGCTGGTGCCGCATAACCACGACATTCTGCGCCTTAATTTGACCCGTCTAGGCAGTGGGTTTGCTTCGTGCCCGTAATAGTGAATCGATTTCCCCGCCCATCAGTCAAGCAGGATTTTGCTTAACGGCTTAACGGCTTAACGGAAAATGGCCATCCTCCCCCCTGGATTTTGATGGATATCCTGAGCAAGCTTCTACCTCCAACGTGTCCATGGGACATCTCTTTGTCCCTTGCCGTGTGCCAGTCAGAGTGTAGGGGAGTGGTGCTGGTAGAAGGGAGGTCGTCGGTAGCGGAACTTACGGGCGCTTAGAGACCTGCTTACGGCTTATCGGCTTACGGTGCTTAATGGCCCCGTTAAGCACCGTTAAGCAATTTCCGGAAGTACTGATGCCGCCAGGACATCTCTTCAACTGCCTGCCCCCGCTCTGGTCAAGCATATGCCGCCAAGGAGCGAACTAGCGGTGACGAGGCACAACGTTCAAGGTGAACTACTGTCACTGGGGATCGCCGACTACGGCAGCAGCACCATCTTCGCCGCGGTGCTCTAGCGGCTCAGGCCTCATGGTCGCCGACGAAGATCCCTGGTGATTCTCAACAGAACTCCGTGCACACCGCCACCCACAACAAATGGCAAACGCAGTCCTTGCGGGAGCGAGCTCGTATGACAGCGCTCTGCGTTGGAGCGAAAAGGTCTCGACTCACATGCAGCATCTGAGGACCGCATACCGAGAAGCATCTCGGCACACGTCCCCCTTGTCGTGGGTGGTGTATTGATTATCCTCGTTACTCCAGTTTTGACAGTCCGTCGCTGGCTGTCGCTCGACGGACGGGGTAGTCTGTAGTCTATATAGTCAGTGTCGCATCAACCAATTACAACATTCGAAATGCCAGCGCGAAGATGCAATTGTGTGTCCCGCGCCCCGGTGGAAGTCGTATAGAATACATTGACATTTCATTCCAGCTAATCATGATCATTTCCATCCTCTTGGTTCAGGTAGCGCTGCCGAAGATCTGGTACCGCCTGCAGATGCTGGGACCAATCTCGTCGTACTGCGCTTTCGTGTGGCAGAACGAGTAGAACTCGGGCAGGGATGCCATAAGCGATCCACCGAACCAGACAGCGTAACTGGAGGGACAGGTCAGCATAAATGTGACAAGGCCCATAGAATGGGGCGAGGACAGACCGTTGACGCTTGTGGGAGATGACTTCGACGTCAACACCGGACGACTGGTCATGGCATGAATTAGCAAGTTCGAAGAGATCACTCTAAAACTAGACGTACCTTGAGTTGGCTGCCGCTTGTCGCCGCGCTCGCTTCCAGACGACGGTCGACGAGTTGCTTCAGGTCCCGCTTCAAACGCATGCCGAAGTGTTGGAACATCGTGGATCCACCTGACAAGACGATGTTCTACGGTTGAGGGGCATGACGTTAACGGACGAGGTATAGCCATAGAAGTGGCCAACGGACCTTGTAGAGTCCTCGACGGACATCGATGGGAGATTGCTGGATGACGCCATCAACGATTTCGGGGAGTGGCGTAAGGAAGTCAGAGGAGTAGATTTCGGGGTTGAAGAAGATCTCGGGGGCAAGGAACCGCTCATAACCGACGTCGATCTCGTATTTCTGTCCAAGCAAAGCAACGCATCAGATTCCAAGAAACGCACCGCGCTGCCGTCTCGTAGGGCATGACGTACCCGCCCCGTCACGGTGTGCTCGCCCTCG
This sequence comes from Sanguinoderma infundibulare, assembly GCA_032821775.1. Classification (NCBI taxonomy): domain Eukaryota; kingdom Fungi; phylum Basidiomycota; class Agaricomycetes; order Polyporales; family Polyporaceae; genus Sanguinoderma; species Sanguinoderma infundibulare. Next base: position 816,965 of record JAVLRN010000012.1, on the reverse strand, counting down.
TAACGCGCAAAGTACTTGTACGGCTCCTGGTCGTACTTCCTGAACTCCTTCACGATGTCCTGGCACACGTAGCTGTACTGCTCCTTGACCTTGCCCGCGACCTTGAGCTGGTCCTCGGGCGGCACGTTCGCCATCTCTCCGCGCTCCCGCATGAGGTTGAGCACGAACTGGGTGATGTCACGGCCGGCGATGGGGATGTGCTTGATCGCGCTGCCGATCACGTAGCCCTCGGCACAGGGGATGACGTGCGTGACGCCGTCGCCCGAGTCGATGACGGTGCCGGTGAGGGTGCGGTCCGTGACGCGATTCGAGGACCAGGAGGCGGCGAGGGCGAGGACGGCCTGGACGGCGATGTAGAGGCCTTTGATGTTGAAGGACTCGAAGAAGATCTCGGCCGTCTGCTCGCGGTTCTCGGGTGGATTCAGTGGGGGCTCGGTCTGCGCATACGTTCACAGGCTCAGAAATTGGGGGAAATTAAAAGACGGGCGTCCGCTGCGCACGCAGACAAGGGTTGGGGGAGGCAACGTACCAGGAGGAAGTAGTGGTCCTCGGGCTCCGCACGGAGGTACTTGAAGATCGTCTGCTCCCAATATCTCTCCATGTAGTCCCAGTTCTCTATCTGTCCGTGACGGATGGGATAGTTGATGCCGTATCCGGGGGTTTGGGCATTGGCGAGGGCTTCATCGCCGATGAAGAAGTCGAGGTCCTCGACCCCACGCTTGGACGCGAGGTGACCAGGCCTAGGAGGAACGGCGGGTCCGCGAGAGGCTTGCGCGGCAGGGCCGCGGGTTGTTATTGCAGTGGGGAAGACGCTATGTTCGAGGAGCTGATTGAGAGTTGACAAGGCGAAGAAGGGGGATGCACTCACAAGGAGGGGTCAGAGTTGCCGGCGAACCTGCCAGATATCGAGTCTAAGTAGTAGAACGGTGCAAAACGAGGACTCATACGTACCCAACCTTTGAGAAGCCTGTTCCATTATCGCAGATTATTGGGGCTAAGAGAGACATGGTCGTATGATGAATGAATCGGTGGCCATGCGCAATCCCAAGCATACCATTTAGCCCGACCTCAGTCATGCAACCTATAATATATCACTACAGTCTCAGTTTGCCCATGGGTCGGTGGCGTAGTTGGTTATCGCATCTGTCTAACATTGGCCTCTGGTCAAGTGGGCGCACAGAAGGTCCTCAGTTCGATCCTGGGCCGACTCATAAAGGCCAGGTTGATGTACTTTTTAATGTAGTGCGCAACCTGCTACAACGCTTTCATCAGGACGGCTTCGTTTGCTGATCTATCGTCTGACCTTTGGCAGCCTTGCATGACTAAACCCCAGTCGTAACAAACGAAGCTTTGGGCGACATTATCTACATGTACTTAACGCGATCATTATATGCTCTGGCTTGCACCAATACCAACATCCACTCCTGTTGTGCGTTGCTTGGCCTGGAACAAATCCCCTTCAGCCGCTTCCAACTAAAAGCAGAAAGCTTTGTGTAAATGCATACCTCTTCAATGAGGTCAGCTTCAATCACCGGAAGCGTCTCGAGCGGCTCGTCGTTCCACGTCGAGACTTTCCAACGGTTCGGTAGGTTCTCGACGTACAAACAGAAGTCCTCCGGGATGTACTGCCCATGCTCAGCCTGAAAGTCCTGACGCAACACTCGCTCCTCTGCGCCACGACATAGGTCAACGACGCGGCCATGGTAGAGGTCGAAGATGGGACGTGTGGCGCACCTTCGGTCATGGCGTCAAGCTGCGTGGTCATGTTCGCGATGATGCGCTGGGCAGCCTCGCGGTACCGCTGGCGGCGGGCGAGCTCGAGGACGAGCCTGCTGTACGCGTACTGGTACGAGGTGTACTTGTGGTGCAGCTCCTCGAGCGGTTGGAGCTGGGCGTGCAAGTAGGAGAGGTGCTCGATGCTCTCATTCTGGGGACGTCGTAGGCCGGTCAGGAGGGTGAGCACGGGCATGCGGATGAAAGAGACGCACCTCGACGGCCTGCTGGCGTTCAAGCATTTCCGTCATGATGTCGCCGAGCTCGTCGAGGTCGGTGAGGGTGCGCCGATGTATCTCTAGGTGTTCCTGCGCTGCGGCTTTCGCCACGAGCAATTGCTCACTGAAGGAACCGTTAGCACGCCGAGTAAGGTGCATAGAAGGTCCACTAACTGGTATCCGTCAATGGACTTGACGCCTTCCTCGAGCTCCCCAATGATGATGGGTAATGCTTCCGCATCCCCATTCATCCCTGCAGCGACGTTGGTTTAGCAAAGGCAACTGTGAAGAGACTCGTTGCCATACCCTGTATGTCTTCCTCGCCGAACTCTTCGCCGGCTTCAAAGTCGTGCAAAGCGTTTGACATGTTGTCGTAGTGATGCGCCAAAGACTCCAGCTGTTCTGCCATCTTGGCCGAAGTCTCCCCTTGAGAGGCAAATACGGCGTCGAACACGGGCAGCGCAAGCTCCACTGGGACCATCTCCCTGATCGCCCCAATCGTCTTGGACAAGGATTCGGGATAGTCGGACGTCGTCGCGAGGATATCCTGGGGTCAACGAAATATATATTGATCTAAACGCAGGGCGATAAACGTGGTGGCACGAGGGAGACCCACATCAAGCTCAAGCCTGTCCTTCTCGATCGTGTCCAACAAGTCCTCGATCGCCCGCTCGTTTATGAAGTCCCTCAGCGTCTTCCACTTACTCCGGTCCGCCCTCCGACTCTTCTTCTCGTGCTTCGGGAGCATTGGGGTCCGGTTTCGGATGGTGTCTGTGGGACTTGAGCTCGGTTGTGGCGGAGGACAGAAGGGGGTGGCGTCGTCCTCGGGGTGGTGCTCGCCGTCTCGCTCGTCGTCGGAGTTGTTCTGGCTGCCAAAGGGGGAAGAGTCGGAGGAGACGGTGTGGAAGTCTGGAGGGACGGACTGGGTGCCGAGAGACTCGAGGATGGCGTCAAGTGCGTCGCTGCGCTGGTTGCGGATGCTGTCCCATTCCTACATGGTCCTTCTTAGCTGGGAAACTAGGTAAAGGCAGGTGGAAGACATACCCCAACCTGCCTATCAAGCTCCGTGCGCTTCTGCTCTATGCTCTTGGCTACTTGTGCGGCTAACTGCGGGCATCGGTTGTGCTTTACGTCCCTGCCTGCAAGAGAACAGGTACTCACCTTGAGCTGATCCAAGACTGCTTCGGACATCCACCTGACCTGGGCGTCCAATGCGAGGACATCTACCGCTGCCTGTGCCGAGGCGGTGGAAAGCGAACTTGCGCGAGTACATAGTTGTTCACCCTGCTGTAGCGCCTTCTTCGCGTGGAGCACGAGGGAAACAATGTGTGGTTGTTCGGGCTCGACAGGAGGCGATTGAGACATGAGGTCAGCAGTTTATGAGTCTCTCGCCGCCCAGATTAGCCACGAGAGCACAGAAAGTTTGCACGTGCGCCGCAGGAGATCCGGAGGAAGGACTTGGGCAGGATGGCAGCGGCCACTGGCAAACGACAGCTGGGATCGGCGCATTCAGGCACAACTTCCAACCCCTCGGCACATACCGGGCCGGTATTCGGACCGAACATCTTCGCTGCTGCGTCATCATCGCTGCCCACAAACATCGAAGTCCCTTTCTCAGCTTGCTACCTCCATCGCAAACCATCCTGGCCGCACTGTTCCTGTTGACTGTCATCTATCGAAAAATTGTAACTACATCGGCAGTTGCACAGCTCCGTCAATGATGGCCACCACCAGCATCATCCTCAGGCTTTCTAGGGCGACCCGAGTAGGTCCTTCACCGCGCCAGCTGGTCGTCCCAGCCTTCCGTAGGGGTTTCGCAGAAATTAGTGGTGAGATTTCAAAGGATGAGGTCAGTAATTCCATGCCAGAGACCCCAGAGACCACCTCTCATACATAGGATCCAACGAGACCGTTACCGATGAGGAGAAAGTGACAAGTCCGCGAGTCTCGGGGGATGCTTCGTCGGAGCCGACAGACGAGGGTCGCACAGAAGGCAAGAAGAACATGACGGTTACGGAGAAGGATGCCGAGATCATGGAGCGCTGGCGGGAAAGGCAGGGCTCGTTGGCCAACGCCGAGCTTGAAGACGGTCAAGTCGATTCAGGCCTTCGCAGGAATGTGGTGAGTGCACCTAATGACATCACTGTACTCGCGTTTCAGACGGCCATCCGCAGAAAGCCAATATTTTCCGCTACATTTAATGTGTACAGTATCTCGCTTGTGGGCAGTATGCATGACGGCGCTTTCACGTCTTTCAGTCAACATCTCGCCATCGCCATGGTGTACCCCTGTTTCTATACAAATCCCAACTCCGCGGTGCCTTGCCAGCGAAGGCTCTTGTACCGCTTATGCGCATTTCAATCGGGTCGGTTGGGTTGGGAATCTCCTTTTCTGCTTCCGCCATAGCCATCCTCCTATGTTCATCGAGCACATCTTCTGGCTAACGGGAAAATGGGTAAGTGATCTGATCCTACGACATATGGTGCTCTGCCTGCACTGACATTTTCCACGTCGCTTCTCGATTCATTTGGTAGTGCGTTATGTACTGGAATATTTACGACACGAACCTCAAATGTTCATGGACGGGTACGACATCCCTTCGGACACCGGGTTTGGATTCGAACTGGTCAACCAGGCCCGTCTGAAACGCGGTACACGTATCCGACAGGATCCTTGTCCTCGGTCACCCCTTTCCCCGTCAGAACATGGAGGTGCCTTTGACCGAGCCCTGCAAACCTCGGGGATATGGGGGTTGCAGGGCTCAGTCAACATCCAGGAATGTATAAAAGGCCGCGATTTCGTCGGCAAGACACCAGCGAACAACACCTCCCTCACACATACACTCACCAGCTCACCCACGACTACTCTTCTAGCTTCATCAGTATGAACTACCTCACGTTCGTCACTGTTGTCATTGCGGCCCTCTCCACTGTCGCCGTCGCTGCTCCGGGCGAGAGCCAGCTCGTCCAACGCGGCTGGCAGCCTGGACAGCCTGGACAGCCTGGAAAGCCCGACTGCCACGACTGTGATGACCACGACAACGACAACGACCACGACCACGACCACGATCACGACCACGACGGTAGCGATTGGGGTCACAATGGCGGCGGCTGGGGCCAGACGGTCCGCGTGGGCTACTCTCTCGACCTCAACCCCAGCACCCGCCTTAGCACGCTCGCGTGCTCGAACGTCTTCGCGCAGAAGTTCCCTCGTGAGTCTTCCTGTCCCACTTGCAGCATCGTTCCATGGGACTCACCTGCTCTCGCATGTGTTCACAGAGTTTAAGACGCTCAGTGACCTGCCTACCGCGCCCTTCTACGGCGAGGTCCCCGGTGCCAGTACGTTCTTATCCCCCATCCTCTCAACTTAATGATGATAAAGCTAACCCGCTTGCCGCGACAGCCAACGGCTCGCCGAAGTGCGGCTCGTGCTGGAAGCTGCAGTTCGACAACAAGGCCCCGATCTTCATGATCGCGGTCGACAACGCGGCGATCTTCCAGCTCGGCAAGGAGGGCTTCCTGCGGTTCGCTGGTCAGCAAGGCATCGACAAGGGCACCGTCAACGCGCAGGCGATGGAGGTCCCGCCCCAGAACTGCCACCTTCCCTAGGGGAGGTCGTACGCAGTTCCGCTGTTGAGGCCTTATGAAGGCGGATGTCGAGCATCATGGCGGACGTGCTCGCGTTGGTTGGGGTTTGATGATTGTGTTGCCAGCGATTGCATACCGCTCCATGTCACCAAGGTTTAGCCACCTATCAATCTAGTCTGCCTCGTTCAATTTTCCAGAGCTTCAGTTTGAAAGCGTTGTATCACTTGTAGTCGAATTTGTGCGAGGCTGGTGTGGTATATTCGAGGTCTTCCAGTGTGTCTTACTATTTCAGCAAGGAACTCGGCAGCATCAGAGCGCAGGAGGCGAGGGAGCGATAGCGCTAGGTGTTGGCATTCAGGACCATGCAAATTCGGTCCATACGGTGGGCTTCCTAATTGCGTGAAAGCCTTCGGGGGAAGATGTAACCAGGACCTGGTTTTACCAGGACCTCGTAGATGGGAGGATCGGAGATCCGCCGAGCTAGGCACGACGCGAAGTGCGTGCGCGCGTAAGCGGCTCCGAGTCGAGCGCGAGGAGAACGCAGCGCGCACGCGCTGTCGCCCCCAAAGCACTAGGGAGAGGTAGGGTGGGTGCGTATGTCGGGCGGCGAGGCCGGAAGTGGGAGAGGGCAAGGTAGGCTGTAGCACGGGTGAACCCGCGGGTGCCCGAGACCTGACCCGGACCCGTACCCGCGAAAAACCCGTACCCGCGACCCGCGGGTGCTCGCGGGTTACGGGTACTAGCGCCGGGTGTCGCGGGTGTCGCGGGTACGGGTCTCGGACACGGGTTTGTACGCGGGTTTGTAGTATACGGTAGACATGTGTGGGGCCATACGAAACATCTACGTGTACATATGTTACATTTTGGGAGCTTAGATGCATAGCTCAGCTCGCGCTCGAGCTCCAGAGCAGGCCGAACATTGTGCACACATCATGATTCACATTTTGTCTTCGTTTCGATCGGATTCACAAGTATGTAGCCAGATTCTACATGTCCATCTCGATGTCCAACCCCTCGCCATCCTCGACGTCCGGCAGCTTGGCAGCCTTGCAGCCTTGCGAGCATCGTCGGCGTTGACGAGACCCGCTGACGTCCACGCGCCAACACACATTATCGCCCAAGGGGCGTGGGCGCCTATATCGGCGCCTGTACCCGCAAACCCGCGGCACGGGTGCGGGTTTGGCCTCGGGTTGGCCAAGTCCGACCCGTACCCGTACCCGCGCTGAAAACCCGCGCTGACCCGCACGGGTTACCCGTACCCGTGCTACAGCCTAGGGCAAGGCGCGGAGATGCGCCCTTCCACTTCCGGCCTCCCGCTTAGTAAGCACTTCGTTGCCCCAATCGCTCGTTCCTCGCGTTGGGGCAACATCACCTCAACTTGAAGAGATCAAGGGACCACCGAGAGACGCCCGTCAGGGCCTCTGGAAAAGCCCACGACCGGAAATCCTACTTGCAAGATAACCACTGACGGGGCCGCAATTCGCCGACAGTGGTCACTCAACTTCATAAACATGAAGTGCCAAGGATGGAGAACAGAGGCGCACAGAATTACGAATGACCAAACTAACGCAAGTGGACGACAGAAAATCGTGGATGTAAAGATACAAATACACAAAAAAAAACCGAAACCATCCTGCAATCCGCGCCTCGTACACTTCCGTCCGCATAAACTCTGCAGCAGCAACCAAGACGAACTCAGAAAGAACGGCAAACTACCCAGCGACCGCGAGCGACCTCACCCAACCCAGCCCAACCCCACCCCACCCCACCCCCACCCGCGGGTGCATCACTCAAACTTCGGCACGTCGAACGTGTCCTCCGGGTCCGCGCCGTGCCTCATGATGTAGTCCCTGTCCTTGACGGCTTGGTGCAGCACGTAGCTGATCGTCTTGTGCGCGTCGATCTCGACGCGCGGGTTGAGCATCGCCGCCGCGCGCACCGCCTCCGCCGCGACGTCGTACCGGCTCGTCTTGTTCATGAGCTGCATCATGAACGGCGACGTCGTCGTGCCCTCCTCCAGGTACCCGTTGATCCGCATCCGGTCCAGGCCCTCCCGCCCGAACAGCAGTCCCTGCGCGAGATCAGATCAGCGCCTCAGCTACGAAAGCACGCAGCAATTTCAAAAGACAACCAGACCGAGGGACGGGAGGCGCACCTTGAGCTCGACGGGGTACCCGTGGTAGTTGAAGATGATCGGCTTGTTCTTGGTGAACAGCGACTCGAACCCCTGGTCGCTCAGCGCGTGCGGGTGCGACCCGTACGGGCCGAGGACCATCAGGTCCGTCACGTTCACGACGCGCACCCGCAGCGCGGGGATCGCCTTCCGGAGCAACGCGGCGGCGGCGATGACCTCGAACGTCACCTCGACCCCGATCCCGACGAGCACGACGTCCGGCGCCATGCCCTCGTCCGTCGACGCGAACTTCCAGACTGACGCGCCGGCGATGCAGTGCTGTTGAAAGATACACGCCATCAAATTTAGTATTTCCTGACCGATTTAAACGTGCAAAAGGATGCGAAACGCACATGGTCGGCTTCCTCGGGGGTCAGCCAGACGGGGGAGAGGTGCTTGCTGCCGACCATCAGGTTCACGTAGTCCTTCGCGCGCACGCAGTGCGCCAACGTTGACAGGAAGCAGTTCGCGTCGGGCGGGAGGTACACGCGCGCCGAGTGCGGCTTCAAGTTCAGCACCGCGCCGATGAACGACGGGTTTTGGTGCGAGAACCCATTATGCTCCCTATAAATTGCCACGACGCCATTAGCTCCTCGTCCCACGCAGAGCAGAAGCTTCAAGCAGCACTCACTGTCGCGTCCACGTGCTCGTCTCGACATAGTTCAGCGAACCCATCGGATGCCTCCACGGGACCTCGCGCGCGGTCTTGACAAATTTCGCGTACTGGACCATCATAGTGTGGATAATGCCCAAGAACGCCTCGTAGGTCGGGAAGAGGCCCGTCCGGCCAGTGAGCGTGTACCCCTGGAGCATACCCTGGCATGTGTGCTCGGAGAGGATCTCGATGACGCGTCCGCCCGAGGCACGCGACTCGACGTCCCACTGGAAGTTGCGCCCTGAGTGGCGGAGGATGGCGTCGAGCTTGTTAGAGACGAGCTCGTCCGGGGAGAAGACGCGGAACGAGTGCGGGTTCCGCTGCGCGATGGCGTCGAGGAGCTCGCCGATGACCTTCATGCAGCTCTGCGCGGTGCCCTTCTCTACGGCGAACTTGCGCCAGTCGGGGACGTCGAGCGGTGTGTACGCTTTGTATACTTCCTCGCGCATGCCCAAACGCTTGGACTCCTCGGTGGGGATGAGAGAGAGGATATGGTCGTTCGGAACCCCGTCAGAGCCGAACAGCTCCTTCGGGTTGTAGGAGCGAAGCCAATTCTGAAGCATCTCGCGCTCGACCGGGTCCGTCTTGACGTCGGGAAGAGGCACTTGATGAGACTTGTACGATCCCTCGATGAACTCACCACGGAGCTCCTTCGGACCCGACCATCCCTGCGCAGTGTGTCAGTAGTCTGTATCTAGACGGACATGGTTTGGAAGACGTACCTTGGGTGTGCGCAAGATGAGGACAGGCCAGCGTGGCTTCACAATGGGATTGCCGCTTCGCGCTGCTTTCTGGATCTTGCTGATTTCGGCCAGAGCCCAGTCCATGCTCGCCGCGAGGTCCTGGTCGATGTTCTCGAGGTCCTCGACGATGCGCACCTGATAGCCATAGCCTGTGAAGAGCGCGGTCAACTCTTCGTCGTCCATGGTGCCGTAAATGGTCCGTTCAGAGATCTTGAAGCCATTGACATGAACGATGGGAAGAATCGCTCCGGACTCTGCAGGGTCGATGTATTTGTACCCGTGCCACGCGCTGGAAGTCGCGCCGGATAAGTACTGGAACAGGCTTGGAGATATTATAAAAGAGGGGGAGGCGCAACTCACGCCGCGGTTGGGCCAGTCTCGGCCTCGCCATCGCCAACGACAACACAGCAAATGAGGTCGGGTTTGTCCATGATGGCACCAAAGGAAACGCCGAGGGCATAGCCGAGCTCACCACCCTCGTGGATCGATCCTGGGGTCTCGGCATTGACGTGACTTGAGGCAAGAGAGGATGAGTTGTACTCGGAGGACAGCTTGTCGGATGGTGCTCACCTCGGGAAGCCGCCAGGAGAACTGAAGGATGCGACAAGGGCAGAAAGCCCTTGCTTATCACGCGAGTACTTGGGGTAGAAATTTGAAAGAGAGTTCTCGAGCCAGAGAGAAGACAAAATGGCAGGAGCGCCATGACCGGGGCCAACGACCAAAAAGGTATCGATGCCAGTCTTGGAGATGAGGCGGTTGAGGTGAGCGTAGACAAGGACAAGGCCAGGGCAGGTTCCCCAGTGGCCAAGGAGGCGGGGCTTGATGTCGTCCGGGGTGATGTCGCGCTCTACTAAAGCGTTATCCTTGAGGAAGATCATAGCTGCATATACGCAAATATAGTTAGCGTATTGTGCTGGGAGGAAGAGCAACGGAAACGGACCGGCGGCGATGTAGTCTGCAGCCCTGCGGAACTGCTTGATGGCAACAACCTCCTTGTCTGTGAGGACATGTTTGGTGTCGAGCTTGACATTGTATTCGAGAACAGACTCTGGGAGGAGGGAGCGATCCGGAGGGGGATTAGGTTGCAAGAGGCGTTGACCAGGCATGATTCTGGAGGGAAGATTCTGGCGGTGGGAGGTGGGGAGAGGGGTGCTGCAGTATGGTATGTCATATTTATGCAGACAAGGAGCAGCTCGGGAGGCTGAAGCTCGAGATTTCGCTCTGAGCCATCCATGGCGTCACCGGCGCAGGAGGAGTGCCAACTTGGTGTCCTTATCTGGCCAGGTCCTTCCAAAGACGCGTCCTGTCACACACACGTCACCCTCGCCGTCCAATCAACTCCCTCTTTGGCCACCCGCGTTGTCACTCTCAGGAGTCGCCCGACCATGGTTCACTTCCGCAAACCAACAAGTACGTCTCGCACTGATCTTTATGTTTTCAAACACCATCCGTTACCTGCCCGGCTTTCTTCGAGACTACAACACAATCAAGCCCGAATAATAGTCGCTCACTCGGGAATCACTATCGGCGCCGATCCCACTACGTTGCCGCGACCACTCCGGACATTGCGGCGCAGGTGGTAGTGCGTGGAGGACGACGTCATACGATGTCATAACCACTCCTCACCGTTAGGGCTAGCTAGCTTGATCTGCACAGTGCAATGCCTTGCAATTCTTTCCGCGAAGCGGGGAGTCCCCGACAATCCCAGCATTCCTCTCAAGAATCGCCTGTGCTTGTACGTACAACGACACAACGATACAGAGGCGTTGGCAGCCCAGACCAGAACACATACTAGTGCAAAAACCTGTGAGTGCATACTATATTCTAGTACTTGTCTTGGTCATCCAGGACGAGATACTGACCGGCGAGATATTCTCCAAGGATTCTCGAGTCCCCTCATACTCGTTACTCGAGCAGCTCAGCAATACCACCAAACCCCACCCACCTTGCGCACACCATACTCCTATCCACCATGTCCGAACCCGCGCCCGCGCTCAAGTCCGGCCTCATCCTCGCCGCGAACGCCGGCTCCTCGTCGCTCAAGATCTCCCTCTTCCAGCTCACCCACCCCTCCTCGTCCGAGCCCGTCCAGCTCCTCCTCACCTCAACCATCACTAACATCTCCGCGCCGCCCGCCCGTTTTTCGTTCGCGCTCGCGGGTCAGCGCGATGCCAAGAAGGAACCCGTTGAGGGCATCAAGGACCACGCGAGCGCGTTCGCACACTTCCTCGACTGCCTCAAGCGCGAAGCGAGCATCGACCGGAGCCAGATCGTGCATGTCTGCCACCGGGTCGTGCACGGCGGCGACTACTTTGAGCCGGTGGTCATCACCGAGGAGAGCTACAACCACATCGAAAAGCTCTCTGACCTCGCGCCCCTGTGAGCGTTCTCATCCTCCATAATCCCCTCGTGCGACTGGTGAAGGTCCTGAATGGGGACCGCGCGACAGACACAACGGCGGCGCACTGTCGGTGATCAAGGCGTGCATCGACGCGCTTCCGAACGCGAACTCGATCGCGTACTTTGACACCTCCTTCCACCGCACGATGCCCGAGCACGTATCCATGTATGCCATCGACCAGGACGTCGCGAAGCAGCGCGGCCTCAAGAAATATGGCTTCCATGGGATCAGCTGTGCGTCTTCTCTCTTCTCTCCTCTTCTCCCTCCAGTCTACCTAACCGGCTGCACACAGACGCGTTCATCCTCCGCGCTGTCAGCGCATACCTCAAGAAGGTACGCACCCACATATAATCCCCCACAGCGTTCACGCGAAACGGACCGCTCACCCTCATCCCGCAGGACAAATCCGCGACGAACCTCATCGTCATGCACCTAGGCTCCGGCGCGTCCATCTGCGCGATACGCCACGGCCAGTCGCTCGACACCTCGATGGGCCTCACGCCCGTCTCCGGCCTGCCGGGAGCCACGCGCAGCGGGGCGATCGACCCCTCGCTCATCTTCCACTACACGAACCGCGCGGGCCGGATCTCGCACGACCGCTCGCTCGCCGTCGACGTGCACGTCACCGAGGCGGAGGAGATCCTCAATAGGCACAGCGGCTGGGCAGCGCTGACGGGCACGACGGATTTCGGCGACATCGTGAGGAACATGAGGAAGGCGGATGAGAGGGAGAGGGAGCGGAATGGGATTGGGGCGGGGGAGGAGGAGAGGAAGTGGCGGGTGGCGTTTGAGCTGCTGTTGGACCGCATCTGTGAGTTCTTCGGGGGGTACTATTTGAAACTGGAGGGGCAGGTGGACGCGCTCGTGTTTGCGGGCGGCATTGGGGAGAAGAGCGTCGAGCTGAGGGAGGCCGTGACGAGGAAGGCGGCGTGCCTCGGGTTCGAGCTCGATGCGGGGGCGAACGAAAAAGCGGATGGCGATGACGCAGTGGTGGTGAATATAGGAAAGTCGCAGGATGGGAAGCGAGTGCTTGTGTGCAGGACCGACGAGCAGGTGCGCTTTCTTGTCGTCAATCCTCGTCGCGTTGCTTGCTGAACGTTCTTTCGTAGCTCGAGATGGCGAGAGAGTGCGCGCTGGATCCTCGGTGCTGGAAGGCCTGACCGTGGAACGAGGACACGGTCTTTGTGTGCGTTTTTGTCGCCTCGTGTCCTTGGAATGGCATACTTTTCAACTTTTGCTGACAATGTTGTATGTTAGCGGCGTCCGCACGAACATGAGTACTGTTCACTGCGTCACTGACATCTCTAAACACGACAATGTTGCTCGGGGTCGTGGACCGCCCGTCATCCTGGATCGGAGAATATCGAGGAGCATCTTTGTCCACAGCGATAGCCAGCTGTGTGCAGCATGGGGCCGGCGATTTCTCAGCCCTCCACTATAATCTGATCCAGTAAGTAAGCTTCATCAGTGAGCCGCGACGCGCGAACGAGAGTAGTGACATACAGTATATAACCGGATTGCAAGCTTGAACAGTGCTCGTCGGGTCGGAACAATGTGCACGCAGTGGACCTACCTTTCCCTTTCTCAGGAAAATATAGCATCCAATAGAGTGCGTGCTATGCGTACAGTGGAAGCATGTGAAGTATCTATAGCCTGCGCTTCGTTCACGAATCGTGGGTGTGCATCCACAAACTCAGCGCTGCTATCTGTCAGCCGTCTCGCAGTGTTGAAATTGAATCAAGGTGTAATTGAAGGGTGTATGGGAAGCTTGTCAAATACGCACTGGGGAGATGGCGGCGGCGAGGCGGCGTGGCTGACGAGCGAAAATGGCAACTATCAGTACAAGAACTAGGAACTCACATCAGACGTTTGAATTGCAGTCACCGCTATAGCTAGCACTCTGGTTCGTGCACTTTCTATGCTCTACGCCGAAGTTCACGTCCGGCTTACCACCTTACCCACCCACGCACTAATGGCGCCATTCGTCTCCTCCGGCCGCTCAAAATGCGGCGTGTGCCCTATCCCGTCCAGCATGCACACCTCCACGTTCGCATACACCCTCTCCAGCAGCGCCCGCATCGCTTCCCAGTCCCGATGCCGGTCCTCGCTCCCCTGCACGACGAGCACGGGCACGCCCCGCGCGGCGCGCTCCCAGGCCTCCGACGCATCCTGCGAGCGAGAGATGCTCTGCGCCCGCGCGAAGCGCGACTGGGCGGTGAAGCCGCCCATCCACTGCAGCTTCACGGAGTAGGGGAGGGGCTGCGCGACGCAGCTGTCGACAAAGGCCGACGCAGTGGCGGCCATGTCCTGGGAGGACTCGGAGAGGACGGCGCTGACGAGGGTTGCGAGGGAGGTTTGGGACGTTTCCGTTGTGTAGTGGAGGTTGACCAGGCCCCCGCCACAGTAGATGATGCCTGAGAGGTAGTCGGGACCGTAGGCGGTGATGACGTCCGCTGCTACTATGCCTGCAGCAAGCCGCGTTAGCAGAAGGGAAGGAAGGCGGTTTAGTAGGTGCTGACGAACCCCCGAGACTCCTGGACGGAGGTAGTGGAGGATAAGCGAAGGTAGGATGCGGGAGTGCTCAGTGCTCGAGGGCTCACCAACCGACCAAGAATGGTTTGTGTACGCCAAACGCCTCACATACGACCTTGAAGTCCTCTGCATATCGGAGAGACGCGTATGATTCCGGCACCAGAGGCTGCCCACTCCGAGCGTGCCCGCGCATCTCATACCGGACGAGATGGAAGTGGTCGAGAAGGTTCCGATCTGCGAACTGCTTATCGAATCCCAACGCAGTGCATGCGAACCCATGGATGAAGACAAGAGCGGGCTTGGCTGGGTTTCCGGCGGACTCCGCCCAGATCTTTGTGCCGTCGGGCGAGGTGAGGACGTGTTCCCCAGAGAGTGGGGCGTCGACCATGTTGACAAAGGATACTAGCGGACGCAGTGGTGGAGTCGCCCACTGACGTTATATATACGGGGGTCTGCGCCTACCCAGGAGTTCGGCGGGCGACAATCGGCAACATTTCCCCCGAGTCACGTCCCGGTACTCTGCGAATATGCAAATACGAGGCGGAATGCCCGATGAGTAAACGACGAAGTTGGGTGAGTAATGCAGACAAACGTACGGTGTTAAGTCGAGGTTAATAATCAGAACCGCCCGACAGCGATAAAATTTGAGTCGATGATGACCGAAAGCCTGGCTGGTCATACGTCGAGGACTTCCTTAGCGATCAGTGATCATTGGCTCTTCAAGCAGAGGAAGGCTTTGCATGATGGACTGCGAGTTCAATGAGTTCCACTGGACTCTCACGTCGACGAACTGAAATAGCAGATGCGTGGAAATGTTGCAAATTCCGATGGTAGAGTTGCATGCGCAGTACGCGAACCCGCTGGGACGGGGACGGCAAGGATGGCCCAACTGGAGGTTTAGAAGCCAACCATAGCGAGGTGAACGGAGGTCGACGGAGTCTCGTACAGAGGCCGACAGAATTTGACGGACTTTCCCACGGCAATTCTGCCACCAGTCGACGACGGCTCTTGACACAGCCTGCTCTGGAACTTGCTGCTGATCTTGGTGTACAAAACGAAAACACTCCTTGCTTTTGAACCTGCCTGTCAGATGCTCCCGTTTACGCCTACGGCCAGTGAAGCAATCGTCGACATCGCTGGCTGCGCTCTTCTGTCCAAGTATCGAATGTCGCAGGGTTGGATGAGTCGAAGGGTGCATATCGTTCGCTGAGCTTCAGCCGGTGAGTACCTTGCGAGTTTCGTGGTGCATTTTTTGCCTCTTGTAAATTGTGGGAGTCACCATACGGCAACCTATGGCACACGATCACCGCCATGGAATGTAACAAACTGCCAGGTACGCCGTCTTCGTCTTCGCCCGATCGCGCGACCGCCATTGCGACTCTCATGGTTACTAGTTAGCCAACAGTCGAACCTTCATTTTGACTGCAATAGTTCTTGGTGGGTGCTTGACGCAAGCCGCATCCACCCACCAAGAACTATTGAGCGGCGAATCAGAGGCCGGGTCCGCCAACTTCAATGCATCCCCCTCACAGTACTCATCATGCCTGCCAGGTCCGTTGGAAGGCTCTCCGTACTGGCGCGGGGTAGGGAACGATGGTGAAATGAGTTCACCGCCGCCTGCACACTCCCCCACGCCACTTCGTTTGGTCCTGTCTTTCAGCGCTTCCGACCTGGTCTTCGACCGACACGATACGACTTAATCCAGGGTAGGGAACGGTGGTGGTCTATTGACAGCCACCGCCCACACACTCCCCCGAACTGACCGCATCGAGGACGCACTTGCGGATCTTTGCCCGTTTGGGGCATTACTCTTCGGCGTCATGGTCATCCCGTCTTGAGGCTTGTCTTCCTTCATTCTTCAACACGACGAGCCTCGGCTGGGGTAGGGCTTAATGACGGTAGCAAGTACGGTCGCCCACACTCCCCCACTGCTCCGACTACGTCGTGGACGCGCTTGCGGATTTTTGCCCGTTTGGGGCTTTACTCTTCGGCGTCGTGATCATCCCATCTTGCAAGCCATCATTGGCACGACGAGCCTTGGCTGGGGTAGGACTTAATGACGGTAACATGTACGGTCGCCCACACACCCCCATTGCCTCGACTGCACCGTGGACGCGCTTCAGGATCGTCGCCCGTTTGGGGCTTTACTCTTCGGCGTCGCGCAATATTGGCATTTGCACCGACGTGCATGACACACGCCCACTGTCCTCTCTCCTCTCCTCCTGCCGACGCCACCCATCACCGACATCGATAGTGAAGCCTAGAACGACGTACCAAGCATGCCGTTCTCATCCTCTTCTCCGGATTTCTCGTGCGCAGAGCGCGCGGGGTATCGTTGCGCTCGCAGTGGCGGTGGTTGGTGACGGCTAACCACAAGTGGGGAGCGGATTGTGGTGGGATGGCGTTGGCGGAGAACGAGCGGTGGTCGCGATGTCGATGGAATGCCAGGAAACGGAGAGTGTTGAGTGCGAATGTCGACTTCGCCATGCGGTCGAGGACGCCGGTGGTTGAGGTCGACTCGGAGAGCAGGACCCACTGCTGTGGCGTCACCTGCGAAGATGACCAGCGACGGAGTCAAGATCAGCGGCTGGCCACGGCGCAGGGCAAGAACACCTCCAAGTGGCGGGTGGAACTGGGAGGAAGGAAGGGAAGGTGGGCGGAGGGACCGAGCACAGTCGAGCGCGCTTTTATGTTCGGAGGCGGGGCAGTTCAGACTCCGAACGCAACCTCCTGCCGAAACGGGCTCTCCAAATTCAGCCTCCTTGCAACCGTCTTTGTTCTCCGATTGGGCTAGTGCGACATGCGGCTAACACGAGTAGGATTTTGAACGCGGCTAGAAGGCCGTGTTAGAATCCGAGGATACACTGGATATCCAGACATCCACGCCGCGCACCGCCTCGACCACTTTCCGCTGTTCTTCTTCAGATCTCCCTCACACTTCCAAAGATCAGGGTCATTGTAATACGCCCTCTGGTGGGTGCAACGTTGACGACAGTGATGCAGCGGACGATGGGTCTTACGCCACAATTGGCGCAACCATCGGGCGCCAACGCGTTACCACTCGCGCGACGCGTTGTGCACGTGGTGTGTGACAAGGTCTGTGTCACGTTCAATATGGGAGGTACCTCGCGAGCACATTCGCAGTTCACTTAGGCTCAGACTTGGCTCCGAGTCAGACTGGACTGCAAGTCATCTTCCTAGATCCACGCTGGAGAAAACGTCTATCCAACACAAATCATTACCGCGGAGAAAGAAGACAGAGTTATGCTGCATAGGTGAGTACAACGTAATAAGTAGCCATCCATCGGACACCTCCACATGAAAAATCGTAGTGGCCATATTCAGACCCTTTCCTCCCCCCAGCCCTACAGCTTCGTGCGCTGCCACGTCTGCCACACAAGCAGGCGTATCGATAGGCCGATGGAACCGATACGGACGACATGAATTAGGTCAGTGCCCATCCGGTGCCGTGTGCGCAAGGCAGGCTTCAGGGAACGCTCACCTTCTGGTCCCGGTCCAGGACGCGCTTCGCCCACTGCTCGATGCACCTGTTCGTCTCCTGCGCGTTCTCGAAGTGCGGCGAGTGCCCCACGCCGTCCATGAGCGTGACGGCGACGTCGGCGTACACCCGCCGCGCGATCCCGATCATGTTCTCGTACAGGCAGTGCACGTCCGCCTTGCCCTGCACGACGAGCACGGGCACGTCGCGCGCCGTGCGCTCCCACACGGCGTGGTCCTGGACGCGCTTGATGGACCAGTAGCGCGCCGCGCGGGGCTGCATGATGAAGCCGCCCATCCAGAGCAGCTTGACGGCGTACGGGAGCGGCTCCCGCACGCACGAGTCGACGAACGCCTCCGCCCCGGCGCTCATGTCGTCCGACGCGGGCGAGGCGATCACCGGCCAGAGCTCCTCCATGAGCGGGTGCCGGCACGGCGGGTGGTAGTTGAGCGCGAGGATCGAGCCCCCGACGTAGACGATGCCGGCAATGAACTCGGGCCCGTACGCGGTGACCACGTCGACCGCGATGCACCCTCCCAGGCTCCTGTGCGAGACGGACGGGGGCGAGAAGGTGAGCACTCTCCCCCTGCCTCGGGATACCGGATGGCCGAACACGTTGATGATAAGGAGGATGTGCGCTCACCAGCCGACCATGAACGGCCGCACGAGCCCGAACGCGTCGCATACGGTCTTGAAGTCCTCCGCGATGCGGGCCGACGCGTAGTCGTGCTCCTCGAGCGGCTTCCCGCTCCGGCCGTGCCCGCGCATCTCGTACCGGACGAGGTGGAAGCTGCGCTGGAGGCCCGCGTCCGCGAACTGCTTGTCCCACCCGAGCGCGGTGCACGACAGGCCGTGGATGAAGACGATCGCCGGCTTGGACGCGTCCCCAGAGGACTCGGCCCAGAGCCGCGTCCCGTCTGGCGAGGTCAGGACGCGGACCCGCGACGGGTATGCCGAAGGCGATTCGGAAGAGGAGGAGGAGGAGGAGGGGGAGGGGGACGCTTGGAACTGCGGTGTCATCGCGGAGCCGGCAGTTTGAATGGGTGTGGTATAAGCGGGGACGACGCGAGCCGCGAATGCGGGGTAAAGGCCGCGAGGCGTGTCTGTGTGTGTGCACTTGCGGGGGCGCACGCCTTCTCGGACGCGGTCCGTCCGTTTCGCGTTCAAGCTTATTTACGCTCGGCAGGAGCAGCAGCGCTAACGACTCGAGCATTATCTCCACCGTACTCCAGGCAGGGCAGCCACCACCATCAGCCCCGCCAGAACCCTCGCGCTTCTGCGAGCGAACGCACCCACCGCACGGAACCCCGGCCGTTCTCAGACGATCGCCCTCCCCTCGCCGGCCGCGCCTTACTGTAGAGGGTGGTAGACGTGAACCAGGTGCCCACGAGGCTCGCCGGAACGCAATGTACTGCGCGAATCATGGCCCTTCTCCCTCCTTCTCCCGCTCCCTTCGTTTCTGGAACGGCGTGGGACGGGGGCCCTCGCCTGCCAGCAGTCCGCTGCGTGCGCTCGCATTGGCTGGGCGCGGCGCAAACCCCGGATTGGACGCGAGGTCCCCGCGCGTTCTTATTGGAAGCGGCCCACAGTTGCGCTCCCTCTCAATCCTTCTCGTCCTTCGCAATCTTAATGCAGCCCATACGCAGCTCTCCTCTCCCAAGACTGCGTCGACGCCGGTGTTTATCAGTGTACCCGAGACCGTCTGGAAGACGCATACTGCAGCTCCGACGCTGCGTATTGTATTATATTGCTCCCTGAGCGGCCCGCGAGCCATGCGCCCAGCGCGAAGGGTACGCGATATGATAGGCACGTACGTACGTCGGGCGCCCTCCACAGACGCAAGTCCCAGAACCTCGAGGCATAAGAGGTAACAGGCGACCCGTGCCCTGGGCGTTGTCCGCGGCATTCCCAACCACACCCATGCGATTTGTCTTCCGACCGATTTCCTTCTCATGGTGGTAAAATGTTTTAACCTTTGCAACCTCGTATGTTTTATGGCCTCTGCCACTACTCTGTCTATGATATGGGACATGCGACCGTACGGGCTGCATTGCACTGTATACTCGTATACCTACCTATACATGACATTATTCCGTGTGTGTGCGAATGTGTGCGAGCAAGTCGTCCGCGGTAACATAAGCTAGGCTCGGAGCAAGGGATTCGGGCTATAAGAGTGCGTTGCGTATACAACAATAGAGAAGAGAGTGCGATGACAAAGCAGAGCTGAGAGAGTGAGAGTAAAAGCGGGTCTAGTGACGATGAGCGAATGTATGCAAGGATCAGCGACAACAGCAACGTCGTGATTGTAAGTGCCAGCACGACTCTTCTCCCTCTTCCTCCCAGGCACGAGAACCGACAACACGGATCAGTCTCAGGCCTCCAGCTTTACCTCCACCACGACGTTCGCGACCATCAGGAGCACGTACGCGAAGATGAGCGTCAAGCCCCACCTCCTCGGCAAAAAGTATCCGTTCATGGGCACGAACACGAGCGTCGCGAGCAGGAACGCGAGCAGGCCTGAGCCCGTGATGATGAGCGAGGGCGAGAAGTCGAGCGGGTACGGCACCCCCGTCTGGCGGACGATGTACGAGCCCGAAATCCCGACGCCGAGCAGGATGTTGAGCATCGGGCCCCCGAAGCAAGCGGAGAAGCCCATGATGGGCGCAAAGATGGCTACGGACATGTTGGCGACGAGGTCCGCAAGTGAGTTGCCGATGGCGAAGATCGTGATTCCAATGATAGCGTCCGAGAGCCCGAAGAGGAAGCCGAAAGTCTGTCGTCATAGTTAGTGTCATGCTCGTGCGTGGGCCGAGAAGGAGAAGGGTCAGAGTGGTCAAGGTTTTAAATGGGATGAAGGGAAGAGGACGGAGAGTAAGGTCGCATGAATGACAGATGAAGGCACGACCACCCGACTGTCAGAGGTAGGGTCACGGATGCAAACAGTTACGTACCTGAAGAACCTTGACGACTTCGTCTGCGATCGCCATGATCCAAACCACAGACACGACAAAGCCCATCGCGCACCGCGCAAGCTGGGCTGGGGGCGAGTGCCCCTTGTCCGCGAACACGGCGACGAGGATCGCGGCGGTAAACCCTGTAACGCCGGTGGCCAGTAATAGCCAGCCCTCGTGTTTGATCCCATCTGCACACATTCATTCGCGTCCGGTGAGTAAAACCACTCCGGAGAAGCCAAGGAACGCGTACCTAGCAGGACGGCGGCACAAAATAGCGGCCCGAGACAGCACTGGACGGCCATGAGCCACTTGTTGAACTTGAGTTCGTGCATCTCTTCCTCGACTTCCTCCTCCGCAATCAACGCACGCTCGACACCCTCTTCCTCAAAGTCAATCAGCGGGCTCACGCTCGTACTCCCCGCAATAGACCGCCTCTTCTCCGACGCGCCCGCGTTCTCGTAAGAGGTCACGACGACGGGAAGCGTCAGCGTGAGCGCCATAACGGCAGGCGCAGCGAGCACCGCCGCAATCTTGCCCAAGAATGGCTTGCTCCAGAATCCATGCAGCGTGGGGAACAGGATGCGCCCCACGTGCGCGAGAAAATGGGCCGCGCGCTGCCTGCGCGTGAGCGGCACGTCAACGTACGTCTGAGACTCGGTGTCTGACGCGGCAGAAGACGTGGGGGATGCAGGCGTGTGTGAGATCGACGGGATCGGCGTAGATCCTAACCCTTCGCGCGACGACTCGCCAATCGGAGGCTCGGTAATTCGAGGTGGGGCGGGTCGCGCATCGAGTTGCATCTCGAGCGCGGCGTCCCATGGATCTCGCTCATGGGAAGCAATAGGAGAGCGAGCGGGGGAGCGAGAACCAGATTGTAGACTAAGTCGTGGTCGGCGATACGAGTAGGGGGAGAGTGGGCTCTCGAGGCTAAGTCGGGGTCGGCGAGAGGAGTAGGGGGTGAGTGGGCTCTCGAAGTGAGACAAGGAAGCGGAGGCGGCGTCGCGCTGGAGCGAAGACACGACGCGCCTGAACTCGAGCGCGCCGACGAGGGAGAAGGACGGCATGTGGCTGAGAGGCGGAGATGAAGGCGACACGGAGCGGGTGCGTGGACGTCGCGGGAGGTCGGTCTGGATGCCGAGCCGGGGCGGTTCAGGGTGGGAGATGGCGCGTACACGGGTGAAAGGCGATGGGACCTGGAGATTATTTGAAGAGGGAGAGGGAGAGTAGGAAGCTGATGAATGGTAGCTTCAGACGTTGGTATTTCGAGGGGCACATGCGAAGAAGAGACTCACGCTGGTCGAGGTATGGTTCCTCGTCATGATAGGGTGCTTCGTCTGCATATTCACTTCGCATGAGAGCCTCGTACTGTCTCTGGGTCTCTTGGCGTGTGCGCCACCAGCTGCCTACGACGACTACGGTCACATAGACTGCGTAGAGGACAATCATGGCAGCTGCCTCCCAGGCTTCGAGCTTGTTATCCCAAAGGACGACGAGGAGGAGAGAGACGGCGACGGTGAAGAAGCCGACGTCGCGCAAAAAGGGGCCGCGACGGACCTTGAAGGGCTTGATGATGCACATGGAGCCGACAACGCAGGATGTAATGAAGGCGGCGGCGCCGAGGAGCTCGCCGATGGCGAGGCCGCCAGAGTTTGTGCGCATGGCGGAGAAAGTTGCGAACATGTCGGGGGAGCCATTGCCAAAGGCGAGAAAGGTGACGCCTGCGACGTTCTCGTCTAGTCCGAGTAGGTATGCAATGGTACCGAGGTTTGGACAGAAGAAGTCAGAGGCAGAGATGCCGAGGGTGGAGAAGAGAAAGACAAGCCAGAGAAGGTAGGCGGCGAAGAGGAGTGGGCGGCGGGCGGAGTCTGAGCAGAAGTAGGACTCGAGGTAGCCGATGGAGAGGAAGGTGCGGTCCATGTCGCATACCTCCTTGACGTGCGTGCATTGTTCAGTGTGCGGGACCTCGAGCGGTCGGCACTCCTACGAAGAGGACTCGCTCAGCGCTCAAGAGGGGACGGAGGACAGGGATGATGGTGAGAAGTAGAGACGTGTGGGACGCACCTCGGTCGCTGTTATGTGCAAGGGCGCGAGGTGATGTACGTCAGAGAAGGCCCGCTTGGAAAAGGCCGAGACGAGAGAAGGTGTGCGGGGGACATGGCCATAACGCGACTGGGACCACAGGATACAGTTGAGGGCGAGGAAGGCGACGAAGACGAGCTTGGGTATACCGGACCACATTATGGTCGATAGAAGGAGACGTCGACGAGCGGGGCGAGGGTGAGTTCAGGGCATGCGCGTGCAGCGTTAATAGACGGTGGAGGCATCCTCGCTGCCCACACGCCCAACCGACGCAGTGGTCCCTCCCCATTTCGGTTATTTATTTTCTCATCGTCCAGAGGCGCTTGGGCTCCGCTGCCCTTCTTTCGACGGCTTCAGACGGCACTCGAGTGCACGAGTCTTGCTTCCGAGCCTGTGGGGGCAGCTGGACATCGTGGAGAGCTGTGGTATCCCTGCCACGAGGCCTCACGGTGGAGACGGAATAGCAGGCGTTGGCAGATAAAGGTTATCCGATAGGGTTATCTGAGAGGTTCTGCGTAGACAAGTCTAAATGCGGGAGGAAGCGCTGGTGGAGGCATGTGATAGTGGCCTGTGGATGATGGCAGGCGACTCGGAGGGTCTTCCCCAACGTCGAGCTCGACGAGCTCACAGCTCTCCCCAATCTCCCTCCTCTCCTTTCTCGCTCCTTCACCGCCCTCATAATTCCCTGCCGCGCTGTAATCACCCTTGGCCATGTCTCTTGTGTCCTTCTCTCGCCATACTCTCAAGCAGCTCAAATTCGTACTACCAGGAGGCCTCCTCACCTACTATTTCGACAGTTGTAACGTCCTGCTTCGTATTCTCAGCGGAAATGATAACGAACATGGTTGGAGCCGGTCCGTCTTCCTCGTGTCTTTGTCTAGACACAGCTTACAGATCCGTCATGCCATGTCTAGCTTCTCGGCGCGACTGTCGTTATTCTCCGCCGCAGTCACCATTTCTTCCTTTCTCTACGTCTTGGCCCTACCTCTTGTTCGAGACGAGCAGCCCAACGTGAGTAGCCACATGTCTTTTCTGACATCCCCCGAGCGGTCATTGATCCTCTTTGGCCATAGTATCGACATTGGCGGCAGTCTGGCGTTCTCTCCACAGTCATACCTGTAAAGTCCCTCGCGAGAACACGTGTCACCTCACGTTCTCACCGTTCCTCCCAGGTTATGACCGTATCCACCGTCGCCGGCTGGTCTCTGCTTGTCTATACGTTAGCACAGTGGTCCTCTTTGGGATACCTCGAAGGTGTAATAGCAGGTACGCATCCCACCCCTCGGCCCGACAATCCAGCTGATCGTCCACATGTCCTATGGTTGTCTTACGTGTAGCTTCCGGCTTGTATGCGCTCGCGTTCGGCCTCTTGGGCCTCATTCCTGCACCCAGAGTGCGCAGGTCATAAACGCGACGTCGTTCTGTATCGTTGGATCTCCTGCTCTAATCTGCATCCATCTCTTGTATCCACGCATCCATCTCATCGTACTTATAATAGCCGGTCCCTCTCCTTTGAGCCTCCCTCCACATCCATCTAAATTAAATTCCTCATAGCCTCCTTGGTGGACGCATCGAGCGAATATCGAGCTTCACGTCCAGCTGCCCCACATGGCGGCCCGGTGTTAAACATAGCTCTACGTAGCTTGTTTGGTGACGTTCCTTGATCGGCGTCCCACGTTCATCCTCGATCGGCCGGACACGAGGATGTGACGGACTACACCCACTGATTTGTCTCCGTGCTGAACATGTAAGTGGCGCCCTCGATCGCGTGTGTGGGGCCATACTCAACGCCTTGTCAACTATGGGTATGTACTCCTTCTACCGTTGCATCAGGATCTACACTTTCTAACTTTCGACTCCACGCCAGATTCGTGAGGTCGTTCGCGAATCGCGATGACTGCCATTTCAATTGCGCCGAGTGAACCGGTTCGCAATAGAATATGACATGACGTCGTGCGGCAGACTTCGAGCCTCAGGGTCAGCCTCCTTGCCACTTCCTCGTCTCTCGCTCGGACGTGTCTTTCTTTCCTGCATTCTGCGCAGGCCCGCGTATACTACACTCCATCCTAGCAACATTTTGTCCATTCATCGTCTCTTGCTCTTCCACTATGAACGCCAGCTCCAGCGCAGACAGCATCCTCCAGCTTGCAAACATTCCACCGGCAAGCCCTCCACGTCGCCCTCATGTGAGTCGTACATAATACATACCCAGTCCCGCAGCGCTACATCCTCACATACATCGACGCAGTCCGCGCTGTTCGCGTGCGCAAGCTGCCCCGAACTCGCGGCCCGCGACTGGGACTCTCCAGCACCTGCGCGGAACCGCGTTTTCATCAATTCTTTGGAAGGCTTCCCTGATCTGGGCTCCGTCTGCCAGATATACTTCGACGAGGGGGAGATGGACCCGCCGGGGGAGGAGCGGTCGGTGTACGGGACCGCGCGCATGGCCCAGGTCGAGTTCTCGAGCCCGCGCGAGGCCGTCTTCCATCCTCGCGCGAAAGACAGCCCGTCTCCGTCCAAGGCCCGCGCGCTCGCGAAGATCGCGGGCAAGGCAAAGGACATCGTGCGGATGCTGACGCTGCGCAAACCGAACCGCAAGGTACGTCCCTCTCCTACTCCTGGACATCCCGAATCTTGGCGAGTGCGTAGAGGCTGACGGGCTCGTGCGCTCGTCTCGTTCAGCAATCCGTGGACTCGTCACGGAGCCTGTTCATGCCCGACACCCACCCCGGAGGCTGGCGAGACGGACATGCACTTGGGGGCTCATTGCGGGTCCGGGGACACAACGGCAACGGCGCATCCCCGCGGCGCCCACCCATCTCTATCCTCGTCCACTCCCAGTCGTCGAACGACAGACCCGCGAGCCCGACTCCCAGGCGAATGCTCACCGGCTCGTCGATCACGGGCATCTACTCCGTCGACGACGACAACTACCCGTCGAGCCCGAACCTCTCGCCGGCCTCGATCGAGGTTCGACGGCCCAAGCGGCGGGGCTCGATACTCTCCAAGCTGAACTTCAAAAGGCGCAAGGACGCCGACATCGCCGACGACGACGTCTTCGCCACCCCGCCGTCCACCCCCATCCTCAGGCAGGACGCGGGCAGGCGCGCGAGCATGCCCATGTCGCCGCCCCCAGCGCGCGCAGCAGACCGCCGCGTGCCCCCCGACAGCCCTTCCCCCAAGCCGGGCTCTGGTCCCAGCTCCAGCTCCAGCCCCGCTGACCCCCCGCCCGGGCTCCTCCCGAACCTCCTCCGCGTGCTGCTCTTCATGCCCTGGTGCATCTCCGTCGGCTGCACGCTCACGCTCTTCCCGGCCTCCATCGACCGCCTCGTCTTCCGCTCGGGCTACATCCCCGGCCCCGCGCCGACGGGCCTCCGCCGCTTCTGCTTCTGGGCCGAGGTCGCGCGCGACTACGCGTGCATCTTCGCGTTCGCCCTCCTCTCGCTCGCCGTCGTCGTCGGCCCCAAGCCCGCGGCCGCCGTCTGGGCGCTCGCCGCGGCGCGGTTCGCGTGGGTGTGGGGCACGTACCGGCCCCGCGGCGCGATGTGCTGCTTCCGGGAGCGGGTGGGGAAGGACGACATGGAGAGCTTGGTGCTCATCGCGCGCGGGCGCGATATCTCGCCTTTGGTGCTGAGGGAGTGTCCCGTCCACCCCCCGACGCGCGGTAGGGTGGTGGAGAAAATGGGGACGATCGCCCAGAGTCCCGTCGTCCCGCAGGACTGAGCGACGGGATTAGATGTTGAACGTTGAACGTTGAAGGTGGCCCGCGTGTCGGACTGGAATCGGACTTGCTCTATTTATTGTTTCGTTGACAGCCGTTTGATATGGTCGGACACGGACACCCATGGATACATATCGTATATATATATGGACGCGACGGACGCACACATGTGTGCCATTATGGAATACGCTGGCTACCTTCATATATCTATGCCGCGATCTATGGCTAAATATCTATCGGTTCACGTCCGTCCCACGAATCTCAAGCATGTCCGATGTCTGTCTACCCACCGGAACAGCATACAAGAAGCTCAAGAGGCTCAAAGACTCAGATGGTCCTCGCCTCCTCGAGTCCCTTCCTCAGCGCCTGCATGCATCCCAGACCACGCAGCCTGCGCTCCTCGACCTCGCCCCCAAGCGGATCTTCCCACCAACGCTGGCCCTCTGGAACGTCGCGCCAGCCGCCAGTGAGGAAAGCGCGGAGGGCCTTCATAGAGCCCTGCGTCGAGCTGTCGCCGAGATTGGCATGGCCCAGCAGCTGGCGCACGTTCTCCCAGTGCGGAGGCGGGTTCGCGTGCGACCACGGCTTAGCCCCCTGGGCGTCGGGCGCACGCGAGAAGCCGTCAGCGGCGATGATGAGGGCGGGGGGCACGGTGATCCGCCCGAGCTTGCCGACGACCTCGGAGATGGCGATGCAGTGGATCGTGGCGCCGTCGGGCTCGGGGCGGTCGATTAGCTGCCTTGCAAGTCCAGCGAGGTTCGCACCGCCGTTAGGACCGGTTTGGGGGAGCGGGGTGCCGGTGCCAGAGATGACGCCGTTCGCGGTGTGGAGGGATGGGTTGGGGACACCATCGGCGGTGGAGGCGGTGGGCGAGGGAGAAATGGCTTTCTTGCTCTTGCCTTTGCCCGTCTTGGCCTTGGTGACGAAGCGGGTTACGACGTATATCTGGGCAGGGCAGGCGGATGCTCGATCTAGAGTGGACGGCGGTGAGGAAGGGCGAGGGGACGCACCCATTTGCTGTCCCAGCTCATGATGCTCGCGCGCATCTCGTACCGCGAGAACATGGGTATCTCGCGCAGGAACATGAAGTGCGTGGCTGTGGTGTCATTCGGGATGAGCAAGGTACGCAAGGATTATGGCAATCGCAGAGGAAAGACGGACCTCCGAGACCCGTCCAGCCACCGGCGCGGTAGAACGTCGGCGACAGCTGCAGGGCGAGCTTGAAACGCGCGCCGTCCAGACGCTAAGGCAGAAAACCTGCATCGGTGTGCGGTAGAGCGTGAATGCGTGCATGTATGCGCACCTTGGGATAGGAAGAGTTGCTGAGGTGCAGATTGAAGTCGCAGTCATCAGGACCTGCAAGATCGGTCGTTCAGCGTCCTGGTAGCAAAGAAACAAGACACGGCGGAGCAGCGTTCGCCAACGCGAGGATAGTGGCATTTGTTGGGCGCAGGAAGAGCGGAGGTCGGACAGTACGAGGACTCACCTGCCCAGGTATAGTATGTCACCGTCAGGTCGAAGGGGTTCTTCCCCACCGGCGACAGGCTCTCCACCCATTCAAAGTGCTTCTGCTGGCGTACACGGGCGGATGATAGACAGTACCTCAAGCCGTGGAGGTAGTAGCGTCCGCGAATCTTGAAAACGGGTCGCCAGATGAAGACTGTGGCGGAAACGAGGGTCATTAGTCCGAGTTGCCACAGCGTTTAGCTGCAGGGCTCACTCACAGTGCCAGGTAAGAGGCCACGAACGGACGTTGGCTAGGAAGAGGAGGAAGACGATGTACTTTACGACCCTGGGTGCATACTGGAAGGAGCGGGAAGCGAGGACACGAGCAAGGTCTGGTGTCAGTGGTGACGCCCGTGGCGCATGCCGCGTAAGCGAGAGCGGGAGGGTCAAGCGTTAGACATTGTTCGCAACGGCGAATAAGCAGTACGCACCTGCCACCCTGAGGCCGCTGAACCTCTGCAAGATGATAGGGAGACCAGCGGCCATGACGGTAAGGAGACAGAAGTGCAGAGACCGTGCCCCAAGCATCCCGATTCCCGACTCTCCGGCGAGCCGCTGGTGTACTACCAATCAATTTCCGTGCTTATAACGACCCTCCCAAACCCCAAGGAGCGAGTTGTGTGCGATGGGGGTTTGTGAGCAAGCAATGCATCTGATTCTCCGTCGTCCCCAACACGCATGCCGCAGTACATGAAGCGACCAGTGGCGAACGGTACATTGACAGTTCCGTAGTGCACCGGCACTCGTCATAGCTTTTCCGACTCGGCGACCGGTAACGTCATCGACCGGGATCCCCAAAGTCGCGGACTTAGGCTCACTCTCAAGTCCGGCTATGTCAGGCACTGAAACAGTTGGTCCGGATGAAGCTAAGAGCAGTGAGTGTATTACTATTATACGAAAGCGCAAATGTACCATCATGAAGGAACTACAGTAATGCATAAATCCCAGGAACCACCCCAGTAAGCAAGACATGTTCAGCTCAGAAAACGCCACCAAACAGCCCCCGTTGTCGTCGGGGTGTTGGCTGCACGTCCGGCCGGAGCGTCGCCAAGGTATTGAGCTGTTTCATGACCTGCCGGGGATGAATAAGTCAGTTGCGGCCAAGAGGGGTTGCGGGACGGAGAAACCAACCTCCTCGAGCTTGTCTTTCCTCTCCTGCAGGTCGAGGTGTTTCCGGATGACGGGGTTCTCCCGTGCAAAGTCTATGATCTCCTTGCGGTCGAGGTCGTACAGCAGTCTTGAGTCTATCTCACGGGGGAACTGATCGCCACCCATCAGGATCGAGTTGCGCACGTACCGCACAAATATTGAACTAACCTGGTAAAAGAAGTGATCCAGCAGCTCGATGTTGATGAACATGGCAGAGGTATACGCGAGCTTGTCAGCCACAACGTTCAGGAACGCCTCCGGGCAAAGAGTATCGCTCTCAGGTCCGGCTTTACACCTCTTCGACTTGAGCGCACCAAGGCGGAGCTTCAAGATCCCAATGCGGTCGTTGAAGAACATCGCATGTCGCCCTATTAGGACAAAAATAGGCTCATCACAACACTCTCCACCGACGTTGAAACGGACTCACCATCCACGAGCTGTGCAGGGGGGTACCGATAGTCATCCACAACCTCCGCCGCGCGATCGTCCTCCTCCGCACTCTGCAACCGCCTTTGCTTCCGCTCCCTCTCCTTCTCCTCCAGCTCGCGCACATAGCCCACGAGGTTGTTCAACCGTCTGCTCCCGCCAACGCGCGTCCGGATCTCCTTCAGCCTCTCCTCGAGCTGCTTCAGTTCCCCCTCGAACAGCGTCACCGCCCCCGCGCGCCCGAGCTCCCACTCGCGCGGGTCGACCTCGACCTCGAACTTGTACGGCTTGATACAGTTCTCCACCTGGTCCGACGTCAGCCCGATCCGGTCGCGCAGGATCGCGTGCGAGAACTGCGTCAGCCGCTCTGCCGCGCGGGGGTGGTGGTTGAACGGTTCGCCCTGCGCGATCGAGTCGATCAGCGCTCGCAGCCCGTCCGCGACGAGCAGCGTCGAGTCGCGCCCCACGCCCGACTTGGTCAGCAGCGACGACGCAGCCTCGAGCTTGTAGCGCCAGTACGGCTCGACGTCCTGAGGCTTGACGCGCGCGTCCGCGCCGAGCTGCGAGAGCTCGGGGGCGCGCTTGTCCGTCCAATAGAGCTGCTCGAGAACGTCCATGACGCGCCCCTCAAGCATCCCCTTGAGCTTCTCGCGCACCTGCGGCTTGCGGAACTGCGCGGTGTGCTCCTTGAAGCGCGACTTGAGCAGGTCCATCGTCTCGGCGACGTACGACTCGGCAGAGATCCGGCGGTCGTTATACTGCACCTTGAACTGGTACTGCGCCTCCTCGAGCTCGAGCTGGACTGCGTTGGTGATGCCATGCAAGGACGATGCCATGGACGACTCTAGGACCTCCATCAGCCGCCGGCGGAGGGTGTCGGTGCCGACCATGAGCTTCGACGTGCTGCCGAAGTAGTCGCGGTGAGAGCCAAAGTAGTCGTCCTCTGAGCGTTTCGCGAGCGTGCCGAGCATGTCTCTGTCCCTGCTGGCTTTCTTGCCAGATCCCTTGGAGACGACGCCGACGTATCCAAGATGAAGCGGGTAGCGGTTGCCGGAGAGGATGCTCGCGCCCTGCTCTGGGGGCACGAGGTCCATCTTCGTAATCACGCCAATTGTCCTGAGACCGAGCGGGTCAAGCTTCCTGCTAGCGCGGAGTGCGGGGGAGTTGGCGAGATCGACGTCGGCAGCGCATACAGCGAGGATGATATTGGGCTCGCGAATGTACCTCTCGCACAGACCTGCGATCTTTTCCTTGAGCGTCTCGGGCTGGTCCATGGAGGCGATTTGGATGTAGCCAGGCAGGTCGATAAGGGTTAGGTCAGGGACATAGGGAGAGTATATGCGCAAGTCGATGGGTTCGTTGGAGACGCATTCAGAGGCGGAGACAGCCAAGTTCAAATCGGTGAGGGTGCGCTGGATGACAGAGAAGTCGGAGATCTTCCCAAGGCCAAGACCGGGGAACTCGCCGTACTCATGCGGGGCCTTGCCATCTGATGCAGGCGTATGGATGAGCGTGAGTTCGATGGGTCGACGCGTCACCATGTTGTTACCCCTACTCAAAGCTGCTCAGTTGTCGGGACCACTACAGCTACCATAGCATGGATGGAGCACTCACTTGGGAAGGAACTCGTGACCGACAATAGCCTCCAGCACTGAGCTCTTGCCTGAGCTCTGACTGCCAATGACCACAATGCTCGGCAGCTTAAGCGCGTCGCTCTGGTCGATGCTTATAAGCATAGTCCTGATTTCGATAAGCTTCCTCGTCAAGTGCATCAACCCGTTCTGCTGTGGGTCGCCATTAAGACCGTTACCGTCCCCAGCCTTCGAGTCCGAAGCCGAAAGCGAAGTCGCCGCCATCATGGCCGCGAGAGCGGCAGCATCATCCCCACTAGGCCGCTTCTTCTGGGACGAAGACTCGGATCCTCGGTGTCCTTCGCCATTCCCGCTCTCGGAGGACGAAGAGAAGAGGGTCTTGAGGAACTCCGGAGTCTCGAGGTTGGGAAGCTTGATGTCGGATACGCGCGAAGAGACCGTCTTGGCCAAGCCCGAAGCCGTGTCGAACGCGTCGGTGATGGTGTCCTGGACAGTCGAGAACACCTCGTTCGACTTCTTCTTGAACTCTACGAAACGCGTCGTGTCAGCACACTCACCGCGCACCGCGATGCACCAACGGTCCGCATAGCAACAAAAACTGGGGTTACGCACCCTCAAACTTGTAGTTCGCATAGGTGAATCCGCCCACGCCCACCGTCGCGGCCCCGACCGGCACCCTGAACGCCCTCAGCACGAACCTGGGGATGGACGAGTACGACAGTGCGCGAGCATGCACATGCCGGATGTTGAGCTGCTGGACACCATATCGTGAGCGAGTCCGGAGGTGCGTGTTGGTAAGGAATGTCGCGAATTGCCTGTGCACCGGACGGGAAGCATTCGTCGGCGCGAGAGTCTGGCGCGCAGAAGCTACCGCCGACGGTCCATATGTCGAGGTCTTCCCCTTGAACATTGGGAGAACGGCAGAGGCCCGACGGCGGAAGGAGGAGTACATGGTGCACGCTCTTCCCAAGCCTCCAGCTCGGAGAACTGAGATGAGTCTTGGTATTCGCCTAGTCCAATAGTTCCAAGAGTAGCTGGATGGGAGGCGTCCGTAGGGCGTCCGCTTGTACCTCCTGCTAGCGTCGCGCGGCCGAGGGAAAGGAAGGAAAGTGGAGAAGTGAGTAGAGAGAAGGCCGCCGGACCTATTTCCGCGGTGACACAAGCGGTCGGCATGGCAGGATCGAGCGCCGCCCGGAATGTTCACTCGCGGAGAGTGGCTGAATCAAGTCGGAGATGGAAATACTTGGTTCCTTGGACCTCCGCGGCTGTGCCCCGGCCTCGCAAAGTTTAAGTCACGGTTCTGCCTGCCCACCGTCAACGTACTGCTCGCTGTGACTGACGTTGCTGGGTGACCAGCCTCTGACTTAAAGACTGTCCTATTCATAACCTCGTTGTGGACTTGGTAATCTTTCTGATGTTACTTACGAATGAATTGTTCTAGAGTCCGCTCTACCGCACCGTGCAGCCTCCATAGTTGAACTCTGAGGGATTGACCCAGCCATGACAACTAATACTACTACTTGGTGGTGAGGCCTTGAGGGAAAAGAACGGAACATCCGCGACGTCAAGTAAAACATCTCTCGTGCGGTATACCTGTCCCGTCCCCCTCTCCTTGACCTTCGCCTGCGATTCCTCCTTCAATCAACCCGCCCTTTGCTCGGCGTCGACTATGCCAGGACTCGGGCCGTCTTCTCCACTGGCACTCCCCTGGCTATCGCAGTCACCACCTCCCGCGACCTCGACCCGCCCATTCCGGTCCCCATCCGGTAGCTCGACCGGCGACAGAGAACCTGCGGCTGTTGTTTCATTGCGGACCTCGACCCGCAGGAAGTAGGATCCCAAGCCGCCGTGAGCCAAGCCCAGGATGATAGTGCACTTGCTGGCCCCTGCCGGAGTCAACATTACACTCTTGTTCCCAAGGTCAGCACTCCATCCAATCCGCTTCGAATCGGTCCAAGACATCGTGACAACCTGGCTAGGATTAGCCTGATGGTTGCCTCCGACAGAGTCAAGTTGGCTGGGCGCCCTTAACATCTGCACGTTGGCGTCGATGGTGAACCACTGACCGCTCTGATATGGAAAGTCCGTGAAGGTATGCTGGAATTTTATGGTGATGGTGTGCTCGTCGTTGACAAGCATAAACCAGTGGGTGATCGGGTGGTCATGATCCGGACCTCGAAGGTTGGCTGTGTACCCCCGGTCACGCAGAGCGTCGTGAGTCTCCCGCGCCAGTATCAAATTGATTGTTTCATGTCGCCGATAGACAAGAGTCCCCGCTGTCACTCTTTCACGGTCGGGATGGGAGATGCATACTGTCTTGAGCTTCAGCTGCGACCCACAGCGCTCGATGGTGGCGGGCGATAAGGGAAAGAGATCAGGGAAGGATGAGCCGCGCTTCGGCTTTGGGTTGATCTGTACGTCTCCAGAACGCAAGAATTCGAGGCCGGATTCGGAGGGAGCTATGTGGCAGATCCGTCCAAGAAGGTGTCCGCGGAAATCCTTGTGTTCGCACCCAAGGATGACAAGATACCACTGGGACAGTGGTGTATGTTTGTCGCACTTTGTCGCACTTTCAGGTAAATAGTGGGAGAGGGGTATCACAGGAACCTGAGTGCGGATACCGTGTGGGATGGATGTGTATTCTGGGAGGGGAAGACGGAAGGGCTGCAGTCGCCTGAGGACTTCAGTATGAGAGACCGCTTCGATGCTCATACCGTCCACGAACGCCTTGTGGGACTCGGCGAGCAAAGTCTTGCCATAAACGTTAGTGCGGATGGCGCAGTCAAACGTCTGGGGCACCGACGCAGATGCAGTCATGGTCGGCTCGTGGATGATCTCGGACCCCAAGTACGTGATTCCCCACGCGAAGAGGCTCTGGTCCGGGACGCGACGCAGGATCTCCTCCTGCAGTCGTCGGAAAGCACGTGAGCCCTCGCCGTACAGGGTGGGCATATTGATATCGAAGATTCCCAACAGCGAGTACGCCTGGTCTTCCACCCGCGTCGTCTCTCGCTTCGCGGCCCACGAGAGCCGCTGAGCGAGGCTGAACTTGTCGAGCTCCTCCAGGTGCAACAGCGCTTTATAGTTGATGCCCGTGACATCCTCGACAAGATCGGCAAGAGAGTGCTTCGATCCGATGCGAGTCCAGTCCTCGGAAAGAAACACGACATCCAAAGGTGCGACAAGCTCCTGGAGGGTCCATCCGCGAGTAAACCACTTGCTTAGGCGGAAGCTAGACCCCTCAGCCCGATGATCGTCTTTGGCTGGCACATCGGCAAGGAATGCGTGGCAAATCCTGGATCGTCCGTACCAGAGATACATCGAGTTTATCGACTCCGAAAGCTCTGAGCTGCTTGATTTGTCGATGCAGCACGAGTCGATCCAGATCCACTGATAGCCGTCGGCGCGCGCTCTCTCGCAGGCGCGTCGGATCTTCGAGTCCTTGAGGAGCATCGGGTGGTCCCAGATAGAGAACTCGGTCCCCGGCGCGGAGGGAGCATCCGCAACGACTTGGATGGGGGCTGTCACAGGTGGGGTCGGTGTTTCGAGTTCTGTTTTGAAGTTCAGTTTACATGAGCCCGGTTAAAACTTGAATGTTCCCACCTTGCATATTGGCGTGCTGGCGAAGAGTGAAGGGACCAGGAGCGACGACCGTAGGTGTAACCAGCGATGATGTCATGGGAGAACCAGAAACGGGGGGTTTTGGCGCGTCAGAACTTGTAGAGCGGTTGATACCACGTTTCGTGACCAAGCGCGGGAGAGCAGCGCGCCTGAACCCATCGGCGCACGTCTGCAGGAAACTGTGCATCCGCTGTTTGTTGAAACGACTTGAAGGGGAAGCCGTTTGGGGCGCAGGTTGCCATGGTTCGGGGATCGCGCACGCGGCGGCTGCCGCTGCAACGAAACACTGGATCGTCGCGGCGGGAGCAGAGCTAACTGACGGCTGGGGAGTGGAGAATGTCTGGGTGACGGGCGTTTCTGCATTGGGAGCGCGACCAGCCGCAACGGCAGTGGCAACTGGGTCAGGAGAACCAGGGAGAGCGGCAGCAAGAGGCTTTATGGCAGCATCCAACTCTGTAGATGGAGCAGGTTTCGTGGAGGAGGATGATAGTGAGAGAGGACCGGCTCTCGAAAGCTGGGGGAGAGGTATGGTACTGCCGAGAGTCAACGTGCGAAAGGTCCGCAAACATGACGACTGAGCATCTTGCCATATCGACAGGGCACAGGTCACACCTAACGTAAGCCCTTCCTGAGGCTTAAGTAATTCCATCAGGAATCTCGAAGCTCGAGTCGCGAGATGGATACGGCCAGTTGCAGTCCACCGCCGACGCCTTCCCCAGCACCACCTGAGTGTCAATTTCTGGGCAGCGTGCGATGGCGATGAGCCACATACCAGGCACGGACGATAACACTTCGCGACATTTTCAATGTCGTCTTTGAACTCGGCTAGCCATCCGGAAATCGAAAACCACCGGACGACATCAGCGCTGACCCCAGCCATTACGTACTGCTTGAGCACCTACATACGACGAAGGATGAGTCGCGGTTCAGAATATTGACTGACGGCCAGCAGCGTCGTACTGGCACAGCAAAGCTGCATGTTATCTCATTACCCTGGGCACGACATTTGAATCTCTCAATAACATACTTTCTGGCTGACGTCGCTTCTGTCAGCGCCCAATAATCTGTAGAGAATCATGATGCATGAGTGCTGATCAGAGTGGTTGGGCGGCTGGGCGATCTGGTAGCCTGTTTCGATGTACTTAGCCTGTCGAGCGTTGATAAAATCTTTCACGGCAAGTCGGTGGTCATGGTCACAAGTACGGCGGACTAAGTACTTTATCATCTTTTCGACCTGAGTCGGCAGGAAAGATCGAGCGCCGCCTGGAGTCCTCACTGGCGGAGTATTTTTTTAGTTGAATCGGAGACGGAAAGACGCTGAGCCGAGCCGACTTGTTGCCGACATGTATGCAGCACTTCTGCCGCGCGCATGTAGCTCGCTATTGCTGAGCGACCGCTCTCTGGCTAGAGACTACTTATCCTATACTTGCTCTCTCTGTGGGCTTGGGAAGCTTGCCGATATCCTATCCTTTGACTCTCACGGATGAATGGCTCGGGAGCCCGTGCTCTTCCGCACGGTATCTCACCACCAACGACTCGGCATCTACATATGATCACGATGAGATGTACCAGCTGATAGCTCTCACTCGACCCCGGGCTCTGTGTCTCCTACACGCCGTGCTCAACTTTTAGCTGGTCTCCATCGTCGCGCAATGGTGAACAGCAGCCCTCCGCCTTCTGGAATCTACGTCCCTGCCGTCCTCTTCTTCGACGAGAACGAGGAGCTCGATATCCCTTCCATCAAGGCTCATGTCCTTCGGCTCGCACAGGTGAGTTTTACAGGCATCTCATACTGTACGCTTCCCGAAAAATCCTCTAGGGAGGTGTTACAGGCATATTGGTCCAAGGAAGCAATGGAGAGGCTCAGCACCTCTCGCATGACGAGCGCAAGATCACCATCCGCCTCACGCGAGACACGCTGAACGAGAACGGCTTCCAGGACGTCTTGGTCATCGCTGGGACAGGCGGGCAGTCAACCAAGGAGACGAAGAAGCTCTGCGCTGACGCAAAGGAAGCAGGCGCGAGCCATGTCCTCGTCCTCACTCCTGCCGTCTGGGCCCCTCAGATGACCAAGGAGCGGATACTCAAGTTCCATCGCGATGTACGTGTCTTATCTCCATCCCGCTTTCCCAGAGCTCGTGCTTGAGGTCCTTACGCTCTCATAGGTCGCAGACGCGTCCCCCATCCCGACCATGATCTACAACTTCCCTACCGTCACTGCCGGGCTCAACCTCGACTCTGACATCATCGGCGCCCTCGGCGAGCACCCGAACATCGTCGGTACCAAGCTCTCCTGTGCGGACGTCGGGAAGCTCCACCGGCTCACCTCTACCCTCCCTGCGACCAAGTTCGCCACTTTCCCCGGGTCTTCCGCCGTCTTCTTCCAGGGCCTGGTCTCAGGGAGTGCAGGCATCATAGGGGCGCTGCCGAACGTCGCGCCGAAGGCGCACGCAGAGTTGTACAGATTGTGGAAGGAGGGCAAGCTGGCGGAGGCGCAGAAGTTGCAGGCTTTGTTGGGCCATGCGGACTGGGAGCTGCAGAAGCTTGGGACCATCGCAGGGATCAAGGCGGTCGTGTCGAAGCACTTTGGGTATGGGAATGTGAATGTGAGGGGCCCGCTTACGCCGAGAGACCTGGAGGCCGCTGGCCTGAGCGCAACGGCGAAACTAGAGGAGCTGATTGCACTAGAGAAATCGCTGTAGATATTCAGGGGTTGCAATGGGAAGTTATCTGGTATCACACCTGCGGGCATGCGCACACATACACCCACACCACTCCGAGAAGTTGTGGGGTTTGGGGTTTCCGTGGGTATGCCCAAAATACAGCGCATTATAAGATAATGTAAATAGCGACAGCGACAACAACGATGATGGCAGGAGGTATTACAGCTTCGCCTTTGACTTGGCAGTCTGCGCGACACGTCGTGAACATTGACGCAGACACGGACACTGAGCAGCAGGGGAGGGAGACGCACCTTAAGGATACCGTCAAGCTTGGTGGCGAACATCATGTTGCCCTTCGTCTTGAGCTTGCCGCTCATGAACGCCTTCTGGCCGTCGAGCTTGCCCTCCGCAAGCTGGATGAAGGTCTCGTCGGAGAGCATGATGGTGACGTTGGCCTTGGCCTTGGGCTCGCCCTTGTACACAGAGCCGGTCTGCTTGAGGTCGATTGTCCAGACACCCTCCTTGCCGTCCGCGTTCTTGACGCGCATCTCGAAGATGCCGTTCGTCTGTTGCCCTCATGAGACGGGGACGCGGGAAGGAGGGAAGAGCGCACGCACCTTCTTGATCTCCTTCTTCTTCTCCTCGTCGCTGAACTTGTCGAACACCTGCGCCAGCTGGGCGAGGATCTCGGAGGACTGGGCGTCGTGTGAGCCTCTGGTCACTGGTGTCGTCCCTGTATCATTAAACACGCACCTTGAAACCTTCAACCTTTATGTCGGACATGGCGTACAGCGTCTGGAGAAGCGTTCGTAGTGTTCGTGACGGGGATTAGGGGAGAAAACCGATGGGCACGACGGCAGTTTTATACAGGGCGGGGGAAGGAGCGGCGGGCGATGGGCGTCTCCGACTGGTGTGTTGGATCATGCTGGCTACATGTGATATTCACCGGCCTTGTTGTTTTCATCCGCTATCCACCTCTGTGTTTCTCTGGTTTGGAGGCATTATATGCGAGGTAAATGCACCTACATTTGAGTCCCCTAGAACCAATTGACAGCATCCACGACAGTCGTTAGGACCCCTCGCGTCGAGACGGCTTTTCGAAACGAGCATGCTTGCACATCAAACCCTGGCCGTGAATTCGATGCATCCTGGTTGTAACTGTCGCCGTCACGGCTTGTCTCATCTGGCCCAACCTTTCGGTTGTAAGCAATGAATTGGAACCGCAGTCATGTTGTAGGTTCTTCTCGAAGGAGGAGAGGAAGGCGTGATTGGGAGGCGATTCACAACCGTCGAGCGGACCGCCAAGGTACCCCGAGCCTCAGCCATCTTCATACCCTTGCTTGCCAATGACCAGTCGACCATGGGTAAACCGACAAATCCCTATTGAAACCTGGGACGTACTGTAAGCGTGATTGGGACCGAGACTGCCTCTTCAGGTATCCTTCCTGGCCGATTCTCTACTGACGCTGAACTCTATCTTCTGTCCAGAACTCAAGGAGAAGAATGCTTTCGATCCGTGGCAAGAAGGTTGGTTGCCTGAACTCGTCAGAATGAACCCTTTTGACGTATGTCTGTCACGTGCAGTCTGTTGCTTATCTCGGACTGTCAAGCTGTCAAGACAAAATTGAGCAAGAGCAACTTGAATGTGTTCAAAGACCCCGGCGGCCTGGATCGTCTTCCTACTGCTTTCTCCTCCTCGGAAGCATTCGGGAGTCCTGGAATGTCCTGTCGACAGGCAAGCGGCAACACGCTTCCAGTACGACAGGTACACTGTCTCTCCGAGTCC
The DNA here is from genome assembly GCA_032821775.1 of Sanguinoderma infundibulare. Lineage (NCBI taxonomy): Eukaryota > Fungi > Basidiomycota > Agaricomycetes > Polyporales > Polyporaceae > Sanguinoderma > Sanguinoderma infundibulare. The sequence goes on along the minus strand of JAVLRN010000012.1, from coordinate 777,887 downwards.
TCCGTGCACTGCGGACAAACGGCTTCCCGTCGGTACGAACGTGCTCATGAAGGTGCCGACCTCGACCTCGGATTCTGTTGGGCTTTCAGTTTGCCTTCCAGGGACCAGGGGCTGCTCGAGCCTCGAGGTCTCGTGGATGTTAGAGTTTGGCTGCTGTCAAGCGGTGTCCTTCCTCCCGCCTTCTTATACCTCCGGCATGGCATGGACTCCTCCGTCTCCCTCCCTTGTGATGACCCCCTCCGTAGAGTACGAGATAGGCATGAAAGCTCCCCTTGTGCAATTATCCGAGCCAAAGAAGACTACTAGAGCCTATGACATCAACGAAGAGCGCAAAGCCACCCTGGCGGAGGTGGATCGGGCTAAGTTCTCGTATGTTCGATCTGCTTCTCGTTAACATTACTCCAAGCTGATGCACGGGTTTCTCCCAGATTGTTCCACGTCAGAGTCTGTTTAGTGGCGGGTGTGGGTTTCTTTACCGATGCGTATGTCGTCCGATGGTGTGACAATACTTGAGGGCTCACCGGGCAGATTTGCAGCTACGACATTTTCGCTATCAATATCGCTTCTCTCATGCTCGGTTATGTTTATGGCCACGGCTAGTGTTGCCTCCTTTTCCCGGCTTAAGGACATGAGCTAATGTTTGCAAACTAGCAGGCCAGGTTCTTACAGCCAACCAGGACCTCGGCATCAAGGTGGCGACACCTGCCGGTACAGTGTTCGGCCAGCTGATCTTCGGATGGCTTGCAGACGTCTTCGGCCGCAAGCGGATGTGTATGTCTCCCTACCAAGCTCCTCTGTGTTGCTCTGTGCTGACTGTATGCGTAACCTGCAGACGGGATCGAGATGATGCTCATCATCGTCGCTTCTTTCGGACAGGCGCTGTCTGGCCAGGCGCATGCGGCGAACATCATTGGGGTTCTCGTCGTCTGGCGATTTATAATGGGAGTTGGAATCGGAGGCGACTATCCATTGTCCTCTGTCATCCCTTCCGAATTTGCTTCCACGAACATCCGGGGACGGATGATGGTCGCCGTCGGGGCAAACCAGGGATGGGGCCAGTTCAGTGCGTCATTGAACTGCTCTTCGTCACGCTGCTCGATCTGAGGAGCTATGTCTAGCTGCCGCACTCGTCGGGTTTATCATCGTCTCTGCGTACAAGCCTTCCCTCCTTCATGATGACCCTAAGAACCTCGCACATGTCGACTTCATGTGGCGGCTCCTTATCGGGCTCGGTTGTGTTCCGGGAGCGGTCGCTCTCTATTTCCGCTTGACGATTCCAGAGACCCCGCGCTTTACGATGGACGTCGAACGGAACGTCAAGCAGGCCAGTCAAGATGTGGAGAACTTCTTGACGACGGGGTCATACTACCCTGACCCGGACGCGGTCATCGAGCGTGTGAGAGCGCCGAAGGCATCGAGGAAGGATTTCATGTCATTTTTCAGTAGGAGGGAGAACCTAATCCCGCTGATTGGGATGTGTTACTCGTGGTTCGCTATAGATGTGAGTGCACCGCTGTTGTTCTTACGGCTTTTCTTTAACAGGTTGCCCGTTGCGTAGGTCGCGTTCTACGGCTTAGGTTTGAACACTTCGATCATCCTGCAGGCGATAGGTTTTGGCACCCCAAGCGGAGATTTTGTGGGCACCATGCGTGTGTACCAAAATCTCAAGAACATCGCGGTGGGGAACATGATCCTTTCCGCCGCCGGCCTCATACCCGGGTTCTGGGCCACGTTCCTTCTCGTCGACACGTGGGGACGGAAGCCAGTGCAGCTCCTCGGATTCACCATGCTCACGATCCTGTATGTAATCATGGGTGCGTCTTTTCGTCTTTGCCATTATCGCGTCGGTAGATGAATGCCCGCGGTCGTGCAGGCTTCGGATACCATCATCTCACCGGGTCCAGCGGAGGCAGGAAGGCGTTCGTCTTTCTGTACTGCCTCACGAACTTCTTCTCCAACTTTGGGCCGAACTGTACCGTGTCGATATTCCCTGGCGAGTCGTTCCCGACGCGCTACCGCTCCACCGCCTTCGGCATCGCTGCTGCGAGCGGCAAGGTCGGCGCGGTCGTCGCCCAGGTCGGGTTCGGGAAGCTTGTTAACATTGGGGGCACGAACGCGTTTGTGCCGCACTTGTATGTTCCGATCACACACGAGCAGGAAACACAGTGTACTAATAACGATCGACCGTTGTAGGTTAGAGATATTTGCGTTCTTCATGCTCACGGGGATCATATCCACGCTCGTGCTCAAGGATGGGAGGCAGATGACGTTGGAGGATCTCTCAAACGAGAAGCAAGATGGATTTATTGATAGTACGTTTCGTCTTCGCTTGCGCACCAGCGCGTCGCTGAACGATTTGTCGGCTAGTCAATGATACGGGGGATGGCGCGCATCTGAGTGTTAGAGAGACATTGTCCTAGGGAGCTCGAATACCTCTGTGCCTACATCTCCAAAGATGGGAGTAGGCGTGTCTGTCCAGAGACTCGATGGGGCCGGAGTAGTGGGCGGGGATGTATTGCAGTTCCAGGGAGACGAGTCTCGGCCAGGCTCTCGCAAGAATGAGTATATATCGTCATACGATGGGCTAACTTTGGTATGATGGATGTTGATAGACAGAGCATTGAGCTCCGAGAAGGAGATCAGCGCGCGTAGCAACAGTCTTCTACGAATCTTGTCCTGACCAACCGCATCGTCGTCCACTCTGCAAGAGGCCGCAAACTCGTGTAATGTGAGAGGAAGCCTGGTAGGGGCCAGACGCAATAAGGCCAGGAGGTCTTCTTTGTGTTATACAGGCCCACACAAAAAGCGGTGCGGAGTGGAGGCACGGTGAAGCTATCCCATCTGGGAAGGCAGTGAGACGGTCCATATGTCCTCTGAGCTTGATGATCCGCAATGTGGGAAGCGTGAGGAAGCAGGAATCCTGAAGTCCATCCAATACGTCGATCTCGATGTCAAGGTGATGGATTCAGAGAGAATGAAGGAGACCGGTATCGGCGACACTACGGCCACATGACGGGCGTTTCAATTGCCATTTTGGGAGACATACGAATGGTGCATACTTGCTTTTCTTCCTGACCTCTACCTTCACCTCCGTTTTCCCCTGTCCTCCTTACTCTTAACCGCCATCATGCAGGCAGGACAGACTCCTGTGTTTGTGATGAGTACGTCAACTCAAGTCCTCGAAGTATTCTCATCTCATGGTTCTTGAAGATACCGCGCCAGAAAGGCAGACCGGTCGAAAAGCTCAGATCTCAAATATCACGGCAGCAAAGGTGCGTGATCGTTGGAATATGTCCGACACACGTTAATGTTTGATGTGAAGACTGTCGCAGATGTGATCAGGACATGTCTGGGCCCAAAAGCCATGCTCAAGATGATTCTCGATCCGATGGGTGGCATTCTGTGCGTCTGCTTCCTCTCTCACCGTGTCATAAGGCTAAACAGCAGCGCGATATCAGCCTGACGAACGACGGCAATGCAATTCTGCGTGAAATAGACGTTGCGCACCCGGCTGCGAAAAACATGATAGAGCTCAGCAGGACACAGGACGAGGAGTGTGGAGACGGAACGACGAGTGTGATCATCCTGGGTGCGCCCTTTGGTTCTATTATCCTCTTACTACTCCCTATCTTCATACCTTTATGCTATGTTTCGCGGCACAGCCGGGGAGATTCTCGCGCAGTCGCTCTCACAACTCGAGCGTGACATACACCCCGTCGTCATCATCTCGGCATACAACAAGGCCCTCAAGGAAGCCCTCGAGATCATCAAGCGCATATCCATCCCCATCGACGTCAACGACGATGAGCAGATGCTCTCGCTCATCAAGACCTCGATCGGCACCAAGTTCGTCATGCGCTGGTCCGATCTCATGTGCAAGCTCGCTCTCCAGGCCGTGCGCACCGTCGCGCACGACGAAGGCGCGCTCAAGACAGTCGACATCAAGCGCTACGCGCGCGTTGAGAAGATTTCCGGGGGCGAGATCGAGCAGAGCCGCGTCCTGGACGGGATCATGCTCAACAAGGACATCACGCACCCGAAGATGCGCAGGCGGATCGCGAACCCGAGGATCGTGCTGCTCGACTGCCCGCTCGAGTACAAGAAGGGCGAGTCGCAGACAAACATCGAGATCTCGAAGGAGGCGGACTGGTCTAAGATACTAGAGAACGAGGAGGTGCAGGTGCAGAAGATGGTGGAGAAGATCCTCGAGTTCAAGCCCGACCTCGTCATCACAGAAAAGGGTATCTCAGGTGCGTCGATTCCCAAATTTAACTTCTCCAGCCTCTTTCGCTCAGCTCCCGCGAACACGGTCAGACTACGCCCAGCACTTCCTCTACAAGGCGAACGTGTCCGCGCTCCGCCGGGTGCGCAAAACAGACAACAACCGCATCGCGCGCGCCGTCGGCGCCACGATCGTCAACCGCATCGACGACCTCCGCGAGGCCGACGTGGGTACCAACTGCGGGCTCTTCCACATCGAGAAGATCGGCGACGAATACTTCTCGTTCCTCACCGAGTGCAAGGAGCCCCAAGCGTGCACGGTCCTCCTCCGCGGCCCATCGAAGGACATTCTGAACGAGGTCGACCGCAACCTGGCGGACGCGATGTCCGTCGCGCGCAACGTGTTCTTCGACCCGACGCTCGCGCCCGGTGGGGGCGCGACGGAGATGGCGATTAGCGTCGGGCTGCACGCGAAGGCGCGGACGGTGACGGGCGTCGAGGGCTGGCCGTTCCGGGCTGTCGCGGATGCGATGGAGGTCATTCCCAGGACGCTCGTCCAGAACAGTGGAGGGAACGCGATCCGTGTGCTGACGGAACTCCGGGTACGTTTGCTGCCACCGAGTTTTGGCATGCCGCCATTATTCTAATTGTTGGTTTCTTCGCAGGCCAAGCATGCGAACGGCGAGCATTCGTGGGGCATCAATGGCGACACGGGCAAGATCGTCGACATGAAGGAGTATGGTTTGTACGAATCCGCCAGCGTCAAGGTGCGTCCTTTCTGCCGTCTGTCGCCCGCTCACGCGTGACATCGTGCCCAGGTACAAACACTTAAAACCGCGATTGAAGCGGCGCGCGTGCTGCTCCGTGTGGATGATGTCGTGAAGGCGACGCGCAAGGACAAGGAGCAGGGCGGCGGCGGCGGCGGCGGCGGAGCGCCGCCTGAGGAGATGATGGAGGGTTGACGTCGAGGTTGAGAACGTTGATCAACAGTACGCAGTGCAATCTAAACCCTTGTAATATGACCGCTTCATAGCTAGAGCAATTGCTGCGAGCCTGTCGGTGGGCTCCCTTTCCGCAAGTCTGAGGTCACTGGCGGGAGAGCGAGTTCTTGTTCTCGGGCCTCGGATCTTACAGAAAGTCTCGTCCAGCCATCAACTCACTTGTTACAATGCAAATGCACCCAATCCACTCCCGTTTCGTAGCAAAGTAACTATTCGGATAGGCGAAGTCCTTTATCGAATCCAACGCGCGGATATCCGCAGCCATGTTCGGTCTCGATACGAACGGGCACCTGTTAAAAAGGAGGAAGGGTCGTCTGCTGTCCCTCACAACTTGCCCACATACCACACACTGCCCATAGTTTACCATGCCCTCCATTCCCAACTGCATCATCGTTGTCGACGTCGCTGGCGACCTCGACTTCCCCACCTCCCCGTCTCTCCCCTCCATCTTCCCCTCCTCTTTCTTAGGCATCCCCCTATCCGACATCGACCCCGAAGACCTCCTCGCTCCTCCAGGCGGCTCGCTCCACCGATTCTTCCCCTACGAGGCCAGCCCGGCTTACTTCCTATCCGCCTGGATCGTGGCCCCCGGCGAAGATCCCGACGCGGACCGCATCACCCTCGTCCCGAACGACTCCGAGTTCGAGGTCCCCTTCGACCCCGGCTTCGACGACATCGACCGACCTCGCAACAAGACGGGGAAGAAGGGCAAGCGGCGCTTGCACCTCCGGAGCCGAGTCTCCTTCTTCGGGACCGTCGTCGTCGTCGTCGCCCTCCAGGGGCTGATGTCCATCGGCAAGCTCATCTGCTAAGGCGTCTCGTGCCCAAGTTCTAGGACTATGGCTCTGGGCCTTTCGTTTGCCCGCTTCGGACTAGGCTTTGGCTCGGACCTGGACGTTGCTTTCGGACGCTGCTGTGTTTGTTTCTTGGACAGGTTGAAGGACTGCTAGCTTGCCGTTTGTTGTCTTCAATGCCGTGTATGTGTTCCATGGGGTACGGAGGGGGTGGCTCCCTCTTCGTGCCTCCGTGTTCCAGGTGTGCGGCGGGGGGCGGAGGGCAGGTGTGAGGAGGGGCCGGTGCGGCGGGGCATCTTGGCGAGGTGCCCCGTCGCGCCACATATTTCTCAGATAAGTCTCATCGCTCACCATACAGGAGGTAAACGCTAACCAGAGCACTCTGCAGAATTTCCGAAGAACCTCGGGGGAAGGCAGCAGCCCAGGCTGCCGATACGGTCTTCCCCCGAGAATCCCGAAAACGGGTACGCCAGCTGTTATGCTTTCGGTTAAGACGGCGGGATCGTTACAGGATGAGGCCACGTACCGCTCCGCCATCCCGGGAGTAGCAACCCTCTTGGTAGGTATCGCAAGATAACGGCATACTCGACCAACACACGGCGACTAGTCGCGATTTCTGGTCATTTTCGTTTCATCGTTCTTCAGTCAGTTTTACATGATCGTTCTGAGGTCACCGTCGCCGCCTCCCGTGCGGAGGACCTCTTCGATGCCCAGAGCGCCTTGCGAAAGTGTCATACCACTCGAGCTGCTTTCCGCACTGAAGCCTGTGCTTGTCCAGAGACTAGTGATGGTCCCACTGGTCGTTGTACCAGTGCCCGTTCCGACTGACGTCGTATCAGGCCCACTGCCACTCAGCGCGGACCGCTGGGCGAATTTGGGCTCAGAGCACGACGGTACTGTCTCGTCTGGTCCAAAATCCTTCCGGACGAGCAACAGGATGTTGATAAGGACGCGTGCGCCGAACATGCAGGGGATCCTTTGGAGATGGTGTCAGATCTCCGGATGGGGGATATCCTGAGAGGAACGTCTTCCTGCCTTTCCTCTTGCATGTCGTATGCCCGGCCAGCCATACAGTTCAGGGAACTTCGGCTCCGTACACAAATTGGGGGCAGTTCTCCACGAGATCGAGTTCCAGAAACCCTAAGGCAAAGACGGTCACCCGTCCGCCTTCCCCGCGCGTACAAAATCCCACCGCCTCCCGTACTTGCGCTTCTAATGCATGGTGCTTAGTGCATGGCCGGCCAATTATTGCAAGCGCACCACAACCGCAGGGACTAGTAGGGTGCGTGAGGGTATGCACGGGGCGGCCATGTCACTGGCCTTGCCATGCGGCTGGGATCTCCTTGATCGCGATTAGTGCTGGATATCGTGTGACAGAACCTAAGACGGACGGGCAGTGTGATGCCATGGCGGCAACGTGGCGACGGTGTGAAGGCCTCGTGGTGGTGAAAGAGTGGCACGCTAACGCATGGCATATAGGACAGTATGGCCCGGGATAGGAGAAGAGCACACTTTCCACCCCGATTTCCACCATGCCCGCCGTACATTCCGCCTGTGTGTCGCTAGCGATTGCAGTTGTTCACGGTGCCTTAGGTGTCTATCAAGGTGTATTGCGATGTTTCAGGTGCGCAAGTGAGCCCGAGGTAGCTTCCATCCTTCAAGACCATGTCGACGACGAGAGCATACCGCGGACGAACGAAGTCACGCCGCCCGTCAGGAACTCCATCCGGGTTAGCACGGTATTGGTGGATCCTCAGGTATGCTTAACCGTCTGTGGCTCGACTATGTGCAATCCCGGACTCATTCGAGGCATATAGGACAATGGGCCTCTGAAGTTGTCGCCAAATGTCGGGGACTCGCCAGGCTTTGGATCTTTGAGTCATGCTTCCTCCGTCTCACAGGTGCGTCTGACCCAATCCTCTGTCGGATTGTTTCTGACTCAATTGTGACTCAGGTCCCTCGTAACGCTGAGGTTCCGAAAACCTCGGCCGATTTGGCTAGTCAAGTCGGGGTCAATATCCTTCCAAACGACGAGGAGCCGCAGCCAGCTGATGTGATGGTGCCTGTAGTTCCGGGAGCACAGAACAATGTTCAATCTCAACAAGGTGAGTAACTGTCAATATTGTGATGTGTCCGCCAGCTGCTTCATCCCCTTTCGCGCTTAAATAATCAAATGCTGATGTTTTACTGGGTTTCCTTTGTCGTTTGCCACAGACACCAGCGAGCCAGCCACCAAATCAAGTTTTGGGGCCTCAGGCGACCCTATCACGATACTGCGCTCGCGCGTCGACTCCTTGGGCTGCGAGCTCGACGGCACTCTACAATATCAAGGCCAGTCTGTGGCTAAGGAAGTTCCTGCTGTCGAGGAGGTCCCCGCTGTTGAGGAGGTCCCCGCTGTCGAGGAAGAGGTCCCCGCTATCGAGGAGGTTCCTGCTGTCGAGGAGGTCCCCGATGTCAAGGAGGAGGTCCCCGATGTCAAGGAGGAGGTCCCCGATGTCAAGGAGGAGGTCCCTGCTGTCGAGGAGGTCCCTGCTGTCGAGGAAGTTCATGCTGTTGAGGAGGTCCCCGCTGTTGAGGAAGTTCCTGCTGTTGAGGAAGTTCCTGCTGCCAATGCAGTGGATCCTCAGTCAAGCGCGATCACTATGGCTACTTCCTCCTATGAAAGCATCAATCCTCCCCCTTCAGCCAGTCCATCGACCCTTGTTCACAATGAACATCCTGGTCGACCGCTCCCGGATATTGAGCCCACAGGCTCTTCATTGACCCTCCCAACTCGTCCTGCAGATGTTCTTCCCCCCTCGAATATCGACTTCATGTCCAGACCCGTCGACCTTCGTCCACCCTACTCTCCGACGACCCGTCGATACGTATGCAGCCCCTGTGCCTGGCTTGGAGGAACACGCGACAAATCCATGCCGTGGTACACCCTAGACCAACAGATTCGCACCAGTACTGTCACACCAGGTCAAATCCAGTGGCAAATGACTTTCGGGATCTTGGAGGAGCTCGTGCAGTTTGAGATCCCCGAATGGTTCATGGTAGCGCGCTCAGAGGATGGGTCGATGACCTTCATTGGGGACAATCTTTCTGTGCTTCTCAGGGACTGGCGCTATCGAGTCCATCAACGCCAGGCCGCGTTGCATGAACCTTGGGCAAGTGCTTGGTCCGCTCGCATCAACTCCGCCTTGAAGTACATCCTCGCTATTCTCGACAAGATGACCATTCTAGACATGCCATTGATCCACGCATTCGCATTCGCCGGGAGCCTCGACCTGCCAGCAGCTCACAACATCGCTTTCACACTGAGCCAAATAGCCACCGCTGTCATGCATGTCCACCACCACGCCAGTGTGTACTCGGGCCTACCGCGTCTGCAACAGTTTTTTCTCCGCTCGATTGACGTCATAGCCAAGACCACTGTCCTGCCTATCATGCAAGGGAAGGGGTGGTGCCCGTTTACGTCCGCCATGATTACAGGGCTTGGTCCCCAGGTCCTCGGATATGCCAGTACCCAGACCCCCTACACCCGTGGGGGCTCGGAAGCACACCGAGTTTGTACCTATACCGAGTGCAAGGTCAACAACATCGATACTTCGCAATATGCCAATAAGCATGCCGTTGAGGGATGCGTATGTTCTCGAATCGGGCCTATCGTCGATGACATCAAGACGTTGCTCGCTTCAGGGGAGATTCCAGTCGTCGTGCCTGACGGCTCACATCTCTCAGTTCGTTCGGGATCCAGTGTCCCTTACGTCGCCATCTCCCACGTCTGGGTCGACGGGCTCGGGAGCGTCACAGAGGATGGCCTATTCCGGTGTCAAGTCGATCGCATAGCCGCCATGGTCCTTGCCCTCGAACCCGGAGGAGCTTTCTGGATGGACTCTTTATGTGTCCCGAGTGATCGACCGCTGCGGAAGCGGGCGATATCTCTCATGGCGAAAACCTATGAAAATGCCAAGACTGTGCTGGTCTTGGACTCCGGCATCCAGGCGTGCAGCCTCCATGTTCCCTTGGAGGACCGTCTCCTGCGTGTTATTGTGTCAGGATGGATGCAGAGAGTGTGGACACTCCAGGAAGCTGCCCTATCTCATCAACTCTTCTTCGCATTCTCTGACGGCATTGTCAACGCTCTTGACCTTGGTCTCCGCTATTCGGCTCGGATGGAGGAAGTTGCTGACCCTATGGTCTCGCACCTGGCGGTGGAAGTCTACCGTATAATCAGCTTTCTCCACCGCTCCCCTAATCCTCAGTCCTCCTCTGCCCTGCCCTTTCACAGCATTGGCGAGGTCTCTCTTGCCCTGGGTTGGAGGACAACAAGCAAGCCAGAAGACGAGACTTTAGCCATTGCTAGGCTGGTCGGGGCAGAAGCAGGAGAACTAGCCAAACATGACAGTGCAGACGAGCGTATGAAGGCGTTGCTCCTCCACGTCGTGCGCCTCCCCTCAGACATCATCCTCTTTCATAAGGACAAGCTCTCCATTCCCGGGTTTCGATGGGCTCCCAGAACGCTCACAGCGCATGGTGGCAATACCATGAGCGTAGGGTTGGATGCTCCAGAGGATGTTGCGGTTTGCACCGCCCGCGGCCTGGTTGCCGAGTTCCGGGATGTCATTCAATACAGGACATCGCAACGGTGTGAGGGAGAGCAGAATTTCCTGATAGAGGGGGGGTTGTTCGTGCACCCTCTTGCAGTTGCCGACCCCATTGAATTCAACGCCATCCTCCGGCCTGAAGCCTCTAAAGGATACAACCCTGAGGGGTGCGCGTTAGTATTCATTGAAAGCATTGAACACTACGGAGTTGAGGGCGAGAGGAGGTACATCTGCAGGTTCGTGAACAGGGCGCTACTTATGGACGTTAGGACGAGACAGATGCAAGCTACTTCCGAGGTAGTCATAGACGTCGATATTTTGCCGCATGTTAAAGTCTTGTTGACATAGTCTCCTACGACATAATGGTGACTAATTCAGGATGATGAGTGGCAATACTACAACGTTACACAGACGGATCGCGACCATCCTCACTACTTACTCTATAAACATCATTGATCACCTCATTCTGTACGCAGCCAGCACAATATAATGCCAAATGATGAGATTAATGATCAACCGTGCGCGGTCGTCGACTGACTCGCGGCCGTACTCTTGGAGGAACTGGTGTGAGAGATAGCCATTGGCACCATGCCGCTCGACGCCGTGGAAGGCTGCACCTCCGACCGCACCGCGTTCTCGGCCGCCTGGATCCACCGTACCCGCGCTAGTACGGCTTGAGGTCATGAGGAGACAAAGTGCATGAGCAGCAGCAGCGTTTCGAGATCCGACTCGGACGAGTTCGCTGCGCGAGCGGGAGGAGAATAGCACGGAGTAGGGTGAACGTGAGGGAGCGGGTCTCTGTCGCGGGTTTGAGCATCGATGCTGAGGTCAGCGGTGCGCTAGCTCGTTCGTCACTGGAGAAGACGCATACAGGGTCTTACTTTATTTTGAGGAGTGCTTAATGTGCTTGGAGGAATTCAATAACCAGTCACATAGTGCGTAGCTCAACGTACAGAATCCATGGCGTGCTGCACATTGTGGCGTACCCGAGGTTGTCTCCGACGAAACGGTGCACGGCAAAGTGTTTAAACGACGTCCACGACTATATTACACGTTCCTATACGAAGTTTTTTTTTCAAACCAGTTTCCAGTACCGTGACAAAAGCAACTCACCACATATGAAGTCGTGCTAGCACCCCGCGTGTGATAAAGCGAAAGGCAGAGTTATCCGTACACTGTAGGTCGTCATGGATCCGTTCCGTTCACACAGTTTCATGTCGCCTCTATTCCCGCCTGATCTGGCTCGAGGCGTATTTCCTCCTTCCAACATCCGTAGTCCCGAGCGGTTGCACTGAAGATGCTCCTAGCGCATCAGCGATACGTCCAGCGGTCTCGGCTGATAGACCCGGAGTGAAGCGATTCGCCCCTACCAAGGAAGCATAAGCCTTCGCGACGCGCCATGACGGCAGCCACTGAAAAGGGACAGAGAGAGCGACCTGACACGTACTCCCAGACATCGTCGAGCCGCAACCCCTATTTATCCTTTTCGCCCTTGATGGACACGCGTTTGCGCACACGCGTCTTGGGCACACCCGCCCTGGCCTTCTCCTTCTCCTTCGGCGGGGGCGGGGCCTCACGTTCAGGCTCGAGCTCCGGGACGGACGCTTTGCGCCTGGGCTGGGGCTGGGGCTGGGGCTTGGGGCGCGGCGGGAACAGCGCGCGGACGATGACGGACGAGAGTTTCCGCGCGGAGAAGCCGAGGAGGAGGGCGCATATAGTCGTCGCGCCGACGAAGACGTACACGGGGTAGAAGTTCCGTGCGAGGGCGGTGACGACGGAATAAGGGGTGAAGACAAAGACGTCGAGGAGGACATGGACGAGGAGGAAGATGGGAGAGAGGAGGTAGGCGATGGGGCTGAACAGCAGAGATAGCGGCGCGAGAAGCGAGAGAACGAGGGCGATGGTGGTTCGGGAGAGGACGCCATAGGATAGGGCCAAGGCACGCGCGAGGAAGCGTGCGAGCTCGACGATGGGAGGCGAAGGCGCAGCGGTCGTCGGGGCTGATTCGCCCTGCTGGACTAGGATCTTTGCCGCTCCGTGGCTCATTGTCGTGGTCGTCGTCGCGGTCATATAATCATCCAAGGAATCAGCAATGATGAGGATGATCCCGATGGCGCTGGATGGATGTTTGGTCCACAGGCTCTTGGCAAACAATTACATAAGGATAGACCCTCGTCCCGATATGGCAGGACGAATAAACCCTCATCAATGTTTTTTCTCCATCCGAATGCGATATCGGTCGCCCTTTGCTCCTCTCATCCTCATCCCCACCTCTGCTGCTACCACTCAGCACGGGTGAGCTTCTTGCATGTTTTCTCATCGTTGTGAGCTGAATGGATAATTGTCCGAACTGCCAGTGACGTGACGCCGGAGGAAAGGCTGCAGGATGACCTACCGAATTCCGGCCCCAGCTCGCGCTCGACACCTTGCGTGGAAAGCATGACTTTGAAAGTTCTGCATGCCGACGTGTATTGCTTCAACGTTGGCTGACCGTCTGAGTTCTCGTGGTGCAATGTGTCCAACTACCCGACTCGGAACACAAGTGCCCCGTGAGCTCAATTGGACCCCGCGGCGTGGTCAAAATCACGTTCCCCCCTTCTTAACTTGTACGTTGCCGCATCGCTTCCTCCTCGCGCCTCGCGCTGACATATCATCGACACTGCTCGGTGGAACTTGCATCGAGTCATTTTCCTGACATCGCTTGACTCCGGACCGTCCCACAAAACCTCAGAGCGCCTCGTCAGTTGCTTCCCCTCTCTCTTCTACCCTGCCTCCTTGCTCTCCTCTCTTCTTCTCTTGTGGCACGCCAAGTGCGCATGGACGCCCTACGTAATTCTCCCTGGCGGCGACCCCTTCTGAGCTGCAGGGTTGGGAATGCGCAGCGGTGACTCATTGGCGACTCACGAAGGTCCATCCTGCGTGCTATATCTACCCATGGGTCGGTCACTGTCCCCTTTCATGGGACCCCCACCGGAATTTCTTTCCTGCGCTTCTCATACTCCCCCACTTGATGAATAGCAGGAGCGCTAAGCAAGCAGCAGCGGCAATTGCATTGAACACTGGCCAACACTAAGCATATAGCTTAAAGTCCAAGATACTACGGGACCAGTCATGTTCAACATCGTTCCTCCCACGAGTAGTAAAGTAAGTGCATAAGGGATATAACTTGAGCTAATGTACACATCGAGAATCAGAAGCTAACGGGCGCATAGGCGAAGTAGTGGATGGCACACATGTGGGAAGATTTGGAACGACCAAGACGGAAAGAGCAGAAGAGGATATAGGCACATCGTCTCATACCGAGCGCGAAATTCGTCGTGTGTCCGCTGCGCACGTCGTCTCTTTAGCCGCATATACGCGCCTCCAGACACGACGGCCAACGTACCTTCTTCAACCCTCGCCCGCCATCGCGTGTCGCGCCGATCTCTGGCGACCTCAAACGTCCGCAGTCACGCTCAAGCCCATCGCGCGTGCACCAGCACCGACCGCGCCCTCCCAGCCGAGGAACCGCTCGTTGGAGACCTTGTCCGGCGAGCCATACGCGACGTGCACGTCTCTGCCTTGGTCCAACCAGGACGCGATGCCCCGCGAACGCGCCCAGATGGAGATGAAGAGTATCCGTTTCGACTTGCGGTTGAGGAAGAACCAGTGCGAGCTCCAGAGGAGCGCGCCCCGCCGGCGGAAGCGGCCGCCGCCAACGGCGGGCACCTCGTCCAAGTCGTCGCTGTGGCCGGTGCTCCGCCGGCGGGCGGGAGCCTCGTCGACGTCGTAGTCGTCGAACTGGAACTGGGTGTCCTCGTCGCTCGACTCATCCTCGTCGACGGACGCCACGTCGTCCTCGTCGTCGCTGTCATTCGCGTGCGGGTCGAACTCGATGTCGGGCGTGTAGGAGTACACCTCGCACTCGGCCAGGCTAATCTCCCGGTTGAGTGTGGTGTAAAGCGTGGGGTGCGTGCCCGACTGCGCCCGGGACGGCGCGCGGGGGCTTGGCTTGACGTAGAAGTCGAGCGGGGAGGAGGACGTGGGGACGGAATTGGGGAAGAATTCCGCGGACGAGGGGGGGTAGGACGAGTACGTACGGGGTGCGTACGGGCCGGAGCGCTGAGGCGAGACAATGGTCGTCGAGAGCGCGTTGAGGACGGCAGCGCCGGACTCCTCGCGGTTGAAGTGATAAGGACGGACGTCGGAGAACTCGTGGTCTGGGAAGGCGACGTTGAGGGTCGCGATGAGCAGGTAGAGGGTCTTGCGTGAGTGGTGCTCGGACATTGGACCAAAGGGCGTCATCTCGCCATGGGGGTCTAACGCCATGTCGGAGGGCAGGGGCGGGGAGTGAGAGACCTCGTCGGCATATGCGCTCTCGAGGTCGCGGAAGAGCTTCTTGTCGCGCTTGATGTTCTTGCAGCTGTAGAGCTCGATGCGGGTGTGGACGGAGCACTCGGGCCCCTCGTGGGTGAGTGCGCGGGCGAGCGTGCTGAGCTCGTTACTTTCGATGAACTTCATGGTGATGCGGGGGCGTACGGGGAGTAAGGGGGTCGTAACAAGGTGTTGATGGGTGCCTATAAGGGCGTGCTGCGGCAAGTAGAAGTAGTGGGTGGTCTTCGGTCGCAGGTACCCGTTCCGTTGCGGGAATGACAAAGGCAAGCAGGGTGGCACGGCCGGAAGCACCTGCTGGGCGGTCGGAACTGAAACGTCGGAAAGGTGTGGTGGCCGCGGTCAATGGCAGAGGCAATGGGGATCGGGACTGAAGGCTTAGGAATTGGGGGCTGTCGTCGGTCGAGGAGGCGGGGATGGGAGAGGCGTGTCAAGAACGCCGTACGGAATCCGGCGGCTGGACGTGAGCGTCATGTTTGGCCTTAGTTTGGCTGCCTCCGATCACAACGCTCGTGCCGTCTCGTGCGCGGGGACTCGTTGCGCTCGCGCATCGCACGTTCTCTCGTCTGTTGCAGCTCCGGTACCTCCTCAGCCAATCGCACCGCTCACTCCTCAGACAAGCCTTCCCCGTGTGTAACATCGCGCTCCCGTCACAGCGTCCGTTTCGCCATGTTGGCCCAAGGAAGAAGCGCCCATCGGCTGTGGCGCCGGTTGTGGAGCTCCATGAAGCGAAACTACCTCGCCTGCTCGTGGTTATGCAGAACGCGAACCTAACACATGCAGTCTTCGAACCTAATTTACTACCGTCAGGTCCGGGAAGACTTCATTGCCGTTACCGCAGTTCCCAACTTCGTGTGTTAAGAAGCACATTTGCCATCGAACTTTCGCAGATCGAGCTCTTCTGGACTCTCCGAGTCGCAGTGTGACAAACGCTACTGCAGACATCCAGCTCAAGGCACTGGCCTTACTTACGTCGTTGTTTTCGTGCTTCAGATGAGGTCTATTCCACAGTTCAAAGCTCTTGACGAGGAAACACCAATCCCGTCCCGCCTGACACGGCTTCAACGGAGCGCCCAATTTAAACTACTTACGGAGGTTCACGCGCCCACGGTGCGTGTGTTGCGTATACAATATGTACTTGGCTCTCTTGGATGCTCTCACATAGGCAAGCAGTCACGCACGTTGCGGCAAGTGGGCAAAAAGGCAGAGAACCCCAAAGCAGGCAAGGTTCGGTGGATGCCGATCGTGACGAGGTCCCGTGCCCGACGCGTCGCGGAGCGTCGCGCGTTGGCGCTCACACCGTCCAATTGTGGCGTCAACCACCTCTCCGCGTCCTTCGACCCTGTCAGCCATCGCAACACCGTGAAAAGAGTCCGGAAGGACACGAGAAGCACGCATATTAACTGTAGAAGAGGCGATTGTGACGGCGAGCGAAGGGATTGCTGGCGGCGAGGGGTGTATCTGGATATCCGCGGATTCCCCTTAGCCCAATGTTCCGTTGGAACGGACACAAGTTGGCCGCATGCTGAGGTGAACGTGAGGAGAACAATGACGATCGAAAAGAGGCTGCGTCTGAAGAAAACTCGGTTTGGCAAGTCTTGTTCGGAGTCTGAAATGCCCACTGCCC
Source organism: Sanguinoderma infundibulare (assembly GCA_032821775.1). Taxonomy (NCBI): domain Eukaryota; kingdom Fungi; phylum Basidiomycota; class Agaricomycetes; order Polyporales; family Polyporaceae; genus Sanguinoderma; species Sanguinoderma infundibulare. Next base: position 761,281 of record JAVLRN010000012.1, on the reverse strand, counting down.
GAGTACAAAGCGCGCGGGCGGGTGCTCGTTCCCTCCGCCCACCTCTCTCTCCTGACCACATCATTCCTCGCTCCGTCGTGTCCCTTCCTTGCTCGCACCCTGATCATCTGCCGCCGTCGACCTTGTCGTGATCGTCTTCGCAGACGAGGCCACCGTGGTTGGCGGTGGTTGACGATCTCAACGAGGTCCTCCGAGTCAACCACCATCGTCTTCGACCAGCACGCCACAATCCGCGAAGTCCCAACTGGACCCTCTCCGCATCGAGTACGCCCTCACCACCACCGCCACCACCACAATCAGTTCGTTCAACAACGTCGTCCCGCCACAGTCCGCCGCGCTTGGGGTCAGCCGCCACCAACCACCACTCGGAACGCAACCACACCACGTGCGAGAACTGCGAAGGAGAGGATGACAGTGGGGTTCTCTGTACGTCTTCCTGCTTGACTGTCATCGTCGTCGATGATGGGTGGCGTTGGCAGAAGTCTGGTGACGGGGGTACGGGCGCATGCAGAGTACACAACTGTACGTGTGGCATAGCGCGACGCCGAAGAGTAAAGCCCCAAACGGGCGAAGATCCGCAAGCGCGTCCACGGTGCAGTCGAGGCAACGAGGGAGTATAGGCGACCGTACTTGCTACCGTCATTAAGTCCTACCCCAGCCAAGACTCATCATGCCAATGATGGCCTGCAGGATGGGATGACCATGACGCCGAAGAGTAAAGCCCCAAACGGGCAAAAATCCGCAAGCGCGTCCACGACGTAGTCAGAGCAATGGGGGAGTGTGGGCGACCGTACTTGCTACCGTCATTAAGCCCTACCCCAACTGAGGCTCGTCGTGTTGAAGAGTGAACGGGAGGAAGACAAGCCTCAAAACAGGATGACCATGACGCCGAAGAGTAATGCCCCAAACGGGCGAAGATCCGCAAGTGCGTCCTCAATGCGGTCAGTCCGGGGGAGTGTGTGGGCGGTGGCTGTCAATAGACCGCCACCATTCCCTACCCTGGATCGAGCTCGCATCGTGTTGGTCGAAGATGTCAAAGGCAAAGGACAGGCGGAAGGTATCGTTGAACGAATCGGGGTATGCTCGTGGTGGCGAAACTCTTCTGACCGAGAGCGGAGGACTCGCCAACGGTTAAGACCGTAAGGGGCGAGCAAGCAACGGGTTAGCAAGGACGCACAACCAACGCCGGTCGACCAAGGGGGCACTCATGTGTCACCAACTGTCGCCACCACCCGGTTCCACCCCCTGGCGAACTGTCCTCTAACGCCCTGAGATGCAGAATTCCAACAACACAGCACAGATGCAGCGACGCTCCGCCGCCGCCGCCGCCATGATGGAAGGCCCAACAGCTTGAACGGCGGGGCGACAACGCATCATAGGAATCCGAGAAAAACAAGGCATCGATGAAAGCTATCAGAAAACAAGCAAAGGAGGAAAGCCTCGCGCGCTTGGTTTTGTGCGAGGCGCGTTTTCCTTCGTAGAATTGCAAGAGTACGAAGGAGGCAATCGGAATGCAACTCACATCCAATGTGACATTCCAGGAAAGCACCGGTAAACTCCCACATGCCGCTCTCGTCGTCGAGCTATTGCTTGAATGGATGACGGCGGGGCCGGCAAGGATAGAGCACGTACGTCAACGCGCATCGACGGCCAGAACTGCCCACACCTCTCCAGTCGCGTAACGGGTCCCAGGCAGCCTGAAGTGCGAGTCCAAGCGGTGTGTCAATAAAGGTACGGGCTTAGCAGGGTGTAGCATGTCGAGAAGGAATGGCCAGGCTCGCGGAAATGCGTACTCCCAAGAAATGACGTTGGAGGCAGGCAGGAGGCAGGTTGGCTCTGGCCAGCTGGCTCAGTGTGGCTTGACTCGATCACCTACGCTTCGAGCGTTGAGGCGCTTGTCTTCTTGTACTTTGCGCTTACTTGGTCTACTGCCATGATTCCAAGACACTCCAATCCATCTGCGCTGCTCAACTCCACGGCTATTGTCTCTCGCGCGACGCTTCGTGACTCTGACGACGAAGATGAGCTCGCACAGGCCGACCCGGAGCACACGCGAATGCTCGCGCGCCTGGAGAAGATCTTGAAGAGGAGCATCGAGGACGTCCTCCCTCCAGTTCCCCATGTTGACGGTCAACGTGATGGAGAGGGATCCAGAAGAAGGAAGCGACGGAAAGTGGACAGGGAAGAGGTAGAAAAGAAGGAAGAGCAGGAGCAGGAGGGGCAGGGGCAGGGGGAGGAGGTGGTCACCACCGTTCGTACGTCGTACGTGCCATGCGTTGTGTGCTGTCCATTCATGGTATGCGACTCTCTTCAGCTTTCCGCCTGCTCTCTGGGAGTGTGCAGCCAAAGGCCATAGTGCTGGTGCCAAAGGCCAAACCCAAGATTGTGTACGTCCGGTCATCTCTGCTCTTTGAAGGAGCACGCGATTGAGTGATCGGCCAGTTCTGAAGGACCCAAGCTAGAGGACACAGAACAAGAAGCAGAGCGCAGAGCGTCTCGTGCTCGAGCTGTTGCCGTGGACTTCGCTTGGGTGATGGACGCGTCCAGGAAGCCGCACATTGTGAGTCTGTTATTGCATGTCCCTTGCTCCTTCCATTGCTCATCTTTGATATCAGCCACCGCCCGGTCGACCGAAGGAGGTCGTCCACCTCTGTACGGCTGTCCGGAACGTCGATGCACCTCTCCTTCTGCTGGAGAAGACCAAACCCAACCCACCGGAGCCTCCCCGTGTCGCTCGGCTCAAACCAGAAGTGCAAGTCGAGCTCTCGCCACATGCACACGAGACGTCCGAATCCTGCTGTCCTATCATGGAGGTGATGCCACAGACGGGCAAGGTGGAGAAGCGGAAGCGACGGCGTCGAGGAAAGTCAAGCCAGAAACCACCCATCCAAGCAACATTCTGGAGACCTCCGCCAAGGCTGGGCGGGAAGGCGGTGGGATACGCCTGGGGCTACGAGGGCAGCCACCCGCTCCAGCCAGGCGAAAGGCCGCACTACACACGAGACGCCATGAAGAAGGCTGTTTACGAAGAAGCATGATCAATCGCGGCGTCCACCCGTGCAAGGTCTCCCCACTATAAGCTACAAGCTCGTATCATCCATGTCCGACATGGGCGACATGGCCTTTGCGACCTGCTTCCCCTTGTCCCTGTGCTCGCGCATCTGCCTCTCCCAATTCTCTTCGCCGCCGGGGGGACCCTTCAGCCCGAATGGGCCCATGTCTGCGCTCGCCTCGAGCGCCATGTCGAGCAGGTCAAGGACGTAGCCATTGATAGGGTCGATGCCCAATGCCTATATGCGCATGCATTAGCAAGGGATAGCAGGGAGGCGGATGGGGAGAGAGGGAGAGAGAGATGACACAAACGCACCTCGTGGTACTTGACGATGGCGGCTTCGACGTTGCCGAGGAGGTGTTGCGTCACGCCCATGAAGGACAGCGCGGTGACGTTCCGGTAGTCGATCTCGAGGACTCGTTGATATGCTGCCTTTGCCTCTTCTAGTCGACTACGGAGCACGGTACTGGTCAGCCACCACATTGATGTTGCTTGTATGCCTGCCTCTTACCCTAATCGCCGGAGCGCGGTGCCAAGGTTCAGGAAAGTCGGTATCCACGCCTTTTGTGACGACTGGACAACCTGCGCAAGCTCGATCGCGCTCGCGAACAACTTCGCGGCGGTCTCGTAGCTGAGCGCAAACGATGAGTCAGTTCCGATCCAACCGAGGCGACGAATATTAGCATAGCATACGCACTCGTCGTTCATGAACGCCATAACCCCACGCTCATTGAACAATAGCGGGTCCGCGTCGCACATGTGCTGCGCCGCCAGCAGCGCCTCCTCGGCCTGGCTCCGGTTCGACAGGATGATCTGCTCCATGCCGACGAACATGAGCGGCATGTGTGAGCCCGTGTAGAGCCGCGCGCAGGTCGAGTACGCGGTGACGGCGTGCTCGTGCTCGCCCTCAAACGAGAACGCATGCGCGAACGCGACCCACGCCGGCGCGAAGCGTGGGTCCATGAGCGACGTCTTGGAGAAGTACGTGCGCGCCTCCTGGTACTTTTGGATGCACATGTACCAGATGCCGACGGCGTACCAGGAGATGGCGTTCTCGGGCTCGTGCTCGACGAGCTCATGCGCGAGGAGGAAAAGCTTCTGGTTGAGGTGCTTGAGGTGGTACATGCAGGCGATGTGAAGCGGCATCGTGTTTTTGTGCACGTTCACGAGACTGAGGATCCTGTTGGCGAGGCGCGGGGTCAGCTTGCGACCTCCGAGTCGACAGGACAGCACGTACCGAGAGGTGACGGCAAAACAGTCTGCCCAGCGGAGCTGTGTGTACAGCGCGTCCGCGAAGCTGAACAGCACGTCGGGATTGTCCCCAAGCCCGTACTCGTCTACAAGACGTTTTCGTGCGAGCGCGTGCTCTTCTGTATGCTTGTACTTCCGTAGTCGTGTTTGGTACGCGAACCGCACGAAGTCCGCGTCAGCAGGCGTTTGTTCGCGATATGCAAGGTGATTCACAAAATCCCACTCTGCAGTATCACTAAGCAAGTGAAGCCGAGTAGGCTGGAGGAACACATACCTTCATCGGGCGTCATCATCTCCCCACTGACGAGCTGCTCGAATGCCTCATAACACTTGACGTCGAGCGTAAGAGCTTCCACGAAGGACTGTTTCGCCTGATCGCCCCGGTTCAGCTTCAGCATGAGCAAACCCCGCAGGTTGCACATCGACGCTTCGATCTGTGCTCGACAGTCAGCTCCGCGGGCCCCGTCACCCAGTCGCGGCCAAAAACAAAATCAGGACATGCCTTAATTCCCCCATCCACGTTCTGCACTTGTGGACCCTCGCCGCCGGCCCTGAACGGGTTGGACTCCCCGAGCATCTCGAGCGCGTCGCTCCACTTCCCTTGTCGCATCTGGCACTGTGCGGCGAGGTACCGGCACGCGACGCTCAAGTCGACCAAACGTGACACGCCCTCCTCGTACTGAATCGCAACGTCGATCATCTCTCCAGGTCCCATGGGCAGGCGTTGGACGCCTGGTGCGAGTAACTCGCCAGTTCCGGGACCCATGCCTGACGGGGGCGGCATTTCTCGGCCCTTGCCCTTCGCATTCGCGGCGGCCGGGGCGAAAGGCGGTTGAAAAGTACCATTAGTCGCAGACGCCAGAGGACCGGTTCGGGGAGGGGTGCTGGGGAAGGGGCGCGTGAGGAGCCTCTCCGCGCGCGAGTACTCGTGCTTCAAGAAGTACGTCTGGGCGAGCCAGAAGGCATCGTTGGGGTCGTCTAGGAAGCGCAAATAACCTCAGCACACAACCCACGCAAGACGCGCGCCCACATAGCGGCACTCACTCGTCCAGCTTACGATCTTGTCCCCCCAGAATGCGGCAGAATCGTATAGGTGCTGCATGAGCGCGTCGTGCCTCCACAACCGCATACGGTCGACGATGCCCCACCCAGGCCGGTCCCCATCCCCATCCCCATCCTCGCCATCGCCCTCGTCGTCCGCGTCATCCTGGTCCTGAAACACATCCGTTGTGTCATTCGCGAGCGGGTGTCGGCTGCTCCCCGCCCCGGCCCCGACCATCTTCGGGGTCCGCCGAGGCCTCCGCGAGGGCGAGCGCAAGGGAGACGTCTGGAGGATCGAGCGGCTCGGGTCGAGGTAGGAGTACGAGCGCTGGTTGGACGTCGCTCCGCTTGTGTTGGCGGCCGATGCCTCGGCGAGGGAGTTGAGAAGAGGCTGGGGCCCGAAGGAGAAGGAGGAACCAACGGAGTGGCGAGGTTGGTTGTTGTTGTTGTTGTTCAAGTTGTTGCGCGAACCGGACGGGGAGGGGGCGCGGGGGATCGCGAAGCCCGTCGGGGGCGTGGCGGCCATGACGTTGTGGGTTGTGTCCTCCGCTGTGCCAGGTAGATGGTGAGTATGTTCGAGATCGAGCAGCGCGGCGAGGACGAGGTGGTTGAAGACGGAGATCGACGCGCGCAAACGCGTCCTGCAATCGCCAGAACACGTGACCGACTTAATACTGGGCGCTTCCCTCGATCGCGCCAATTTTTGGCTCGAGCTGCCTCTGGTCTTGCGCTACCTCTCCTTCCCTCTGTTCACCGCTCACTGCAACAACCATGGCGAAGGACGCTGCAGAAAAGACATCCAAGGCTGTCAAGAAGAAGTCCCTGCAGGACCTCAAGGCCGACGCGCCAGCCAAAGCGAAGAAGACCAAGCAAGTTGAGGATGAACCCGCCTCCGCTCCCGTGGACCCTTCGTCCTCGAAGCCCAAGAGGGAGAGGAAGGAGAAGAAAGAAAAGAAGCCGAAGGATGCTACGAAGGAGGCGACAGATGCCGTGAAGGAGGTGGCGGAGGTTGAGGTGCCTGTGGCGACCGGGAAGAAGGACAAGAAGAGGAAGGGAATGGAGAAGGCGGCCGCGCCCGAGGACACCGCCCTCCAGGTAGAGGACGTGGTGCCTGAAGCAGCGGGCAAGAAGGGGAAGAGGAAGGCGAGCGAAGTGGAGGATAAGGGTGTGGAGGTTGCGAAGGAGTCGAAGAAGAAGCGTAAGGACACGGCGATGGAGAAAAAGGACAAGGCGAAGAACACCAAGGTCGCTGAACCCGAGTCCAAGCCTGAAGGCGAAGAGGAGGATCCAGTAGAGAACGAGGCAGAGGAGCAGGAGTTCTATGGCTTTGAGTCGGACGACGACGATTCGTCTGACGAAGAGATGGTGGATGACATTCCCGGGATCGATATTGGCAAGCTGCCTACCATCGCCAAGGACGACGCGACGGTCAAGCGGAAGCTGGAGAAGGCGAAACGGAAGCCGGTACGTCCCCATCATGTTGTATTCAATGGGACGCGCGACGCTCATACTTGTGTCTGTTCCTCTAGACAGAAGACCGGGGCGTGCTATACCTTGGTCGTATACCCCACGGCTTCTACGAGGACCAGATGAAGGCGTACTTCTCGCAGTTTGGCAACGTTACCCGCCTCAGACTCTCCCGCAACAAAAAGGTGCGCCTCCATTATCGTTGTAAACTGACGCTTAAGATTGATCATATCCAATAGACTGGCAAGGCGAAGCACTACGGGTTCATTGAGTTCGACTCGTCCTCCGTCGCCCGAATCGTTGCTGAGACGATGGATAATTACCTGCTCACGGGCCACATCCTCACATGCAAAGTCGTTCCGAAGGACCAGGTACACCCTGAGCTTTGGGTTGGCGCGAACAGGAAGTGGAGGCCCGTTCCCCGCGATCGCGTTGCGCGTGTGGCGCACAACAAGGTCCGTCTGATGTCTGTGACGTCCCTCATCATATTATCTATCTCCGTCCCCGGCACGTTGGCACGTCCCATGAACGAAGCTAATATGACGTGGAATCTACAGCCCAGGACGGAGGACGAGCTGGAGAAGGCGGAGGCGCGCTTGCTGAAGCGTCAGGAGCAGCGAAAACGCAAACTCGAGGAGGCGGGGATCAAGTACGACTTCGAGGCCATCGCATACGTGAGTGTCGTCTGCCCATCTCATCTCGTGTGGCGCCATCCGGTGCTGCCTTTTCGCGGTGAACACTCCGCTAATGCTGTCCACAGAAAAAGAAGCCGAAGCCTACCGAGGCGTAGGGGCCGTGTACAGTTAGAATGTGGCTGTCTCTCTTCGGGGACATTGGGTTCTGTACACGTTGTACGGATGGGCGTTACGAACGTTGGTTGTAGTGCTCGGTGGCGGTTTTCGGCCCTGCGCCATGCTCTCTGACATTTTAGTCCCATGATCAGCCCGCAGCCCGAAAGGCAACACACAGCGTACGCTCGAACTAGCGCACTCGCATAGCTCGGCCTCGGCACATCTTGTAGGACCGGTTCAAGTTGGACGGCCAACCGCAAGCGGCGTTCCCAGCCACTCAAGCTCGGGATCCTGGATCATAGCCGTTCATTAGGCGTCTCCCGCGGTTGTCGGCGCTGTTCTGGACTCTGTATGAGCAGCCTCCCATGTTTGTCCGGCTGCTCTAGCGGATGACCTCGATCTGTAGACGTCTGTCCCTGCAGCAGTGTATGTCATCGACGCTTGGTGGGCCGCACTTGGTAAGGGGTTGTACAGGTTCAGGTACGGGCGTTCTGTCATCGTCTTCCCTGTTCAGGATGACGATTCCCCGCAGATGGCCTGTATCTGGGTTCTGTGATTTCGCGAGGTGATATCTAAATCAAAGAAGGCGAAGCCGGGGGCCTGGATCGAGAGCCGTTGCGCCTGGATCGAGAGCCGTTGCGCCGCTCAGTAACTGTTTCATTCCCTCACGTAGCGCTGCGGGTCTCCGATTTGGCCGAGCGAAGGATCGTCTGGTCGGTTCTGGGACCCCTGCAGCCAACGAACGTGCTATAGCATGCCGCGATGTGGGATGCTCTGCTCGTACGACGCGCGAGGCGATGTCGGTGGGCGCGGTGGGCGTGCCAACATAGCCATGAAATATGTCCTCGAAGTGCCTGAGCTGACATATCTCACCTGACGGACACTCGGCGAACAAAAGAAGGTTCGGTCGTCAGACATGAACTGTGCGCATCCGTTTTAAAAAGTACACGGTTCGACACGCTCGTTTTGTCGCTGTAAAGAACGAGCCGTACAAGTTCTGCATTGTCAACCTGAGGTCCCGCGCGACCGCCATGTGCATGTCGCCATGCGCTCAGACTAAGGCCAAACGCTGTCTGATTAGTGACTAAACGATACATCGACATTCGCATGCATACACGAGGGGTCAGCGGCCCACGACATTCAATCATCCACTTCCTCCCATATGCTCCTTGCCCACGCCTGCACTCCAAGCTTAGACATCCCCACATGCGTTCCACCGGCGAGCACGCGCACAGCGCACCGCTCAAAGCTTGCTCTGGGCTTTCTTCGGCAGGCCAGGCCTGCCCGTCACGTCCTCCCGCTTCGCGTTCCTCTCGTCCACGCGCTGCTTCGACTGGGAGTCCCCTGCCTGTCGGCCCTGCTCGTGCGCGACGCCTCGGGTCTCCGTGTCCTCCTCCCGCTCCCCGCGGAGGACGCTCTCCGGCTCGTCCTCGGGGCTGAGATGGGACGGCTCGGAGGGCTCGAAGAACACGGACAGGAGCACGCGCTGCACTTTCGGTCTCGGTGTCGGCGCCATTCGCCTCCTCGTCGCCCAAACGTTAACGTTCTCTCGAGGGCTGCTGTCAGGGGCTACGTATGCGGCGTACGCGCGGGCCTGCGGAAGTTTTAGCGTTCGGATTCTAGGCCGTCCACATGGAATCACATTCGTACGCGTGTGGTATGGACTCGCGGCGTTTCAGGTGGTATGGTGGTAGGAAAGTGATGCTCGGAGTGGTTTATTCAAGGAGTCGAGGAGAGCGCACCCCTCGAACGTGTTGTGACTCCTGGCCCCTCTCGTCCGCGAGTCGTACCTTTCTGTGACGGGCGGGACCATTGCACTGTTGATCGAGGAGAAAGGAAAGTGCAGCGGACGGAAAGGGTAGCGGGGGCGGTCGAGAGTCCAGACTCCATGATCGTGGATCTCACAGCGCTTGCCATATCGGGTATCACCGCCATCAAATGCTACTCAACGCCAGCCCTAGCCGAGCTTGCATCGCGCGAATCGGAGGCGAGAGCGAAAGGACTTGCGAAAGGAAATACGTCGTGGCTGGCGTCTACATATACGAGTACAGGTATATTCCCATCATATTCCAGACGGCCCTTCCCGGCGCTGCGGCAGATGAGAGATATTTTTCTCGGACTACAGTGACATTACACTAAGGAGGTACAAAAGTACTGTGAACGTAAACCGAAGGGGTGCGATCCAATCGACAGAGATAGGGACGGATGAGCAAGAAGGATGCAGGGGTGATGGGATGACATAATGATAGGCTTGCGTAGGCGAGCGAGGAGAGGGGAGAGGAATCGAGAGCACTCATGCTGTGATGGTGGCGGAGGCGCGAGGCGGCGCCTCGATGAAGCCTTCCTGGTCCTCGTTCGAAAGGTCCTCGAGTGTCGCTTGCTTCGTCTCCTTGATGAGGAGCGTCGAGAAGATGCCTGTGAGCATCCAGAAAGCGAAGATCTCCAGCCTGTCCATGCCACCGTCAGCGACCACCACTTCTTGTTGGACGCAGAAAAGAAATGGCACTCACAAGTGGTTGACGAACGCGTTCGTGCCGCCAATGTTGACCATCTTGCCGAACCCGACCTGGGCGACGATCGCGCCGAGCTTGCCCGACGCGGCCGAGATACCGTGCGCCGTAGAGCGGTAGCGCGTCGGGAACGCCTCACCGGGGACTATAAACGTCGTCGTGTTCGGGCCGAAGTTCTGGAAGAAGTTGGTGAGGCAGTACAGGAAGGTAAACGCCGCGCGACCGCTGGACGTCTTGGTGAGCGGGTGGTATGCGAAGCCCATGATGATGAAAAGGATGGTGAGCATGATGAAGCCCATGAGCTGGATCGGCTTCCGGCCCCAGCGGTCGATGAACAGGAACGACACCCAGTAGCCGGGGATGAGGCCCGCCACCGAGAGGATCATGTTTCCGACGGTGATGTTGCGGAGGTTCGTGTAGATCTTTTGGCCGCCGTGGAGCGACGCATCGGGCGAGCCGAAACCGATGGCCTGGAGGATGACGGACGAGTTGAGGCCGAGGCCGTAGAAGGCGATGTCAAGCGCAAACCACGAGTAGGAGGTGCCGATGAGGAGCTTGAGGTTCTCCCACTTGGAGAAGTACCTGCGGAAGTCGCGACGGGTGGCCTTGGGCGCCTTGACACGCTCGACGACCGCGTCGGGGTCGACGTAGTAGGTGCCGGTCGTGAGGAAGTTCTCAACGTCATCAGTAGCCTGCTTGACATTACGCTCAACGTCCATGGTGAAACGGGGCGTCTCGGGGATGGTGAGACGGAAGTAGAGGGCGATCACGGCCGGGACGCAACCGAGACCGATGAGGATTCGCCACATTTGATCAATCTTGGCATTCACTGCGGGGTTCTCGTTGATGATAGAATCCTTGTATGCTGAGACGATGATGAAACCGACAAGGGCGGCAGCTGTATGGGATAATGAATTAGCAGTATGCCACTGCAAGAGAACAAGGATGAAAACGGACTGAATTGGCCCCAGCCCTGGTTGGCGAAGACGGCGGTCATGAGACGACCACGGATATGTGTAGACGAGAACTCAGAGGAGATGACGGCAGACAAGGGGTAGTCACCGCCGATTCCGACACCCATGATGAACCGCCAGACGATAAGGACGCCGATGATGTTGACTGCGTGGGCCTCGCCGGAAACGGCCTGACCGAAAGTGGCGACGATGATGAGCATGAGCTCAATACCGTCTGTTGACTGGAATTAATTGGATGAGGGTGTTTAGATGTGATTGGTACTTACACATCCTTTTACGACCGACGACGTCGGCGAGCCAACCGAAGAGAAGCTGGCCGACGAGAGTGCCACAGGGAGTGGCGACCTTGACACCGAGATCCTGGTTGGAGGACAGCTTCTGAGATCCAGGAGCGCCTTGGGAAAACGAGTTGGGATGAGGCGGACGGGCAAGGTAAGTTGGATAACGCACCCGTTCCGTAGACGTAGCCGAGCATGACGGAGGCAATGTTGATGGCGAAGATGTCGTAGGCATCGGTGAAGAAGCCGACACCGGCGACCAGGCAGATTCTTACATGGAACCAACTAGATGGATGGTGTGCGCGGTGGTTAGGGAGAAGGACGTGCTAGCCGGACGGGAATAACTCACGAGAACTTGGCTTGGTCAATTTCGGCTAGGGCGGCACGACGCTTCTCGTCGAGGACGTGGGCGGCATCGGCGGTCGATTGCGGGACCTTGCCGGGTTTGGCAACGGGGCCCTCCGCAGAGCTCGTGGAGGTCTTGTCACCCGCGTATGAAGTCATCTCGAGGGAGAGACCGGTGGGGAGCGAGGGAGCGAGGAAGGCTCGTGGGGACGGGCTGGGGAACCGCGGACTAGAAGGGAGCGCTGCTTTTAAGATAATAAGCCCATCCGCCGGCAGATGGCGTTCCGGAAGCGATCAAATCTTAGTGAGAAGTGCGCGCCAGGGCGGACGCAAGTTTCCCGCTCACCGCTGCAAACGCGTGCTGCTGGCTTCCACGCTGTCCCTTGCACGTTCGTACTCGCCACCCAATCACCCCCCGGACAGCCACCCCCCATCCGGTAAGTGGCGTCTCCCGTCCGCGCTCCCACGGCCTCTCTTTTCCCGCCGACTTGGCCCGCCACTCTGCCCCGCCCTCTTCGCACATCGCTCCTCTCCAGCCCCGTCTTGGCCCGGCACAACGTCTCTCCCGCCGCAGCTTACGATGATGCGCCTTCCGCCCGCCCACATTCTTACACAGCTCTACGCGCGCGTCGGCCTCCCGCTCCATCTGGCCACATCGCAGATTATGCAACGGATCTGTGCCTTACATCTGCAGCTGCATCGCCCCTCCCTTCCCGACGACCGTGCTTCTCGCGCCATGTGCACCACGCCCTCTACTTTAGCCCGTTCCAGGACTGTCTCCCATGTTCGACGTCCAGGGCGCCTTCTCATAAACTGTTGATCTTCTGCTTTTCGTCTTCGAGCCGAGCACGGGCGTACTCGTGTCCGCGCTCACCGCCTCCTTTTTGCGAACGTTGGATGCTCGGGATCGGGAAGTGGTGCGTCAGTTTCGATCCTCCTGGCAGCGCATTTGTGAATCCCGCTCCGGCGAAAAACTGCCAGCGCCGTCACTGCTGCTCCTGTATGACTGTAGCTGCAGCTGTCCCCTACGCTGCCCAACTCCGGCTTATCTCAGATATTTTCCCTCCGTCCGCTTTTCACGGTCTTCTTTTGCACGCTGGTGCTTGGTGATGGAGCAATTTGAAGTCTAGTGCGACTTCTAGTAAATGTCTCCTTGACCGTGTGCGCACAAACGTATGCGTGTATATGTCCGGCCGCTGGCACGTTCAGTACAATCTTCAATCACGCCCAGCGCATCAGCCACGTTCCCTCTTCGTTTCTAGTACCACCCTCCTGTTCCTGTGCGTTCACCGGTCGTCGACCGTTGATCCAAGTCGGACACTAGCCAGACATTTGACGGACGTGCTTACCATCGATTCAGTCCCCTTTCGCTCCCCACACGTTGCCGTAGTCTGTATACCGATGTCCGTATTTTTGTGTCGTGCGCCTGTTCGTTCCCGTTATTAAGACAGGCCCACGCGCGTCCTGAATGCCCCCGCCTGACAGGAGATCGCGGTGCCGGATGACGGAAATGCAGGGTTGAGCTGGTCCCTTTCCATCAGCCGCTGTTTAGGCCCGGGTTTTGGTTTGAATCCATGCGCCACTGTGGCAGCCGTGGACCACGCCTCGCATATATGCTTTACCCGGAGATCCTTCGGGTAAGATTTGAAGAAGGACTTCGGTGACGAAGCTAAGTTTGAATTGGTGCCTGTCTTCTCGACATTGTCGCCCGGTGCGAACAGGTGCGAACTTGCCAATTCCTTCGTGGGATACTTTCCCCATCCTGTGCGCCTTCTCCACAACTAATACATCTCCCAATATAGTTCCCCAGCATTCGCTTAAGCGTGCGAAGTGCCCTGTGTGTAGATGTCTGCGCCGCTCAACCTCCTCGAGATCTCTGGTCTACATTGGTGCGGGAGTCTCGTCGTCCGCATACGGTGCAGGGCTGTCAACGGCACGATGCAGTGCCTGGCGATGCAGTTGCGGGCTTTCGCTTCCTCGGACCAGGTGGCCGCTGCCATCTTACCGAAGCTTAGAGGTTCGGCCTGCCGAATATCCAACCTCCCCGTCCATGGTGCACGACACGGGATCCTAAACCTTCAACGACAGCCTGGGGGTCGACTCACAAACCCACAGAGCTCTCCACATGTTTGGCCGTGAATCCCCCATCTCCAAGTTGCCCTGCTGTGGGGCTCTGCCCGGCTATGTTCCTCATACTGTGCCCTCGGAAGCCACTGCTCTGCGGATCTGGAGGAACGCTCGCGTTGAATACTCTCGCTCTCCATGCCAAGTATGCCTGGGCGATGATCAATGTCAAGGCTGTCGGACCTCGCGCCTGTGCTGAGCAACCTTGGCCCGGTTTAGTTACGTGACCAGGTGAGCGGCGCGTCTGGAGTATTATCGGCCTGTGTCCTGAACCTTATCATTGTCTTCTGGTACTGCACCCGTCTTCGGTCCTTGGATGTTCGGGAGCAGACGTGTTGCAGTGGAGTTGATCCTGCCGTTTGCCTTCTCCGCAGTCCGTACTGGTGCATTATCGTAACTTGGGCTTCCGACCGCATTCGGCTGGCAGCTTTTTGTCTCCTTTGTGGGTTAGTACGCCTGCCTCACAACTGCACCCTGCACTGCCGTGTAGCGCCCACGTTGTCGATGCGATCCGCTGCGGTCAGTGGCTCTCGACGATGGACGACGGACAGTGACTACACTCGCGACCCCCCTTGTGGCTCTCCAAGGTGGCATACAAGCATAATGTTCTCAGGCCTGACACACGTTTCCTTCCATTTGGTGGCGCGCTACGAACGTCCCCGCTCTCAAACGGCCTTGCCAGCTCTGATATAAAAGCTGGCCTTCCGCTGGTAGGACGGACCCCGTTTCAAGCCTATCTACCTGCATCGTCTCGATGGCTGCTACAGAGCCGCACCCACCCCAACCTGTCTCCCCCGCCACTCACACCGCTTTGCGTTCATCTATGGGCTCATATGTGGCCGACGACGACGACGAAGTTGAGTGTAGAGATGCCGGCATGGTTCTGAACAAGCAGCGCGTGGCTGCCCTTGCGGAGATCGACCAGGCCGACTTCTCGTGAGCACCTTAATTGGCTTTGTGCATAGATCGCACTCGAATTCGGGGATCTTGACGGGGTTCTGTTTACTCGACAGATGGTTCCACGTCAAGGTCTGCATGGTCGCGGGCGTCGGGTTCTTCACGGACGCGTATGACATCTTTGCGATCAACATCGCGTCCACGATGCTCGGCTACGCGTATGGCAACTCTTTCATCCCGGGCACCCGTACGTTCGCGTCTGCCGCTGTTGGAGTGTTTCGGGCGATGGCTGATGTTCTGGTTGTGTCGCGCAGAGTTCCGTGCGCTGGACTCCAACCAAGATCTCGGTGTCAAAGTCGCTACGCCAGTCGGGACCCTCGTCGGGCAGCTGCTCTTCGGGTGGCTTGCCGATAAGGTGGGCCGCAAACGGATGTGTAAGCTGCTTGTTCCGTCCTCGTCCTGGCTACGTGCTATGCTCACGCAGTGCCCCACTAGATGGCGTGGAGCTCATGATTATCATCATCGCGACATTCGGCCAGGCGATGTCCGGCTCCGGCCTGCTCGCGGTGAACATCATAAACGCGCTCATCGTCTGGCGCGTCATCATGGGCATAGGAATTGGGGGCGACTATCCGCTCTCTGCGGTGATCTCTTCCGAGTTCTCGTCGACGCGCATCCGGGGTAGGCTCATGACGGCGGTGTTTGCGAACCAGGGATGGGGCCAACTCGGTGAGTCCACTCAACGTGTCCTATTTGAGGAGATTTTGATAACCGATGATCTTCGGTCCCGCTCAGTTGCTTCTATACTCGCATTGATCATTGTCGTCGCGTACAAGGACGCGCTTCAGCAGGACTTCAAGTACGTCGACAACATGTGGCGCATCCTCATCGGCCTCGGGTGCGTCCCCGGGGCAGTCGCCCTCTACTTCCGGCTCACGATCCCCGAGACGCCGCGCTTCACGATGGACGTCGAGCGCAACGTAAAGCAGGCCGCTCAGGACGTCGATAACTTCCTCACCACCGGCACGTACTACGTCGACCCCGACGCGGTGGTCGAGCGCGCCAAGGCGCCCACGGCGACCCGCAACGACTTCCTCGACTACTTTGGCAAGCCGGAGAACCTGCGGCTGCTCCTGGGCACGGCGTACTCGTGGTTCGCGCTCGACATCGCGTTCTATGGGCTGGGATTGAACCAGTCGAAGGTGCTGCAGATCATACACTTTGGGTCCGCCACCAACGTGTACGAGAACTTGCGCAAGATCGCGGTGGGGAACATCATCCTGAGCGTCGCGGGCTACGTTCCGGGGTACTGGGTCACCTTCTTGTTCATCGACCGCTGGGGCCGGCGGCCGATCCAGCTCATGGGCTTCGCCATGCTCACCATCTTGTTCATCGTTATGGGTAAGCAAACCGCTTCGCGTTGTTCTCGCAAGGCACGAGGTGTCGCGTTTTCTTTTTTGGCTCACCTGGCACATGACCCAGGCTTCGGGTACGACAAGATGGTGAACCACGCGGGGGTCAGCGGGCAGGACGCGTTCGTCTTCCTCTACTGCCTCGCGAACTTCTTCCAGAACTTTGGGCCGAACACGACGACGTTCATCGTGCCCGGCGAGGCGTTCCCGACCCGCTACCGCTCGACCGCGCACGGCATCTCGGCCGCGAGCGGGAAGCTGGGCGCGATCGTGTCCCAGGTCGGGTTCGCGAAGCTGATCAATATCGGGGGTAACGGCGCGTTCTTTGGTCATCTGTACGTTTTTGTCCCTTTTCCTTTGTCGGTTCGATGGGTGCTTTGGGTGTGCTCGGGCTGAATGTTCTTTGGGGTTACGTAGGCTGGAGATCTTGGCGTTCTTCATGTTGACGGGCGTGTTCTCGACGCTGCTCATCAAGGAGACGAATCAGAAGACGTTGGAGGACATCTCGAACGAGAAACAGGATCAGTTCGTCATGGGTAAGCCTTTTTTCGGGACGTTCGTTTTAGAGTGTTCGTGCTTGACTGATAGACGGTTAGGCCCCGTTTCGCCGTCAGTCCCGCCTCGACGATGATCGTGGCGTGTTTGGTTTGGTTGCGTGGTTGTGCCGCGGGTCCGGATGCTACTTCTCGGCCTAGATGTGTAGATATGCTTGCATTTATGGGACGCTCAGGATAATGGACCTTGCGCGACATCATACGTTACTAGATATCCTGTAATACTACTTCAATGTATACCTCCGCATGTATTTTTTCCGGATCGCTCTCATCAGTACGCAGTGGGATTGGGGTCTTTGCATCGTGGACGACCCTGACATGCATGTGGATATCGTACACAGCTGACCTGAAGGAATGAAACTCGCGACCACGGCCCCCTCATATACCAATAGATCGACTGTCATCTATATCCGGTATATGGTCGGCAGCGGAGACTAAGCCCTCCTCGAGGTGAGAGAGGAAGACGAGATTGGGGGAGTCTCGTTCTGATGGGTGCTCCTACGAGCCGCAAGTTACAGGGTGGGATACGATTTGTCGTTCCCAGGCTGTCACGGGAATTCGTGAACCGTTGCCCGCGCAGCTTCCCCATCGCGCAACGATCCGCTGAACCCCATTCGGGCGTCGCGGTCCCTTAAATATTTGCACGCTACGGGTTGTGCGGCTGGTGCGCGCACGTTGTACGGAGACAGGAGAAGAAGCGGCCAATAGGTTACCTAGCAGATTGTGGAACGGTTCTTGCTGGGCGACTGGACTCTTCTTCAACACACGCCGTCCCTCCGGGGCGTCGTAGGAGTAGTGGTCGCCCACACGGGAAAACGGGATTGCATCACGGCGAATGGGTCGACGCGTTCTTTGCCTGGACGGATGTCCGCCCTCGTGCGCGACGGGTGTTTTTGACCGAGTGTGCCGAAGCGAAGTCGTTACCTTTCACAGTCGATGGGGCCCCGGCCCCTACATTGGGCAATTCAATCCCCCCGAGGAATATCAAGAGTGCCGTACCTTCGATTCCTTAGGCCTTCGCCACGAAGACAGTACGGGGAGATCCGGCAATAAACGGACAGCTTCGTCACTGTTACGAGAATTCAGACTCGGAGGCTCCTCAATTCTCGGAAGCTCCGTGAAGCATCGCGATCTGAGTCTGGGCATTCGCCGAGCTAGAATCAGAATCAGTGTTGCAACTCACCTGCCATGTACAACGACCATCCGTGATATGTCGGTGCCGAAGAGTCTGGACGCCGAAACCCCCGAGCTTCTTCCCCGCGCTACCCAAGCTAAACTGTGGACCATTGCCGCTTCCTAGGTTAGCGATATAGGGAATACGGAAGACGTCGTTCCGCATAAAATCGGCTATTCTGTAGTGTCACTGGGCCAAGGTTTTGAGGCGGCAGTGCGTCGGGGAAGCGACATGTGTTCATCTCCAGTTCTGTTCCCTACCGATGGAGGGGTACCATCGCGAAAAGATCCAGTCGGACATGCCCCGCCCACTGGAAGGTTCACCAGAGTGCCAGCGGCCGAAAGGCGTGGCATGCCAACATCGGAGGGGCAAAAGGTACCGTGCTCTTCGGCGGTGTCCAATTTTTGGTTTCAGGATGAAGCTCGACGACTTGGAAAGGTATGGATAGCCCACGACCGCAACTTCCAGGCTTCTGTGGTTGGCGCATCGGATGGTTGCCAGAAGTCGGCTCAAAATTCTGTTGGAAGTGAGCAAATGTATAATAGGGAATGCAACTAGAGCGGGGGGGCGCTGTTAATCTCCGCGTTCCGTCAGCATAACGTCCATACTGCTTCTTGGGTGAACGTGCGTACGTACCGTTGGCTTGGGTTTTGCACGGGCGGTGTGATGCTTGGATGGGCCGCTGTTCAGCGCGCGATTCATGAGAAAGTTGACCGACGACGACTGCCCCGGAGTCATGAGATCAGTAGGTGGTTGATCCAAACCAGCGATCTGCAACAAGTTGAGCGACATTGAGATCCGAGTGCGGACCTGTCCATATAAGTTTGTCAGAGAAGAAGTTGGTTGGTTGAGTAACCTCAAGGCACGCCAATCAACGATGCGCTGCAGGGCGGGCGGTAGGCGCCGGTTGCGGGGTTGTTTCTTGACCATCATGACGCTCGTGCCTTTTAATCTTTCCTCGTTGCTGGAATCGCTCTCAGGAATAATGCAACGCTAAAAGGTAGAATGAAAGCCTACATGGTATGCTTCTGGGAACGACGCATCCAGTCCGCCAGCACCAATAGTCCGAGTCGTATCACCGTCGATGACAGATGGTAAATTGGTGAGTCGAACGTACAGACTCCGAGCTCGCGGCTGCTCGAGGCAGGTCCTGCACTGGTTTCAGGGTTCTTTGGCGCGATTCCTCTAGCCCTGTTCCATTATGTACGTCAGTGGCGTCAGAGACCAGTTTGCTGCCAGACCATAGCGCAAAAGAGCGCAAAACGGTACTCAGTGCCGATAGCTGCGGTCGTTTTGCACTGATAGCCCTTGCTACTCTTAGTCTATCATCGAGTGCTCTCGGGTGTCCGGGGAAGGATTAGGCTGGAGAGAAAAGCAGCCGGAACGGTGACGTCCTGCGGTCCTTCACACGTGCGCGCCACTAACTCTCATCTCCTGCCAGGTAAGCGATCCGACGAGCGGGAGACCCTGTGTCTCCGCCTATGAATCTCAGGCAGCGCAGCTCTTGGCATCTGCACATGCGTACTCTCATCGGCCCCGGTTCGGTTACTTCAAAGCAACGCTCTGGCAAGGACGGCCTTGCTTCTTGGTTGAGATAGTCTCGGATCCGATTTCCCCAAGGAACGGCATCGTCATCTGCCAAGCTCAACTGCATCAGAGGTTGGTCACCGCATGCTGTCGGTTCCTTCATCTGTCTTCGGTCGCTAGTCTGAGAATCACCTCATTTTAGCCGCTTGCTGGGAGAGCGCCAGGAACGGTTCGCGGAGTGGGCCGAGGCGTCGAAGACGACAGTCTGAACCTTGGTCTGCTATAAGTAATACCGGCGTCGGAATGCGCATAGGATGTGGACCTCCGTCGGGCTTCTTGCGGCCTTCACGTCTTCATCCTAGGCGCGCGTCCCCTACATCCATGAGGGCGTAAAGCCCTCCATTCTCACATACCCCAAACACAAAACCTCTCATGCGTCGTCATTCGCTGGGCCATTCCACTCGCAAGGTTCGCCTATTGGATAGCCGGTCCTCACATAAGGACCTCAGAGCTCCGAGCACGGCCACAGTCCGTCGCTTGAATGAAGATCGACAAAAGCTACTACAGGAGGTAGACAATGCCACATTTTCGTGAGTTATTGTACTCTGTTTGAGGTCCTTGCATTACCCGCGACAGTCAGCGCTAACCAAGTCACGCATGATAGCTGGTTCCATGTGAAGGTTGCGTTCGTCTCGGGAGCGGGTTTCTTCACCGATGCGTAAGTAGTTCCTTCACCCATAACCTTCAGATCTTCACGTTGACCGAAGCCTCTGCGGCTGATTAGCTACGACATCTTCGCCATCAACATCGTGTCGGTCATGTTAGGTTACCTGTATGGATCCGGTACGTCATCACTGTTTGGTTACCGTCCTCCCGTCATCGCTTATACCCGTTTCGTAGAGAATAATGCTTCTGATTCTGACTTACTCGCTGTATCCAAACGCGCCCTGAGCACTGGGCAACAAGTAGGGATCAAAATCGCTACGCCGGCGGGCGTCCTACTGGGGCAGTTAATCTTTGGATGGCTGGGTGACGTGCTTGGCCGGAAACGCATTTGTACGTCTTCGCCGTTCTCGAAGTAGATCTCGAGTAGGTCACTGATTCGGTACAGATGGGATGGAGCTCATGATCATCATGGTCGCTACATTTGGTCAAGCACTGTGCGCGCCCAGCATGGCCATCAATCTCACAGGTGTTTTGATCTTCTGGCGGTTCGTGGTACGTCGTAGATCAGCGACCTTACTTCCTCCGTTTGTACTCAACTTACGGGATAGATGGGCATCGGGATAGGGGGAGACTATCCCATCAGCGCAGTCATCTCTTCAGAATTTTCTTCGGTGTACATTCGAGGTCGGGTTATGACGGCCGTCTTCGCCAATCAGGGCTGGGGGCAGTTGTGTAAGTGCGCTGTTCAACCCATGTCTTTATATCGACTGAAGTCGGTTCAGCTGCTACGTTACTTTCCTTCATTATTATCGCCGCATACCAACACTCCTTCGACCATGACCCTCCTTCCCTTGTCCTTCGATCTCTCGATCAAATATGGCGTCTCATCATTGGCCTCGGCTGCGTCCCTGCTGTCATTGCCATCTATTTCCGCCTAACCATCCCGGAGACGCCTCGCTTCACCATGGATATCGAGCGGAACATTCTCCGAGCCCACAACGACGTTGACATCCTACTTAGCCGAAACCACACGTACACAGTCGACCCTGATGCGATCCGTCAGCGTGTGCAAGCACGCCAGGCTACGAGGTACGACTTCAAGACGTATTTCTCGAAGTGGGAGAACTTGAAGATCCTCATCGGTACCTCGTACTCATGGTTCGCCCTGGATGTGAGCCCCTTCCTTCCTCGACAGCGTTCTTGTCTGACATTGGATGCATCTATTCAGATCGCTTTCTATGGTCTTGGGCTAAATTCCTCAATAATCCTGGCTGCAATAGGCTTTGGGTCACCGAGCAAGAGCGACTCCTCAGGCGCCACCGTCCTGTACACCACCCTTCGCAACCTGAGCCTTGGTAACCTCATCCTATCTATCGCTGGCCTGGTGCCCGGTTACTGGGCAGCGTTCTTCTTCATCGACCGTTGGGGCCGCAAGCCAATCCAGATCATGGGCTTCAGCGTGCTCACCGTCCTATTCCTGGTCATGGGTACGTCCCTTGCCATTCGTCTTCGCACGTTGTCTCTTAAAGCCGACGCCGATGGCTATATATATAGGTTTTGCGTACAACAGGATGAACGCGTCGTCGGGCGGGAAGGCCGCGTTCGTTTTCCTCTACTGTCTCGCGAACTTCTTCCAGAATTTCGGCCCGAACACGACGACGTTCATCGTCCCGGGTGAGGTGTTCCCCACGCGCTACCGTGCCACCGCGCACGGCATTTCCGCCGCCAGTGGAAAGCTGGGCGCCGTCATCGCGCAGATCGCGTTCCAGTGGCTGAAGGACGTAGGCGGGGAGAACCAGTTCCTGGACCATATGTGCGTTCATTCGATCATGATCTCGGGTGGTTATTGGGTGCAGTTCGTGCTGACGTCCGGTCTGTGGCGGCTTCTCATAGTCTTGAGATTTTCGCGTTCTTCATGTTGACAGGCATCTTCTCGACGCTACTCATACCGGAGACAGCCCAAAAGTCGCTTGAGGTGCTCTCGAACGAGAGCCAAGAGGAGTTCATCCAAGGTGACGGTCTTCTTAGAACTCTGCGTGTTCCCTTGGTCTGACATGTGCGCACAGCGGTCCCGCCGTCCGAAATGTCCGCGACGTATCTGAGCGACTTCCAGCCATCGCCGATCAGGCTGCACCCTATCGAATCCTCCTTGCTCGCTTCGCTACCGCCCCGACCGCCGACGGCGGTCTCAACCCAAAGCCACTCCCACTCCCAGAAGCTCTCGTCGTCAACACTCCTGACCAGCATATCGAGCATATCTATTGGCTCAAAGTGATGCGATCTTTTCCGGTCCTCCGTCCTGCTTCATTTACTAGCTTGTCGCTCTCTTCGATGCTCATTCGTAGGGTTTTCTTTTTTTTTTTTTGCTGCGATCAAATTATTACCAGTGGTTCGTGCTCTTTGCATCATTTTCTGTCAAGATGGACGGTGTATTGATTCTTGGATACCTTCCGACATGCGTAGAGGTACAGCTAGTACAGCGATGGCCATAGGATCTAATTCTTCTATATGTACGATACCGATGTATGCACCTTTGCCCAGGGATGTGATGTAGCGTAGTTTGCCTATTGTCCAATGCTATCTGTCTGCTGCGGACGGGACCAAATAATATGAGGGATAACAGTGATGTGCAAGGAGTGGCGGGTTGAATGGTTGATGGAACGAGCGTGTATATATGCGCACATGGGCGGGGTGGATAACGATTACGAAGACGCTATAGCGTCGAGCCTTCGGCTCTAGTACTGACCTCTCTTGAGCATATACGGGTGGTACATGTCGTTTTCGTCCTCAGACTCAGACGAAGAGCTGTCAGAGCCGTCGCAGAGCTCAGGCGTCGTACATTCCCGGATGTAGAAGCGGCCGCGCACTGCTTCAGGGGCGGGGGAGGGGGTCCGCACATCAGATGCCGAGAAAGCGACCTTCTTGAGCGGCGAGGAGACCAAGGGGGAAAAGTTGTTCTTCTTGCGTGGGGAGGGGGTCCGCACATCAGACGCCGAGAAAGCGACCTTCTTGAGCGGCGAGGAGACCAAGGGGGAAAAGTTGTTCTTCTTGCGTGGGGAAGTCCTAGTAGGAGTACTGGGCTCGCGCGGTCTTGCAGCCTTGCCCTTGCCCTTGCCCTTGGGTGTCCGAGAGGACGAAGCGGCTGAGGTAGACGAGGACCTAGGAGAAGTGGTTGGGTACGGAGATGCACGCGGAGTGGCGGATCGAGAGGGTGTTCTGAGGGAACGACGCTGAGAGGTTGTAGCCTTCCCGTCCTCAGGCGGTTGGACGCTTCCTTGGTTGATGTCCACGTCGTCGAGCACGATGGGATTGTCTTCCGTTCCGGAAGTGGGTAGCGGAGGGGGTTCTTCGAAGAGCGGCAGGTAAAACGAAGGGCTCTGGGCCAAAGAGGTTTTTGAGGAGTCGGGGGTCGGTTGCTCCGACTCGATTAGAGAGGGATCCAACGGCGGAGGGGTGCGGTACCTGTGCTGTAAAACATCCCACAACGTCAGAACATTCGGGGCAACACCAGTGGTTGGGTAACACCGACCTGGTTGTTGAGAGGAATATCGGGGAAGAGCGGCGGTTGGGCCCTCGTCGTAAAGCTGAGGCTGGATATCGACGGAGACTGCGGTTCCCAAAGGGAAGACTCTTCAGGAGCATTGGCATGGCCGCGAACCTTGGGCATGTTGAACTTTGATGTGGCCGACTGAAAGATGGTGGAGGGAGGAGGAGTTGTGAGAGAAAGTAGCGCCAACCGCGCACCTTATATCCAAACGCTGCTGCAAAGCGGGTGTTGTCGCCGCGGAGTGCAAAACGTAGTCAAAGCTGTCCCTAAACAAAGGGCATGGTTCTTCCCCCCGTGGCTGCCCCTCAGGGAAGCTTGGACAAAGCACTGCCTAGTCTGATTATGGCAAGAGGTAACAGATCCATTGTTGAGTCTGGATCTGGGGCCACAGCCAATGGTTTTCACTGGCCATTTCCCGACGCTTACAATAGAGTGGCAACTTAGAAAAATTGGAAGGATAATAAACGTGCGCACAATAGTCGCACAATATTCTGCTGGCTTGATGTGTGCCAGTGAGATTCAAGCTTGAGGCTTGAAGGATGAACGGATGAAGTTGTCGTGGTTTGGTCGTGGTGATTGCAGTTCAACCCGAAGTGCGTTGGCGCCCACTGGCAGTGCGGCTGACGTTGAGTAATAGGCGTCTAATCCCGCTCTTTACCATATATGGCTACACCCCGACCCTGATGCCCGCCGTCCCAACCTCGACAATGTGATCCAAACCGTCATCTTAGCTCAACCTCATGTTCTATGCTAGCATAAGTCCTCTGCTTCAGGACCCTGCACACGACAGTCCTCATTGTTGCGGCACCACCATTATGTTCAATGTGCACGGCACAATCATAAGCTGGCATTCCATCGTCGTGTTCGCCGTGCTTTTGCTCGAGCAGCCCCTTGGTATCCATAGGCCCGATTACGATGTCAGCCAACCAGTCATCCTCACCTGCTGTCAGACATGTCCACCGCGTCGCATTCTATACCATCCAACACGCAGTTTGCTTTACCTTCCCGCCAAGGCCTGGAGCTTGTATAGTCGTACCCACACTCCCCTGCTCCAGCTATGTGTTCAAGTGCTCTTCTTTCGTTTGTCGCTGTTGCGCTTTCAGTGCTGGGCACCCATGGCCATCATGGTGAGCCCAGTCATTTGCGCTGCAGGCGGTTGACGCGCTGACTATCGCGCCTCACAGCGATCTGGCATCCTAGCATGTACGGCTTCAACGTCACCCAGCAAACGTTCCCTTACGACAACCGACCCGTCGCCCCCCTCGTGAACCTCACCTTCCGCGAATGGTGGTTCCACGGGCACCTCGACTACCCTCCGCACCCAGGCGACGTCTTCCAGCTCCCCGCCGGCCAGCGCGCTATGGCGGAGATCGCGTGCAACAAGGGCCTCACGTCCTGGTGGGCGTCGTCTGAGGGCCGCACCGACGTCAGGCAGGGCGACAACCCGTGCCCGTCCCCCGACGGGAGCTTCCCGAGCGGCGCGATGCACACGACCGGGTTCGACGACGTCAAGGGGTGCGCGCTCGCGATCGCGTACAAGAGCGACGTGCGCAAGGTCCAGCCGGAGGACTTTACGGTGTTCAGCGTGAACCAGACATGTGTGTGGCACCGGCTGACGGAGTTCGAGGTGCCGGAGAGGATGCCGCCGTGCCCAAAGGGTGGGTGTCACTGCGCGTGGTTCTGGATCCACTCGCCGGATGCGGGCAGCGAGCAAAGTGAGTGTTTCACCTGTTGCGAATCGTAAAGGTTTCTTGATGACTGACCGGGGGTCCGTAGACTACATGAACGGTTTCCGTTGCAACATCACCGGCTCCACCTCGGACGTCCGACTAGCGAGGCCCAAGGTCCCTCGTCGCTGCGGCGCGGACCCCGAGCACGGTAAGCCGAACGCTGTGCCCGGCAACTGCACCTACGGCGCGAAGCAGCCGTTCTACTGGTTCCAGTTCGAGCGCAACAACGTGCGTACTCGCCGTCCCTCACCGAGAACCCCAGCTCAGCGGCTGACGCTATATATTTGGCCAGATGTTCGAGGACACGTACGCCCCGCCGTTCTACAACGACCTGTACAACTTCAAGGATGGGGCGCAGGACGACATCTTCGAGGACTTGTACGATTCGACCCCGCCCCCGAGCCCGGACCAGGAGGACTTCCCGACGTCGGCAGAAGGACCGCAAACGCCGCCCGGGCCCGCCCCGGAGGGGTGCTCGACCTGGTGAGCGCTGTCGTTTTTGTAGATAGGTGTCGAAGGGGTGTGATGCTGACTCTTCTGAAGCGAGCTGTTTGGGCCGCAGATGCAAAAGCACAGGCGGTCGTTCAAGCTTCGGCGCTCGTTCTGAGTGGTGTCGGACGCTTTCCTTCCTTCTTACCTTCTTTTCGACCGCCGGCACGGACGATGATGATTTCCACGGAAATTTGAATCTTGATGCGTTATGTGTTGCTATGCGTCGCTGTGTTATCTTTACTGCTGTCGTCGTTTCGCTAGGATACTAAACATTATTATAGATTATACCATTAGACAGTGTCCTTGCACGCTATATAAATATGCTATAGAGTCCATTAGAATGGCGATAACTAGATCGTCCCCAGTCCATAGTCCGTAGTCTGTCCGTTATAGGATATCAATGCTCAAGACTGAACCTGGACACCAAGGCCGAGAGGAGAGTCGTTCAACGGCTCCATCACCGCACGCTGGAGCGCAGCCGGCGTCTCCCATATGGACGCATGTCGGGGGCGAGGGGCGTGGATGATGTGGGGAGTGACTGGGGATGCGAGCACTATGGGTGAGGGCTCCCCGGACACGACGGCCAGCCACGGATGGAGGTCGGGCGTGGGGGGTGGCGGAATCGCTTCGGGTTGCGGATCGGCGGTGAAGGGCTCGGGGGATTTGGGAGGCGCGAGCCGGAAGCAGACGATCTTGGCGGGAGCGGGGGTTTGCATGATCTTCAAGTCCTCAGCTGCCACCACCTGGGGGGCCTCGTCCGTGTCAACACCGAGTGGGGATGGAGGGACGTCCACAACCGGCTCGACGAGTGGCTCTGCGTCGCCGTCCGAGCTGGACCCCGATGCGGATGCGGACGAGACGGCACTCGACGACGGTGCTGATTCCTCATCGGCGGGGATCAAGGCGAGGTAGTGGGCAGGGATGGGGATGTTGGTGGTCGCCTTCAGGTGCATGATCTCTTCGACCGTGAGCGGGGTGAGGACCTCCATGACCGGCTCGACGCGCTCGACGAGGTAGTGCACGCGGCTCCGGCGCCCGGGCCTAGCATCGCGGCGGGTGCGGGGCGGGACGCCTATGTCGGAGTCGGCTTCGTACCCTTCGTCCATGTCATCCTCAAAAGAAGAGGATGAAGAGGCGCGGCTCCGAGGGCGAGTGACCTTGTGGGCGCTGAAAGAAGGTAGGTCAGAAGAGGTTGGGGTTGAGGTGTGGTGAAGGGCTTACCCAGGCCAAGGTAGGAAGTCGGGAACGTTGACTTGGACTCTGCTTTCTCTGTGCGCGAGGAAGCTGTCGCCAAAGACGATGTTCGCGTCCTCTTCCGAGTCGACGCTGAAGTCGTCCTCCGAAGACGAACCTCCAAAGGACGTCGAGCAGGCCTCTGTCACAGACGAAGCGCGTGACACGGCGGAGAAGAGGCTGTTGCAGCTCCCCGTGCTCGAGCAGTCAGAATCGGAGTCTGAGAAGGGGTCGGGGGATAGGCTGCGGGTGGAAGACATAGTGCTCGAGGCGGTGAAGGTAGACATGCTGATTTGAATGTTTCAAGGGCGAGGGTATTGAGCAGGTGCAGAATGTGTGCAGATGGGCTTGTGTGGACCGAGGCCTCAGGGCGAGAGACGGGTTCCTTTTATACGTTCTCGGGACCTAGTTCGTGCACTGGGAAACGACGGACTCTGCAAAATTTTAGGTGAAGCTTGAGACCGTCGGATGAGAGACAGAGCCAGTGCATCCAACTTCCGCAACCATATCCGACCGCCGCCCCGCATGTGCTGGATCGAAGGTCGGTGCAGGGAGCGGATTATTTCCGAATGGACTGGCCATCGAGTCGTACTCCGTAGTAGGGCAACCTGAGGCGCGCAGGCGGGTCGAGATGCGCTGTTGCGGATTTCGAGCAGCATATCGAGCGGCGGGCATCGGCTTGGTGCAACTTGGACCCGGCGAGGTTAGAACACCACGCGTGCACACGGTCACAATTCGACCAAGTGCGAGTCCACGTGCGCGCGTCTTTGATTGTGTCTATTTGGCTACCATAGGCGCCCTTGAGTTCCTGGACCCCAAGCGCCTTGTTCTCCACGTCCACCGTGACCTGAACGGCGTCGAAGGGCTCTCATGGCCGTTGTCGCCGTTGTCGGTGTGAGACTCGAAATGTTCTGGAACACAGGTTTCAAGGGGCGAGAATACGGACTGAATGCGGTGGTGCGGTATGTCCGGTGTCATCCGTATATGTACCTTATTGTTCTTACGTCCACATCAATAGGTCTCCCGACGAGAACAATAGTTACTCTTTGAATAGATTCTTATTCTCTCTCTTGCCGACCGTCGTATATCTTACTCGACGTTGAGACCGCAAATGCCTCTCATCGACTTCGTCGATTTTCAGCCTACACTCCTTTCGGCTCAGAGACTGGTTCTCATCCCTCGGGACGCATACGCCGGTTCGTCATACTAGACTTCCTCTCTCGCCCTCTCGGACTCTCTTAGATTCTCCTCGGCTTCCAACAACATACCGACCCGTCGACGAACCAGTACTGCTAACGCCATGCTTGCTGCACTTCTCCTCACAGTTGCAGGGGCTCTTCCCCTCGCGTCCGCCCACATCGGTACGTGTTCCTTGTCTGCACTTGAATCTGACATTGCCCTCACACTTTCCCGCAGCATTCTTCCATCCTAGTATGTATGGCTTCAATGTCACTCAGCAGACCTTCTCCTACGACAACCGCCCTGTCGCACCCCTCATGAACATGAACTTCCAGCAATGGTGGTTCCACGGACACCTCGATCACCCTCCCAACCCCGGAGACTTCTTCGAACTCCCTGCGGGTAAACCCGCCACGACCCAGCTCTCCTGTGACAAGGGCGAGACGACGTTCTTCGCGTCTGCCGCGGGCGGCAATGTCCAGGCTGGGGATAATCCTTGCACCGGAGACACGTTCCCTAGCGGAGCCATGCATACCACGGGCTTTGACGACCTCAAGGGCTGCGCCCTCGCTATCGCATACGAATCGGACGTCACCAAGATTCAGCCGGAGAACTTTACCGTATTCAGTGTTAACCAGACCTGTGTCTGGAACCGCTTCACGGACTTCCAAGTCCCGGAGCGGATGCCCCCTTGCCCTCCCGGCGGTTGCCATTGTGCTTGGTTCTGGATCCATTCGGTATGTTTTTGTTTTGCCCGGGTCCGTTTCGAACGAAGCGGCTGACAATGTGTTGTCTTTCTATCTAGCCCGACAGCGGCGGAGAACAGAGTACGTCGTGCTTTTGAAGATGTGTGCGCAGGTGAACCTGATTATTGATTTTGACACAGACTACATGAACGGCTTCAAGTGCAACGTCACCGGCTCGACCTCGAATGTTGCATTAGCAGAGCCCCAGGTTCCGCGCCGTTGTGGTGCCGATCCGACCAACGGCAAGCCTAACGCCGCTCCGGGGAACTGCACCTACGGCGCGAAGCAGCCATTCTATTGGTTCCAGACGGAGCGCAACAACGTACGTGCAGTGTGCCTTTTGATGGCATCGTTAGCTAACGTTCTTGTGGCGCAGATGTTCGAGGGGACGTACTCGCCGCCATTCTATACCGATCTCTACAATTTCAAGGATGGCGCGCAGAACGACATCTTCCAGGACTCATACCCTCAAGGGCTCCCCGCTCCGAGCCCGAACTCGACTTTCGTGCCAACGCCAAACCTTGGGAATGGCACTGGCCCCTTGTCTGGCATCTCTTCCTCGCCTAGTTCCTCCGCGTCGGTGCCTGCAACCTCCGCACCCGCTGTTGGCTCGTTCTCCAGCGGATCGATATCCTCGACTTTAAGTGCTGGGTCGTTCTCGGCCACGGCGTCGACGTTGTCCATCTCATCAACACTGCTGTCTTCGTCAGTTGTCCAGGGTTCGCCAGAACTTCCACTATCCACCACTTCGGCCACGGTATCGTTCTCCACATCATTGGCTTCCTCCACCTCCACTTCTGCGTCTTTCTCCGATACTGGGAGCGTCACGAACTCGGAGTCTACATCCGTTGTCCTCTCCACTTCCGTGGTACTGAGCACGGTCGTAGTCACCGTGACTGCAGCCCCTGCACCAACCTCCATCTCACAATCTCAGGGCAACGGTTCCGCGTCCCTCTCAGCAACGTCGTCCTCCAATAATGGCCTCTCATTCCTCTCTTCAGCCCCGTTGTCTGACTCGGCATCGGTCACCTCTGGGACCGAAACCGCCATCACGGCTTCGAGCACCTCCTCGCAATTCACAGCCACCCAGGCCGCTTCCTCTTCCGCATCGGTGCCTACCGCGGCAACGACCATCATCCTCAACCGCCCGAGTGTCGGCGCGGCACCGACGACCACTGGCGTGCTCATGGCGACTGCGCCGGTATCTCGTCGCGCCGAATCACTCACGGCCCGCGCGAATTGGTGAGTCACCCTGAATGTGCTTACTGAGGGGGCCGCGTTCTGACGATGATCGTACGTTTTGCAGCAAGCGTGAGCAGGGACAATACAAAGTCTTCCGGCGCCGCCGGTCCGCGGAGCCTTCGTCCGACTCGTCCAACCCGAAGATGGTCGACACACGCGAAGCTGTTCTCGACGTGCGCGAAGAGAAGTCGATGTTCGCGAGGGTGGCCAACGCCGTGCGTAATCATAAGGCACGGGAGGACCGGAGCAGGCTGTGGGTTCTCTTCTGACTTGATTTTTACGCTCGATGACTCTGCTTGACGGGCTTGACGGTATGTCGTGCCCGCGCGCGGTGCCGAAAATACTCATCAAGCAGATGTTGCAATATCTCGCTCTCTTTGTAACGCCGTCATATCGGCTGATGTAGCTGTAGCTTGCTTTGTTACTGTATACCTATACCCCGACGAATGTAGCCCCCTAATTCCTTGTTTACGTTGCGGCCGGTCTCAACGGTGGATAAGAGCCGATCAAGCAGGTTCGATTGAGTGGTCACCGTGAACAGCCGCCCTTGGCTGGAGGCGTTGAATAAATTCGGTACATCGCTGCGTCGGTTCGCCCCGACTCGAGAACAAAGGTATGTAGCCGATCATGACGAGAGCGGCTGGAATGTGCCCATCCGGAGGGTTAGAGGCGGCCGAGCCAAATTCGCCGCGCGTGCCATCGCCTCGCCCGCGCCTGCGTAACTCACCCTCTCGGCGTCACATACATAAATCATCCCCGCCTTCCAGCACCCTTGGCCCCGTTCTTCCACGCTCGCTCTCTCACACTCTCCGCGCACAACCACGTATTCTACCCCCACCTTCCGGCTGAACCACACCGACGACGCAAGGCAGACGATAGGAGGCGCGAAGTATGCCGCGGGAGATTATCAATGTGCAAGTGAGTCCCCTGTGGGCCTCCCGGAGGCCCGTCCCTCTCTTGGCGAGCGCGCTGTTGGCGTTATCGACAACGCGCTCGCGTTGCGTGCATTCGCTCACTTTGGTGTTGCTTCCAGGTCGGACAGGTAATGGCGATCTGTGCTGGATCCTGGCGATGTTGGAGACGCGGCGCTGATGTGCGCGCGGCCGCCGCGGGTTGCAGGCTGGAAATCAGGTCGGGGAGGCCTTCTGGCGGATGATCCTCGCCGAGCACGGCCTGGACGAGGATGGGGTGCGTGTCGCGGTCCGCTCCTGCTGCAGGCTGCGAGGAGGCTGAAGGTAGCGTGTGGGGTTGCTAGCATTATCAGGGCAACGACCAGCAGCAGCTTGCTAGGGTGTGTCTTCTTCCCCTGTTGGAATGCGGGGACAGCTAGACGGTTGGACTGATATGCTGTCACCTCATCCCATTGAATGCGCAGGTCGGCGTGTTCTTCACGGAGGTGGAGCTCACCGGCTTGCCGACCAAGTACGTCCCGCGAAGCGTACAGATCGACCTCGAGGAGGGCGTCACGGATCGGGTGAGTGCGCTCGGCTACCCGGCCCTGCGCCGTGTCGTCATCTTCGATAATGTTGTTTGGCAGATCCGTTCGGGTCCTCTGGGGAAGCTCTACCGCCCGGATACGTACGTTGCCGGGCAGTCTGGCGCGGGTAACAACTGGGCGAAAGGATGTGAGTGCTCCGACAGCGTGGCGCTACATGTCATTGACGGAGTTTTGCTTGAATGATGGCCCGCAGTCTATACTGAGGGTGAGTTGGCAGTTGGGCTGGTTGAGCATGGATGTTCAAGGTTCTGGTTCCGGTAGGGGCGGAGCTCATGGACTCGATCCTGGTACGTTTATTGCCGCATCGCAAGTGGACGTGAGTCTCATTTATGCCCTGCTTGTCTAGGACATTGTACGCAGGCAAACCGAAGACACCGATGCGCTTCAAGGCTTCCAGATCCTGCACTCCCTCGGAGGTGGCACTGGCGCGGGTCTAGGCTCTCTGCTGCTGTCCAAGTTCCGAGAAGTTGTGTGCATTCCTCTACGCGCTTTCTGCCCCCTGATGTGAATACTGCAGGAATTTCCCGATAGGATGCTGGCCACGTATTCCATTATGCCATCTCCTAAGGTGCGTTCTGTACGTTCCGCAACCGAATTTAGTATTCTGAATGGGCATTTATCGCAGGTTTCCGAGACTGTCGTTGAGCCTTACAACGCGCTTCTGTCGGTCCATCAGC
The DNA here is from genome assembly GCA_032821775.1 of Sanguinoderma infundibulare. Taxonomy (NCBI): domain Eukaryota; kingdom Fungi; phylum Basidiomycota; class Agaricomycetes; order Polyporales; family Polyporaceae; genus Sanguinoderma; species Sanguinoderma infundibulare. The sequence goes on along the minus strand of JAVLRN010000012.1, from coordinate 728,874 downwards.
TCGTCGAGAACAGCGACATGACGCTTTGCATCGACAACGAGGCACTGTACGACGTGACCCAGCGCACCCTCAAGGTCAAGCAACCGACATTCGAAGACCTCAACACCGTCGTATCGCAAGTCATGTGCGGTGTTACCACCAGTTTGCGATTCCCTGGGCAGTTGAACGGGTGCGTCTGGGTTGTTGACATTCAGAATTCTAGCTAATGCTCCAAGATAGTGACCTTCGGAAGCTTGCTATGAACCTGATCCCTTTCCCTCGTGTATGTAGCTTCAACCATTCTTAGTAGTTGGTGTATCTGACCGTATACCAGCTGCACTTCCTCATGCCGAGCTATGCGCCATTCTACGATCCGAAGGCAAAGGCGTTCCACCGTTGGAATGTAAAGGACCTGACCAACGCTTTGTTTGATCGTCACAATCTGCTTGTGGGAGTCGACCCGCGATTCGGGTAAGCGGCCTTGACAATTTTGCTGTTACGATTGCGCTCACTCAGTTCACAGTCGGTACCTGACTGCTGCGACCATCTTCCGCGGTAAAGTCTCTTCGCAGGAGGCAGAGGTGAGCCCATAATTTCGATCATTTGTTGTATGCCGTGACCTAACCCTCCCACAGCATGCAGTCTTAGATCTTCAGAGGAAGAACTCTTCGCAGTTCGTTGAGTGGATTCCGGACAACGTCTCTGTGTCCCTTTGCTCCGTCCCGCCAGTTGGTCAAAAGCAGGCCGCAACGTGCCTTGCGAATTCTACCGCTGTACAGGAGCTGTTCACTCGCAGCCTTGCGCAGTTCTCTGCGATGTACAAGCGTGGCGCCTTCCTCCACTGGTACACCGGTGAGGGCATGGACTCGATGGAGTTTACCGAAGCCGAGAGCAACACGCGTGACCTGATGTAAGCTTTTTGTGCTGTGTCAACTGTGCTGTATAGACATAATCGCTGACCGACTTGCCAGTGCTGAATACCAGCAGGTACGGAAACCTGACTTTGGACTGCTGGGTTATCAGTATTATCGACGATGCTGACTTTCTACCGCAGTACCAAGAGGCCACCGCGGACATCGAAGAAGAGTATGAGGAAGACGTCAGCGCCATTGGTGAACAAACGCACGGCGAAGAGCCCGAAATCGAAGAATAACGACGTGTCCAATTGGGTTGAGTCTTAAGTCTTCTGTATTGTTTAACGAGAGCGCTTTGTTACGATTATAATCCGTGTGATGCTAGCTAGGTCACTGTAATCTACTGACATATGTCTGCTTGGATTTTCAATGCTATTTTCGCTCATCTTTTACAGTACAGATGATTCTCGTGTGCTGAGACAGTCCCAAACCTTCGATCGCTCGACAGTGTTGGCATCATGGTGAGTTTCCTTCCTCTTATCTTTCCACTGTACCTCTGCCTGACCGCAACCCCGTTGTGCACCAGTTACGGTGAGCAACGCTTTCACGCGTTTTGCACACTTGAATGGATTTTCCGAGATTTCGCCGAGCCACGACCTAAGTTCAGGTTCGACACTTCCCTGGGATCTCACGAGAACGGTTCTGTAGATGATATGCTCATCATCATGTGCGTGCTTCGATGGTGCCTTTAAAGGGTTCTGGTCTCGTTGGGACGTCAAAGTGCAAAACGGGGGAGCCGGTTTGTTTCACGGTGGACGGAATCCCCGCCCTCGTGATCGTTTCCTCCCGTTGTACAGGCCACCCTGTGACAGGGATTAGCGTAATCTTTGCGTGGGATGGCGTCCGGCATGCCTGCAGTCTCCGATACCTATCATGGTATCACTGGGGCGCGTAAGGTTCACGGTGACATTGGGGTATAAAACCGTGGATTGACTTGCCCCCGCAACGTGTTCTCCATCCCCATCCCTATCTTTCTCGTTCTTCATAATCCCCTCCATCGCACTGTTGCTCGGAACGACGCGCTGCTATGGCTAACCCTGCAGAGTTTGGTCCCCTCCCCCCGCGTTTCAGCGAGCTGAAAAGGGAGATCGTGGCGGCATACCCGGACTTCGAGGCTCGCGCTGCCAAGGCGTGGGGCGAGATCCTCGCTGAGCTCGACAAGGCTACGAGGGAGATCGCTACCCAGGGCTCCTCTGTAAGCGGACCGACTCTGGCATGCACTCGCGTCCGACGCTGACGTCATTTCGGTCTCCGCAGAACGTGCCCGAGGTCAGCTTCAGCGCGCTCGGAGGCTTGAGCGCGGAGCGCGTCAAGGAGATCCGCGACAAGGGATGCCTCGTCATCCGCGACGTCGTCGACGACCAGGAAGCTAGGACTTGGCAGGCGTGGTTGCGCGACTATGTTACCCAGAACCCTGTCGACGGCAAGTCGTTTGTGCCACCGCTCACGCGTGTACCACGCTGACTTGCGTTACTATCGTCAGGCGTCCCCGAGGACGACAAGCAATTCTTCCAACTCTAGTTTGTCCCGTTCATTTCGGTGACGTTCGAGTCGTATTCCCTAATGTCCGACTGCACCGCTGCAGCTGGACCAGGTCGCAGATCCGGGCCCGCTCGCACCCAAACGTCCTTTCGGCCACGACGTGGCTGAACAAGATGTACCACACCAAGAACGGCGAGAAGGTCGAGGGCATCGACCTCGAGACCCCGCTCATGTACGCCGACCGGTTCCGCATCCGCAAGCCGGGTGTGCAGTGGGATGCCCATCCGCCCCATGTCGACAGTGAGTCTCTCGAAGGTAGTAGTGTAGGATGTCCGCTTACAATCTCGTATCACGACGCGCACAGGTGGAGGCATCGAGCGTTGGGAGGACGAGGCCTTCCGCCGCTGCTTTGACGACATCCTCAGCGGGAACTGGCGCGAGCACGACCCGTACGACCTCCCGAACCGGATCCGCGCCAGGAGCTCGCTCTACGGCCGCCCGAATCAGGTATTTCACACCGTAGCTCTGTCTCGGCACCAGGGACGTGACGCGCTGATTTCACGAGGGATCCTCAAAGGCGACCGTTTTCCGGACGTACCAGGGCTGGCTCGCGCTGAGCGAGACCGCGCCGAAGGAGGGGACGCTCCAGGTGTTCCCGCACGTGATGCTGTCGAACGCGTACATGATCCTCCGACCGTTCTTTGCGCCGAAGGAGGGGGCGAGCCCCGACTCGTTCGACCCGAACGACTGGCAGTTTGGTATGGGCGTTTCTCATCATTCGATTTTTTAGTCGTTTGGGCTGAAGAGAGAGGGGATGGCAGACTCGACGTCTCCGGACTTCCACGGAATCTATTCTTTAGGGAAGGCGTACATCGGGCCCCGCCCGAACACCCAGACACACCCGCACTTGAGGCTGGACGAGACGATGGTCTCGGTGCCGAAGGTTTACCCAGGCGACATGGTCTTCTGGCATTGCGTTCGTAATGTTTTTTTTTGCTCAAGGACTGTGTACTCCTCGATGTCCGCTAACGATTTCTTGCAGGATGTCATTCACGCCGTGGAGAGGCAGCACGTGGGCAAGGAGGACTCGACGGTGATGTACATCCCGGCGATGCCTTACACGATAACCAATGCGGCCTATATCGAGAAGCAAAGGGCGAGCTTCCTCGAGGGGGCCGCTCCGCCCGACTTCCCCAGGAATAAGGGCGAGGCTCAGTATGTTGGCGTTGGCAAAGTGGATGACATCGAGAACCCAGTTGGCAAGAGGGCGATGGGTTTTGCGATCGAGGTAGCGTAGGACAATGAAGATAGAGGCAGACTAAGCTTGGCGGTATGTAGGATCAGAGTTGTTCACGGCAAAGGGGAATATTGAACAGAAGTGGTTCGCTTGTTGTACAGGATATCACCTGATGTTACCGTGATGTATATTGAGAGAGAACTAATGATACACCCGAACCTGTATAATTTACCAACGGAGGTAGGGGAGGAATTTGCCGCTGTGAACAGGGAAAGATTAGCGACAATGGTTCAGTGTCCGGTGGAAGCATGGGCATGGGCAGATGGGAGACGTACTCAAACGTGAGAACCACGCGATCGCCCTTGGGATCAGGCTTGCGGTCGACTGAGACCTTGCAGTCAATCATAGACATGATGCCATCGCCGAACTTCTCATGGATGAGAGCCTTGATTGGGGTCCCATAGACGAGAACGCCCTGCACATGCGATCATGCAGCGTGAACGGGACAGCCATTGCAGTGAAGACCACGTACCTCAAAGAGACGGTAGAGGAGAGGGTCCTGGGGAGGAACCGGGCCGAGGCCGCGGCGCGGGAACCAAGCATCCCCAATCTCAGCGGTCAGGTTGGTCGACGGGATCTCGAGCAGGTCGCCAAGCTTCGCGAGCTCTTCATTAGTGGCCTTGGCCTGTAAATAATGGACGGATCAGATGGGACTCCGTGAGGAAGTGAAGTCGAACACACCTGTCCGTAGAAGAGCGCGGCAACCCAAGCCTCGTCGTGGCCGATGGCCTTGCCAATGGCGTCGAAGGTTAAACCTTCGGCACCCGTCAGTATCCGCGATGAGGACATCATACGAGTTGCGCACCCTTCTTGGCCTTTGCTGACAGCAATCGAGCACAGATCGGAGGGAGATCGACGAAAGGCTCCGCGTCCGCGTTGATCTTCTGCGAATGACGTCGTCTTCTTCAGTGAAATACCAGACTCCGATATCTGCACACTCACAAGGGTCTGCTGAGACATGGTCGCAATGGTTGAGGGTGAACGAGGAGTGCGAACCATGGGAGGGCTGTGAGAGACTTCACGCTAGCCTTATATACGACGAAAGGATCCGGACGCGTATTCGGTCAGCTTCACAGGAGTCTCTACGTGCTCTCAGCGCTAGATAAATGAGCAAGAGGACGCCCACGTGGTGGTATTTGTGGGTTCACGCGACCAGAGCGGAAAGGATCGGAGAGGGCGTATTTAAGCGGATTGACAGCATGAAGACATTCGATGTCGCGGATGCGATGGTGATGTTATCGAGTACCCGTGTCACGTCGCATGCAGCTGACGGAAATAATCGGCACTGGACGGTTGGATGCGCGACGTCGTCGGGCGAATCATCGTTGTTTTCGGGTGTCCAGGACATCCGATAGTGGCCGAACCTTCTGTGACGAGGTGCCAGAACGTGCCGGTCGACTACAACCAATGACTAGAGTGAGCGAGGGGAATTATTCTAAGAGTACTTCGGAGTTTTGTCAGTCTCTGACAAATATTGCTCTCGTTGCGGGAAGAAGCCGTACCATCATCTACACGGTATTCGAAAGGTAGCCAAGCATAGAGCGCATACGCGGTGTCCTATTATGACGCGCTTTCGCCGCCTGAAGGAACCTTGCCATCTTGTTCGGGGGTCACGGGTTTCCAGACGTCCTTCGTAACGTGCATAACCTCGTACAGTTGGCCCAGCTGTTCGGCGGACATCTAAGAGACGTAGTCAGCCTTTTTACGCAATTCGACAGTGAAAACAGCGAGCCTTTTCCAGCGTTGTTGGGTCGAGAGGTTGGCCGCGGAAAGCCTTGCCACCCTCGGGACCGGCAGGCAACACGTCCAGATACATCTTCCATTGGGATAGGAAACCTATGATGTGCACTTTGTTCGTTGTTTCTTTGTGTCTCCGAAATTCTGCCGTGACATATGAGCAATACTCGGCCGTGAAGGAGGACCAGTGTGCTTACCATCTTTGACATACACATCACCGAGGGACCTCATCTCGCGGGGGATGTTTCTATGTGCCCGGAGAATCCTGCGGTACAATCTGCGTGCATATAGTCGGTAAATGAAGCCTGCTTACCATTGAGGTACGAGTACATACGGCAACGGTGGGAGCAGGGCAGCACTCGCTTCACGAAGATTCAGAGGGTGCGTAGACACAGATTCAGCAAGGCGTACAGCAGTGGCTCGAAACATTTCCGTCGAGAAGGCGACCTAAAGCCAGGACTAGAAATCGCGACGGAGTCCAGCGAGAGCAGGCCGACGTCGAAGAGGTCAAGGTTAGTGGGCGCTTTCAGGCGCCACAGCGAGCACATCTTGCACTCCGACCACGACCACCGCAGTCATAATCCTCCCGTGTACTCTAGACCTTTGCTCATCCTACCATTTCGGCCTTGGACTGGAGTCTACCGGGCTGTTACTCCACGATGTCTAACAAGGAACCCACGCGCGCTCAGCTGTCTTCCCGGCTCACCTACCAATCGCGGACACCCACATTCCTGCTGAGGATGCAGAACAGGCTGGGTGGTGGTGGTGGTGCAAGGAGGGATGACGATGAAGATGACGGTGACGGTGACGACGAATTTGAGTACGACGGTTCGGGAAGACCACCGATCCCCAAGCGTCCCGCCATCCCACAGCGCCCAGACGACGAGCCGGGGAGTGCTGACGAGGATGGTCTCGACGAGAAGCCGCAGGTCGTGGTCTTGAAGGAGGGGAAGCACTTGACGGAGAGGGAGGTCGAGAACGAAAAGCGGAAAGGTGCGTCCGACACGGGTTGGCCCTTCCAGGCATGCATGCCTTACGATTGTGATCATATGTATCTAGCAAAGGGTCTACCGCCTCTTCCTGACACCGCGGAGGACGGGGCCATGGCGGCGAAGGATGGGCCTGCCAAGCTATCCACATCGGCAGAATCAAAGGCATTCAAACAGCAGGGTCTGTCGTTTGGGGCATCCGTCAAGCCAAAGGGTGCCAAGCGGAAAGCCGTCGGGGACGGTCGAGAAGATGCGGAAAAGCCCGACTCCACTGCGAAAGGCACCAAGAAGAAGGCAAAAAAGCAGGACAAGAAGTTGCTGTCGTTCGACGACGATGCTTAGTGCTTCAGTGGGGCGTGCTTCCTCCCTACGGTGTGTAGAATCGTCTATTTACAATTATATTCAAGCTGACGGTCGATGTACCGAAGTCAAGACCCATAAAGATCGTTCCCGTATCTGCATGCTAAAACACCGCAGTCCAAAACGCGACTATGGCTGTAAAGCTCGCCACCAACGCTGCTCCAGAGAACCCGCCGCTTACCGCCCCGTTGGCCCCGAGGCCGAGCGGCGACTTCGTAGCGGTCGCAGTCGCGATGAATGCGCTCCACGTGGATTCCGCCGCCGCCGGGATAGTGTACGTATACTGCGTCGCAGACGAACCATAGAAGATCTCGTTCCCGCCCGGCAAGAAGTCGTTCGCCAGCGTCTTGTTCTCCCCTCCGACCACCACCGTCCCCGACACCGTCCCGTTCAAGTTGTGGCCGAGCACGAACTCCCTCAGGAATACCAGTGCCTGTGCCGGCTTCCACATCGGCACCAGATGGCCCGCGCCCTGGAAGAGGACGTATGCGAGTCCGCGCTCCTGGTGTACGATCCCGGCAAAGTCGCCAGCGTCGTCGAACCACGGCGTCGAGGGCTTGCGCGTGAAGCCCTGCTGGCCGCCAAACGTCATGTTCTGGATGATGACCTCGGTACCGCGGTGCTGGACTAGCGAGTCGTCGTTGCCCGAGTAGAAGACGATGGAGACGTTCGCGGCCGAGGCGTTGGTCGCAAGCTCGGACAGGAATGCGATCGGCTCCACAGACGGGTCGCCGTACTGGTTCCCGCTCGAGCGGTTGTAGGTCGAGCCGAATGGGTAGTTGAAGTTCCGGACCCAGTCCTTGGACGTGGGCGCGTGGAGCGCGGCGCGGACGGTGTCGTTGTTGAAGAAGGAGGACGCGTTCTTGAACGGCTCGGGGTTCGTCGCGTCGGGGATGTCATACACGTCAAAGTCGCCGTTCGCTGTGCGATCGGTTCTCGGTCAGCGCATGTTTTCGTGTAGCACAGCCGGGCCTAATAGAGGACTCTCACACCAGGGGAACGTGAAGTTGACGGCGTAGTCGATCAGCTCGTCGAGCAGGAAGCAGCCGTAGAAGGGGTCGATCGTGCCGTTCGTCCGCCCGGAGAGGTCGCGCTTCCATTGCTGGCGCTCCGCTTCCCTGCGCTCGTGGAACTCGGCGCGCTTCAACAAGGACGGGCTGCCGTGGGCGGCGGTGAACTTCTGAGAGATGGACTCCTTTAGGGTCCTGGCGCGGTCTTCGGTCGGATTGAGGAGGGACTGGCTCAGTGCGGAAGACGCCGTCGGCTGGACGAGATTCAAGGTCGGGAAGTGGCCGTTTTGAGGGTATGTGAGGTTCAAGTCGAATCCGCAGAGGTGCGTTCTGAGAAGCATGTCAGCCATGTGGTGCCCGCTGCGAGTGCGGTTTTGTACTGACTGCTCGCGGAAATAGTTGAACACGTCCTGGTCAAAGCCGATGAGGGCCGGATACGTCTCGATGACGTTGACCTACGACAAACACGCGACGACGAATGTTCGGTCAGGGTCACGATCAAGCCAGGGCCTGAGGGCACTTGGTGCAAGCTGAACGTCATGACATACGACTGGCAAATGCTCGACAGTGGCCTGGGACCCCAGCGAACCGTCCCCAATCGTGATTTTGCGGAGCTTGACCGGCGGGTTGGGTGTCTGGAAGATGTGCTTCGTGATGTAAGGCTGCGAAGCCATCGAGTGCGCCGTCAGCAGGAATGGCAGCTCCGAGGAGACAACGCGGGGAATGGAAGGGAACTCAACGATATAGGTCCCGGCATAGCTCTCGCCTGTCAGGAACAAGGGGCGGGTGGCGAGGCTCGGGAACACTTTGACGAGCTTCGACAGGAAGCCGATCTGTGTATGTATTTAGGTCCGTTGGCGTTTCCGGTCAGAAAGGCTCAAGCAAATTTGCAGGAAGTTGATGATGGGACGGGATTAGGGTGACGTACGAAGTCCTCTCCTGTCTGATCTTCGTCCGGAACTGGAGGGGGAGGATAAGATACGCGCCAAGAGCAAGTTCAAGAACGGTCGGACGGGGGACGCGGAAGCGTACCGTAGCCAGTCGTGTCCGCGGTAGAGAACCCAGTGCCTGTAGACGAAGGAAATGAGGCGCTCAGTACCAGTATGTGCATGCATCGCTCCTCGTGTTCAGATGTCGAACTCACCAACAGGCTGGTCAATCCAGATGGTGTCCGCAAGGTTGTTCCAGCTGAAGTTGTTGAAAACCCATGAGCCGTTTGGCAGCACATGAATCGGGCCATTCTGCGGCACGGCACGCGCCAGTGAGCTTCGATGCTAAGCACCCACGCGGTTGTTGTGGTTGACTCTTCGCGAATCGTCTTACCTCCGTAGTGAGCGCGATCATGCCTGAGGACCCTGGACTGTTCATATGCGTGTGTGATGAGCGATGTCGTGTACACGATAATGATAGAGGCACAGCACCCGAGCAGGAACAATCGAGACTGACCCTCCTTGTAGCCAGATGATCCATGGATCGGTGTTGTTGGCGTCTGCGGGGGCCGTCAAGGAACCCTTCGCGCCGACTTTCTCGAACGCCCAGAAGAAAAGGGTGTCGTTGGGGTGCCCGGAGCGGTTCACAGGGATGTTGCCCGCGAAACTGCGCGGTAGGGAAGGGAGGGCACCTGTGATGTTCGGCAGCTTCTCCGTGACTTCGAAGTCTGGACAAACAAGGTGCGCTCAGTCGGGTTGTGGACATGCGGCTCGTTAAAGGGATTGACTTACAGGTCTGCCAGTCAGGACCGAAGGTGGTGTTTGGTTGGCCAGGCCATGCGTGAGGAAACGAGTTGGGGACGCTGGTCTGGCCGAGGACCAGAGAAGAGAGCGCGAGAGTAAAGACAGGCAGCAGCAGGCCGAGCATGGGTACGAGGATGGCCGTAGTGGGGCCTCCAGAGCTTTATAGCTGAGGAATGACGTGATTGCGAAGCGCGATGGGACCTCTGCGAGCACAAGGTGTCAAGCAGATAGAGGTCCATCGTGACCCGCGCCGGGGCCCTCGCTCCCGAGAAATTGGTGGATCAGGCTTGCGTGTTGTCCAATGGAAAGCTGGGCTCGGGGCAATTAGATGCTAGCATCCATCGGGGTAGATGGGGCCAGCGGCAGAAAAGTGGGACGGGTGCAATGCATGCCAGGGGACTTGTTCGACATAGCTATCTTCGAAAACGCAAGGAGGTTGATCGTATACGCTCTTGTTGGGGATAATGGGTAGAATAGCTTGCTGGTTGGGGTAGGAGAGCCCGTGAAGAGGGTCAGATGTTCGCGGAGCAGTACGACATTGTACGGGCTTCGGACATCCGACCGGGCCTGGTTCTTGAGCGCCGTTGCGTTCCTATTCCCACAGAAGTATGATGGAATAACTCGGGACCCTCTCTGCACGTTTAACGGCCGGATTGACGTTGGACGCTGGCCTACACGAGGGCCGAAGCAGTGTTCATCATTTGCATTTGACAGAGGCTGGTGAGTTCAGTATCTGTACTGGTGGGTTTCCGCCTGTATAGATCGTTGGGGTCACTGTACGCACTTCTGACAAGGCACGAGTTGACTCTGTGCACTTACTTTGTTGCTTACCTTTACACCCTATAGAGTAGGAATATGGAGAGGTGACAGTGTGTAGACTCGACGTACGTGTTATTTAATTACCACGATCATCGGACACTCAATTGATCTCCGGTGACACAAGGCGCCCATCGACGATGGCTGTCCTTTGCGGTTCGCGCGTTGGTCGCGAGCCACCGACGCCATGATCATCATGGCGTCGGTGGCTCGCAGATCGTTCGGAAAGCACGTAAATCAGCAGCGAGCACCTACACAATATGGTACATGACAGCAAGGTAAGTGCCCTGCACCTATGTAACAGTTGGGTCGTTGCTGAGCGCTGGGCGTTCATAACACCAAGCGAAAGGGTGTTGCCGCGGAGGACTCGGATGTGACGTGCGCACGGTTCTGGAACGGGGACTGATTGGGAGATGGGTCTCTTGGACAGCGGCCCTAGCAACTCTCATGTTGCCAGTCCGGCCTCCACGCCCGCTCGTCCTCATCTTCTGCTCTCTCCTGTCATGCTCGGCCTTTGACACTCCTTTTTGCCACTCTCTTTCTTGTCGTCTCCTGTGAGTCCTCTTGTCATCTTCGTCTCCGCCGTGCCTGACGATCTGACTGCGCTTCCCTCGGCGCCTAGCCGGTAGACTCTTTTCCCAACATTGCTCATGCTCGGTCAAAGGATTGTGGAACCTTTTCCGGCACTCGAGGATCCGGACGATTCCCAATGGCCCACGGACCCTTCCCCTGGTCTCACCATCCGGCGTATCAAGTCCGCAGGTCTGCGCATAGTCACCGAGGGTGACGCTTTATGGCCACAGAGCCCCCCGACAGTGAGCACACCAGTCCTTCACCCAACCATTCCTAGTCGTCATACTGCTCGGTAGGGGCATGTGAACTCTCTTTGTACACCGCCTTGGAAGCGTCAGTCATATTTATCTGTCAAGTACGTCCCATCATTCTTCATCCGCCTTCCCGCCCTCCTATACGTACTCATTCGCTTCCATCTCGCCCCCAAGGACTCCTGACACGAGCCATACCTTCGGCCGTCCGAACCCTACCATGGCCTCCCCAAACCACCCACATCCTTCTCTCTCACCACCATCCCCAGCTCCGTCCCCAGCCGTCCTCCGCGCACGCAGATCCTCTCGGTATTCACAGGTCGAAAGCGCACTACGCTCTGCCGTCCAGGTCTCTTCCACAGAGGTCTCTCCCCACGAACTTCAAATCAGGGTGCTCGAGAAGGCCACCGCCTTGCTCGGCGAACAGGCCCGTGACGCACAAGCCTGTGCCGCAAAGCTACGCGCTCGGCTGGCGGGAACCGACACCGATTCGCTTACCCTTGACGAGCTCAAGAAACTCCAACGCGAGTGCTGGATGGAGCAACACAGGGGCGCCGCGAGGAAGGACCAGTCCAACAAGACGAGGGACCTCTTGACCAAGCTGAGTAGTCCCGTCAGCGACGTCTCTCCGCCCCACAGACTCCCTACCTCCCCGCCATCGAGCGTGACACGTCAGGAGGCCAACTTGGCTCGCTTCCTGCAGCTGTCCGCTACACGCGTCGACATTCCTCACGGCAACAGTCTGACCACGATCTCGACCCTGCCCACGCGGAGAATGACCATTTCGCAGACGCGTCCCATGCGTCTCCGTCCGTCGGCCTTGGACGTGGCAGCCTGGACGCCCATCCAGCCACGTCCACGCCGGTCCAAGTCGTTCGACGCCACGCACTCCCGCCGAAGCTCGGGCTCGACCGATGCCACGTTCGTCGCCGAGGACTCGAGCGAACGGACCGCACTGGCCACGCCGTTCGCGCGACTGAAGACGCCGCCCTCGCCCGATCAGTCGGCCCTCGGTGGGTTCGTCCGCATCGAGAGCGCGCCCGCCCGTCGCCCTCACGACACCATCCTTGCGGAGGTCGGCGACGTCGCCATCCCTGGATATGCCGTCGACCTCATCGAGGACTTCGCCACCTCGCCCGTGTCGGTCGACACCGTACTTTCTCCCGTGTTCACCCATGCCCCCAAGGCGAGGTCCCGGCCTCCGAAGCTCAAGTTCGCGCTGGATGACGTGTTCGAGGAAGGGGACGCACGCGGCTCGTCACTGATGCCGGACTTCTCCGAGTTCACGTTGGCCGACACGCCTTCCGAACAAGCTTCTGAAGCCGAGGCCGAACCCGAGTCGCCTACCTTCGCTTCGTTGTACTATTCCCCGCCTCCTTCCTCTCTTCCGACGCCGCCTCGGCCGTCTTCACGAGCGGGGACCATCCTCGAGCGTCTCCGCAGCCAGTCGATAGCGGGAAACAGCAGCAGCAGCAGCAGTCCCAGCACCCCGCTTCCTCGCCATCCTAGCACGACGAACGCGGGGGCCCCTTCTCTCCCAGTGCCCATCCGGAAATTCGGGTCCTTGCGCCTGTCCAGCCCGTCGCTAGTCACGGTGCCCGAGGCAGACCCTGTCGAGAGGCCACAGAGCGCGATGAGCGGGTTCGGGTACTTGTCCCCGGAGACCGTCTTGGAGAGGGGCGATGCTGGCCCGGGTCCGGCAGAGCAGGCGAAGCTCGGGAAGGGGCGGTTCTCCATGGCTACGTTTGCACGGCGGAGGTTCAATTCGACCGGGAACGCTGACGTCGTGACGCGGACCCGGAGCGGGAGCGGGAGCCTTCAGGGGAAGGAGACTGGGGAGGAGGTAGTGGAAGGGGGGAAGGGCGGTCGAGGTGTCTTGTCGCGTTTTGGGAGGCGGCTGTCGTCGCTTGCGCTGCCGAAGTAGAAAAATGGCTAAAAGTCATTTATGCATCATCACCGACCTCACTCTCTTCTTAATTGCTTTCGCTGCTCGCAGTTTTGTTGTACATTGTTCTCGTCCGCTGCACGCTCGCTCGCGTTCTTTTGATCTCTCTCGTTCGCCGGTCTGTAAAATATCGTCCATCGGTTGCGTTGTTGTTGTTGCATGCAGCTACCCGATAGAAGGCCCATGCGTTGGTTGTTGTGCATATATGCTGATCTCCTTCCACCTGCACCATCTCTTTTACCTGCACTCCATCGTGCACATGCGTACATGTTTGTTCCCGGGTGTCGCGTCTCTTTTCGCAGCACTGATTCCCCGAGGGCTTTGCGTCGGGGAATGGCATGGTTCTGCAGCTGCGCATTGTGGCTACTCTCTTTACGGACTGCTACGTTAACGTTGGTATCACCCATTTTCTCTCGTCGCATAGTCTCACCTCACGTGTATAGTTAGAGATCGCATTTGCATTCGAATTGACCTAGGCCTGTCTGTCTACCATCGGTGTGGTACCGGTTGGTTCTCCGCAGCTTCCAGGATGTCATACGTCCGCGGGACGTTCGTGAATCGTGGATCGGCATCCCGACTTGCCAAATGCATTGAATAATGAATGGTCAAATTGATGCCCATATGCACTGTTCCACACGACATGCCACTTAAGCTAAGTCCCGAGCATCGGAGGGAAAGTAGTTTGAGCTTTGTTGTCCTGTCTAGATCTATTGTCTGTATTAGGTGCTGTGAACGGTCGGTGGCGCTGGTAGGTTACGGCCAGGACACGTAACGCTTTCGGGAGCGTTTCTTCGGAGAAGGGAGAGCGGCGCAGCGCGGTGACGAACCGGTGCAGACTCACGGTTTACATTGGCAGCGGTACATCGAGGTAACCACTCGAGGACGTCCAGTGGTTATCGTGTCCCGAACCAGAATCCTCATATCCCACACCTGGGCCCCCCTTGTCCAGACTGCCCATGCTGTCTGAGAGAGTAATCGGAAGACTCAAACAAAGACCCATAGCCAATATGCACAGAATCTTCTAATATACTATAGAGCAGCAGAGTGGAAACCGCCCATATGCATAGCGACGGAAGCAGGATCAGTATTCTGCTCTATCTCTCGAAGGAAGATCGAAACGTGTTCCGTGGCGGGGGGCATACAGCTCACGGAACAGAATCCCAAAGTCCGCTGCGGCTCATTTTGACAGAGGAACGATGATCCACGTAGGTTCCAGAACGGCGCCGCCGTTTCGATATTAATATTGCTTGTCTTGAACGCTACTGTCAACGTCTACAGGGATGCACTTGGAATCATAGGCGATAAATAGGCCCCGCTGGACGACCCTATGCAGGGGTTAAGTATTGTACGGTACTTATCATCGTATCGTCATGTCGCGTCGTGATATCAGATGTGAGTGTCGGCGTCGGCGGACGTCGAGCGACCGGATCAGTGCTGGGGCTTACGGGCGCGAAGGAGGTGGCGCTTCGCGTCTACGTCCACGTTCTCCCTGCAACAACACAGTGAGATCAGTTGGATATCGGTTCACCTGCAAAGAAAAAGCTGACCTAGAGGCCTTCTGCTGGTTACGAAGCTCTCGGATCGCCTTGACGCTCAGACCGCCCTTCTTGTCATCACGCTTCGTCTTGCCAGAAGAGAGTCCTTGAGGCGCAGTCGAAGACGAGGAAGCCGTGGTGGAAGTGGCACTCGCAGCGCCGGTGGGGCTGAGGACGGGCGTAGGGACGATCGTCTGCTCGGGGCTCGGCGTGGGGATTCCGCCCGGGTACGAGTCCTCGAAGATGTCGTCTTGCGCGCCGTCACGGAAGTTGTAGAGGTCGGTGTAGATCGGCGGTCCAAACGTGTCCTCGAACATCTGCATGCGGCAGAACAGACGATGAGCAAACCGCACGAGAGGCGGTGCACGGACGCTGGATGACGGGCGCAACTCACGTTGTTGCGCTCGGACTGGAACCAGTAGAACGGCTGCTTCGCGCCGTAGGTGCAGTTGCCGGGCACAGCGTCAGGCTTGCCGTGGGCCGGGTCCGCGCCGCAGCGACGGGGGACCTGGGGCTTCGCGAGCGGGACGCTCGACGTCGAGCCGGTGATGTTGCAGCGGAATCCGTTCATGTAGTCTGTAACGGCCCCCAGTCAGTCATCAAGACACCCGTACGATCCGCAACAGACGAACCACCCACTTTGCTCGCTGCCCGCATCCGGTGCGTGGATCCAGAACCACGCGCAATGGCATCCGCCCTCGGGGCACGGCGGCATCCTCTCGGGTACCTGGAACTCGGTGTGCAGCGTCCACACGCACGTGTGGTTCACGCTGAACACTGCAAAGTCCTCCGGCTGGATCTTACTCACGTCGCCCTCGTACGCGATCGCGAGCGCGCATCCCGTCAGGTCGTCGAACCCGGTCGTGTGCATCGCGCCGCTCGGGAAGCTCCCGTCGTCGGACGGGCACGGGTCCTCGCCCCGGGAGACGTCCGTACGGCCCTCGGAGGAGGCGAAGAACTTGGTGACGCCTTTGTTGCAGGCGAGCTGGGACGTCGCGGGCTGGCCGGCGGGGAGCTCGAAGATGTCGCCCGGGAGGGGAGGGTAGTCGAGGTGCCCGTGGAACCACCATTCGTTGAATGGCATATCTTGTAGGGGCGCAACGGGGCGGTTGTCGTAAGGGAACGTTTGCTGGGTGACGTTGAAGCCGTACATGGACGTATCCCAGAACGCTATATGAAGGCGTATACATTAGGCTTCGTTATGGACGTAAAGACCCAACAACTCACCAATGTGCGCAGAGGCGAGGGGGAGCGAAGTCGCGATGGTGGCTAACAGCACCGGAATCATAATGTGTGTCTTTGAGCGTCGAAAGGGGGACAATGTCTGTCGAATAGCGAAAGTCGCAGCAAAAATGTAGCCAAGCGGAAGAAGATAACGAAGGAAGGCGAAGAAGAAAAATGTCAGAGAGTGCAGTCGAGCGCACCACTAGAGTCGGCGAACAGGCGGTTCTAAGGATGAATGTTGGCGTCGCAAACCACCCTGTTTCTTATATGCTGGCGTTCCAACATCCTCTTCCACCTCGCCATGCCCTGTCGATCCGAACCATCCAAAAAAGGTCGAGTTTCGTGGAAGTCAGCGCAACTTCGCTAAACCCGCCGCCGGTGACGCGTTGTAATTCTGTCGCCATCGTGATAGCCACATAATCTATCCAAGGCCCGCTCGCCCCAGCGGGCAGAGGCAGGAGCTTTGAAGCAACACCACTGAGACCCCCCGGAGCCGGTGGGCTGATTAGGAACAGGACCGCCGGCCACACGGGGCGATTCTCCCAGCTCGGCGCGTCCTTGGGCGGCGTTTGGGGCAATGTTGGGTGCTTGCGTATCAGGCGAAAATGCGCGCATACACAAAGACCTACAGGAAGCGGTGATCAGTGTGTCCAGGCGGAGGCCGACCAAGTTGGTGACGAAGGAGGGAAGAAGTTGCGCATCGCTACGTCTTGCGGCGATGTCAAACGCGGGTAGGGTCATCAACGCTCCGACGCCACCCCGTTGATGAGTGTCTGTGAGCGACCTGAACAGCGCGCGGAAATAAGGCTAGCGAGCGTGAACCGTGCACGACTCCATTTAGCTGTGACGACTGGCGTGCCGAGTGTGGAGCGCGTGAGTAGAAAAGAATTCTCAGGGACGCCCCGGGGCCCGCCAGTAGCTTCGACGCAATCGTACCAGCTCCCAGCTCCTGGCTCGTACCGTTCATCACGACGGAGCACAACCGGGAGCTTAAGGAGCGAGCGGCGGCCATGCCAGCACGTTTTGGTCAAGCTTCGCGCACCTTCAAGGTGCGGACAGTCACGACTTGGAGTATCCGATGACGCACCATGACATTCATGATTCGCTTTCATATCCACCCCTCATCACCGAGGCCGTCTAGATTAGCCATATTCCATACCAGTGCATTTGGTCAAAACCACCGACGCCTCATCAAACACCATGATGTATGCGTACCTTGAACCGAACAATTCGTTGGTCTTGGCGTTCAGCATGAATCACTGTCATTGCTTGCGGCAAATACAACGCCCGCCCAGGGTGTCTTAGATGTACTGTGGTGGCCAAAATCAACCACTTCGGATATTGAGTCTGCACCTGTGATGACGACAGCGCGCTGTGTGGCATGTGGTTGGGCGCAAAGATTTGTCCTGTGTTGGTTTTCTTTGCGATTGATGATCGCTGGCCCTGTCCGCACAGCGGATGGACTACGTCGCCGAAGGTGATGATCTCGGCAAACTCTCGGCGTGATACCTGGAGCGGACGCTCATGGCGTGGAGTGGAGGACGTCAAATAATTGAGGTAGCGCTATGCGACACGGAAAAGGGTGAACTCCATAGACACTGCGAAGACTACAATACCGGCGGCCTCTGCCACTGTGTGCCCTCTGTGGGTACTTTTTCTGACGGACGGCATGACTGTCAGCGGTACATACGGGTGTATGCACCTCCACGCACCTAAGGAACTCGTGTCCGTGACATCCTCGATGTTGACCGCATGTATCGAGTCGATGCCCAGCTCATAAGGACCTTCTACGCCGCTGTTTCCGCCTAGGAGAGAGATACCTATTGTACGCACGCGCTCACGATACATTTGAACTTGATGTGGCACGAGCTCGCCTGCATTGGTAAGAACAAAGTCCTTGAATGGAATCTATAGAGAAACTTCAAATAAACGTAGCACGCAGACTGCACCAAACTTACAAATATGTCCTCCCAGCCGCCGTCCTCTCTCCTAAAGAACAGTCGATGCTGCCAGAGGTCGGTTGTTATGGGGCCGTCGGTTTGGAGGTTGACAAAGTAGGAGTTGCGCGTTCTTGGGTGGCCGTCGGCTCGGACGCGCAGAGCAAGGTATTCGTGATTTGAAACGTCGTCGGTCATTTCTCCGAAGAGCGTTGTCCGAGGCTGGAGGGGACATTGCTTCACATCAGACGGAGGCCGAAGCAGAACATAGCAGAACATGATGCGTGCCTTGCTCCTAAATCCTGCATAACCACCGCGGATCTGCCCCTCCAACCCATGTCTCACAGCGAGCCTCATCTCTCCCCAGAACTTGCCTGTCGGCCGATCGACGGTGACGTGGTGGGAGGAGGGGGTCTTCTTTGGATTCGGCGGTTTCGGGGTCGACTCGTTCAGTTCAAAGTGGACGGTGGACAGACCGCCGACGTCCGCATCGCATCCGGTGTCAAACTGGTGGACGTCTTCGCGACTGTTAAATGTGAAGAGACGTTTGGGTGCCCGCGACGGCTCGTCGGCGCCCTCCATGCGCAGGACTGAGAGACGATCACTGTACCTCAGCGGCGACCGCTGGGCATGACGGACGTTTGCGTACTGCGGGAGGCATTATCGCGAAGGATTTTGCTGCTTCTATTGAGGTATTGACCAAAGCGCGACATGTTGAACGGTGGAGAGAAGATGAGTGTCGGGAGGACGTTGAGCGTCAAGGGTCCTCAACGTCATCGTCTTCGAGCTCGTCGGCGTCTTCTCATCTCTATTCACCCTGCGCTCTCTAGCATACACATGGTCCTTCGTGGACTACCATCTGGTACGGACTGCCACTTACGCTGCAACAGGAAATCTAACAGGCAACTAGATTGTTTGTAGGCGGCCCACCTCACGGGGTGGAGTGAACGGCGGCCGGGATAGGTGACGTGATGCCAGTGACGGTGATCGGGGCTCCAACTCGCGGGGCCGTTCATGTTGGACGAGGCCTGTGTTTGCAACTCTATCTCGAACGTCCACGTCGTCGACGTCTCTCGTCCCTCGTCCCGGAGGAGACGCACACACTCTCTATTCACCACGCCCGCACGGCACTTTCCCTCTTTTCTGAGATGTTGCCTGCCCAATCTCTCGTCGGTGTTTCCCTTCTCGTCTTGTCCTGTGTCTCTCCGACCCTGGGTACCGTAACCGATCCTCCACCTTCTACTGCATTGGACCCAGCATCGCATTCCCCGCCGCCGACACCTACCCTAGTCGCGTTGGATTCGCATTCCCCGCCGCTAACACCTACTACCTCAATTCACAAACCCTTGCAACGCTTCCATCACCACCACCATGTTTATTCAGTCATTTACCGACATTCACAAGCAATAGCTAGCCCCGTCAAGGGCGACAGCCCAACTGCCAGCGATAAGTCGACGTTGCCCTCAGCTGCAGATCGTCCTGTGGGCGGGCCCTCTATTGCCGCGAATCCTCGAACCGACCCAACTTCTACTCCAACTGCTGACTCCGACAAGGATTCTTCCGTTGCAAACGCCAAGTCTCAGCTAGCTTCTTCTACTAGCCAAGGCGACTCTCCAGCCGAGCCAGAGTCCGTCGACAACACCGAAGATGGTACGGGTCGTGGTCTTCCTAGTTCTACCGACACGGGGACTGTCGTGGATGCCTCCAACGCTGCGGTTGATGCCCCTACCGCGACTCCAGCAGCTTCCGTCGTCCTGTCTGAAGCTGACTCACCTGTGACTTCTGCGGCCGCTCCGGATTCTACGCCTACGGACTCTTCGGACTCCGATTCTGTTGCTTCTGTGTCCACATCCTTGCCATCGCCTTCCCCGGTTTCTGCAACTCTCTCTAGTTCAGTATCTCCTGCCGCAACGCGCGTTCCATCGGATACTACAACGTTCGCCCTACCTGCCTCTACAGCAGTGCTGGCTCATGCGCTAGTACCCTCAACCCCAAGCTCAGCGCGTACCCCAACGACCGCATCTAGCTCTGGATCGCCAGCTTCGGCGTCGGCTTCTGCCTTTTCCCCCGTCAATGGCCAGACGAACACCGACCTCAACCATCCCAACCCGAACTCACCCTCCGAGGCGACCGAGAGGTCCAGGAAGGCCGCCGTTCTTGCCGGCTTCCTCATCCTAGGCTCCCTCGGCGCGATCGGCGGCGCGGTCCTCTGCGCCTACTGCGGACTCTTCCGGTGCTGTGGCAAGCGCAAGAACATGAGTCGGAGGCGCCTCTCGTCCATGGACCGCATCGAGGAAGGCCTGAAGGACGACCCTCTGAAGCCGGTCCGCGTCAACCTGAACGATCCGGAGAAGTGGGACACGTCCATTGTCCCTGGTGCACCTCCTCCAGTTGAACCGGGACTAGCCGACATCGAGGACTGCGTCGTCGCCGTCCACACGCTTCCGCGCGGGGCCCACGTGCACACGCTATCATGCAGCACCTGTCCCCCGGATTCGCTCAACGGCGTACGAGGCGGCATTATCACGGGTCCGAACCGCGATTTCGGTTACGGTGATCAAGCTCACGTTCACGGTAGACCCTCTCAGGAGCAGCACCCTTACTTCGCCAACGTACCGCCGGCGGCCCCAAGCCAGAACGCTGCGCATATACCTACCTCTGCGTCCTTCGCGGTCAATCAACCTGAAGTCATGGTCCAGAGCGCGTTTGACCGGTCCCCGTCCCACTCTGCATCCTTCATGGACATCGGGCAGGCAATGATGAGGAGCAGCACAAGCACGCAACGAGGCATTTCGGACGCGACGAGCATGGCGGAGAGCTACATCACGTGCGACAGCGCGAGCAAGTACTCGGTCGCGAGCGCGGCCGACAGGGAGCGGCGGCTGTCTGGGTTCGAGTCTATTGCCGAGAGCGACGCGGGTGCAGGACGCGTCAGCCCGACCCCCGTTGCTACTGCTGTAGGGCTGGGGCTAGGCGTCACGGCGTACGATGGCATCCAGAGCGAAGGGGAGGTCCCCACCACACCAGTGCCGAGCACCCCGGTCGCGTCGAACTCGTCTTTCACCGTCATGGGCACGCCGTCGGTCATCGTCACGCCAGGCACGCCGGAGCAGTCGCTTTACAACCACCCTGTGAGCATCATAGTCCCGAGGTCGCCCGTCGTGGGTTACGGACGCGACAGCGTCGGCACCAATCCCGAGTCGGAGTGGGACGTCGCCGCGGCGTACTCGTATGGGGGCCGGGGGTCGAAGGCGTCGGTCGCGAGCCTGGCTGCGGACCCGCTGTTGCCGCCACGACCGCCGAGCCCGGATGAGGGGGAGAGGAGCGATGGCGGGACGGAGAGGGTTGGGGGGCAGAAGACGAGGAAGAATGTGAGGGAGCGGAGGGCGACTGGGGCTGGGTTTACGGCGGGCATGGGCAAGGGCAAGGTCATTGGTCCTCTTGCGTTGGGGGCGAAGAAGGTCATGGTGGTTCATGGGTGAGGGGGTGTATATTGGAATGTGTGGAATGGGTGGGGTAGGGTCAATGCTTTTGAGGGTTCATTGTCGTTTACGGCGGGGAGCTTGGTCACCACATTCTTTTGGGATTTATGGCATTTTAACGAGCGTCACGACGTTGATGAAATAAATGGAGTTGGGAAAACCCAAACGGAAGCTGTTCTGTTCATTGGAGTCTCTTCGGACGGTGCGATGTCCATCAGTCTGACTATGGAGCTTACTGCACAAACGTATGTGCATTGGAGGGAGTATATCCGTGTGGTATCTGACCTCGAAAGCCTTTCCCTAGTCTGCCGTACGCGTCGCCCCGGTCCTTTATCGAATCGAACGCACAATTCGGATATCCGCAACCATGGTCGGCCTCGATACGAACGGGCACCTGTTAAAAAGGAGGAAGGGTCGCCTCCTGTCCCTCACAACTTGCCCGCATACTACACACTGCACATAGTTTACCATGTCTTCCATTCCCACTTGCACCATCGTTGTCGACGTCGCTGGCGACCTCGAATTCCCCATCTCCCCGTCTCTCCCCTCCATCTTCCCCTCCTCTTTCTCTCACATCCCCCTCTCCGACCTCGACCCCGAAGACCTCCTCGCTCCTCCAGGCGGCCCGCTCCACCGATTCTTCGCCTACGAGGCCACCCCGGCTTACTCCCGACCTGCCTGGATCGTGGCCCCAGGCGAAGATCCCGACGCGGACCGCATCACCCTCGTCCCGAACGACTCCGAGTTCGAGGTCGCCTACGACCCCGGCTTCGACGACTTCGACGGACCTCGCCGGAAGACGGGGAAGAAGGGCAAGCGGCGCTTGCACCTCCGGAGCCGAGTCTCCTTCTTCGGGACCGTCGTCGTCGTCGTCGCTCTCCAGGGGCTGATGTCGATCGGCAAGCTTATCTGCTAAGGCTCTCGTGTTCAACTTCGCGGACTATCGCCCTGGGCCTCTTGTTTGCTCGCTTAGGACTAGGCTTTGGCTCGGACCTGGACATTGCTTTCGGACGCTGCTGTATGCCTTGGACATTTCGTTTTGGACGCTGCTGTGCTTCTTGGACAGGCTGAAGGACTCCTCGTTTCCATTTGTTGTCTTGGATAGCCTGTATATGTTTCGTGGGGTGCGAAGGGGGTGGCTCCCTCTTCGTGCCTCCGTGTTCCAAGTGTGCAGCGGGGAGCGGAGGGCAGGTGTGAGGAGGGGCCGGTGCGGCGGGGCATCTTGGCGAGGCGCCCCGTCGCGCCACATATCTCTCAGATAAGTCTCATCGCTCACCATCCAGGAGGTAAGCGCTAACCATAACACTCTGCAGAATTTCTGAAGAACCTCGGGGGAAGGCAGTAGCCCAGGCTGTCGATACGGTCTTCCCCCGAGATCCCCAAAAACGGGCACGGCAGTTGTTATGCTTTCGGTCAAGGCGACGGGACCGTTACAGGATGAGGCCACGTACCGCTCTCCGCTATTCCGGGAATAGCAACCCTCTTGGTAGGTATCGCAAGATGACGGCATACTCGACTGACACGCATAGCGACTCGTCGCGATTTCTGGTCATTTTCGTTTCATCGTTCTTCAGTCAGGTTTACATGATCGTTCTGAGGTCACCCATTTCATGCACGAGGACGGGCCACGCAGTCTTCGTGAGGTCCCAGCTTCAATCGTAGCCCTTCTCGACGTCGCGGCCGCCCGTGCGGAGGACCTCGTCGATGCCCAGAACGCCTTGCGAAAGTGTCATGCCACTCGAGCTGCTTTCCGCACTGAAGTCCGTACTTGTCCCGAGACTAGTGATGGTCCCACTGGTCGTCGTACCAGTGCCCGTTCCGACTGACGTCGTGTCAGGCCCACTGCCGCTCAGCGCGGACCGCCGGGCGAATTTGGGCTCAGAGTACGCCGGTGCTGTCTCGTCTGGTCCAAATTCCTTCCGGACGAGCAACAGGATGTTGATAAGGACGCGTGCGCCGAACATGCACGGGATCCTTTGGAGACGGTGTCAGATCGCCGGATGGGGGATATCCTGAGAGGAACTTACACGTCGAGGAACCCGCTGAAGAGAATCTTGAACGTCGCCGTTCCAAAACGGAACATGAACAGGTTCAGCAAGAAGACCACTGGGATGCGTGGATCAGTGGCGTCGTCTCAGTCCAACATGTGAACGTCCGCTCACCCGAGACCCTGGGAGAGGAGCGCACGGGGTTAGTCCCTACGTTCAGCTCGTTGAAAACGTATGACTCGTACACAAAGTAGTAGACAACTCCGTCTCGCACTAAGAAGTAGAAGTCGGCATCCGTTTCGGGGACCATAGGATAACACTCACAAAACAGTGTTACCAGTGCTGACCGCATAAACTCGTGTCTGAATCGGACCGTTTGATACACCGTCAAAATGCAGAGCATTGAGGTCTGAGCCGTGTATGTCAATAATACATCCGGCCTGGCGGGGCCACGGCAAAGCCGTTTGGTGTACTGACGGTAATGTTGCCGATGATGAAGGCGCCATAGATGAAATTTGGCACTGCGAAGGACAATGTGGTCAGCGTTATACAATACGCAGACGCCTTCCTCCATCGCTTACCGGTTGCGAAGCAGCCTGCCACAAATCCGCTGGGTAGGGTCATTTAGGAAGCAATTTGTGCGAATGAAAGAAAAGCTAACCCAGGTATTTCCACGACTATGAACATAGATCAGCACTAAGTTCGCATTCTGCCGGGGCAAAGGACTTACCATCGACATGAAGTAGAGCTTTCACCAGGAGAACGGCACTGACGTATGCATGCAGACTAGGTTGATGATACTCGACGCCAACACCCACCTGACGCCAATCGACGCTGCACAAGTAGGAATGTCAACGTCCATTATGTCCGTCGGACATTTTCCTCAATCGCACGGACCTGTGTACATGGCAGCAAGGAAGAAAAGGAGCTTCCGCGATCGCTTGTATAGTATCCACACTCTGAATGGTTGATAGTATCAGAGAATTTCGAAGGCGAAGGAACGAAACATACCGCAATGCAAATACGAATTCGACCGACCACCACATGATGTTCGGTCCAGCGATCTGAATCTTGGTCGCTGCACTACAACTGGAGTTTGTCGAGGAGTCAAACACTTTGCCTGACACTGCTGCCAAACGGACTTACAACTACGGTAACGCGCCGTCAGCTGTTCATACAATGCGACCAAACCGCGAAGAGACTCACCGTGGGTGAAGGATTGGGTACCAGATACATTCCGCCGACTATGAAAGCGTGAGTGCCTATCCCGAAGTACCGTATCTGATGAAGAGGTCAGGGGGGCGAGGATCCTCAGTATCGCATTCGTACCCATAGCTAGTGGGATCGTGAGCATCAAAAATACGTTCGTTTTAATTCACGTACAAACAGCAGCTTGCTCAGTTTCGCCTTGGACATCCATATTGTATTGACCTGGAAGCAGCTGGTCAGAATAACGCGAAAAACTGGTCGGATAAATAAGAGCCACCTCGTCTCCGAACGTCAGTTGCCAGTCGTAGCTGCGGTTGGATTGAGTAAGTCCCAAGTAAACGTATGCAGTATGCCCACATGAGTAGAGCGAGCGAAGCAACTGAATATGCATCAGTTTACTGCTCAGTAAGCAAGTCGCAATCGAGTCTACGCACCATTTGCATGCACTGAAACCTGCAGCTCCCAAAACTGTTGGAGCAACCCTGAAAATACGTCCGCCATAGCGAGGACCTCTAGGTTGCTGGGGTTGTGAGCTCCGCTACAACGGCGATAATCCTGCCAGCGCAGCCCTTATACGAGTGTCAATGATGTAAAAGAACCCAGAAGCAGTATTGCCAACACCGGTGCTGTCACCGGGCCTCGGAGAAGCACGCACCGAAGTGCATGTTGAATCAGCCACATGAGAACAATCGAGCTCGCAAGGGGTACTCCGACACGAACCGGGATCTGCCAGAGTAACGATGCACCTGAGGGGGGTTGCTCAGACCCGTGTATCTTCCGAACTATCCATATTCATCTGTATATTTTCCACCCGAGAACTTACAGACGAGGAGCTACCCGTAAGTGCAGGAGGTCGAAAATCAGATTTCGACCTCGTGTTACACATGAAGATAGATCCACGTACCATCACAGATCGTCCGAGCCTTCACTTCGGTGGTAGTAAGTCTGTCTGCTGAAATACCTCATACACATGCTCTCGGCCACGAGGCCGAGAAACAAATCGAAACCTTCCGCACATTACCAGCTGGCAGGCACCGACGATTCCTCCCCCCATCGGTGGGAAGCCAGCCAGGTACAGCTCCCGAGGTCGCCTTCCGGAAGCTCCGATACAAAGTTCGTCCCGCGAATGGCCCTTTTCCGCCGCGTTCGACTGGGCTTTAAGCGGCGCCCCACCGAAATGCTGCGAAAGCGGCTGGACTTGTCGGATGGGGTCAAAGAATACTGGCATGTTTCAAGATTGTGCCCGAGAACATTACAAGATCTCGTTCTATATTCGACGCGTTTGAGCCAGATTAATGGGTTCGAATGATGCCGTGGGTATGAGATTGCCTTCTCTGCCCTGCAGTACAGAAGATGGCATGACAGTGAGTTCAGGTGGTATCCTTCGTTTCTGAAGTCGCGCTGACCTGCAGTACCCCACGCCTATTGCAGTTGAACTAAGCTCTATAATCGGTTTCGCTGCTTGTCATTCCCGTCGCGCCATCTGTGCCGCACCTGCGTCAAACGGATCAGCCGACGATTCCAATTTTGTTGTTCGAAGACGTGCCTTCCTTCATGAGGCGATTCGGCAGGCGACGTGTGGCCGCGATCCCAGCTGCCGTGAGGGCACATAATATCCAATATACCAAGTTTCCTCTAGCAAGACGCTTTTCGAGTGATACGGCGAAAAGGGAGGACGATGCCGCAGGTGCAATGGCTCGAACGGTCGAAGCCGTCGTTTGCGCAAGACCGTTCGTCAACCCAAGCGCCCTCTGGTTCGGCGCGCCGTCGCTGATATACATGAAGATGCATCCTAAGGGGCATCAAAGTCAGCGTGGCCAGAACCGCATGTACGTCGTGTAAGATCGCGACGTACCCCAGGTCATATACGTGTTCACATACACCACGAATTGCACGACGACGAGCACCCAGGTCGCAGCTCCCGCCTTACCCGCTCGTTTCGTCACGAAACTTATGAGCGGGAACAGCAGGAACACCCCCAGGAACAGCGAGTACGATATGGTATACAGCCACTTCGACCCCAGCTTCCGCTGCATCCACGGGAAGGTGACAATCTGGGCGATGCCCCCGACGAAACCCGCCACACCCTGGATGAGTCCGATGGTCAAGGTGCTGAAGCCCAGGCCGCCGAGAGGTATGCTGGTGGAGTACATGAGGGGCACGAGCACGACGACGCATTGGTCCATGAGCGCGAGAAAGCCGTAGTTGACAATGGGCCAAACCACACGGGGGACCAGGATAGTGCGGATAGTAACCGGGGTCTGTGCGGCAGGAGCATCATTGACGGTGACGAGATCTGGGACTGAGGCGACGTCGTCTCTTCGCTGCGATTGCAGACCTAGTCCGAGTCTTGCTGCTTCGACAACATCGTCGGATCGAAGCCCGGGAGTGTTATCGACGTTGGGGCCCTTCTCGGGGTCTCTTCCCGGCGCGGATGCCGCTTCTTTCTCCGTCGTTCTTCGACGGTCGGCACGAGGGAGCGTCTGCAGAAGCAAGTAAGCACTGCTACCGCGAACTGAGATAAGACCCGACCTCCTTGAGCCCGATCAGGGCGAAACAGAACGCACTGATCGATATGCACGCAGTGACGATGCAAGGGAGGAAATAAGGATACGTTCTCCAAAAGGTGTTATCCTGAAAAGCTGGCCAGTGGTCCGCGGGTCGCGAGAAAACACCACCGATGATGGGACTCAGAAGAATCGTCAGTTTCACGTCGACGCAACTCCCGAAGTGAGGACATACCCAATCGTGCTGCCCAAGGCCCAGATCATAGGCAAGTACGCAAAGCCCCTCGCGCGGTTCGTCTCGTCCGTGATTTCCGCCATCATGCTCTTCGTCACGCCGATGTTCCCGTTCAGCGCACCCTCCGCGCACCGACTGAGTATAAGTGCCCAGTACTTCGTCGACATCCCGAAACCGATCATCGACAGCGTGAGGCCAAGGAGTCCTCCAAGCAGGACAGGCTTGCGACCGATGCGATCGGACGCGCGTCCCCACTGGAGCACGCAAACCGCCTCGACGGCATAGAATGAAGATTCCTTCGGAGACGAGGTCGTCCGTCAACGAAGCTGACAACGAACGCGAGGAAGGATGGGACGTACGATGAGTCCGGCGAAGTACCCTGTCTTGCGCTCGTCCCCACCCGTGATCCCTGTTTGCCTCACGAGCTGGTTGACAAAGGGATATATCACTGTGGACGTGATGGGCTCGGCGAGTTGCAGGTATAACAAGAGGAAAAGCTGTAATTTCGGCAGTGGCGTCTCCTTCTGTGCTGGGGGCTGATTCGTGTTTCCATGCTCTCGCCCATCTTCAAGAGCGATCGTGTTAGGGTCAGTGGGGAGGTCTTGGTCCCTAGTATGACTCATGGAGAGCAGCGAAAGAAGTCACCTCGTGGCATAAGATCATGAAGTACCCTTATATAAGATTCGACAACCTGGACAAATTTCAAGAACATGAGAGCTTACATACTCCTGCCGAGGTTCCTCTGCATGAACACTCGCATTCATGATCGGCAGAGGTTCCATGCTGGAACGTAAAGGATGACTCACTAGACCTGCAATCACGCCTCGTGAGGTGTTTTAACACCCACGCTACCCTATCTTCACCCCGTCCAAACACATGACTGCCAACGGAACGTGCGCCATACCATTTCGCTACTCCATCAGCGCAGAACATGACAACCTTGCGCCAACTACTGCCGGTGAAACTTGCACATCTAGCGGCTTGTAGGCCTTCGACTAAATCGCGCTTGTTGCTGGCACTCGGAACGGGAAGGTCGGTCCGGACGAGATGAATTCTAAAGTACTCCTTTAAACAATAGTGGCCCAACGGTGCACCCCGCAAGTGCTTTTGGGTATGCTCGGCATTGGAACATGCCGGCGAACATTTTATGATTGCCTGTCCGGGCGGAGACCACGGACGACCTTGCCTACACCGACCGTCAACACCCAACACGCGCAAACATGCCATAAGAAGCAACGCACCTGCCCGCCAGATCTCCTGCTCGTCAATCTCCTTGAGCTCCTTCGCGAGGTCCTGGCGGTACGTCGAGCGGCCGTTGAACTCGAGGCTGCGACGAGTCTCGGAGCCGTTCTTCACGCTCTCGTATAGGCGCTCGAAGACGGGCAGGTTGACCTTCTCGAACTCCTTGGCCCAGTCAAGCGCGCCGCGGCGCGCGGTGGTGGAGCAGGCGTTGTACATATAGTCCATACTGGATATGGACATTAGATACAAGTTTATGTGCATCAAAATGGGCGCAACAAGTTCAAGTACTCACCCGTACTGGCCAATGAGGGGGTAGAGGGACTGAGTAGCCTCCTCAACGGTCTCGTTGAACGCCTCCGACGGGGTGTGGCCGTTCTTGCGGAGGACTTGGTATTGGGCGAGGAAGAGACCCTGAATAGCACCCATCAACTGTGGAGACGTGTCAGTGGTGCACTTGGCGAAATCTCAAATGGACCACGTACAACACCACGCTCGCCGTAAAGGTCGGAGTAGACCTCCTTCTGGAAGGTGGTCTCGTACAAGTAGCCAGAGCCGACAGCGACACCAAGAGCAACAGCCTTCTCCTTGGCCTTGCCGGTGACATCTTGCCAGACGGCGACGGAGGAGTTGATACCACGGCCCTCCTTGAACAGAGTGCGGACGGTGCGGCCAGAGCCTTTGGGAGCGACGAGGATGACATCGACGTCCGGAGGGGGAACAACCTTGGTGTCGTCCTTGTACACGACCGAGAAACCGTGTGAGAAGTAGAGCGTCTTGCCCTTGGTGATAAGGGGCGCGAGCTTGGGCCAGGTCTGGGACTGGGCGGCGTCGGAAAGCAGGTTCATGATGATCGTTCCGCGGTTGATGGCCTCCTCAATGGGGAAGAGGGTCTTGCCCGGCACCCAGCCGTCCTCGATCGCCTGTTTCCAGGACTCGCCGCCCTCACGGACACCGACGATGACGTTGAGGCCATTGTCGCGAGCGTTGAGGCCCTGACCGTGGCCCTGCGAGCCGTAGCCGATGAGGGCGAGGGTGTCGTTCTTGAAGTAGTCCTGGAGCTTCGCGAGCGGCCAGTCGCTGCGCTCGTAGACGACCTCGTCCGTGCCAGCAAAGTTGAGGGTCTTGACGCCGCGCGTCGTCTGGTGCGGAGAAACACGGTTTGACACAAGAAAAAAGGACGAGGGGGATTTTACGTACCATGACAGCGGCGCGGGGCGCCGCAGACCGCACGGCGGCATTGCGGGCGAGGGCGGAGTACGACGCCTTGGTAGCCTGAGCCGCAGCGCGGGGCGCACGACGAGAAGCAGCACGAGCAGCAGCACGGAGGGCGAAGGAGGACATGGTGGTGGGGAGAACCAGTATTCGACCGTGACTCGGTGCGTTTTTAGCGGACAAAATTTGACGCTCACGCCATCCTTCTACCCGAGCGCCCGTTCCACGTCCTGTCACCTTCCACACCGTGTCCCTTCTCACCAGCCCACAAACCTGGCCTCTCGATTACGGCAAGCAACAGGAGGAGACAGCCTAACAATCGTACAATTTTTCCGTTTGAAAACTGCACGTTCCGGGGGAGCGCGGCTCATTCAAAATCAAATGACCAACCAAAGTCCATGGGATTCCATGTGTCCACCATTGCGCGACAAGGACTAATTATACGCTATCCAACGAGACAGAGTGCCCAGTGTCAAGCCGAGTACGAATATCCAGGCTGGACTTGCTGCAAGAGCGCCGTTATTCGATGTCGTTCCCGTCGAAATAGACCTGTACAGATTCAATGATCAGCGAAGACAAGATGGCCCACTAGTTTATCCAGCATGACAGACCTGGGTGTGGATGAAGAACTAGAAGCAGAGCCAGATGCAGTGGAAGTGCTGTTAGAACCGGCGACACCGTTGCCGACCTTAGCGTTGGCATTGAACGCCCGAGTCGTGTTCGACTGCAACGCCCACGTAATGCCGCCGAACACATGCCCCAAGAACAGGGAGTCCTGATAGACGATGCAGGTCAGAAAACGGAGAGATCGTGGTACGCAGCGCAAGAACGAACCTGCCATGTCTCGTTCAAGTGACCCAGGCTGGTGTAGAAGCTACGGCCAGCGGAACCATTTGCATCAATGCCCGCGCCATGTTCCTGGTACCAAGCTGGAAAAGTGGGTTCAATACCTCGTGATTCTCGAGATTGACAGAGTACTGAAGTACTTACCCGTGGGGTGAGGAGTGCCCTGGTCAAATTTACGTGGTCCTGGATCTATGCAAAGTTATCAGCTGACGACCTTGATGCGGTATTAAGCGTCACACAAAACCACAGACCTGTATAACTCGATTCGTCTGCAGACAACACTACGACGGCGCCGATAGATCGAGGGTCTGACTTGAAGTTGTACCTGCATCACCCGATGGAAATGAAGTCAGTGGGAGCGCAATGTTACCTACATACCCCCCTCTCAAAAGATAGCCGAGATCAATCCAGCAACATATGTGGTTAGCGCACCATGGCACCCACACACCTCATACATGCGTGTGATTCCATCTACTAGACGCGGCCACCTTCACGAGCGCAAATCCCAATCCCGAAGGAAAGAATTGCTTACATTTCATCTCGCACAGGCCACACGCTCAAAAGGCCGGCCGTGCTAGGATGAGGAGGTCCAACAACATCGATGTTCTAACGTGTTCCGTCAACGAAGCCGCGGACAATGAGACCGACGAATTCCGTACTCACGGCATTCTGCAGTTCCGGGTGGTAGTCAAAAGCAGCTCCTGCACATTGGGCGTGTCACATCTCGCCAGGTGCGAGCCGGAACCAAACCGACGTGTACTGACCGACTTCGTGCTGGAACCAAGTGGTATTCCTGAGCGCATCCGATGCAGCATGGACTCCGACGAAGTTTCCGCCGAGGTCGAGGTAGTTCCGGAATGCGGTCTTCCCCGCGTCGTCCAACACTACCCAACCCGCCGGCGATCAGTACCAGCACCGTTGCCCGTATCCTCGGGAGTCCGGGGGGGGGGGGGGGGCAAAGAGACCATTGTGATACTCACCTTCACCCGTGCAACTCAGAAGCAATATGGCGTCATACTGCGCGAGGGTATTGTCCGTAAACCACGTCTTGTCCTCCGTGTGGTCGAATGCGATCGTATAGCGAGCACCATTCTGAACGAGCGCGTTGACTGCGGTGGGTATAGAGTCGTGGCGGAAGTCCGCCGTCGCGGAATAGATTAGGACGCGGGCGACATTGAGCTGCTCTGCGATCGTAGGCTGTGCCGCCAAGAGGATCAGAAATGTGGCCAGTAAACCAAGCATCGCAGGGAATGAGGGTATCGTCACCGTGAGCCCAAGAGAGAGCGGGAGACGGCGAAGTTGGGGTGCAATGGCAACTGAGCGGGGATCGGGCTGGTACAAGTATGCAGGCGGCTGAGCATGCCGTCATTTCCGGCTTTGGCGGAGTGCCGACATTGAATTTTGAATATTGATGGCGGCAGCCACTGCAAGCGTCACCATCGTCAAGATCGCCAACGAGTTTGAGTTTGCTCAGTTGATATTCGCGACCTCAGCAAGCCTCAGCATTGCAGAACCTGTCGGAAAGATACAGGTCAGTTCGTATGGCAGCGGAGCGCCGTAACAGGCTGAGGCCCGGGGTCAATTGTATGTTGACGTCGTTGAAGGAGGGCGGCTGGAACGGGGAGGAAAGGTTGGTTAACTTCGTAACGCCATAGCAATGGACGTGCAGAGGAGGCGAAGTGCCACACGCATGGAAGTCGCCGGACCCGATTTCGGGAGACGTATATCCCGTTTGAATGGGAAACTGGTATACCATTTGATTTCGTTCTCCCGGCATCGATGACGTACTTCTGTCGATCACCGCAACGCGTCATGTTATGCGTGTGCCATTGTAGGATAAGTAGAACGAGCGAGCAGGTATTTATTCCGGTAACGAGCGAAGGGGTAAACGAGGGAACGTACAAAGGAAGGTATATACGCGAGGCATCAGCCTCTAAGCCCAGATCGAAAGAGCACATTAGTACCTAGGAGAGCGTCCGGCCAGGTCTCTCGTAGCAAGCAGCAATAGCGGGTGGTAGGCGCGGCGGTGAGGGGTCACGGAGTCCTTCACGGGAGGAGCAGCCACAGCACGAGGAGCGCAGGGAAGTTGGGCGTGCCAACGCCAGTGACGGGGTCCCAGCCTGGCTGCGCCGAGAAACCCTGCGTGCCGCAGCCAGGGTTCGTGCCGTTCGTGATGTCGTTGAACGCATGCTGGAACGAATCGGAGTATATCGTCGGATTGATGAACCCGATGGACTTCTTCCCCAGCGCGAGGCGGGCGTCGTTGATCCCCGAGAGGATCGCGGCGACGACGGGCGACGACGCGGACGTGCCGTACACGCGCTCGAACTTGCCGCCGATGGCGACGACGTAGTTCGCGCCGTTCGCGGACAGGTCGGGGTACGCGCGCGAGCCGGTTGTGTTGTAGATGTCGGACGCGTACGGGGGCGGGTACTTCGTGAGGTAGTTGGTCACCGCCGCCTTCTGGTAGTCAGGCATGCGGAAGACGTTCGAGAACCCGCCGCCGGAGAAGATGACCTCCTGACACGCGCTCTCCGGGTCCGTCACCTTGGAGCCAGGGCTGACCTGCGTCGCGCCGACGCTGGTAACGAACGGGCAGGTGGCTGGGAAAGCGGGCGCGAAGGTCTTGCCCTCGGACGTCGCAGTGCCATTGGGAAGCAAGCACTTGTGACCGTATGCGCCGACTCCGTAGTCGCCAGATGAGTAGAGGATAGTGGTGCCCATGAGACCGAGCTTGGCATACTCTGCGCATTGGCGGTTCATATATGCAGGGGTGAGCATCCACTCGTCGTACGAGTACGAGGTCGAAATGATCTTGGCTGGGGTGACAGTGCCACAATCCTGCTGGCCCTTGTAACCGCCCGGTGCCGGGTCGGGATAGACACCATCCTGAGTTGGGTCGTTACCTCCGGCAAAGGTACAGTAGGAGCCATCGAGAGCGTTGAGGAAGTTGTTGAAGGAGGCGCCCTCAACGGTGTCACCGACTTGGTAGAGGGTGACGTTCTGCTGCTTGCCTACGAGTGCCATCGCGAACTGAAGGTCCAGGTTCGACTCGATACTGTAGTCGGCGCCCGAGTAACCGGTTTGAATAGTACCGCCATCGATGCTGTTCATGACCGGACGCTGACCGATCTGTGAAGAGGAAAAGTTCTTGAAGAACAGGTCCAAATCCGAGGGGACGTAAGCCTGAGGAGTGTACTCCACTGGAGACGGGCGGGTCAGCATGCCGGTGACGGAACTGTATGTTGAACTGGAAGCTCACCAATTCCAATTGAGTTCATCTCGGGAGCGAGGGGAGTGTAAACGAAGTCATAGAGAGCGCGCAGACAATCGGGCGTGATGTGGGTGTCGCAGTGGTCAAGCTCGTCAAAGAGGCTCTGTATGACGCATTTTAGGATCCATACGCGTGCACCTTGCCATTCTTCGAAACACAACGTACCAAGATCGTGCCCGCCGTCTTGGGGCTCACAGGACCGAAGCCAGGCGCGCCGACGTTATGCATCCTAGGCTTCTCGTTGGCACTAGGCTGCTCGCGCTTTACCTTCGTGTCGAAATGGATCGTGGGCGTGATAAGGTCAACGTGCTTCGAGACATGCGCGGGCAGGTGGTATTTCTTGTCACAGCCGACGTGCGACGCGCCGTCCTCGTGCTTGTAGATGTAGTACTCCGTGCCGAGCAACTCCTCCGCCTCTGCTATCGTCACGTCTGCCGTGAGCCATTCGCCGGACATCTTGACGCGGTGCGGCTCAATGCCGCCCTCGTGCAACCACGCGCGGACGGTATCGACCGACTCCGCTGTGGGGCGGAAGGTCTCGGCCACCTTCGCCGGCGTCCAGTGGTTGCCGTAGTTGGGTGATTCCGGGTGGGACACGTCCATGAGGTACTCCTCGATGGACGCGAGGTTGGGTTGAGTCAGACCGATCCTGAGCGGGATGCGGTAGTGTCCACTCGCTCGTCGGACTGGACTCCAGCCATCTGGAACGAAGCTGCGCGACTCATGGACAATGCGGGGTGAAAGATACGGTCCGGCGGAAGCAGCAGCGAGCGCGAACGTGATGGCCACAAGTAAACGCCGCGCGAGCAACATCCTGGGGGAAACCGTAAAACCGTAGACCTTAGTGCCGCGAAGGGGAGGGGGGAGGGATTGAGAGAGACAAGACCTGGCCGCAAAACGCTGAGGAGAGCTGAAGCCCGCACATCTGGCTTGTTATGGCTCTCGGCTCTGGCTTCGAAGCGCATGGGCGGGACATTGACACAGGCACAATCGTGCCCTGCGTTGGCCCCGCCCCCGCCGCGGAGTCCCGTGGCCAGAGAGAACCGAGTGTGCATCATGTCGAGCGTCACCATACGTGCGACGGCGACTGGCATCAAAAATGTGTCGGAGGACACAAGGATGCAGATTAGTCCATTCTACCGGCGCCTAATTAAATTGAACGGCCTTACTGGTCCTAAATCCGAACTTCTTCTGCTCCAAAGGATTGTTGATCTGCATGAGGATACGGACTGCATCCAATCCGGAGCAATAGCATTGCTCACAGGCCGATGTCGTCGATGCTTGCATGCCTGGGACAACGATGAAATGGGCCCGGGCCCATCCCAATGCTCGCTTACCAGCGTGTCATTACCTCCTGTCAACGACCTGTCGAGTAGGACGTCAAAAGAGCACGCGACTGTATACTGCTGTCCACTACCACACCCGAGATCGGGTCTGAGGAAGCCCAAAAGGCGTAACGCCGCCATTGACAGGCAAGCGATCGCGTCGCTGGGACTGTTATTCGAAACGTCATGAGACACTGGATACCGAGTCTAACTTCTGAGCACTTAGAGTGCGGACCACCTGAAATAAGCAACTTCAGCTATACCGAAGTGCGACTTTGAGCAGATAATTACATCCATTGCAGGGTATAATATATCAAACCAAACACAGAATGAAAACAATACCGAATGCTGACAGATGAGTCCGCGATGTCCGAATTCCTTAAAATCCTAATCACCCAACGGCGTCCATGCGACCCTGTTGCTATCTCATCCATCCACCACCGGCAATTAGGTGGGTGATATTGTCGATGGTGGGCGGATGATGTGTGTCGTTGACAGCGGGGGCGGCACTGGGACGTAAGAGGACATCCCGTCGTACAACCTGATCCCGACCTGATGGATCAACCATGAGGTGGAATGTAGGAGCAGGTGGATCTGCTGATGAAGGCCGAGGCGAATCTGAGCAAACGGAGTGAGCACGTTACTGGCAGAGGGAAGTTCATGAATTACGCACCTGCCTTAGACGAATGAGCTATACCGTGCGCTGTGACGCGCGCAAAGCCTACGGAGGAGCAGTAGACTCTTCCGGCTCAGGTGAGGGGAGAGCGAGCATCTCGTCCCAGTTGTCCACCATAATACTATGCAGGTTGTTGAGATGATCCTCCGAGTCGTCCTCGACTCGATACTTTTCGTAGTACTTGCGGATCATTGCGAGCAGCTCTGGCTTCGTCTTGCCCACGTAGTGACCAAACCTGATGCACTCACTCCGCTCTGCCAACCAGTCGATAATGTACCGAATGTCTCGTTCATCGGTAGCCACCTTCTTCATGGTCTTTGGGCGTGTGGAAGTGTAGTTGACAGACCAACGTTTGAACTTGGTCAATACGAGGATCGCGGGGTGAAGGATGGAAATCCCTACACATCAAGGTCGATAACGTTGTTCGACACTTAGAATGAAGGGGTACTCACGAAACTCCCCAACCTCGTACGTATCAACGATAGCGTCCGGCAGTCCAAGATGGCCCGTGAGGAGAGTCTCGACGTGCACATTGTTGATGCTGCTGCGTACGAGCTCTTCGCGGACAAGGTGTCCATCGGGATTCTGCCAGGATAGTAACCAGACCCTGTCGTTGGTCGACGATCTCATCAAACATAGCACGAACGGATTCACCTGGGTAACATAATAGAAACAGACCCCAACATCCCCGAACTGCTCGTCTTCTTCCATGAGCCTCTCCTTCAAGTCCGCAAGTCCCTGTGGGTCCTTATCCTCGATGAGAACGTCTATGTCGTATATACGGAAAAGCGGTAAGCATAATGGCTCTAGGGTAGAGTCTTGACGGATACTTATCTGGGTGGGACGTACGCTTCCCAGAAGAGAGAAGGCGAAGCCCCCGATATACGCATGTCGTATGCCCCAGTCGTCGAGCTTCGCAGACAGCGCCATGGCAGCAGCGATATGATGCTTTTGGTTGGTGGAGACGGATATCCGAGACATGAACGTTAACTGAACAACGACGCAAGCTAGGAGGACGAGCTCACCTGAAGCCGGTAAGATCCCCGCATAAACGTAATGATCGGGTCTAGTGTCTCAGTGGGAGATTGACAAGTGGGCGTTGCCACCACCAGTGCCGCGGAAGCCAAGGTTCATCCTCCGGTAGAGTCCGACCAAGTCCAACTAGGCTCCGATTAAACGCTCGGTATGAGTCAGAGCCTGGACTCCATATTTGGGTTTCTGGGGACAACGGCAAGATCCGATTGGATATCGGCCTCCCAGCTGCCAGAGCCGGGCCCCGGGCGATGCAACCCAGGTGCGACCCGCCTCCTGAACGTCTGTCTTAGTCATTCTTGAGCTCGAGTCCTCTTCAGCAGCCACCATGCGACCAATGCCAACGAACTTCATCATGGACGACCATCCTCTACTTCTACCACACTTTCCCTCTATGCAGCAATCAGCGCCGCCAAAGGCCTCGCTGGACCACTTTTCCAACATGTATCCACTCAAGCCCGAGACCGCGAGCATTTACGAGGATTCCCCGGAGGAGTTGGTCGACAAAGCCCTCAAAACCCTCCAGGACGCCGGCATCGAGCTCATCGAGTGGCTTTCGCTCTTGCACAGGCGCATGAACGTGCCCGTCATTATCAGGGTAAGCACCATTCTTTCCTCGCCGCAGACCGTCCGTCTACATCTTGCACACAGGATTTCCACTATCTCGTCCCAGACGAACAGCTGGACATAGCCTCCAAGCTGCTGGATGATAGTGAAGGACTGCCACGATCGCGACCGCCGCCGCTTCTCGTTCGGACCGGCGGGGACTTCTACACCAAAGCGCGCATGTTCCGCGTAACCCCTTACACCTCCCTCGCCCTCGCCCAGCACTTAGTGCTCTACCCGGCATCCATCGCAGCATATCCCCGATCAGACCTACAGCCTGCGCTGCGGCTAACATCGCTGTCCACACCGCTATGCCAAACCGTCCTCGTCCCGTCGCAACCGGCGGTATATGCATCCATCTTGCGAAGTATGACCAAGTACTCTCGCTTCGACCCCGCGCGGATATTCCTGCAGTCGGACCTGGCGCAGCTCATCGACTACGACCTGTATGGCCTTGACTGCGGGTACGTCGACATCGATGACGATGAACTCTGCGAGGAGCTTGGGGTTGACCAACGAGTGGAGGACGCCACCCACCTCGTCGAAGAGTGGTCCCGTATGGATGCACTCCGGGATACGGAGGGTTGGGTAGGCGATGCGCTTGTGAAGGTTGTTTCGGGGAAATGGACAGTGGAGGATATACCGTGGCGGCGGCGGTGATCATCGTGGTTCATCTTGTTCACTATACTATTCTGCTCGGCGGTTAGTTTACTGTACACCATTGTATGTCTACTGTAGATTAGGCCATTAGCTGCTGATGTCATCCTTCATATTCCCAGTTACCATCGCACTGCTGCAGGGACCTTCGTGTTCTGTGGTGGATTGCTCCGTTCAGGTCCCCAACCACTCTCTGTAAGTACGTTTGTCTTCTCTCCTCAGTGCCGCATTCCAAGAAAGACCCCTCGGCAGACTTCCTTGGACCTTGGATCAACAGTGCTGGATGCATGTCCAGTATATCGATACGATCTCGCTACACGCGGCGAGTAATCTTCGCCGTCTGATTGGCTGAGACGGGAGGTGGTTTCGGAGCGACGTCATTCCCAGAGCAATCGCGCGTTCCATGGTGCTCGCGATGCCCTGAAATGCCACTTGAGCCAGGCTGCGGGCGGACCCATGCATAATCTGCTCTCTCACAGAACCGCCCAGTGGTCCTCGAGATTTATCAGCGCGCGCACACGCACCCTTGCTCGTCGTCCACCACCACTCCAGACCTTGAGCACCCGTTTCTTACATCGCAGCATGTCGCAGAAGACTATCGCCGTGCTCGATGCGTCCGAGTTGAAGGATGGAGAGATGTGAGTCTCACATGCGTTACATTGCTCTCCAGATTGCGCAAGCGTGGAGAGGGCGCACGCCCACGGATCGGCACACTGACAGACTGAGACCGATGTAACGTACAGGAAGCAGGTCGACTTCGAGGGCGACGGAAAGGTCCTGCTCTCTCGCCTTGGGGACAAGATCCACGCGACAAGCGCGTTCTGCACCCACTACGGCGCACCTCTGGCCAAGGGTGTCCTGACCGCGGACGGCCGTGTAGTATGGTGTGTATTCAAGTTATCTC
This sequence comes from Sanguinoderma infundibulare, assembly GCA_032821775.1. Classification (NCBI taxonomy): domain Eukaryota; kingdom Fungi; phylum Basidiomycota; class Agaricomycetes; order Polyporales; family Polyporaceae; genus Sanguinoderma; species Sanguinoderma infundibulare. The sequence continues at coordinate 689,897 of JAVLRN010000012.1, read as the reverse complement.
TGCCGGGTTCTCGTGTTAGCTGACAGGTCTGTGGATCGCGCAGCCCATGGCACGGAGGTGAGTTCATTGTTGTATCCTCTCGCACATGGACTACGAGAGGGAGTGTGCCCGGTGGTGTCCGCGAATGAATAATCGCTGATGCCATCGCGCACACAGCGTGCTTCAATGTGTGCAATGGCGACATAGGTATGTCTTCATCACCCTGTGGGATTTAATCGCGATGACTGAATGCGTATGTTCGACAGAGGACGCCCCTGCACCCTCTGCGCTCCACAGCTTCAAAGCTGAGGTCAAGGATGGGAAGATCCATGTCACCGCCGACCCCAGTGCGACCCTGAGCGCGAACAAGTCGCGGCCACCGACCCTGCTTGCGACCGGAGCAACAAGCGAGGGGAAGGGTGTCGTCATTGTCGGTGGCGGCAGTGGAGCTTTCATGCTGATTGAGAGCTTGAGAGAGGTGAGTTGAACCCTATGGACGAACGCGGGGATAGTCGGGGAACTGAACATTTGTTCACGGAAAGCATGGATACAACGGTCCCATTACTGTTCTGTCCAAGGAGCCGCACAGCCCGATTGATAGGTGTGTGCGCTCGCTGTTACTCAGCTGTAGACGGAATATTCACCTTGCTAGTCGCACTCGCGTAGGACGAAGCTGAGCAAGGCGCTCATCACGGACGCCTCGAAACTTGAGTGGCGGCCGGCGGCGGAGCTCCGGGCAAAATATGGTGTGAACCTCCGCGCGGGCACCGAAGTAACTGAGATCGACTTGGCTACGAAGGAGGTCGTCGTTGGGGCGACGCAGGAAAGGGTTCCGTATGACACGCTTGTCCTTGCGTCTGGTGGGGTGCCGCGCCGCCTTCCTATCCCCGGGAAGGACCTGTCGAATGTATACACTCTGCGCGGCGTCGAAGACGCGAAGAAGATCGACGCAGGTACGTCGTTGACGCTGTAATTGGTAGGCCAATGGTGGGTGCTTATTGGGACGCACCACAGCCATCCAGGAGGGCAAGCGTCTTGTCGTCGTCGGCTCGTCCTTCATCAGCATGGAGCTCGTCGTTGCGGTATCGAAGCGCAACCTCGCGTCAATCGATGTCGTTGGCCTGGAGGAGTTCCCCTTCGAGCTGGTGCTCGGCAAGCAGGTCGGTGCTGGTTTGAAGAAGGTTCGTACGCTTTGTCCGAGTCACTCCGATGCATGTGTGCTGATGAGTATCGCAGTTCCATGAAGCGAAGGGCGTCAGGTTCCACATGCAGGCGAAGGTTGAGAAGATCGTCCCTGCAGACTCGGACTCCTCCCTTGCTGGGGCGGTCGTCGTTCAGGAAGGTGATGGCAAGAGCACGACACTTCCGGCAGACGTTGTGATCATGGGCGTTGGTGTTGCACCTGCAACCGAGTACTTGAGGAACAGCAAGGGCTTCGAGAACGTTGTTGACCGGACCGGAGCTGTGCAGGTCGACGAGTTCTTGAAGGTCAAGGGCATCGACAATGTCTATGCCATCGGTGCGTTGCCATCCAGACCGCTGGTTGAAGTTCGCTGATGGGTATTGTTCACAGGAGATATCGCGCTGTACCCTGAACCTGGTACTGGCGAGCTGCGGAGGATCGAACACTGGAACGTAAGTGTCGTTGAACTCAAACGAGATCGTAATGAAGATCTTACTTTGGTCGTAGGTCGCAGGGAACCATGGTCGTGCTGTTGGCAAGACGATCGCAGAGGGCAAGGGACAGCCATTCGTGAAGGTTCCCGTTTTCTGGAGTGCCCGTGAGTGCAGCGTTGTCTACGACTGCCACCTATACTCTATGTATGCTCAAACGGGTCGCAGAGGGCCAGCAGTTGCGCTACTGCGGCGTCGGCGCGGGGTTTAACGACGTCATCATCGACGGCAACCCCGACGAGTTGAAGGTAGGTGTTTGCGCACCGTATATCTGCCACTGTTGTGGATGCCGACAACTTTGCATGCAGTTTGTCGCATATTATCTGAAGGGCGAGAAGGTCATCGCCGTGGCGAGGTAAGCCTCCCCATATTGCGCTCCCGGAGAGACTACTTACAGTTCACGAACAGCATGCAGAGAGACCCAATCGTCTCGAAGGCGTCCGAGCTGCTTCGGTTGGGACTCATGCCTTCTGCGTCCGAGATCAGGAGTGGAAAGGTAAGAGGAACCACCAGAACTTGTATCTTGGATTTGCGCTCATGAGTCGAACCGCAGGACTTACTCACGATTGATATCTCGTCCGTCGATGTGAAGGCCAAAGTTGCATGAGGAGGTTCTAGATGAATTTGTACGACTAGGAAGCAGTCAGACATTGTTGTATTTTACGAGAACGTGGACTCGATGCTCAATCTAACGACTATGCGTTAAAATTGTGCGACTTGTACATACAAGGCGACGTGGCGGTTCAGTGTCCTGGTGCTTGCCAGTGCACTGTGCGACTGACCGTGGAGAGTGGTTCGCGCGCGAAACCCGTGACCGTGAACGACGCGTCGCGAGCGGAGCCGAAGAGTAGACGCGCGTCGGTGACCACTTGGGACCACTTACTCACCACCGTCATCGCACCTTCCTCCACGCCCACAAGCTCCGCGATGACCTCTTCTACTTCTGGCGGGCAGTCTGCGAAACCCCCGTCTACATCATATTGGAAAGGCAAGGCGCGAGCAACCGAGCACGACTTCGACGACCTGAACCCGACGATCACCTATCGACACCTCCTATCCTCCAACCTCGGCGTGCGCGACCCGCTCCGCGTCGTCGCGCTCTGCGACAGCGATGCGTTCTACGCCGCGTGCGAGCAGGTCCGGCTCGGCATCGACCCCGCGCTGCCGCTCGTCGTGCAGCAGTGGGACGCGCTCATCGCCGTCAACTACCCCGCGCGCAAGTACGGCATCTCGCGCATGGACAAGGTCCGGGACGCCAAGAAGCGGTGCCCGGACCTCGTCGTCGTCCACGTCGCGACGTACAGGGAGGGCGAGGCGGAGCCGGGCTATTGGGAGAGCCCGGACACGAGGACGCACAAGGTGTCGCTGGACCATTATCGGAGGGAGAGCATGAAGATCATTCAGATGTTCAAGGAGGGGCTGCCGGATGGGGAGGTCGGTGAGTGCTCGAGTTTGTGTTTTGGTTTGGGTGATTGTGCGTCAGGCGGAGTTGTGAGGAGGGGGATGTGATGGGGCCGGGAGCGGTTTCGGAGAGTCTGACTTGCTGTGTTGGTTGTGCTAGAGAAGGCGTCCATAGACGAGGCGTTCATTGACTTTACACGGCCTGTCCGGGAGGAGATTCTTAGAAGGTACCCGCACCTCGCGAACGTACCCTCGGACGCGCCTCATGGGATGGATACCCCGTTGCCGCCACCACCACCAATTTCCTGGGAGGGTAAGGGCACTCTTGTTCCTGTAATCCCTCCAAAGGAGGACCAGGAGGCGAAGGATGTCGACTCCTCAAATGACGTCCATCCTCGTGAAGATGAAGCTGGCGTTGACGAAGTCGCTTCAAATGCCTCGGAGCCGGAGGACGAGGTCGATGTCACCGAAGCGGACGAAGACTCGGAACAGATGACCTGGCACGACGTCGCGTTGTCAATCGCTGGTGAGCTCATGATGCGAATACGAGAAGACATTCGAACGAAGCTCGGATACACCACCTCGGCGGGGCTTGCGAGAAATAAGTTTCTTGCCAAGGTAACGTCGTTCTGCTGCGTTGCAAGCACAGTGACTCGCGCTGACCTTCCTGTTATGCAGCTCACGGCATCCTACAAGAAGCCGATGAACCAGGTTCGGTACATCGCGTTCCGCGCACACTCCGGAGTTAACACGGTGTTCGGCAACAGACCATTCTGCGCAACGCCGCCATCCCCAATTATCTCAACCCTATGCCATTCCAGAAGGTGCGCAGCCATCCCATTCGCATGGTTGCCCCGTCCCAAGGTCCATCGTTCATGTCCCCTAGCAGATCAGGTTCTTGGGCGGCAAGCTTGGCAAGGCCCTTGCGGAAGAGTACGATGTCTCCGCCGTGAGCGACCTGCTGTACGTCGTTTTCCCATACTTCTCTCTGTGATAAGATGATTGACATGGGAACGGGATCGCAGGATTGTAAGTCTCGGTAAGTCGACAATGTGACAAGATCATCGCAGGATTGCTCAGGGAATGGCGGACTCCGGTTACAGAAGAAATGCAACGGAAATTCGGAGAGAACTCCATCTGGGTCTACGAAATCCTTCGGTGAGCTAGTAACAGTCGCGAATATGTTGTGTTCAATCCGTGATTGATTCTTACCTATCGTGCAGGGGGATCGACCGTTCCGAGGGTGCGTTTCCCCCTGCCATTACTCACACCTAACGACGTGACATCTAACATTGCTCCATTATCGATCGTGGTCCATTTCGAGTAGTCAAGGAGAAGTCTGCGATCAACAAGAGCATGCTTGCATCGAAGAACCTCCCACAGCCTATCACGAAGGCGGCTGAGGGACAACATTGGCTCAGAGTCCTCGCGGCGGAGCTGGCACTACGGCTAAACGAAGCGCGGGACACTAATCCGGCTCTGTGGCCCAAAACTATTGTGTTACACATACGGAAAGGTGAGGCATAACGTGATAGCATTCGTCTTTGGTCTGACGCTGACGTCCGTGGGACTGGTATAGGCTACGAGACAGCACGATCAAAGCAAACCCCATTCCCCTTCACCAGGAACGTGAATGTCGACGTGATCGCTTCCTTTGGCGACAAGCTGTGGAAGGAACTCGTCGGGACTGCGGGGTCGACCCCTTTCAAGATAACCAGTGTCCAGCTGTCGTTCTCGGGGATCGGGACCATGGAAGCTGGACAACGCACGATCGAGGGATTCCTCTCGACGCGCACAGGGTCGGACGACCAGAATGGCTCTGCATCCGGGGATTCCGGCAGCAAACCTCCTTCGAAACGCACTCTCAGTGACGCGAACGCGAATAAACCACCGTCAAAGCGCCCGCGGTCTGGGTCCAGCAGCAAAGAGACCAGCGACACGAACGAGAATTCGCCGGCGGCGCGGACAAGGGATGAGCGGTACTCGTTCGTGTGCGAGAAGTGCCAGAATCGAATCTGGCTGGCCGACGCGCCTGCAGGATCAGCCGCTGCGGGTGATGTCGATGGGGGTGGGTCGACTGACGCTAGTGGCGCAGGTGGGGGCGCCGTCACAGGGATCGGGACGCTTGACGACGCGATCAGGGAAGATGCCCTGGCGGCGTTGCGCCTGGAGCACGCTGATTTTCATTTCGCGGAGGAGTTGGCGGCTGCCGGGGACGATGGGCCTGAGGCGAGCGTGCCTAAACGTGTGATTCGGCCTGCAGACAGAGACAGACGGACGTCAAATGTCAAAAAGCGACAGAAGAAGGGGTCAAACCAGGGGATCGCCAAAATTTTCAGCAAAAAGTAGCGCGTTGAAGAATGCCGGGCCCGGTTCCAGTTCAGAGGTGGAGAGTACTGCGGCAGGTGTGTACGTAGATAGGACCGACGACTGTTGGATAACATGATTGGCGGGGTCTTGGACTGGAATGGACAGCGGAGATGAGGATATGTTTCTGACTGAACTGATACTGACTTGAAGACGCCAGATGGGAGCGACGGCAGACGTCCATCAAATATCATGATTCATGGCCACACTGCCACAGATGCTGGCGTGGATTGAAGACAAGACAGCTTGAGCTGTTGTCGCTCGCCGCCGCCGTTCGCCTTCTCTCCGTTCTCCTCTCGTTCGTTTTCTTTTTCTCCCTTCGTTCTTTTGGACTGGTTCCCCCCCCGTCTGCTCAGGTCAGACCTCTCGTTTAGACCACAGGCGCAGGACGACCTTCAACTTTGCGGTTCTCAGCAAGTTTGGCCAGTCTGTCCGGGACAGTTCTTTGCTTTGAGCCCTTTTCGTTGCTTTTCTTCCTGCTCTCGTGCACCTTCTTTTGCTTTTTGTGACCGTCCAAGCCCTTGACGAACGTCATGTCTGGTGTCCTTCCGACTACGCTCGTCTACAGCAATGGCCAGGCCCAGAGCCTCATTGTGAGTCACCCGTGCAATCTCCTGCATTCAAAATCAAGAGAACCTTAGCGTATCTCTTCTCTAGGCCATCGTTGTGTTCGCCACCATCTCCTTACTCGCTACCCTTGCTGTGTTCATCCGGTACTCTTGGGAGCCGCTCGTCAACTTCGTTAAGCGCCGGCAGATCAAGAACCAGCACCACTCCAAGGCGTTCTTCCACACCCAGCTTGGAGCGTACATCGCGTCGCTAATAACTAGCAACGCATTGAGCAGCGTCGGGATGATGATCAACGCACAGTGGGCGGTTGACAAGGTTGTGACCGATGGTGCGTCCCCCCGAATGGTCTGGCTTGCAATGCGATTCTGAGACGCGTCTTATCAGGGACTCTTTGCAACACACAAGGTGCGCTACAGCCTGCGTTTCATATAAAGAGTGAGGGGGAACGAGGGCTCACACGAGGGCCGCAGGGATTCTTTCTCAGATTGGAGACACGGGAGGAGCGTACTTCACTGGCACTATTGCGATCCACGCCTTCAACACACTTGTTCTCCGTAACAAGGTGCCCAACTGGATCTGCATGGCCGCCATTGCGTTCGGCTGGCTTATTGCAATCCTCATGGGTAAGCGTTCTAATTTGAAGCCGGCACGAATGGTCCCTGATATAGCGTCGCGTGCCTCAGCCGCAACGCCTACCTGGATCCGTAATTCGCCTTTTGGCCCGGGTTATGGCATCAACGAGCTCTCCTGCGGAATCTCGCTCGGCCACCCTACTTTGGCCGTCATGCTTCATCTTCTTCCGGTATGCCGTCCCCCATCAAATAATATTCGTTCGGCTGGGAGTTTACCGTTGTGGTCCATCAGCTTCTCTTAGGAGCTATCGTGTCGGTCGTCTTTTTCACGCTGGTTTTCCTGATCCTTCGCGGTACGTTGACCATCAAGGACGGCATCAAGTTCAGCCTGAGCCGGTCCCACCGGTGGAGTACGTCCAGTGCTACGACGGCCGAATACCAGCGCTTCATTGCTGCTGTCGCCAGGAGCATGCTGTGGTAAGTGGATCTCCCGAGGATATAGAAGCAATTATATCTGATTGATGTATGCAGGTACCCGTTTGCCTACAATATCCTCCTCCTTCCCGAAATTATTGTCAGTCTCACCAAGTCGTCAGGTATCACGGTACCGTTCGAGGCCGCTGTCTTTGCGATGGCCACCGCCTCGCTTCTCGGTGCGTAGCGCGTTATATCCTTGAGAAGCCCCGTTCTTGACCGGAATCTTCAGGCACGGTCAATGTTCTGATCCTCGTCAACACGCTTCGTATTCTGCGACCGTTCCTAGAGGGCAACCTTCAAACCGTCGTGACCACCATCAGCGAAAAGAAGCCAAGGGATGCGGATATGGAAAGCTTTTTCGCTGGCACAAAGTCCCCTTCGGGCTTTTCCCCATCCCCCAAGACGCCACAGAACCCGCAGAAAGCGTTCCTCTCGAAGCGGGAGAGCAAGCTCGAATGGTCTCCGCCCGCGCGCACCGCCTCCAAGCCTACTGCTCAGATCGGCGCCTCTGTTGCTCAGAACCTCAGCAATGTCACTCGGAACGTGTCGCTGAAGCGCAAGGAGCCTCCACTTAACCCGATGGTCGAGGTTGCGCGCCCCATCACTCCCGTGGCCGACCTGAATGCCATGATTGCCGTCCCGGAGCCGGCTGCGAGGAAGACCGCACTACCTTCCTCCCCGCGTCTTCCTGGAGTGTCTTCCGGCCTCCCCGCACCCCGCCGCAACGGCCGTTCGCCCCTCATCAGGCAGCCCACGGTTGATGTCGAGCCTCCGTTCACCACGATCACCCTGAAGACACCGGAGCCCCCAAAGAGGAGTGCGTCGACGAAGTCCAAGTCCTCTGACGGCTCTCGCCACACCTCCGCGAGCGAGTCCATCCTCGCCATGTACCTTTCCCGCACTCCGGAGCACGCGGAGATGGAGAAGCCCGAGCCACCCCCCAAGCCGCTCCCGAAGCCTCGTCCACAGCCCATGCCGCTCTCCGCGCTCCCGCCGATGAGCCAGAACTCACCCGCCGCTTCTCCTCTCGCAGCTCTCCGCTCCGCTCGTGTTCCCGTCAAGTATGGCGTGACCCCCGGTGCTAAAGAGGCTTTCGCGAGCAGCGAGTGGGCGGAGCGCGTCCGTCGCGGGGCGCTGACCCCTAACACGGCCGCGGCGACGACGAACACGACGACGAAGGCTGAGCGCCGCCGCTCCCGCTCCCTCGACCTCAACGCTGGCGCGTACCCCGCGCGCACACCCGTTCCCGGCACCGCGCGCACCCCTATGTACGGCAACACGCTCGACGTCCAGACCCCGCTCCCCACTCGTTGGGGAAGCCTGAGCGCCGTGTCCGCGCGCACGCCGACGTCTGCTGCGCGCCGTCTGCCCCTTCCGACGACGCCTGCGAGTCGCGGGGGATACTTGTGATGGAGCTCTCGAGCTTGAGCTACGAACACGCTTTCTGATGACCACACATCCTGATGACCCATGACCCGGAATGGACTCGCCCGTGCACCAACCGACGTGGACCGCGCTCGTTGTCCTCCAATCCTCAAACGTCACAACCGCAGACAGTTGCCTGCCTCGCCCCCGTCCTCGCTCTCCGTAGGCTGCACGCCTCCACGGAACCCTGCAGACGAGTTTCCGAAACTTTTGGACTGGGCCATGGACATGATATGTTAATACCAGCCCAGAGACACTATACCGTACGTCTACGTCCGCAGGTCCACGAGACACGATCCCGATTCCCCTCAGCACCCGCGATATTCCGCGAGTCTCTTTGCTAGCGCCATTCTCACGAACCTTCTCCCTCAGTCAGCTCGCGGCATGGCCAGCCGCGGTGCGCTGACGTCTTTCTACCTTTCTACTCTCTCTTCGATCTGTAATGTGATAGCTGGGCTGTGTGTTACGGACGCGGAGGACCGGCGCGCGGCAAAGATCGTGCTACACCGGACCTGTAGTCGACTCTGCCTCCTCGCGATAGACTCGCTGCTGCACGCTCGTTCCTATTTAAACTTATGTATCTCTAGCTCTCCATCGCTTTCCGCGAGTGCTTCGATAGCCTTTGTGTGCGATGAATTCGAATCGTCATGATGGGATTGGGATCTTGACCGAGTAGCTGACCGGCGGGGGTACCCAGTCGGGCATTCGATTTATCTGAGGAATTCAACCTTGAGGCAGAGGACGCATGACAAGCAGCAGCGCAAAAGACTCGCCGCATTATTATCGTTGGCCATGAGCGGGTGCTAGAGTATCCCCTGCATCGCCGACACCGGACTGAACTGTCGAGTTTGAGATATTTGACCGGGGCAGGGCTTCCCAGTGGGAACGACGGACACCGTTTGCGGCCCCGGTCAGAACCTACAGTATGTGTCTCTCCGGACGAGAAATATCATGACTAGGTCTTACATAGGTTTAAATACAGCGGATGTTTTGAGATCTGTCAGGGTTGCCCCGCATTACCCGATTCCTCCCCGAACTTCACACCAGGCCGCCGCGGCGTTCATCGGTGTTAGCGGGCGCACAGAGACGGCCGGTGTGGGTTATGCGGATCCGGTGCGCCGCTGGATGGATTACTGCGATGAGCTCAGTGCGACCTGTGTTTATCATAATGCGGCGGGATGCGCTCGGGATTCGGAGCGAGGCGCATTGGCACATGTTGAAACTGCGATCCCAGCATTACACGGTAGTCGCTGGTAGTCAAGGATGTGAGGCCTAGGCCGGAGCGATTACTGTTGATTAGCTACACAGAGCAACTAGTACCGCTGCGATGGGTTCCGACGCACTATATAGTATCCGCTTGTGTGGAGAATGATGAGGTTCTGGCCATGGATTCTGCTTAGAAGGTGGCGCTCGTCAGCATTCGGTGGTTATATTGCTTCATGAACAAACGTTAAGCCGGCGGGGCAGTGAACTGGGGTGCGAAAGACTTGAAAGGAAAGGAGGGGGTAATAGCCATTGGTCATGCATGCGAAGACACTGGACAGCCTCTGAATCAGGTCTGGTGGAAGCAGTTGGTAAGTTGCCTAAAATGCAAGAAAGGAATTGATGGATCCTGAGAAGTAAGTTCGATGCTCCTGAGCCAAGATTGCAAAACCACGGCATTTGACGGATTGGGGGGCTTCGCAAACGTCTAATCATGATGCTCAAGGGGATTGTGTGTATATGGTGTCCAAATGGGGATTGGGGGTTGCTTGTGAGAGAATAGCGGTCTCTAGACGTCAAGAAGGCGATGGTAGCAAAAGCGTGGTCGGCTTCCACCCCTTCCCCGACCGCGGACCGTTGTTAAATTACTCAGTAGAAGCGACCGAGATGGCAGCGCAAGATGTTTGGCATTGAGTGAGAAGGCAGGCTTGCTTGTGACTCCGGCCCAAAGATAAGACCGTCCTGGAAAGGCCGCCCACCGCCTGGAGAAGCTTAAGGACCAGAGTGGGAGCGACTGCCGCGAATTAGTCTCGACCGACGTTCGGCCCGAAAGTAGGTAAACGTTTGTGTCAAACCCAAATAAGTATCCCGCGAATCGCGATTCCTATGGCAGGTCCCGATAGTCGAGACGTCAGCCTGTAAAAAGCTATATGTATTCACAGCTTCATATATAGAGTCAGCTCGAGTAAACGTGATCATTATGTGGTGGTGGCGGCGGATTGACAAGAAAGCTGGCACGCCGTCATAAGGGAATAAGACTAGGCCATTTCGGTGCGCTTACGTACCGGGATCTGCACGGCCGCGCTCGCAGGACGGATTGAGACGCTGAGAGCACCTCAGGCGCAGCGATTGGGCATGCAACGAACTGGAGGATAAAACAGAGATGATGCGTAGGTCGTTGAGACAAATACCTCCTCGAACCAATGCTCGTAACACGTCGGAGGAGCGAACGCCAGGACGGTGTATGATGGATATCATTGCCGTCGTACAGCCTGCAATTACAGTAAGTACCACCTGCCGCCCTCGTCCTTCGGATGTCGCATGTACCTGCACTCCGACCACAGAAGGCCCTCGGGTTCCGGGTACTTGCGCAGGTAACCCATGCAGGACGTTCCCGGTCTGTCTTCGAGAACCCCACAACCAGGCCGAGCGGTCAAGAGAAGACAGGGCCCATCTCGAGGGATCAAGATGCCACAAGGTTGGCATCATGAGCCCTCGGAGTCGCAGCCTATACGGCGTCGAGGACAACGAAACAGGACGAACGCACTCACGAGACACGGTGCAATTTGAGCAGGATGCTGTCCACCTGGCAATCACACACGTCATTGGCGAAGACAGGACGTCGTAGAGTGCGGCGAGGGTGCAATGCATACGATTCGGCCGTTGTCGTCGGGTCGAGACCGTCGAGGAAGGGCGATGTGGACCTGATGTGGGCCTGATGGGGACAGTCTCAGTCTGTGGACGGTATCCGAGGGAGTGGCATTGGCGCCTGCGCAGGGATCAGGGCGCGTGTTTGGGGTTATTTGTACCAGGGCCGGGTAGAGGAGAGGGCGCTTCCACGTCTCTGTTCCCCCGTCCTCCTTCGACGGATCACCTCCTCCCCCTTATATTCCCGCCCCAAATACCCCTTCTGCCCGTTTCTTCCTGCCAGCCATGTCCAGGGTACGTTCTCGCCGCCGTCGCCCGCTCTCCCACGCTGACCCCCGCGCAGTCTCAATTCCTACGGGAGTACAAGCTTGTCGTCGTCGGCGGTGGTGGTATGCTTTCCACCTCCTCCGATCATACACCTCGCCCTCACGCCAATTGCAGGTGTCGGCAAGTCTGCGCTCACCATTCAGTTCATCCAAAGCCATTTCGTGGACGAGTATGACCCTACCATTGAGGGTGAGTCTTGTGTTGTCCATCCTGCTTCGCGTCCCCCTGCTAGGCTCGGATGAACGGTGCAGGCGCTGCGGATATCTGTTGTGCCGATAACCCCGCAAGCCATATGCTCACCTGCCACTTCGCCTTGCAGATTCGTACCGGAAACAATGCGTAATCGACGACGAGGTCGCGCTCCTCGACGTCCTGGATACTGCTGGTCAAGAAGAATACGGGTACGTCTTGTCTCTTCTTACTGTCCAGCGCCTCTAAGATTATGCTGGCATGTATAGTGCTATGCGCGAACAATACATGCGCACGGGCGAAGGTTTCCTCCTGGTCTACTCCATCACGTCTCGCAATTCGTTTGAGGAAATTAGCACCTTCCACCAACAAATCCTCCGTGTAAAGGATCAGGACTCGTTCCCAGTCATCGTTGTGGCCAACAAGAGCGATCTGGAATACGAGCGGCAGGTGGGAATGAACGGTACGTACCCGACGGCCGCCTACCAACTCGGAAGCTTTTCCTAACGTTAGCGCCCGTTTGTCCATCGTCTGCAGAGGGTCGTGATCTTGCCAAGCACTTCGGCTGCAAGTTCATCGAGACTTCGGCGAAGCAGCGAATTAACGTCGATGAGGCCTTCAGCCAACTTGTCCGTGAAATTCGCAAGTACAACAAGGTGAGTCGTCTTCCCTGCCCCACTTCCCCAACGACCCGTACTTACTCCCTACCAGGAACAGCAGACTGGCCGCCCCGGCGTGCAACCAAATGCACCCAGCGCCCCAGGCGTGTATGGTGCAGGGAACCAGCCAGACGATGGTGCGGGTGGATGCTGTGGTGGATGTGTCGTTGCGTGAGCGCCCCAGTCGCCCCACTCATACTCACCGCGCTCTTTCCCTGGCTTGGTCCAAATCTCCTCTGCGTCACCTCACTGCCCGTCCTTTCCTACCCTATGCCGTCGCTGTTGCCGTCTCATTCCCAACCTCCTTACCCCGGATTATCATCTCATCGATCTGCTCTTCTGTTCTATGTGTATCGATTGGGTCTCTCTTATTGTTCTTTTCACTCGTCGTGTCTCATCTGCCCACCGACGTCACTGTCACCATCGTCAACCTTATCATTCTGTCTCTAGTTGGAGCCGTCCGTGAGTGCCCGTTTGTTTTGGGGCCCCGCAGGCCCGGCCCTTCCTGTCCCTACTTGGAGTCTCGCTGTCTGTGTTCTCTTGTTCTCTCCACCCTCCCACTGTCCACTCAACGCTGCGTGACATTTTTGCTGCTATGTTTCCCTTAACGGATCGCTATTGGATTGCACCTGCTTCCGACCTCTACCGTAGTGCTCCATGCCCCACCCCATCATAGATTTTACACTGCAAAAGTTATAGCTGCGTAGGCGAGCCCTGACACTAATACTCTGCGTGTTGTGCTCCTCAGAGTGGCGACGGGTGTAGCTCGCCCGGTGGCGTTTAGCATAATGCAATCGACACATGTTGGCGTGGCCATGTCGTCAGTGATGCCAATGGATATGGAACTGTTGGGTGTCCCGCATATCCGTCCATTCGACGGCTGAGCGATGAGATGGAGAGTGTCATCGAGGCATCTTTCCATGCCAAAGCCTCTGCACGTCCGAACTGTGTTCGTTGCGGGGAACTCGCAGCGCGGTGGTTCCGGGAGACGCGGAGACTTCGGTGGCACATGCCACACAGGTCTAATTTCCAAACCCCCGGTTCTCCTTCCTCCACATCCATTGTCCGTCCACCACTCACACGAACGCATGGCAACCCCATTTCATGGCGGCCTGGTTCCGAAAGTCAAGAAGTTTGGTCTGCACTGCGTATAATACAATTATCTCTATGCGATCAGGTGAGCGCGCCGTCCGAAATGAACATTTCCTTTCCATATCAACTGACATGGTATCTCCACCTTCCCAGCTCGAGTCGTAGACAACCTCGTGTGCATCGCATGATATCCTTAGATATCAACATCACCGAAACTCGTCGATCAATGGGGAAGTCGTGACTCGTGGACACTAGGATGTTACGGGACGCAACTCTGTATGCGACTCGGAGATGGTCGCGCTTCAGGTCAACGTGGCACGTCCGACCCACCGCGACGACACTGTGTCTTCTCGCGATTGCGCCGCTCCAAGACGAAATGCGAGGGAAGGGGCTCGTTGTGGCGGGAGCATTCTACATCAGTGCGACGTCGGAGGTTTCGAACTCGAAGCAGGTGCGGGACGTGTATCTCGGTGCGCTGTCAGAAGGTGCCGGTGCCTGCCACCCAGAGATGCCCGGTAAGCCGCATCTGGTCGTTCGTCTACTGCGCTTATCGCCCAGGAGTCAGCACCTTTCCCTTCGAGCCAAGGTTCGTCCTCGCGTCGGCGCTCGCCGCAGTGGTAGGACGTCCATTGACACGACCGCCGCTAATAACCAAACCATTGGTACCGTCACAATGGGCAGCAGCGCGGGGACGCGTGCCAGTACGACGAGCACCTCGAGCGGCATAGGGGCTAGGCTCAGCATCGCAGACGTTCTCCGCAAGGGAGGCGATGACGCGGGTAACCAAACGACCATGTAAACCTGGCTGAATAACGATGAAACAAGAATGGCTAGGAATTGCGACCAGTCACTACGTGTCAGCCCAGTATCCTGCGTGCGGCAATACCTACCAGCGGGATCCTACTTGCAGGGCGACGAAGAGCGGTACGTGACCTCATCCCATGGCGATCCCGTTGTGTTGACCGAAGGCATAGCAGCTGCCGTTCCCGTCTTCGGGCACCTCGGGGGAAGACCGCGTCGACAGCCTGGGCTGCTGCCTTCCCCCCAGGTTCTTCGGAAATTCTGCAGAGTGCCATGGTTAGCGGTTACCTCGTGGATGGCGAGCGATAAGACTTATCTGAGATATATGTGGCGCGACGGGGCACCTCGCCAAGATGCCCCGCCGCACCGGCCCCTCCTCACACCTGCCCTCCGCTCCCCGCTGCACACTTGGAACACGGAGGCACGAAGAGGGAGCCACCCCCTCCGTACCTCACGGAACACATACACGGCATGGAAGACAACAAACGGGAAGCTAGCAGTCCTTCAACCTGTCCAAGAAACAAACACAGCAGCGTCCGAAAGCAATGTCCAGGTCCGAGCCAAAGCCTAGTCCGAAGCGAGCAAACAAAACGCCCAGAGCGATAGTCCTAGAACTTGAACACGAGAGCCTTAGCAGATAAGCTTGCCCATGGACATCAGCCCCTGGAGGGCGACGACGACCACGACGGTCCCGAAGGAGACTCGGCTCCGGAGGTGCAAGCGCCGCTTGCCCTTCTTCCCCGTCTTGTTGCGAGGTCGGTCGAAGTCGTCGAAGCCGGGGTCGTAGGCGACCTCGAACTCGGAGTCGTTCGGGACGAGGGTGATGCGGTCCGCGTCGGGATCTTCGCCTGGGGCCACGATCCAGGCAGGTCGGAAGTAAGGCGGAGTGGCCTCGTAAGCGAAGAATCGGTGGAGCGGGCCGCCGGGGGGAGCGAGGAGGTCTTCAGGGTCGAGGTCGGAGAGGGGGATGTGAGAGAAAGAGGCGGGGAAGATGGAGGGGAGAGACGGGGAGGTAGGGAATTCGAGGTCGCCAGCGACGTCGACAACAATGGTGCAAGTGGGAATGGAAGGCATGGTAAACTATGTGCAGTGTGTGGTATGTGGGCAAGTTGTGAGGGACAGGAGACGACCCTTCCTCCTTTTTAACAGGTGCCCGTTCGTATCGAGACCGGACATGCCAGGACTGGACGGACATCCGACATAGGCGTGACGCGTCCACGACTTGCCATTCGATGCTGGATTCCATTGAGGACGACTTGTGACTAGGGAAAGCAAGGCACATCTGAATATGGAGCCACCTGTGAATATGAAGGTGGTACATACGACAAAACCAAGGTTCAAACGTTCACGCTCAAACCTGACGATGGGCGAGGAGGATGAGCGCTTCAGTACCCAAATATTGCAGCTCGCACACGGGATCTACTGCGGTCACACTCACCTTCCAATCTGCACCTGGTCTCCGTCATGGTCATCGCAACATCCTATAGGTGCGTCGCGCAAGTTCGTCTGGGTGGACGAAGGGACGGTTATGAGATAGATTCAATTCTGACGACGGCATTTGCAGCCAGCGGCAAGGTATACGGTGTGCTCCAGGGTGGCCCCTATTCACCTCCATATCTAGCGGTGGCCAATTAGAACGCACAGCTCTTTTCCCTCGCCTTCTTTCACTCTCCCCACCAGCACGACCACTTCAGGCTGAGAGCCCTCATTACTCGGCTTCTGCAAGAAGCGCGATAGCTGCTGGCAGACCATGATGGCGGGGTCTGCGTCTTGGCATACACCCGAAGGCCGTACAGTCCAGTCCTCAGGGCGATTTCCTACTCTCGGCTTGGAGGTTTTCAATGTGGTGCTCCATCTTGTTGGTGAGTATCTCTCCGTCCTATCTGTGTGGAGGGTGCTGACTGAACTCGGCGCAGGTATCACTCTGGCCTCTGCGATGCTATCGAGGAAGCTAGGATGGATACTTCAATGCCCTACCTGGCCACGCATCCTAATATTCATCAACCTTGCAACCGCGTGAGTCGCCTCCCGTTTTATCTCGCATGTGTTTCTCAAGTTAGCGTCAGATGGAGTTTCTTCTTCACCAGTGCGTATGCCTTAATTACTTATTTCATTCCCTGACCGGGTCCGAAACCTTTTTTCTTTACCTTCGACGTGCAGTTTCGATTCTGGTAGACAGCCTGGGCTTGGAGATGAGCGCGGTCGTATGTTTGTTGGGCATCCTGGCCTGCGTGTTCTTCTATGGAAGTACAAAGCTAACCGTTTATTTATTCCTCGGTGCGTCCAATCCTCCGGCGCACTTTGCGATTTGCCGTACTGACATGAAATATCAGCTGAGAAGGTATACGCTGTCTTCTCCATGGGTCCTAGAAAGCGACGGTTACAATGCGAAGCGTACCTCGTGTGCTTGTTTTTCATTGTCTCCTACGCCGGCATACTGTCTATGTTGTTCAAAGGTACGTGTGTCCGGCTAGAGCTATTGTCGAGCTCTATGCTTATCATATGGTTGTTCCAAACATGGCCCAGAACGCATCTCGTATTTCCGGCAGGACGGCTTGTGCGTTATAGGCGAGACACGCGTCTCTTCGCTCGTCCTTATGTCTTACGATACGTACGTGCTCCTTTTATTATTCTATTGGGCGATCGTTCATGCGAATTTCCCCAAATAGGTTTGTCAACGTTCTTCTCACCCTGCTCTTTGTGTGGCCCCTCTTTATGAATAAGTTGACATGGGGATTAAGAAGAGTAGCGATCCGGAGTCTCTTGTGAGCCATCCGCACTTTCGACTGTCGACTCACTAACGATCGCCTGTTTCACGCTCGGCAACCGTGCTTGCAGGGCTTCTGCTATTGCGCTGGCCGGTTCATTTGTCAACATCTGTATACTTGCCGTGATGGATGGCCGACAGCTAGGGTGGCTCTGTCTCGCCAGCTGCGGCTCCGACGTGAGTGTCTTGTCATCGGGTCCGAGCATAATCACTACGCTGTACATCTGCTCATACTGGACCGTGTCGTCTCCCAGGTTATTCTCAACGCAGCTACCATGTACTGGGTCACGACCGGCAATTGCGACCTCTCGTGCTCCTCCGAACAAGACCTATCCGAGTCCAAGACGGTCACCGACACTCTCACGGCTGCAGGCGTCGTCTGTACCAACGCCTCGGACATCGTTCCGGACTTCTCCACATCGTCCATTGATTCCACGAGCGCCGCACAAGACCGTCTGTCGTACTCGTCTGCGGCGTCTTCGGACTTGGCGAGCGCGCACTCCGTGCGCGTGGACGTGAGCGAGGATACGCAGGCGGCGGACGTGCAGACGGTCGGCCGGAAGGCGCGCTCGCTCCCGTCGTTGGTGAGGGTCCACAGTCACGCTGCTTTATCGCGGTGGACGGGTGGTGCGACGTCCCCCGTGTCGACCCGGGGGCGGCGCACGGCGCTGGAGGTCCGTCGGCCTCCTCTTCCGGCCGGGGATCGGCGGTGACGCTCGCTAGATGATGGCGACGAAGCAAATGCCAGTGACCCAAGCCTGCACGGACGACTAACAACGTCCGTCGCGGTCTGTCGCTGGCACAGCTGAGTCGCCACGCTCGGAGACTAGGAAGGATGACTGCGTGCGAGGACGTCGGAGAAGCGGTGGCATACCGTGCTCCTTAATGCCGATCAGCAGCTGTTGTACAGTATTTCTATCTATAATGAAGTGTCTATAATGATATGCAGCTGAAGTGCATGTCCTCAGTGACCTAGTCTGAGAATCAATTGAGCCTGGAGCCGGCCTACAGCTCAAGCATGTCCCCCAAGGTGACTTCTGGACGTTCTTCTCCGGCCTCGCCCCCAAGCATCCCACCTCGTGTTTCTTCCTCATGCGTTCGGTGCCTGTGCGAGAAGCAACATCTCATGGCTCATATTTCGATGTCAGTCTCGCATAAAACTTAAGGGCCGATATAATTGATTGGATCCCATTACGAGTTGCCTTCCGCCTACCACCACGATACCCGTTACTGTGAGTTTCCCTGGTACGTGCCATGTGTCAGGGATCTGAGGCGCTTCGTTCGATCAGGCTTGAATTTGTCTGCATCAGGTTTCTCCTATAATCCATCGAGGACCACAAGGTGGCCATTGGAAGCCGAGATTCGGCTACAGGGTGCAACCAACCAAGCAAGTTCTACTTCATGATGCAACTCATGCTTATGCTTACACGAAGCTGTCGCCAGCGACTACCATGTACCTTTTGAACACGGTGACAGCCGAGTTGGAGAACACCTTCAGCTGGAAGGAGGTCAAGTAGGCTATTGTCTCCAACGTTTGGCAGAAAGGACACCAAGAAGGGTCCGGCCGAGTAGTTCTTTCATCAGGTCCTTGATATCAAACGTATCTGCGCAGAGCGTCGGGCTGCGGGCGAAGACGTCGATCCGCGTAAATTTCTCTCCCGCAAGCTCCAGGAATGCTGTCGTATAGCGTACAGCAAAGGCTACAAGTGGGTCTAGGTGGACACCTGCTGCATCGACAATGACAGCAGCGCCGAGCTGTCCGAAGCGATCAACTCGATGTTCATGTGGTACGCGGACGCGCAAGTCTGCTTCGTGTTCCTGCACGACGCCGACGATAGCGAGAACCCAGCGCCCCGAACTCGCAGTTCTGGCGGAGTATTTGGCACACTAGAGGGTGGACGCTGCAGGAGCTCCTTGCGCCCGCCTGTGTCATCTTCCTCTCGAAGAATTGGCGGAGGTTCGGGTTCAAGTACACCCTCGCCCTCGCGCTGGTGGAGATTACTGGGATCCGACACGAGATGCTCACTCAAGCGCAGTCCAACTGGCTGGAGAAGGCGAGCGTTACCGAGAGGATGTCGTGGAGACGACGCGCGTGGAGGATCGCGCCTACTCGCCCATGGGCATCTTCGGCATCAACAGGCCTCCGATCTACGGAGAGGGTTCGCGGGCGTTCATCCGACTGCAGGAAGAGATCCTGCGCCGGATCCCTGACCAGAGCATCTTCGCCTGAGGCCACATTCACCCCACTTCACCATCGCGAGCGAGTCGCTGCAGGGCGCGGACGAGGCTCAGGATGGTCAGACGCACGCGCAGCCGCCAGCGCGGAGATCGCGCTTGACGATATTTGGGTACTCAGGCGCTCATCCTCCCGGGCCTCGCCCATCGTCCAGGACGTCCAGGTTTGAACCTTGGTTTTGTCGTATGTACCACCTTCGTATTCACAGGTGGCTCCATATTCAGATGTGCCTTGCTTTCCCTAGTCACAAGTCGTCCTCAATGGATTCCAGCATCGAATGGGAAGTCGTGGACGCGTCACGCGTATGTCGGATGTCTGTCCAGTCCTGGCATGTCCGGTCTCGATACGAACGGGCACCTGTTAAAAAGGAG
The DNA here is from genome assembly GCA_032821775.1 of Sanguinoderma infundibulare. Lineage (NCBI taxonomy): Eukaryota > Fungi > Basidiomycota > Agaricomycetes > Polyporales > Polyporaceae > Sanguinoderma > Sanguinoderma infundibulare. The sequence continues at coordinate 670,140 of JAVLRN010000012.1, read as the reverse complement.
GAAGGGTCGTCTCCTATCCCTCACAACTTGCCCACATACCACACGCTCACCATGTCCCCTATCCCCCGTTGCACCATCGTCGTCGACGTCGCTGGCGACCTCGACTTCCCCACCTCCCCATCTCTCCCCTCCATCTTCCCCTCCTCTTTCTCTCACATCCCCCTCTCCGACCTCGACCCTGAAGACCTCCTCGCTCCTCCAGGCGGCCCGCTCCACCGATTCTTCGCCTACGAGGTCAGCCCGCCTTACTTCCGACCTGCCTGGATCGTGGCCCCCGGCGAAGATCCCGACGCGGACCGGATCACCCTCGTCCCGAACGACTCCGAGTTCGAGGTCGCCTTCGACCCCGGCTTCGACGACTTCGACCGACCTCGCAAGAAGACGGGGAAGAAGGGCAAGCGGCGCTTGCACCTCCGGAGCCGAGTCTCCTTCTTCGGGACCGTCGTGGTCGTCGTCGCCCTCCAGGGGCTGATGTCGATCGGCAAGCTTATCTGCTAAGGCTCTCGTGTTCAACTTCGCGGACTATCGCTCTGGGCCTCTTGTTTGCTCGCTTCAGACTAGGCTTTGGCTCGGACCTGGACATTGCTTTCGGACGCTGCTGTGCTTCTCGGACAGGCTGAAGGACTCCTAGTTTCCATTTGTTGTCTTGGATAGCCTGTATATGTTTCGTGGGGTACGGAGGGGGTGGCTCCCTCTTCGTGCCTCCGTGTTCCAAGTGTGCAGCGGGGAGCGGAGAGCAGGTGTGAGGAGGGGCCGGTGCGGCGGGGCATCTTGGCGAGGTGCCCCATTGCACCACATATCTCTCAGATAAGTCTCATCGCTCACCATCCAGGAGATAAACGCTAACCATAGCACTCTGCAGAATTTCCGAAGAACCTCGGGGGAAGGCAGCAGCCCAGGCTGTCGATATGATCTTCCCCCGAGGTACCCGAAGACGGGAACGGCAGCTGCTATGCTTTCGGTCAAGACAACGGGATCGCCACGGGATGAGGTCACGTACCGCTCTTCGTCCTGCACCGTGAAGGTAGCCATCTTGGCGTGCGCGGATAAAGACAAGAAGCCCATCGTCCTCCTCTGCCCTACGTCCGACGCCGCATCCGCTCAGTACTCCGTTGGCGAATTCGTTGGGGGCACGAGCGCGCAGCACTACTTTCACGGTGCGCTTCATCCAGACCTCGCTTTCAAACGCAAGAGCAAAGAGGAGATGAAGACAGAGTGGATGATGACGAAGCTCTACATTCGCCATGACTACTCTTCGATCGCCCTCGGCCAAGCGCGCTTCCCTCCGGTCCAACGGGAGGACATTCCGGAGTTCACATTCCACATTCCCCAATGGCGATTACATCGCCTACTCAAATGCCATCCGCTCAGCATACATACGCCGCAGACCGATGGGGTGATGTTTCACCTCAAGTACGACACGAGCCAATGCAGGGTCGAGCACGGACTTCGTCCTTGCATCTCCTTCATACGACTCTCAGGGAGATCCTGACCATCCGGTTTGGGTTGGGATGCAGCTGTCCTCACGTCACTGGGGAGGCGTACAGGCCAATACTCCGCGATAGTAGCGTTGAGAACTTCTGGGTGGATGTGCACATTGCACAGATCCCCAGTCCTGGACACGCTCAATCGCCCGCTGTGGAACTGGACCCCATCGATATCCCCCTTAGTTTCACATCAGAAGGCGGAGATCCGGTACAGGAGTGCCGGAGGCAGAGATGTTCCCTGGATTCTATCGTTTTGAGACAAAGAACTGAAGATCGATGTGCGCGTGGAGTACGGAGATGGTTTCGACGCGCCCAGTGCGCCTCTCCGCACGACGTACATCGTTGCCCTGGAGCTCTCCGGCAGTGCGTACGAAAATGCGGAGAGGGTCGAAGGAGACGTGGTCCCTGATGCTGAGGCACTTACGCACTTGGCTGATTTTCAGATTGCCGGTGCCGCTAGCACGCTGCATGCAGAGGCGGCGATTGAGACGGAGAGGTTGAGGAGAGCCGTTGAGTGGCTCACGGCGGGTTTGCAGAGGCTCAGGCTGCCGTTGAAAATGTCCATGTCGGCGAGCCTTTAACGCACTAGGCTTCGGTCTGTACCGAGTCAGCGAGAACGCTTCATTCGTGAGAGCATGGTGTTGTACGAGTCCATAACCACATCACTGGTGCGGGGTTATTCTCCAACCTTTATGCCTACTCATCAGCGACAATAATCACGCACTTGCCAAAGTTCTTCCCGCTCAAAACGTCGACGAGGCCCTGACCCGTCTTTTCCAACCCCCGCAAGACATACTCCTTGTATTTCACCTCCCCACGAGCGATGCGCCCCGGGAATGTGGCGGAGAACTCTTCCGCGTACTTGGGCCTGAGGGTCGTCCACAGGAACCCATGGATGTGCAATTGGTTGTAGATGATCTGGGCCAGGTTCTTCACCGGATAATGCTGCTCCTTTGTGTTATATCCAGTGATCATGCCGCATTCCTACAAAAGCAGTTGATATTAGTCAAGAAGCTGAGTCCTTGTAACACGCCCGGTCACTTACGATGAACCTTGCCTCAAGCGCTGCGTGGTCCATGGCGATTTCGAGGGTTTCGCCGCCAACGTTGTCCCAGTAACTAAAGTCGGAGAATGGATATTCAGCCACGAACAGCGAAGGCGAGGTGCAAATGAATTTCTGCTTACATGTTAATAGGACCTTCGCTCTTGAGAACGTCGGCGGTTTTGGTGGTCCGGTAGTTGAAAGTCACATCGGCCCCAATGGACTTCATGAATTCAACCTTCTCATCTGACCCGGCTGACGCGATGACTTTCAGTCCGTCAGCCTTCGCAAGCTGGACGACAGTGCTGCAATCAAACGTATGTCAATGTCAAAACATGGCTAGACTGAGACGATTACGCACGCTCCAACGGGACCTATCATATGACCAGATACATCAGTATCATTAAGGTGAGGACTCCGTAGCCGACACAAGACATACCGGCCCCCGCAGTCACAAATGCAACCTCGCCGTTCTTAGGATGTGCGTATTCCTTCCAGGCGAAGAACGCACTTTCACCTAGGAGCGTCGTAAGAGCGAGGAATAGCGTTGAAGTGATTGGAACACAGACCAGGCATTCCGGCGACACCGACATAAGCCGACCACGGGATGTTTTCTTTGTTCTCAAGCACCCTCCAAAAGCCTTCTGGATGGAGATCTGATACTACCAGATATTGGTGGAAAGCTTTGGGAGATTTAGGTATGCGTGGAGACTCATAGACGTGAATTCAAAAACATACGGTGAAATCCGTAGACGTGATCGCCAGCCTTGACGGCTGAGTTCTCGGAACGCAGAACTACACTAACACCGAAGTTCATAAGTCTGAAAAAAATATGTCAGACGGGCACTGTCCCAATAGCGATATACTTACGGTTCTCCTGGCTTAAAGGGTCCCTGTATGCAGAAATAGTTAACATGTTTCGATACACACGAGAGAATGGAAAGACCGACGAAGCCATCGGGGTCGCCATCGTCATCGGGAACGTGCATTCTGTTCCGCATGTACGGATCTATGGACAGCACCAGAACCTTGACGAGAAACCCGCCACTCAGAGGAGTGTTGTCCAGGTCGATCGTCTGGGATTCGTCGTAGATCATGGTTTCGCCGGGAATCGGGTAACCTGTCGCACCGGAGTGTAGTACAATGCGCAGGAAAATGCATGCAAGGGAAGTGCCAGACCTGTTGGATACTGATTGAATAGGTAGCGTCCATTCTTTACTGGAGCCATTAAGGTCAAGTCGCGAGGCGGTGTCGAGGTGCAACTGGAAGAGGTGAGGGATTGGTTATGGAGCGCATCGGAGCACTCGACTCGAGAGTTCATATACAGCGGGTCTCCGTTCTACACCTGGAGGTTCGGACGAGTTTTGCACCGTCTGCGCGCGAGGATGGCCAGACTTGTTGACACAGGCTAATTACATCGAGGAAAGACACACGATCCGTAGTGGCCGACATCTCGACCGAGGTACAAATGATCAGCGGAGACATTCCCTGCGGAAGATGGCTTAAGAGCGTACTTTCCAGCCTTCACAGGGCGAACTCTTGGGACGATGACAAATATAACGGAAATGGGTGCAATAGCCGACGAACTCGGAGAATGGATGTAGTAGAGTCGACTGCGCGACGACACCTCGTGTAGCAATTCGCGATACGAATGAAATTCGGAAACAGGCGAGGCTCCCCAAATAACTGCGAAAGATTTTAGTACCTTTATCCGCTCCACCGGCCGATGGCCATCACATACACTGTGACATACCTCCTTAACCAGAAGCGCGATCCTGGCACGGCAATAAGGTTGGAGAATGTCGCAGTTACAGTACTTGATGCCGAAGGCGTGCTTTCATAGTAGACGACCTGATGATTATCGTACACGTGCAATCCAATGCCATACCGAATTGTCCGACTATCCATTCCTACTCCTCGGCGACAACGATGACGCATTTACCGAAGTTCTTCCCGGTCTGGACGTCAAGGATGGCCTCACCGGCATGCTCGAGGCCACGGACGATGTACTCCTTGACTTTGAGCTCGCCCCGCGCGATCTGGCCTGGGACGGTCGCGTAGAACTCGGCCACGTACTTCGGTGCCAAGTTCGACACCAGGACGCCATGGATATGGAGCGCCTTCCCAATAACCGTGAATAAATTCTTCACGGGGTGGAAGGGAGTAGATGTGTTGTAGCCCGAGATCCATCCGCATTGCTGCAAGGGAGTGGATAGGGTAAGCGGGTTGGAAACCGAGAAAAGGGGTTGCTAACGTACAAGAAGGCGAGCTCCGGTGGCTGCATGCTTGATAGCTAACTCAAGGCTCTCGCCGCCGACGTTATCCCAGTATCTGAACAAATCTGGTCATTAGGCAGTGAAAACGTATGCACAAGCTGACTTCGCACGCACATGTTAATGGGGCCCTCCTTCTCCAGTACCTCATCAGTCTTCGTCGTCTTGTAGTTGAAGGCAACGTCAGCGCCGATCGACTTCATAAACTCGACTTTGTCATCGGAGCCGGCAGACGCGATGATTTTAAGCCCAGCAGCCTTAGCCAATTGGATGACAGTGCTATGTTAGCAGACGAAATCAATAAGGTAGTCGAGGCAACAAGAGAAGCAGGCTAATAACTCACGCTCCGACGGGTCCTGCAGTGTAGCATCGAAGGTGAGAATGAGCACGGCCGGAATATGACATACGAGATGAGAACTTCACCTGCGCCGGTGGTGACGAACGCGACATCGCCTTTCTGCGGCGCAGCGTACTCCTTCCAGCCATAGTATGCGGTCTGACCTGTAATGGGATCAGGAGGCATAACAGCTTGAGTTCGACTCGGTACATACCGGGCATGCCAGCCACCCCAATGTAAGTCGACCAGGGGATATTACCTTTGTTCTCGAGGACCCGCCAAACAGGGTTCTGCGGTATCGCAGGCAGAATAATGTACTGCTGGAAGGCTGAACAAAAGTCGGTAAACGGTGCTCTCTCGATTTATGCAGGACGCATGGGACGTACGATAAACACCGTACAGGTGATCGCCCGTCTTGACCGCCGCATTTTCGGTACGAAGAACAACCCCGACACCGAAGGCCTCGACGCTGTTGCGGAGGCTCAGCGCCCTCAGGATACCTTCGCGCTGCAGCAACTCACGGTTTTCCGATCTCAAAGGCGGACTATTGCGGCACTTTTAGTCAGGCGCGATGGATCGCAGTGATGAAGAGAACGTACAATGGGGAGCGGGTTCTTAGGATCCGGTGCCCTCATCTTGCCCCGAATGTACGGGTCAACGGACAACACCAGGATCTTAACGAGGAAGCCACCATTCAGAGGGACATTCTCTAAATCAACAGTTTCGGAGCTATCGTAGATAGTCGTCTTTCCAGGCACCGGGTAGCCTGAGAAAGACATAGCCGAATGTCAACGTTCTACTCCGCGTCGAATTGTGGGAAAACATACCGGTAGGGACCTCGTTGAAAAGGCAGCGTCCGTTGGTGACTGGAGCCATCGACTGTAGTCAAGGGGCGTGACAGATGAATGTGTCTCCTTGCGCTCCCATCTTCAGTACCTCCGCTGCCCTTTAACTGTCCGTCCAACGCAAATTCCCCTGCAATGTCGCCATCTCTGTGAATCGCCGTCACCGCCTTATCAGGTAGCAAGAATAAACAAGGAAGCTGCTTACTGAGCTGGCGCGGGTCGAAGCTTCGACCCTGCAGAAATAAGGACAGGGTAACAGTCTCGTGGGTCAAAAAGGGAACAGGATGACTAAATACCCCAATCCATTCACCGATTCCGGAGATCAGATGATCGTGGTGTGCCCATGCTCGAGCTGTGGCTACAAAGCTATCGCATGTATTCGGCAGCATGTACGACGTCAAGAGTTGCGCGATCTCTGCAAATCAAGTATCAGAAGTTGCGTGATTCCGACACGCCAGAAACGGGCGCAGCTCACCGATAAAGCTTCGACATTTCATCACTGGCTGACAAACCGGAGCTAGTGCTCGGACACGACATTCAAGGTTCACACTCGCTCAGGACATACCACCTGTCAACGTACAACGTATTGTTACACAAATGCGACGATAGCGACAACTGAACAAGAAATGCAAGAATTAGTCCATGTATCCGCAGAGCCAAGCTCACTCAGCCTTCTTCTTCCCGTCCGCTACAGAGTCCTCCAGCCCGTACACAATCTTGTCGACCTCGTTCTTCTTGCCAAGCACCTTGAGGTAGAGACCCCAGACCGGGGTGAGGAACGGGACGAACATCGACACGCGCTGCTGGTAGGCTTTGTATCCAGGGTACTTGGACGCCGAGATACCCTCGGCGAACTTCGTCGAGGAGAAGAAAAGAGAGCAGATGACGAGTGCCGGGAGGATGGGCCACAGGGGTTCGAAGGGCGTCTTCAAGCCGAGAGGTAGAGGGGGCTCATAGCCGGGGTATTCAGGTGCGAGCAAAGGGAAAAGGTTGATAAGGACCTACCCGCCGCGTGTCCCGATCAGTCGACTACGAAAGGGTGGTAGAAACGGCGACGGGATCTTACCCAGAAAGTCTGCTCGCAGAAAAAGTTAGGGTGGCGCGACCAAGTCCACAATCCACGAGCGATGAAGCCGCGCTTCTCGTCGGCTTTCGTCCACTTGATGCGGGCGCCGGGCCATTCGAATTTGTCAGGCAATGACGCCCCAGAGAGTTTGAAAGTTTGGAAGGACCACTGCTGGTTGTCTGCCACGAACTCCATGCCGACGTCAAGGAGTGCCAGGACAGCGAGGACATAGTCGGAGGTGTGGAGTCTGGCAGGCTGTTGCATGGCTGCTATTTGCACCGGAAGGGCGATGACGAAGAGGATGACGTTCTGCATGAATGCAATGAAGAGGAGGTGGAACACCTGGAACAGCCATGGAGGCATCTTGGAGCGCAGGATTTGCCAGCGGTAGTCTTCGTCGTTCCTATAAACTCACAACGCATTAGTACTTAGTTGAAGGTAAGAAGAGCAGCGCGTTGCAGGTCCTCGTCCTGCCCGAAGGTGGGAAACACTCACAAGTTGAACAACCCGCGCCTCCAAGTGTTGTACGTGAGACTGCGTGTCATCAGGGAGGGACCATAATTACGCCACAATAACCTATGACATACCGACACATCCATATGAACTGGTTGATGAGGTTAAAGATGAATCTATGGAGCGCGAGGACTTAAGACTTACTATGAGCGTGAACATCAGCAAGGCACGCGAGCTGTAGTTATGGACAACATCGGGGTGTGCTGTCTCCGGAACAAACGGAAACAATGGAATGGAAGATTTGGTCGGCCAGAGGGGTAACAGAGCGTAGTAGGCAGCGTAGATGGTGGGGAGGAAGGTCCAAACTCTGTCGACCTGGGAAACGTTGCCTGTCGCGACACCGAGGACGAATGCGATGATGCTGTTATAGAAGTAGAACTTGACTGGCCACTGAAACGAGGGCGGTATGCCCTTGTAGAATCTGGTGAGGGTGTATGGTATGGATGACATTTGCCTGGTGAGTGCAGGTTCAAGAGATCAACGTCTTGCGGTCGTGGAGGTGAGAAGTGCCAGCTGGTGAATGTACCCACGAAGTTTCACACGAGGCTTTTATGTCGTTATGCCGTCTGGGAATCTCAACTGTGGGCGGGACGAGCGGGTGCAAGGTGGTGTCGCGGTGAATGACGTCGGCGCCGTGAACGCGAGCTTGACGACGTTGCCGATGATGACCGCGTCTTCCGCAGCGTACCCCACAGCACGTGAGAAAGTATTTGGTGTTATTTGTCTCCTTGGGCGTCAGTTGCGAACAGCCTCCGACGACCCTGCCAGTTGCTCATCACCTTCGACAGCGTCCACGACTCATTCGCACTCACCATGTCGACTTCTATCATCGTCTCGACTTTTGCTCCCTTCCCTACCCTCGCTCTTTCTGTGCCGTCAGAAACTTCCTTCGCAGATCTCTATGAACTCCTGGCCGACCGCTATCCCTCTCTTCCACTTCATTCAGATGCCGCCGACCTTGTCCTCACTCCAACCTCTGGTCCTATCCCTAAAATACATACCTCGCTTTCCACTCTTTTGACAGGCGAGGATGAGCAAGCACACCCACTCATCAGCTTGCGCTTGGTCCCAAGGCTCCGCGGTGGCAAGGGTGGTTTTGGGTCACAGCTGCGTGCGGCGGGCGGCCGTATGAGCAGCCAGAAGACGAGCAACAATGATTCCTGTAGGGACTTGAGCGGAAGGAGGTTGAGCACAATCAAGGAGGCCAAGAAGTATGTTACCTTCACAGCTGCGTTCTGGAGATCTCGGTGACTGATGTCTTTCAGGCTGGCGGATTACATCGAAAGCGAACCTCTTCGCAAGAAGGCTCAACAGGAGGCGCAGAGAGCTAAGCTCGAGGCTCTTGAGAAGAAGCTCGGTATCTCTGCCGATGGCTCGTCCTCTGATCCTGTCGCAGGGAGGAAGCATCGTTTGGAGGACAACGAGTACATCGAACAAAGTAGGGAGATGGTGGACAACGTTAAGAGTGCGGTGTCTGCAGGTGTGTCTGCTTAACATCCAAGTCACCCACGTAAAGCTGAGATCGTTATTAGCTATGCTCAAGAAGAAAAAGAAGGCGAAGACAACCCACAGTCCCCCTGCCGAGGCTGGCCCTTCGAAGGCTGTTGCCGCCACCGAAAAGGTCGTCGAGTCAGCTTCCTCGGTATCGGAGAAGCCTTCTGCCACGGTCCCTATTGCCGTCGCTGGCGCCCCCGCCGTCGGTGTTGCGAGTGCTTGATTTACCAGGTGTCGTGTCGTGGCCCTTCATGGATGTATGTACCCTTATGGTTGTACTGTAATTTTATGGCGTCATACTGTGAAGCGGGAAGCCAACTTGCTGTTGATTCTGAAAGCAACTGTGTATTCGCTCGGGTACGTCTGCACAGAATCAGGATAGTTCTGGAGGATATCTCGCTCCTCATCGAAATTGACGCGGGATTGTAGAACAAACTTTCCGGGGTTTCTCTCGACGTTGGTCACTGTACCATGATCTGAAGGTTGTCTCAATACGTTCAAGAAGAATGACCTGTCGTATTGGTCGTATGCTTCAGAAAGTCTTCTGATTGTATGGTCAACACCTGACTACGCTGGTGACGTTGTCGGCCCGCTCACCGCGTTTATAGGAATTCTGCCTCCACGACCCACGCCGAGCTTGTTCGCCTCCGCCCCCCGCAAGAACCGGCATGCATGCTTCACGACTACCCAAGGTGTTGACGCTGTTGCAGGTATGCGTGGCCGTGGCGCATATAATCACGGACACAAGCACGCCCGGCTTGTCATTCAAGGTCGTCTCTGGCGGATATGACAACTACTTCCTTAGAGACAGCTTGACGAGCGCGCAATTGTTATTAGCTACCGCTAACAACACGAGCGCAGCGAAGAGGCTTGTTGTCGCTCTCCCGGCGGGAAATACTGGTGCTCTGACGTACTTTGTGCCTTTGGACTCCGATACGACCACGACAAACGACAACTCAGCCAACACACTCGGAGTCAACTTGGTCGATGGCTCGTTCAAGAGCGTGACAACGGAGTTCTCCAACGCCGGCATCCAGGCGGACTTGGCGTTCGATGCGAATGCGACGCTCGGGGTGACCATCGTTGGGTCCGTGCGTGCTATGCGAGGTACACCATCCACCTTCCTTGCTTGCTCTTGGCTGACGAGACATACACCCGTCCAGACTATGTGGAGGGCGGTGGCATAATGCACGACATCTTCAATTATACCCTCGGCGAGCACAACGACACCTCCGTTCGCCTTCACCGCCGGTGGATAAACACGACATCTGCTGCCTCCTCGGACTACAACGGGGCGGACCTGTACCTGACGGTGCCAGCGGAGAGCTCGGTTCGGCTGGTCGTAACATCGGGGAACAACGGGACCTTGTCTCCGCCAACAGTCAACATCATTGTTCCTTTTCAAGTTGCGGGAGACGGGCAGAACACGACGACCACCTTGAGGGTGATGGTGGTGACGAACGCGACGAGCCTGCAGGGGCTGGATACTCAGGCACTGTTCTTGCCTCAGAACGAGACGAATGTGCCGCAGGCACTTGAGACGGCGTTGCAGGGGCTGGCGGATGGGACGAGCGTCGCTGCTCGGCAGGTCTCGTTCTTGACTTACGCGGACAAGTTTACGGCTGGGGGATGGCGCTTCCTCACGGTGAGTTCATTAGCCGCTCGATTCGTTCAAAAGAATGTCTGCTGATGTTTATGGTGGTCGTGACCAGTATTTTGGACGGGATTCGTTGATTGCCCTTCGATTGCTGATGCCTACGCTGACGTCCGAGGCCATTGAATCGGCCTTGGGTGCGGTCATCGAACGAACGAACGCCACCGGTGCGCTGTGTCACGAGGAGACTATTGGTGAACTTCTTTGAGCGTTTCTGTATCGCTCGTTCTCATACTGACGGAAGCCTAGGTGACTATGCGTCGTTTGTACGTCGGGTTTTCAACTGTATCGCGAGAGACTGACAGATGTGCCACAGGTAAACATGGGCAACGGACACCCTGAACTCGGCGATTCGCCATACTATGACTATAAGGTAAGGCAAACCTCGATTGTGCAACCATACATCATATTGAATATGAATTATTTCCGTAGATGATCGACACCGGTATGCTTCTCCTTGGGGCCTGGTACCATCGCTTACTCGAGTGGCAGATCTCTTGCTCCTTCCTGCGATCAGCCATTACTTCCTCGAGCTCCCACAGGGCCAGAACCGGTCTGCCCAGTTCTTCAACAAGAGCGCGACCCTGCAAAACGGCACGTACGCCGAGATCTTGAACAGGACTGTTCAGTACAACCTTGAACGCGCAACACCGTTCTCCCAATTCCCGAATGTATCCAACCTGATTGGTCTCCGCCCAGGACAGACGGTCGGGAACTGGCGCGACAGCAACGAAGGTCTCGGTTACGGCTTCTACCCGTTCGACGTCAACACCGCGCTCGTCCCTGCCTCTCTTCGTGCGACGCAGCGGCTCATCGAGGCTGGCGTTCTGGATTTTACTGCTCTAAACCCGGCTCGGGTTGCGGACGTTGCGAGAGTGTGGGAGGCGCGAGCTCCCGCGTTGTTCGATGTCACGCTGGACGGCGCGGAGGCGGAGGCGAGGTTGGAGAACTTCGTTGCGGCCGCGAACCTCAGCGCGGCTATTCTGTCCAACTCGACCACGCCGAATGCGAATATGACAGGCGCGACGGACGTGTTGTTCTATGCGCTCTCGCTGAAGGAGGACGGGACCCCGGTGGAGGTGCTAAACTCGGATATGAGCTTCAATTTGGTGTACGGCGTGAACGTGTCGCGGGAGTTCTTGCAGCACGTTGTCGACGCCGTTCGACCGTACCCACGAGGTCAGTCTTTTCAGATCACGCAGCTTATCTGGAGCACTTACGGTTCGGGCACATGTGCAGGGCTGTTGACGAATGTCGGGATGGTCGTGGCCAATCCTGCTTACGACTCGAACACGAGCATGATTAACGTTCTGAACCGCGCCGCGTATCATGGAACTGTCGTCTGGTAAGGTTTCTTTGTCTCTCCTTCAAACTGTGAGACGGCGAGCTTGACAAGGCTCTCTGGCTCGCAGGTCGTTCCAGCAAGGTCTCATGGCTAGCGGTCTCGCGCGACAACTTGGATTCTGCTCTGAGGATAACTCGACGATGGTCGACCCAAATCCTGCCCCTTCTCCTGCTCCCGAGTGGTGCTCCGACGCCGCCTTCGTGCAGTCACTGCGTGATGCACAGACGCGCCTCTGGACCGCTATTCAGGGCGCAAAAGAGGGTGCGCCTATCTCAATGATTTGTGATGATCATTTCTTGTGCTGACGATGGAACAGAGATATATTCGGAGGTTTGGTCGTACTCGTTCGACAAAACGGCGAACACTTTCTCCGTCGCAGACCTCGCGAGCCTGTCGCCATCGGGAACGGAGTCTGATGCTATCCAACTTTGGTCGTACGGGTTCCTTGCGCTGCTTGATCCAAGTGGGAGCGCGCAGGTCGGCAATGGGACAAGCATATAGGACTGCCAGTGTCCTGCATCATGAGTATTGGCTTATTTTCTCTCCGGCTTTCCCAAAATTAGTCGGCATCTGTCCTTTCTATGTACAAGTAGTAGGTGTGCATTACGGCGAAGTGAGCCAATGGCACCTTGTTGCCTGTGGGCGTCTCGCTTACTCGTTATGGCATAATGGAACATCGGCAGACGTCGCCCGCCACCAAGCGTTTACTGATATTGTGCTCTTGCCACCATGTCTTCTGTCCCACTCAATCTGGACGAAGAGGCGCGGCTGTACACGACGAATGCTGAACGCGAAAAGTATGGCCTGCTTGCCACCTTGTTTGGCATCATTGTCGCGCTCGAGTACCTCGAGCGCGCATACGTCCGGGATTCAGTCACCGCCGCCGAGTGAGTACTACGTTTCTTACGCGAATCGTCATGGGCGGGAAGGACGAGGGGGATGGGGCTTTGTTTATGTGGAACGGGACAAGGACGCTGAGCGGTTCTGCCGAAGAGGTATTCTCCAGCATGCACGAGATTGCTGTCGCAGTACAAGACAATGCTGAAGCTCGTGGGGGACGATGTCCCGTCGATTGAACAGTTTATGTCGAGGTATCGGGTGAGTGTTCTTATTTCAGTCTTGCAGGGCCCTTCTATCGGAGGGTCCGTGCTCTCGCCGTGCTGATGCGTCGCCTATAGATGGACCATCCTGCCGCACTGCACCGGATACAGGTCGGAGTCCCTGCTACAGTCGAGCACTCGAGCGAAGCTGGGCCAGAGACGGCCAAGTGGGTTGCGGAGACAACTCAGGTAAGTCCAAGTCCCATTCTGCTTAGTACGTGCACGGTTGCCAAATCCCTGACCCTGTCCCATCGCTCCCTCGCGCGTTTGCTGACGCCATACCTCCCCTTTGCACATCGGTTCTTCACAGTGGTTCATTACATTTGCCGATGCGCTCAAGCTGGGAATGCGCGCCAAGGACCAGCTACATCCGCACTTGCAGGAGCTTGTGACGAACTATGCGCGCTTCAAGGGGAGCAAGGATTGGGAAGGTCGGAGCAAGATGGTCGGATGGTGAGTCCGCGCCTTTGAATTGCTGCGCCGGAGTGTATGACATATACTGGGCGATGCCCTGCACAGGCTTATCACCTTGAATGGAATGAAGGCGTCGGAGCAACTCACCGAGGAACAGGTTCGGCAGGTACGTGTGGGATAGCTATTCTGTGCTGTTGCGGTTATGTACTCATGACCGTCGGCGCCCGACAGCTATCGTTTGACATTGAGCATGCATATGGGGAGTTTTTGAGGAGTTTGAGCAGCAAGGAGGATCATTCGTAATGGCGATTTGGTGAGATTGCCCTGCCTTGCCGATGGCCCGATCCATGTACTATACATATGTCAGACTAACAATCACTTCATCACTATGCACTTGTGGACTCTGCACAACGCACTAGCCACAGCGGGCGATGTTCTGCCTCAGCGTTGGAGTGAATAGACCTTGTGGCGCTGACAGGACGCATCGCTTAATTCATATTCAACCACCTACCACAAAGGTCAAACGTCTAACCATCATCGAGTCTTGACTCGCCGGTTGTCATGTTGGCTGTGATCTATTGTGCGACAATGAAGCATTTATTCTGAGTGGCAGCGGGACTGTGCGATCCCTTGTCTTGACAAGCACTCCCGGGCGGCTTTTATATGCCGCAGCTTCAATTGGACCATCCAGCCTTCTCCTGCCTCATCTCCCCCACCTCCCTCGACGGGAAGCCGTCTCAACTCAAGTCTCAAGTACTAGTATCTCTCAGTGTCTACAGTCCTAAATCCTCAAGATCGATGGTCGCTTCACACAACCCATTTCGCACTCCCACGGTGACGCCGACTCCTACCGGGCGCAGCGGCAACTCTTCTCCCCCACTCCCTCCGGTCCCCTCAGACAACCATGTCTCGACCACACCATCCTATGCACCACCTCCGGGACCACCTCCAGAGAGGGCCCAAACGCCATCTAGTGCTCCGGAAGGGACAGGGGAGTCGGTGGCGGACATCCTAGCGCAAGAACTGCCTCCCGCTTATACCGCTGCGCCCAACGTCCGTGAAGGCGAGTCTACCCTCGAAATCGGCCCCAGAAGACCTTTCCAGCAGGCCGCGCCAATTCCTACTCGACAGGAGCCGCAGTTCCCCCCTCAACAGTGGGGATTGGCTGCCTCGCAATTCACCGGCAGCAGTTGGTCCTCCTTCCCCGGTGGCTTGCATCGCGCGCAGACAGGAACGCAGCGCACAGGACTCCTCCCTCCCCCTCAGCATCCAGCTCAGCGCTCGCAGTCCACTAGAGTGCGCCGGCCGTCGCAGCTCGACACCGCGCCCGGCGCGGTCTCGGACTTCGCGCGGGACTTCTACGCGGCAGGGGCGGACGACAGCGGGCTATACGGAGGGTCAAGTTCGCAGTATCAGAGTAGCAGCTCCGGTACGTCGCCCGTGTCCCCTATGTCACACTCTCCAGCAAGCTCCGGGTACGCCTCTGGCCCGGATCAGCCATACGCTGGAAAGCACAACGCGCCTTCGACGACGGATACCGGTGTGCCCGATGACGGTCGTCCGACGGATCGCCCCCTGCCCGGACATCCCCTGCTGAGGCACGGGAAGGTGCTGGTGTATCCCAACGGGTACGAGTGCCAAAAATGTGAGTCCTTTGTCTCGCGTGAAACGGTGTCTAGACGACGAAGACTGACCTGACGTGTTCCAGGCCAGAACACGGGCTACAAGAACTATGACCCCTCCCACCCCTGCTCGCGCTGCTGGGAGAAGTACGCGAAGCCGTACGCGGGCGCGATCACCTACGCGCCCTGGTCGTCCAACGGGCAGTCCTCGTCATCGACATCGTCCTCCACCTTCCAGCGCCCTTTGCCCACCTTCCGGCCGCCACAGTCCTCGCTGCACGCCCACAGCACGTCCTGGGCAGGCCCGATCTCTACCGGCTCTGACCCGAGCTTCGGAAGCAGCCATCCCGGCGCGTCAGCGTCACCCACGCGCGTCCTGCCCATCGCCGGCGGCATCCTGCCCATGTCCTCGTACCTCGACCGGCTGGGCACGGGTGTCCGGACGACCCGGACTGGCGGTGGCTTCCCTCCCTCTTCATGGGGCCCGCCCGGGCAGCTGACCGGAGTGCCCGCGTCGTCGGGGCCCGTCGCCGTCTACCCGCCTGGGGATTCGCGGATCGGGGGCCGGCTCTGCTGGCGGTGCGGGGGCAGCGGGAAGACGTCGTTCTTGATATTCGACGAGTCGACGTGTAGCATATGCGATGGTGTGGGACGGACGTTCGTGTGACACACGACCCCAAGCAAGCTGCGTTGTCATCATATCTCTATAATTGTTTGACTGCGGGTTCTGGATACTGTACTGCTTTCTGCATGGACTCCTCATCATTTCTCGGTTGTTTGTTTTCTAATAATGGAACTACAGTGTATCGAATATTAATTGATGTGCGCCGTGTGCGCTTAGACGGATAACTGGGGGATTTTGCGGTGTGATAGCTTCTCTCGCTATTCGTGAATAGTATTGTCTTCAGGAGGTTCATGACGGAAGCACTTCAGTCAAAAGTAAATTCGCCAAATATAATCGAGCATAGATACACACGCGCAGGGCTCTAACAATCCCTGCTAAATACTCGGGGCTCGAAGCGTCCGCCTGCAGCTGCGCCCCTGCTCAGGCAGCAGCAGGCCACGCTGCAGAGAGCTACTCCTAGGTTGAACCCCCCGCACCCCTCTTTTCCTGGCACAGGATCGGGGAAGACTTGTACCCAGGACAGCTAGACAATACACATCTCGAACCAAACGCTGACCAGATTCTGGGCGGCGTTATGCAGCCTCTCGAGATGCGTCTCAACATCCGGCCACTCCGCTTTGAAAACATCCACTGCCGCCTCAAGGTCTTCAGAATCTTGCTTTCAGCATTCAATGGAAGCTTCGACGGCTAGATTTCGTAACTGCAATGAGCGCATCGAGGCGAAGAGGAGGAGAGATGGTATACACCGGCGATGTCATCGCCGTAGACCACCACCTGTGGGGAAGGAAATTAATGAGCTCGAAAACAGAACATTAGTTGACTTCCGAGCCATCACTACTGTGCCATGGGCGACAGTCAAAGCGGAGTGATCATTAATCCTATGCACGTTGCACGAGAAATGCCCTGGATACATACGCCTGGAGTTTGTACTGCTGATAGGCTTGAAGGTCTTCGGTCTCCCTCATCTTCCAATCATGGCAGAGACGGCCAATGATGATGATATGTTTCTTCCACGCCTCAAATTCTTCAGCCAATGGTTCAAATGAAGCGTAATTTGACTCCGCTGTTACTTTAGCCTGGTGATGGCACCATTTCAGCATCGTGGATAGAAAGTATCGTCAATGCCGTCACAAACCGCCTTCATGGCGGGCTTGGTATCCCAAACCCCTGTATCCTTGTTATCGTGATCCGCGGTTGAGGGGTCGGCGGACACTGCAGGAACTAGGTCCTGGATGACGACGAATGGCCCATAAGGAAATGCGACTCCGGGCTGTATCTTCCTCTCCGCGGAATTCAAGGTTTCTTCCAAACGCTTCCGAAGGCGTTACGACTATCATACATTCCGAGTCCAAGGGAGACAAGATATTGACTTACCGTGGAAAGTTCAGTCCACTGGTCTCCGATGAGACTCGCCATCATCGGCGTCCATATGTGGAAGGTTCTTTGACTTTGCCATGTCACTGGGCATTGCACGCTAGAGATGGCCTTGCGAAATGGGTAGGTGGCGTACAGTGCCATGAATCGTACGAGGGTGACAGTCTTGACAATGCCTGGCGTTGAGTACCAATTGGAGTCCTTGGGGGTTTGGCCAAACCTAAGGCGACAGCGCCATATGCCATATGCGGTAGCAGTCCCTGCACGTGTCACAAGGCCCCCGAACTTTAAGCGCTTCAAGAGCTCTGCTCGTCCTGAGCGCTTATCCTCCACCGTTCATTCGTTCGCACCCTCAACTTTTCGCATTGCACATTTGGGTTAGGACTGGCTCTGGTGTATATGTCATTCATACCCGGGTCAGAGATATCTCTCCTCCAGCTTGTATCGCCACCAAAACAGTGCTTCAAGTACTCATGCGTGGCGTCCCCGGCCTGTGGCCTAATGCCTACATTTCGTCTATCTTTGGCGCGATTTTTCCCGTCATCGTGTATGTTAAAGTTTACGGACGCTTGGCAGCTGATGTCTCGGCCGCCACAGGCGACTACAAGACAGGCAGGTGGGGCCTCAACTGAACCCGCTCAGCGCTGGCATGGCCACAAAAGCCTTCGATTGGCTCCTCGAGCAACAGACGTCAGTTATCATGACAATAGGGTCCGGTAATCTCGCCTTTGAGGAACTATGGCCGTAAAGGTGCCGTCAACCTCCTCCGCATGCACATCTACCTGCCGCAAACCAAGTACTTGCCTAACCTCTCTCAGCGTACCGCGCAGTCTATTGCTAGCGCGCCGGGAGCATACATGGCCGATATGGGACCGTGAGCCTCATGCTCCATTCTTCCTGACGCCAGGAGTTGACCGGTATAAAGCATCTGGAGCCCCGACGTCTTGCAGTGACAACCCTCCCTCCACCAGCTCTCCAATATGGTTGCTGCAAAGAACGCTTTCGTCTCAGGTATAAGCTTGTCCGTACACTCACTTGACAATCCGTCCTTTGCCAAGCCACTAAGCCCACTACCTTCCTCCCCTCTTAGCACCCACATTATTAACGGCAAGCCCATCGCGTCCCCGACCACCACGGCCGTCATCAACCCCTCGACCGGCGAGCCGTTCGCGCACGTTCCAGTCGCGACCCGCGCGCAGCTCGACGAAGCCGTCGACGCGGCCGAGCGAGCGTTCCCCTCCTGGAGCGCAAGGCCCTGGGAGGAGCGCGCAGACGCACTGAGGTCCTTGGCCGCGCTTATAGAGCGACATGCCGACATGTTCACCGAGTTGCTCATGACAGAGGTTGGAAGGGACCGCGCGGGCTCGTGAGTCGTCATTTTATTGGCTCGGGGGTCGCTAAAGGGACGTCTTCTATTATAGGGCCGCTGAAGTAACGGGGACGCTATATCTGCTGCGGACGTGGGCGGAGCACAAACTCGAGGATGAGATTGTCGCGAGCGAGCCCGGAAGGGTATTGAAGATTCGGCACAGGCCGTATGGGGTGGTAAGCCCAAGCCCCATGCCTGTCTCTCTGGGTAGACACATTCTACACACTGATGTTTCTTAACCAGTGCGGTGTGATCATACCGTTCAAGTCAGTTCTGCATTTAACGAAATACAGCAGAAAGAGCTTCTGTTGACGTAATTGGCAGCTTTCCGCTCCTTCTCTCCCTCCTCAAGGTGACCCATGCCCTCCTGGCCGGAAACTGCCTTATTGTCAAGCCCCCGCCGACTGCGCCTTGCGTTCCTCTTAAGCTCATCGAGTTGGCCCAGTCGGTCTTCCCTGCGGGTGTGCTCTCGGTCCTCCATGGCGGCAATGACTTGTATGCATTTACATCCTATTATTTTCTTCTCGTGGATGGCCATCTAAACAGGTGGCGGGCAGAGGACAATGGATCGTCGAGCACCCACGCATCTCGTGCATCTCGTTCACAGGTTCCACGGGCGCCGGGAAAGCGGTCATGCGCGAAGCCGCCGCCGAGGTAAAGGCCCTCACCCTCGAGCTCGGCGGGAACGACCCCGCGATCGTGCTCCCGGACGTCGACGTCAAGAAGGTCGCGCAGTGCGTCTGCCACATCACTCGTCTGGTGGAATGTGTGCTCACGTGAAGACGTGGTAGGCACCTCTTCATCGGCGCGACCAGCAATGCGGGGCAGATATGCACCGCGATGAAGCGGCTGTTTATCCACGAGGACGTGTACGATGCTGTCCGGGAAGAGCTCGTCGCTCTCGCCAAGGCGGCAAAGGTGGGGGATCCATTCGACGCCAAGACCACGATGGGCCCTGTGCAGAACCAGGGGCAGCATGAGAGGTTGAGGTGCGTCGGGAGCCATCTCCGTTGACCTGTGATGAAGCTCTGCCTTTGCCAGGGCCCTTATCGCAGACTGCAAGACAAACGGATACAAGATCGCGTTTGAGGGCGAAGCGCCGAAGTCGAAGGGCTACTTCGTCCCCATCACCGTCATCGACAACCCTCCGGACGTCGCCCGGGTCGTATGCGAGGAGCGTAAGTGTCATCGTCTACTTGTCATCTGCCAGCGGAGCGCACGGCCCTAGCTGACTCTTGAGGTTGCGGCAGAGTTTGGCCCGGTCATCCCGCTGCTGAAGTGGAAGGACGACGAGGACGTGGTGGTGCGCGCGAGTAAGTATCGTTTTCCCCGCGCTCGGCCAAGTGGCATTGAGTAGCCTGCTGACGATCGCCGCGCGTAGCGCGGCGTTCATCCAGACGACAGCGAGTACGGCCTGACCGCGTCGATCTGGGGCTCCGATATGGAGCGCATTCAACGCATCGCGGACAAGCTGCATTGCGGGACGGGTAAGCTTGCAGCACTCTCCGTCCAAATTCGTAGCGGCCAGAGCGCTGATGATCGCTCACACGCGAACGTCTACCGGAAATCATTTCAGTGTGGATCAACGAGTGGCTCACCACCTCAGGCGACCTCGTGAGTTCCATCTACCGTCTTCGTCCGTGCTCGCATTCCGATGACTGTCGCGCTCGCTTCCAGCCGTTCACGGGCGTGAAGGTAAGCTTGCGTATGACTCTGG
This sequence comes from Sanguinoderma infundibulare, assembly GCA_032821775.1. Lineage (NCBI taxonomy): Eukaryota > Fungi > Basidiomycota > Agaricomycetes > Polyporales > Polyporaceae > Sanguinoderma > Sanguinoderma infundibulare. The sequence goes on along the minus strand of JAVLRN010000012.1, from coordinate 649,863 downwards.
GCCATATCCCCCCACCCTCCCAGTACTGCGATGGCTGCTAACACGGCGCTCGTGAACCGTTAGCACTCTGGCGTTGGGGTGGAGAACTCGAAGCACGGCCTGGCCTCGTGGACGTACCTCCAAACGTTCGTGTGCAAGACGTCGCTGGACTGAGCATGGGTCTGGTCCTCCAAGGGCACCCCTGGGTGCAGTGTTGCATGCCAAAGCCCAACAGAGACAAACCGCATGTAATTGCTGATGCATAACAAGTTACTGATACAATGCATTACAATCCAATATGTTCAAAAGTCCCAAGTCCAAGAGTCGGACTAGTCCTGCGTGCGACGATGGCGTGCGGTGAGGGTCAATAACGAGCGGTGGCGCGGCGACGTAGCAGAAAAGACCTGGCGCTGTTTCCTTTTCGGTCGAAAGCCTCCTGGGCATCAAGCATCCCCCAACTCGACAGCGTCTGCGCCTGAGAAAGCGGATTAGAGGGTGTAAGGCCAATTATACGTCCGTAAGGGTAGTCTTTCCAATTCGTCTATGTCGTTGTCCTGCGTGGAATGCCGCCTTATTATAAGAGGGGTATGATTGCGCAGTGGGGCCGTGAGGGCGTGCAGTGAACGTTCAGCGCTATGAACTCTCGGCGTATTTGGACGCCTTGCGGATCCGCTCGCCGTACTTCCAGAAGAGGATTGGCCTGCACATATGCCATCACATCGTCAGTCTTCGTCGAACGCATACATGTAATACGGGTGGGAAAGGCACGCACGCAGGGATACCGACGCCGATCGCGAAGCAGGCGAGGATGGTGTTGCCCTTGCCGTAGCCGAGGGCGGCGTACATCGCAGGAGCGAACAGCGGGAAGGCGAAGCCGGCGAGCGAGCGCAAGAACGCCACCGCTGCCAGAGCTGTTTAACAGAACGGTACCCCGTCAGAACCCGACTGTATGCGCGCTCTTCGACCAAGGACGACATACCGGAAGCGGCGTGGAGCGTAAAGGCGTCGATGACGTACACCTGGATGCCCTGAAAGGTCAGGATCACGCCCGCGCCGACGAGCGCGATGCCGATGTCGGGCGCGATCCAGGGGACGTCTGCCCTCGCCGTCCATCCGGTGATGAAGAGCCCGATGGGGAGCATGATTGTACCCGGGAACACCGATGCTATGCATTATGGTGAATCAGCTTCCCGCTTTTGGGAGTGAAATAAGGGGAATAGAGGGACGCACGCAGACGGTACTCAGGCTTGCCCTCACCGCCGTTCTTCTCCTTAAAATACTTGTATATGGTGTCGAGCAGCCGCGCGTTGATCTGCGACGCGCCGGTGAGGCCGACGCCGAGAGCGAGGTAGTGGAGGCCGGCGATGCCGACCGACTGCCGGTAAGTGCCTTCGAAGATGGAGGGCATCGTGGTGAGGAACACTGGTGGCGAAACGTTAGCAATATCCGGGCGGTGTGTAGATGTTTGCGGCGCGTACGATAAAGGGTGCCGTAGACGAAAGCCATATAGATCCCAAGGAGCTGGATGATGGGCTCCCGCGCGAAGAGCACGAATGGGCGCACGAGAGCCTTTACGACGATTGCTCGCCAGTGCCGGTCTGCACCGTCGAAGACCGTGCGAACCTCGCGAACATTGCCCTTCTCCGTGTCCATATTTTTGCGAATCTTGTTCGCTTTGCGTTCCAAGAGGACGGGCGCGAATGCTATCGGACCGCTCGAAGTCAATACCGCGTTGTGGAGAATAGGGGGGATTGACACACTTTCTTGCAGGAAGAACATCCCGAGCACTTGGATGAATGCGTCGACAATGGACGTCGACCAAAACACCCAACGCCACGTCGACCTCTGCGCAACCCAAGCTCCACAAGTGGGACCGATGACTGGGCCGAGGAGTGGCGCTAACGAATAAACGGCGATAGCCTGTCCTCTCTCTTCAGCTCTCCAGACGTCACCAAGTACGCCACCACCAATCTGGCACAGCATGACGGAATGTGTTAGCATACAGTCAACAGTAACCACTTGCCCAAACAAGGCACTCACAGAGAGTGGTGCACTTCCGCCAAGCCCGGCCAAGAAGCGGAAGGCGATCAACTCGCCTCCGTTCCTGGCCCACGAACAACCGAAATTCCATGCTGGACAGAGGCATATAGTCAAGTAAAGCCTTGACAAATCGTGATTGGAGACGTACCGAGGTACCAGAGGTTGGCTAACTGGAGAACGCGAGATCGACCGTAAAGCTCGCTCAGTGGGCCAAGAAATAATGGGCCAAAGGCTACGACGACGGGGTCGGTTCAGAACCCTTGGCGCTAATATGAGGCATATACTCACCGTATGCGGCGATAAACACAGACGTGAGGAGTGCAGCAACGGCGGAGCTGGTGATGCCAAATTCCTGGGCGATTTGGTCGCTCGCCGGGGCCATCATGGACGAGGACACAGGGCTGATGAACGTAAATGCGGATACAATGGCTGTTGCTGCCCATTTCCGAGCGAATCCCCAGCTATGGATTGGTAAATCCAACATGACGGGAGGTCGCGCCCACAAAGATCAGATTCTGCGACAGACGGATGACACGAATGACGTACTTCTTGGGGTCCTCAGGATCGTCGGGACCCTCCCAGTTGACGATCAAGATATCGTCTTCGCCGCTTCCGCGCACGCCATTCTCCTCGTCGAGGCTCTGTGGTTTGGGAACCGGATTTTGAACGGAACTGTCGGATGGGCTGATCACTCCGAGTTCGTCATGGACCGTGGGAGTTGCAGACGGAGCTACAGACGGAGTTGATGATGTGGAGTGTGTGGTCATGTCTTTCATGGTCGTGAACGGATCGCGGCGTTGAAGATTGCCCGTCGACTGTCGGGGCGAAAGACGACAAGGAGGGGAGTATATGAAGTGGGAGTGGGCCCGACGCGAACGGCATCATCGGTCAGCCATTGTATGTACATAGAAGTCCCCTCCGCCATATTTTCACCCGGCCTGGGACTCGCTTCGTCGTCTCGGAGAGTCGGACTTGTGCTCTTCCGAACGCCGATCGGCTTCCCCACCTCGTAACCCACTTTCCGTTTTCGGATGGCCATTAGTGGTTCGTCGGCATTTCGGACAACGAGCCCGATGGATCCGCCCTCGCACTCCTCGGTCCACGCCCGGTCCGCACCGTCCAGAGTCTACGACATTAATAGTATTTTCTCCAAACGCGCGGCATGAAGGCATGCTTGACAAGACCCGCGATCCATTGACGGCTTGCACAGGAGCGATTGCATGTTAATCTACGAAGTAAGCCCATATGCCCTCCAGAGCGTGGATACACACCAACTTGAAGCGTCCCGGATGCAAATGAGGCGCACCAGCGCAACGCTCGGGCAGTTTCAGCCGAAGTCCGAATCACTCGTACCTAAAATTACCTGTGCAGCGTCCCAGGAGTAAGCTGAAAGCCAGCGCAGTGATGGCAAACGATAACCCACACATGATCGACCGGCCCCGGCCACTCATTGACGCACACTTAAACCGTGACGTTTTCATAGTTGGGCTGTCGACAGTCGAGTTCGTTACCGTGAACTTGATGAATACCGGCTTACCCGTCCGCAATCAATCCGCAATACATTGAATGCGAGCCCCAGACGGGCCGAAACTGACAGGTGGTGAGTACGAGATGAGCCCGAGGTGCTTCGGAAAGGACTTACTCGGACGCATCACAAGATCCTCGTTGTCCTTCCATTTTAACAATAGGTTCACCGGTCCGAATTCTGCAGCCGATTCAGTTTGCAACCATTACGGAGCTCCATTATGATGGTAGTGGTTATCTTGCACTCATACTCTGCGCGCACAACACGGGCATCCTGGGTTGTCGGTAATAATGATGGGTACCAAGCTTAACTCACTCTCCGCTCTTGAAAATGTCGACACATACTCCTTGTAGTCCACTATCAACGCCTGGTTGCCATTGGCAGCCTTGAGCCACCACGAGTCCAAGACTGAGCAGGGCCTTTATCCTTCCCGGTGGCAGACATACGGATAGCATCCTTCGTTTGCGAGGGCGCCAAGTAATTTTCCAGAATCGGCGGAAATCGTGAGGAGAGGAACAAGGCATAAGGATCGTAGGCGTACCTATTTCCTAGGAAGAAAGGAACCACAGCCCGTGGCCCAAAGGCCAGTCCAGTGGCTGCCCTGCCGCGTTTGAATCAGCAGACGGTACACTGTAGGAGTAAGTAGTACATATCGTATCCAGAGGCAGCGACTACGTATGCGCAGACTGCCATTTGGCAAAACGCGTGGTCGACGAGGCGGTGCAACTGTCCGGGCTTTATTTTCGACGCCGGGGCGTTTACCGGTCCGTTCTCGACCGCGAGCCTGGTGGCATCCTCGTATCCCTCGACACACCGTCTCATACGTTCCAAGGATCTCCTGCTGCAGTCCAACTGGGAAGTCCGTCTCTCGACCTCGCGCAACAAACACTACTTCTACAACACCGACGCGAAAGAGGCTTCTTGGGAGGACCCTCCAGGACTCACCGAAGATGAGATCAAAGCGTCAGGTCCGCGCCAGCCATCTTCTCGTCAAGCACCGGGACAGCAGGCGGCCGACTGGAAGGTGGTACGCCCCAGAGCCGCCGGTACAGGGATTGAGTAAGAGCACAACAAAGAGCACATGGCATAGCGAACAAGAGGCGCATTCCGGGTAACAACAACAATCGCAGACGGACTAGACGGTGAGTATCCTGAACGGATCCGATCCACCACCCTCGAGTCCCGCAAGGACCGCCTGACGGACGGCAGCCAAGTAGTCGCCCAGCCGGCGCCCATCCTGGTTCGAGAAATCGTCGTACAGCTTGTAGCGCGAGTCCGCGACGATGTTGACCAGGGACAGCGCGTGCTTGACGTTTCTGTGCGAGGGACGTGTCACTACTTTCGGCTGCGAGAGACTGCAGGAATGAAAGCGCAAGGACGTACTCGGGGATACGGCTCCGCGAGCCGACCAGAATGGAGTGCAGGCGGATGATGAGCTCGGGAATGTATATCTGGCGGTTGCGAGCGAGGTCGCGACGTCTTCGGTCTCCTGCAGCGAGAACCTTGATCAGTCTCCGAAAGCTCGACTGTCCGGACGCCGAGAACCCACCGTTGTGTACCTCCGCGTCCGACATGAGCCAGTCGGTCGTCAGCAGCTTGATGACCTGCTCCCTCGCCTGCTCGATCAAAGTCTGGACGCATGCCTTTCAGTAACACGTTCCACAAAATGCCAAGGGTGCGAACAGACCTTGTAGTCGCTCAACCACGCCGCACGCGTCTCCTTGGTCATTTGCGGCTGCTCCAGCACCTGCGTCTCTACGACGCGCGCGAGGAGCTCCCACACGTTGAAGAACTGGCGGTAGTGCAGGTACTCCGTCGCCTGGTCTTCGGGGTCCGTCAGGCTCCCCAATTCCGGCGGCAGCATGTCGATAAGTGTTTTCGACAGCTGGACGCGTCCGCGACCTGGCGCATATATATGTCATGAAACGAGCAGCGACAAGCGAAGAATACGGGGCATACCGAGGAAGTAACGGAGGATGACGTTCGCCTGCTCGAGCGCGGTGTCGTACGTCGATTCCAAGAACGTCGTCCATTCGATCGAGCGCAGGAGCAGGATCTCCGCGTCCGTTGCTGCAGGCTCCAGACCGATGATTGAAGGCAGCGGGCCCTTCGCTGCGGGCAAGATCTATCCCAGTCGCGTCTTCTCAACACCGGCGTCCGGATGCACAACCCAAGTACTATGATCACTCACCGTGAATGTTTTCTCAATCGTTCGCTCTGCAGTTACTATAGCGACGCGCTCGATGTCGAGCCCGTGATCCCTCGCGCGCGTGAGCGCAAGCCTGCGCTCTGCCGCATCCCCCGAGAGCTCCAGCGAGGTGAGGAACAGCGCATAGCGTTCGACGGCGTTGTCACCCAGCGCGCCGGCGTACATCGCGATCAGTTCGCGCTGGCCAGCGTTCTCGAGTACGCGAAGGTATGCTTCGAGAATGATCTGCGTCGCGAACGGCGAGACCTGGATGTCGATGAGCTGGAGGAAGAGGCAGAGGTGCGCGAAGAAGCGCGTCATCGCTGGGTATCTGTCCTTACGTGTGAGCCCTGATAGGATCCGAGGGAATGGAAAGGGATGTTTACTCTGGTGCAGAGACGTACAGGCCCTCTTTCAGCCCGTTCGCGAACGCCTCAAGGAGCTCGTCTGTCCTGTCGAGGATGATATGCAACTGCGAGACGTGGTACGGGTGATCCGCAGGCGCGCCCTCTGCGACCTGCACGCCGGCGAGGCCCTCGAGCATTTTCGTCACGTCCGCCTCCCACTCTTCTTCTTCTTCCGGGCTCAGCGACGCCGGAACGTCGGCCGCACCAGCCGTTCCGCTCTCGAGTGCGCCGAGGCCGCTCTCCCAGAAGGACTCGCGTGCGATACTGGCGAGCCCAAGGCTAAGGCGATCCTCGCATGCGATGCTGACAAGGGACCAGAGGTGGTCTTGCCAGGTCCTGCTGACGGCTTTGAGAACGGCGGCGGCGGCGGGTGTGGGTGCGAGTGCGGCGTACAGCGCACGCTCTGTGAGGGAGAGTGTGGTCTGCAAGGCCGGTATATTATTGTGTTCAACTGAGTGGAGCGGTAGGAACGTACGTTCAGCGCCGTTCGATGACAGACGGTCTTCCACATTTGCCTGCGGACGTTCCCGCGCCACTGCTCCGCGTCCTCAGCGTCCTCGTCATCCATGGCGTCTTCCTCGCGTGGTTCGTTCGCTAAGAGTACAAGAAGGCACAGGTGAGGTCGGGCTGGGGGTTCTCAACAAGAACAGGAACTCACCGATCGCGCGCCACTGAAAGAGAAGCGCGCCGCGAATGCTTGCTGCACGCCATGGTTGGTTCGCTTTCCTACAAAGGTCAACGGCCTCCTCCAACTGACCGGCTCGGACGTGGGCGTAAAGAGCTTGGAGGACGACCTTGTCGTATGCCTAGAGACCTCCCACGTTCAGAAGGCCCCGTCTCCGGCGAAATAGCAATCGACTTACCGCGTCATCCGGTGCCAACCCTTTGCCTTCCTGTCCGCTCCGGTTCACAGCATCCGGGTCCAACTCGGCAACCACACCGCTAGGCACGCGCCCTGTCCGTTTGCCTTGCAGGACGGCGTTTCGGGTAAATCGCCAGTAACCATTGGTCGCGCCAGGTATTGTTGGAAGGGGAGCAGAGTCGTGGAGCCATTCTCTGACGACTACGAGTGCTGAGAGGAGGGAGGACGCGTGCATGATGGATTGGGCGAGTGTGGCGGGTGGCGTGTACGGGTTGGCGGCGAGGAGGTCTCGAGGATGAGGATACTCGGGTGGTGTTGTCTTGCGCAGTCTGTGAGGCACGTCTACATTGTATTCTGGCGAGAATGATGGCAGGACGTACGACATGAGTGCTTGGAGGAGTGCCCAGGTATCACTCTCCATTTTGAGTGCGTCCAATTCGCTGGATGAAATGGTCCCCTCCGCCGCCGCTTCTTGCAGTTCAGCCAAGCTCAAAATGGGTGTAAGTGTGCATAATATGATTGTAAAAACGAAACGTACTGGCGGTCGCATATCTCGCGAAGCCTGGGCGCAAATCCTGTGTCGGGATGGAGGAGTGCTTCGAGGTCGTCCTTGTTCACCTGGCAGACAGACAACACCTCGGCGCACGCTGCGTACAATGATTCAGTCATCGCAACCCACAATGCCGGCAGTGGTTAAAGCAGCGGAACTGAGCGGCACAAGATGGGAAGCTAGCGGGCGCAGTGAACGAGGAATTTGGCAAGGACAGCCAGGGACCCAGTCTACGCGACGAGACGCGCATGTGGCTGGATTAGACGCTTGTCAGTGCGCCGGTCCGATTGTCACGGAAGCTGTTCTGTTCATTGGACTCTCTTCGAACGGTGCGGTGTCCATCAGTCTGACTACGGAGCTTACTGCGCAAACGTATGTGCATTGGACGGAGTATATCCGTGTGGTATCTGACCTCGAAAGCCTTTCCCTAGTCCGCCGTCACCCCGGTCCTTTATCGAATCCAACGCGCAATTCGGATATCCGTAGCCATGTTCGGTCTCGATACGAACGGGCACCTGTTAAAAAGGAGGAAGGGTCGTCTCCTGTCCCTCACAACTTGCCCACACACCACACACTGCACATAGTTTACCATGCCTTCCATTCCCCGTTGCACCATCGTTGTTGACGTCGCTGGCGACCTCGACTTCCCCACCTCCCCGTCTCTCCCCTCCATCTTCCCCACCTCTTTCTCTGACATCCCCCTTTCCGACATCGACCCCGAAGACCTCCTCGCTCCTCCAGGCGGCCCGCTCCACCGATTCTTCGCATACGAGGCCACCCCGCCTTACTTCCGACCTGCCTGGATCGTGGCCCCAGGCGAAGATCCCGACGCCGACCGCATCACCCTCGTCCCGAACGACTCCGAGTTCGAGGTCGCCTTCGACCCCGGCTTCGACGACTTCGACCGACCTCGCAACAAGACGGGGAAGAAGGGCAAGCGGCGCTTGCACCTCCGGAGCCGAGTCTCCTTCTTCGGGACCGTCGTGGTCGTCGCCGCCCTCCAGGGGCTGATGTCCATCGGGAAGCTTATCTGCTAAGGCTCTCGTGTTCAACTTGTAGGACTATCGCTCTGGACTTTATGTTTGCTCGCTTCGGACTAGGCTTTGGCTCGGACCTGGACATTGCTTTCGGACGCTGCTGTGTTTGTTTCTTGGACAGGTTGAAGGACTGCTAGCTTCCCGTTTGTTGTCTTCGATAGCCTGTATATGTTTCGTGGGGTGCGAAGGGGGTGGCTCCCTCTTCGTGCCTCCATTTTCCATGTGTGCGGCGGGGAGCGGAGGGCAGGTGTGAGGAGGGGCCGGTGGGGCGGGGCATCTTGGCGAGGTGCCCCGTCGCACCACATATATCTCAGATAAGTCTCATCGCTCACCATCCAGGAGGTAAACGCTAACCATAGCACTCTGCAGAATTTCCGAAGAACCTCGGGGGAAGGCAGCAGCTCAGGCTGTCGACGCGGTCTTCCCCCGAGGTCCCCAAAAACGGGAACGGCAGCTGTTATGCTTTCGGTCAAGGCAACGGGATCGCTACAGGATGAGGCCACCTACCGCTCTCCGCTATTCCGGGAGTAGCACCCCTCTTGGTAGGTATTGCAAGACGACGGCATACTCGACTAACACACAGCGACTAGTCGCGATTTGTAGAGTATACGACGGGACCTGCAAGTTCGACGCCTATTAGGCGTCTGGCACCTGCAGGTAAGCACAGGTCTTCCCTGATCCTGTCTCAGCAACAGCCGTGGTGGGGTCAACAAATGGTCAACATGAGAGTAGTTCTCTGGGGCGTGGCCCAACGGTTTTCGCAATCAACGGGACGAGCAACAAGCACCTGGCCATGAGGTCCCTCAGTGTCGTCAGCATCACTGATGTCCACGAAGCTCAACTCATACAGCCCTCGCGACGACAACTTGCCATCTGAGTCCTCCAACTCCCGTGCAGCCGAGGTTGTAGAATCTCTTCTGGACCCCGAGCCCAGGCGTTCTCCACGTACCAGAAGGCACGTTACTGATACCGCCTTTGCCTTCCGTGAACCTTCAGGCCATGCGGCGACCCTTGCCGCATGCCGCCGTTCCACGCAGACACGCGAGGACTCGTCCGTCTCTTGGACTTCAATGGGGACCTCGGACGCATATTGGCTTATCATACATGGTATTCATATTATGCACGACCAATACGTATGCTGCTTTGTCTCTGTTTGGCTTCGGAGCGGTGGTACGTGTTCAATCTAGCAACTTCTTGCACACGAAAGATTGGAGGTACGTCCACGAAGCCAGCCCATGCTTGGAGTTCTCCACGCCGACGCCAGAGTGCTGAAGGGTTTCACGAGCGTCATATCAGTGACCGTCGCAGTGTGATGATTCGGCAGGTTAGAGCCCCCGGCAAGTAGGCCAAACACGCACCTTCACGCCTTGGAAGGGCTGGCAGCGCGACAGCCAGCGGAGAGTGAGCAAGTAGACTACGAAGACGGGGGGCGCGCAACTTACAAGGTCGCCTGAGGAGGTACCCCACTCGTTGATCAGCACTGAATGATTTCCGGCAGACGTTCGCGTGTGGGCGATCATCAGCGCGCTGGCCGCTACGAATTGGACGGAGAGTACTGCAGGCTTACCCCTCCCGCAATACAGCCTATCCGAGACGCGCTGAATGCGCTCCATATCGGAGCCCCAGATCGACGCGGTCAGGCCGTACTCGCTGTCATCTGGATGAACGTTGCGCATAGGGCAGCGATCGTCAACAGGTTGCTCGCAATGACAATAACCTGAGCGCGAGGAGAACGCTACTTACTCGCGCGCGCCACCACGTCTTCGTCGTCCTTCCACTTCAGCAGCGGAATGATTGGGCCAAACTCTGCAACGTTAGAGTCAGCCAGTCCGCTCTCCGCCAGATGAAAAGCACGCGAAGACACTCACGCTCCTCGCGTACCACGCGGGCGTCCTCAGGAGGGTTGTCGATGATGGTAATGGGGACGAAGTAGCCCTTCGACTTCGGCACTTCGCTCTCGAACGCGATCTTGTATCCGTTTGTCTTGCAGTCTGCGATCAGGGTCCTGGCAAAGGAAGGTCGTCGTCGCAGGTCAAAGGAGATGGCTCCCGACGCACCTCAACCTCTCATGCTGCCCCTCGTTCTGCACGGGTCCCATCGTGGTCGTGGCGTCGAATGGATCCCCCACCTTTGCCGCCTTGGCGAGAGCGACGAGCTCTTCCCGGACAGCATCGTACACGTCCTCGTGGATGAAGAGCCGCTTCATCGAGATGCATATCTGCCCCGCGTTTCTGGTCGCGCCGATGAAGAGGTGTCTGCATGTTCACGTCAGCACACGTTCCACTATCACACCGAGATCGAAGTTGAGGTGGGAGACTCACTGGGCGACCTTCTTGACGTCGACGTCCGGGAGCACGATCGCTGGGTCGTTCCCACCGAGCTCGAGGGTGAGGGCCTTGACCTCGGCAGCGGCTTCGCGCATGACGGCTTTCCCGGCTCCCGTGGAACCCGTGAACGAGACGCGCTGGATGCGCGGGTGTTGGACGATCCATTGTCCTCTGCAAGACACCTCTATGAGCCTAACAGGGAAATAATATAAGTGTCAAAGCATACAGGTCGTTGCCGCCATGGAGGACCGAGAGCACACCGGGAGGCAAGACTGATTGGGCGAGCGCGATGAACTTGAGAACGGCGCAGGGAGCAGTCGGCGGGGGCTTGACGATGAGGCAGTTCCCAGCCAGGAGGGCGTGGCCCAGCTTGAGGACGCAGAGGGAGAGCGGGAAGCTGTCCGTCATGTCAACAAAAGCTCTCTGTGTGACGTGTTCCGCAGAAGGCAATCTACTTGAACGCTAAGATTGCACCGCACTGCTCACGGAAAACATCAACAGGTTGTAGGAAGTGTGAACAGAGGGTGGGTGCTTACCGCTCCATATGGCCTGTGCCGAATCTTCAATACCCTTCCGGGCTCGCTCGCGACAATCTCATCCTCGAGTTTGTGCTCCGCCCACGTCCTCAGCAGAGACACCGCTATCGTTACTTCACCAGCCCTGTGACGGAGGTCCTGTTTAGCAACGCCCAAGCCACTAAAAGGACGACTCACGAGCCCGCGCGGTCCCTTCCAACCTCAGTCATGAGCAACTCAGTGAACATGTCAGCATGTCGCTCTATAAGCGCGACCAAGGACCTCAGTGCGTCTGCGCGCTCCTCCCAGGGCCTTGCGCTCCAGGAGGAGAACGCGCGCTCGGCCGCGTCGACGGCTTCGTCGAGCTGCGCGCGGGTCGCGACTGGAACGTGCGCGAACGGCTCGCCGGTAGAGGGGTTGATGACGGCCGTGGACGTCGGGGACGCGACGGGCTTGCCGTCAATAATGTGGGTGCTAAGAGGGGAGGAAGGTAGTGGACTCAGTGGCTTCGCAAAGGACGGATTGTCAAGTGAGTGTACGGACAAGCTACCTGAGACGAAAACGTTCTTTGCTGCAACCATATTGGAGAGAGGTTGGAGGGGAGGGTTGTCGCTGCAAGACGTCGGGGCTCCAGATGCTTTATATCGGTCAACTCCTGCCAGGGGCGTTAGGACGTATTGAATATGGGAACTTCACGGTTCCACATTGGCCATGTATGCTCCAGATGCGGTAGGGACAGATTGCACGATACCCGGACAGAAGTTAGATAGTGAGTTGCAGCAGGTAGACATACAAGACGAGCGACATTCATAGCACCTTCATAGCCATGACTCTCCAAAAGGGGAGCTTCTCGGGCCGCAGTGCGCTGGTATCTGACGTCTGTTCAGTTCGATGAGCGAGCCGCGTAAGACGACCATGAGGACTGCACTGGTAATGGATCCACGATTCCCACTTCATCAGGCTTCGCACATCAGCTGACGCCTCGACTCCTGTTTGGCCGCGGGGGCATCAGCCAGGCATCGACGATAATAAGAAGCACCGGAAGACAGATGAGCTTTACGCACCGTGATCAACCCCATATTGGATCCCAGGCCACGGTCCACTCGCATTATTTTGGCGGGAATCGAGCGTGACAGAGGTGGTGATACAAGCTAGAAGACTGAGGGGAGATCTGCAGTATGACGAAGTTGGGATTGAATATGCGTGTGAGTGGAGGCGAGGCCCGAACTTCCAGGGCATCCGAATGTACTACCGTGTCATCGAAAGAGCGCGCGCATAGTCACATCCTGATGGGGTATGTAGTCGCACGAGGATAGGTTCTTCTCTGGTATGATTGTTCACGAGCTACATGCTATTGCGTCTGACTGCTTTTGGAAGTCCCATGCTCAATTCAATACTTCTTGCACACGAACGTCTGGACGTAAGTCCACGAAAGGAGTCCGTGCTTGGACATCTCCACGCCAACACCAGAGTGCTGGAGGTCGAAAAGTACCATGTCAGCAACTACCGACGAAAATTTTGCTTGCAACACGAAGCCGCGCGCATGCCGTGCACTCACCTTCACGCCAATCAGTGGCTGGGGGCGCGACGGTCAGCGGAAAGTCAAGGAGACCGGAGAGACGGGACTCACGAGGTCGCCGGACAGTAGACCCCACTCGTTGATCCACACTTGAATGATTTACCAGGGACGTGTGTAAGCAACAGTGCGCTGGTACGTATTGGACCAAAGTCGCTTACCCGACCCACAGTCCAGCTTTTCCCCAAGGCCTTGAACGCGCTTCATGTCGGAGCCCCAGACCGAGGCAGATAGACCGTACTCGGTGTTGTCTGTAGCGATAAATGCATCCGCACGGAGCGTACTCGTCAGTAGGTGCTCTCCTGGGTTCGCCGGGAAACAACTTAAATACTTACTTGCGCGTGCCAACACATCTTCGTCATCCCTCCACTTCAGCAGCGGAATAATCGGGCCAAACTCTGCAATCTCGTAGTTAGGCGCGGTAACCTCGCGCAGAAATACAAACGCTCAGCTCACGCTCTTCGCGTACCAACCGGGAATCTTCAGGAGGGTTGTCGACGATGACGATCGGGACGAAGTAGCCTTTCGAATTCGGAGCTTTGCCCTCGAAAGCGATCTTGTACCCGTTTGTCTTGCAGTCTGCGATCAGGGCCCTGGTAAAAGCATATCAACGTCGCAGGTCAACAAACCAGTTAGTACGCTGGTGGTGGCTCCGGACGTACCTCAGCCTCTCAAGCTGTCCTTGGTTCTGCACGGGACCTATCGTGGTCTCAGCGTCGAATGGATCCCCGATCTTCGCCGCCTTAGCGAGCGCGACAAGCTCTTGCCGGACAGCGTCATACACGTCCTCGTGGATGAAAAGTCGCTTTGCCGTGAAGCAAATCTGTCCCGCATTGCTGGTGGCGCCGGCGAAGATGTCTCTGAATCTTCACGTGAGCGCCCATTCCACCACGCCAAGACGAACGTTAACTTTGACGTACTGCGCGATCTTCTTGACGTCGACGTCCGGGAGCACGATCGCTGGATCGTTCCCGCCGAGCTCAAGGGTGATTTTCTTGACCTCGGCCGCGGCCTCGCGCATGACGGCTTGCCCGGCCGCGGTGGAACCTGTGAACGAGATGCGCTGGATGCCTGGATGCTTAACCATCCATTGTCCTCTGCAAACGATCTCGATAAGTGTGCATGCGCGAGGGGAAACGATGCAATGTGGATGCATACAGGTCTTTGCCACCGTTGAGGACCGAGAGCACACCGGGAGGCAAGACTGGCTGTGCGAGCTCGACGAGCTTGAGAGGGATGCAGGGCGCAGTCGGCGGGGGCTTGATGATGAGGCAGTTTCCGGCCAGGAGGGCGTGGGTCAGCTTGAGGATGCAGAGGACGAGCGGGAAGCTGCCCGTCATGTCAACCATAGCCCTGTCTAGCGTATCTTGTTAAACACAACCTACTTGAACGCTACAATTGCACCGCACTAGTCGCGGAGGGATCAGCATATAAGAACTTGAAGCGTTCGCGAAGGAAGGCGTGCTTACCACCCCATATGGCTTGTGCCGAATCTTCGCTACCCTTCCAGACTCGTTCGTGACAACCTCATCCTCGAGCTTGTGCTCTACCAACTCTCGGAACAGAGACACAGTCATGTGTACTTCAACAGCCCTGTAATTGCCGTCGTGGCTTCAGCAACTCCCAGCGAAACATCAAAACAGCAACTCACGCGCCCGCGCGGTCCTTCCCAACCTCCTTCATAAGCATCTCAGCGAACGGGTCAGCATGCTGCTCAATGAGGGCGAGCAAGGCCTTCAGTGCGCCTGCGCGCTCCTCCCAAGGCTTTGCGCTCCAGGAGGGAAAGGCGCGCGCCGCTGCGTCGACGGCGTCGTCGAGCTGCGCGTGCGTCGCGACTGGAACATGCGCGAAGGGCTCGCCGGTGGATGGGTTGATGACTGCAGCGATGGACGGGGACGTCGCGGGCTTGCCGTCGATGATGTGGGTGCTAAGACGGGGATGCGAGAAGTGCGTCAGCGGTTCCGCAGATGAGGGATGCCAATGTGAGCGTACGGACAAGCTATCGGAGGCGAAAACGTCCTTTGCGATATCCATACTGGAGAGAGATGCGGGAGAGAGGGGTGTTGTCGCAAGGTTCGGGTTTTCAGGTACCTTTATATAAGCCAACTCCTGGCGTCAGGACGTATTGAATCCGGGCACGCGGTCCCATATCGGCCATGTATGCTCCGGATGCGCTATTGACAGGCTGTGAGATGAGGTCAGATAGTCTGCAGCAGGTAGACGTACATGGTTAGGGACATTGACAGCACCTTCACGGCCATGATTCTTCAAGGGTGAGCTCCTCGGACGTCTGCTCGGTTTGGTGAGCAAAGGGCGTAAAACGACCATGGGGACTATGACCTGTGGGGAAAGAGACGTTCCGTCAGACTCGAGAGATCTCCACGTTGAAGCCACACCGGAAGCCACACCGGCCGCAATGGCATTCAAGGTTCCTAATTCATCCGGCTTGGGGCATTGAATCGCAAGTCTCCGTGCCTGCCTCTCCCGTAGGGGTACGCTGTGACCACCCGGACATCAGCCAAGTGTGGATACAGTTTGTCTGCAAAACGCTAGGCCCTCTACAGGAAAAAATTCGTTCAGGTCGCTTCAAGTGCAGCTGGGCACGATCTGGGCCCGAACGCATGCCGACTGCTCGCCAGGCCATCGCAGCAAGGAGGTCAGGATCGCGCGCCAGAGGCCGTTGCGGGTCGGATCCCGCTCGGCTGCAACGAGTCTAGACGGAGAGGGCTAGTGTTTTGCAAGCCAGCTGCAGAGTATATGATGAAGGGAAGCCGATCGCGATGCAAGCGGCCACCGATAAGAAAAACTAAGTTTAAGTTTACGCACCGCAATCGTCTGTATCGAACCACAGACCGCAAGGTCCAGTGTCCGTCCTCTGCGTATGAGAGCGCTTTGGTGATGATTGAACGCGATAGAAGCGGTGACATAGAGGGGATTGAAGGGCCGATACTTAAGCTTCTCCAGCGTGAAGGAGGCAGGGAAGTACGTCCAGTTTTCAAGAACGGAATATGCGCCTTCACAGGATATCAGCTTGCTCCTGAGGCCTGACTAGTATACCATGTGCTATATGGAAAGAAAGTGTGTGTGAGTGGAAGGGTATAAGCTCAAGAAGGGCAGTACGTACGTACAGACAACTGCGCTGGCTGCAGCGTATCATCGCCACTCACTAGTGCAGAAGAATTCTTGCTATTTTATTCGCGAAGTATCATCCATGACGTGGTAAAGTCTCCACTCAACGTTGAGATGGATATCGCTGACGTGGTGCCGGTGGTGGTGTAGTCCCAAGTTCAGACATGCTAGGCGCTCATCCACGTCCGTGCACGTGCCAGCTTGGCCCAGTGAGGTACTTATCTACTGAGCTAGCTCACTTAGCGTAGTCGGTCTAATTCAGTCCGTGTCCCTGCTACTGTGCGTCTAAAAATTGGACCAGAACAAGGATGCTGTATATACACTGGAGTGCTTGTAAATAAGACGTAAACTACGGGGAAGGTCGAAGATAATACTGTATGCTGCTCGTAACTAAAACGGGAGGCACTGCAAAGAAGGTCGAATGTCATCAAGAGGGACGTCCCACTTCGGACCCTCATCGACTACACACAGAAGTTCAAGAGTTCCTGACCACAAGCGACTGGATGAAGGTCCACGAAGACAGTCCGTGCTTTGAGCACTCCACCCCAAGTCCAGAGTGCTAGAAAGATACACGTTAACAACACTGTCTTTCGAGCAACGGAGGCCAGATAGCTCACCTTCGTACCGCCCATAGGCTGGTCATATTCGATACGAAAGTCAGCAAAGAGTTCAAAAGTCGAAGCTCCTGATCACAAAGGTCGAACTTACGTGGTCCCCGGAGACTGCTCCCCAGTCGTTGATCCATACTGCAGAAAAAAAGTCACGGTCAGTCTGGTAGTCATGGCAAGGATGGGGTTGTCCCTTACCCATTCCGTGATACAACTTATCTGCGATGCGTTGCAGCCGGTCCATATCCTGGCCCCAAACTGACGAGCTGAAGCCGAAGTCAGTCCCGTCTGGAGCAACGCGTTTGGTTAAGATTGTCAGCATTATTGATCGAATATAGCAGCGCGAGTACGTACTCGCTCGTCGGATGACCTCGTCGTCGTCTTTCCATTTCAAGAGAGGAACGATGGGACCGAACTCTGCAGCAACGATGAGCTCCTCAGCGCATACAATATGCGGACGGGCCACGGTACACGCACGCTCTTCCTGCACAATACGAGACTCGTCGGGCGGGTTGTCGACAATAGTCAGGGGGATGAAGTAGCCCTTCTCGCCCGCTGCCCGCGTTTCGCTCTGGAAAGCGATTTTGTGCCCGTTTTCCTTGCAATCGTCAAGAATACCTCTGCAGTACGGAGGGCGTGAGGATAAGCCCCAACATCGTCAGTTCCAAGGGCAGAAGCACTCTAAAGAGAAACGAACGCACCGCAGCTTGTCATACTGCGCCTTGTTCTGGACGGGGCCCATGGTCACGTCCGGGTCGAACGGGTTTCCGACCTTCACCACCTTCGCCATCGCCACGAGCTCGTCCTTCACGGCATCGTATATCTTCTCATGCACGAACAGGCGCTTCATCGTGAAGCAGACCTGGCCCGCGTTGTGCGTCGCGCCCAGGAACAGCATCCTATCGCCGCGTCGGCACCGTCAGCCCCTCCGTGCACCTTATACCCAGAGCCATCTCACGTACTGCGCGACCTGCTTCACGTCGGCGTCGTCGAGCACGATCGCGGGGTCGTTGCCCCCGAGCTCGAGGGTGACGCTCTTGAGCTCGTTCGCGGCCTCGCGCATGATGGCCTTGCCGCTCGCTGTGGAGCCGGTCATGGACACGCGCATGATGCGAGGGTGCTGGACCATCAGCTGGCCACTGCATGTGCATATAAACGTTCATGAGCCGTGCCCTTACAGAGACTCGAAGTCGAATACTTACAGATCGTTGCCGCCATTGAGAACTTGCAAGACGCCGGGGGGGAGTATTGTCTGAGCGAGCTCGACGAATTTGAGCACGATGCAGGGCGTGGTCGGAGGCGCCTTGAGGATCATACAGTTCCCAGCGAGGATCGCCTGCGCGAATTTGTTGACGCATAGCGTTAAAGGGAAGCTGTGACACAGATCATGAGCTCGGGCTCTAGTCAAGTGAGGAACCGAAGACCGTGATCTTACTTGAACGGGCAAATCCCTGCAACCTAATTCGACGGCAGGTGAGCAGAGGAGACGGAGCAGAAGTACGAGGTCGCTCACCACTCCAAATGGTCTAAAGCGTATCTTTGACACTCTTCCGGATTCGTCGGTCCGCACTTCGTCCTCCACCTTTTGCTTCGCGATCGTGCGCAACCATGGCGAGGTAATGCTGATCTCAAACCCTCTGTCACGATCCAAGGCCACGATCGGAGCATTTCAGCACGTTAGCTGGTTCTCCTTCTGAATCCATGGCGGGTGAGGGGCAAGACTCACGCGCTCCCACGGTCCTTGCCGACCTCCTCCATGAGCAGCCGCGCAAATTGGTCTGCATGCCGGTCGAGGACGTCCGCGAGCTTGTTCAGCGCCTCCTGGCGCTCCTCCCAGGGCTTCGCGCTCCATGCGGGGAAAGCGCGCTCCGCGGCGACGATAGCATCCTCGAGCTGCTCGGCGGTGGCGACGGGGACGCGCGCGATAACCTCTTCTGTCGAGGGGTTGATGACGTCGACGGTGGTGGGGGACGTCGCCTTCTTGCCGTCCACGATGCTCGCGCTGCGGGAAGAAGACCCAGGTTCGAGAAGTCAGCGAAACGGCACCCACACCTGTCAACGGAGTATGGAGCTATGGAGGAGTGTGGGAGCTCTCGGGGGGAGGGGCAGGAGAAGAAGACTCACAAGCCGCCTGTAAACGAGAAGTGTGACATGCCTGCAGAGTCCGACATGGGGGTCCGAGTTGCGAGTCGTTGGCTTGGTGCCTCTCCGCGTCCCTGTTTTAAAGCCGCGCGCTCGGCGCCTTACAATGACTGCAACGTTGCAGGGACGCCAGTAATATCGCCTGTCGTCACACAATACGGTGGGGCCAGCCGCCCCACGGTCATCGGGTCCAGTCGTGACGGCGCGTGTGCTACGCTTTCTTCGGTCCTTCTACCAGACCTGTTGACACGCCTGGGAAGCCCATCAACGCCACCTCGCTCGGGGATAGGTCTGGGTATATGCGCCTATGAGACCGAGTCACGGGTGCAGCGTCTGCAGTGAGCAAAGGTAAATTCGCATCCGAGCCGCACAAAGTACGCGGCGACGTGGACCGAGAGCACGCACACAATAGGGCCGCAGAGATCAACCCACACCATTTGCCCGTGTAGGCCGACAGAAGTGTTTGGCCTTCTAGTCGGATCGCGATAACAATTGGGGAGGACAATGCTGAACGGGTTGCTAAACCTGGGAAGTACTCAGCGGATGTTCGGTAGGGAAGAAGGCCGTACGTACGGTGCTTATTGTTGCGCCTATGGGGCCTGCGAATATTAGAAGCGCAGTGGTCCAGGACCCGAGTTCGCGCACCAAAAACGTGCTCTACGTTCGTCGCAAAGTCCTCGGACACGCGGACGGTCACTGTTTACGAGGCTAAAGCTTGCTCACGGATGTTCAACGAGGACAGAAACTTGATTGGGCCACGGGCGCTATACGGGCTCTACTGCACCAATGTTGCCGAGACCACCGAGACCGCTGATAACAAACACAAGGCCAACAGGCGGGGGCATGTGGATGAGGGAGAGCTAGAATCCCGGTGTGAGAGGATAAGAGGGCGGAACTTATTCAAAACGTACGCTCCCTGCAGGTTTAGGAGAGTTTGGGTGCCAAATCGGTCGGGTCGGACTCAGAAGTCGTTTTGTGTGACGGGGCTGCTAAGGCTTTCTATGCATCAATGTAGGGTTTCAATAGGGGAGAAGAACGTTACAGTGTGCGTCATACTATAGATCATGGGCCGAGGGTGGGACTTCGAGAATATCAATGGCTTCGCACTGCGGTCGGAGGAGAGTTAACGTTCACGACAGTCAGCACCGGATGTTAGTATCACATGAGCGACCTGCGCCTCCCAAAAACAAGGCCCACGTTTGCAATGCAAATGCGCATATAGCCCATTCCGAGCGGCAGCGAGAGACTCCGGCAATATCTTGAATCGACCGATCTTTGCAGAACTTGGAGGGCGCGGCGATCTAGGAACCTCCCTGAAGCTAAATTTTGGTGGCAAGCCGATCTAGGGGCAGCTAGGTATCAGGGACGGTAGACGTCGAGGCACCCAGGTGTCGAGGCCCAAAAAGCGTGAAGAGAGGCTGTATCGGTGTCTGTAAGAGATCAGTAGCTCTGGACGCTGAGTACTGAGTAGTGATGGGAAGCCATAGCTGCATTGGATGGTCCCGAGCACTCCGCGGCAACCTCCACCCGTTTTCTTCCAACCGCTCTAACGCACCCTCATCAGCAAGACATGCGGTTTGTGAGCATGTTAGAGTCGAGAGCAATCCGCGCTGTTTGGCACCAATGACACGCTATCTGGCCTGGGGGGAATGGGAACCGGTACCAGCCTCACTGCTCGGGGGCTGTTGAAGACAATGGTCGGTTCGTTTAGCCTCGTGCTGCCCATCGTATGATCCGACGGTCTTCCTTTGAACTTTCATGAAGTAAAGTTGACTCACCAATTTCAAGCACTCAAAGTCGATGGAACGCCTTCCGACACGCATATAGCCCACGCTGTTGAGATCGACCTCGAACCGAAGCGCACGGCAATCGAATTGCCAAGCTTGCGTATGATATCCTAGGGCATAGAGAACTGGAGTCCAGCGACAACCTCCGGCGCATACGAAAGAGAACGCGACAAGGTCTCGTTGACGGTGTGACCATCAGATACTACACACAGCTTGTTTACGGGGATAGGTAAGTATTTGGGTAGGGTATAACGCGCACGATCCGAAAGCCCAACATATACGCCATCTGAATCCAGGACCACACAGCAACAGGGAGGGAAAGGAGGAGGGAGGGAGGGTTCAAAGCGATACATTCCGAGCCCAGCGAGACTAGGTGGGTCCATTCAATGTGTGAAGCAATTAAACGTGGGTGCAGATATCGCCGGGCCCTCCCGGACTCACACAACTCTAGGTTTTGCACACCGAGCAGGCAAGGCCATTAGAGGAAGACTGTAGGCAAACGAGGACGTCAGCGCCTTAGTACTCAAGATGGAGTGATGCATTTAACGTACTCGGGATGCAACCGATGGACACGAGACCGCCGTGGCTGTTGTTCTCGCAGCAGACGGGGCGCTGGGTGCTGTATTGACGTAAAACGTCAGGATTTTGACATTTGGCCATCAACAAATAAACGCACCAGGAAGAACCATGACCAACGCCGGCGACGCTCAAGGGCGAGCACTGAAGACCGACGAGAACGTCGTCGCCAACGCCGGAGACACCGATCAGGCCAAGGATGGTGGAGACGACGTTGTCGTTGGCCTTGTGGACGGCGTTGCAGCACTGGACGGGGCCAGTGTTGCAGTTGCCGTTATCGTCGGAAGGAGTGCCCGAGGGCTTGGGCTTCTTAGCATCTTTGTCTTCTGTGGAAGATTTCTGGTTAGCGGAGATTGCACGGGATGCGACGGAAGAAGCCAGGCAGATAGACGCCTGGCGGAAGAAGGAAGAAATTAGACACTTGCGAGTGCGAGAAGCGTGGTGGTGGAAGTTGCGCGGGGGGAGAGGGTTGAGACCACGAGCGAGACGGTGCGCGTTGGTCTCGGTGGCCTGGACCGAGGCGGCGGCAGCGACGAGGGCAGCAACAGCGTAGGTGAACTTCATGTTGAGGAGCTAGGCGGCCGCAAGGGGATGGTTCGAGAGCCCAAGAGCAAAGAGCGAAGGGTCAAAGGAGCGACGTTTGGCGCGAAGCCAATTGGGCGAGGGCTGGTGACCGAGATGGGAGGACGAGGTGCAAGACCAGGAAGCGGGGCCAGAAACAGGCAACCCCCGCGATTTATACGGCGGAGGGAGCACTGGGGCAGCGTGTTTGACCCAGACTGCGCGGATCGACACCCGAACTGCAGGGCGAGCCGAGGCCTGGGCTGCCAATCAGAGATTCGGGCTTGCCACAATTATTTGGCCTTACGTCTGAAACGCCGTCGTCTCTGCGCCTTACGCCCAACACTGTCATTTGGGCGGTGTGCGTGCCCGACGTCCTCCTGTCAAGCTCGACACTCGTGAGCGCTGTCAGAGTCGACGATGGGCGATCGTAGTGATCACGATTGCGTACCTGGGTGAACCATAAGGCCTTTCTGAGGCCCTTTGGGACCGCGACCGCTGCCTACGCTCCGCGGATGGACGCGACGCGTACGGCGACGCGAAGCAAGGTATAGTGCGTCTTGGAAGCGACGCGCCAGCGGTATAGCCGTTGATGTCCCACTGAAGCTTCGGCAGGGTGCCCTCTCGGAGCGCCCAGCTACCACCCTAGACCCGTCAAGGCTCCGTCCGCTTATCAGGGTTGTCCAGACTGCTGTCCACAGCCTGCGGGGGTGCTTGGCCGTCGGATGTTGAGAAGCCTGGCTGCGAGCGTAACGTTACATGAATGTGAGACGCGATCGTAATGGAGGACAAAGCAGAGGCCGTCGGAGGTGCTGGTGAGCCAACGGCGAGTAGCCCATGCGCTAACGCCAAAAGGATTGGCTGGTTGCTGATCCTCAAATTAGGCATATAAGCTTTGGAGCTCCTTGCGACCGTGCGCAGTATGATCTGCCTGTCTCATCCACCGGGCCATTTCACTGTCAGCGGTTCTGACACTTCAGGCTCGTTCGTTCCACTCCAGATCGCCTTCAACATGCCGTCAAATAGCTGTAATGCAGGCGTGTGTTTTGAACAAATTCTTGCCCCCAAGATCGCGGAAGCTCATCCCTGAAGACGTGCGCATCACACCAGGTGTGTACCGATGAGATGATGTTTCTCGCCTTTAGTAACCTGACTTCTTGACAGTATCATCTGGACCGGGAACGTTTGAAGCGTGCTCGGAGGATCCCACAGACATCTCTGAAATGCGGCGCCAATCATGTTCGGTCACGGTCCCATCGTTTGCATGCCCGGGACACCGCCCCAGACGGGCCCAGAGAATACTTGAACCCCGTTCTGCCAGAAGAAGCGGCCACATTGCTTCAATTGTTGTCCAATAACAACTCCGTGCCGCTGATGGCAACAGCTTCTGAGTGATGGCGCAGGACTGCTTCGCGCTATGAATAGGTCAACAATCTGCTCCACCCCAACTCGATTCACCCCACCTCGCATCACGGTGTACTCATGGCCTTCGGACTGACTCTGCTGGCTGCGTTGCTGGCCAGCTCTACCAGGACTAATGCTGGTCACCGTAGACGTCAGGATAGCGACTCTGTGCTGGCTGGCAACACATCGTACGGCTCCCTTGATATGCAAGGCTTGAACCGCGACTCCTGTGTATCCGTCGCATGGGAAGCCAACCGAGCCGTACGCCTCCCCGCTTCCGCTTAGGTCTTCCAAACTGCTTAGCATTCCACGGCAGCTCTGGGTATGCCGAGACACCCAGCAGATTCAGTCAAACGGCCAACCGCTCATCGGTGTCGTCGCCAACACCGCATCCTACTCGGGCATTCCCGACAAGTCCAACCCCCAGACGTTGGCGCTGACCTCCCCGCAAGGCTACGGCACGCTCTTCTACGCGCTCGAGGCGGACGAGTGCCCAGTGTTCGGCGCGTGCGCCGACGGGACTCGTTGGGTCGGCTGGCCCAACACCGGGCCCGTCGTGACGTTCGCGTTCAACGGCGAGGTGTCCGCGTACCAGATCATCTCGCGCACGCACCTGAGCGGCCTGACCGTCATCAACTCCCCCGACTACTCGATCTACCACGTCACGTCCCAGATTGCGAACGCGAGCGCTATCCCGACGACAAACATGGACGTGTCGGGCTTCTGGACCGCGGACCAGGTCGGGTACGGCAACGACGCGAGCGTGGTCGCGGGCGGGTTCGCGTATCTGTATGGCGCGACGCCGAGCGGGGGCCTCGCCGTGGCGAGGTGCGCGCTGACGGGCTTTTTGGGCACGCTGGAGGACAAGAGCTTGTACGAATACTACGTCAGCGACCAGTGGCAGACGGCTGTCCCGAACAAGAACGACACGGGCGTGACGCTCGCGAACACGCGCTCGGCTCAGGGAACTGTCTATTTCTCCAACAAGTGGGACGTGAGTGTCTTGCTGTTGTACGTGGACTCCGAAAAGGGCGAGGATACTGATTTGCCTGCGGAGGATAGTCATTTGTGTGGATTGGAGGTGATGGTTTCCCGAACGCCAACTTCTACATATCTACCGCGCCGAGCCCGGAGGGACCTTGGACTTCGCCGTCCGTGAGTGCAATGTTGATCTGGATTTTACCGTCGAGACTTATTCTGCTTGAATTTATGCAGCTCTTTTGGCAAGGCGCTCTTGGCGACGAAGGCACGCTGACATACTCCACTGTCGCGCACCCCGCTCTCACGGACGGCACAGGCGACTACATCTTCCTCGTACGTCACGCCCTGCCCTGTTGTTGAGCGGATGTCATCTCATGAATGGATCTCTTCGTCATGCAGAGCTACTCTCGCGTCATCACCAACGCGCAGGGCTTCCAGGTGTACGACCAGCCGCTCATCCGTGTCGATTGGCAGTAGGGTCCCTCCTCGACTTGATGCATGTCTTTCTTGGGCTGTTCGCTGTTGCATCCATCTGTCAGGCTGTACTTGTTGGGTATATGACTTCCATTCGCAGGTCGTGCCTCAGCCGCCGTCGCCAACCAACTGCTCGGTTGTTGGGACCGGGGGCGTGCTGCGAGTGTCAACATCGATGTCTGGTCCGGCGCCGCTTCGGGGTTACCACCAGCATTGAACGTCATTCAGCACTCACCGGTCACCATCGTCGGCGATTCAGCTCATGCTGGGAGGGGTTCCATGGACCGATTCCATTCGAGGCTCGGCTTCATCTCCCAATGACACATGTACTCACCCTCTGACGAGCCAATCGGTTGTAGTTCTCGTTATGCTGGTGGGACACTGTCTTCAATCTGGGCGCCCTTATTGGGGTTTACACCGCCGAGGAGACACCGACAGGCCAGCAGCGCAAGTATTGTCATGGAGTCGAATGGCAAGTGCTATTCTCTCGCACCAGTCGTTCCGTCATGCCCTTCGATTTTAGTAAGCACAGCAGACTCAGCGCAGACCCAGACACGTGTAAAAAGTGCTTCGGAATGGCGGCGGATTGTCGGGCTGTGCTGGGTTGACCGGGGGCCTGGAGATTAATTCGATCACGGGACCGATTACATGCTTACCCGGCAACAAGCTCGTGTAGTACAAACCGTTTCAGCCATTGGCACTCCCGTTCTGCAATCGAGCTTTTGTGTAACACCTGCTGATAACGCGTCAACTCAGGCGAGTTTCGTGCACGAGCTAGAGGTAAGTAAGAACCTGGTCTGACGAGGCAAGGATAATCGGCAAAGATCGATGGTGGACGGTTTGAACACCGCGAAACGTGTTGATGGCATCAGGAGCACTGCCACCAAGCTGGTAGTGCCGGATATGTGCCGACAGGAGCGCGACGTCTGCTTCTCCTCGAGCCTCGACCTCAGTACTTGTACACGTCTTGATGATTTGGTAATGGAAGTTGCCACATCTCCAAGTTGTTTTAAAAACACTCATGGTTGCCTTACAATACATATAGGTCGCCAGCGTCGACGAAGGTCTCCTGCGTGGATTCGTAGACATCGAAGTCGGATATCCTCGAAGTGCCTTTCCGAAACTTTGGTGACACGCCGGTAACGTTGTGGCACGGTGCTAACAAGTGAAACACCGAGTTCAACCGACAGTAAGTGCTCAGTACCCACCGATTCTGTGAAACGTTTACTCCAGCATCAGACGTCTGTGCTTGAGTGGTTTCGTTGTGGTGTGTTACAGTAAGAACGTCATGTATCGTAACTGGACACTTCACGTGCTGAGGCCGCGTTTGTCAGCAGCCCTATCGAGCCCTATCAACGTGCACGCTCTTTCGTTAGCTGGTCTCGCATAAACGTATGTGCGATGTTCCTGAACGAATAGACATATGGGGAGGCGTACTGTGCACACTAAGATTTCGTGTTTCGATATGGTCAGACATGCTTACGGTCCTGCTGCTAACTGACACTGGTTGTTAGGTTTTCCCGTCCGCCTTCCGATACTCGGCATAGAGGGCTCTCTGTGGCGAGACAGTTCTCAGAGCAAGGGTCGAAGGCAATTGGGCATGAAAAAGTCTAGCGAGGGTGGAGCAACACCACAGCGAATCTTCATCTATCTTCATCGGCTCCAAGGATCAACAGATGTCGATTCCGAGGCCTCTACGCTATCGAGGAGCAAGCGGGTATCCCGACGGTTGCGAACGGAGAAGTTGCTGTCGGGATCGCGGTCAGTACAATACATATATCCACGCTGGCAACGGCGGCCCTGAAGGCCGGCCCCCGCACATCTCCCCTTGACTTGAAGCTTCAACTCCCGTCCGTTGGGTGACTGCTCTTTCCCATCCTCACTTCCCCCAGAACATTCACCTTGGGCAGGTGGATATCCTCTGCTTCCAGCCCACCCCAGCTCGCGCTCTCGGACGTCTGCCTTCGGTCGGCAAGATGGCTACGTTCGTACAGCAAGTGTGAGTGTTCATAATTCGTATTCTCATTGCGTCATCTATCTTTGGAGGGATGTGGTCGAGGAGTACGAGTTTCGTCGAGGAGTGCGGCCTTCTGATTGATCCTACTCATATGCAGCTATGGGCCAATCTTCATTGGCGTGATCCTCAACGTCATACTGTACGGGGTTGTGTTCGGCCAGATGTATATGTACTACGCCCAGTGCAAGAAGTGAGTGCCTTCACCGTTGTCGGTCGTTCCTGTGATTTGTCCTGACAGAGTGTGGGTAGGGATCGGACGTGGATGAAGGTTTTCGTAAGTGGCCGCCGACATGGTCTGTTCGGTGCACTATAGGGTTGGGTTTTATGAGGTTTCAAACAGGTTGTGACGTTGCTCGTTTTCAACACTGTCAACACGGCGTTCGACATCGCGTTCGCTTACGATTCGCTCATCAAGAATTTCGGTGAGGACTGTTGATCAGCTCGTCTTTCCACATGCTGAATCGAGCGCGCTCCAGGTAACGAGGACGCGCTTATGAGGGCAAGCTGGTGTAAGTTGGAACAGTCTTCCTGTCTGTGAGTATTTCTAATGGATGTATTATTCTGCAGTGTTCGCAACGGGTATGCTACCATGCTGTTGACCTTTACTACGTCCACTAAGCCAAGTTTCCCTCCCCACCATACAGACCCGACCACGACGGTGGGATACTTGGGAATTATCAACTCTTCTAATTGGCTGACACTTTATGCAGGCTGTTATAGCTGTGCTCTGCCAGCTGTTCTTCGCATGGCGCACGAAGGTCCTGACATCGAATTGGTTCGCAGTCATCATCATCGTTATCTTCGCCATCGCTCAATTCTGTACGTCAACCACCTGTCGCTGCTGGGTATCCTCCGTAACTCATCCTGTCTCCATCTTCTAGTCAGCGGTATTGGCGTTTCCATAGCAGTCCGGATTATACCCAATTTTCTCGAGTTCCAGAAGTTCGAGGTTATTGTCATTATATGGCTCGGGACCGCCGCAGTCTGCGACGCCTTGATCGCCTTCGTCCTCGTCTCGTATCTGGTGCATTCTGCTAAACTCATCCCTGCCGATACTGCTGACGCTGACGGCTTTTTCATTCATACACACAGCGGAAGAACAAGGCAGGGATGCCTGCCATGGATGACAAGATCCAGAAAATCATTCGCGGTGAGTTTTTCCGTCCTGGTTTGTTCCATGTCTTTTACTGAAATACTGTCCGGCATAGCTATCGTTCAAACTGGTGTCATCACATCGGTTTGGGCGATCGTTGATCTCATTCTTTTCTTAGTCACTGTGGGTGTAGTCTTCCGTGCTGAGGCGCCGTTACCTGTGTCCACCGAAAGCCCATTGCTGATATCATGGCCCTCTCTTCTCCAAGACATCTGGCTTCCACCTCATTTTCAACATGTCCCTGGCAAAGCTGTATACGGCGTCGCTCCTGTCAAGCCTGAACACACGGAGCGGATGGCGTTACGAGTCCAGCGATCCGTCCAACGGCCAGCGTCATGAGCACCACATGGGCATGGCAGCGAGGTCCAGGCACGTCGGTGCGAATATGCTCCGCCAAGACACAAGCAAACGGGTGAGTGTTCGATATCTGCATTTCTTCTCCCGGCTTCCCCCGCCTTGCTTCCTTCGGGACCCGGGATGCAGCATGCTGACGCACAGTGCAGTCCATTACGCAGCAAATCTACATCGACGTCGAGTCGCACGAGATAGTGGATGTTGATATGAAGGGGAACCCGTACCGTGAACCGGCGGTGAAGATTGCGCCCATTGTGGAGCGACGGCCGTAAATTACCCAGAGCACAATGTGTCGATGTAGCACATAGCGCATGTAGTGCGCGATCATGTAGTGTGGACATGTAGCGCGGTTACTGTTATGTTACATAAACATTCGTTCAGTCCAAACTCTCGAGTGCGGTACCGCAGTGCGTCACCATGGGCGCTTAACACACCAAGGAAGAGATGGCTAGAACTGAGAGCGCGGCTGCTGTCGTCGAGTGTGTCCCGACTGCCATGGCCGAGCTCCCGTCTCTCCTCCTCGCCTCTCTCCATCCAGACTCCAGGAAGCAGGCGGAACAGAGCCTCCAGGCCCTCAGCGTCCAGTCCGGTTTTCTCAGCCACCTCCTCGCCCTTGTCCTTGAGTCCTCCCAAGATCGCGCCGTCCGTCTCGCCGGTAGCGTCTACCTCAAAAACGTAGTAAAGTCGAGATGGGAAGACGTACGTCCTTGCATTCTGGATGCTGATCTTCTGTGATCTCACGAGTGCGACGCGTCTCCCTGTAGGATGAGCCTCCTATCGCGGACGCCGACCGGGCGGCCCTGCGCGAAGCCCTAGTCCCGGCTATGATACGCCTCTCGAACGCGTCAGACAAGGCAGTCCGCGCGCAAGTAGCAGAGTCAATATCTTTGGTCGCGAAGAGCGACTTTCCTGAGCGGTGGCCGGATCTGGTCGATGTGAGTACCCTTGTCTTTGTACTGTGCGCGTTTGCGCTTCTCCTCGGTGGCGGTCTCCTGCTCTGCGTCCCCTGCGTCCTGAAGCAATCTGGACGTCTGTTTGCGTGTTCTCACATTGTCCCCAAGTTCCATGACCATACCCCGATGGTATGCCTCGCGACTGCCTGCCGTAGCCAACTTGATGGTGGGGCTCGCGTGTCGCGCGATGCTGCAGAGATAGAGTTGGTTCACATCGCACCCTGGATAAACGTAAACCTATTATATGTGGGTTGTGGAAACGAAGTTTTTGCTCTTACATGGTGGAAGTGGAACACGCAGTAGAGCGGGAGACGTATTCTATGGCTGGATCCTACAGGATCGCCTTTGTCGGACGATCAATGCGTTTTATTGCTCGTAACTGATCGCCTATTATAGAAACTGGTAGTGTCCCTCTCTGATTCAAATTACGAAGTCAACATCGGTGTTCTCGAGACCGCGCATTCAATATTCCGCCCATGGCGCGCCGAAGCTCGTTCCGATGCTCTCTTCACCGAAATCAACTACGTGGTCTCTCGATTCCTCACTCCATTTCTCAATCTCTTCCTCCACACGACTACTTTGCTTTTCTCCCAGCCTCCTCCGCCCAATCTCTCGCAGGTTGTTCAAGCTATGGTCTTCCTGGTCGACATCTTCTACGATTTTGCCTGCCAAGACCTTCCTCCCGGAATTGAGGATTCGCATGCCCAGTTCTTCGGTACTCCAGATGGTTTGTTCCTTCGTTTGCTCGCCTGGGACCCACCACAGCTCCAGGGTGACGTAAGTGCCATTTCCTATAGGAGGGCAATCTGTTGTGCTAATGGGTTTGTAGTCCGACGACACGACGCCTTCTCTCCCTTCGCAAATGAAAACAAGGATCCTCGAGATCATCGAGGTATGTTATACCGAATGAAGCGATACCGCATGTCTGATGCATCTCTCGTGCAGCTGTTTGTCAAGCTATACCCGGAGACTCTCCAGTCATCAGGCACGGTCGAGGCCTTCGTTCGGGCGATATGGGACCTCGTTGGCGGCGGCAAACGGCCTGGCGTTGCGGACGACGGGGTACATTCAACTCATTTATTAGATCGGACCTGGTGCTGACACATTGCCCATCTTCGTAGCTTGTCTCGCAGTCCTTGCGCTTCATCGCTGCGTCCATCCGAACGGGTTACTACAAGGACCTGTTCGGCTCAAAAGAGACCATCTCCGGTCTTGTACAGGGTGTCGTCGTGCCGAACGTTGCTCTTCGAGGTAGGCGTGTTCGAGGATTGTAAGACAATGGCGGCCATTGACATCAATGGCTTTTAAGAACACGAATTGGAGCAGTTCGAGGATGACCCGCTCGAGTACATCCGACTAGATCTTGCAGTCCCGTCAATGGGTGGCATCGGCATCTCGAACGACGCCGTCACGCGTCGTCAGGCCGCTGCAGATGTCGTCCGCGCACTGGTCTCGTCCGGGCATGAGGCAGAGGCAACCGAGGTGACGGGTGCGTGGATCGGACAGGGTCTCAACGAGTACAACAAGAACACGGCGCATAACTGGCGCGCGAAGGACACAGCGATCTACTTGCTCACTGCGGTCGCGACAAGGGGCAGCACGACGCAGCACGGTGTCACGTCGACGAATGCGCTCATCGACGTCGTGCAGTTCTTTTCGGAGCACGTGTTTCAGGACTTGCAAGCAGAGGAGGGGAGCATACACCCGATCTTACAGGTCGACGCGATTCGCTTCTTGTATACTTTCCGGAATCAAGTAAGTGATGTGCGGGCATTTTTACTGTTGGGCGTTGCATATTGAGTGCGATGTTGTAGCTGGTCAAACCGCAACTGCTGTCGGTGCTGCCTTCGCTTGTTCGCCACTTGTCGTCGAGCAACTATGTCACCTACACCTATGCGGCGATCAGCATCGAACGCATCCTGTTCATCCGCCAGGGTACGCAGCTCATGTACGTAGCTGATACCTGCGCTTACGAGAAGTATTCTGACAAGCTTTTGTAGGTTCGCACAATCAGACGTACAAGACATTGCCCCTCAACTCCTGGACGCTCTTCTCTCCAAGGTCGAGAGAGCACCCACACCG
Source organism: Sanguinoderma infundibulare (assembly GCA_032821775.1). Lineage (NCBI taxonomy): Eukaryota > Fungi > Basidiomycota > Agaricomycetes > Polyporales > Polyporaceae > Sanguinoderma > Sanguinoderma infundibulare. The sequence goes on along the minus strand of JAVLRN010000012.1, from coordinate 618,636 downwards.
GAAAGGATGGCGGAGAATGACTACCTTATGAAGTGTTGGTCCCTCATACGGTCCCGTTGCATACGCCGTGCTGATGAGTGCCCATGTAGGTGTCATGCGGGTCATTGTCACTGCGCGATCGACATTGGCCAACGGGTCTGAGCAAATACTGCAGCGGTTGGTCGCGATCCTCGGGATCATCTCCAAGAACCCGAGCAACCCGAACTTCGACCAGTACATTTTCGAGAGCGTCTCTGCGTTGATGAGGCGCGTCTGCATTTGAGATGAAAGGTGTCACAGCGAGTCTTACCTATCTTATACCGCAGGTTTGTCGTCCAGGCTGACCCAAGCACGCTGTCAAGATTCGAGCAGGCTCTCTTCGGTCCCTTCACCATCATCCTCCAGCAGGACATCGACCGTGCGTATGGCGATTATCGTAGCTACCGACCGTTTTTGACCTTTTTCTCCAGAGTATATCCCCTATGTCTTCCAAATTCTTGCCCAGATGCTCGATCTCCACACGGGTTCGGTGCCGGCTGAATACCGTAGCCTGTTGCAATTCCTCCTCACACCCGCATCGTGGCAGCAGAAGGGCAGCATCCCCGGCCTCGTCAAGCTCTTGAAGGCCTTCTTGTCGCATGACGCGAAGTCGATGATCGCCGCGGGGCAGCTCACGCAGGTCCTGGGAGTGGTCCAGCAGCGGCTGATCCCGTCCAAGATCAACGATGGCTGGGGCTTCGAGCTTCTCCAGGCCGTCGTGCAGTACACACCTTCGTAAGTCTGACTCGCACAGATATCGCATCCCTGCGGAGACGGCTCTGATGGCTTTTGTGGGCACACAGGGAGACGTTGAAGCAGTACTTCCGCGGACTGATCGTCACGCTGCTGACGCGCATGCAGACGAGCAAGACAGACAAATACGTGTACCATTTCGTGTACTTCCTCGGGTTCTGCCTGGCCATCGGCGTCGAGGGGCTGACGCCGGACTACATCGTGGGCGAGGTTGACGCTATCCAGCAAGGGTGAGCCAGGCCGAGTTTGCGTGTGATTCAGATGCGGGTGTTCTGATATCCAGGCATTAGGTTGTGGTCCCAGCTGCTGGTCAACTTCATCATCCCTCAAGCTCCCAAGTCCCCGCCGAAGGAGAGGAAGGTCGTCGTCGTCGGGCTGACGAGGCTGCTGACGCAGAGCTCGCTGATGTTCACTGAGCCCCGCACGCAAGCATGGTGAGTCTCGTCGTCGGCTTTTGCCTATGCGTATCGCTGACGACTTTGGGCTCTCATGTCGGAATGTCGTCATTCAACGCTGAACAGGGCGCCGACCTTCCAAGCGCTCGCTAAACTCTTCCAGACCGAGCAGCTTCTGACGAAGAAAGAGGAACTCGATCCCGACGCAGGGCTCACCCAGATCGACTACGAGGAGCAAACGGCAGGGTACCAGGCGGCGTACTCGCGGCTCGCAGCCGCTGAGGCCGCCCCGGCCGACCCGGTCGTGCATGTGAAGGACTTGAAGGCGTTCGTGGCACAGGAGCTTGCACAAGTGGTGCAACGGGACGGGCGGGTGAAGGCGTGGATGGCGTCGACGGACAGGAGCATTACGGAGCCATTCGTGAAGGCGCTTGGATTCAACTTGTGAGTTCGTCAGGGAGGAAAGGGCCCGGGGAGCGTCTGTAGTCGGTGAGAAGAGTTGGAAAATAAGTCGGTGGGTGGAGCAGCATTGGATCAATAGTATTTGTAGCATCTGTCGCATGTCAATTGAAGCACGAACACAACGAAATCTGATGTGATGGCCGCGGTGAGCTTAAGTTCGTCCCCTGCATCTCAGATTGGCCTTGAGCACAAGGTGGGGCTATGTCACACCGTGACCATCCACGTGAATCGGGCGCTTGACACGATTAGCGATTAATATGCTATGTTAAGTATCCAGAGCGGGAGGAGGCTTGTCTTCCTCACCGCAGACCCGGTCTGTTGCTAACTTTGCCTTCTTGCGTGCGTGGTTTCCATGGGCAAGGTTTGTGATCGAAGATCGGGCCCGCAGCGACCGCTTTGGCATGGTTCCTGCGGGGGAAGGCGACCGAGCCACATGGAAAGAATTCCTCCTCCTGTACTTCGGTTCCCGGACATCAAGAGGCGAAGACAATCCGAACAGTGCGCCGCACAAGCAATGGGATTGGCCTTTCAAGTTCGCGGGGACAGAATCACACGCGGTGGGATGATCGCGTGTTACTTCGGTTCCTCGGATTTCAGGGTGGCAATGCGGACGTCAATGTCTGCCGCATAATGCGTCATTCGTCGTCTTTTACATCCCCGGCAACCCAGCCTCGTTCCGATCTGCAAGTCAACCAAGGCTAGCTGTCTGTGAAAGGCCACCTGCCAAATCGGAACCGGAGGTTGGGTAGTTAGCCACCATCATGAAGGGTATAAAGAACCACCCCCGGAGCGCCATCTCCTCATCCACAACCATCATCTGCCAGTGCCACTCTCCACTACCAGCGCTCATCAGCAATGCTCTTCATCATCTTCTCTCGCTTGCCTGCAACTAGAAAACAAGAAAACCCAGATCTGCTTCCTTTCCTGCCTACTTGCAAGAAGACTCATCAGCGTTCCCTTCTCATGCCTCGGTTCTTGTTCCACCCTACCCGGCCTCCTGACTCGACGTCTCCCGGTCAGGGACGGCGTGTCGGACATCCGTCCACACGCCGCGTCCCTGGCCCCCGCGTTCGACCTCGCTTTCCTTTCGTATAACGACCTGCTGCCGAGCCCCCAATGTCTGGTCAGCCCTCCTCGACCCATACGGACGACGCCTACTGTCGCTTCGCCCTCGTGCCCTCGTGCCTCCCTCCTCGATCACCAAGCGTCAGGCTTATGCCGTGTACCACACGGTGGCGATCGTGGAGGAACACTTGGTGAGTCGCCTCTCAACTCCCACCTCCCTACTTTGGCTAACCCTGTCGATTGCGGTGCAGAAGGCCGAGCTAGCGCGTACAACTACCGTTCCCGCCCCAGGCGGTTGAAGCGGGGTCGTGTCCACAGCACCCTCGAGCACGGATGTCTTTCCGTCATGCGCCGCATACGGTGCACTCGGTAAGTAGCTCTCGCACGTCGTCCTAAGTTTGTATCTCACGCCCACACCGGATCAACAGAGGACCACCGGACGAGCACGACAGGCGTTCGCCAGCCCCCGCGGGACTGGCGCAGGTCTCGTCCACGGTTGCGCGCGTGTCTCTCCCACCCCCTGCCTTCGGCCGGGGTCGTGGGGTGGAACTAGAGGGGTGCGCCAGGAGGACCTGATGAGCTTTGGGCGACGCTTTGGCGCGGTTGTTTATGGAGGGTCTGTTGAGGTCGATGTCAGTCGGGAGAAAAGAGAAAACCCCCGGGCGGCGCATGTGCACGATCACCGAGTTCGTTATGTACACGCAGTCCGGCACAAAAACACGCAATAATATAAAATTGTCAACTCGGAACATAGTCTCATGTGTGCTTTGACGTTCGAATGATCAACATGGCTAGGGCTAGATCACTAGAACATTAACCGTACAACGACCTCCAGACTGCCAGCTATCGGCTTCCTTTTTGGTATCACCCAATCTGGACTTACGCAGACGCCCATGCGCCATGGCCTACTAGTACAGAACTTCAGCATCTCCTCTCGCACGCGAGACAAATCCGAAAATATGTCTCATAAACTTTGTAGATTAGCAATGTCTTCACAAAGTTTAGGAGGCACATTGTTATTTAAAGGCCTCCCCGTCAAGCCTATGGTTTATTATTATTTCCTCCCCCCCAAAGTGCCCGAGCGTGATAATTTCCAGTCACGTGATGCGCCACACTGTGCGCAAGGCCAATCTTACGACACCCTCGCGGGAGCGCACAGTGACTCGCTAGCAGACTGCGTCATCCCTCCATGTTCACGCGGCCTGCACCACGGACCCCTACTGCCACTGGAAGGGATGGCGAATGAATCGTTCTCAAAGGCAACCGGCGAATCCTTTGCCACTAGAGCGGCATGCGACAGGCTCTTGTCTGGGGTGCCCTGACTTCTGGTGAGTATACTTTGATTGCTTTGCCTCTTCGCACTCTTGCGTTTCGTCGAAGTCTCGCTTCCCGGATCCAGCGGAAGGAGCCGTGAGTGCCGGTATGCCTCCTGTTTTTCCAAGATGGAGTGATGAACACCTTCTACACACGTTCCGGAGCGCAGTCGGAGCACATAGACCGAACACGGTCACGATGATTATACCATTCGGACGATGTAGAGGCACCTTTATAATTGGGAAACTCATTTATGGTTCCGGTCCAGGTGACTCGGCGTGCAACTGCCAGGGAATGCGGAGGCACAGTTCAACGGATCCGCCAAGTTCCTGAGGTTCTTTCGAGTTCCTTCGTGCACCTTCCCAACCTCGAACGTCCACGCTCTCTACACGTCTCCTCCGAGCCAGCTATGTATCTGCACGCCTGTTTGACAGATCGCAGCTCCCAAACGTCCACCGGTTCTGGTCTATTGTAGAAACGCTGACATCGGCTTCACGTGCACCATAGATAGACACATACCCGGGCTGGGTTTCACGAAACCAGATACACATGGTAATCGACAGCCGAAGGCATTGATCCGGCAAGCTGATAGCGCTGCCCTATTGCTGCCGTACATATATACCGGTCTATGTTTTGACGGCCTTATCCCAAGCCCACATAGCTTCTCATCGGTTCAGCGAATCCGCCTCATCTTCACGCCACAGCACGATGACCTTGAACGCAGACATCAAGAAGGAGCCCGGCAACTCTCCGCTCGACGAAACCTTTTACAACATTGACGATCAGGCGCTCGCGTTCATGAAAGCCGCGACCGGAATCCAGGACGAAGAAGAGCTCAAGAAGCACATCCTCGCTGTTCAAGCTGAAGCTTATGCGGTAAGTTTTAACTTTACGGCTACCTGGTTGCCTTGTCGATTGTGCCGATTTTGGCATATCCAGGTCCATCCCTATCCTTGCATACGGATCTTTTCCTTCCTAAAGTAAGCTGTTGCTCGTCGCCGTACGATTGTATTGATCAAGGTTTCCCTGACATCACCGCACACTCAGGTTGAAGCTTGCGCGTCTGCCGGCGTACCAACGCCTCTTGACTCTGGGCAAGGAGCGCAAGGACCCGATCTTTCTCGACATAGGATGCTGCTGTAACCTTTCATGTCTCCTCCATTGCTACCACAGGGAACTGACTACGCAATTTTAGTTGGAAATGACATCAGGAAGGCCGTCTTCGATAGCTTCCCGAAGGAAGGCGCCATCGCATCCGACTTGCACCCAGGTACGTTTCGGCACGAGTCCAGATCGTCGCACCGCTAACACCTGATCGATGGCCCTTCGCAGAGTTCTGGGACCTCGGACACAAGCTGTTCAAGTCCACTGTAGACACGTTCCCCATCCCTTTCCTCCCCGGGGACGCTTTCGACCCCGCGTTCCTCGAGGCGACAGGACCCTTCTACAGCCCGCCGAGCGATCCACGCCCTGACCTCTCCAGTATCAAGACGCTCAACCCCCTCCGTGGGCACGTCTCCGCGATCCACGCCTCGTCCTTCTTCCACCTCTTCGACGAGGAGAAGCAGCTCGAGCTCGCCAAGTCCCTCGCCGGGCTCCTCTCGCCCGAACCGGGCTCGATGCTCTTGGGCGCGCACGGCGGCCGTCCGGAGAAGGGGCCAAGGACAGAGCAGCTGGGTCCCAACTCACACGGGATCACAATGTTCTGCCACTGTCCCGAGAGCTGGATCGAACTGTGGGACGGACAAGTCTTCGAGAAGGGGACGGTGAAGGTCGAGGCCGGCCTGGTGGAGTACAAGAGGAAAGACTTTGCACACCTCTCGGAGGACACCAAGTTCTACCTCCTTTGGTGGTCTGTGACTCGACTTTGAGCAAACAGCGACGCAACGCTGTAGGAGATCCGGGAGGGTTAGTGCTGGACGAGCATCTCAACGCGAGTGGAATCACTGACAGTCCTTGGGGTGGGCTGACTTCCTTTTGAGAAGATGTTGCCCCGTTTGATTCTGTAGGATGAACGTGCGGATATTAGCCATTAAACTACGGCAGTATGTTCCATAATCCGCTTGCGGCTTGTGGTCTCAAACCGTGGGGAGCTTGGATGTTTCCTGCTACTGAAACTGATAGAGCCACTGTTCCGATGCGATCGCACGTTGAGGGTGATACTTATGCGTGGGTAGTTCAAATCAAACCGTGCTTCTTGCTTTCCCTCGAACCCTTTCGTCGGAGCCAGGCGGGGACTTGTTGGAGCATTGGCTCTATTTTCAGGGACCATTTTGCGGCTTCCGGTATCGCTGAATGTCGTCGAGGCGTGGCCAATCTATGTTCTGCAACCGGATGGCGAGGACCGTTTGTTCAAGGCCATGCATGGATGCATCCTTAGCTGACCGAGGTTAGCTGTGCCTGTTGTACGTCCGCCTATTGCTTGTTAATGGCTTGTTATTCTCCCAACCGGGGAGCATCATATGCGAGTCATCGGGACTCGGCGCATCATCCGGAATGTTCATCAACGTTCGTCCAATAATATCTTCGGCATCTCCATTTCCTTTTCGTCTTCAACCAACTTGATGCAAGCCGATCCAGGGTAGGGAACGATGGCGGTCTACGGACGGCCACCGCCTACACACTCCCCCGGATAGGTCTCATCGAGGATGCGCTTGCGGATTTTCGCCCGTTTGGGGCCTTACTCTTCGGCGTCGTGGTCATCCCGTCTTGCAAGTTTTGCTTTCCGTCCAGTGTTTCGCACGACGAGTCTCCGCTGGGGTAGGGCTTAATGACGGTAGCAAGTACGGTCGCCCACACTCCCCATTCGCTCCAATTGCATCGTGGACACGCTTGTGGATCTTCGCCCGTTTGGGGCCGTACTCTTCGGCGTCATGGTCCCCTTGGCCCTTGCAAGTCCTCGTCCGTGTTCGGGTCTCGGCACAACGAGTCTATGCTGGGGTATGGCTTAATGAGGAGGGAGTATATCCATGTGGTATCTGACCTCGAAAGCCTTTCCCTAGTCCGCCGTCACCCCGGTCCTTTATCGAATCCAACGCACAATTCGGGTATCCGTGCCATGTTCGGTCTCGATACGAACGGGCACCTGTTAAAAAGGAGGAAGGGTCATCTCCTGTCCCTCACAACTTGCCCACATACCACACGCTCACCATGTCCCCTATCCCCCGTTGCACCATCGTTGTCGACGTCGCTGGCGACCTCGACTTCCCCACCTCCCCGTCTCTCCGATCCATCTTCCCCTCCTCTTTCTCAGGAATCCCCCTCTCCGACCTCGACCCCGAAGACCTCCTCACTCCTCCGGGTGGCCCGCTCCACCGATTCTGCGCCTACGAGGCCAGCCCGCCTTACTTCCGACCTGCCTGGATCGTGGCCCCAGGCGAAGATCCCGACGCGGACCGCATCACCCTCATCCCGAACGACTCCGAGTTCGAGGTCGCCTTCGACCCCGGCTTCGACGACATCGACCGACCTCGCAAGAAGACGGGGAAGAAGGGCAAGCGGCGCTTGCACCTCCGGAGCCGAGTCTCCTTCTTCGGGACCGTCGTGGTCGTCTTCGCCCTCCAGGGGCTGATGTCCATCGGCAAGCTTATCTGCTAATGCTCTCGTGTTCAACTTCTAGGACTATCGCTCTGGACTTTATGTTTGCTCGCTTCGGACTAGGCTTTGGCTCGGACCTGGACATTGCTTTCGGACGCTGCTGTGTTTGTTCCTTGGACAGGTTGAAGGACTGCTAGCTTCCCGTTTGTTGTCTTCGATAGCCTGTGTATGCTTCATGGGGTGCGAGGGGGGTGGCTCCCTCTTCGTGCCTCTGTGTTCCATGTGTGCGGCGGGGAGCGGAGGGCAGGTGTGAGGAGGGGCCGGTGCTGCGGGGCATCTTGGCGAGGTGCCCTGTCGCACCACATATATCTCAGATAAGTCTCATCGCTCGCCATCCACGAGGTAAACGCTAACCAGAGCACACTGCAGAATTTCCGAAAAACCACGGGGGAAGGCAGCAGCTCAGGCTGTCGACGCGGTCTTCCCCCGAGGTCCCCAAAAACGGGAACGGCAGCTGCTATGCTTTCGGTCAACACAACGAGATCGCCACGGGATGAGGTCACGTACCGCTCTTCGTCACCCTGCAAGTAGGACCCCGCTGGTAGGTATTTCCGCACGCAGGATACTGGCCTGACACGTAGTGACAGGTCGCAATTCCTGGCCATTTTTGTTTCATCGTTATTCAGCCAGGTTTACATGGTCGTTTGGTTACCCATATCGTAACCAAAGATGCGTCATGTAGTATTCGTGAGTTCTCAGCTTCAATGGTAGCCCTTATTGCCGAGAGCGACACGGGTGCAGGACGCGTCAGCCCGACCCCCGTTGCTACTGCTGTAGGGCTGGGGCTAGGCGTCACGCCGCACGACGGCATCCAGAGCCAAGGGCAGGTCCCCACCATACCAGTGCCGAGCACCCCGGTCGCGTCGAACTCGTCTTTCACCGTCATGGGCACGCCGTCGGTCATCGTCACGACATCATCAGGAGAGCTCTGTACAGGACCAAGGGGCATCCGCATCAAAGATTTCTCTCCGTCATGGCCGACGAATCGGTGCTTCATGGCAGAATCTTGCTCACTATCATTCCCGCCAGTACGTGATGATTCTGGATGTTTGGGCCGCAGGGAGGATGCGAGGACGACCCCAAGCTCACCGGCGGCTCTCATGGTGACTACACCTTGATCGTATGGGTTCCTCATTCGCCATTGAACATGGTCGGGGATTCGTCATTTGAGACGTCGTCGTCTAATCGCGTCCTGTTTGGTGGCGATCGAAGGAGCGGCCACTCCTAATGCTCTCGTCTCCCCGATTATCCTCACGGACCCAGAGACAAGTATCGAGCTTCCGGCTCTCCCATGGACTGTCGAGGTAGTTTCCCCTCCCTATTCTCTGAAGCCTAGGGAGCTTTCTCTTGAGCTACCTGTCCCCCACTCGTTTCCTCACCATCACGCGCTACCCTTGCGGTAACCCTCCCTTCCTTCGCCTGATACCTTTCAGCCGCCGCATTCCCCATTGGTTCCACGGGGAGGTGATCGGTCCGTCACTCGCTGAGCCATCCATGTCTCTTGGGGAGGACCACTACTGATGCTTTCTTCCTCTTCTCTCACTCATCGCTGCGTCCCTAGTCCGCGAATTTCGACTCTGAATACTCCGACACCGTAACGCCCTCGGAGGATCGTGACATTGCACAGTTACCTCCACCGTCTCCTCGCATTACCGACAGCCTCAACGGCGCGCCTAGCTAGGCGTGTGGTGGAGTCGTGAAGGTCGTTCAGAGGTCGCCTACGGATATCGTCGTGTCTACTCGTAAACAATTAAGGAGCTATCATGCCTCAGTCCAATGAATCGTGTAGTAACGAGATCACAAAAACAAGAAAGCGAAATGTCCTCATTCAACGGTGATGGGATGAGCCTTATCCTGTTTCCACTTCTCGAACATAGCCTTCTTGAGCTCTCGCCCCAAGGCTTCTCCAACCTGCCAGGGCACGGCGTTCCCGATTTGTCGGTGTATCTGCACCACAATCGAAGCTGTCAGCCACGGCAAAACCAAATAAAGGAAACAGACGCACGGTCTTCATGCGGTCGCGATGCGCGATGAAGACGAACCAGTCTGGGAATCCTTGCGAGCGTGCGAGCTCCCGGATGGTGAAGATGCGTCGATACTGGCCACGCGGATGAGTTAGTCCAATGCCGCCCAGCCCCGGCGTATCCCAACGTACCGTCGGATGGAGTACGTAGCTCTGCTTCGCCGTAGGATCGACGTTGGTCACCGTCGTGTGGAACCAATCCTTCTTGTGGAGCCGACCGTACATGCCTGGCCTGAACCCATGCCGTGCCGTGGCCGATGCGGGGTTCGCGAATTGGAACTGGGCGAAGTTCGGTGCAAGGGCTGGAAACAAGACTGGTCAGACGGGGAGGACTTCGCTTAAGCGAGCACAACAATTGCGTACAGCGATAATCCGCTCTCGCATCGAGAGGCACATGGACAATGCTAGTATGGGTGCAAGTGAGCTTCCATGCAGACGTCAACTCAAGATCGTCGGGTACTTACCGCGAAACCATCGCAGGCTTGAACACCCTTGTGTAGTGCTGGATGTTCGTCGTGGGCTTCTTCCTACACGCAACTTGGTACGAAGTTTGTGGCAGGAAACGATAGTCGCCTGGAGGTCCACAGTATGGTTTCGTGTAGTCGCAAACTACTGATAGGACGCCCTTAGCCGGCTTCAGACTATTCTCCGCCCTAAACCCCGGAGTTAGTCGCTGCCTATGTGCAATTCAGCGGTCTGCCGCGCACCATTCAAAGGGTATAAGATCATCAATAGCGTCGACAATAGATACAGCTTTGAACGGAGCTGTCCCCGGGTCAGTCGCGAACCTTGGTTTGAGTGGGTCCCCATTGGGGACATGGATGAGCAACTGGTCAGGATGTAGGACAGCATGTGTCGGCTCAGGGAAGGATGGAAGAGGATGGTCCTTCAATGAGGCGAGCAGGAAAAATCGCACCCTCCTCTGCGGCGCGCCGTACTGGCCGGCCTGGAGCAGGTTGAACCGGACTTGATAGCTGGAAGAACACGCGTAAGCTAACGCCGTTTTAGGCATCCACTGGCACTTACCCCATGGTCAGCAGCGCGTGCACGAGGAACTTCAGTCCACCCATTTCGATTCCACCGGTCACGCGATGTCGCCCTGCCTGAGAGACGTTGAGGTTGTAGTTGAGGAAGCCCCTCACATTCTCGAAGACGCAGTACTTCGGCTGCAGGAAATCGATCCAGGAGAGCAGGTTAAGGATCAGATGGGACTTCCTGTCATTTGCCTTCTGGAACATATTCAGCGTTGAATGCGGCTGGCTAGTAAATCGCATGAATAGTCAGTACTTCGGGACATGTACTGGTGGCTGTCCCATACCAAGGGAAGCCTGCGACGATACAGTCGATCTGGTTGGGGTTAGGCGGAGGAGGCAGCGGCGCTGTTCCTTCGATGTTCTGCGGCGGTGCGCCCTCCCACTGCTTTGCATGAGTCTTGACCGCATAGCGGAGGACGACGTTGGAGCATTGGTTGTACAACGTCGTTGACGGAGAATTCTTCCTAAAGGCAGAATCGCATGAGACAGGCAGAACGATTGATGATACTAGCACAACTTACCGCAACGTCGCCGCAGCGCTCGGAGAGATCTCCACAGCATGCGTGACCTTGACGCATCCGGTTTCCTCCATTGCGAGCCCAAAGGCCCCTACGCCCGCAAAAGGGTCGAAAGCTTTTAGACACGCTCCAGGCCGCGTAGCGAAGCTGTTGAGATGCTCAGCTTCTTTCTCGCCAGCGCGGTAGCACTTCTTGCAGATCTTGAGCTCGGCGCGCCCGAGTTGCTGAAGCTGGTCCCATGTCTTCGGCTGCAGGGATCGCGAGGAGTACTGAACGAAGAAATGATGCGGTGACCGAGCCAGCCAAGACCGCAGGCCCGGCTCCGACTGGTGTGTCACGCCACAGCGCGTGATCAAGTTGATCGCGTTCACGTCCATCTCCATGTCTGTAATGAAGAGCTCTCGCTGGCAAAGAGGCAAGTCAGCATGAACGAGGTTCGACAGGTGCGACGCAGAGCCTTACCTCATCCGCACAAGTGTTGGCTGGGGCACCAAACGTTGGCTCGGACAAGAGATCCGACATGCGCCCCAGACATTTCACCGTGACGAGGAAGGTCTCGGAACCGTCAAGTTCGGAAGGCTTGCCGCGCCGTATGCGAATGATTCTCCCTATGAAGCCAGGCGCTGTCGGATTTTTCGAATTCTTGAACAGAGCGTCGGTGTCCGCGATCAACACGTAGTCGTGGTGGTGATACTTTATGCCCGCAAATTTAAGACCGTTCTCGACGAGCTCGGGGTGCTGTTCGATTTGAACCCGAGCACAGAGGTCGCACACTGGACAATTGTTGGGCGGAGGAAGTGTATGCGCTTCGCCGTGGTGCAGATCCGTGAACGAGCCATCTTCCTCGTCGTACATGAAGCTTCGCGAGTGAATTAGACACTGTAGATGCGCCAGACGATACAGAGCGGACAAACCGGCAGAAGAAATCGCGTGCGCCTATTTCCTTCCCGCTGGCAGGATCATGATCATTGTATACATTGACCTTGCCCAACACCTTGAAGAGGGGCTGGGTTTCACAATACTGTGAGCACAGGAAAAGCTCTTGAGGGTTTGAGATCTCCTCAAGGTACGTTTTTGACGAGTGTTCGTAGTATTGGATATGGATTTTCTTTGCGCGCTGGTCGATGTAGACAATTTTACCGAACCTGGACAACGTTCAGCTACCACGCATAACCTGTCTCGCCTGACGTACCAGAAGTAATCCGCGAGAACGGCGTGGTCAGGAACAAGCTTGAGATTTTCAGGTATGTAAGGCGCAGGCCGGTCCTTGTGTGGTCCGGCTATGATGACGACGCAGTCACCGAGCTGGTGAACAGGGTTAGCGGGGAAGAGATAAGGTGCATTGCTTCCAAATGATACCTTGAAAAGCTCTCCACGGATCTTCACCGACTTCCAATACTGTTCGTGAAGGCGCTCCGCAGCAGGGAACTGCGGCTTTGGATTGTGATCCAAAGTTCGGATCAATAACTCGTTGATCTGTTCCCGGACCCTGAGCCGCCGCTGCTTGAGTTGGTGATCAGTCAGACGCTTGGGCGCGGCCCCGACGACCCGAAGATGTTCGCGGAAGAGGCCAAGTGCAAGCTTGTCGATGAGCGGTGTGACGTGAGTAGGATTCTGATTCTCCGGGCGAACGACGGCGATGTCGAAGTTGCCCGTTAGCGTGCTCAAATGGAGGAATGTGCCATGAGGACGGGTTGCACGCGAGGTCACAGGAGATGGTATCTGGCGGACAGGGTGTGTGGATTGTTTGTCGACCAGGCCGAGAATGTGCTTCACGAATGGACGAGAAACCACCTTGTCCCGCAAAGACGTGTCATCTTCCAAAATGCTGTTCAAGAGCGGGATCTGAACGCAAATGTTAGGTGGGGGGTCTTGGGGAGTGTGTGTTGGGAGGTTCTTACAGAGCGTAGAACGTCCTCCACCTGAATGCAGTCTTCTAAGAGGTCGTCCCAACGCTTAATGTACAGCTCTTCGAACTCGGCGAAACTCGTCACCGCTCCTTCTCGCGCGACGGAAATGATGATTTGCGCAACACGATGAGGGGTGTAGAAATTACGGTGGATTCGCTTGTACGCTTTCGCCGGGGACTTGAGCGTGTACCACGCATACTGGGTTTGTATGTACATGGGGCTAGTTCGTGTTAGTTGCGATCCACCATGAAGAGAAACGTCCGTGACATTACGCACTCGTCGATCGCCGAGTAGTCGATGAAATAACGGAAGACAGCACTCGTACGCAACCGTTGAGGTTGCGACTCCTCGTCGTCCTCCACACCATCTTCCTGGCCCGCGTCCTCTTCATTCAGGTAGATGGGCGCGACACATCCAGCGGCCTCGCACTGGCGTCCGGATCCAGAAGCATCGTCCAAGAGCTCGAGCGGGATGAGCGCAAAGCCATGGGACGGATCGAACACGACGAAGTTTGAGAGTTGCCGCACTGGCGTTCCCTCGTCATCCTGGTAGTCGTCCGCATCCTCTCCTTGAACGACTGTGTCCGCGTCCTCTACGATCTCGTCCGGGTGGGGCTGATAGCCTACTCCTGCGATTTCAAGGTGGCATAAGAAAGGACCAGGACGAAACGGGAAGACGACTCACTTTGAACGGGAGGTCCCGCATGCCTCTCAGACTCCTGTGCTACATCTTCCCTTGGACGTTTGTCGGGCTAGCAAAAGTGAGAAGAATGTCACGGACAGCTGTTGCGTACTTACGTCGCATCTCCCGGACCCGTCTGCCTTTCGTTTCGCTGAGCCTGTGCGATCTGGAATCTCCTCAGGTCCAGATGCGGTCCGGAAGCTTATATCCGCGCCTCCCGTTTCATCAGGAAAGCTAACCGTGAATGCCGTGTTTCGTTTGGGGGGCATGACTGAGATATATTGTTGTAAAGCGCCTCAGATGAAGAGCCGCCTAGCTATAGGACAGCAAGGAGGAAGGAGAGCAAGGTGCAGCCACCGCGCGCAACACACCCGACCATCAACAGACGCCCGCTAGACTCGAGTGTCGCACTCGCACATAGCATCCCCACACTCGTAAACCGGGATTACCGTATTCTTTGTGAACATCTAACTTGTCGCGGCTGGGATATACGGACAAGCATGGACGCACGCGACAACGGAGGTGTCTCGTTAGATAGTAATAAAACGATGTCTCTGCATACTTCAATACCTCCGTTCCATGCCCAGCACGTAGGGACGTTATATCACCGACTGGCGCTTTGTCGCATTCATCAGAGCGTGCCCCAGCCCAGAAGGGACTCCGACCTCCACCTTTGGAGTAGGTGTGGAAGTTCCAGACACGACGTCCTGGACAGCGACCTGCCCTAGCAAGATGGTCAGGATGGGAGCGAACGTCTTGAGTTGGTTCGGCGCGTATTGTTCATACGAAGTTGGCCTCTCGTACACGATCCTCGCCACTGCGATCTGCGCCCAAGAGGGCGCTTTAGCATTCGAACATCGGACAACAATGCTTATTGCTACTGACCAGTATGTCAGAGGTGAGACCTTTGATTGCGAATGCTTTGGACCGGAAGCGGTGCATGCGGTAGGTGCTGTGCGCTAGCCAAGGCAGCTCGATGTCCGACATACACTTGTCAAATGGTGGGTGAGCACGGAGGATAGTCAATGTGGAACATGAAGACGCACGTAAAAGTCTTGCTCGTATATCCAGTCCTCGCTTCCCATAGCAGCGAGGTCTTCCTTGGCTGCGAGGGCGGGGTCCAGGATGGCTTCAAGAGGGTGGTCGAAGATTCTATCCACTTCACCAGGTGAGGGCACCAACTTGTCCAAAACAGACAGATCTGTGAGAAGCGCGACTACCGGGGTGGCAAGAAGCTTGCTGGATGAGATGTATGGTCGGAGGGCGCATATGGTGTAGACATTGGGATGGTGGCGAGGCAGGCCAACTTCTTCATGGGCTTCACGGTACTGCGCCGTAGAGCTATCGCGTCCGCATACACCAGGCAAGTAGCATGAAGGCTCACAGCAGTCTCGAGTACGTCGGCATCGGTGACGTCTACCTTGCCTCCGGGGAGCGCGACTTGACCAGGGTGCGCTCGGAGAGACTTGTCGCGGGTGGTGAGCAAAACTCGCAACTGTCCTGCCTTCTCGTATAGAAGAACGAGCACCGCCGCAAGTTTGTTTGCGGGATATGCTGAGCTGAGGCTTATCTTCAGTATATGCGCGGCCCAACTAGAGAGAGTGGGACGCACTGATCGATCTCCTCCGGCTGGTGGCTTCGCAGCCGCTTGACGGCCAGCTGAGTCGTTTCCGACAGGTTGCTCAGCACTTCCGCTGGAATATCTTGTGCGCGGGACATATTCTAGAGGCGGCTCTCACACAAGCAGAGAGGCAAGAAGGAAAGCGAGAGTGGATATTGCTGTGAATACTTATTGCAGCTGTTGGACTGCACAACGTCGAACGACTTGGAAAGAGTGTCGACCGCCGTTCCCTAGCGCCAGAAGCGCCCGTCGCGCCACCGTCCTCGCGCATTCCGATTTCATCGCGCTTGCTCTTGCCGCTGCAGCCACCTTAGCCTTGCACTCCTTGCTAGACACTGCATATACCCTCCTGCTCAGCTCGGAACGCATGTAACGCCCCTATACATCCTCCTCCACCATGGACAAGGACAACCGTGATGACTTCACCTTCGCAAAGCTCAGCGACCTCAAGATGCCGGTCACCTTCCGAATGTACCTACCATCATTCCTACATTCTCAATTAACACTGATGGTCGTTCTTGTAGATCACAAATGGAAGGCATCCGTAACCCACATCCGTTTACGGAAGTCCTGGAGAAGCCAGAGCTCCGCTTTCAGGGCGTACAACAAGCCCCGTAAGCACCCGTCCCAGAACCATTCGTCTTCTTCTCTCAAGATTAATGACCGCAGTGAAGGGACTACTCGGACCTCTACGTGACCTGCCAACTTGTAGCGGATAACAAGCCGTTGACGATACCATTCCGCACATCCTTCAAGGCTTTCCGAAATGGATATACGTGAGTCCTCTGTCCTTCTCTCCCTCTTCCGGCGAGGGGTGTTGACCCAAGGGCGCGAAGATGGAATGAATGGATAACATTCCCAATACGATACTGCGACCTCCCCCTGGACTCACAAATCACCTTCACCGTGTGGGACATCGCGGGCCCGAGGTCGGCCGTACCTGTCGGTGGGACTACGTTCCGTTTATTTGGCCAGAAATGGTGCGTGTTCCCCTTCAAAACAGTAACCAGGGTTTCAACCAAATGCGTGCAGGACTCTCCGCCGTGGCAAGCACCGCATGATTCTCTGGCCGGACCGCGAAGCGGATGGCGCGAACGAGACCACCACCCCAAGCAAGATCGCCACGAGGGATGAAATGGGGAGGCTCGAGAAGCTCATCAAGAAGTACGACCGTGGTGATCTACCCAAGTCAGACTGGCTGGACACTATGGTGTTCCGCAAGATGGGTGAAATCCACAAGGTGAGCTGCCGCCTGCCCGCACAGGTCGGTCGACCACTTGAGCCTGGTGTTAACGGTTCGACCAGGCGGAGACGGCAAAGTCGGAGAATCTCTTCCTATACATCGACCTCCCCCGCTTTGACTTCCCTGTCATCTTCAGTGAGCCGGTATGTGCAACCGTTCGTCCTTCCAATACGTACGCTAAACCACCGGCTTGCAGGACGCGTCCAACGTCCCAGTCCCCTCGACTTCCTCTGGGAACCCTGTACCTGCAACACCAGCACCGCAAACCACCACCTTTACTACCGATAGTCATTTATGGACAGTCGTAGATCCCGATCTTGCTCGGGAAAATCCCGTGGAAGACAAACACCGCCGTCTCGTCCGAAGTCATAGAAGTAGTCCATACGATCGCGAGCTTAAGCCGAACGCAAAGATTCGCGACGAACTATCAGTATATCATATCTCTCCTTAGTCATCATTTATCCGCTCACAATGACTCGACCAGGTTGTCCTCAACTACGCTCCGAGTCAACCGCTCACATCCGAAGAGAAGGATCTGATATGGAAGTTCCGATTCTACTTGACGCGAGACAAGCGGGGTCTCACCAAGTTCCTCAAGTCCGTCACCTGGCGAGATCCGTCAGAGGTTAAGCAGGCTGTGGAAGAGCTGCTGCCGCAGTGGACGGAGATTGATATCGACGACGCGCTTGAGCTGCTCGGGCCCAGCACTGTCGACTCTCGCGTCAGAGCATACGCAGTCAAACAGCTCAGTAGAGCAGACGACGACGTAAGTCTCGTCGTGCTTCCTGATTACCGTATACTGACGGCATCGCAGGAGCTCCATCTCTATTTGCTACAACTGGTTCAAGCTCTAAAGTTCGAGAGCACGGCAAGCGACCAACGTTCATCACGATCTGCGACCAGCGCGGTGTCCTCTGACGACAGTGGTCTCGCCGACTTCTTGATCGCCCGTGCGGTCCACAATCCAATACTTGGCAACCGCCTCTATTGGTACCTCATGGTCGAAGTCGCAATGGAGGACAAGGTCATGGCGAAGATGTACGGCAGAGTCGTCTTCAAGTTCATGAAGATCCTCGAGGTATCGTCCCACGCTTCGCCCGAACCTTCTCTCTTGCTAATTCGACGCGCAGGACAACGGGGACGAGCGCCGCGACCTCATGCGCCGGCAAGCAGAGCTCGTCGAGACGCTCGCGAAACGCGCGCGCGACCTGCGCACGTCCAAGGACCCGCGCCCGAAGAAGATCGAGAAGCTCCGCGTGTTCCTCGCGGACGGGAAGAACAACCTCGCGTCGATGCCGGCGCCGCCGCTCCCGCTCCCGCTGAACGCGCGCGTTCTCATCACGGGCATCGTCGCGGACAAGTCGAGCGTGTTCAAGTCGAACATGTTCCCGATGCTGCTCTACTTCCAGTGCGCGGACGGGAGCGAGTACCCGGTCATCTTCAAGGACGGGGACGACATGCGCCAGGACCAGCTCGTGATCCAGCTGTTCACGCTCATGGACCGGCTGCTGCGGAAGGAGAACTTGGACTTGAAGGTCAGCCCGTACGATGTGCTCGCGACGGGCCCGAGCCAGGGCATGGCTCAGTTTATCCCGAGCAAGACGATCGCGGCGATCGTGAGCGAGCACGGGACGCTGCTGAACTACCTGCGGGCGCATTACCCGGATGAGGGGAGTGTGGGCACGTACGGCGTCGAGCCTGGGGTCATCGATACCTTCGTCAGGAGTTGCGGTCAGTTGGCATGCCGCTCCGTTGACGAATCCATCCTGATCTTTCCTGATAGCTGGGTATTGTGTCATGACCTACCTGCTAGGTGTCGGTGATCGGCATCTCGACAACCTATTGCTCACACCCGATGGGCACTTCTTTCATGGTGGGTGGCACCCCTTGCTTATTCGTCCCCACATCTGACTCTCGCCCTCAGTCGACTTCGGCTACATCCTCGGGCGCGACCCGAAGCCGCTCGCCCCGCCGGTCAAGATCTGCAAGGAGATGGTGGACGCGATGGGCGGCGTGCAGTCGGTGCACTACCAGCGCTTCAAGTCGTTCTGCTTCACCGCGTTCTCGATCCTCCGCAAGAGCGCGAACCTCATCCTCAACCTCGTCACCCTCATGGTCGACGCCGGCATCCCGCACATCAAGCAGCGGGACGTGCACGAGCAGGTGCTCGGCAAGTTCTGCCTCGAGATGACCGAGGAGCAGGCGATCGAGCACTTTGAGCGCCTGCTGAACGACATCTCGCCCTTCACGGCCGTGCTGGACAGGATGCACGACTGGGCGCAGTATTGGCGGAGCTGAGAGAGGACAATCGTTCGGAGAGGAAATCGGATTTTGTTTGTGATATCGATGTGCTCAGGGTTTTCGAGTTGTATTCTCTACTTTCTTGCTTCTAGCCCGTTTTGGCGTTAATTGTATAAATTGCTGGAACGAGGGAACGAGGTTTGCATACCATTCATGCGATGCCTTTGAGAACAGACATGCACTCTCAGGAGTGCGCCGTTGGCATCGCTGGCCTGCTCGGTGCATTCATCACATTTGAGATGCATGTTGGCACTCACCTTTCCGTGGAAGCGTCTTGATTTCGCGTATACTGCTCATTGTGTGTGACGGCCCGGGGAACTGGATTCGGTGTTAAAGTATGGCGCAAGCAGAGCGCACGTAGCATAGAGCACACACTAACAGGTACACCGTTAAGCCCGTAGGACGTGCTACATTTTCGTTCCAAGGAATAGCCTGTGAGCGTAACAAATGGCGACGCTGGGGGTAACGCCGGCTAAGGGCAGCTTATACGCTTATACAGCGGGGTGCCAGACGCTCCTACCGTTAACGCTTGCGGTCGCCGCGGTGTCCTGCGTGACGGGGTCGGGCGCGAACTGCTGATTCAGGACGGCGAGCTTCGAGCGGTACTCGTCCATGCCGATATACGCGCCGCACATTCGACGCTTCCCGTCGAAGGCCGAACGGCCGTGGAGGACGCGGTGGTTGTCGACCACTGAGCGTCACGTTAGCATAGGATGGTGGAGGTGGTATAGAGGAAAGAACTGAGACTTACCAACGGCAGTACCGGGCGATAGCTGGACCCAGTACTCCGAGTCGGGACTGGACAGGGTCTTGTACCATGTCCGGATCGCGTTGTACCTGGACGAGGATCAGCATCCAACGTGCCGAAGGATCGTTGCGAACGCACCACGGCTCTACCTGATCGGGCTGGAGATGTCGGAGCACACTGCGGTCATCGTTGTTCCATCGCACTTGGACGAGCTCGCCAGCCTCGTGCTTGAGGACGGGCGTGTCGCAAGTGTTCGGCGTGAACAATGCCTCTGCCTCTCCGGCAGCATGTGTTGGCACTGGAACAGTAGAGAGGAGCTCGTATGCCTCAGGGTGGAGTTCCTTCAGTATCGATGCGACATAGAAACCGTCGACCAGTAATGTGGCGCCGCCCGTACCGCCAGTGTGCTCGAGCAGGTGGAAGAGCTGTAATCCGCAAGGATCGGTCTGTAGCACTGTCAGCTAAAATTAAAAGGAAGAGGATGGCCTACTTACAAAGTAAGTGGTATCGGTATGCGCTCCGAGTGCGAGAGTGGTATACGCGGTGTCGCCCTTGGCGAGGTTGGAGGTGAAGTCCCAAAACGCGCCATCTGCAGCGAAGATCAGCCGAGGCCACGAGTTGAAGGTGAAATGTCGTCGACACCGACATTGTGTCTCTCGTATAAAGCCTATTCTTCGAGAAAGCTCCTCTGTGGCCTCCGGTGTTGCAGGTACGCCAGAGATGAAGCAGAAGCCAAACTTGTCGACACGAGAAAGCCATTTAAAGAGCCCGTGGTCGTCTGAGGCCATAGCTTCCTCGTACGTGACGGTTGGTGGGTCTTGTACAATTTTGGATCCCCACAAAATGCGTCTGGTGCGCGGATTAGTTTGACGTCGGCGAAGAGGAAAGGGAAAGGTACATGCTCTTGTTTTTGGGGTTGCAACATTGGAGGGTCGTACGAATTATATCTTAGCCATGACCATGGGTATAGGGATGTATGTGGCTGAGACGACGGCCCTGATAATGGGGTCACTGACTGGTCTCAGTAGACACGCAGCTGGGGACTCTCACAATGAACTTCTAATCCCTCCGGCTTGGATTCGACATGCGTCGGTTTAATTTCTGGAGGAATCTTGTTTGAATGTAAGTAGTTCGTCCACCTGCCGAACGCGGATAGGAACGGCGTACCTCGAACGTGTTCACAAGACGCTGTTTTGTGTGAGAATGAAAACATTCAGGACAGCGGCAGTGGTCTCGAAGCCAAATGTGATGACTTGGGTGTATCAGGACAACATGCGAAGAGTACATACGAACGTGGCTTACAATCGCGAGTATGTTGTCGTATCCCACCCTAGCACCACCTTCCTATCATCTATCCTGCTACTTGGCAATTCTACCACTGGCTGTATGTCAGTGTTCAAGGGCACTGTTGGTGGGGGTGCCGAGAATCGTGAACATGACGTAGAGAAACCAGCAGTCTGGGCAGCTGGAGGACGTAGTAGTATACGGGATGTCTAGAGAGCCTGTAAGCCTAGGCATACGACCTCAAATCAACAAGCCGAACTCACCGAACGAATCCCATATATTCGACCTCTGCAAAATGAGTTCGCGTGAACCGAGGCTACGCAACGTCGCATAATAGATTGGTATCCGGTAGGGGTTAACGTGGAAGCTGGTGTATGAAAGTCGACAGGACGTAAGCTGTTAAGCAGGACAGCGGATGCGGTGGAGGTGGAGACCCGGTGGTAACACGGAGTAGGACGGTGAGGACAGCCAACGGTGAGATCGAGGACAAGCGCGACGACGTCCCGGGCTGCCTCGACCAGGCACGTCGCGGCCCGGCCGGCCAGCACCCACCGGCGGACCTCCATCTGGCCTGCAACGTCCGTTCATGCTCAAGTTGACCATTTCAGCATTTTGTCTCTAGCTCCTCACAGATAAGCACCGTATCCGCATGGTGTGTTTCATATCATTAAATTCGATTATTCGTCCCAATGACCGTTTACCAAAGGTCCGCAGACAGCATGTACAGAATCAGACGTTTGCTCAAGTCCTCTGAGGCCTGGACAATTCAGTCCTGAGGGCTGAGGGCTATGTAGACCGCCGAATCCCCACCGAACGCGAACCCAGGGACATCTGTTTTGCTTGGCTGCGACTCTCCGATGATATCGTTGGTATTCCTCATCGGCGAAGACGTTTGGTTTGACATCCTATCACCTTCTCCGCTTCTTTGGTGATACAGCTTCCAATGCACAGGGACCGCCGTATGGTTCAGATTTGGGTGCATGCCAAGTTCTGTAAGTAGCTCTCTACTTCTCTATACATGTTCCTAGCAGTGGAATTCGCTGTAGAGAGAGTTCAACGACCAGATCCTTTGATTAGGAAGGAACTACTCTTCGACCTCTTGATCATCAATAGGTGAAGCGAAGAGAGTGTCTGGGTCCGTCCTCTTCCGGTTGCGGATCCGCGAACAAGGCCAGATGGCCTGCCAGTTCTGACATCCTCTCTTCCTGTATGGCCTCCTGTGCGTACACGGTTGTCACGGCTAATTGGAGCCGATGCAAAACGCAACGTATAAGATGCGTCTCAAAGTCGCACTTAGGCCTCAGGTCCAGCTCTGAGTCCTCCGCACACCCCATCATGAAGTCCTTCTTCGCAGCAATCGTCGTCGTTGCGTCGGCCCTTTTCTTGCCCGCACGTTCCTACCCGGCCCTCGAGGTACGCTCCATTACCCCGCTTATCCCTGCGACGCTCACCTACGGCCTCTGCCAGGGACGTGAAGAGCAGACCTGCGGCTTCCCCACCGTCGAGCTCCTCCGCGGCTGGAACGCTCAGATCGGCGACCACTTCTACACCACCTCCGCACTCGAGATGGAGAACGCCATCGTCAAGTTTGGCTACGTGTCCGAGGGCGACGCGGCCCAGGTCTTCTCCACCCAGGTCCCGAACTCCATCCCGCTCTTCCGTCTGTACAGCGGGGGCGCGACCGACCATTTCTACACGACCTCGGCGAGCGAGCGCGACAACGCCGTCGCCCAGGACGGGTACTCGTACGAGGGCATCGCTGCGTACGTGTATGCGAGCAGCGAGTGCGAGTCCGTGCCGCTTTACAGGTCCTATAATCCGACCATCGCGGACCACTTCTACACGACGGATGTGGCAGAGAAGAACAACGCCATCACGCATGATGGGTATGTGGATGAGGGGATTGCTGCCTATGTTCTCCCTGCGTGAACTCCTGTCAAAGTAAGCATTCCTTCGATATTTCGGGGACTTATCTCTGATCCGACGTTTGTCTGAGCAGACCAACCCATTGGGCTCTCGAGTTTGATAATAGTGGTTGGGGATGCTTGCCTTCGCCTGAGCTGCGAAGTGCATGGTTGAACGTTGAAAATCCGAAGCGGAGTAACGTCTTACATGTATGATCAGTTCAGCGAAATGGAAAGGCAACCGGGATAAGTTGGTGCTAACATCACAAGATAGACTTTAGAACCGAGGATCCCGCTGAAGGTACTCAGACCATCGCCGACGTTGCTGATGACGCGTCCAGGGATGGCCGTATAGGCCAATGTGACCATCCACGGCCGGTTTTGCAGACGGTGCTTACATGGATAAAGCACCACGTCATAGGAACTTACAGAAGGATTTGCTAGCGACTGCATAAGGCGGTTGTAGAGTGATGACTACGATGCAGTCAGTGTGAGAGCCGGACTGTGGTAAAAACGCCACGTTCTCAACTCCGGCGAGCCATAATCTGCGTGTGCCGTGGCTGATGTCGCAGGCAGTCGTCAACTATCTGAACTCCGTCGCCCTTGAGCGCGCATTCGGGAATTTAAGTCTTGAAATGCATGCTGTATTGTAGGCGAGAAGACTCACCAAACGCAACGTTATGCCCTCCCTGCTCAAACCTCTTCTTCTCTCAGCGAGCGGTGAACTCGGACGAGCAGTGCAGGAGAATAAAGGCTTTGCATTTCAAAGCCAAGATCAGGTCGAGATAAATTGAAACAAAGCATTTCATTGGATTGTCCTTGAAGTTCTCAGGGGAAGTCGCAAATGGCTGGGAAAACAAGGGTACCTTGGTTGCTACATACAGTATATCAATCCCCTGGTTTGGAACCGCAAGCGCCCACAACGGTGATATACAGCAGTTAACCCTTCGGATCCATTCTTTGTCCGTTCTAGTCCGTTATCGTCTACCTCTTCTTTAGAACATTACAAGGGGACTATGAGAACAAAGTTGTAAGCAACGTTGATTCGTCGTTCCGCTAATGCGCTTTCGGGTTCAACCCAGTGCTCTCCATTTCGTGACAGGCTCTGCCCAACATGTACAGGTTTAACTCCGCCTTGATCCCCCTCCTCAACTCCGTCCAACTCCTTGGAGATCTCTTCTCATCCCTGGACGCAAGTTTCGAACCATCGGCCGGTGAGTTGGCTCTGAAACCACTTCAAACATCTACTAATTCGTCAGACACCATGGTGGTAGCCTCACTTGTTCGCCGATCATGGACAGGACGGCGCTCCGAGTCAACATCGACGTCCTCTTGCTGATTTTGTTCTTGGCGGAGGACTCGTCGACGAAACTGGCGTTGATGTCGACGTGCCAAGTGCTCCATCGAGAAGGTGGAAAGCTCTTCCTCAAAGACGCGTACATCGACATCAACTCAGAGCCGAAGCTGGCGTCTTTCCTTCAGTTCATGAATGCGGACGGTTGCTCTCGAATGCGTCACTTGAATTCCCTTACCCTCATCCTTGACAACCCTTCAGGACCAGCCGCAGAGGAGCTCAAGCACATGTTCGAACGCCTCGTCCCCGTCTCTCGGCTCCAGTATTTGGTCATCTACGAGCCGGAGCACCTTCTCTCCGCTCACCCTCACCTATCCCAAGCGATCTCAAACCTCACCAGCCTTCGGAGCATCGCGCTTGAACCGGCCGGTGAGCTCTCATTCGAGATGCTCAAGTCGATGCGCTCGAAGTTGGAGTGGGTGGATATCTCGGTCGACCCAGACGCGCTTGAAGAGTTGGATGATGACGAAGTCGACGGGGACATCATCCATATCCTTCGACCGTTCTCCTCTAGTCTCAGCCAGCTGCGCGCAGCCTGGGGCGGTGACACAGCAGATTCTCAAGATGTTCCTCGGTACCCCCTAATGCGCTTCCTGACCCTTGAGAATATATTCTCTCCCATCACCTGGCACTACGTCCGTGCGTTTCCGAACATCGAGGAACTTTGCATCGCGGAGGGAGGATTGGAGTGGGCAATGAGGGTCGGGCTTCCAGAGTTCCGAGCGACGAACACATCTCTCCTCTGCCAACACGACAGCTGGAAGGCGTTGGACAAATTCGAAGGCGAGCTTTCGATGCTGTGGATCCTCGGTCTGGAGTCATGTCCGATACGCGTTCTCAAAGTCAGCATCGAGCTACATGACGAATCCGTCCCGGAAATGCTCCGCGACGTCCTGTTAAGCTCGCGCCCCGCCGAGCTGCAAGCTCACGTTCGAGAAATCGACGGTTTTCCACGGCCCAGCGTTCGTCGCCGCGTTCACGGAGTCACGTCCGCCGGAACTCAAGAAGCTCCTTTTGAAGCTCATCCTGAACTGGGCGCCGGAGAATCGACTTGACAACCCCGACCTGGATCTTGGAGCCATCTTGGTGCGTGCCAACCTCGGCTTGTTCACTTCCTTGCAATGTCACGATGATACTGGGCTGACAACCATCTTAGGAGGCTATCGCGCACATGCTACGCTCATTCAGCACCCTCCAAGACCTTTCGTTGTGCATCGACATCAGGTTTAATGATCTCCTTCCCGCAGAGCTGTTTGCCATATACATGGATGCGGACACCACAGTTTCGGCCCTTCGCGGCGCGCTCCCTTCTGCGTACAAGGTGAAACTCGCTCTGGAAGGGCACCGTACGAAGCGAGACACGGTGTTTATCGAGCTGGAGGCGTAGTCTCTAGATCTAGTCCTCTCCACGACGCCTGAGCACAACGCATCCGCGCCCACATTCACAATACCAATGTGCATGCGGTGGCTTGCTGGAGGGGGAGAGTTCTGGGCTCGCCGATTCGGCGATCGACAACAGCCTACCGGCCGGACGTCATAGTCCTGAGTAACGCAGAGTTTACTATGATGGGGTGGCCGCTATATAATTGACTTTCTAAATCATAGTTGAAAGGACTGGTGGCAGAATTTGGAGACGAGCTCAACCGAACAAATGTCGAGACCCAGCGGGACTCGATTCGCATACACGCCTCTCTACAGCCCATCGTGTCCTTCAGAACTTCTGTTGAGCGGCTCTTGTTGGCCCCAACGCGGCCACGGAGATGTCGTTGGCCGTGACTTACGGTGTTACGTGCTGTCACGCTATACAGTTGATTCCCACGGCAGCCACCCGCGCGAGATTTGTGGATGGCAGCGACGGCCGAGTTTTGAATATCCATACCCAGCCCTCAAGACTCCACGATCCCTAACGAAAAAGCATGAGGTGCGTACTCCTCGTCTTGCATCGCGTTAGTCCAGACATTCCATGCTGACGATGGTGCGTTTGGAAATGTGCCCCGAATAGCGGAAGCAAGCTCTCAGTGTCAAGCGTGCGGGGCTCTATCCAGGAGCTCCTCGCCGAGTCCAACGGCGAGAAGAAGCGCAACTTTGTCGAGACCGTCGAGCTCCAGATCGGCCTCAAGAACTACGACCCCCAGCGCGACAAGCGTTTCTCGGGCACCGTCAAGTGAGCTCCCCGTTTCTCGTCTCCATCCCTTTTAATACCGCAGTACCAACCCGCCCTGTCCGTCCGGCGCACTCAGGCTCCCCCACGTCCCCCGCCCGCGCATGTCCATCTGCATTCTCGCGGATGCCGCCGACATCGACCGCGCGAAGCAGATTGACCTCGAGTACAAGTCTGTTGACGACTTGAAGAAGCTGAACAAGAACAAGAAGCTTGTCAAGAAGCTCGCCAAGCAGTACGACGCTTTCCTGGCCTCCGAGGCCCTCATCAAGCAGATCCCCCGTCTGCTCGGTCCCGGTCTCTCCAAGGGTACGTTGGCGTTTCTTCAGTTCGCGCGTTGAGGGTGCTGAGGCGCGTTCCGTTTGTGCCTGCAGCCGGCAAGTTCCCTACACCCGTCTCGCACGCAGAGGACCTGCAGAACAAGATCACCGAGGTGCGCTCGACGATCAAGTTCCAGCTCAAGAAGGTGCTTTGTTTGGGTGTCGCCGTTGGACACGTCCAGATGTCTGACGACCAGGTCCTCGCGAATGTCATGCTGAGTACGTGTCGCTCCTTGTCCTGCAGTCTGCTATACGCTGACATCGTCCACAGGCATAAACTTCCTCGTGTCGCTGCTCAAGAAGAACTGGCAGAACGTCAAGTCGCTCCACATCAAGTCGACGATGGGCAAACCCATCCGTCTCTACTGAGCGCTTTGCGTTCTCCTACTAGCTCGTGAACTCGGACGGATGAGCTGATGGAGGGAGGGAGACGGACGGGTTTGGGGAACACGCGCGCACGCGCGGGCTGCAATGCACAACATGAAGCCCCGCACGCTTGGACCAACGGCTTCGGAGAGGGCTGGGAGCCGATTGGGAGCTGATGCAGCTTCGTGCGTCTTTCGCTTGCGATTCCTCGCTCGACGTTTCTTTCTTCTGCTGCTCGCGGTCTGTTGTACGTTGCTCGGGAGTTACTAGTTCTATGCAATGTATCATTACGGGGCTATGCTTATATGCGCCATGTAGCAATGGAGATACTCTAAACAAACACTGCCGTCTCCCGAGATCTAGAGAAAACTGCCTGCTTGAGTTGTTATCGCGGCTGGGCTCTAGTCAAAGACCTATATGGGAGCACCCCGCTCCTCGACTGCTATACAATGAGTTACCGTGAAGTGTCCATAAAACCTTTTTTCGTGTTTCTGTGTCGTGTGTTCCGAGACGAGATGCATGGCGGGTAAGATAAATGCAGCAGCGCGTACACGTCTCTCTATAGCTCGTCGTGTGGTACTGTCTCGGTCTCCGTCGGTTCGGCGCTGGAAGACAAGGTGGCGACATATTCGCCCTTTGATAGTGAGGGATCCACATAGATGGAGGTGGGGGTCTCACGTTGATGCACCCGGCATAGCACTGGCCCCAACTGTTTCGTCTCCGGTAACTGATGAAGCGGACCTAGCAAGAGACGCGGCTACCGTCGACGCAGTGACCACCGCCGAAGACACCGCTGATGAAACGACGCTGCTTGCCACCGAAGATAACAATAACGAAGCCTGGCCCTCCTCGATTTCCATGGCAAGCAACGCCTCGTCCCCGCTCAAGTCGAGAATGAAATGCCTCCAGATGAAGGCGATCCGCAAGCCACGGTCTACTAGACGCTGCTTGACGATGAAGAGCACGACGAGGACGAAGAAGATCAAGGCGACGAAGATGAGCATCCTCTCCATCCAGTCCGATTTCTCGAGCGTGGTAATGAGGTGCTTGGAGGTGGTCATAAGCGAGTGTAGCACGTCGTGCGTGGACGAGGTGGACCTGTCAGCGGTGAATGAGGGCGTACCGAGGAGCTGGGTGGAGAGGACCGAGCGTTCTAGCTCGCCTTGCACGAGGCCAAGGGTCCGCTGGAGAGCCTCAGTGACATCGTTGGTTGCATTCATCAATGCATCCTCACTTAACATACTATGGTGAGCCCACGAAAGAAACGAGGAGGTAAAGCGCTCACATTACTTTCTCGTGCAAGGTTTGCTTCTCGTTCACCGCGGACGAGCACAGCAGCCCCTCTGGTGGTGAGGCCCGTTGCGTGTCTATTGCGCGTTTTGAGGCCAAGACAGCGGCACGCATGTCCTTTCGTATTCTATGCACATACTAGTCATGGAATGGACAAGTTTTGAGATGATGTCGCGAACATACCTTGTAAGCGCAGCCTGGAACTCGTTCACGACCTGCCTCAGCCAGCTCCGTCCTCCCGCGTTCCGTCCTCTGGTCGTCCACTGCAACGTCCAGACTCTGCTCAGATTGGTGTCGGATTCCACCCATATAATTCGATTGCACAACGTACCTCGAGTTGTCGCCCGAACAGATCCAAGTCATCCCGAAGCTCCGCGGCATATTGCTGTTGCAATGCGAGGGGCCCTGTGCATGTCCGTAGTCGAGGTATCTGTGAGTCGGCGGGGTCCTTCTGCCGCCGTCCTAGTTAATGACAGGACGAGGTTCGACGTCTCTTCATCGAGTGCGGAGGGGAGAGGCGGCATGGTGGATGGGGTGAGGGTGTGTATGGAAAGAGGTGTGCACGACATTGCGCCTCGGCTTTCGCCGACTTGCCTGTGAGTCGTTCTTCCACCGTCGCTCTTGTCCTGGACACCCACCTCACCGGTCACCCTTAACGTTAAACGTTATAAACATATCTGTCTGGACGCAGTTGATATGCTCGCTGCTGCCCTTCGTCCCGTCGTTCCCCACAAATCTCGGCGCGTCACGCCTTCATGATCGATTGATCCTTTACACCACCGTCGCCGGGCTCACTCGCAAATATTGGAGAACCGGCGCCCACCCTGCGCCCCAGTCCCTGGTCGAGAGTTAAATTGACGAGAAGGAAGACTGGCCAAAGCCTCTTACAGATAGCAACGAGCCCGAGCTCGCAGACGCACCGGCGGACGAGCTCACACCCCGCCCCCTCCCGCACCGCCCGTTCCCCGCTAAGCCTCAGCCCCGACCGACGCCCTCCGAGCACCGCGCGCAGATGGCGGAGCGGGAGCGGGTGACCAGGGAGAGGGCGATGTTGGAGAGCAGGACGGAGGAGAGGAAGAGGCATCAGGAGAGCGTGCGGAGGGAGAAGAGGCGCGATGGGTTCACGTTGACTTGAGGATGGTGAGGACTCCTTGGGGCTCAGCGATTATGCGTGGGACGAAGGAGGGTCGTGCTCTGGTGGGTCCCCACAGTTCTGTTTCCGATCGAGTGTTGACAGGTCTCCGGTTCTTCCATGAGGCTTAGATGTAACAGTGGACACGAAATCTACATCTGTAGGTAGCCCTGTTCTGCTGGTATCTCTACTGTTGATGAACAAACGCAGGCACCTACTTGAGGGATCATGGGCAGTGGCATATGACCACCTCCCACGGTGGCACTTGCGAACGAATAACAGATGGCCTCCACAAATTGGTCTTCCTTTCCTACTTCTTCGCGTTCGCTGTCGAGTTGGATCACGGCCGCCCACGCCACTGATTTTGTTCTTCAACTTCCGTGATGGTTAGTTGCTGACTTGTTGGGCGGATGCCCACTCCACGAAGCGTGGATAGAGGCAAAAGGTGTGTTCTCTTCGAGTGTGTCGGTTGCATCTATGTTGTCTAAGCATCGCACTGGCATTCGTAATTTCTCGGCGGCGGACAATTAGGCTCCCTGAACAATCCCTGAAGTGCCTGCATCTTCGCTGCTGCGGCCAGAGGGTGGTTTGAAGCTCTACACGATTGAACTTAGTGTCTGTCAATTTCCATCCACCATCCAAAGCTTTTCGCGCGCCACCGGCGACCACAATGGCTTTTCATCTACACGTGCTACCATTGCACGATCGAACCCTGTGTCTATCTGTCAGTTTCCATCCAACATCCAAGGCTTCTCAATGGAGACCACAATGGCTGTTCATCTACCCGTGCTGCTATCGTTTTTGATTTTTGTGGTTTCGTTCTGACGGGCCCTTTCAATCAGAAAGTTACAACCTACCCCGGGGTATTTAGGCGATGCCTATGCCCGAATGGTGAGAGGCCAGTTCTCCTCCACTTGTTGCAATGTCTTCTTCCATTCCTCCTGCCGCAGAGCTACCACAGATTTCCATTGATAGGTTCTTTGGGCCTCTTCTCATAGGGTTGTATGTTGCTCTAGTGTATGAGACCCATTCTATATCTGTGGCTGGCGCAATGAGCTAATCTCTCCATTAGGCTCTATGGGATTACTTTGCACCAAGTATATCGATACTTTAGAACGTATACCATGGATAAAATAGAGCTCAAGGTTGCGGTACGTATAACAATGACTTTACATGTGACAGTGTGTTCAACCCTTTAGATTAGGTGTATGCAACAGTGTAGGCCTCGTTCCGACCTGGTACATGTCATCTTATGCTTAAATTAAATACACTCTAGGATCCTTGAGACGGCTCACACCGTCTTGAGCTGCCACGCAGGGTGAGCAGAGTCATACCGATCTTTTGAGTCCTAGTACTAATTAATAACTATTTGCTATATTAGTTACTATTACTTGATTTCCCAATACCTCAACCCGTCGATGCTTCTGAATATTACACGGTAAATTTCTATTATTATCATCTTTTCCGTTGAAAACTGCTCAACACCATATTCGCATTCCTTGTAGATCTGTTGAGGTACTGTATAATACGGTGTTCCTGTGCTCGGGCGCGGGTGCGTCACTGCTCTCTACTAATGTACACATGACAGATCACTGTAATAGTGGCGGTGAGTAGGAGTAGATCATCGATTATACATTGGAACTAGAGACTGACTCATTCTTGTCTTTAGGGCATGACTGTTGGCACATCCCAAGCGTAGGTTTTGATGATACTAGTCATTAGGCTGCTGTCTCTAAATCTTTTATTTCCGGAATAGTTTCTTCGCCCGTCGAGCCTATCTCTGTAAGTGGCAGGTGCAAAGTTTGATATCAGGTACTCATTCACTGACTGTGTGCAGTTGGACGGCCATATCGGATGTGGGTGGTCCTAGCGGTAGGTGTATGCCTGCTACATAATAATGGGGACCGTGCTAACACTGAGAACCTTGCAAGTCATTTTGCTTTTTTAGCCAGTTTGGTAAGGTTTTGATAGTCAGCAATCCATCTGTGCGGTGCTACGTACTGACTCTGCTGGGCCGCGGTGAACAGTAGTGTGCATCGGTAAGTGAATTAATATTCATAATATCGCAACATTGGGGGTGACTGACCAATGACATATTAGTGGCAACGGTCCTACAGTGGGTCTTTGACGTGCATTAGTGCGTTATTATAGCAAATCTGACCACCGTTCCCTGTCAGGGTTAGATCGGGAACGTATGCCAACTTCGTGTCCAAGACAGTGAGTAACATTCCACCCCCTCTTCTCCATTGATTCTCACTATACAATAGTGGATTTTATCATGTGCATCTGGCCTAGCCATGATTACGGATGTCATTTTGACCACCGTTATGATTATCGCTTTGCGTCGGAGTCGTAGCGGGGTTAAGAGGTAAAGTCTTTGTCTGGGACAAAGATGGTTGTCTTCTGACTGTTCCTCGCAGTACAGATTCCGCGGTGGAGCTGTTAGTCTTGTATACTATGACGACAGGTTCGATTTGATCCCTGGTCGATAATATGTACCGGGCTAACACGTTGCCCTCCGCAGGATTAGTCACAAGGTTCAATATTCCTAGAACCCCACATGACGTGTTCTGTTGCTGAATTTGCTCTCTTTTCGGCCAGTTTGTTTATGCTTGCAATGTTCCTTGTTGTACGTATCTAACAGTCAACTAATTCTGGATATCTGTTGACTCATGGAACTTTACAGGCCGTGATTCAACCCGCGGATTTTGGAATATATGGTGGGATGTCTCTTGTAGGAACCAAATGTATGTCTTCCGCCTCTGTCAGGTAGCCTGCTGCCTATGTATACAATGGGACTCACTGTAGTATGCCAGTCTACGCCAACTCGCTTTTAGCCGCGTGAGCATAAATTTCCTTTCAGCTCAATGTCCCATGAGTGATCTGATGCCTTCCCATATTGGTAGGCTGAACAGCAGACAGTCGCTCAGGGACCGTGCTGCAATCCCAATGGTCGGAACAGACGTATTTGGCACCGAAGGCTGTGAGCATATTCACACGAATGTGCCTGTTGCGATCAAACTCGAGGCCCGTGGACGCACTGGAAGCAACGGTGAGCATCTGAGCATGGTTGTGCGAGTATTAGGTCAACTAAATGAAATTATTGCGCCAGGCTCTTCGTCCAGAGTCACCACAGAGCTGGACGAGCAAGAGACCTGCGCTCGCTCGATGACGACGATTGAAAAGCTTGCAGACCGGGCCCAAGTCATCAATGTGCAGCGGGACGTAGTCATAGATGTCTGTTGAGCTGCAAGGGGAAAGAAGAGTGAGACATGAGAAGGGATGTGATCAATGGTTTGATGGAATGAAGTTTTCCGCTGCCAGTTACGCGGTAGAATCGCATGATGTTGAAAATATTTACGAGTCTTTGAAGAGGATACTACTGTACTTATATAAGAAGCCCTACCCTCGAAATGGTCGAACATATGTCAGAGATCTGTTCCTTTTCTATGGCCGTATCTCGATAGCTTGGTTTCGTGTTTGATATATATATTATACATTAACGTTGTTTCCAGAGCTCGAGCAACGCCCGGTTCTGAGTTCAAGCTCAAGTTGGGTGGCGACGTTCTTTGCTCCAGTGTGACCAGGTCCCGTGCCCGACGCGTCGCGAAGGGTCACGCGTTGGCGCTCCCGGGTGGTCATTGTGGCGTCAACGACTTGCGGCTGCCTCTGACGTTGTTAGCCATCGCTGCACCTTGAGAATTGTCCAGCACAACAAGGAACCTACGGGCTTGGATATCAGAAGGGACAGTTGACCCAGTGGAAATTTGGTGTGCCCTGAGGCACTGGTACAGGGTGTATCGGGATATCCGTGGACTCTAACTTGAGTCCACGTTGTTTTGGATGCATTGTTATGGATATGTATGGCAGCCGCATGTTGCAATAGAACAAAGATGATCGAAAGGAGGCTGAGCCTGAAGTCGTTTCGGTAAGTCGCGTTCGGAGTCTGAACCGCCTTTGCACGGACATAAAAGGCCACTGGCGCGCACTCGTTCCCCGCCAGTCACCTTCTCTCCTCCCTATATGGGACACTCCACTCCACCACCCACATCTCACGTTTCCCCGCACCATGCCAGACCATGCCCATGTATCGCTAACTGCGACCACACGCAAAATCACACTGAGCTTTTGCGGGTGGTTGACCGCCGTGTCCCCGCCCCCAGCCCTCAACTTCCTCAACCACCATCTTCAACAGCACGCCGATGTCAATAGCTGCACACTGAACTCCCCCCATCCAGTCACACCCATCGAATTCAACATCAACTGATCCTTGCGACGATGCCGTCCCACACCAATCCTCCGTGTGCCGCAGTGGTTAGCTGCAGCCGCCAACCACCGACTGCAGCCACTCCGGCCACAACGACGAGATACGGGAAGGAGAGCATGAAACTAGGGTCCTTAGTACGTCGTGCTGCTTCACCGTGCTTGTCAATGATGAGTGGCGTTTGGGAGAGCATTGAGCGTACGGGCACGTGTTGTGCACGACCCTGTGTGCGGCATTGCGCGACGCCGAAGAGTACGGCCCCAATCGGGCGACAATCCTCAAGCGCGTCCACGATCCAGTCGAAGCACCGGGGGAGTGTGGGCGACCGTCCTTGCGACCGTCATTAAGTCCTACCCCAGCATAGACTCGTTGTGCCGAAACACAAACACGGACGAGGACTTGCAAGGGCCAAGGGGACCATGACGCCGAAGAGTACGGCCCCAAACGGGCGAAGATCCACAAGCGTGTCCACGATGCAATTGGAGCGAATGGGGAGTGTGGGCGACCGTACTTGCTACCGTCATTAAGCCCTACCCCAGCCGAAACTCGTCGTGCCGAACACTGGACGGGAAGCAAGACTTGCAAGACGGGATGACCACGACGCCGAAGAGTAAGGCCCCAAACGGGCGAAAATCCGCAAGCGCATCCTCGATGAGACCTATCTGGGGGAGTGTGTGGGCGGTGGCCGTCCGTAGAGCGCCATCGTTCCCTACACGCCCATTTTCCCAACAGCCGGTGTCCAGATCTCCCGGCCAGCGCCTGCCCAGCCTTCACCGCGGCTGGAGACCGGCTGGAAACAGCTGGCCACCAGCTGTCCCAACCAGCCATCTACCAGCCGCTTTCCAGCCCATTACTGTCCATTGCCTGCCTGGCCACCACCCGACTCCTTCGACCATATCCAGTCCATCATAGCCGACCGCTTCTCTGCGGAGTCCTAATTGTTTGCCAGCACATATATGGTCCGACACGTCGTCTCTGTTGCAACTCACCTTTCCCCTCAACTCCCACTTGCAAAGTGTCCGCAGCTGTTCGGGGGTCTTCGTGTGCTGTGCTGGGTGTTGAAAAGTAAGTCCTCCTGTGTATCTACGCCCATGTTATCCGGTTTCCATTCCATATCTCTGAGTCCATCCTCCCACTTCCGCGTCTGCGAGTCTCCCACCTTGAGTGCCAGGCTCCGAAAGGTAAGTCTTCCTTCTTGGGTATTCATATCATGCGCATTGAGTTTGAGTGGTGTCCTGTGTCCGGTAAGTCCTTCCCGCTCTTCACCAGTTGCGAAGTCATGCTTGGTAAGTCCTAAGTTTACCCGCCCTCGTTGAGTCCTCTCTTTTCTTTATGGTGAGTGGTATAGCCTGGCGTTAAGCATAGGTAAATCGTAGGCAGTAACTGTATATATATATACTGAATTGATCAATGAAATATATTTTTCTTAATCCATCCGAGTCTGTATTGATGTTTGCGAGCTTTCTGGCCAATTTTGATCATTATGATTGTGCAATTATATGCTCGTCCTAGTGATGGTTACCACCTCATTACACATATTGATGCCAGGCAGAAGCGACAGCTGGTATCCAGCTGGAGCTGGTACCAGTGTGGTACCATCCTATTTATTTCCTGGCGCCCAGGTGGCAGCCAGCTGGCTGCCGCCTGGCCGCTACACCTGGTCCAGGTTCCAGCCCCCAGCCTCTGACCAGCTGGCCGGAAACGCGCCGTGTACCCTAGATCGGCTTGCATACAGTTGGTTGAAGACGGAAAAGGAAATGGAGACGCCGAAGATAAGTATCGGACGGTTGACCGATATGCCCGAAGTTATCCCAAGGCCATGCCCCCCAAAGAAGGATAGTAAGCCCTGAGCGCCAAGCGAGGAATAGGCGGACATACAAGATGCATAACCAACCCCGGTTCGCTAGGGATGCGCTCACGCATGGCCTTCAGTACCGTGCGCCGCTCTAATCGCGCGATTAGGCACTACATTTACAGCGATCACTCTAAGCTGCGATACGAGGAAATATGACCAAGAAGTCAGCAAGGTTCAAGTTGACGTACCACAGAGTCGTCACATACAAGCCAACCTTCACTGGAACGGTGGATCCGTCAGTTTCAGCCGCAGGACCCGTCCAAGCTCGCTCAAGGTTCGAGTCGACAAGACGCAAACAGATAATGGAGCAGATTGCCGTAGTTGAATACCTAATATCCGTACGTTCATCCTATGAAATCATATGGGGCGACATCTGCTCAACAGGAAGTCAGCCCACCGCCATGACTGCCAGTCAGTGGCTCCACTCACGTTGAAATGCTCGTCCGGCACTAACCCCACTCGTTCTACTACAGCGCTGCGTCACTGTTCCCTCAAAGCCGAGTCACAGACCAACGAAGGTAATAGAACTTTGTGTCCTCCGAGATGTGTGCAAGGTCATTCCTCTTGATCTCCAAGAGGTCTGCCTCGACCTCCACCGTCCCCTTCTCGAAGACCTGTCCGTCCCATAGCTCGATCCAGCTCTCGGGACAGTGGCAGAACATTGTGATCCCGTGTGAGTTCGGACGCAGCCGCTCCGTCCTCAGCCCCTTCTCCGGCCAGCCGCCGTGCGCACCCAAGAGCATCGAGCCCGGTTCGGGCGAGAGGAGCCCGGCGAGGGACTTGGCGAGTTCGAGCTGCTTCTCCTCGTCGAAGAGGTGGAAGAAGGACGAGGCGTGGATCGCGGAGACGTGCCCACGGAGGGGGTTGAGCGTCTTGATGCTGGAGAGGTCAGGGCGTGGATC
Organism: Sanguinoderma infundibulare; assembly: GCA_032821775.1. NCBI lineage: Eukaryota > Fungi > Basidiomycota > Agaricomycetes > Polyporales > Polyporaceae > Sanguinoderma > Sanguinoderma infundibulare. Next base: position 582,121 of record JAVLRN010000012.1, on the reverse strand, counting down.
GCTCGGCGGGTTGTAGAAGGGCCCTGTCGCCTCGAGGAACGCAGGGTCGAAGGCGTCCCCGGGGAGGAAAGGGATGGGGAACGTGTCTACAGTGGACTTGAACAGCTTGTGTCCGAGGTCCCAGAATTCTGCGAACGGCCATCGGTCCGGTGTTAGCGGTGCGACGACCTGGACTAGTGCCGAAACGTACCTGGGTGCAAGTCGGATGCGATGGCGCCTTCCTTCGGGAAGCCATCGAAGATGGTCTTCCTAATGTCATTTCCAACTAAAAATTGCGTTGTCAGTTCCCTGCGGTAGCAATGGAGGAGACTTGAAAGGTTACAGCAGCATCCTATGTCGAGGAAGATCGGGTCCTTGCGTTCCTGGCCCAGAGTCAAGAGACGTTGATACGCTGGCAGACGCGCAAGCTTCAACCTGCGTGCCCGATAATGTCAGGAGAACTTCGTCTCATAGTGCAATCTACAAGGAGGTTGTGGCTTACTGGATGAATGAAAAGCGCCGTATGCAAGGATAGGGATGGAACTGGGCACGCCAAATTCGGCATCAATGACAAGGCAACGAGGTAGAAGCTGAACCTTACCGCATAGGCTTCGGCTTGGACAGCGAGGATGTGCTTCTTGAGCTCTTCTTCTTCCTGGATCCCCACTGCGGCTTTCATGAATTCGAGCGCCTGCTCGTCAATGTTGTACAGGGTCTCGTCGAGCGCATAGCCGCCCTTCCCAATTTCAGCGTCCAAGGTCATCGTGTTATCTTGGGGTGTTCAGACGAGGAGCGGTGGATGAAGGATTAGGGGCCGATGGGAAACTATGTGGATTTGGGATAGGGACACCCAAACATAGACCAGTATATGTACGACAGCGCTAGCGCAGTTAGTCTGCGGGCGCCTTCACGTGTGCGCAATAGATATAAACATATCCAGACTGCTTTGGAGCCAGAAGCTTTGGAGCTGCGATCTGCTAAAGAGGCGCGCAGATAGCTGACTCGGAGGAGACGTGGAGAGGACGTGGACGTTCGAGGTTGGGAGGAAGTGGAAGGAACCCGAAAGAACCTCAGGAAGGCGGCCCCGTTGCACTGTGCATCCACATCCCCGCAGTTGCACGCTAAATCACCTGGACCGGAACTATAGGTGGGTTCCGCGCCTCCGCATCGTCCGAATGGTATGACCGTCGTGGCCGTGTACTCCTACTTCGCTCTAGAATGTGTGTATGGTTATCGTTGCACCTTTCAAGACGTGTCTGGAAGAGCCTAATCGTTGTGACCTCCCGGTTGAACGAGGTTAGGTTGGAGTGTTTAATCAGCTACTATCCAGTTCTAGAGAATTTGCGAGGATGTACGTCGCGCATGAGACCGCATCGTAATAGTGCGCGGTGACCCCGGGCCGCACACTCCAGGTACAGTGGGAGTGCGCCGGAAGTACGAGTCAAGACGCGTCCAGTGGGAGAAGGGCCGGCCTGCAGCGAAGAGTTGGATGGGTAGTTAGTCTTATTGACTTGTTAATCTATACTTTGCAGTCAGGTACCAGAAGATCACCGGCCATAGCTTTGGAGAGCATTCCACACCCGCTCCTCGACAGCCCGAACGACGTTGGGAGGCGTGTTAAGGCTGAGCATAAAGTATGCGACGTTGCCCAACGTCCTGTAGTGGATCCCGAACGGCGAGCCGCCAGGTGCCGGGGAGAGGCTATCGTCGCCAGCCCGGACGGCCGTCCTGATGGATTCGAGAATCGCTCGCGCAGAGTGCGACAGATATCCTGGAAGCAGAATGCGTGAGCAAAAACGACGTGCCGATTCTTTTGTGGAGTCCTTACCGCCTGCATCGTCCTTGACCTTGATACTGAGCAGGGTGCCAAACGCCATGACCTCCGCGATCTGGTCCATGCGCGACACGACATTCACGAACTCTGGGTCCCAGAAGCTCCATACCGCCGTCTCCCTCGCAGCCTCGGACTCGGGGACCTTCCACTTCTCCCGCGCCTCGTCCCACGCGTCGCTCGCCGCGAGCTTGTCCACGATGTCGAGCGTCGCGCGCGCGACTTCGCACCCGACGGGGTACGCGGTGTAGCTATGACCGTGGAGGAGCGCGTCGGCCTTGTCGTCGCTGACGAACGCGCGGAAGATCGAGTCCGAGGCGAGCGTGACCGCGAGCGGGACGAGGCCACCGGTGAGGATTTTGGCGTGCACAGAGATGTCGGGTGGGGTGCCGAGGAGGGGGTGTGTGGTGCGCAGGCCGAGGCGGTAGAGGCCGACGAAGACTTCGTCGAAGATGACGGGGAGCCCGGACCATTCCGGCGGTGATGGGGATAGGGAGGAAGGGTTGCCGCGGACGGCGTCGATGAGGACGCGTTGGAAGAGTGGGTCGACAAAGATCATCCCGCCTGCGCCCATCACGAGCGGTTCGAGGACGAGCGCGGCAATCCGCGGTCCGTTGCCGTCATTGAGCTTTTGGAGGGTTTGGCGGATATACTTGCGATAGACGTTTGCGAGTGGAGATTGGAGGCGCTCCTCAACGTCGTACGTCCAAGACAATGATACAGTGTCCACGTCCGCCTCGCCGTCTTCCGCCTCCGCAGCGATGGCAGAGGGAAGGCTGACGACTGTCCTGCCTTTCCGAATCGAGACCGTTGGGGGATCGAACCAGTACCCCTTCGCGTCGTGCCACTCGCAAGTATACACACCGGTGTCCTCGCATGCGTCCATGGCGCCGATGGTGTCCCCGTGGTAGCTGCCCTTCAAACCGAGGATGCCCAAGTCCTTCCTGCGCGGCGCTCCGAGTTTGCCGGCTTCGCGGACCGAGAACGCTCGCAAGGCCATCTTGATCGCGACCTCCATGCCAGTGGAGCCGTCGTCAGAGAAGAATGCGCGCGACGCCCAACCCTTGCCTGGACCGTCCTGGATGAGACGTTCGGCGAGCTGGAGGGCAGGCAGATGCGATGCTTCAGGGAACATGACGTGTCCGTATCGCCCAGCCGCACGAGCTGCTGCGAGAGTCAGCGAAGGGTGGGAATGACCAAGGGCTTGGGTCCACCAGGATGCGGAGCCATCGAGCTGCGGCTCGAGGAGTGAAGGATTACGCGAAGCAGGAGCATCAGGTGGGGATGGTGCAGGTGTTGGCTGGGAAGGTATTCGATGTCCGTTGTAGATGCTGAAGAAATCGCCCCAAGCACTGTCGATGACATTTACGTCTGCCTGGTGGTTCACATGTCCGTGCTGTACAAACGGCCACCAGATCGAGTTGAGTGTTCGACGAGGCACGGAGTCGAGTTCGGCGATGCGGCGGGCATGACAGTTGTCTAAGTGTTTGACGACGTCGAAGATGGAGCTGTCCCCCGTGGACGGTACGAGGTCCTGGTAGTAACCCTCTGTGAGGGATGCATCCTTGGAAGGATCCGAGTGTCGCTCGGGAGGAGGTTGGACAGATATAACGGGGATGCCGCGTTCGGCGAAGTAAGAAGTTAAGTACTCCCAGTTGCGGTAGTACTCGTCGCGGAAAAGTAGGATGGCGTCGATGATGTACCCTCGGAGAAGCATTGCTTCGTACGAGGCGATGGTGGAAGATATTCCGCCGAGTCTAGAGTCCCCGACCAAAAGAATTGGGAAGAAGAGAGGACGATAGCCATCGAGCTGCGTCGTTCCGGATAATGTTGGACTATGAACGCCTGGCGACGAGCATCAGGATACGGACGAAGCTGAATGAGAGAACGGAACGAACAGCGGCTGTACAAAGCAACCCGATCTCTTACCTCCTGCAGTCTCGACATACATGTGACTATATGCAGTGACGTTTTCCGCGCAACTGCGAACATGACTCGCAACTGCATTCACGAATGCGTCATCGGTCGGCACCACTCTCTGGGAGATTGCAAAGGTCAGCGAGCGGCAGAGGTTTAGTAGGACCACGAATGTTTACCTGCGGACCACGGCTGCCGTTGGCACGACGCGCAGCCAAGTGTGGGCTGACGGGATCATCGAAGCGGAAGAGACACTTGCTGCGCACACGGCTTCTGTGCTGCCCGGCCAAAGCAAGTACACGTCTAGATCGCAGCTATATGAATGCCCAGATAGAAGCGTCGCTGCGTCGCTTCTGACTTACTCGTCATCCGCGTCCGACAAGGGACCGGTGCTGACAGGCTTGAGGTAGTGCACGATGTGACCGTTGGCTGCCGAGGCACGGACAAGTGCTGAGGTAAGGATAGTCTTGCCAACATCTGTGTTGGCACCAAAAACCTGGTGTATCCTCAGGTTCTTGAACAGCAGAGACATTGGTGGGGGTTGTCGGGCACGCCGTTAGGACATTGACTGAAGAGTACTGAGTTTTTGATTGAGTTTTTGATACTAAAAGCCGACGACTCGGGGGGCCTTTTAGCTGTGTGACGTCAGAGCAGTCCATGGGCAAAAGTAAACCAGGGATGGACTGTGCACCTCACAAAGACCAGGGTCTGTTTGGGAACTCGGAACCAGTGGATGTTCAGCTGATGCTGGGCTCGGCAGACCAGCGTGGCCGTGGGCGTTAGAACTGTTTGTGCTTGTTATTACACCGAACAGCCACCCCACCAAGCTTAACGTGCAACGCCTCGGACCGAAGCCAACACACGGTTACATACGGCCAATGCTCAAGGTCACTAGGAATACATCAGCGCTGCACGTTGCGGCCTCAGTCGGACGCCACGAGACCTACAGACGTAATCGTTTCATGTGCGTCGTATGCAACGTCGTAACAACGAGGCTAAAACAGGCGCCTGGATTAAGTCCGCATGTGTAAACTCTCCTACTCACCTCTTGCTGGAAGTAATAAGGATGCTAGATGTCCAGGAGTTGAGCAAGTATCGCAATGACGTTTTTCAGTGCGCCAGGCGGGGATGCCGGACGTGTGTGGACTGCGTCTCTTGGCGTAGATGCCTAATAAGGAGAAATCGCTTATGAAAGCGCGCTGAACGACGTGCAGCGCCGCGCAACTTGGCCGAGGCTGTTCTGTGTGCATTGCCCCTTCCGCAGACTGCCCAGTGTCCACCTATCATCCCAATCACTGGCCACTTTCCTTATATCCACCACGACTGCCGCTCTGCACGCCCACACTTTCACGACGGACTACACTTCTCTGTAGCTCCATCTCACGACCCCATCCACCTCTCGTCCCCACACCACCCTATCGCCACCATCGCACCTAGAGCAACATGTCGCTTTTAGACACGATACAGAATGCAGCCATGAAGGTTTTCCCGGAGAAGAAGCACAGTCTACCTATGCAATCCTCCAACACTGGGATCGGTAGCGGCGGAATGGTGCCCTTCGAGGATGACGTGAGTTCTTACCTCCTTATCGTGTTGTGCAATACCCCCTTTCGTCTCGCACATCCGTTCATACGCGACGCTGTTCTCCTTCATTCCGTGCTCAGTTCGAGAGCGCTGTTCACCACGGGTACCTGTGTCCGCGAGATCGCGGAGGCCCGAGACTGGCATGAGATCGCCCTTGCAAATCTTACGTAAGGTTCATGTTTCCTTACTCTCTCCACCCCGCCCATGGTCACTGCCGCAGAAACTGCAGAACAAAGTACCCAAACAGGAGGATATCTCGTATTTCTCCTCTTCATCCCTCTACTTTCAACGATATGGATTTGGGTTCATATTTCTCTGTCCCCACTCCCTTGCGAACCAAATACTCATGCCAGTTTGCGCGTTTAGATGATCGTGTCCAAGCCTGCCATCGTCTTCCACGTCTCGCAAGTGTTCTTCAACTTCCTCGCCATGTGCACCATGGCCGGCGCAGCAGCGTTCCAACAAAAGTGGAAAGTTGGTCCATGTAAGCGAGACCCGTTGCTTTGTAGTGGCATGCACGCGCTGATCCCTGATCGTCTTCCCGTTTAGCCGGTCTGAGCGGGTTTGCCATCTTCATCAGCGTCGCTGGCATCTTCTACTCGCTATTCATCCTCTTGGTGCCCGTCGTATACGAAAAGTACGATAGAGGCGCACGCCTTGCTCGCTTGCTCCGAGAAGTACGCGTTGGGTTCATCCTGTCCGGTGCTGGGACGGCAGTTAGCCTACTGATCGCGTGAGTTTGACTGTCCCTGTCCTGTTCGCTTCCGAGAGTCTCATCTTTGTCTAGTTTTATTGTCACAATCTCCGCGTGGACAGAAGCTGGGTGCAAAGATGCAAGCAAGGATCCCCATGCCAGCCTCGGATCGGATTTCCAGAAAGGACTGAGTGGTTTCTGCAGTACCAAGAAGGCGGCGGCCATCTTCTTCTGGCTCGTGTTCGGTAGGCTTCCTGTAGATCGCTTCGTGGTCACGTCCAGCTCACGATTGGTTAGTTTTCTGGTGCTGCTCGCTCACTCTGACCATCATGGACTGGCGTAACGGGAAGAATACTCGCCCGCGCGATCCCCCCTTTACCCACCCTGTGGAACAGTCCGAAGGATCCATCTATGAACGTGCAGGCGACCGCGATGAGGACGAAGGCTCTGACGAGGAGGCCGGCAAGCGGTACTCGGACCACGGAAACACTTCCTACTCCCCCTTCAGCGATGCGAACCGTCTGTCTGGTGTCCCAACAAATGCGTCGAGCAACAACCTTGCATATCAGTCCCCGTCCGCGCCCGCTTTCGAGCGCACGCAACCTGCCAGTCGCCCGAGCATCGATGCGTATGGAGCATTCTCCGACCCCGCGCCCACAGGCTTTGCCGGCGGGTTCTCTTCGACCAACCCGTATGCGGACGATCAGCCGCGCGTCAGCCGGACGATGCAATACGCGGACCCCTACGCTGCTGTGCGAGCATCCATCGCTGGTGCTCCAAGTGGCAACACGACACCGCCCGCTGGCGGTGCCCCTCCACCCGGTTACTCGTCTTACGGCGGGTACAGGTAAGAGGTAGGCGGCTGCCCACAGGGAGGAGAAAGTTGGACGGACCCGTTGCAGCTGTTGTATCTCGAGTTCAATCTTGCTGATGGGTGTGAAGGATAGGACATGGACACCTGTTGGAGATGGCTTTTTCTTAAATCGCGTTCGGATACTCGTGCATGGCTACAGTGTACTACATGCTAACTTATGACTGCGACGAGTCTGGCATCTTTACTTTGGCCTCCCCTCGACCCGGATGACCTTTATGTATTAGTATGGCTCCCACTAACATGACAAGCTCCACGGCGGAGCTGTTTGACTCTTGTGTGCGAATTGGGATTGCGTCTTCCAGAGGTGGTTTCAGAGACAAGACGCGACTAGCGCCGGCCGCGCGACGCGTGCCGTGGGAAGCAGCCACTTGGGCGTTGTTGACGCATGTTTGTGTTCAACACCTTGTTCCATTTCCCCCACCTTTGACTACACGATGCCCCCGCGGCCCCGCGATCCTCCCGCCGCGCCTGGACTGTTCGCGTCCGCCTTGAGCTTTGTGTCGCGCGAGATTGAGTCGTTCGTCACCGCCGCGACAGGCGGGGATGTGCACCAGAACGTGAGTGAGATCTGCAGATGTCACGCGCGCTTCTTGTGCTGATTTCTGAACGGACCCGCACACGGATACAGACGCAGCCGGAAGCGTCGAGCTCGCGCGTGACGCTCGATTGGAAGAGGAGGAGAGAGCTCGAGGAGGGGAGGGAGGGCAGGAGCGGGCGGGAGAGGGAACGAGAGAGACGGGCGAAGCGTGTGAAGCAGAGCGAGGTCGAGAACGGGCGGGCGCGGGCGAAGAGGCGCTTGCGCGAGGAGGACGAGGGCGAGCGCGCTCAGAGGGCTAGGAAGAAGAAGATGCTGATTGTGCAGGAGAGGGATGAGAGGGAGCCGGAGCCGGAGAGGGAAAGGTCGTCGGAGAGAGAGGCTGCTGATGACGAGGACGGTGAGTTTGCGTGCTTGTGCGGGGGAAATGCGGTGGTCGGGTCAAACTAATGCGAGTGCAGATGAGTTGCAGGTGAGACCTCTACCGAAGCCCTTCAAGAAGAGACGCGATGCTGTCGCGAAGAGCGTCGAACGCGGGGAGGTGGTTGACGTTGACGATGCCGATGAGCCTGAACCTGAACCCCAACCGCGGTCCCCCGAACGCGCAAAGAAAGCGTCCAGGAGGACTGTCGCGGGTACGTCCCACCCATTTTCGGGAAGACTACACGTACGAAACTGAAGAAGGCATCGAAGATCCTTCGGAGCTGATGCCTCCCCCACCTCCCCCGAAATCGATGCCTCCGCCCCCGACACCAAAATCCACACGAAATTCCCTCCCGTTCCCGACTATGCCGGGCTCATTCTTCGAGCGATCCTCCTCAATGGTGCCCGATACGCCCTACAAACGTGCTGCTCCTCGCCGTCGCACGCCTTCGCCCCCACCAGTGATCGAGGAAGGCCCGGAGGAGGAACAGCAACCAGATCAACCGATTGTGTCGACATCCGAGCCGTCACCTCGTCGTGGGCGTTCGAGAAGCCTTGCGAGAGATAAATCGGTGGTCAGAGATCATTCCGGGCCTTCGCGCGAACGGGATTCGTCGCGGCATGATGCCTCCGGTCGGGCATCGAGCAATTCAAGGTCTATTGAAGAGCCCGAGCCTGAACCGTCGGAACCGACTGCGCGGTTGGCTTCCAGGAAGGGCAAAGAACGTGCATGGGATACCTCGGGCGAGATCAGGGTGCGAGGGAAGGAGAAGGAGCTACGGGAGGCGATGGAGGATCACGCGCGGAATGCGCACGAGAGGGATGACGGGGAGCGCGAGAGGGACAAGCGGCGGATCCGTATGCTCGAAGAAGAGGTTGCTCGTCTGCAAGCGGAGGTGCGTTTTGACATTAATTCCCTGGACGGATGACACTTAGCTGCGATCTACCTGTAGCTCGCCTTGAAGACTATGATGCCTCCGCCTCCCCCACCGCCGCCGCCACCCCATATGCGTGTCCATGCGCCGACTGCTGCTTCATCAAAGAACACAGCGAAGTACCTTGCGTCTGCGCGGGCGAACCTCAAGCATACCGCTCCCCCGGTCGAAGCCCCGATCAACGCGGTCGCGTATAGTGGGGCGCGCACGCGGAAAGCAGGCCAGCCCACGGTCAACGTGCCGTCAGACAAGATGGCAGCGTTCCTGCGCGAGATGAAGACCGTCCGGTTGCGTAAAGTCGGGGGGCCGACCGGGTCTATGGGCCCGCCGCTTTTTCCGCCGTCTGCTGCGGGGGACATCGCTGGGGAGGCGAGGGCGAGCGGAGTCAGCGAGGCAAGGCGGGCAGCGATTATGGGCGACATGTCGTTCGATACTGGTGTCGCGGCGAGGGTATTCATTGGCGAGAAGAGGAAGAGGGAGGTTGCGGATGAGACTGTTGGTGAGTGCGATTCTAGTGTCGTGTTGTCGAGGATGGCTCATGGTGTTGATCCCACAGCTGGCCCTTCGAAGCGGCGCGAGACGTCATTTGTCCGCTCGAACATCACTGGCGGTTCCTCGTTCGGGTCCAGCTCGCAGTCGTCACAATCGTCTTCGTCGGCGTCGAGTTCTCAGTCGTCACAGTCGTCCGACTCCCAATCTTCTGCTGCGTCGGGTTCTCAGGAGTCGGTTCCTAGTTCCCAGTCTGCAGCTTCCACCTCTTCTCAGTCGTCGGCCTCCCACTCGATCTTGTTCGACACGGTGCCTTCGACGTCTCGCTCGCGCACATCGCGTTCGAAACTGAACGCTCCGCTGCGGATTTGGCCAACACGTGCGTCGACAGACATCACCACTCCGTCACTGTGCTCGGACAACGAGAACGATCAGAGCGGACATAGCGAAGACAAGCCGCCGGACACGCCTTCCGACCACGGTGCGAATATGGTGCTGCTGCCAAGGGAACCTGAGCCGCAACTGCGCGAGGAGCCTGAGATCATCGACGTTGACGCACTAGACACACCGCCGAATGTAAAACCAAAGCCGAAGCCAAAGGGGAAACGCCAGCCCTCCCCGTCTCCCCCTCCCCGTCCGAGCCCTGAATGGGAACCGGAACCAGAGGAAGAGGGAGACGGACCAGCGGAGACGGAGACGGGGAAGAAGAGTGCGTTCGCGCGTCGAATCCCGAAGAGCCCGATGCCGTCGAGGTCGCCGGTGAAGCCGAAGCCGCCTGGACGGGCGAAATTTACAAAGGTTCCTGCACCGAGTATGTTGCCGCGCCGGGTGCCGAATCCGAATTACATTCCGCCGCCGCGGGATGGAGGATCGGACAGCGACGACCCGCTGCTCATGGCGCGGTCGAGGCCCGAGGGGATGGGCGGGAGCCTGTTTGACGAGGAGATGCCTGTTGCCGGGCCTTCTCGAATATCGGGCTCGAGAGGGAAGAGCGCAGCTTCGGCTCCTGCCTCTGTTTCCGTCCCGCTTAATCGGAGTCGGTCGCTGTCGAATACTCAAGCTCAAGCTCAGGCGGAGGCCCAAACGGAGGTGAACGTGAACGGGGAGAGGCCGAGCTCAAGGATGTCGAACCACGCGAAGCGACGGCTGACGCTTGACGAAGAGCTGAGGAGGGCGGGAGACAGCCTGTGGCGAGAGTCGTCGGACGAGCCGCAGCAGCCTCCGAGCGAGCCTGAGGAGGACCTGGAGAGCGGGCACCTTGTCGCACGGGGGATAGGAAGCACCAAGAGGGGCTTTCTCGCGAGGGGCGGAGGGGCGGGTCCGCCAGTATTTATGGGCGAGGGGTACGTCGAGGGCGTGGTGGCGGACGAGGGGGAGGAGAGACTCCGTCCGAGGACGACGAGCGCGGGGAGTTCGAGGACGAGGAGGAGATGATTTGGAGGCGTGTGGAGGACTTGTCGGTTTGTCGATTGCTCTCGATCTGTTGTTGCTGTTGTTGCGCATCTTTGTTCGCTGTGTCTGCAGACTATTCGATTATCTACTCGGACAATGTACTGTGGTTATTTGTAGTCATTTTGTCGAGTATTGAAGTATGAGCTCTGACGTACGTGGCGCCTCGTTCGCTTGGGAGACTCGCGCGACACGATGCGGGGGAAGGGCGGCATTGTCGAGACCTTCACCTCTGGTCCGACCGCATCCGACTCGGAGAGAGCTTTGATGACAAGCCTATTAGGGGGTCCAGGGGCGCTCCCGACTGCCTCACCAGGTTTTACTCACCTCTCCTGCGTCCTCGGAGCGCTGCCGTGCTCTCGAACCACTGAGAGCGCACCTGCGCGCGAGGCTGCTCCTTGCCTGCCTCTCGTCACTCCCGTCCTACTCCAAGGGAACCCTAGGCAGCGAGCTCCAGCTTCGGACCTGCGCGAGGCCACACTTCTGAACCGCAATCGTGATGGCGCCCTCGGTGGCCGGAAAGCGGGGCCCGTTCGTCTTGCACGCGTCCACCATCGCCCGCGCACACACTTATCTCGCCTTATCCGCCTTCCTGAGTGCCCTCTTCGTCGGTTGCGCGCTTCACTATAAGAAGATAGTCAAGAATGGCGTCGCAGGATACCCCGAGGAGTGGTTCCCGTCCGTGTCTGCAACGTGAGTCCGTCCAGTGGCTGAAGATCATGCAAGAGTGTTGACAGAGACGACGTGAACCATGGGCGTGTGTGTGTGCACGCAGGATCGGGGACTGGTACCCCGAGCGGAATATCTTCCAGATCTTGATCGCTGTGAATGCTGGTACGTGCTTCGCTGCTCCAACTCTGAATGGATGCGCAGACAGGAGGCGCGAGTTCGGGCGTGGGGTTCACCGCTGGGTGGAGTACCTATTTCTGACCGCTTCCCAGGTCCCAGGTTCGCGTTGGTCGCCCTCCAGTACTACTTGCACAGCACCCCGACATCCAGTATACCTGGCTTCCTGTTTCTCGTCGGTCTCCTCCGCACGCTTTCTTGCGGAGGATGGGTCTTTATCACAAGCTCGGACGACCATGACGTTCACGACGTGCTCATGATTGGATACATTGTGCTCAATTTACCCTGGATGTTTGGCTCGCTCGCCTTCACCCCTGCGGACCATGTTGCTGCTCGCAGTCGAAGGTGAGTTCAATTTATTATAACGGAGGATTCGGCAGCAGGCTGACGTCTTCGATAGGCGTTGGACATCTATAGCGTGCGTGTTTCTGGTGAATTTCGGTTTTCTGGGGGATGGTTCGCTGACGGTCTTCCAGTTTCTTTGCCTCTATCATACCGATGATATACTTTTTCATCCAGCACAAGGTGCATCGTATACCTGGAGGTTCGTTCACCTTTTAGTGCCGCATATCCATCGCTGAATTTGTTTGTCGACGCGGTGCAGCCTACACGCAGTATAGCTTCTTCGAATGGAGCCTGATATTCCTAGACGTTCTCTACGACTCTTCGGCGGAACTCGACTTCCAAGCGGCAGATCTGAAGGTCGGTTCTCATACTCTGCTCTGCAGCACCCGTTAGCAAGCAACTGAATGTCCATTGGCAGATCACTGTAGGACACCTTGTTGGTGGTGCATCCGAGTCAGATAAAATGTACCAACGGCTTCACCGTCTGGCTTAGACCACTTATTGACCGGATGTCTCACAGTGCGAACGGCCCAACCACCAGCGTGCATGCATCAGAACCTGAAATGACTGTTCCGGTAGTAAACTCAACCAATGAGAAAGCTGCACAACCAAACGGCCAAGAGGCTACAACCGCTTTTGCGATACACGCGCCGGAACTGTCGCTGTACGCGCGCATAAAGCCGACGATGTCGTTCATCAGCGATGTGTACCTCTGTGCGTGCAATGTACCCTGCTAGGAATGCCCATGAAACGGCTGACTTCTCAGCGGATTAACAGCTTACGTGTTCTGGTCGGTCTTCACCGCACTCACGCCAACGCTCTTCTACTTCTCTGTCTGGGAACTCGGTCTTTCCGGACAGGAGCTCGCGCTCTTATCGTCACTGTCCCCGCTCTTCCTCGGTATCCCGCCGTTTAGGGAATGGGCATACACTAGAGAGGGCCGCACGGTTCTTCATGCGCTAACGTTGGTTGGGCTGGTTTCGTACTTGTCCCCCAGTCCTATGGCTAGGCTACTATTGGTCTCCTTCGCGAACTCGGCAGCGACTATCGGCGCAGCTGTAGAGTGGTTTGGCGGGGACGATGAAGGGGTAGCTTATCGGGCTTTGGGTACGTGTCTCACTGGAGTATATGCATGGTTTTAATGTGTTGATGGATCCATGCAACCAGTGTCCGGTCTGGGCTTCTTTGTGACTTCCTTGTCGAAGCATGCCAACCATTCGAACAACCCTAGTAAGTCTCTCGGCCTCATATCCAGGCCTCGAACCCACGTGCTTATTTTTATTCGCTAGTTTGGCCATTCGTTAACGAGAGTTCCGGAGGATACAACAAAACCGGAATTACGCTCGCGCTTCTCGCCATTGTCGAATTCGCGTACCGTCCAATAACATCTCGACCCGCTACCGTCAAGCCTAAGGCCGCATCCATACCCGCCTCAGACGTTCCCTGGCTGGCTGGTGCCATCTCGCTCGGAGGACTGATCTTTTCGCTGCACTCCCTCGTCTCGGACCCGAGCACCCTTATCGCTTGGTCATGGACTGGGTATCCGATCAAAGGCCCTATTCCAAGCCAACATGGCTCGCTCACGCACGTCGCGCAAGCTCTCGGTCTCGGATTGGCTGCATTACTGGCCGGGTCCGGCTCCTCCTCTGGCGTCCTCGCGCACCCGCTGTATCTTGCGCTGGGATCGGCGAGCGCGTACGTAATGTACACCTACAAGGACTGGACGGGGTATACTGGCGGGCTCGGCGTCGCAGCATTCCTCATGAGCCTGATCCCGACCGTGTGGACGCGTGCCAGGGACGCAGCGCAGGGCGGCGGGGTGGCGAAGACGGCCGCCGTGGCGTGGCTAGTCGTGTGCTTCTTCGACGTCGCGAGCGTATTTACGGTAGCGTATGCGTTCGTGCCGGGTGGAGAGTACTTCCGTGAGCGGACGAACTGGTGCGATCCCTCCCCTTGCTCTGTCGATCTCAGTGACGTGCGGGTGTACTGACTACGTTTCGCTTGCAGGGTTCTGAGCGCGCAGTTCGCGTGCATCGCGCTTGCGTTCAAGTGGCCGACGTTCAACGTCCGTCCCGCGTCTCTTTCTCTCCCGAGACAGGCACAGTACACCGTCCAGTACACGCTCGCGCTTCTGTCGGCGCTGTCGCTCCTTGCGACGCTCTACCACACGCCGAGCGCGACCCCGAAACCGCACCGTCTGGGACCGAGGATCGTGAGGGCGGGCATCTGGACGGTGCACTTCGGGATCGACAACCGGGGCAGGGACAGTCAGAGGCTGATGCGGGACTTGATCAGGTGGGTCATTCTGCAGCTTCCGACGTGCCGCGGTCTGACTGACTGGTGAGCGCATAGGGATATGGAACTCGACGTTGTAGGGCTCCTGGAAACCGATTTGCACGTAAGTCCGACCGTTTCGTTGCGAGGTGAATGGCATGGAGCTGAGACGGCGTGCATGCAGCGGGTTACGTTCGGGAATCGTGATCTGTGAGTCTCGTTCGTGTTTCAGATGCGAGCGCGGCTTGACATCCGATGCAGTACGCGGGTCATCGCGGAAGAGCTCGGCTTCGTGAGTTCATTGTGTCCACATCCCCTCAACATGCGATTCTCATTTCAAGCAGTATGTCGACATAGGTCCGGGTCCCAACCAGCACACCTGGGGCGCGGTGTTGCTGTCAAAGGTATGCAACATGTCATTGTCCTTGCAATTGTCGTCTGACCGCAGTGCCAGTTCCCCATCATCAACTCAACGCATCATCTCCTGCCCTCGCCTGACGGCGAGCTCGCGCCTGCTATCGAAGCCTTCCTCGACATGTACGGCACGCCGGTCAAGGTCATCGTCTCGCACAATGGTCAAGGTATGACATCCCCATCTGTTTCGCCCATCGACGGTCCACTCACCTCTCCCCACAGAGGAGACACCCGTTGACCGGGAGCTGCAAGCCGCCGAGCTCGCGCGCATCATGTCCGAGTCGTACCCCGACCCAGTCATCTTCCTCGGCTACGTCGTCACCGACCCACTCGCCAGGCGCCCCGCTCCGTACCAGATCATGGTTGAGGACGGGAAAGTGTTCGATATCGACGACGAAGACAACGACCGGTGGTGTGAATACATCTTTTACCGCGGGCTCTACCGCACCTCGTACGCTCGGCTGTCGCGGGGTATCGTGACGGACACCGAGCTGCAGATTGGCCAGTTCGTCGTGCCGAGATACAACGAGACCGTCAAGGACGACAGCAGGACGGCTAGATACCTTAGGTCGTTCAAGGAGTGGCTGCCGGAGGACCATGTGAGTACCTCTTCTTGCTTGAAGGAAATACCTAGCCCTAATGCATTTAACAGTGGTTCCCTATGGAATATTACCCCGAGCTTGGCGGCAAGAACGGTCATCAATACCACGTCTTCAATACGGTTGGTGTTTCCCCAGTCTTTGTCCAGACAAGGCATGCTTATCCCAACGGTGCTTCCAGCCACTGTACTACAGGCTCCCTGAGGAGGCCTTGTAACCCTCTCCCCATTCGCTGGTTCGGACATGGTTTCTGTATCTATCTATACGGATGTTGTAAACTACCTCGTTGTACCCTGGACACGTACCTGCTCCTCTTCGCTCTCATCCTCCCCCTCATCGGACTCTTCCTCTCCACTGGACTCCGCCTCCTCCCCGCTCCCCTCTCCATCCTCGTCTTCGACATCCTCCTCGCTCTCCTCGCTTTCCGTCTCTTCGGCATCCTCTGTATCCTCATAGAACTTATCTAGGTCCATGTACGCCGCCTTGGCGCTCTCCTGCTGTTTCGAGAACGAGCCTGCGGGCGAGGCACCACCCGTGGGCGTGAGCACGACTGGGGACGGTCTGGCGCTGGTTGAGGAGATGGGACGTGCGGCGGATGACTGGGCCGTAGGTGCCGGGGGCTGTGGCGTGTCCGCCTCGGTATCTCGGAGCGAGGACTCCGTGCCCTCTTCCAGCCAGTCTGGGAGGTAATTGTCGCTCCCAACCCACCTGCCTGTCACGGCCGCCAACGAGCCAAAGCGACCGTGATCGTCGTCTGTCCGCGAGAGGCAAAGGGCGTGTTGCGCATTTGGGGACCATGTCAGCTAACGGATGAGCATGGCGAACAAAGGAAATCGGCGCACCATCCTTGGCGACGTCTTCTCCTGCGCTCGACTTGCCCTCGAACAAGACCATCTTGACTTGTTCTCTGCGCAGGACAACTCCGCCGACGTCCTCGTGCGCATCATCGCCGTCCCCGAACAGGTTATGGCTCACGCCGGCGAGGAGCGCGCTGAGCATCCGCCCGCGATCGCGCACGTCGTAGTTGAGGTCGTAGCGCGCGAGGGAGAGGACGTATCGACTGAGAAGGCCGATGGTCCGGTCCGCGGGCGAGAGAACGAGGAGCTTTGCGGCGAGCGTGACAACCTGCAGCTTCACGGCTGGCGTCTGTGGGCCACCATGTGCGTCCCTCGTTGAGCGAGGAATACAAACGTTTGTCGGGAAATGGAATGGAAAAGGAAGGTACGCACCTCTTGGGCGAACGACTTTGCGGACTTGCGGAGCACGTCAGGTGCCCACGGAGCTACGCCTTCTGGCCGTGCGTGCGCGAAGCCGTTGATGGCTTCTGGCGTCGCAGGTGATGCGGCGGCGTACTGGCCGACGAGCCACAGGACACAGGCTCGTGCCTTAGGGTGGCGGATCTCGTCAAGACGGCGGGCGAGACGGGCGATGATCTCGAGAGGAGAGAAGGTGGCTGGCAGGGCGCCGTACGCTCTCGCGTCTTGTTGCTGTTGCAGGCGGATCTGCACGAGCGACTTGAGGACGAGAACGGCATTGGTGACGATCACGTCTGTGTGAGCGTTAAGAGTGCTGATGGGTGGTCAAACGGGCCAAGACGAACCGTGTTTGCTTTGGATGAACGACATGAGGGCTGTCAGGCATTGCTGCGTGGATTCTGGGACAACACGTGCGACGTAGCCAATAGCTTGTATTGAGTCCGCGACTAGCTCATCATCCGCGTCGTCAGCGTAACACTAGACGATCTAACCTTGAGCTGGAAGTGGCGGAAAGTGAGACATGTGCACATACAATGAACTCCCTGAGTAAGGACGGATAATTCTCCCCGTTGACGACTGCACGAAGCACTTGGACCTTGTCCTTCTTCACTTGCCGCGCGTCATCTGCTCGCACCAGGAAAGCGATGTACGATTTGCCAAGGACGTCCTGTGCGCGATGTCAGATACATGTATGCGATTCACCGACAGTACTTACGGACAATGTGGAAGATACGATCACCAAGTTTGTGAGAACTATACGCCCAACCTCGGGCGAGACGTGCAGCAGTCGCAATAGAGGCGGGACGATCTTCGGCAGCTCGGTTGGCGGTGCGAGGTAGTGAAACACCCGCGCTACGGCCAGGACTACCTGAGGATACGAATATAACTATTCAGATCGGCTCTCGCAGAAGAATGGTAACAGGTGCCTACAGCAGGATTGCTCGACTGAAAGAGGGGCTCCGAGGACGCTATGAGCAGCTTGAGGTCCTTGTCAACCTCGAAGCCGGACGAGGAACCGGCATCTGTCGACGGTATGGGACGCGGGAGCATCACGCGAGCGTATCGGACGAGCAGGTTGAGGAGGTCCACTTGACCCCATTCGTCCATGTCGATCAGCGTCCGACACAGTCGCCTGTAGTGCTGATGCAGGAGATCGAGGCGGGTCGGGCACACGGCTTCGAACGCGATGGCGACGCTACCGAGCGAGAGCGGCGACTGGTCTCGCAGGAGCGTGGAAATGACCTTGATGAGCTCGGGCTGGTGCGTGGAGTCTAAGCTGTCCGCACCATCTCTCGTGAGCGCTGCGGAATGTACGCGCGGATACGCAGATGACTGACTGGTAGAGCTTGGGGATGGCGAGCGCGGCGGCCTTGCGGACGTAGGGGCTGATGTCGGCGGCGCACTTTTTGACGGCGAGCATGACAATGCTGCCGATCATGGGGACCTTGATGCCCGAGAGGACGCGGAGGGCCATGGCGCGGATGAGGGGGTTGGGGTCCGAGAGGTCCTTCTGGAAGGTGTTGATGGACAGCAGGGCGAGGTCGGGCTCCTGCTCGGCGTAGCGGAGGAGGTAGATGTAGACGAGCTTGCGGATTTCGAGGTTGTGGGAGGCGACGTTCTTAACGACCTGGGCAAAGAACTCGGAGACGTTCCTGCCCTTGGAGATCAACTGTATGCGCCACGGACGTAGGTCTGAACGCATGTCTGAAATGTGAGTGAACGGAGACGTACGGCAATGAGCCTCTTCATCGCCTCGAGTTTCTCCCTATCGCTGTTGGAGTCCAGCTGCTTCCCAATGTTCTTGACCTTCTCCTCAGGGTTGTCCATGTAGGCTGAACCGGAGCCCCGCAGACTGAGATCCCTAGTTTGCTCCGAGAGGGTTTCTTGCAGTCGCGCGCCAAGCCTGGCCGCATTCTCGGTGAACGCGTTGAGGTTCAAACTAGTCATGGCGGGCACTTTATGGTCGTTATGAGCGCATGAGACAAAGCGCAGAGAAGATTAGCAGCCGAGGGAGGGGTAAGAAGACGATCGCCAGAAGTTGGCGAGCAGCCACCGCAACAGCCTCCCGCAACCAGCGCCTACGTCAACTTATCCGTCGCTGATGCGCGAAGAAGTCAGCCGGGAGTGGTTAGCAGCTTCAACGTTCAACCACTAGATTGACCCGGTTCACACAGAGAAACATTTGAGTGTCAGTAGCAGCGGTGATATATCGATAGCATGCTAGACAAGGGTAAAAATACAGAGCGGACACGACTAATATAATCAAGAAACAACAACAGATGCGACGACAGACCGAGACAGGATGGATGACAGATGAGATGGACGACACGATACGAGGAGAAGGAACCCTGCCAGTGATGAGGAGGAGGGAGTAAATGGAGGGGGAGAGGGAGAAGACGGAATCCCGGCTGTGTGAGAGAGTACGGAACGAAGCCAGTCAGCCCAGCGCGTAGTCGAGACGGAGAGGGACGAGGCAGAGACAGGCAGCGGTGCGCATACTAAAAGCACAGAGAAATACGTTACGAGATAAGAGCAACCCAGTCCGATAATTATGCCACCACCGCCATGGACCCCCGCACCTTGCCTCCCCCACCCCACGTCCCTCTAAAGTCGCAACTATGACGACGAGTAAATTGCCCACGGCTGCTCTAATGCCTGCATCGGCTGGTCCCACTTCCAGTTATCCGACGAGTGGTAGAACGACGCCTCGCCCCCGTCGATAGCCCGCCACAGGTCCTGCGACATCGAGTCGCCGCCCGACAGTTCGCTCTTTGGCTCGACGATCTTCGCAGTGTCGGCTCGAGTCGATCCAGCCGAGGCTCCTAGATGCACCTCGCTCTCCGACGCTGATCCTGGACTTGGACCAACCGATGACGATGCTTGCACCAGATCAGGCGTGTCCGCCTTCGACCCCGCGTCCTCCTCGGGCAGCCCGTACGACGTGAAGTCGAAGAAGTCCGCAGGGTCAACCATCTGCCTTGGTGACGAGCTCCCGACGTTGATGCTGTCGATGAAGTTCGACGCTGCTAATGACGACGTACCGTCGTCCGCAACGGCCGGATACGCCTTCAGGATCTCGTCCAGCGACTCCGCGATCTCTGTCTTCAGGCTGTCCTGCCCGTCCCCATCCCCGCCGATCTGCGTCAACCAGCTCGACATCTGCTCTAGGAACTTGACCGTCTCCTCTTCCGACTTGACCTTATCCGCCTCCTCTTGCCGCTTCGCGAGAGCGTCGCTCGGCGCCTCATCCCACTCCGTCTTGATCTTCTTCGCAGACGGCGGAGCGGACGCACTCGTCGAAGCCACCGGCTCTTCTTCCCGCGGCCGCTTCGAGCCCGTTGTTGACTCTGGTGTCGGCGCGCTCGCAGGAGTAGCAGCTGCTGGTGTCGCGGGCGCTTTCGACTCCGAAGGACCAGCGTTGGGACTCGACCCGGCAGCAACGGCTGTCGGCTTTTTCCGACTCTTCGGTGGTTGCTTAGGCTTTGCCGGCTTGTTCTTCGGAGATTTCGGTGTTTGTGGCGGGGTGGCAGCGGACACGACATCTCCTGAAGCTTTCGGTGTTGCCTTCTTCGAGATCGAAGGTGTACCCGTAACCTGAGGCGACACAGCGGAGGCACCAGGCGTATGCGCGGGAGGGCCCGGGGGTGTGAGCGCGGAGGGTGTAGATGCAGGTTGAGCGGTCGGAGGTCGAGCGGGGGGAACAGGTGGGCGAACTTGAGGATTCGACGGGCCAGCTTGAGTAGGACCACCAGGACCTGTCGGCTGGCTGCCATCTGGCTGGCGCATGGCCGAGCTGACCCACGTTTGGAAGTGTTGGTTCGCCCAGTTGACCTGGGAGATCATCGCTTGCACCCACTGGATGGGCATGTAGTACTGCGTCGGATTGCTCGATAGCGCCTCGCGTTGATGCTGAACGAGATAGATCTTGTGACGACAACCTCAGTTCATTAAAATATTGCGAAGATAAAAAAAAACTCGCTCACCACGACCACGAGCTTCTTGATCGCTTCCTCCTTCATACACACAGCAAAATGCGCCAGCTTCTGGTCAAGACCAGTAACGAGGCGATGCAAGTACTCGAACTGGGCATTGTATTCCAGACGCTGAGCGTCGGGAATGTGCATCGGGCGAGTTGTGGGGAACGAGACGTCTGCATAATCAGGTTAGCACGAGTTGCCAATTCATACATAAGCTGTCAACTTTGTCAACTTACTCTTGTTTTCCTCTTTCAGTCGCCTAACCAGCTCCAACGCCATCGACATCTGAGCTGGGGTGGGGCGGCCAGTAGCGATAGGTATTCCAGTCCCCGGACGCTGCTGCGGCTGTGCGTTCTGCGGCATCGCCGACGTCGATTGCATGCTCATCGGGGACTGCACCTGCCCGGGCTGCATGGGCGGCTTCCCAATGCCGTTCATACCCGCCTGATGATGTGGCATCCCCTTGACGTTGTTCACCGCCGGATTTGAGACGTTACGCGCTGGGCCCTGAGGAGCTGCATTCTGGATGCCCTGTGTGAAGTTCCGCTGCGAGTCGAGCATCAACTTGAGCTGGTCGCGGTGTTTCTCAACGAGCGCGATGATGTGGTTTGGAACGCCGCGAGACTGCAACTCCTGGACAGAATGGTTGGCATAGCTGACCATCTCGCTAAGAGACTTGGGATTGAACTCGACTTGAGGTGCCTGTGGAGCGCCACCAGAACTCTCTGCCCCGTTCGCCTTCGTCGGCTGCCCGAGAGAGGACATACGTCGATGGTAGAAGAGTTGGCGCAGATACTGCACGTCAAAGTCGTGAAGGCACTGCTTGTATACCCGCTCCAGGTGAACGGCGATGCCAGGCCCAGATCTTGCTGGCTCGTGGTCGTTCCCGGGGAAGTTCACGAACCCCAACCGCCCTGCGATGATGGACCACTGGTCCTGGCTGATCGTGAGCGCCGGCATAAGCTGCGGAGGTTGGCCCGGTACGGGCGGCTGGAGTGCACATCGGAAACCGTTCTGGCTCATGACCTCGGCGTGCAACATGTAGATGTCGATGTTGCGTCCCTCGAAGCTAAGCATGGATTGGTCGACTGGATGCTTCGGTACCCACTGCTGGAAGTACGCCTTCGTGAAGTTGTCGCGACTGAGTGGCGCGTAGGAGAAACCCGACACGCCGACGTTGTTCGCAAGAGGTCTCCCGTTCTGGGCGCCGCCGTGAGATGGCACCGGCAAAGGGGTCGGTACAGCGCGCTGAGGCTGATTCGACTGCGATGCGACCTGGGGTGGAAGTTGAGGGGTACTCATCGGAGCGGCTGAGGACTGAGGCGTCTGATTGGGAACGAGATGCGCGGCAGTGGATATAGGACGGGGGCTGTTGAACGGAGGATTCTGGGAAGAACCCTGCATCCAACCGACCTGAGAGGGATTCGTAGGACCACCGGGCAGTCGTTGAGTGGGTACTGGGGAGGCGGCGAGGGCTTTCCTGTAAGCAAAGCGTTAGCACTGGCAAAAGGCTTTGTCTTCTTGGCCACGCACATATCCACGCCGTTCTGAAAACCAGCTGTCAGGGTGCCATTAGCACTCTTCGCTGCCATATAGTTCAGTATCTTGTTCAACGCCGTCCGGCGCTCCAGCAGCTCCTTCTGCACCTTGCTGATCTCCTGGGCGACAGCGTCGTGGGGAATCTGGTTCGTCATCACCTGGTTCTGGAGATTCTTGATCCGATTCTCCCCAGCTGCGATCGCTTGCCTGAACTCGTTCGCCTTCACCTGCATGTCCTGAAGACTGATGGGGCGACGCGGCTGCTGACCCTGCATTTGCCCGTCCTGCATCTGAGACAACATGACACCCGCAGCGCGGTTTGGACCCATAGTGCTCTGCTGGTGGATGTTCTGGAGGTTAGGCTGCATCTGGGCGGGGTTCATGTTGCCGAAAATACCCGGCGGGAGCTGGGGCGCGCCCATCTGGGGAGGCTGCTGGTGTGAGGGTTGCGGCTGTTGCGAGTGCTGCTGCTGTTGCTGCTGCTGCTGCTGCGCGATCTGCCGCTGGAGAGCGGCCGCCATGGTGTTTGGGTTGGGGACGCCGTTCTGGTTTTGGGGGTTCTGCGCCATCATGAGGTCGAGCTGTCGCATCGTCCCACCTTGACCGGGGAACATCTGGGAATTCCGTTGGAGGGCTTGAAGATGTAGTTGGTTTGCGAAGTTCTGGCCGCCGGGGGCGTTGCCAAATTGCGGCTGGGCGTTCTGGAGAGCTTGAGAGGGGTCATGGGGAAATGGAGGGTTGTTGACGCCGAGCTGAGCCATGCCGGCGAACTGTCGCTGCTGGGCCATCGCCTGGGGGTTACCCTGGAGACCACGCTGGCGCATGAACTCGAGGATCTGCTAAAAGAAAAGAAAGTGTCAGTGCGAGTTGCATACACGACAAGGTCAAGATGAGACAGTCGGGATTGATGACATAATCAGACGGGCGTGAGTAAATGCTTGAAGTGCGAGATTAAGGCAGTGGAGAGAGCGATGGAGAGGGAGACGGGGATATCGACAGGAAGCCATGTATGGAGGGCGGAATTTGAGTGTGACGGAGCGAGGGAGGTGGATACGTATAGCCGGTGAAGTGGAAGGGGAGACGGACGGGAGAGACGACGACAGAACTAGGAGATTTGGCCCACCTGCTGATTGACCTGCCCGCCATTCCCCTGCTGTTGCGCTCTGAGCTGAGCAACTATCTGCTGCTGCTGCTGCTGCTGCTGTTGCTGTTGCTGTTGCTGTTGCAGCTGCCACAGTCGGTTCTGGTCCATGGCCATATTGGACATGCCCTGCTGAGGGCCGGGTTGAGGCTGTGGCTGCGGAAGACCAGGCTGGCCTCCGACGACATAGTTATTGGGTAGCATGGGGAGAGAGATGTATGGCCAGGGAAAGCGGGGGATGGCGCGTGGATAGGGAGCGAAAGGGAGGAGGAATTGCGCGCTGGGCGAGGAGGAGAGGCCCTTACGGGTATGTGGGCCGGGGAACCGCACGAGGCGGGGGAAGATGGGAGGATGTCGGGGGACGAGGGAGAGCGGGGTATGCTCGAGGGGGGAGCGGAAGAGGGGACGGGAGGGGAGGACGAGGACGGGCGATGAGGACGGTGGTGGTGGGAGGGAAGAGCGGTCGGGGGCAACGTGAGTTCGGCGAAGCCCTGAATAACGGTATACACGCTCAAACACAAATCTGTGGCGGAGCCTGAACAGCCGCCCGCTCCCCTCTCTCCTCCCTCGTCTCCTCCTCCCTCCCCCGTCTCCCCCTTGACTCGGGCGCTGTCAGTTTCTGTCTCTTATACCACCCGCCCTCCACAACCATGTCCGAAAATTTGCACCAACGACGGCACCCCACTCCCTGTACAGCTTGGTGTGACCGGTTGTGACGGTAAAGTGTGACATGACGAAAAAGGAAAAAGAATGGGAGCGCCGGGACGCAGCGACGGGCGCTCTGTCGGAGGATTGGATGTGTGCGCGGACACTGCGCCTCCTCGAGCCTCCTCCCGGCTGCACTCCAGCCTTGCCCGCAACCACCAGGCGCCACGCCCACACTGCTGAGCCCATCGAGGACGCTCGCAGTGTCCTCTCTCTCTGTCGTTTCTCCTCCCCATGCCCCGTCCGTGCGCACTATCTGCTATCGGGACGGACATCTGACCAGTCCAGACGACGGTTCGTTGAGATGCTTCGTGCCAGCAGCCAGCTGCCCACCTGCTCGGCCGTGCGTGCGTCACAGTCCACCCGTCTCTCCCAGTATATCCTCCCTCGAGCCCCCTCCGCCCCTGCCGGCGAACGCCCAGCGGAGCCTCCGTGCCTCCGTCTCCGTTACTGCCCTCGCGTCTTAGTCCATGCTTGTTTTGTGTGCCAGTGCCAGAACTGTGTCCCCCGAATGGATACGCGTTAACCATAAAACACGCCACTTCGCGACAGTCGTCTCCGTTTGTCCCAGACAGTGCCATACCCGGCGACCAACGTTTGCGGCCGTCCGCTCTAGCTAGGCAATTGCGGACGAGAGGCGGAGAGCCCAGTAGCCCTGCATAACCGTTGGTCGCCGCCCGTGCGCGCGCGTGCGTCACTCCATAATCCCTGCAATCGGTCTAGACTGCTGCCGTCCTTCGCAGTCGTCATCCCGTATTTATGGTGGGCCATCTGCCGGCACGCAACGGCCCACGGCCTCGCCGTCCGCGAATTCGAATCCTTCTGTTTTGAGAGCCGTTTCCACCCCGAATCTTGCACTCCCAATTCATTCTCGCCGCGCTCCGTCCTGCTGCACGATTTCGATCAGCTTTGTTTGGACGTATGCTCGCACAGCGAGCTCGAACGTCGGTCGCCTTCACATTCGAATTCGGACGTCAACGCGACTCGAATCTCGGAGCACGGAACGGAGTTCGGAACGAGACGGCGCAGGCAGCAAACTGTAAATGCCTTCGGGTTGCCCTCGGAGGCATGTCCTGTGGCCCGGGGCCCCAATATGGCAGCTCCGACATGTCCCCATCCAGCCAGAAGACGAATATTTGTTTACCGCCCGTTCGGACGCGGACGCCTGGCCCTAGTTTCCCGATCGTCCTCGGAGCGTCGCACCTTGCTGTGCGCCGTCGCGCTCTGTCCATCCCATGTCCCGCCCCCGCGGCGCACTGCACAGCTCCCCGAGTGCAGGATGCGACGACTTTTTGCCCGAATGCGTGCGTAGCACTCTGCACATACATCATGCGGTGCCAGGTCCCCGAAAGGCTCTCGGGAGGCACGGATATCAATCAAATTGCCGTACCGGGGATGTGCTTGCTCTAGCGCGCCGGCGGCAAGTCCTCTTCAAGCTCGAGGATTGTCGATTGTCGCTGGTCGATTGTCGACGTCGAATTCATGTCAACGACAACCGAATGCCGTACCTCACCTTCACCCTGCCGATTGCAAGCCCATTGCAGCAACGCTTCGATGGTCCACCGCCCATAAACTATCGCAGTCATGGCCAATGCCATACATATATATACATAGCGGCGTGCCGCGTTGCTCCCGCGCTCACGAGCGGTAGCAAATCTGCGTTAGCGTTGTGGCTTCATCCAGCGGCGCGCGGCTCAACACTGAGATATTTGCGATGCACCTCGCAACGGCAGCCGTGGCCACAACTCGCAACACCTGAGATCCTGCACCGAGCAAGTGTCTGGAGCTCAATAACCGGCAAGTAAGTTGGGACCCAGCCACCTGACCGGTCTGGAACTCATCGTCAACGTCCCCAGTGCTGCGAATCACATTCAGCCCTCCTCGCGGTCTTTGGACGGAACGACCGCTGACGTTACTTCGAGCCTCCAGACGCCTCGGCATCTCGCCCCTTCGCGGAAGGCATCAAACTTTGCAGACCCGCACTTAGGTGAGAATACACATTCAGCGCCGTCCTCCAGGCCGCGAGTTCCCGAGCGCACACACTAGCGTCCACCCGGGAAGCCTCGTCGAGTGTCCAGTCTCGAATCCGACACTCGAGCCCCTGTCTCGACCTAGCTAGCCCTCAAGCAAGCACACACCGTGCGTGCTCTTGAGGAGCTACTGTTGAGCACCAGCCTCCCGGGGTGCCAATCTGCGTGCTGTACCGTCGACTCGACTGTCCCACGGACTCGCCCGACGGAAAGCGGCTCGAGGCGGAGCGAGCATTTGGCCCGCCTGCGGAGCGCTTGGAATCCTGGGAACACCCAGTCCCTCTGTGAAAGTCGTCACCTCGACGCGTTCCAATTGGACATGGTTGCAAGTCACGCCTACTACGCGTTGAGAGGAAGAAGCCAAGCCCTGACGTATTGCCCGTACGGGCGTCATCCGCCGAGGGCCGAGTGAATGTCGCATGGAAGTCGAACACGCCAAGGACGACGAGTCCGAAAATTTAACGCTCCAACAACGGTACCTGGATGCCGACAGAAGTTTGGTAGACGCGGCGGATGCGGCGAACCCAGCGACATTCTCGAGGGAACGGCCGGCCCGGGGGTGGAGCGGGCACAGTATGCAGAGGTCTCCCTCCGAGATCAGGCCGCCGTCCATGGGTACGCACTCAAGGTGAAGTATGGTGACACCGCGGACGAGCAATTCGGAGCAGGAGCACGAGCGACCTTCACCCCGCCCCGTTCCGTCGTGCTCAGGCTGGTCCGCCGTCGCGACAGCATGCGGCGCGTAGCGGAAATGAAGGCGGACGATGTGAGCCGGCCGGAGGAGCGAGGGAAGCAGAGCGGGCGAGAGGAGGCTGGAAGGGGCAGAAGACATTCGTTTGTGACAGTGCTCGCAGGGACGTCGACGGCCTGCAGACAGTAAAAGGACCTGGCAAAGAACAAGGTGAAGGTGAGTACGGCAATCAGGGGAGGCCCTACTTTGAAGCAAGAATGTATTGTACAGTCCCGACGAACGCAATTAATACCTACTGGTACACATATGCATACGTGATAAATCCAGAATGAGATAGACTGCTCCCTTCGCGGTGGGCGCGTACGCGCGCTGGCGAAGGATACAGAATAATCGAGGCGAACACCCAACGGTCAATGAGCGAAGTATCCACGCGCCCTCGACGCTCGAGTGCTGGAGGAAAGGGGGTCGTGATGCGTCAGTGCAGAGAATGGTGGGCTGGTAGAAGGAGGGGCGGAAATCAACGGATGGAAGTGTGGTGTACGCCACGGAGATGGAGACGGGTGACCGGGATGGATGGAAGTTTCTATACGGAAACACGAAGAGGAGGTCAGGGCAGAGCAACGAACAGGTACGTCAAGACCAGTTCGGGGTACAATACACAGATGGGCTTGGGTGGTCTACAGCGCAGATAAATACGAGTTCGTGGCCTGTAAAGGCTGGGGTTCGTGACGGGGAACAAACATTGAGGTCGATGCATGGAGATGATGAGATGTCGTGCAAAGGATGGGAAGCGACTACAGAAGGTCTTGTCCCGAGTCGATTGGCCTGGAGGCTGACGATGATGGCTGTGTCCTCTCCTGCTGGTCGTGCTTGATGACAAGGGCAGGACCTGCTTCGAGGATGACGTCCTCGTCGCTGTCGATATCGGAACCCAGATCGCTCTCGTCGTCCGAGATGACGATGAGCGGTTGAACCTTGCCCTTGCCCTTACCTGCGCGGATGGGCGGGCCTTGGGCGAGGATCTGATCCTCCGTATCATCCACCCCTTCTGCCGTCTCCCCTTCCGCTTCGACGTCGACAACGGCTTGGATGTCACGCTTGAAGTAATACCGAAGGCCAACGGGGATCATGACGCCAACGACGACAGCGGAAAGGCCGAGGAAATTCCTCCAGGAGATGAGATGGAAGTCATCGGGAGAGGTCATGTCGTCAAGACTGCCGCCAATTGTGGTGTGGATGACGGTGACGCCGAAGATTCCCAGAAAAGTGCTGATCCAGAAGGGAATAATGCCGATGCCGACGTGTGGGCAAACAACGTTTACAACCCAGTGTGGTGGAAGGGGTGCAATGCGAAGGACAATAAGGAAGGAAATAATGTCGTCCTTGTGCGCGGAGAGTTTATCCGCCCAGACGTCAAGCTTGGCCTTCCAACGAGGCATGGTGAGGAGCGCGGGACCGAGCGCAGCGCTAATGGCGTAGCAAAGCGTCGCTCCAGTTGCAACGCATGCGCAGGCAAGAGGCAGTGCGCGGGGAACGCCCCAAACGGCCCCGCCGAGGATAGAGAGGTACATTGAACCGGGTAATGAGAAGGCCTGGAGGCTATGAGAGAAATGTTAGCGTCGGGAGGTTGTAAACGACTCGAGAATTAACAGCCAGACATTGAGGGAACTCTAGCCACCAGAACCACAATGCGGCAGAGCGGCTGAACGGAGTCGGAACCAACGACATGGAACGACCAGATGCACGGCCTATGTTCCCACCACAAGCAGATAAAATCCTGCCATTGGGTCCCAATAGTGAACAGATGTCTGCCACGACATTTTCAACAGTGAACGTGTCACGGCGACAAGGCATAATCTGGTGTAGTCAGCAGTATCACGAAGTCGTAGCGGTCTCACTTTTGCCGTGCAGTGGCAAAGGGAGCGAAGACAAGCAAAAGGGAACTCATTTTCGAGTCCACGGTGGTGGGAGGTTTGGCGGTAGAGTTTCCCCCGAGATGCTGGAGCGAAAAAGAGGGCGAGGGGACGTACAATAGGTAGACGGTCACATAGCAAACGACGATACGATAGGGGTAGATGTCCCGATACTTCTTGAGCAGCATGTTGAGTGCCTGCAGCTCAGCAAAGCTCTTGGGGATCTTGAGCATCGGCCGGTCTTGCCTAGAGGGAGGGTTAGATGGCGGGAGGGGGATTTGCCGGATTCGGGCAGTACGCACTCTTCTAGCGTCGGCAAGGCGAGCCAGAGAGTTCCGCCGAGGAGGGCAGAGCTCAGGAAGAAAATGGCAGCCATCTTGAGGGTGGCATTCCAGATGAGCTTGCGCGAGGACGGCTGCGAAGGCGGGGCGGCGCCATAGGTGGGCTGGGAGGAACTGGAGAGGAGGGAGGTGCGCGAGTCGGGAGAAGGGGCGTCGTAGACGGTTGCGAGAGAGTAGGCGGAACGGTTGTCGGGGACTGGGGAGATGTAATCTGTGAAGGGAGTACGGACGTCTATGGGCGGGGACGAGGGCGGCATCCTGCTCGTCGCGGATCAAGAAAGACCTGGGGCGGCCGTGCGCGGCCCTCTCCGAGTCCTCTGTCTGGCGGTAGCGCCGCTAGCCCACGTGCGAAGCCAACCCAACGGCCATCTCTTTCGCCGGATCCTAGAGTCAGGTCCTACGCCGCCTCACCAAGCACCTCTCTCGCGATGGTTCGCTCTGCTGCCGAGCACATCTCAATCTCTTCAATGGATATTCTCGCATCGCTACGCAACGACGGTCGACACAGTGCTACGTAGTAGGGCGAAGCCACTGCTGCGAAAGAGTGCTGACATGCCAGATACTCGCTTTAGGACCGTCGAACTCCAATTCAATCCAAAGGACCCGTTCGACGGACGTGTCCGGTGGGTATATATTCCGAGTCCTGCACGTACACCCCAAGCTCATCATTGACAGGATACATCAGGGAGCCATATATTAGAGCTCACCTTGAGCAGCCTAACACTGTCTTTTACACATGGTCCGTACATTCAATCACTGTCCTATACCATTCTACAGTTGTCTTGCTATATGCGTGTCGGAAGTAGTATGCAATGAAAACCACGGATCGCTGCGGGTTGGCGGGGACCGTACAGGTCAACGTCAGTAGACCCGCATCCCAATCGACAGGTGACCATATATTTGACCTGTTGGGGGGGAGAGATAATTTGCTTGCCCAGGCATCTTGCTTGCGGCACTCGCAACAGTTATATGACCGCCACCCCCCACAGCAAGGTCATTTATCATCTGCATATACAAGCATACGGGAGACAAACTCGCGGCAGTGACAGCGTCTTTGGGGAATCTTGCATCATAGTTCCTCATTGACGACGTTGCCGCTCCTTCATGAGCACAGACGTCGCATGATACGCACAACATGTAGCTTTCGTTCTTGCTGCCAACGCCATTGGGGCGCCTCCTGGTGATCGATCCTGTGCCGTAGAAACCTTCTACATATGCATCCTGTTCCCTACATAGACCGCTTGTGCAACTTCATGCGTCAAGCACGTAGTCTGTAGACTGTTGGTATCCGTACCCCGGGTACGACCTCCCCGGATACGTGTTGGCCAAGGCCGAAATCGCCACGGTGATACCCGTGTCCATTGCTAGTAGGACTGGCACAATATAGCGGTCAAAGACTGCCAGGTTGTCTCCTTCGCGGAAGACGGTCCGACGCGCAGGTGAGCGGACCCTTGGACGTGGGCTTTTCACACTAACTTCCAATAAATCAAGCCTTTCTAGGAGGCTCATAAGGGGAACGCCGAATATGCCTGTCATCAATATGGCCGCAAGTCTCCCATGGGTTGTCCATCGATGATCATGTTTGGGTAACGCAACGCTTGCAATCACTTAATCAGAGACACACTTGCGGCACTCGCCGTCATGAACGTATGGTCCTGAAGAATGTTCGGGCCACAACTCGAGACGTCAAAATGAACAGAGGAGGATCGCGGGACGCGGTAGTTGGACAACGCCGAGTCGACGAGTCGCTGTTGTCGCGAGGCCTATTTGGAGTACTAGCTATGATTTGTGAGCTTCTTATTCTCACTGTGCATATGCATTCATCCACGAGCTTGCGAAAACTAACATTACCCCATGACCGAATTCCGTCTTTACAGTAGTCCAATCCAGGTTCGCAGTAGGCGATGCAACGGCGTTTACCGATTTAGAAATTCAACACCCTCGAACATTGTGACAGCATGGTCTATTCCCAAGTACGCATTCTTCTTCCCCGAATGAGGATCAGACTGCGATTAATTTGTCCCCAAAGCAACTATGTCCAAGTTCAGGCCTTCACGTCTGGCAACGTGTGGCTTAAAAGAAAGGCTTGGGAAAGGGCGCTGATTTTGTGCTAGACCATGACCGGGGATCTAAACATTCAAGGTGTAACCGGCTCGTCAAATTTGCATTTATCCCGGAGGAGGGACGAAGTCCAGAAATCCTGTGTATAATCCTTGCTTCCATTCCTCGGGGACCCAACGTCCTAGAGAGTTGATGTAGGGGATCCTAGACTTCATAGCGAGTTTCCTAAACGAAACGAAGGCGAGACATGGATCAAAGGGTGAGCCAAAGGAAGCATTTTGCGCAGCCGAAGTGTTCGGAGCGACGGATACGCCCTGAGACAACGTGGCTATGATAGGTTGGTGTGGGTCCCGGAATGAAAAGAAGGCACGCTATGGGGACAGATGCGATGGGTGGCAGTACGAGGATCCTGCCGAAGGATGAGGTGCTGGGGGCATGCACGAGAGCAAGCAGCGGCTAGCGGGTAACAAGGACGGCTATGAATTGTGTCAGAGAGGAAGCTAGGACAAAAGAGAGATGAAATTGGGCGAGAACGGGCAGGGGGAGGAGGAAGATGGGGACGGGGCGGGAGAATGGCCGCGGACTCTATAGCGGGCATGTGAGACGCTCAAGGCGCGTCTTAGCAGGAGAGCGGGCGCTGACAACATCGTTGATAATCTCCCCCTCGTCGTCCCCGACGGCCACCATCCTCAGCCATGACACACCTCTTGCCGCCCCACCCCGACCTGAGCCTCTCCCATTCCTCTCTCCAGACCGCCCTCCAGATCGATCCCAACCAGCAGCCCCCGCCGACGCCCCAGCAGCCGCAGCCTCAACAGCAGCAGCAGCCGCCCCCTCCGGCCCCGCAGTCGGCGTCCAGAAAGAGAAGAAAAGGCGACCAGAACGGCGACGAGCCACCGCAGCCAGCAGAGCCGCGACGTTTGAGGCGTTCGCATGAAGCGTGCGCACGATGCAGGAGCAAGAAAATTAAGGCAAGTCCCGTCGGGCGACACCGACGGCAAATTCCCCGTCTGACCTCCCGAGTCCGCTAACATCCGGCCCTCGTCTTCCTCCCATACCCCGCCCTCCCCGCCCAGTGCGACTCCAAGCACCCCCGCTGCACCGCGTGCGCGACCGCCGGCACGCCCTGCCACCAGGAGGACCGCCATCGCCAGACCCTCACTCCCCGTGGTCACACCGAGCGCATTGAGCGCCAACTCATCCAGTGCGAGGCGCTCCTCAAGCGACACAATCCCAGCTTCGATCTCAATGATCTCGACAACATCCTCGCCCGTGAGGGCATCGAGATCGACACCAGCGACACCACTCTTTCAAACGTATTCCAATTCGCGCCAAACTCCCCCCAGTCCGCCTCCAGCCGTGGCTTTCCCCTCCGCACCGAAGGCCCTCCTCCCATGGGTGGTTCGCCCCCCAGAGGCTACCCTTATCCTGTACCACCTCCTCCTGGTCAGCACATGATGCCAGGCTACCATGGACCCATGCCAATGCATTACCCCCCTTATCCTCCCCACCCTCACATGCCGCCCATGCAAGGTCCTCCGCCCCCTGGGTACGACCCTCGTATGGTCCCGCCGTTCCAGCATCCCCTTGCTCCTCACCCCGGTATGCCACAACGACCGTCTTCCCCTCACGAGATCCGTGGCCAAGATCCGCTTTCTCAAGACATGTCGGACACTCGGGTGAGCTTGATGGCTCTCTTTCACTTCCCCTTTGTCCAGCCCACGGGCAGTCGGGCGCTAGTCCCCACTACCTAATTTTCCATAACCCTTGTCTTCCCTATCCCCTTATCTTGGCGCGGTCGAGGAGTGGCGCGTCTTCTATTTTGTGCTAGCAGCACAGATGGGCGGCCATGAGAACCACACCGCGCGGTACTCCAGGGCGATCGAGCGTTTCCGGAACATTTCAGCTGACTTGGCATTCTATAGGCCCTCGCGAAGACGTTTGGCGTGGCCAGCGCCATTATGAACGACGTGACTATCCCACCGCAGGACAAGGAAGACTTGGCCGTTGGTTCCAGCGCCCTAATTTCGGGGCGAGACCGCGAAGTCGGAGACCCGGCGCTGCCCCGCGACTCGAACAAGTGGGTCTCTGTCACTATGCGTCGGAACAGCGTTTCAGTTCCTCCCGGGAGTCCAGCACAAGCTGTCCCCGGGGCTAACGTCCCTGTCTGGCTGCCCAAGTCGCGGGAAACCGTCGGCGTCATCCTTGAGGCGTACTTCACGCGGCTCAACTTTCATCGTCCTGTTCTGATGCGGAACGAGTTCGAACGGACGATCAACCAGCTCTACGATGGGCAGGCCGTCCCGCACGACCCGGGCTTCATTTGCAGCGCTTACTTGGTGTTCGCCTTGGGTACGCTCAGCGAGCTCAACCACCGTGTGAGCAAGCACGAGAGCAGCGGCGCGTCGATCGGGCCAAACATGAAGTCACTTATGCCATCAGACTGGCCCGAACACGAGGAGTTCTTCCAGTTCGCGCTCATGGTCAAGCCAGATTTGCGGGTCACGGTCAGCAGCTTGCAGGCGCTGATCCTGTTGCACTGGTATCTGTACACTGAAGTGAGTCGCAGAGATGCACTATGACTCTTCTGGCAGTATTTTCTGACCCCCTGACAGCGACAGGGACGGACTCTCTGGCGTCTGGTCGGCAGCTTGGTCCGACTTGCGATCGAGCTGGGTTTGCACCATGACCCCACGTCTCAGGACAATGTCTTCTCGGACGAGGAATGCCAGATCCGGATCCGGCTTTGGAGCATCGTGCTTATGCATGACCGTGGAACGTCGATTCAACTTGGCCGCCCGCTCGCGATTGCGCCGAGCGACTCGAACACGCCCCGCCCGACGCGTGGCAAAGGCACGGAGATCTCGGAGCACTTCGTCTTGAATGCACCGATCGCTGAAATTCAAGCCGACATCATCAACTCGCTGTATGCGCCCACTAGGCAGACGGCGGACTCGATCATGCGCCATGCGAACAGAATCATCAGGAGCATGGTGGTGTTCAGGAAGCAGTTGCCGGACCACTACAAGTGGTTCTTCAGCGGGACCGAGGACTGGCTTGTCGAGAGGCGCGCGAAGCTTGTTGCGGATATCACGGAGGACGAGGGTCTGACGCTGCTCAAGATCGGTATCACCAAGATCTTGCTGCTTCGTGCTCTGTTCAGTTCCAAGGAGCTTGAGTACGCGCAGAGGCACCGTGCGCTCGTTGATGGTGAGTTTGCAGCCATCATCATTTGTCAATGTGTTTCGAGGCTGACGGATTTACCGCAGCAATCGTAACCTCGCACAACATCATCGTCGTGCACAACCAGCTCATCAGGTTCCCTGACATCGCGTTCTTTGTGTCGCCTATTCCCCTGCATATCGCTGCGATGGTGATCCTGTACGGCCACATGTCCCGCTGCGACCGTATCCCGCGCCAGATTGCTCTCGAAGACGTCTGGATGGCCCTCGACATGCTCCCATCCTTCCGCTGGCGTTGGGAGCGCAAGGACCTCAACCCCGGCCACCCGCTCATCGCCAAGCTGGCGGAGAAAGTTCTCGACGTCAACCTTCACCAGGTCGCTCCGACGGGCGCGCCCATGCTGTTGTCGGAGCAGGACTGGGAGAGCGAGCAGATCATATCTCCCAAGCCCGGTGCGCACCCGCATCCGCCCGGGCAGTCCCCGACGACGCCCAAGTTGGGCCCAGCGCAGTACGCGTCCGGGCCGCCCTCATACGGGCCTCACCCGCCGATGCAAATCAAGGGCAGCCCGAGCTCGCAGCACAACGGGGACGCGAACGGGGCGCCGCCAAAGATGCCCGAGGTGCCACAGTTCTACTTCTACCCGTTCTACGGGCCCGAGAACGGCACGGCGGGGAACGGGCAGGTGCCGCCGAACATGACCGCTTACGGGTACCAGTCGAACCAGGACCAATACATGCTCGAAGAGAAGGACACCTCGATCAGCCCGACGGTGAACACGGCGATGCAGATGCAGCCGGCTTCGTGGCAGAACGGGGTGAGTGCCCAATACAATGCTCGGCGTGTGGTTTGTCTTGCGGTTTTTGTGTCGAATCGGCGACGTGTGCTGACGTCTTCTTTCTCGTGCTCGCAGCAGCGGCCGCCTCAAAATCAGCCTCCCCCGCCCACTCCGCACCCGCCCCAGTTCGGGACCCAGCCCCAAGCGTGAGGCGGACCGGGATTGAGGGCGGTTTGACCGCCGGTGGTCGCCATGTATCATCAAGCTGTATGTTTTAGGTGTTTATTCGTTTCTCGTTTTCCGTTCCTGCTTCCCCGCGAGTCGCGCAACCCCGCGTTCGAGCTCTGTGGCAATCGTGTCAAATGCTATATGCTATGCCTCCCCTTTACTTGTTGCGCTCCTGTTATCGATTACGGTACTCGATGCTTGCCCGAAAGCCGTGTTTTGTTGTCGCTGTATTCTACTTTGTATGGTCCCTGAGCACGCTCGAGGCCGCACACTCGTCCGTGTTGGATGTAATGTCTCCCCGCAACTATCTTCGAATTGTGTCCTCTAAACCGTTCGTTCCAACCCCTGGTCCCAAACCCCACTCCGTAAATTCTGCATGTGTATATACGTATCACGTATGTATCTTTGCGAAACTCCGTCGTTCTGTCAATTGGTGTAGATATGCTGTTAACGATCGTTGGGGGAAATACATCCGGGGGTTTTGCTCTGCAGGAATGACTCCAAAACAAATACTAGGGGGTGGCATACAGGTAAACGTACACGTACATTCCTCTCGACTCTGCGTTAGTTCTATGCTAGGTGGTTATAAGGTAAGCGGGATCGACCGAGAACGACGAGGGCAAGGCATGAAGGCAGTTCGATAGGCCGATGCTGAATGGGGATGAGACGATGATCGATGCCAGAGTCTATGGGACGTATTGCGGGGTAATAATGAATAATGATGATGGAAGGCAACGGAAATTAAGGTAGAAGAGATGATGCGAATGGGAACGTGAGGATGATGGTATGCATGCAGGCGGGGGAATCAACCCCCCCACGAAAAACTCAAAGCTGCGGGGCCGGAGGGGCGGAAAGTGAAGCAAATAAGGTAGGGGTAAAAGGTGGTATGAGCGAAGGGAAGGGAGCGGAGGCGATAGAAAGGTGGTGCATATAAAACCCAATCTTCCGATCTTAAACCCAATCAGGACGGTGTACGTCCGCGGGCAGGCGAGACGATGCGGGACGGCGGGTGACGAGCGACGAGCGACGCGTGGACGGTCGGAGGATGCGAGCGGCGCGACGGGGAAGCCCCGGAAAGGTTACCTCTGGATGACCCCCTCCATGCGCTCGAGGACAGAGACGACGGCGCGCAAAAGGGAGTAGACGCGGCGATTGAGGAGGGTAGTTTGATCGTCGCCAACGACTTCTTCGCCATAGTCGTCTTGCTTCTGCTGTCGAAGGGCGTCTTCGAGGGCGATGGGCAAGGAGATGGTGAGGCGGGTGATTTGGATCATGAGGTAGGAGCGGCTGCGGAGGTCGAAGTAGGAGAGCTGGCGGAAGGCGCGCTGGACTTCGAGTAGACGAGAGACTTGTTGGTGGAGCGCGAAGATGCACGTTCGACATGCTGTGTTCGAGAAGGAGGATGTGAATGTAAGGCTGGGACAGGCAAGAATCGCGAAGGGGACGTACTGAGGGCGCGAGTTCGGATTGCTTCGAGAGTCATGAGGACGGAGTTGATGCCGTCTTCTCCAAGCTGCAGGGAAGGGTTCATGTTGTTGACAGCAACTGAAGCAGGCCAGATAAGGATATGGTGGTCGACAGCAGCCAAGGACAAAGGGAGGACTGACAGAGCAACGTGCGGACCATCTCCAAGTCGCCGTCGAGCATGTCATTAATGACGCCAATGAGGACTCCGCGAAAGGTCTCTTCTGGTTGGGGAAAGTTTCGGGAAGCGAAGAAGTCAAATGGAGTTTGCGTCGATCGGGCGTCGTACATTCGCTTGGACGAAGGTTTGCTGAGGATGTCATACGCGACGGAAACCTTCTGAAAGGCGCGTGTAGCTTCAGGATTGTCTGGAAACTTGCTGCAGGTTTGGAAGAGATGAACGGGGAATGGAGGTGAGGATGAGGTGTGGCGTACGCACTCTGGATGACAAGCTTTACTCCTGGCGAGATAAGCACGGCGGAGGGTGAGTTTGTCCAGGCGCGATGATTTGGAGACGCCCAAAACGGCATAGCAATCGTCTTGAGCAAGAATCTCGTTGATGACGGCCTTGTTCTTGGGTGAGGACCGTTGTGGCGGTTCATGGTGCTGGGACGAGGAGGAGGCGGAGGAGGAAGCGGACTGAGAGGAAGGAATGGAGTCGGAGGACGAGTCGGAGGCAACCAGACTGGTATCGGAGGGTGCCCAGGATATGTGCTTGGTATTGGGGATGAAGTCGTCGTCGTCTTGGTCGTCTTCGATGGGTAAATGAAAGTAGGTGCTCGCTGACACCGGGTCAGGACTCGGGCGTTTGCACTGCGAGCGGCGGGGGGCGCACCTGAGCCAAAGACATACGAGAACATCGTCGTCGACTGCAACCAGCCCTGCGCTCGCTACATGTGATAACCATTTCTTCCTCTTCTCCGCGCTTGTGGCGTCCCCACCCACGCGCCTCCTCGGCATAATCTCTTTAAGCTCGCTCTTCCCTCTTGTTCCAGGACTTCTCCCGTCCCTTCTGCGCCAATCAGCGTAACCAAAGTGTAACATTATGATGTGTAGGGTCTAGTACTCCCAGTTGGGTATACTTATGTTTCTATGGAATATGAATACAGTGCGACCAATTGTCTGAATGTACAGTAATTGCATGCTCGGTACCGTGTCCATGATGTGCGAGAGCATATTAATGTGCAGTCTGAGTTTATCATACCTAGACCGAACCTCACAGCCAAGCGGCGGCCAAGCCTACGCAGCATCCGCGCCCTGCTTCTCACTCTCCTTCGGCGCGGGCGGCTTGCCCGTCGGTGCGTACTTGCTCGTCCGCCGCAGGTACGGCCCGTATCGCTTCAGGACGAGCGGGATCGGCATCAGGAGCAGCGCGACGAATCCAAGCAGAGTCGACGCCCAGCGCGGGTTCATCGCCTCGAACATCTGCGTCGCGAACAGCGGGAAGACAGCCCCGAAGACGCTCCGCACGACCGTCGCCGCCGAGAGCGCGCTCGCAGCGACGAACAGGTACGCGTCGATCGTGTAGTTGAGCAGCCCGAGGAAGATCCACACGATGCCGATCGACATCGGGATGCCCGCCGCGAGCGGCGCCCAGAACGAGACCGACGGGTAGGACGTCCAGCCGAACCAGAAGAAGGAGAGGGCGTAGATCGGTGCGGCGTACAAAGCGGGCTCCATCCGATGCTCGGGCGGTACTGGCAGCGGCGCGTAGCGGGCCATGGCAGCCTCGTAGCGAGGGTTGAAGTACAAGAGGTAGATGGCAACACCAATTGCACCGCCGATCGGGATTGGGATGAACGTGAGACCGATGAAGCCCTCGTTAAAACCGTGGCCTTGGCCAAAGACGATGGGGTAGGCTTCGAACAGGAGGTAGATCACTCCGTAGACGAACTGTTTTCGACGAGTTAGTTCATAGTGTCTGGGATATTTCAGGTCTGAGAGGACGCACGCTCATGTATACGGTGATAGCAATCAGCATAGGCTCACGGGCTAGGATGATGAACGGCCGACCGACGACACCCTTGATACGCTGGGAAGCTGTGGGCCTGTTCCTTTCCAGAGGTGCCCAGTATCTCGTTTCACCCGTCTCCTTGCGCAGCTTCTCAGCGCGCTTGACGAGGAGTATGGGAACATACGTCTCCGGGATCGTAAAGGTGATGATGGCAAGGCAGGCGCCAGCGAACATTGTCAGGAGCCAGAAGACCCAGCGCCATGAGACACCAGCGACGGACATGAAGCCGCTGATGGTAGGACCGAGCGACGGTCCAGCGAA
The DNA here is from genome assembly GCA_032821775.1 of Sanguinoderma infundibulare. NCBI lineage: Eukaryota > Fungi > Basidiomycota > Agaricomycetes > Polyporales > Polyporaceae > Sanguinoderma > Sanguinoderma infundibulare. Next base: position 543,351 of record JAVLRN010000012.1, on the reverse strand, counting down.
CGGTGCGAGCGTGAACATCGCCATCGCCTTTCCACGCGTGTCCGCGTCCCATATGTCGGCAATTACAGCTCTGCAAACTCACTCAGCTACTGTGCGTGACATACAAGGAGAGCTACTTGCCCGCTATTCGCCAAAGGTGCAGCCGCGAAGATCCCGCTCAGAAGACGGAAGACCAGGATGGAGGCCGTATTTGGTGACAGGGCACAACCGACCTGGAAGCCGGTGTATAAGATGAAGGAGAAGACGAACACAGGCTTGCGTCCAAATTCCTCGGAGAGCGGGCCCCACATGAGAGGACCGACGCAGTACCCAGCGATGAAGATCGCGATGGTCAACGTTGCGACTTCGTCGCCAAAGCCGAACTGCTGCATGAGCTGGGTGACGATGCCCTCTGGTGCAGATGACGCGAAGGTGCTGTAAAGCGTGTCAGAGGCGTTGCTAGTGTTGAAAGATACGCAAAACGCACGCATTTAGTAGTAAGAGAGCTGCAGCCATGGTTATGTACCAACGGTATACCCGGGACCATGTTTTTGGATTGTCAGGGTCTTGTGGACCCATCGTCACCTCGAACGGGTCCTCGAGCTTCTCGCCTGGGGCGGGGCCGTACGCTGCGTGTTCGAATTGCGTGTTGACATCTTCCTCCCTGTTATCCGCGGGGTCGATGGTGACTGATGTCCGAGATGAGGAAGGGGTGTCATGTAGAAATTTGGGGCGCGGTTTCTCGCTAATTTGGACTGGCGAGGGAAGTCTTGGTGTCGACGCGGGGGACATGATGATGTCGACGATCTCGAGTGACGGGAAAGAGACCGGACTTGAACGAGGGTCACTGCGGTTCGCCTGGTGCTGGGACCGCGGGCGTAGATATAGGTTTCCATCGGTCTCCCACCCCGACGCCCGACCGTCGCTGATTACGGAGAATATCGCAAATGTGCATGAGAAAGGCTAGTGGGGCGGAACCAAATTGGGCGTAATTGGGAAGGGCCATTGATGTTGTGGATGCCGTCGGTCGCTTACTCATCTTGGAGAGCGACAATGCTAGCATCAGGTACCTGCAACTGGCGGTTAGAAATGGATCCGGAGAGTGCGGAGGCGTCGTGTATCGATCGCCGAGGAGTCACGCCACAGCCGACCCACAGAGAAAGCCGGTAACCCGTGCCGTTCGGCTCGACCACCTCTTGAGTGAATGTGACCACGCTGTGTGATTGAAATATTGAAGGGCCATACCGTGGGATGGGCTTGAGACGCAGTTCTGGTACAGCGGGACGAGGCCGGAGAGGGGGAGGGGAGAGCCCAAACTCTGCATCCGCTTTCCATATTCGCCGCTCGGACACTGCCACTGGCACGGCGGCCCCGCCGGGCGACTTAGTAACCCACTTAGTACCCGCCTTGATGCGACCACCGACTCTCATTTAATTGTCAAATACTGATGCGCGACCCATGTTACGATATGCGTGTGCCGCGCCCGACGGGATCGCACCGCAGGTGTGCGTGTTCTCCAGGCCGAAGATAGTGACGGGATCTAGATCAATTTTTCGCAACCTTTGCCCAAGAGGGATTGGTGTCTCGTTGTAGCCTCGAGGTTCCTCGTAGGTTACACCTGCGCCACCTGAGGTCTCAGGCACCACAGATTGTCGCAGACATCGCGCCCCTGTGAAACGAGTTACATACTGGTGATTCTCTGACCGCCACTGGGCCGGACGAGCCTCGCATCTGGCCCAACTACGCCAAGCACTACACCACCTCGGCTTCTAACTTCTCGGCCAATTTCCGTGCAGCCCGCTTTACCTCCCCTCTTTCGCCCATAACTGTCAACTTGACGCTACCAACGTCTTCGGGTACAGTACCGGCCACAGTTAGCTCGTGTCGCCCAAACGCCCAGTTCAAGATGTGGTGCCCAGAGTCCAACCTGACAAATCCTTTGACTCTCCACACCGTCTCCTTAGATAACGTCCCGAGAGCCTCCATCAGCGATTCTTGCGACACCGGCAACATACCGACATCCGCAGCATAGCGAGGTTCCGCCGTTTCCGTTCCATCCGTGTGACCGTGGCCACAATGGACGCCATTAGTACAGTGCGAGCGGGTACCATCGCCGGCATGACGGTGGTCATGTTCTGCTTTGAGGCCTTTATATATCGTCACGGTCTGCACCTCGTCGTGGTGAGGGACGTCGACGTGTTCAGGGCTTCCAAGCTGGAACAACTTCGAGTCGATCCCCATGACTATGCTTGGATCTACGCCCTCCCTTCCCTGACATTTGACCTTCGGCGTGGTGTCGTTCAGGGTGTTCAGGTGATCGATGAGGATGTCTAGGTCCCGCTCGGAGACGTGCTCCCACTTATTCTGTGAAGGTATTAATGTTAGTCTACACACTCTGTGCGACTAGGTCAGATAGACACGAACGATCACGATCAAGTCCGTGTAGCTCGCTTGCATTTTGGCAGTCGGCGAGGTGTCCTCGTACCCGATGAAATTCTCCGCGTCTATGACAGTGACGATGGCGTCCAGCTTGAGGTCATCGTCCGTCTCCCGCTCTAATTCTCGTATCTGAAAGGCCAGGGTGGCTGGGAAGGCCGAGCCGCTAAAGAAGACAAGGCTCTAGCAATTTGATGACGTGACAATGAAACGGGTTACTGACGAGCACTCGATGAATATCCTGTCCGGACGAAACTTCTCTGAAACAGGCTCAGAGGCGCGTTCTCAATTGCCAACACTGTGGCGACTAACCGCGGATTTCTAGCAGAGCCGTTTTCATCTGTCCGACGAGGACACAGCACCTTGAAGGGGCGAGGTTAGTCGATTGCCTGGATCGTGTCTTTTCAAACCTTACATGCATCCATTCAATATCTCGCTGACCGCAGTGAGGCTGGACTGCTTGGCCAGTTGGCTGTCCACTGAGTTTGGCCGACTGCATTAACATAGCAAAATCGTTGATGGGGAACTACGGCGCCACCTCACCCTCGATGTCTCCGAATTCATTCTTGAGGAGGACGACCTTGTAGTCTTTAGGTAGACGGGGAAGCAGCGATAGGATTATCGACGTTTTCCCCGCACCGAGGAAGCCAGTGAACACTGTTATGGGAATGTTCTTTGAAGGAGCCATACCAGGATCCGGATATGTCACGAAGTCGGTCCCACAGCGGTATGTTTCGAGGAAAATGACCGGAATCGTATGTCGCGATCCAGTGGCCTCTACGCACAGCCCAGATACTTTCCATGAGTCCAGCAGTGCTATTCCTGAGCCGACATCCGACTTACCGCAGCAGACAAGGCACGGCCCTGGCCCGAGTGGTGGTGGTTCACAGACAAGCGGTAGCAGCCGCTCAACACATCTTTCCAGCGTGACGGGCCGGATGCCCGAAGCGGAACGCGCGCAGTACATACTCTGTTGAAACTTGGATGTGAACCTGGCCATGGCGGTTCCGACCATGTCAGGACATGCAATATAGAAGTTCTATGCTACAAGTATGCGTGCGTACAATACACAAGGTCCGATCCTATGTCCGTGAGGCATATCCTCAAGCCCGCTTCACCGGTCCCGGGGCGGGTTTGGAGTCGGGGGGCTTTAACCGACCGAGACCACCCTGTCTCGCCGTGTTTCCCAAAATCTTCGCGCGCAGCGCGCTCACAGGGTCGTTGATCTTGCTGCCGTTACTGCTACTAGCATGACGGCTCGACTGTCCGTTCCGCGCGGAGGACGACGCTCGGGGCATGATGCTGACGACCTCGGCACCCAGCCTCGGTCGCTTTGCGCGCTCACGTTCATCCAACGCCTGCCGCCCGTGTTCCCATTCCTCCTTGGCTTTCGCTCTGCTCTCGTCATCCTCGGCAGACAAGGCGAGGACCTCAGGAAGACCGTACACGCTCTTGATCGACTCGTCAGCCTCTTCGCGTGCTTTGTCGATCTTCTTCTGTTCGCGGAAGCGTTTGCGGACGCGGAGGGAGAGGCTATATGGGTCCGAGCCGTAGTGGTCGGCGAGGTTCTGGAGTGATTCAATGCGAGGGACCTGGACGTTGTTCATGTGGTTCTGGGCATCGGTTGATTTCTCGAGAGCAGCAAGAGGATCGATGGGCCCTTGATTGGGATCGGTCTCTGCAAACGATGGCGGTTCAGCCAAGGACGATGAACGAGGGATGGTCGCGACATACCATGCACCGCGAAGCCTCCATTCTCTTCCGGATCCCATTCCTCATCCTTCTGGCGAGCACCGGATACCACAACATATCGCGTGTTCTGTACCAATGTCAACCGATGTTTCCCACACGAACGGGATGGAACGCACCTTGGGATCCGTCTGAATCTCAAACCAACCGCTGCATAGGTGGCATTTGCACCGAAATGAGTAGATGGGGGTTGAATAGTAGTTGCCAATCTTCTTCTTCTCTGCGTTGTAGCGGACGCCCATGCCAATATGGTTGTTGCATGTCCCACTGCACAAGGTATGAGGAATGTGGACGAAGGACGAGGTTGGAGGTCGAACAACTACTCACCACCAGATGTTGAAGGGCAACTCGAAGCGAACAATAAGGATGCCATCTCCTATCTTGCGTGCCCTGTCACCGAGGGCATGTTTGCCTGTCCGAGCGGTATGTCAACACCAAGGCATGGTCAGCTGGAAGCAGATACATGCCTCGGTATGCATTGAGGCTGCTGTGTTTATCCGGGTCGTAGTCGGGAGGGTAGTATTTGTTGAATCCTGTAGGATAATGATGAGCGACCGGAGACCGACAGTTGAGAGTAGGTTCGCACCCTGCATGGCGGAGGCGTAAACACCGAGCCCAACGCTGTCCTCGACGCTCCCTGGTGGCAGTCGCCGAGTGAGGTAATTTCTCGTTGAATTTGGCAATTCAAACGACGATAAGTCATCTTATCATGTCAAATCCTGCATTCGGGGCTTTCCGAGAACTACATGGTCCTCGAGCCCCCGTCCAAACCTTATTTTTCGTCCTATCAACACAACCGCCCTCAGGTATGCCGTCCTCGCTGCGCTGCGCCAAGTATCCAGAGCTGACTGTGTTCTCGGTTACAGTCACCTTCTGACTCTCCAGCAGCTACAAGGATGAGTTACGTCGCTAAGGGTGAAAAGGAGTACGACGCGACCGGTGCCCCCGTGCCCACCGCCAAGATCCACAAAATCCGCATCACGCTCACGAGCAGCAACGTCAAGAACCTCGAGAAGTGTACGTCGCTCCACTCTGCACCTTACTGATAAAAGAACGCCTTGTTTATGCGCTCTGGATGGTCGCTCGACAGTCTCGGCGGACCTCATCAACCGGGCAAAGGACAAGCAGCTCCGCGTCAAGGGCCCCGTCCGTCTCCCCACCAAGGTCCTCAAGATCACCACCCGCAAGTCTGTGCGTGCTGATTTCCATGTGTAATCTTCAGTGTAGAGGTCTTGACCCTGACGCATCTTTCCAGCCTTGCGGTGAAGGTTCCAAGACCTGGGACCGTTACGAGCTCAAGATCCACAAGCGCTTGATCGACCTCCACTCGTCCTCTGAGATCGTCAAGCAGATTGTGAGTACTGATTGTTCAGTACACGGGGTCAGCGAGTTGACGGATTGCTTTGCAGACTTCGATCAGCCTCGAGCCTGGTGTTGAGGTGGAGGTTACCATCTCTGCTTAGATTGTATCCTATGTTCCTACATCAACCTGTATGACTTAGGGTGTACGCGACTTATACGATTGCATGCTGCCATCAACGTTCCATGTGAGGGGCATGAGACCACATATGGCGCAGGCCAAGGCACCTACCGTCATGTTCGTCACAAATTTTAGAGCTGCAATTCACGTATTGGGATTCAATTAACGTGGTAACGGCCATCGTGCATCTCGTATTACTGGACCATGTGCGTCATGCAAATCCGCCCTGTCCCATACATCTATCGAGGCTGTGCGTGCCACTGCGAACCAGGCGTACTACTAGACAAGTCATAACCACATATCTGAAACACATAAGATAAACGCATGCGCGACAGAGAACAAGAACAGATCACAGCATTGGGACGTGTTGTGGACGCGTCATGGGCCTTTCCCCCAGGCGTAGGCCGAGGATATTCACCTCCTACAGGTCTGCAGGGGTTTCCAGTTTGACTTCTCAGCTGTCCTCTCACCTTCCATCCTCGACCACGACCACACGTTCACTGCTCCGACGATTCCAGCTCAACCTCTTCGATCTTCTCCGTGATCGTCGACACGTCGTCCTTGGGTACGCTTTCAGTCGAGTCCTTCCTGCCGGCCGCAGCGGAAGCAAAACTGAATGACGGTCGGACATTGGAGGCTGGCAGCGCACGAGCCTCTGAGTGGGGGGTAGTCGGGCTCTGCACGTTGGAGGCGGAGACGGAGGTCGGCGGGGTCGGACGCTGAGAACCACGCTGGGAACCTGTCCGGGAGGAGGTGCGGGACATGGGAGCATGCGCGACTTTCTCGCGCACTTCTTCACGCTCCTTCTCGATCTTCTGTTCTACCTCAGCTTCCCGTGCGGAGACGTCGACAGGCCTGGGATGTTACGATTGGCATATGTTGAATGATATACCGATCGGCGTTGCTCACCTAGCAGCACCAAACGGGTTGGATCTCGAGCCGGCGGTCGATGGGTTGGGGGACGCAAGAGGGGAAGGGGCGGCAGAGGCTGACGATGACCGGGGAAGCAACTCCAGCTTGCGGCGACCCATCTGGGGCGTGGGCGGGGTCGAGTTGTTAGCTACAGTGGTCAAAAATAACTATATCAAAATCGGAGTATCTTCCGGTCAACGGACACGACGTACGTGAGGTTGAGTTTCGTGAGATAGTTCGGGGACGCCTCCAATCGCCATCGTCTCCAACACCCGAAGCCGGGGGGCCCATCTCGCCTCGGCGCAGACTGCCAAATCGGCTGCCTGGTCGCTCGGGACGGTCACCGCCCTCTTGGGGACCACTCGGACGGAACTTGGAACCCTTGGACCAGGTCTCCTCCAAGTCAGCAGGACCAGGAGGAGGTGGCTCGCGTGAGGGAGGCCCCTGGCGGCGGAATGAACCTTCAGACTCTTGAGTTGAAGAACGGGCAGGAGGACGGGATGAACGCCAGTCGGAGGCACTATCGGACATGGAGGGGGGCGGTGGCTCGCGGGGTGTTCCTGGGGGACCGTCGAAGCGTCGCCGCGGACCGTCACCACGCGACGGGAGATCGGGGAGGGGCCCTTCCCGTCGCCAGTTGCCTGCGAACTTAGCATCGTCGTCGAAACCGCCTCCACCAAAGCCGGAACGCTCCTTTTCTGGAATGGGCTTAATGGATGGTTTGGGTTGAGGGAGTGATTGTACTCACGAGGCTCAGCTACACTGACCCTGATGGCACGGCCAGCAAGGGTCTCGATCGACGCATAAGTGGGGAAAGAGGTTGGACAGTGATGTTTGGGACTCACCGAGCCGGATTTTGCAATAGCCTCCTTCAGACCTTCAAGATCGTTGAACTCAACGTAACCAAAGCCCTTGGGCTTGTCGTCCCTATCCCTGATGATTTTGACGGACTTGGTCTGTTTCCGTGGTTAATCGTGTAAAGGACGAAAGGTTGCATGAATGGTCATCGTACCCCACCAAAGAATTCCTCCAATTCGAGTTCCGTGATATCAAAAGTCAAGTTTCCAACGAACGCGGTGAACGGGGGTTCCGTCGGAAGCGGAAGGTCCTCACGGATTGGCCCGGAACGGTCGGCTTCGGAGGAGGTTTAAGATGCTTGATTCGCAGGAAAGGATGCGATAATAACTCACGACGAGATGAGAGGAAGTCATCACGACGGCGGTCCCTCTGTCCATCCCCATCCGCTCTTCCGGAAGCTAAGAAGAGTGTTAATGTCGTCTTGGCTTCCGATGCCGGAGCAGTACTTACGGGCGGTGGGAAGTGCGTCCATTTCATCGGCCCAAGATCCCAGGGCTGGAATCGCGATCCATGAGTTGGAAGCGAGACCAAGGATCGGGAATACTCACTGCTATCACCCAGGAACTCGTTTAGAGACATCTTTTGTGCTTTCTTCGGCGCTGGAGGGCCCTCTCAGATCAGCGAACTCCCGCGATCGCCGAAGAACCGCACGTACGCATTTTGGATATCTGCCCGCTGGAATGGAGTAGATACGAGGATGGGAAACAGTGCGTTCGGACAGTAAAGGGTCGAGGGTGAGATGGAGGAAATATTTCTCAAAGGACGTCCATCGACCCGCCACTTCCCCGTCTTCTCACGCTCCTCCCTCCCTCACGTGCAGTGGCCCCTGGGCGCTTCCCTGCTCGCTGTGCTGGACAGCGACGAGCACCCGTTCGCCATCGTCGACCATGTTCTCCGCATCTCTTCGTTCCGGCACCGCAATATCCGCCAGGCAGTGGCGCTCGTTTGCAACGTCGGCCGCCCCCTCATCACCAACACCCTCGGGCGAACCTCTCACTCACTTCCGTATCACCCTCCGCCGCTCTGCCATTGCCCTCCCCGAGAACATCAAGGGCACCCTTGCCGCCCTCGGAATCCACCGACGGCTTCAGACCGTCTACCACAGACACACACCGGACATTGCGGGCAAGATTCTGACCGTGAAGGAGCTCGTGACGGTCGAGAACGTGCCGGAGTCGGCCGTACGGACAAAGTGGGAGCAGAGGCAGGAGAGGAAGGCCTCGAGGGGATACGAGGTCACTGGCTCAAAACTTGAGACCGATGAGATGTAGAGAGATGGGTTGTTGGTAAGGGCTACCCTTGATCCCACCCCAAGGTATACTGATGTTTCTTACCCCAGCCGTTTCTTCCACTATTTTGCGCGTTGTATATCCTCTCCAAGCCTAATCACCTTCTTCAACCTTCCACGTCCATCCTGTACGCCGCATACTCGCCGAACTTGGAGACATCCCAACGTATGCAAAGCACGGCACACAGCTCTGGAATAAGCTGGGACGTTACATCGCAAAAACGTCTACATGCACAGGTTCGTTCGTTGGAGGGTGAATCCTTCGGAGTTGAATCAGCCTTCCTGGAGACGTTGAATGCGGAGCGTCGGGTTAATCTGGAGAGCAGACACGGAGAAAGGTAGGAACACTTCCGGGTGGCGGTTCGAATGGCGAGGAGTCAGCGTTCGGGTGTTACTTCGGAGTGTCTTCCCCCAGTGACATCGCGTTGTGCTTCTCAGCACACTCGGCATGCTGCTTTGCATCTATGAAAGCTTCATCGGCAGGATCTGTCGCGGCGGTGCCTTCGCCTACCGCACGATCTACGGCGGAGGGACGAGGACCGAAACTGCTCTCAGCCGACCGCGAATTATCCCTTGGTTGCATCCTCGAGAAGATCACTTACATGATTATTTTGCTCTCGACTCAAAGCGAAATCCCTTCCTTTGCGCTTGTGCTTCGCTGATTTTGTCCAGTCCGTTCTAGCACAAGGTATGTAGAGGGCGATCTATGTTTTCTCTATACTCGCAAATTCATGTGGCATCTCTCAGGGACATGGGAAACAAGTTGGTTACCAGGAGAACTCCCCGACCTGGTTGGTCCCCAGCTCGCCAAAACGCATCAACCTCCCGCCAGGTTGATCTTCGGTTTTTCAGCGGAGGGTCTGCCGTTCGCCAAGCGTCGGCCTTCCTCCTTAGTTCTTCCTCAATCACGTCACGGTACACGTCCGTGGGCCATATATATTGCGATGCGGAAGAAAGGAGATGCACAAGGTCTGGTGCTCGTTTCCAGTGCCAGAGATGAAGTTGCTCCTGCCTTTCGCCGTCGCGCTCGCCAGCGCTGCGCCCGCATTCTCTGTCGCTGTCTGGGGTCAGTGCGGAGTGAGTGTGCCTGCCCGGTGTGGAGCCATGTACAAACGGCTGACATTTTGAAGGGCACTGGTTATTCCGGATCGACGACCTGCGACGCCGGCACGAGCTGCGTCGCTGTGAACCAGAGTAAGTCCTCCCCACCCGTCTCCACCCAATTGATCTCGTCTGACTGCTCCCTGCTCCCCCAGACTATTCCCAATGCCAACCCGGCGACGCGACGACGACCCCGACCCCGACTACCACCGCGACTTCGCCCAGCTCCTCCAACTCGCTCTGCCCAAGTGCGACTACCAAGTTCCAGTTCTTCGGCGTGAACGAGTCCGGCGGCGAGTTCGGTAACGGCGCGATCCCAGGCCAGCTCGGCAAGGACTACACCTGGCCGTCGCCGAGCTCGGTCGACTACTTCATGAGCGCGGGCTTCAACACCTTTAGGATCCCGTTCCTGATGGAGCGCATGAGCCCGCCGAGCACGGGCCTGAGCGGGGCGTTCAACGGGACGTACTTGAGCGGGCTGAAGACCATCGTGAGCTACATCACCGACAAGGGCGGGTACGCGGTTGTTGACCGTGAGTATACGCTGACGAGCAACATGTTCAGTGAGGGAGGTGCTGACCCATCCGAATTGCAGCGCACAACTTTATGAGCTACAACGGCGCGGTGATCTCGAGCACCAGCGAGTACGTCCTCCTCCTTCGTCCAGCATCCTTTCAAAAGCTCACACCAACAACGTCCCACAGCTTCCAAGCCTGGTGGCAGAAGCTCGCGACGGAGTTCCAGTCGAACTCGCACGTCATCTTCGACCTCCAGAACGAGCCGAACGGCATCGCCGCCTCGACCGTCTTCGGCCTCATGCAGGCCGCCGTGAACGGCGTCCGCGCCTCTGGCGCCACCATCCAGCTCATTCTCATCGAGGGCACGTCCTGGACAGGGGCATGGACGTGGACGACGTCGGGCAACTCGGAGGTGTTCGGCGCGATAAAGGACCCGAACAACAACATCGCCATCCGTGCGTTTCTCCCTCCTCCTCGCCTCTCCTTCTCTCGTTTTACGTCTGCTGTTTAACTTCTGCGGATGAACGTGCCTGCAGAGATGCACCAGTACCTCGACTCGGACGGCTCCGGGACCTCCGGGACCTGTGTCTCGTCCACGATCGGCGCCGAACGCCTGCAGGCCGCGACCGAGTGGCTCCAGGCGAACAACCTCAAGGGCTTCCTGGGCGAGATGGGCGCGGGGTCCAATGACGTGTGCATCACCGCCGTCCAGGGCGCGCTCTGCGCGATGCAAGCGTCGGGCGTGTGGATCGGCATGCTCTGGTGGGCCGCCGGGCCGTGGTGGGGCGACGTGAGTGTCTTTCCTTTGCAGTACCGTTGTCTTAGGGCAAGGCGGGCACTGATGGAGCGTGTGCGCCGCTGCAGTACTTCACGAGCATCGAGCCCCCGAGCGGGGACGCCATCGCGCAGATCCTCCCGCAGGCGCTCGAGCCGTTCCTGTGAAGGAGGGTTTGAAGCACTAGACTCTGCAGCAAAAGTTCGAGCAGGCGTGGTATGTCTGTCGTTACGGTACCAGTGGTCGTCGGTACATGGTGCCTATGGGTGGTTTGTTACCAAAGTACTATGATAAATGTCCTAGAATGGGGCATTTCCGAAGCGAACCCCCGAGAGCTCGTGTTGCAAATATAGGATGCGGGCGCAATTTGGAAGTTATAGCAAGGAAACGAAATGTGATTACCCCACTTCATTCGGTCTTGCGGCAGATGATGGTTGGGATCACCGCCATGGGACTGCACGCTCTCGAGGCTGCTAAGTAATGCGCGAGGAGAAAATGAAGCGAGGCTTGGAGGAGCAGGGAAGGAAAAGTATGGCAAGCAGGAAGACAGGGACGGCTCGGCTCGTAGTGGAGTGACAGCACACGGCTGGAAGTGAACGCCTAGCCTACGCGTGCCCGAACTGAAAGGATGCATATTCCGAGCAGAGCATAATGACACATAATGTACATGTCGGTGCTTCCAGCACACCCAAACTCTAGGTAAGCATATACAGCAAGAAACCGAAGACAAAGCATATACAACAAACAAGCAACAGATAGAGCGAGGAGTCGTATCTACCTCTTAGATATCGTAGGCTACACGAGCACCAACCCACGGGTACGGGTAGTTGTGCTGGTAGAAGTTGCGCACCGTGCGTCGGTCGCCGAGGCGCGGGATCGTCGCGTACGACGCCCCGAGCACGACCTGGTGCTTCCCATCGAAGAAGTCCGCCGAGTACCTGCGCACACACAATGTGGTTAGCACCATCCACAGAAGATGTCCTCCAAACCACAAAAATACACGCACCCTGGGAAGATGCCCGTGCCCTCAAAGCCCTGATGGGTGGCCAGCGCCGTCGCCGTCCACTCCCACACGCCCCCGTTCGACCCGCGCCCGCCGTCGGCGTCGAGGCCCGCGTTCGCGGGCAGCGGGTGCCAGTGCCGGAAGCCCGTGTTCGCGCCCTCCGCGTAGCCAACCTGGTACGTGTCCAAGAACAACCTGAGCTCCGGCTCGGTCGGGATGCGCCCGCCCTTGTGCTTCGCGTACGCCGCGAGGTCGTCGTAGGCCGTCAGGACCGGCCAGTGCCGCGCGTACGCCATCGGCAGGGGCCCGTACAGCGTGCGCACCTTGACCTCGCCGTCCTCACCCTCAGACGCGACCCAGCTCGCGGGCATGTCGACGACGCCTTTGCCGGGCCCGCGCCAGAAGGCCTCGAACTCCCCGTTCGTGATGGGCCGCCATTCGACGCGGAACGCGCCGACGTCCACGGCGCGCGCCGGGCTCTCGTTGTCCCACCCGAACTCGTGCGCGACGACATCGTGCTCGAGCGCCGGCAGGAGGTCGTCCGGCTCCTGGTCGTCGTGGCCCAACGTGAGCGTGCACGGACCGAGGGCGGCGGTGGGCGTGGAGGGCGCGGGGGCGGCGTCCCACTGAGCGGCGAGCGTGGCCCAAGGGGGCGGGGCGAACCCCGGCGGCGGGAGCATGCCCGTGCCCGCGCGCTGGATGAGCATGTAGAGAAGCGTCTGCCAGAGACGGTCAGTGTCGTGTTTACACTCAAATGATAGCGCTTGAGACATACCTCGATGTGGAACCCGTCGTGTTCGTGCACCATCATGAGCGTCCGCGCGAGCCTGCGGGTGAGCGTGCGCTCGCCGCTCTCGAGCTCGCGCAAGATGCGCTTGATGACCCGCTCCCGCACCTCGTCCCGGTACGCCAGCACGTCCTCGATGACCGGCCAGTCCTCGTCGCGCTCCGGCACCTCCGAGTGGTTGTGGCACTGGTCGGGGTCGTCCACGCTCGGGTCGATTCCACGCTCGAAAGTGGTCAGGTAGCTGCGCGGGCCGACGGGGGCCGCCTTGATGAGGCGCGAGAGGAGGATGTTGGCGAACGTCGGCAGGTGGCCGATGTAGAACAGCGGCTTGTGGCGGAGGTCGATCGGCTTGGAGTGCAGGAGTTCCTTTGGGATCATGTTGAGGGTGATGAGGTCCCAGATCGCCCATCCGCGCTCGAACTCGGGGGGCGAGGGAAGCGTGTACGGGTTCGCAGTCGGGTTGAGCGCGGTCGCGGGTGTGGAGGACAGCAGGGGGAAGGTGAGTGCGGGGCGTTCGAGGACGTACAAGGAGAGTGTAGGGGAGGAGAAGGCGACCGTGGAACGGAGGCCAGCCTCGCAGAAGAGGTTAAGCATAGAGACATGGGATGTCTGATCGGGGTCAGCAGTTGCGTAAATCCAGGAACCGGAACAACTCACTGGCTTTAAATCGCACTCGATCGTGTCCAACACGATATCCGGCTTCTCGTCAAGGGAAGAAATGGCGTCCTTTGTCTTGTAGTACACGACCTCGGAGTCGTCGTCTTTCGTGGCAACACGCTCCCAGCGCGCATCATCGACGACGGTCTTCTCGCCGAGAAGATCTGCGACGGCGGCCAACAGAGGTTTCACAGGACCAACACCCCGACAAACGAGGATACGGTCGTCGTTAGCCTTGCCGGCAGGGAGACGGGTCAAGAAGGCCGGAGTGGGGTCATGGAGGACGAGGGAGTACGAGCCAGCTAGCTCGGAAGGGGGAGTGGACGGTGCTGTGGACGCGGGAGCGCTGTAAGAATCAGCAGACGACGCGGGGGAAGAAGAGCGCATGATGATTATCGCGAGAGGCGATTGTGAGAAGGCCAAATTCGCACTGAGCCGCAGAAATGCTGGAGGGGGCAAAAGCTTTTATATGCGGGACAGCAGTCTATGTACATGCAAGGAACCCGGACACCCCGGGGTAGATACGACAGGGACGTACATGAAGCGACACCCCAAACCGTCGGCACTGCAATCGAAGCTTCAAGGGGACGAATGAAGTGTCCGACTTTACGCGCCGGAACTTGAGCTTGGGATATCGCGGAAGAATTGGTGGCGCCTCACTGGTTGTTCGGCTGGCTTGTCGCGCCGTACGTCCATAGATATCGACACCAGACATACTCAGCAAAGCGATAACATCTTTAAGGACCGCCAAGACGTGTGTAGTGCGCGTCTTGGGCGAATACGTGGCCAATTGGGCATCGTCCTAACACAAGAGTTGATAATGATGCGCGGTGAGCGTGGCCATCGGAGCTGACAGGTCATAGGGATGTCTAGGAACGTGGGTCGTGGTCGGGCTAGGCGCGAGAGAGGTGAGAAAGAGGAATAAAGGAACGGCTGTGTGGACCGCCACCTGTCGACGAAGGCTGCGAAGACGAGTGGGGAAGGGCCAACGGTGTTGCAGGGAATGTGGATGAACTTGGCGAGCGCTGTCACGAGTCGTACGATGTTCCGGGTTTATGGGTGCGTTCTTGTGATCGGGAGGCCAAGCAAGACGTAAAGGCGAGATCCGCCAACGGTGAGAGGGCCACGGGGTGGGATAAGAGAGGGACCCCGAGGAGCGGGAGTGTTGGAGACGGTAGTCGAGGAGGAAGAGATAAGGCGAGGGAACAGGAATTATGTGGTGTAGATCGGGATGCAGACAGTGGCCGATAAAGACATCGGCACAAGGAGGGGAACGGCGGAAAGCGTCGCCTGCTGCGGCTGCCTCCAAGAAGAGTGCGAATAGAATCGAGGGTAAAACGCACATAAGCCCTGGACGGCATAGAGTGAGAGGGAGCGGGTCGAGGTTGTTTGCTGTTGTTTGGGTATGCCTGCATTTCCTGTGAACTGTTGTTGGATGCGACGGTGGAGGGTATAACCCCGGTAGCATCTCCAGCGATGGAAAGTAAATTGATCACTTACCCTTGAAGTATGCCTCTCCGCAGCAACTGACCTCCATTGATAAGCGGCGAAACAAATACCAGCAAGTAGCCTTGACCCGCGATTCGACTGCAGTTTAATATGGGAAGCACAGAGCAGACGACGACGACAACGACGTCAAGCCAGAGAGCGGGCAAGAGGGGGAAGATGGCGGCAGGAAGCAAGGAGCTCCCCGGGACGCGTCGCGTTATGGCCTCGGACGATGGCGTGCTCATCGCGCGATCCAGTCACGTGCAACGCAGCAACGCGTCGGTGGCGGACACAGGTAACACAGACGCCCGCTACAGCCGAGCTGGGGTCGGCGGGAAGACAAGTACGGAGGTGGACATGTACGCTTAGCTAGTAGGGGTCGTAAGTAGTATAGATCTATGGTCGACACAAACGCGCGTTACCTCCTGCATAAGTACGGTTGAAAGTGAGATCCCGGTTCACGGGCCGATGGGGGCCCTACATGGGCGCTAATGTGAGGGTGAATATATGGTGAAATACGCAATGAGAGACTCAGAGAGTCCTCTCATTCTCCTTGTACTTACCCCCGTTCGCCTCTCTCTGCTCGGCTTTCTTTTCCACAAGTAACTGCACTTATTAGGCTTTACGACTGACCTTGCGACTTTGATCTCACCAGCTGCGGCAAACACGAACCGGAGAGAGATCCAACCAACTGTGGCCAAGACTTAGCCAACCCGCCACTGTTTTCTTTTGGTGACAATGTCCGACATTGTAGCCGTCGTCTGCGTTTTGGAGTCGTCCCTCGCCTTCGCCTCAGAGTGGCCTCAGATTCTTGGCGAATACCTCGTGCCGCTCTTACACCGTCTCGAGACCCATGCTCCTTCAACAGTATGTTCTTTCGTCCATATCCTCGCCTGCCCCTCACGCCCAGCAGCTCCGTATGGCCTTTGTCACCTACGCCACTGCCGATACTCGCCCCACTCCCATCCTCAGCAAGAACTTTTTTCTCCTTCCACCGACGGCCTTGATGAACATAATGCACGAACAGCCACATGAGTGTGGCATCGGTCAGACCACTTCTGGTGCAGGCCAAGGAATGGCCGCACTCGAAGGCATCGTCGCTGCCATCGAGGTACGTCTCTCTTTTATCTTCAGTCGACCAGCACTGGCCACACTCGCGAGAGTGAATCCGAGTCTCTTCCCCACCCCCTGCCCTCCTTACTTTTCTCATGGATGGTTATATGGCCCCGCGGTCATGGTCATGTACCCTCCTGCGGGATGCATGCACTCAACCACGCCAACATCCCAACCTTTGCAAACGTAGCGGCCATCGGGCTCTGGAGATGCTTGATTCCTTGTCATTCAACCCCTCGGCCCATATGCCCCTCGTGCGCTCCCCACCGAGGCCATAGACCTGTGCAACACCGTGTTACGTCTTGAAATTACCATAACCTTCGGCCACATGTAGCAAAGGCGTTTACTGGCCCTCACGTTCGGCCCATGGTAGCCGCAAGTTATGCAACCGATGTGACCGTCGTGAAACTCATTCCTGCACAAAACGCACTACCGTGAGACCCTCGCCATTCGGCCATTGTTCTTTCTGTTGGCCGAGTTTGGACCAGCACGCGGGTAACGGGCTCGGGTGTTTGCGAGGGGAAAAGATGAAAGTTAAGAACCATACTTACGGACTCACGGAGTGACATCGTTCGCGCGCCCGCGCGTGCGGCGGGGTGGATGGTAGACCTTGGTGCGGGTGACCTGCCGTACTCACGAGTACTTGTACCCTCACGCAATTGGGGATTCATGCACCGTCAGCCTAGGCCAATTCACCTCTGCATATGTGTAGTCCTGCACTGCGGCGCGCTCATACGCGCTTCACGCACATTCCGCCCACACGGAGGCAGGAAATGATAGTCCACGTTGCAACCTTTCTTTCCACTTCTTTTCGTACCTCAGCGCCTCACTAACCTTAAACCCAATCAAATAGATGATCGAGATGTACAAAGCCTGTATGGAAACGCCAAATGTACGTCTGTTTCTTGTGGTACCAGCAAACTCCATTCACGTCCATCAGAAAGCCAATTCTCAGACTTTTACGGGCCACCTGATACACCTCGCATGTACATCTCCGGATTCTGCAGAGCGACCGCTTTGGAATTCGCTGCCCGCCTGCGACTCCATTTCGTGGGATACTCTTCCTGCTGAGCTGAAAGAGGTACTGCCATATCGTCTTGCTCCACATGCAAACCTGACCGGCCATGCACGTCATAGCGCAAAATAAATTACAGCAATATCCTCCTGAAGCAGATCCCGCGACTATCAAAACTACAGGCTTCGGTATGAATATCTCTGATCGTTGCTTGGTACTTTTCTTATGTGCCTGTAGGCTGCAATCGGCTCCACGCAGAATCCATGGTTCACGGTGCGCTCGCCACATGTCGTTCATCTGACCGGATTCCCGCAACCGCAACCTCCGCAGCCGCAAAAAGGTGCGCTAGCCAATTACTAGAACTCGCAATAGCGATGACATACCAGAAATCCAGGTACAAAGCGACCCAGCAACAACGGGCAAACTCCAGACCAAACTGAGAAAGTCAAGCGGGCGAAGACCTCACCCAAGAAATCCCCTGCCACACCTGCCGCACCTGCCACGCCAGCGACCACCCATGCCACACCGTCTGCGGTTCCGTCGTCCTCGTCACCACCTGGCCCCGTACCTGCAACTATGTCTGCGCCTGGACCGATATCCGCACCCGTACTCGTCCCAGCAGAGCCACCTGCTGCATCCGTTCCCGCGGCAGGTGGTCCAGGCCCGGCCAACGCGAATAAGAACATGCCTGACGTCAACGCGCGCCCCGCGGACTCTCTGGCCGAAAAGATGCGGATCGCGGAACAGGTCTTGCGTACACAGGCGATGCGAGCCCAGGAGTTGGAGCAGGCGGGCCGCGTTGCAGAGGCAGCGGACGCCAAGAAGAACCTCCGTGCTGGCATCTTGAAATTCAAGCAACTCCAGCAGATCGCGCAGGCACAAGCCCAAAACAAACAGGCACAGGCGGGCGGTCAAGTCCCTGCCCAGGCGGAGTCCTCTGCAGCCCAGCCTGCACCTGGTCCAGCTTCTCAGCACCCCTCACAGCCGCCGGCCGCAGGCGGGCCATCGACTGCGACCGACCTTGCGGCGAATCTCGAACCCGGGGCGGGACCCGGACGGCCGACACCTGTCCTCCCGCCTGCTGTTCTTCCGGGCCAGCAAGGAGCTGGAGGGAAAGGACCTCCGCAGCAGCCTATTGACCCGAACATCGCGGCGCAAATGACGAAGCTTATAGAGCAGACGAGCAAACATCCGCCTTCATCGATACAACCTCCCGTTCCTACGCCTGCGAGCCCAGAGAAGCAGCAAGCTGCGATGTCGGGATCAGGGAGGTGGCAGGGGACGTTGACTTGGCGAGGATTTGATTCGGAGACCCACGTGCAAAAGAACTTGCATACCCAGGTCATCATGCAGCACGCGAAGGGCGAGATTATGTGAGTCTTTCGTTGACCGTTGATTAAGGACGTGAATTGAGGATGTGCATGCATGCGTCCAGGCGGGCGGAGCTGTGGCCGAGTTCGTTATCGCTAGCACCGTCGCAGCATGCAGCCGTCCCCATGGCGGTGCTCTTCCAGTGGTTGCAGCGCCAACAGTGCTTGTTCCTGCCCATCCAGGCACATCCGCAAGCCCCAGACTCAAAGACGAACGAGGAACACTTCCGGGCACTCAACCGCCTGCTCACGGAGAAGAATCTGGTTCGTATTCGCTTGGACCTTCTCCATCCATGGAGTACCGCTCACCTTCGGCCTATGATATAGTACGCGCTCGCCTCGTGGCCGCCGAACCAACCCGAAAATCGGCTGCTCATCTTCCCGCACAGCGGCCTTTCTGCCGCCTACTTTCCCGGTCCAGGAGGCATCCCGGAGCTTCCGAAGGTCACGGATCTGCCCTCCAATCCCAACCCGGCAGCGAGTCAAATCCCGACTCAGAACCAGAGCCAGAGCCAGAACCCGAATCCGGCCATAACCCCGCAACAGCAGCAGATCCTCGCGGTCTTCCAGAGCATGACGCTCGAGCAGCAAGAGGCATTCCGCAGAGTGCCCCAAGACAAGAAGCCCTTCATGCTCAAGGCCCTCCTTGCGAGGGCGTCGCAGATGCGCGACCATCAGCAACAGCAGCAACAGCAGCAGCATATGCAGGCGCCGGTGGCGAATCCGCAGCAACAGCCGCAACTCCAGCCCCAGCCGCATGGTATGAATCCGTGGGGGCCAAGCGGGCCGCCGAACGTGAGCGCGATCCTGTCCCAGATCGCCGGCGGGAACCAGGCGGGGGCCGCCCAACAGCAGCAGCACCAGCCGGGCATGGGGGGCGGCCCCGGCCAGAACCCGATGGCGAACCTCATGATGAACATGGACAGCATGGGCGGGATGGGTGCCGGGCCGAGCAATATGGGGAACATGGGGAACATGAGCAACCTGACGATGAACTTCGGGATGGTCATGCCGCGGCCGGGGCAAGGAGGCCCCCCGGGGATGCACCGACGCACGCCGAGCGGGAATCTGCAGGGTGTCAGCTACGAGATGCTGCAGTCGTTCATGCAGAGGAGTCAGGAGGGGGGTGCTGGAGGGGGCGCTGGTCCGAGTGGATCGATGGGGTGAGAGGGCTTTGTGCGGTTTCGTTTCTTCGTTACAGTGTACAATAGCTCCGTTTTGTGAGTATTTATGTTGTCGAAGCAGTAGTCTTTGCAATAGTGATGGGATGAACGTAGATGGTAGGTTGTCCGTGTAATTGTAATTTGGAAGTCCACAGGATATGCCTGCAGAGCACGCAACAGGAACGTACCATACACAACAGCATACAGCCCCGATAGGTTGTTTGCATTCTAGATCTGCTCTCATCATCCCCTGTTAAATACGTCAGGAAATGAACCTGGAGTCTTGAGTATTGAGTCTACATGGATGACTGGGCGAATGCAGGATAACAACACTTGACTAGTATAACACAACTCGAGCACTGAGCAAAACGTACAGTACAACCCCAGTAGAATGCATGCATGCTGGTCTGAGTTCGAACGAAGACGACACAACAAACGACGGCTAGCAGCCCCCTGCCAAGGACGGGGACGCGGCGACGTCCTCCTTGTCCTTGCTCTTCTCCGCCTGGATCGCGCCAACCGCGGCGGACGCGCTCGGGCCGTCGTCCATGTATAGCCCGTGCCGCTCGATGTAGTCCACGACGGGCGCGGGCAGGAGGTAGTGCACACTAAGGCCACGGCGCAAAAACAGGCGGACCTTGGTCGACGAGACGTCGTTCTGGATGAGCTGGTGGATGAGGTGGATGTTGTGGCGCCAGCGGGAGAGGGCGTCGATGGCTTGGTCCACGTCCGCGCCGGCGCGCTCGATGATGAGCACGCCGTAGCGGCCGAGGATGTGGTCGAGGTCGGACTCGGACCAGACGCCGGGCTCGGACATGGTCGCGATGAGGTCCGAGCCGGCGAGGAGCATGATGCGCGCGGGGCGCTTCGTCTCTGCGGGCTGCTCGGAAGAGGGGGAGAAGGAAGCGGAGGAGGAGGGGTCGGCGATGCCGCCGAGGCGGACGTTGATCTCGTGCTCGAAGTGGTCGAGGACGACGGCGGTGCGCTGATAGGACTGAGAGGCCTCCCAGGGGTCGACCATGAGCCACTGTGAGGCTCGCTCGGCGGCGAGGTTGCACATGTTCACTCTGTGTGAAGGGGGGTTGCGAAGTTAGCGATCGTGTTATAGCAGGTGTGTGAAGCGAAGCGTTGAGAGGATACACGAGACAAGCCGGTGATGGCGGCGATGGTAGCCTCAGGCCCGCTGTGTCGAAGTAGTTGGGTCGGACGTGCGTGGCGAAAGGTATGATGGTCATGGTCAGCTGCATCTCTGCTCGAGACCTCCCATCCTAGGCCGATGGCGACGACTCTCACGCATTGCTCGCCGCCGCTTGGTAGAGAACTGAGATTATTCTCTGCTGCGGCAGTCGGCTCATTTCACAAGATACTAGGTTAGCAGCCCACGCAAGGTTATTACGAGAGGGACTTTCGGAGTAGCATTGCTTGAGTTCGACACTTCCTCTAGTCTGTCATGGGACTGTACCCCACGCTTCCGCACTGGACAAGATAGCAAGATGGGGATGCATGCGGGGTTGTGCGGGATATGGGCGGAAAGCTAACGTGCATGAAGTGCAGAGGTACAAAGCGCTGGGCGAAGTTGACGATGGGGCCATATGAGCATCCCGGAATAGCACGAGCGTATTGGTATGAAACCCAATACGCTTGGGCGATTCAGGGCTGGAATCAGCGCGGGCTGCTCGAAGAGAACAAACGCAGCGATGGGGACACCCAGCGGAGGGGGTGTCGAGCGAAGAGATGCGCTCACGTGACCTGGCGATGGGGCGTACACCGACTGGCGAGAGTCAGATAACGGGGGAAAGTGCGTCGCAGCGACATGGATGGGCCGCGGGAGAAGAGGGTGGATGGTGCCTGTTGTCAGAAACTCACCTGTGGCGGGCACTGAGAAGGCCAGGCTTCTTGTACTGGTCCGAGACAGGACTGAGGTAACCGCCAACGATCTCAAGGTCGGTATTTTGACGGATGTAGTCCTTGGCCATCTCGAACATTCGGAGGTGGAGATATGTGACGGGGCTGAAAGAGCCGCATGCGACGAGGATGACGGGTCGCTTCTCCGGATTCCGGAGGATGCGAGCAAGGCGTTGTGTTGGGAATTGGTAGTTCGGGGGGTCCGTGAAGTCTGTTGACGGTCGCCGTAGAGAGGAATTCATTTCGGATGACATGGGGGGTATGTCTGGAGATAGACCATAGGGTAGACAAGGAGGACGGAGGAAGTGGGGGAGGGGTGGCTAAGGACGGAGAGGCTCATGGCTGCTCATGGGCAATCACTGGCAAAGGAATCGGCACAGCCTCCTCAAGGCCTCAATCCCTTGTACCTCGACACCTGCCTTTCTCTCGATATCACGCACAGCCGTAATATGAGCCAGGATATGAGTCAGTACCGGGTACTCTACTCGATTTTCCTTGGCCTGTACCTCAAAAGACGTGCAAGGACGTGCTCGCATCAGGGTA
Organism: Sanguinoderma infundibulare; assembly: GCA_032821775.1. NCBI lineage: Eukaryota > Fungi > Basidiomycota > Agaricomycetes > Polyporales > Polyporaceae > Sanguinoderma > Sanguinoderma infundibulare. The sequence continues at coordinate 521,211 of JAVLRN010000012.1, read as the reverse complement.
TCAAAGCCAGTCGGTGCTCGCAAAGAGCCGTAACGTATATTTCTCTTCCTTTCTATACTTACAGTACTCTGCTTATGCACCACAATATGCAACAGTGTCCAGATCGCAGCTGCGCGGGCCAGACCGGGTGAGCTGTCGTCCCGTTTGCAATGCTCTTGAAGAATGAGGCAAATCCGACGCCAAAGTTCACGATTGGGCCCAAGGACTCTTCCGAATATTCACGACCACGGTTTGGGGGGTATAAAGGCAGGACGATTGGGGAGTGGTCGCTTCATCCACCTTACCTTCGTACTTCTCACTGCTGCGCAGTTGATCTCTTCACCCAACCCAGATCTCTAGATACCTCTTCAACATGTCTTCCTCGCACACACTCTCCTACAATGAACGGCGCCGGGCGCTCCTCTCCTCCTTCTCTCCCAACCTCTCCGACCCCAACCAGTTCCCCGTCGCCACCATCCTCGCCAACCGCCTTCCTGTCCTTCCCGCCTCCGCGCCCTTCGAAGCCCCGGAGCTCCCCTATCCGACGCCTCCAACCTCTCCGGCGCTCGCCACCGCCGACGTGCCAGTGACCATCGGGCCCGGGATCGGCCTGGGCGACCTTAGAGTCGCCTCAGACATCCGGCTAGGCCCGAGGTCGCCGTTCCAGTCGCCGCTGCGGCCACTGGACGAGCCTCCTGAGTCTGTTGGTAGCGCTAACCACGACTCGAGGTTTAACGGGAAGAAGCGTTGCGTCTTGGCTGCCTGGTGGAAGCGGTTCGCGAAGCGGATTTGAACAACTTGGACTAGGACTAGGACTCGGACTCGGACTCGGACTCGGACTCGGACTTGGACCACGGAGTTTGGGCCTGGGGCTCACGGACTCTGGTCTCGATTCGTTTAGAGACGGCCTTCGTCGGACAATTGTAGTTAGCCGGCCTGTGGTGTAGTGCAGTGCAGCGTACCTTGTCTCCTCATGTATTACATAGAATATCGCGGACAAAATATATTTCATGGTGATTGGGGGTATCACCAACTGCCGCGGCACAGTGAAGCTCCATTCGGTATATGTAATGCTGCCTAGCGGACGTTCGCTCCACCGCGAAACCTCGCAGCAAATGGGTCGACATGAAAAGAACTTCCAGCGGGTTCGTCTATCGCTTGGGGGACATGAATACATAGTATGAAATACAACGAAGGGCTAGAATTACAGCTCGATCGACGGTTGGCTACACAGTGTGATGGTGCCTGCTTCTTTCTGGTATCGTCCTCCCTCACTTGGGACGGAAGTGGGACGATCATGAGCCAGGAGCGCTCCAGTTTTCGTTCAGCCCTTGGATCTTGTCATGGTCCGCGAGGTTGGGCTTAGCTTCGTAGACAGTCACTACGGGCTCGAATTTGCGCTGTATGGGTCCCATTCAATAAGTTGGATGGACAACATCCTCGAGAGGCTCACCTCGCTCCATTGTCCGAGGAAACCGACATAGTATACACGGGTGGTGTCCGCGCCTTGCGACGCGGGGAAGAAGAGAGTCATAGACGTCACGTTCGGGAACTTTGCGGGCCTGTGCGGATAGACAGCTTGTTAGCTAACGACCGAGTATTCGATCATCCAAGTCCTCTGCTCGGGCACGTACATTACGTGATATTCGCCAACCTCCCGGCCCTGAGGGATGGTGAACTCCTGTGCGGGTGTCTTGTCCTCCAAGTCGGAGAAATCGAGATGCTCCGTGTTCTGGAACTGGGAAATCAAGGTTACTTGGAGATGAAAGCGTGTAGTTGATGTGGAACGCACCAGCAAGACCTTGGCTGCTGTGCGATCTCCCGGACCTGTCTTTATCAACAGCGCACGAAGCTTCACAGCTCCGGTAAACGGGATACGGATGATCCTAGACGGCAATGAATGTAAACGACGTCATGTCTAAAAGTGAAGGAGACTGTACATCTGGTCATCCGCGTCGGACTGCAGATACTAGAGACATATGAGATGTGCTTGCCCATCCTCGTTTAGTGAAACGTACCGCCTCCTCGTCCAGTCGCTGGTCCCAAGGCTTGATGACCTCCGGACCTGTGCCGGGTTCCTCAGCGTTGAGCGCAACGACGTTCGGGCGGTCGATGCGCGAAAACAGATTATCGCGGTAGCCCACGTCCTCCGGAAGGCCATGGTCGTGGCCATGGTGGTCGCTCTCGTCATGACATCCTCCTCCATGCGAATGATTATGGGCCATTCCTTTACTCGTGGACTCGGACTCGTTGGCAGGCTGAACGACGTTGTGTCCTTTGTAGGCAAGGGGGATGATGACGGTTCGACAGCATATATATATCCCACGAAATCCGAGATCCATCTTGGGCGCCTCAATTACTTGATTTAGACCAGTTCCGCACACTCCTCGGGTCTGACGGCAATTCCATCATTTGTGCCCCACAAAGCAAAACCATTACTTCGTACTTATCACTGAGACGAGCACCCCTAACGTGCGGGGTGCGCAATTAAAACAGAGTATTCGACTAGTTGAATGCCACCGGGTCGTGGGGGTAACAGGGGGTTACCGCACGGCGCACGGAGACACCCGTCCGCTCAGCCAACTAATTCCGTCTGCTCCAATTATTTCCGCCCGTGGGCAAGTACGAGGTTTCTACTGTTATCAGATGGAACATAGTCTCTGGGTAATAAAGAAATTCATTCAAGAAATCGCGCCACGATGAATATATACAATCCGAATCCTGCTGCAACGATGAAGAGGTAACCGCGGTCGGAGATGGGCTCGTGCACCGGGACGACTCGAGGTCAGAAGGAAAGATGGAGAGGTTCTGAGACGCAGAGACTTCGAGAATGGCCAGGGACTCAGACATAGAGTTCAAGATATCCCGGATACAGACGAGGGAACCAGGGATCCCAAACCACAGAGACCAGACCAGACGAACCGAGACTCAGATAACATGAATTCGAGAGCGAAGAGCCAGAGATTTCGAGAAGCATGGACCCGAGATGCGCTTGCAGGTTGGCATTGCTGGATGGACGGAGACGAAGCTGAGGCCAGAGAGAATCGGAATATAAGAGGATCTGGGCACTCGAAGCGAGTCAGACAGTTACTGCTGGCCGAGGCGGGTGGTGCAATGGTGCGGTGTGAGGATGAACTTGAGAGCTTGCCTAGGCTGCTGTTCAGCAGCTGGAAAGTTGGAGGGCTGCACGTCGAGAGGCCATGATGTGCACCCATATAGGAAGCGCCCCAACGACCGCGTCCCGTTCTCAGACGCCCGTCGACATGTTCCTCTCCCTCAGCCTTCGTTGGCGAGTTCCGCCAACTATGTACATCCCTCGCGGCCTGCATTCGCCTTCCAGTACGGTCTTTAGGTCAACTTTCCGCTTTTTTCATGGTGTCTAGCCAGCGCAACAGAGCCCCTCGCGGAGCGTAATTTGCCAAGGGCCCAAGCGGTAGTACAGCCATTCCCCCGTCGTCTGCTTAAGCTCCCTCCCTCAATGCCAATCCATACAGGAATACAGGAAAGGAAGTGACTTTTAATCATGAAATACAGGGTTTCCCGGACAATCGTTCTTCCCAAACAATATCATGACTTTATTGTCTTCATTGTTGGTATGCGTTGCTTCCGAGGTATACATAATCACCATGCACCATTCTGACTAGCTGTACAGATTCGCTTGTGTACTCGTCAGCACAGCCAATGCGTAGTTTCATTGCCTCTGCCTCGTCATCGCATCCCACCGCTAATTTGGCCGTCTATCGAACCCCTAGCCAAGGCCTGCACAGCTGTGCGGATACACTGCTATCTGCCTGGACCAAGTATCGTAGTATGGCCGCCAGCCACCTTGCAGGAGTCGCACTATGCTGTACCCCTCCGCCAGGTGGCTGCTGCCACAAGCGACGATGCGGTGCAGCGAAACATAGGCGTTCTCGAAGTAAGGAATGCAAGGTCGGCTCAACAGAAAATGCTACGCCGTACACATCGTGTGTCAAGCTTTGGTTCAAGGAACGATACGAACCGCTTGCGGAGAGGACGTTCATCCGCTCACCAAAGCGTGCGCTACTCGAAGGTTGTGCAAGGTATGCATTGGTCCTAGCGTAACTCGAACTCTACTTAGCTCACTTCGGTCACAGGCGCGCTGAGCTCCTAAAGAGATGGAACGCGGTCATCGAGTTCCGTGTTTCAGTACGGCTCGCTATCCGTCCTTGTTAGAGTTAGAATGGCTGTGGCTTTGAGCAGGTTAAAAGGCCACCCACAGGACATCCAATGCCTCCAACACCTTACCTCCAACACCTCTACCGTTTCCATCGAACGCCTTTAAATCACCTTTCTTACTTCATCATGCGTTTCTTCACCGTCGTCGCCGCTGCCCTTTCTCTCGTCACTGCCGTTGTTGCTGCCCCCGATTCTTACGGTACCACCCTGGGGCCGTCCTTCCAGTCTCAAGCCACTTTCGCCTTCGAATACAACCAGAACTTCCCCCTTAGCAACACCGCTTGCGGCGATCGTCTCATCAAGGCTTACCACCTTCGTACGTCGAGCCCCTTCTCTACCTGGAGGCACTTGTCCTCATCGTTCTCGCTTTCGCGCACAGCCCAAACCGCCAAGATCGGTGACTTGTCGCCCTTCCCCTACGTCGGCGCGGTGTTCAAGGTGTCCGGTAGGCATCATCTAGTAGCTACCGCCGCTCGGGCCCGTCGTTCACCCTTGTTTCAGAGAGCGAGGATAACTGCGGCACCTGCTGGAAGCTGACGTACAAGGATGGGCCGCCGGTCTACATCCTCGCGATCGACAAGACCAACCCCGGCTTCACTCTGTCGAAGCCGGCCTTGGACAAGCTCGACCCCAACAACAATAACGTGGCTATTCCGATCACTGCGCAGCAGGTCTCGACGGACTTTTGCTTCCACTGAATGCGCACTACGCTCATTTACGGACCATGGTTCGATGTGCTGACTACAAGCGTTACATATCGATACCGTACCAGAGACATTCGCGCCGTCACTTGAAATATATTGATTGATGATCGTAATATCCTAACATTGCGTTGATACATGTGTATGAACTCTGGCTGGATTACACGCTGTTACACGTATTCTACAATCGTTTGGACTACGTTCAAGAATATCACATTAGGTTGGTTGGTTATAGTGAACGCGACGCCATGCCAGACACTGCGAGAATGCACGCAAAGGCAAATGAGCCCGCGTGGAGCACAGGAAGCACAGGCTTCCGCCATGCTAGTGGCGTAGTGGTTACTCTGACGAGGGATGTTCACCATCGCAAATTACATCGGGGAAAGATCAGGTTTTGCCCAATGCCTGAGTCTCCAAGAACGAAGGGAACGCGAGCAATCGAGCGTCCGGAACACCCATCATCGGAGCAAGTTCCCCACCTCATCGACATACTTGATGCGCACCAGCTTGTTCGGGGGGCTGTCGATAACGAGGAAGGTCGAGGATGATGACGTCTTCGCCCTTGAACTCGGGATGTACCGGCCAGACGAAGTTTACCGGCACAGCAAGGATGGGCTGGAGGGGGTTGACGGGCTCGAGGAAGCGCACTCGGGCAGTAGACGCGAAGGAATCATTCTGAGTGTCGAGGATGGAGAGGACGACGCCCTGTTTGCCTTCGCAGTCGCCGTTGTGCCAGCCCTCCTGGAAGTCGGGGCGCGAGTTGCGTACCTCGACCATGATCCCCTTGACCTTGTTGGCTAGCTCGGGTTCCAATAGCCATCTTGAAGACAAAACTGAATGAATGTTTAGTATAGCACGGCGCACGAACAGCTTAAAGGAACTCACCGAACAATGACTCGTTCATTCCGTAGCTGCTCCCGCCCATGATTCCTGGTGTTTGTGGGTAGCTACCGGTCTGCGCCGGTGTCTGGTACTCGTACATGCCAGGTGTCTGCATGGATAAGTATGGTGCAGGGGTTGGCGCTCCTGGCGTAAGCGCCGCGCCATACGGCGTCGGCGCAGATCGTGGATCCTGAAAGAGAGCGGTCAGCCACTGATCACATACGATAAACGTCTGCGAAACTTACCCAAGTGTCCCAGCCTGGTCGTCCAGGTGTCGCGCCGCCCCATGTTGACGCTCCGCCATTGTTCGCCCCACTGGCGTAAGGATTAGGTGTACGCGAGGGATTGTTCCATGCAGGAGTTTTGCCACCAGCTCCCTGATTGCATGGATTGGGTGTACGCGCCCCAGCATCCCATGCCGGTGTCTTCCCGTGCTCCGCGTATGGGTTTGGCGTGCGAGAGTTTGCGGACCACGCAGGCGTACGACTATCGTTGGACGGGTTGGGGGTTCGGCCTGTAGCGCCCCAGCCTGGCGTCCGACCGCCGCCGCCTCCAGCACCTTGGTTGTACGGATTTGGTGTCTGCGCACCGAACCCAGGACGTGGAGGACCCATGACCACGGCCTTCTCTAGAGGCTCCAACGAACCGTCAGGGCTGAAGAGCTGGTGTAAACGAATGAGAAGTTTAAGACATCTGGCGCTTGACTTACTTCCTACGTCGCAGCTTATCCTTGTCGATAGTGATGACCTTGTTACCAGTGAGGAGCTCGACGCGAGCATGAGGTCCATTCGTATCCTTGACCGTACCAACGTATCCTTTGTTCGGTCCCTTGATGACGGTAACTGATACGCCGATAAGGCGATCTCGAGGTCCGCGGCCCATCATCCCCGAGCCCACCATACCCCCGGCACCACCACTGAGAGCAGGGTTCATCTTCGAAAGGTCCGTGCCCCCGAGTTTCATGATGTTGCCTTTCGGAGCGAGAGACGCCAAGGATCGCGCACGGGTGACGAAAACGCCGCCATTCTCAGCGATGTCACGGTTGTGTAAGAAGGCGAAGAAAGATTGATGCGTATGCAAAATTCGACCTTTCCGTCCATACGAAGCGGGTCAGTGGACATGGAGTGACGCGAACGTATTGACACCTACTTCACCATCGACCTCCTTAACGTTGTCGCCTATGCGCAACTCATGCCCCTTAGAATCCATCGCGATGGCGCGATTCGAGCCCCGTCGCGTAGTGATCTGGTGCGGCTGGACGAGACAAACTTGTCCGTTCTGATCCAAGACACGAAAGGAAACACGTTCAGTCTTGAAGATGACACCGACGGTTCGCTGGCTGAACAAAAATGAGACAACACAACACAGAAGGTACCGATGAGACTTACTCTATTTGAACGAGATCGTGCAACTCGTAGGCGCCAACGATGTTGGTTCCTGTGCCCACTTCCGCTGCTTCACGAAGATCCTTGGAGAACACAGACACCTGAAACGACGTTACTTCGTGACAGGGAAGACATATGACGTCGAACTTACCTCCTGCATCGACATGTCGGAGAGGAAGGTGATGACGTTGTCCAAAACTGATACAACCAGGCCCGTCTCGTCCGCGTTCTTACCCGTCATAACCTTGACGTGGTCTCCAGGCTTGAACCGTTTGCGGACACTTCGAGCAGGTATCTGCACTCGTTGCCCGTCGAAGTCGACGCCCTCGGGCTCGATCGTGACGACGTCTTGCTCGATACTGTGGACGGTACCGTGGACACCGGATTGCTCGCCCTCAAAGACCTCAACATGGTCACCCGGTTGGAGCACCGAGATTGCAGCCTTCCGAGAAGCCTCCGCGATGATGGAGAGGTCCACGTTCGCCTCGTTTTCGTTGCCGTCCTGGCCCCTCGTAAAGCGCGTGATCTCGTCCAGCGTCGGGTTGACGTCGTCGAGCTGGAGAGCGGTGAGTCGGAAGTCCTTCTCGATGAAGCCGTCCTTGTACGTGTCGTTCTGGAACACATAAACTTGATTTCGCTCCGACACCGATTTGCGCCCATAGACCTTGACGACCTCCTCATAGTTGAAGAAGCGCTGTGGCGGACACATGCTGAAGGAGGAGAGACCCTCGCTGGCCTTTTTCGCGCTTCTTCCCGTCCAGTGTGACGTCGTCCTTCGGGTTGAGGTCGATACGGGGGATGAACTTGAGTCCTACTTCCTCCCCGTTCTCCGTGATGTCCATGACCTGAGCGAGGTCGCCCTGGTACTTGCCGCGCCTGATACGAACCCAACTTCCAGGCGTAACGGTAAGCTCCTGTTGCTTGATTTGCAAGAGGCTGGCCATTTCCTCGATAGGGACGAGGACAATGCCGCGACTAGGGAAGATGCCAACAAGACCGTTGATGGCCTCGCTGACCTGCTTCGCGCTCCGTGCTTCGACGTAAATCATACCGGGCAGAGAGTCGCGCTGGAAGGCGGGTAGAATTTGGAGGGGACGGTTGCCAAATGAGAGGTCAAGGGCTTTTCGCATGAGGCTGAAGACGATGTCGCATTCTTTGCCAGGCTGGCCAAATGAACAAGTGAGCAACGGCAACGTACCAAATCGAAACAGGCAACTCACCCTGACGCGGACTTGCCACAAGCTCGCATCATGCACAGAGGGCACAAGCAGTCGTTGGGGAACATCGCTCATCTCTCCGGTATACCGCACGGCTGTCCGCCTGTAGCGTTGACTGATGTCCTCGGCAACCTGCTCCAGGTCGCGGTCGTCCATCTCCCGGACGCGTCTGTCATACCGCGCGTGGTCGGCGGTTCGACGGACGGCGTCGAAGTCCTCCTCACCCTCGATCCCAGCGTCCGCAATGAACTCGTCTTGGATGGTCAGAGCGCGCTAGGTAAGAATACGGGAAACAAACCTCGGGCATACTCGTCCTCATCTTCTTCCTCGTCCTCATCCTCGTCGACTTCGGCCTCTACATCGAGGAAACGGTTGACTGCGGGGCGTTTGTGTCGATGCTGATAAAGTCTTAATGGTGCGCTGCCTGTACTTCGGCGTGCCACGTACCTTAGCTCGCTTTTGACCACGTCTAGCACCCTCATCCTCGTCCTCGTCCTCATCCTCTTCTTCCTCGTCCTCATCCTCTTCTTCCTCCTCCTCATCTTCAACTTCCTGGTCCCGTTTCCGACTTTTCGGTGGTCTCCTCTCCTGTCGCTCCTCGGCGTCTTCGACGGCGTCGCCACTGTTAAGCATAATATCGTCCTCGATGTCGGACATGGTGGGGCAGAGACTGGACCAAGGGGATGGTAGTAGGAAGGTCAGAGGAAGTCGGGCTTGACGCGTGACGCGATTCGGCACCTCCAGCCCATGGATGCGAGTAGGCTCGCTTCACTAGTAATGTGGCTTAATCAGCAATAGACGCCAGACTGGCCGCCTTCAAACTCGAGTTCCTTGACTGCTACCACAACTTCCACCTTTCTCCGACCATGGATCCATACACTCCAAGAGCACGAACAGGCGGGAAGAAGAAGAACTTGACACTGTCAACAAAGGAATACAACAAAGTGGGTGTTGGTGTCGCCATTGGCGGCACACGGGCGGGAGACCACCATTGATACATTCTTTACATAGATTACAGACACCATCGCGTCCGTCAGGCGCAACCGACAGTATGTCGATGACGGGATTGCTGAAGACATCGATGTGCGCGTCCATGTGTCGCGCGAAAGCGCGAGGCGAAGTCCATGTTCATCCCAACCTCCGTTCAAATCCATCATCTCATTCCCTCCTCAGGACGCGACGAAGCTTCATTCGAGGCAGAACGGTCGTTCGTACGCGCCCCACTCAACTCTCGCGTGATATCCGGAAGTGGGCACAGGGACAAGGGGAAAGGGAAGACGAAGGAGAGCTCCCTGTACGGCGTGCCAGTGGAGATCCAGGAGGCGCTTCTCCTCGAGGACCTTCTGTTCGTCCTTATGGTACGTGTTCCCCCTTCCTTTTCGTTGCGAGGAACATTTGGGTTTCTCGTAACTTTGGCGATCCGACCCACGGCTCCTGTCGCCGATTGTGCGGGATGGCGCGGCTCAGTAAGGTTTGGTGAGTCTGCCGGAACAGTGGACCTGCGCGATACCGCAATTCGTATTCTGCTGTCGGCCGAGTTCTGGCTCCGCGGTTCCTCCCTCACTCGGGCTAGCCATGCGTCCAGCCGCGACCGAATCACCCGGCGTTTTACCGTTGGACTGTGCGGTGCTTTGTTTTTAAATGCGGTTCGCGCGCGGCTGCAGGTGTTTGCCAGCGCGCCGCGGGGCACCTGCGTTGCAATTTCCGAGTACGAGCGGACAACACAAAGCTACTGGAGTGCGGTCAGGCGTGTCTCCCTTGCGTTTACGCTGCCTGCATCGTCTGACTCTCGCTCGCACTACGGCGGTTTATGATTGGCGACGCGGTGTCCGCTAGCAGGTCACTAGTATCTCAGACGAGTCCCGCGATGGCCATTTTGGCCGCGTTTTAGGTTTGAGGCATCCATGGTACGATGAAATTCGAGCCCATCCTCGCGGGATGTTAGACCGTCGCCGGGAAGCTCTATCTCCGGTGGCGGCTAATACGGGTTGGGGGGAGGACGTACGTGGGCAAATGAGGTCACTATTGTTGCATGATAAGGAACATGACGATGGCGGCCACTGGTCAGTTGACCTCAGCGGCATTCCTGGTAAGCGGAGCGCTATGCAGGTCGTTGGGCGGTGTGTCTGCATATAGCGGAAACCAAACTACAAGACGCCACAGGGTTCCTGAGCGCGGTCCGATCTGGCCACTGATCCCAACGAGAAGTTGCTGAGATGCGGAAGTGGCTTGTTAGTTTTGTCAAAAAATATCGTTTCCGCCGAGGAGAAAAAGGCAGGATTTCTCCGCGGCCTACACAATTGTCTTGGCTTGTCTGTTGTTGACAAAACCATGACTTGAACCGATTTTCGTTACGGAACGCTCGGTCGTGGATGCAGAACAGTGAGCTTGAATGAGTTGGGTCCATAGCGAGTGGCGCGACGACGGCCGGTAAAGTTATGACGAAGGGTAATTCCCGTCCACGATTCGCTCACGCGACCGTCGGTGAAGAGATCGCAGAGGAAGCTGAATGTGGCATAACGGCGTCTGGATGCAATGAAGCTCGAGTGGCAACGGCTAACGCTATCGTCTTCGGTAGGGCATCGAAGGAACTTACATCACTTATCATCCGGACTATTCACCGGATGATGACGACCCTCTGAACGGCGTCAGGTTCGTCGTATCACCTTCATTAGGTGCGCGGAGTTTCTTCGAGCTTCGTGGTCATCGCTAATCGCGTAATAAGATCCATCGCTCCGAGACCTGGTGGAGCGGATACTGCCGTTAGCCACTTATTACACGGCGATCAGCTCGTTCATTGAGCTGCGGAGTCACCTGGACTTCGGGCTCGTGAACCATGCTCTTTGTGCCTCAATGCGGGACATGCTCAAGGTATGTGTCATCGCTGCGTATGGCCCGATGCTTGTCTGAATGAATGTGCAGGACTATCAGACATTGCTATCCCAACTCGAGCACGCGTTCAACACTTCTCCACAATTCACCCTCCAGAAGCTATGGTTTTACGTCCATCCTACGTTACACACCTTATCGCTCCTCTACTTACTCACGACGGACTTGGCAACGGCGGACGACCCAGCAGCGGAGCTCTCTTCGACTTCTTCGAGCACCTCCGATGCTGAAGAAGACGCACGGAACGAGGCCCTGGGACTCGGAGGTGCCAAGCTGAAGGCTGTCCTGTCGGAGATTAAGACGACAGGCCTGGGAGTGGACGCTGGTGCCAGTGGGATTGCGGTCAAGGGCGGCGAGGTGCTAGCCATCTTGCACGAGCGGATGCAGAACATGTCAGGCGACCCAGCCGCACGGGAGCTGTACGGCGCGCTGCTCCGCGATTCTGGGAAGCCTTATATCGAAATGGTCCAGGCGTGGATCAGGACGGGTAAACTGGATGACCCGTACGAGGAGCTTCTCGTCAAAGAGAGCAAGTTCATCAATCGCGGGACGCTCGAGATGGACTATACGGACGAATACTGGGAACGCCGTTATACGGTTAGTGCGGAGTCTAGTTGCGCTCATGACCACTGTCTCTGACTCAAACACGGCGCTCAGCTGCGGGATGGATCGATGTTAGGCGGCTCTTCAAAGCAGCACCAAGCAGGGGTGCCCCCTCCCCGCTCAGCTGGCGGTCGCCTACCCGGAGGCGCTTGCATTCCGGCAGTGCTCGAGAGGTGGAAGCACAAGATCTTACTGGCCGGAAAATACCTCAATGTTATCCGCGAGTGCGGAATTGAGATACGGCAAGAGTCCTCCCAAGAGGAAGAAGATGACCTGTCGACGGACGATGAGAGGTACGGCTCGTGAATATTTTGTTCCGTTTTTGTGCTGAGATTCCATATAGGTTCTACAAGTGTATCGAAGTTGCCTACACCCACGCGAACCGGACATTGCTCCAACTCCTTCTCCGAGATCAACAGCTGATCCTCCGCCTCCGTTCATTAAAACGATACTTCTTCCTTTCCCAATCATCGTTCCTCACACACTTTCTGGACCTGTCGCACAATGAACTCCGGAAGTCCGCCAAATCCGTATCCCTGGTCAAGCTCCAGAGCCTGTTGGACCTGGCGCTGAACACGGATGCTCAGGGCGAAGATGCCATGTTCCGTGAGGACGTGAAAGTCACAATGGCTGGGAGCGGCTTATACGAGTGGCTGCTGACTGTTGTGAACGTCAGCGGTCTCGAAGAAGGCGAAGCAGCGGACGGCCACGGACACGCGCACGAGTCACAGAAGAAGGATCGGGAGAAGGAGAAAGATGACAGGAAACAGATGCTCGGTGAGTCAACTCATTTAGGTCAGCGAACGTGCACGGGTGATTGAGACGTATGTATCTGGGAACCAGCGATTGACGCGCTTACCTTGGACTATCATGTCAAGTTCCCATTGTCTCTGGTCATCTCGCGGAAAACGATCCTCCGATATCAACTTATTTTCCGCTTCCTGCTCCATCTCAAGCATGTTGAGCAGTCGCTTTCCTCGATGTGGATCGAGCACAAGACGACGGGTTGGCGCCGAACCACGCGCCCTCGTACCGGTCCTGAGGCCGGTCGTGAAACGCCGCAGCCATCACGGAAGGATTGGCATTCGGAGTTCGAGAATTGGCGCAAGCGCGTGTTCTTGCTCCGCGCCCGTATGCTTTCCTTTGTCCAACAGATCCTTGCATTCACAACATTTGAGGTCCTCGAACCGAACTGGAGGAAGCTCGAGGGTAAGCTCGAGGCAGGCAAGGTCGAGACTGTCGACCAGCTCCTCAGGGATCATGTCGACTTCCTCGATACCTGCCTCAAGGAATGCATGTTGACCAGCTCGAAACTGCTTCGGGTAAGTAGCCACTTCTCCTAAGCTTCGCGGATGCTGATTAGGGCTATGATGCCTCGCGCAGGCGTACTCGAGGCTGATTGTCACATGCTCCACGTTCGCCTTGTACACCGCTTCTTTTACGAAGTCGGCCAACAACGCTATAGCCGCCGCTGACACGCCCGATGGCGATCATTCTATGGCGAAGCGATGGGACATCTTGGGGAAATTTGAGACGAACTTCAATCACTGGTGCGTCTTCTCTATATCTTGTCGCACAACCTACGGCGTTTAACTGTTCGGCAACCTTTAGGTTCAAGGTCAGCTCCCGCCTTTTGGACGTTACCATGGCGTGATAGACTGACGACTCCTTGTAGGTACATCTCGACTGCGTGCAATTTTATGCCTCGAGCGAGAACGTGTCGCTGCTGCCTCTCGTGGTGAGGCTAAACAGCATCAAGTCCTCGCAGTGAAGGTGCCATCTATTTGCATGTTTTGCCTTGCCCTATTTGCTGTATACCTTGCTGCTATGTTGTTATCTAGTGTATTCCACATTCATATTGCCCTCCCACGAGCGGATGTCTTTCCTCCCATCCTCGTCCGCCGACCCTATTCTGGTATTCGACTTGCAAGGGTGTCTGGCGCTGCATGTGAACACTCGGAAATGCATCTTCCGACTCTTGGTCCTCGGTCGACAGCACGGAATTACAGTGCCGCGCGGTGTCGGGTTTCCCGGTGACCACCCGTACACCTTCTGCTGGTACTTAGGGTTTGGCGCCGGCAGCGCGCAGCGGCATTCCTGCCGGACTCCCGGTATGGGAAATAACAGGTACGTCATGCGGCCACGGACACACTAGTCCGTTTCGTGGACATTCCGAGCTTGTTTGACAGAACCCGGTTTGTTGCAGGGCTGGGGGTTGCGATCCACCCTCCGCAACGACTCGGTGGGATGAGGTACCCAGGCGATCTTGGGGCATCGTGCATCGTGCTCCGTCAAGGTCTATTTCCGTCCCATCGAGCCATAAGACGAGAGTGAACGCTTCAAACCCAACATGGCATGTGTTGTCTGAGTTGCAATGAGCGTGATATGTGTCAACCCCCTGATGGTCTGCTGCCCTGAGCCACCTTCAGTGACATGCTTCTACCAGGCCCCCAACAAGATCTGCAGCCAGGTTACAGATCATGAGGTATTGCGATTTCGTATTATTGGTGCTGTATCTGATTGCACCGCCATCCACGCAATCGCGGCGTGAACCTGTCGCGTAGTAGCGGCTGACGCATCCGCGATAGTTCAGCTACCAATGATCACCTGAAGGCAAAAGAGCGTTGTAATCCCGCGGCCTTTGATCGGCAGGTGGCTGGGAACTTCTTAGTGTTCCGATTCCGTTCGGTGAGTTCACCACTATCTCCCAAACGCTCGTTCCTAACGCGTCTTGAGCTTGTCTGCCCAGCGGCTTCACACCCGAATGCTAGCCATATGAGTCACGTCTTACCCATAGCACCGTCAACCTTGGGGAGATTGTCGCTCAGGCGTCATTCTAAGCGTCCACGTATAAAGCCGGAGTTCAACTTCGACCGTATATCGGGCCCGAGAGAGCGCGACAATGAGGTCCTAAGTGTGCCACAACAGTCACCAGGGAAGTAATGCAACGTGTGATTAATCTGGCGCCCCGGTGAATGAAAAAGCGCATCGCCCATATGTGGTCGCTATCTGCACAATCCCGAAACTATAGCCAACCTTGAGCGCTGCGTGTTTCGGGATATAGGTATAAAAGGTGGGCAGACTGTCGTGCCACTCATAAGCCATCGCCGCTGACCTCTACCTCCATGTCTCGGGACAAGCAAATCACTTTCTACACGTCACCCGTAAGCATGCTTCCCGCTTCTCGTCCGTGTTCACACTCCCGTCCTGACTACTTGACCAGTACTCCCCTTACACTCATCGAGTGCAGATTGCACTTGAAGAAGCCAAGCTGAAGGTCACGAAGTACGAGATTGACCTCCGACCTGGCTGTAAGCCGGAGTGGTTTACGCAACGGGTGAATCATGCAGGTCTGGTGAGTACCACAGTCCGTATAATCTACTGTTGGTGTACCATATTGAGCAAGCGCGCTCATGCGCCCGTAGGTTCCAGCCTTCACGTACGGTGGCCCCGATGTCCCTCCTGATCAGCCCTCTCCCAAATCGACGAAGCTCTCAGAATCTCTCGTGCTCGTCGAGTTCATCGCGGAGCTCCGACCAGGTGCAGGACTCCTTCCTGACGACCCTGAGCTGCGTGCCAGGGCTCGTATCTTTATCACCCAAGCCCACGAGACTCTCCACCACGCCTTCAGGGGCTTCTTCTTCCGAGGCGAACGCATCGACTCCATCCTTCCCTCCCTCGAGGCTTTCCAGGCATTACTCGCCCCCAACGGATACGCGATCGGTCCCTGGTCGGTTGCGGATATTGCGGTCGCGCCCATGATGGTCCGTTTCATGCGGCTTTCCGGGTACGAGATAGGCAAGTATCCCATCGGTGAGGGCAAGAAGCTCCTCAAGGTCCTGGCGGAGCCAAGATTCGCCCGTTTCATGAACTACTACGAAGCTTTGTGGCGGCGGCCAAGCATTCAGGCATCTTGGGACGAGGTTCGTCGTCCACACATGGCTCGGGCGTGTCTACTCACCTATTGTCTGTCCCCCTCGCAGCCCACGAACGTCAAGATGTGGAGAATCCATCCCAATGTCACACGGACATCTTCCGCGGCCGGCCACTAATCGGTTCCAGCTGGCAACATACGATCCCTTCCGCCTGGCCTGCCGCTATGCCTTCGACTCTCCTTGTACTTTGATTCCCAAACTTGCATGTCGTATCTACTTTGCACGGTTCGTCTTCCCCGATTTGTGTATTTCAGTACCTATGTTATTCGTCCTCTGTTCTCATGATTGTAATGATAGAATGTATAGTACAAAATAATCTTACGAGTTCGTTATGCCTTCGGTACCTCGGATACCGTATACGAACAAGAATTTTTGCGGAGATCCATCCCACGACTGTACATGTGCATGCAGCACCGTCGAAGGCCCCTCGACGATATCTAGGGCGCACAACCATCCTGTATGTCGGGATCCCGGATTCTTGGTTTATCCGCCCTCGTGTGAGCCTGAGAGCGCATTCTGCTACCTCGTCATCATCTGCGGAGCCTCGAATGCGCCCGCCTCATGCCTGGATGGTCGCACAAACCCCTCCGAATGGTATTCTTTCCCGTAATTGTGATTGTAGGAAGCCCAGAGGAAGCCCCGACCGGACACAAGGCGGGAATTGCAATCAATCCGCAGCGCCACATTCGCGCGGACTTCGAATCTTGGCCCTGCCGTGACTGAGCAGCGAGAGCACTCGTTGGCTGCTCGCACAGGGAGGTTCTGAGAGAAGCCACTCGGACGCGCACGCGGCCGTCAGCGATTCGGCCGGGGAACGCCACAATCCCTGGAACGTGTACCGCGTCCGAGAAGGGTGCCAGTGCGCGCCGAATGTTGTCACTATCGATCGCGAACCGATGCGAGCCTAAGGCACTCCCTGAGCACTCCCATGCATCTTAACGTGGTTGGGGTAGATCTCCTGGTAAGGGACCATATGGCCGCGTGCGCGGCCTTCGAATTCGCCCGCGGTCCACCCGCGACCTGGTCGCGCTGAACCTGTGTGATCTTCTTCGACCGCCAGGGGAAGGGAAGAGGGCCGGCATCGTCGGCGAAGGTGGCGGTGAGTCATGAGAGAAGGATGCCCTCGGACCTGCAGCGCGAGTGGGCGGACCATGAGTAGAATTGCAATTGTGCGGGAGTATTTTGTCGCCGGGATGTGTGACCTGGCCGGCTTGGTTCTACCTGGTTCTACCAAACGACGGATTTAGGAGTGACGTCGTGACGTCCCCAATCTAGCATGTAACCACGCACCTTTCGAGAAACGTGGCTAAGAGGCGCAGATACTGTATGAGCCGACGAAGAAGATCTGCCACGGTTTTACGGTTCAAATAGTACGTAAAGGAGCGGGTTCAAGAGATTGCGGCTCACCTTACGCATTTGGATATTGCACCCTGACATATGTAAGTTTTCACCGGAGCGCATGGGGGCACGAACTTGTAAGAAGAGTACATAGGTATAGAAGTTGTCCCGTAAGCCATTTTTGAAGTCAGCGAACGTCCGTATATATTACCGGTCTCCCTAATTAGAGTTACGATATTAAACTTGGCGGCCCCGGCTTCGAATTGAACATCCACGTACCGGAGTCCGTCTGTCTGCAACGCGGCTGCAACCCTGTATGCGATCAAGCCGTCAGTGGACGGGATGACCTAGCTCAAACATGCGGTCAGGCCCAGATTGCCCTAGATCTAGTCGATCCCTTCTCAGCTTTGATCCGCTTCAGTATGATTTTGCACACAGTGAGCTTCGTTCGTTCCGGGATTGACCAACGAATGGATATGAGTGTTTCCCTTGTCTTGGAGCGGCCGTCAGAAAAACTCAAGGTTTGTGATTTGTCCCTTACATCCCATCGCCCTCGCTAAAATCCTAGTCCGTTTCGCTCGGGGATTCCAATGGTGCCAAACTCTGGTTCCCATTCTTCCGTAACTCGGAAGCCACGAAGTTCCACTGCCGTCAGTGTGGGAGCTCGGCAGTTGGGCCATTGTTGTGAGCACCGTGCGTCGATCCTCCAGTTCGATTCTATGCCACAACCTCACTCGGCTTGCTGACTTTTCCCATCTCGCTACTCGTGAACCTGCCTCCACGCCAATTTGTTAGCACGACAACCATCAGGACATATGCCGTGGCTCGTACCCACCACGGGGAGGTTGAAGCTGGGCAGGGGCGAGTGCGAGTGCGAGTTATAAAGCCGCAGGTAAGCCGCGCATCTAGACCGATCGATGTCCCTCTAGCTATAGTGAATTCACGAAATCCTCTAACCGTGGAGGATCGCGATACATGTGCGTGTTTCTTCAGATGAGGGCCTCCGTGTTCCTTGGACCGTCCATCTTTCGGAGGCTCTGGCAGGGACATGGCGCGCACTGTCTATCTCTCGTGAACGAAGGGTCAATGTTCGTCCCGGAGAGTGACGACGACCGTGCCACTTTCATCGACGACTCGGACATGGATCGCGCGCACGAGTACGTCTCCCCAAACTCCTTACTGTGCAGCAGTCACCGTATCTCTCAGGGTCAGGACGCGGGAACTGTCCGGCCACATCCCATTCGTAGTTACGCAGGACTCGGAGTACATCACGTCGATCACCTCGGGCTGGCAGGGTCCGTCGGAGACGCTCTTCCGGTACGTCCACGACATCCTAGTCCAGCATGTGCAGCAACTGGTGGCAGAGCACTTCACACAGTACCCGCGATGCATCCGAACTACTGAATACCTACCTCCGTTCGGAACCGACAACGGCCCATTGGCGCCCATGTTTAGGGCCGGCTCACAAAGCGGTCGCATCACCGCGTACCTCGTCCTCTCGTCCTCTTTCTTTCGCTTCAAGCATGCCGACTTCCAGCCCACTCAACTTGGCGTTAACCCGCATGCCGAATACTGCCAGTCTCTCGAGCGTGAGATCGTTGACCAACTTCACCAGGTTGACGTCTCCAACCCCGACCGCGCTGGAGTCCGCGACTCTCGAGGCCAGCTTGGCGACCTCTTCGACTAAAACTGCCAGTTCGTCAGCCTCCTTGACTTCATGACCCAGTCCCCTCACTTTGTCAGCGCAGAAGACGCCACGTAGGTGACGTCACTCACGCCCTCCTCCAGTTCATGATCACGGCTACCCCCGGCGAGCAGCTCAGTGCCGAGATCCTCGACAACACCGCTAAGTATCTCTCTGATATACGCCTCACTTTCGCGCATCACATCACTGGCGACCACCCTCCCTTCTTCACCGTCGACAACGTCCCCGACGCCGTCAACCCCGTCAAGGGCCGCTTTGCCTTCATCCAGGTCCCCAACGGCGACGCTACTACTCTCCAGCTCGTCTGGAACTTCGAAGTCGAGATGAAAGACAACTGGTACGAGGCCGCCGTCGCTGCAGAGGCCCCCCACCGCATCATCTCCCTCGTCGACTAGGCCTCCGACTCTCCAATGCCCATGGCTTCCGTTCCCCCCAAGGACCCAGAGGGCGCGACCTACAACGTCTTCGCCTGGGGCATCAATGACCCATCCGCAGGCGAGCGCTCCATTCAGGAGAACTTTGATGTGCTGGCCTCTCCTTGGGGCTGGCACGCCCTCCCGCACGCTAACGACCCGGAATCGTCGAACATCCTCGTCAAGTACCCATTTGCGATCCGGAACACCACCACGACGTGAGGCAACAACCTCTTCGCGCATGAGGACTGGGAAGGCCGCAACAACTGGGCGAGCAACTACCGCCCTGACGCCGGCTCCTCCAAGGCGTTCCACTTCTCGTACAGTCCCGAGCAGACCACGGCCGAGGACGCGCTCGAGGAGGCCAAGAAGTACATCAACGCGACCATGACGCAGCTCTTCTACACCTCCAACCTCGTCCATGACCTCTACTACCACTACGGCTTCCACGAGGCGTGCACGCCATCGGCGAGGTCTGGGCGCAGATGCTCTGGGTCGTATCCCAGCGCCTCATCGAGAAGCACGGCTTTGTCGACGACCTCTTCCCGCCTAAGCCCCTGGAGGACGGTACTATTCCCGAAGGTGACTTCTACCGTCCGCGCGAATACGACGTCCAGGGCCAGCCCAAGCCGCTCGTGCCGAAGCACAGCAACTCGCTTGCCGTTCAGCTCGTGCTTGACGGTATGAAGCTCCAGCCATGCCGTCCGTCGTTGTCGACGCCCGCGACGCGATCATCGCCGCCGACAAGATGCTCACTGGTGGCGAGAACTTCTGCGAGATCTGGGAGGGCTTCGCGTTGACATGACGGTCGATGGCCGCACGCCATGGGGTGAAGGGATCCGCGAGTCTTGGCGGCGACAGCTGACCGCTCGTTTGCGGGCTCCAGCGTGCAATGTCTCGAGGACGAACTGTACTTCCTCGAGGACGTGATTCATGTATAGTAGCAACTATTAGCCTTGTTTTTATCTATCACCATATCACATAAATCTCCCGTGTGTAGTCTTTGGCCTCGGTAACTGCCTGCGAGCTCCACCGCATGGTGACAGTCATCTTACCTGTCCAAGGACCCAGGCTCAGAGCCTCCTTGCCAGTCATTGTAACACATCCTCATCCGGTTTCTGCTCGTTATGTCTAGGTCCGCCATCATGTACTATAAAGAGGTCTTATTCGCAATGTTTCGCTACAGAGTACATTGGAGCAACCACCGATGCTAAAGTGTGCTACGGTGGCTACAGTGGTCTATATATCGGGTACCGGGTGCTACGGCCCGCTGAGGCTTTTACTGATGCTTGGGCCTGGCCGTGTAAGTCACGGCAGTCTACTTACCTAGTCATCTCGCTCACAACCGATGCTTCTAGCTCAAGGTCTCAATACTGCTACTGTCGTAGAACTGCTGAATGAGTGTTCATACAAAGACAGAAACTGGCCTTTACTATATAGATCCAGCTTTTCGATCTCACGAGAATCAATATCATAATCTTGAGGTGCGTAGCTGCAAGCACATACAATATCAATTGATAGAAAAGACTGTTACATATTCAAGCATATCAAACGTAGAGAACAAATATAGGAGCACGAATGAAGAGGTAGCAACAAAATCTTGTACAACGGAAGGAAGCGCTAGGCATACCCACATAACTAAGGTAAGCTGCAGCATAGAGCGACACGGTAGTCGTGTTGGAAATTTGGGTCCCCCGGGCAAGCAAGAGCGCGCCCAAGGGTCTCAGACTGTCTCGTTTAGAATATTGTTTCGGTTTCTTACTTGTTACTCACTCCATTCTCTATGTCTCCTGTCGATTTGTCTTGTATTCGTACTATCTTGTTAGACTACGTACTTACAGTTCGAGCTACTGTACCGCTCACCTCAGTCCCGCGTTACCGCGTCCCGACTGAGTTATTGTTCTATAAATCGAAGTTCTTGCGTTCGAGACCTCGTGGAAACGCTGCACAGTGACAAAAATCAGTCTAAGTAGGAGAGCAAAATCGAAAAGTCGCGCTTACCGACTGGGTTCTGACCGAACTGAACAATAAAATTGGATGCGGAGACCAAAGCCGGTACGTCTTCCGACGGAGAGTACTCCAGTCTCGCGGCAACCTCTCTGCAAAAGGGTTCCCAGGACTTCCTTATCGCGACCCCGACAAAGGAACGAGGCATGAAGCATGTCGCATGAAAGTCCAAGGCGAACAACCTGCCATAGTTATCCTTCCTGAAATTCCGCGGGTGGATGTCGCAGGGGCAGAGATAAAGACCGCTCTTCGCGTCGGCCACGACGTCGACACGCCGCGTGTCCATCTTGTACGCCAGGATCTGTCATGACCCTAAGTTCATCAAAGCACCCTGAAACGTTGGTAAACACTTACGTTGTTGATATGGTCATGTAAGTCTTGAACCGACTTATAATCGGCGACAGGTGTCCATTCGAGGAAGAACGAGTGCACGATGGAACCGCCACCGACGTGTCCGAGTACAGAATCTGGTGCTCGGAGGCCGATCAACGTTTGAACGGCTTTCGCCACTAAGTCAACATCGCCTTGGCCGCAATCTTCGCCATCGATATATTGCATCGCGATGTAACCGACTATGAAGTAGCTGGTTTTCCTCGTGAAAGCGTGAAAGACGCGAGGGACTTGCACGTCAGAGGCTGGAGTGCGGGCGAGAGCCTTGGCGGTCCAATCCTGCGTCCGAGCCTCGTCGATGGTAACGTTAGGACCATATTTGATCCAGGCTACGACCGACTGAGAAGAATCGTCGAGGAGGGTGGTGCCGCTGACTTGATAGCCGGCCGCTCGGCAACAGGAGACGATGGCGTCCTCAGAGGGCAGTTTCTCGTTGTGGAGAAAACCGTACGTCGACGGCATGGTACTGGTAGGGAGCGTCATTCACGGAGGAGAATCAGACTTCCGCCCGTACACGCGCAGCCTTATCAGACGCACCCTGAAGCTCA
This sequence comes from Sanguinoderma infundibulare, assembly GCA_032821775.1. Taxonomy (NCBI): domain Eukaryota; kingdom Fungi; phylum Basidiomycota; class Agaricomycetes; order Polyporales; family Polyporaceae; genus Sanguinoderma; species Sanguinoderma infundibulare. The sequence goes on along the minus strand of JAVLRN010000012.1, from coordinate 499,022 downwards.
CAAGTTCGTCCTGCCTGAGCGCCACACGTCAAACACAGCCAAACATCGTCATTGCCACCTAGCCGCAAAAGTTTTGTGGCGTATGAGTCTGGTGAGACGACGATCATCCATGTTCAAACGTTCAACGTTCCCTGCGGCTGCAGCTATCGATCGGTGAGTGTTCTTCTACCCTGCGTACTTCACATGATGGTACTCTTGTAATTTGCGTTCGATTTCCCTCGTCCTCACACCAAAGGGGCGCACTCGCCTGTGTGCCCTGGGGACGAGGGCATGAGACAACTTATCTTTTGCTGATTCTTTCCTTCCTTCCTGTCGTGGCACAGAGCTGACGCTTCAACGCATTCTAGGGTCCCCTTGGTCGTGAGATTGTGTTCGGTATGAGGCATTTTAGTAGTAAATTACTCGCGAGTCGATATGTAGGACGATCGTCCAAAGTCAATGGAATGAGTGTGAATGAACAGTTTGTTGTGATATGCTACCGACGCCAAACCAAACATGCTATGAATAAATGTACAATCATTGGTGTCATTATGCAAAGTCCAGATTGAAGCAATCGTCGACCTCCCACCCCCATCCCTGTCATCCTACGCCTTCACACCCTTCCTTCCCCTCCCCCTCCTCCCCCTCCCCGCAGCCTTCCCCTTCCTGCTCGAGACAGACGCAGATACAGACGCCGCATTCGTGTCACCCAACTGTGGCAGCGTCATCTCCTTTTCCACGTCCATATCCAACTCCGTCTCCCACCCCTCCTTCCGTCCCCAGCCCTCCTCACCCGCGTGGAACATGTACTTTAACTTATCCATCTCTCCGCCCTGGTACGGATCCGCGTACGCGACGTATGCGCTCACGTTGACGACGCTATTGTCTGCCGAGGTGGACGTAAGCTTCGCTTTACTCGCTGACGCGCGCCCGTCGGGGAGCTGGGGGACGAGGTCGGGTTCTGGAGGAGGTACAGGCGACGCTGCGCCCGCCAAGGCGGGCGCGGGGCTCTGGCCTGGGTTCCCCGGGAGGTCTGTACAAGACACATTCGACATATCCGACATGTTCGACTGCAGAATACACAGTCGTTAGCTCTCATTTACAAACCGCCAAGGCAAAAAGCAAAGTATCATACAGTCGTCCGCTGGAACGGCTTCAGCCGCTTCCCCAGCCTCGAATCATGCGCTTGCAGCCTCTTTACAGGCGGTGTCTTCCCCTCCTCCATTTCCTCCTGTTCTTGCTCCTGCTCCTCTTCGTTCGGCCGCTTACCTAGGAGCGTCGTGGATTGTCTCTGTACGGACTTCGCCATGTGCCCCGTGACGTGCTCCGGGGTCGCTAGCAGCGGCCCACTGTCCTGCGGGGTCGGCATGCCGGGCATGCGCATCGGGGACGGCGACTCCGAGGACGGGATCCGGTCTTCGTGCAGCTTCGACGGTATCGAAACACCCTCTTCAGCTTCCGGAACAGGCTGGCTCGCAGCGGCGTCTTCGGCAGATTCAGGCTCGGAGGGTCTTCGTGCAGATCGACGTGGTGTAGACGGCGCGTGTGGTGGTGGTGGTGGTGGTGGTGGTGGTGGTGGAGATAGTGTAGGAGCAGTCCCCCCAAGCAGCAAGTTCGGCATCCCAAACGTCTCCATCTGGTCCGCCTGGCCTGGTCGTGGCTCATTAGACGCCGGCGGATTGTAGTACGACAAACTTTGCTGCGCGCCGTCGGCGTGGGCGTTGGTGATGTCGACCATCGTCTCCGTCGCCTTGGCCTTCCCTTTGACGTCGGCCTTGGGGATCGTCGCAGGCGGCTGCGTCGCCATCCACGGGTCCTCGCCCTGTCCGAGTGGACGCTGCGACAACAGCTGCAAATCGAGCGCTTGACTCTGCTCTTCCGCTGGCGCTGGCGACTGTGGGCTGGGGATCTCACCCGCGTTCGCAATGGACGCAAGCCACGCCATGTCGACGATCGGCGTACCCCACTCGCGCGCCTTGTCCGCCTTCGCGCCCGTGCCCGACGGACAGAGGAGGTGCGTTGACCTGCGCGAAAACGCAGGGACAACAACAATCCCTACGCAGAAACGTCAGCAAAAGCATTCCAAGACGAAGCAGCAGAAGCAACTCACCAAGCGCCCTGCACAACCTCTCCACCAAACATCTCTCCGCCTCGTCCAGCCCCGAACAGCTCAGCACGACGGCCTCCACGTCCGGGATAGGCGGAGCCGCCCTCAACGGCGCAAACGCGACGTGCTCCTCCGCCCCGACGACCCGCTCCTCGTACAGACACCGCTCGAGCCAGCACTCTGTCCTGTACTTGGCCTTCTCGCCCTCGTCCGTCTCCCGCCGGAAGAAGCTGCTCCCGCTCACGAGCCGCACGACAATGATGTCCGCGTCGTCGTCGTCGTCGGTACCCATCCAGCGCCCGCCCGCGCTCTCGATCGCCCGGCGCACGCTCGCGCACCGCGCCTCGCCCAGCGCGCGGAAAGCCAGGCCGCAGAACATCTCCCTCCCCGCCTCCGAGAGCTCCAGCGACGCAACCGGCTCCCGCTCCTGCTCCTCAACAGAGCTTGGGCCCGCAAGCGCAGAGGTCGACGCGATCGGCACATCCGCAGACATCCCCCCCGCCGCGCGCACACTGCCGACCGAGCGCTGGAGGAACGACGACGTGCGAGAGGAGGTCTGCACGCGTCGGAACGGCTGCCTCGCCCCTCCTACCCCCATTCCTGCCGGGGTCGACGCGTGCTGGGGCGCGGGCAGGAACGACCGCGCCCTCTCCAAAGACGGCTGCAACAGCGCGCTCCTCGGGCCCTTCCGCCCGTTCTCGTCTTCGTCTTGGCCCACCCCAACTTTCAGCGTGCCCCTTCTCGACAGTTTCTTCCCCGCAGCACGGGAGGGAGAGGGCTCGCAATGTCGCTGCGCCTGTTGCTGGGCGGCGGCTTGGGACTGGGACTTGGACGGGCTGCGGACGAGGCGGCCGTCCTGTACCTCGAATCCTCGCGGTTTGAGGATGGACTGCCAGAGGTGGAGGGTGGCGGCGGGGACGCGCTTGACGGACGCGAGCTCTTCCTCGTCTTCATTCCCGTTAGCGTTCCGGGGTGCGGGATGCGCGCGGGTGGCAGAGGTTTCCAAGTTCTGGATCTCGGACGAGAGCCCGGTCGGGTCGCGGGAGGACAGGGAGGACGAAGGCGGCGGGGGAGTAGTGTCTGTAGAACAGAACCTTGTGAGCGATCGCGCGTGTACGTACGACTGATCACACACCTTCAGGCAATATTCGTGGTGGAGGCCGCGGATTTGAGACGAGGTACGCCTCCTCGTCGAACCGCCCCCCGAACCGGAGCGAATCCCAGAACCAGTCCTCCCACACGATCTTGATGTCCGCCTCGCCCACCTGGTTGAACTTGGTCGCGTAGTGCACCTTGTCGGTCTCGCCCTCGCTGGTGTTGGCGCAGATGAGGTGTGTCACTCGCACCGGGCGGGTGATCTGCTTGACGTACGTCCCGCCAGCGTCGGTCAGCTCGCGGTTGATCTCCATCCGACGCGCGACGTCGTCAATGCCCGATACGCAGAGTACTACGCCGGAAAAGGGCGGGAGACGATGGACCTTGATGCTTTGGGGGACGTCGACGTCGTCGCCGTGCAGCCAGATCTTGTGGCTTTCGATTATCCAGGAGGGGTGCATGATCGGTATTCGGTTCTCGAGCGCGCACTGCAGGTTGGATGTTGGATGCTCAGTAGCCGGGGAGTACTATACATAGCACGTACTCTGTATTTGGGGCTACCATGTTCTTCTGCGATGAGATGGGTGACGCGGTCGGTGAGGTCGCTCACGGACTGGGCGCCGAGTTCGAGGGCGAATTTGAATAGTGACGTCTAGGCGAGGGGTCAATTTACAGAACTCGCGCAAGGGAGTGACTCGGTGGGATAACGACAAGCCGACATCTAAGACATCCGCGCAAGCACCGCGACCGCTATAAAAGCAAAACAGCAGCTGGGTGCATCTGCCAAACCTTCGCAGCCATGTTTTCATCGTGCTCGCACCTCTTGCGCTATTTCCCCCCATTCGCTACGTATATGACATAGCCTACATTTTCCGTTTCTAGCCAATGCCGCAGCATTCAAGTACGAAAGGTTGTAAACCCCTGTCTCCATGGACAATCTCAAGTGTTTAGCGACAGCCTGTACAGAACACAGCAACAAAGAGGAGTATGTCTTTTAGGGGCGACCGAGAGAATATGGAGGTGCCGAAAACAGTGGCAGAACCACAGCGTGATCGAATTCTTCGTGAGACGTTTTCCCGGCGAACACGCCGGATAACCCTCATCCACCAACGACAAACGTATCAATACCGCCTCTGGAGTAATGTGAATGACGTTCTCTATGCGGATATGTGTGCGCGACATGGCATGCTCGCGCGTTCGTAATAACCAGGGGGGATTGGAAGGAAACGGAGGATGAAGTGCGAAGCTGCACAAACGCACTTACCTTGTCATTAATTCCAGTTGCGCAGAGGACAAATCCCTTGAACGGCCTGGGACATAGGTCCGGTCGAGAGGTGTCCTCGTCAGAGTCGAGTCCGGAGCTGTGGTGCCATGTGGAGTCTGGTGTCCGGAGGTCCCTGCGGGTGTTGGGTGCTGCCGGCCGTAGCTTGACGTTCGGTACCTGGATAAGAATGCGTCGGGATTTTGTTGAAATGCAAACGAATTGATGGAGTAAACCGCACCTTCTTGGACTTGTTTGCTCTCCGGAAGGACATCTAATTGCGATGGTTGAGGCGCGTCACGAAGGCAAGAGCGCAGCAGGAGTGGGATTGCAGAGAGCGTAAGATGGGTTATAAGCTGTAGTGTGATGCGTTGAGAGCGGGCTTGTGAGGAATAGTGCGAGTGTGGCCAGCGGAGAGCGTGGCTGAGGTCGGGCTGTTGGCAGTGGACGCGGTGGTTCAGACGCGACGGACAAGATTTAGGGCAGGCTCTCGCGCGTGCCCGCCCGCGGCCCGGCGCCCACTGCGGACAGCATCGTGCCCATCGTCGGCGACGGCCTCAAAGACAACAACAACGACGTTAACGACTTGAATCATTCGCTCTCGTGCACCATGATCCTGCTTGAGGTCTGTGCCTACTTACCTCCGGGCTGATCGATCAAGCTTACACCTGGCCATGGCAGTCCCACAACTACATCATCCACACCACCCTCGCCGAGAAGGCTCTCAAGTACGTGGGCCCCTCACCCCATCCTGCCCTGATTCCCGACCGGATTTCCACAGACCGTCAAGTCTCGATGTCCAGTTTGTCGATTTCGATGGCGTACGGTTCCACTTGTCCACCCCCGATCGCAAGACTGCCCTTGTCCTTTCCATGAACATCCGCTGCTGGGATGAACTTGTGCGCTATGGTGTCCACGACATCCTCAAGCGCGAATACGGCTCGCTACTGAAGCCGCAGCCGGAGAACGATTACAACGTCAGTCTAGAGGTCGATCTTGAGCAGTTGCCTCCAGAAGGCGGTGAGCACCAAAACCTCCTCTTCCACTTGACAGCATCAGTTATATTTCGTAATCTGCAGAACATCGCGACGCACTCTTCAAAAGCCTCGCATTGTTGAAGCGGAATGTCCTTGCCGCTCCATTCGAGCTCGGCTTCCAGGCTCAGAAACAACTCGAGGCTGCAGGCAGTGGTCAGGGTGACTTGATGGCCCTCCATTACCGCGATGAAGAGGCCATCTACGTCCAAGCATCCTCGGACCGCGTCACCGTCATCTTCTCCACCATGTTTAGAGAAGAGACTGACCGTGTATTCGGAAAGGTTTTCCTTCAGGTTCGTCCGCTACTTCTTATCCTCTACCCAAACTATCTCACATCTCCCTCGATACCTAGGAATTCGTCGATGCCCGGCGGCTACCTACTATCCAGAGCGCTCCTCAGGTTCTCTACACTACCCGCGACCCTCCTCTCGAGATCAGGCACCTGCCCGGACTGAACGACTCCGAGGACGTTGGCTACGTCACCTTCGTTCTCTTTCCCCGCCACTTCGCCAACACCGTCGTCGCGAATACGACCATTACACATATCCAACTCTTCCGTGACTATCTCCACTACCATATCAAGTGTTCAAAGGCCTACATGCACTCGCGTATGCGCCACCGCGTGAGCGAGTTCCAGAAGGTCCTCAACCGCGCAAAGACGGAGCAGGCGACAGTGGAGAGGAAGACTGTAACGTAAGTTTCACACCTCCCGTATCATGCTTTGACTGGCTATTGATCACCTTCATCCAGCGGTCGGTCCATGACGCTTCGATGAGATGGCTTTAAGATTTCGGACAAGGAAAGCAGAAGAATTGTATTACATAGCATGGAATTTTAAGACCAACTTCTTTGATTTTGAGAACCAGTGCCTCTAGCTGGTCAAAGTTCGCACATTTAATTTTCACGACGTTAAACGTCGTAGCAGTTTCACACAACGCCCAGCGGTATGAAAAGGGTTCAACATATGACCATGGGTTACACCAGACTGATCAGTATGAGAATGCATGTAGCGTATGCACTACGACGGATACACGAGGGTGAGTAACGTAAGGGCTATGTAGGCTGAAGAACGCAGCGCAGACTGACTATGCACACCGAAAGCCAGAATTACTGTGCGACACTGTCCACAGGTGGAATGGTGCAAAACTTCTAGTGCTACACGTACGAGGGAGAGCGATAGTGATATGGAAGGTGTGAGAGACAAGGACGATGGCGCTGCCGGACGTGTCGGGATAGCGGATGTGTTAGGCTATGCGGTAGTGGTCAGTGTGAAGCTCGTGCGCAGCACGCTCGGGCACGAAATGGCGATAGAAACGGAGACTGAGAGTGAGATGGACCGAGACAGGAAAACGAGAGCGGTTGACGAGTGATGTACTGTATGATGCCAGAGAGCGAGACGAGAGTTTCAAGGAATGGATGGGTGGAAGATATGAGACTAAGGGAAGGACGACGAGAATACGTGTTATTCGAATAATTACTTGCGAGGCTCGCTAGTAGCCTCCGGCCCCGCGGTCGTACGCGTATGCGTGTGACGGTGCGGGACCAGGAAGCCCATTGGGATACGGGAAGTACGGCTCCTGAGACCGCACTTCCATGGTAGGATTGTGCGGTACGTACGCTCCAGCCGGAGGTCCAGGAGGGCCCATGGATCCCGGGTTGCCTCCCCACTGTAGGTTCGGTACAAGGGTTGGCGGTATCTCGAAGTAGCCCTGGCTCGCCATAGCAGACGGCGGCGGATCGGGGCCGCACTCATAGGGAGACGTAGAGCGCGAAGTCGGTGGGTACTCGTAGTTCAGCCGTGGCAGGTTCGGCATCGCGAGTGGAAGCTGTGTCAGCTGATCAGGAGTGACAGTCGCACCGTGGTACTGCCTTCCCTCGGGACCGTCTAGATAGAACATGGTCGGGGACATGGACATGGATCCTTCGCTAGGAGCATACGGGGAAGTGGGTGTTGACGTGCTCGACAGCGGAGAATGGAAGAGGGGGACACTGGCATGCCTTGATCGCAGCCGCTCCAGAGATGGGTGATGCAACATCCGCAAGCTGCTCAGGGAACTAGGTCTTCGGAGGACGAGAGAGGACCCTTGATACATCTGTTCCACCGGCGAATGCAAGGAGCGTGCGTAGACCTCTGGTGAAGAACCGGCGTCCGAAATGGAGGCCGTGGGCGTGTACAGCGGGATCTCCGAAGACACATTGGCGGGCGAGATGCTGTTGATGAGAGCCGACAACTGATACGCAGGTCCGACTAAGCAATGCTGGAGATGCGTCGTCCCTTGCATGGCCTCGGTCCAGTCCCCGCTGACTTGCCAGACACGTGCGAGCTCGTTTGCGGCAGCGGGAATGACTGGGTTGTCCATGTAGAAAGTCGGTGGGCGGTCGAGGACAAATGTAGCCGACCCGACACCTGGAGATACGTTTGTGAATCTGGCCTCCACGATCTGCTCGTACGCAATCTCCATCTTGAAGTTGCGACCAGCAGAACGGACGAACCAAATCAGGCAGCGTTTCGTGTCGCAAGTGTAGGCAATCAGATCATGCTGCGGTGAAGCCATGCGTCGCCACGTGCCAATTGTTAAGTCGGTACAAGGGAAGACAGTGACTTCTGCACCCCGGCCGTGTCAATTTTGGCTCGGATGAACGTTGACATGACCACCTTACGTACCATCATCTTCGTGGATTAACCCATGAATGTCCACGTCGAATCCGCTGGCAAGTTCAGGCGGGCTTTCTGGAGGTGGTTCTAGCTTCTCGACGGTTCGCGCTTTCAGTTTGAGTTGTAACTTGGCCTTCGCCCGCCTTTCGTTGCCATGAGCTGGGTTCGCAGCCGGCGTGATGCTGATGGAAGCTCGCACCTGTTCTGAAACCAGATCTGTGTCTGCCTTTCATCCATCCCCAGCTGACGCGCAATGTCCCTCCGCCTCGAAGACGTCGGACTGTTGTCGGATGCGAAATACTCCTCTAGCTTTGCAAGCTGCTCAGGGTTGACGCGGGACCTCTTGCGCCTCTGCTTCACCTCGGCGGTCAAGGATGAGCATGAGATGGCCCTTCGTATGAGAGGGTTGTTGGGCTGCTCAGGCGCATTCGAAGAAGTTGAGGCAACGTCCGACTGGGTGGGAGACAGCGCGGATTGAGGCGGAGACAGCGCAGAAGAGAGGGGAGATGATGCAGCAGACTCGGGCTGCTCCTGCACCGATCCTAGCGAGTAAGGGAGGTCGCTGATCGACAAGGGCGGTAAAGCCGCCCTTGGGCTTGTCGTTGGCTTGTTCGCATCATTGGCTTCTGTTGGTCAACATGAGCATAGCAGCGAGACAGACGTGCTGAGGCCAAACTACCTTGCATGCTGCACTGGGGGCGACAGAATACTAAAGCAGCACCGACAGCACGAAATGTCTATGTTTGGCGGCGAAGGCGACGTCAAAGGGGATCCGCGACCAGTGTCGAGTCACTCGTCAGGGAAGAGAGCAAAGCGTCGACGCCAGCAAACTAGCGTTCTAGACGATATGCCACTAGCCCAACGAGTCCGCCTGAGATCGACGTCAGGACTGACCCCCGCAAGTCAGTTAGGACCTGGGGAACATGAGCATGAACAGCGGAAGGACAAAAGAGGGGAGGACTGACGTCTGCGAGAGGCGGAAGGCCGATTAAGGGATAACGACAAAGGACGGGCCGGGAAACACAGCCTATTGTGCAACGAGAGGAGAGGAGGGAGCCCTGCCTCACAGCGACCACATTCGATCCCTAGGAGCCTTGGACGTCGAGAAGAAGGGCGGGACGTTGGCCAAGAGACAAGACGAATGATCAGAGGAGGAGGGCCCCTGCGGTCACTCACAGCCAACGACGGTCTATCTCGATTTCCGGGAGCCGTCGTTGGGGTCCGTTCCGACTGGACGTCGCGCCCGAGCGGAGGGCTCAGGGAAAGAGGTTGGGAGTCCGCGAGCAAGCTAGCGTCGGGAGACATCCAGGGACTGGTCCAAAACCGAGATCGATCTCAACAACTGAATCCGCGCGCCCAACGCACATCATTCTCGCATCCTTCGCGTTAAGCCCTCTTTGGCCTCTGGCCGCCCGGCTTCTTCCCGTCTGTCCCACCTTTGGGCATCTGCCCAGCCATGTTTCGACACGGAGCGCACAGACTCCATTGGCGTCCGACGCCTGCGGTACCGTAATGTTTGTACGCGACCTGGCCTGGGAAGATGTCGGCTGTGGGTGGATTACCGACTTGGGAAGGCGATGTTCGTGGGACAGCCCGTAGCATGTAATCCGCGGGGCTGAGGAAGGCTGAGGAGGGCCGCTGGCAGAGCAGCTGACACAGCGGCAGTCAATGGCGGGGGAACGGACTCGTGGTCATTGTGGGCCACAGCCGTCTCGTCCGCATGAGTTTGGTTGCCATGCGGATAGTCCGACTATCACTTCTTCGTGACCGAGATCCTCTCCACTGATGATGGCTCATCTTGCCCGGAATCCTGCCAAGGCACGCGTTTCAAAATCACTGCACGTTGACAGGCATGGTAGAAATAGTACTCCGCTTCAGACTTCAGACTATACCCGGACACCCAGGCCACAAGTGCCACGTAAGTACCTCCGAAACCTCTAAGTCCGAAGTTGTGGTATACCTGTCCAATATGTGCTGTCATTAGGTCGCGTTACAGTGGATATAGCCCCTAGCGAGGACGGACCTGTGGCTTCGTTGCATCACAACGGTAAGAAAGGAAGAATCTCGCATCACAGCGGAGAAGGCCGGATGTGAATGTTTTCGAGCCTGTATAGCGCAATGTCAAGAACCGTAGGGTCGCCGAGACATGAAACGTGAGAAATACTAGTCGACAACGAGGATCTGTCATTGAAGCGCTATCGAGGCCAGTCTGGAATGTTTACGTTGCTTCGCGGCAATATTGGGGTGCGTGTTCATGAACGTTCATGCACGTTCATGGACAACCAGGCAAGTGACAGGGTGGCGATAGGGCGGCGTTCAAAGACTACTGTACTAACATTGTTCATTGACAGGTCGGATGATTCCGTGACCGGGAATGTTTAGGTACATGGTCTTGACATGGTCCATGGCATACTCACCTCCCTCGTCCTGCTCCTCCAATATCCCTCTTCGCCGACTCACATCCATTTCGGCCTTGCCACACGCGCAGAGTGATGCTCGTCTATGGGCAGCAAGATTACCCATGTCTGGAGCGGGAGCCCATGTTGATCGGTGAGCCTTGAGGCCATCAAGAACGAGCCGGCCCTTGAGAATTTCAGCATTCATTAGTCCCTCAGGCGGACAAGCAGAATACTGATGCTGACCATCACCGACCGAACATACGCCTCATGGTCCCATCACGGATGTTTAATACGCAATCAATTCGTGCTTGAGCTTTGAGGGCCGGTAGATGATCGCCGTGTATGTGTCGTCCTCGGACCGCTCGCAGCATGGAGACTTGCTCCAGCGACAGCACTTACAGAGAGCCTCCTTTCCTAGACTCCATCGAAGGACCCTCTGGACGACGGCGCAACCTGCAAAGCTGCCAAGACAAAACAGTACTTTTTCATACATACTTGCCTCGGCTATTACCCGTGCTTGCGAGGAACGGTGGAGAATACACTGCGAAATACGATACTTACGCAAGCAGCAGTTAAACAAGGAGACGGGGAAGAAAAAGCGGGAAAGCGAGAAAGGGACAAACAGGACATAAAACAAACCACCGGCCTACCAGCACTGCCCACGCAAGTGCACAACGTTTGCGAGCCGAATGGAAACGGGAACCAGAGCAACCTAGTACCGGGGGCGTTTGACATCCCGGTCATCAAACCCACCAGGCCCTTCGCGCTTGAGGTCACTGCGAAATCCTCCGCCGCCTCCGTATCCGCCTCCAGGGGGACCATACCCACCAGGACCACCACCAGGCGGACCGCCGTAGCCACCCCCGGGAGGTCCGCCGCCGTATCCACCTGGTGGGCCGCCTCCGAACCCTCCCGGGCCATGGTCTGGAGGGGGTCCGCCGAATCCACCACCTTGGTACCCGATGCCACTGCCGCGCCCCCTGTAAAACAGCATGTCAGCACGTCGCCCATGACTTGTGGGAACGTTCATGTTATTGTCTTACCTGTAACCGCCGCCGAATCCACCACGTCCTCCTCCACCAAAATCGTCCCTGGGACCGCCGAACCTGTCGCCGCCAAACCCACCTCGTCCACCGCGAAAGCCACCACCTCGCCCTCCTCGGAATCCACCACCCCGATCGCCACCTCGGAATCCTCCTCTAAACCCACCCCGCCCAGCACTACCACCGAACGCAGGCGGCTCGGGCTTTGGCCTACCACCCAACCCACCGCCAAGGCGACGTGGCTTCCACCCTCTCACCGTACGACCACGTTCGACGTCTACGAGAACTCGCTTGCCCATGATGTGGAGCCTGTCAGAGTCCTTGTATGCAGCTAAAATGAAAACATTACGCCACAATGCAGATGGGCGTGAAGATGCATGCTGGGTGAGCGTGTTCAACAGCGAAAAGAAGAATGTTACCTTTCATGTCGCGTTCGCGCTCGAACACGATGAACGCGTAACCTCGGCTGCGGCCGTTCTTGTCACGGACAATCCTCACCCGTTCAATGCTGCCGAAGCCTTCAAATTCACGTCTGAGGTCGTTCTCCGTCGCGTTTTTGTGCTGCGGTAGGATATTAGTATTGAAGTACAGTGAAACAAATGAGCACATACCAGGCGCGAGATGAACAAGGTCTTGTAGGGGTCACCAATAGCCTCGGCATCCTCTGACGGTTTGTCTGCCAAAAGGTTAGTAAGGGGCGGGAACGCGTAGACCGAGAAGACATACAGTTGTCCTTGGACTTCTGGAACTCTTCGGCCTTCTTTTTCTTCCTTTCCTCCCTCCGGATCGCCCTCTTTGTCTCCTCCGCGTGCGTAAAAGCAGGTTCCTCGCCTTCTTCCATACCATCTCTTTCATCCTCGCCAGTATCTCCTGATTCCATCATGCCCTGTGTCTTCGCCTCTCGCAGTGATGCGAGAAGGACACCGACTCCACCGACATTTTTTGGCTTGACGCGGTCGATGTCACGGTCTAGTGGGCGGGTATAAGGCAGCGGCGGCCTCGGCGCGAAAAGTTTGAGGAGGTTCGGGGGTAGTAAGTGTGTGCCCGGCATTGCGCAACCAAGTCAAAGGGGATGAAGGGGTGCGCGAGAGATGTTGGTGATTGTAGGTGGGCGTTGGGCGTTGAGTCGTGACGAACAATAGCAGTAGAATATTTAGAGTTGTCGAGAGACGTGCCGATGATAAATAGTGCCTCTCCTACTGCGTATGAACAGGCCTACGTCGTCCCCTGCGCCGTCGTGTACCCTGCCGCCGTGTCGGACTCGCTGGTCGAGTGGGTGATGGTGGAGGAAAGCAAGCTGGCTCCTGGGAAAGCGCGCGTCACCGCCCACCAACACTGACAGTCACCAGCAGTCACCACCCTCCACCGCCCCGGCGCCTGCTCGCCCGACCTCCTCCTCGACGCTCATTTCGGTGCGTATGCGACTCATTCCTAATCACCCTCCTCTCCACTCATCGCGGGACAACAGCAGATGACATGAACGGCGTACGCAGCCCGCTAGCGGCATACGTCTGCCGGAGCTGCGCTGCCAACATCCGGAGTGCAAGACCAGTAATCCCGGGCCTCCAATTACGCCGCGCCTCTACCGTTGTAGACCAGAAGCAGACAAATTTCTCTGCCTTCTTTTTCGACAACCAGAGGTGGTCTGCAAAGGGCAAAAATGCGCCGAACCCTCCCCGTCCGGTCGCCCAAGTCGTTCGCGGTCACTCCATTGACGCGACATACTCCCCTTCCGTCGAACTCGCCGCAAAGGCTTACAAGCATGCGGAGGTGCTCACACCGCAACGGCTAACCAAGATTTACGTTCAGCTATCCAAGTCTAGTCTTACCGTCCTCGTTGTCTTGACCGCAATGTCAGGTGTGGCCCTCTCACCCCTTCCTACCACCGTTCCCGTCCTCCTCTCGACCGCCCTCGGAACTGCCCTCTGCTCCGCCTCCGCAAACACGTTCAACCAAATCCAAGAGGTGCCTTATGACGCGCAGATGGCGCGCACACGCAATCGCCCGCTCGTCCGACGAGCTATCAGTCCACTGCACGCAACCGCGTTCGCAGTCACGACAGGTATCGCAGGCCCCGCCCTCCTCTGGACCATGGTCAACCCCACGACGGCTTTCCTGGGAGCAGCGAACATAGCATTGTACGCTGGGGCATATACATATCTCAAGCGGAAGAGCATCGCCAACACCTGGATCGGCGCCGTCGTCGGGGGCATTCCCCCGCTCATGGGCTGGACTGCTTGCGGCGGCTCGCTCGTCCCTTCCTCTCTCCAGAACATTGAGCTCGTCCTCCCGTCCTTCCTCTCTTCCATCCCGCCCGACGTTCTCGCCGCAGCGGAGAACCCGCTCGCCCCACTCGCGCTATTTTTGCTGCTCTACAGTTGGCAGTTCCCCCACTTTAACGGACTCTCGCACCTGGTACGCGAGTCGTATGCTCAGGCGGGGTACCGGATGCTCTGCGTGCTCGACCCGCACAAGAATGCGACCGTGGCGCTTCGACATGCGCTGCTGCTCGTGCCCGCTACGTCGATCCTTCTTCCTCTTTCGGGGCTCACGACGTGGGCGTTCGCGCTCACAACGGTTGTGCCACACGCCGTCTGCGTGAACGCGGCATACCAGTTCTGGAAGCATGGCGGGGAGAAGCAGGCGAGGAAGGTGTTCCAGCATAGTCTATGGTATCTTCCGGTTTTGTTGGGACTCATGATGTTCCACAAACGAGGGATGGATTGGGGATCGTGGGTAGGGCTGGGAGGGGATGGCCAGGAGGCGGCGATGAAGGAGATGAAGGAGAAGATGACGGTTGAGGGCGCATCTGTCTAGAACACCTCGCATCTTAGCATCCCGTAGTATAGTATTCTCTAGTACGCACTGACTCGCTCGTACTTACATACATTCCACCCTGCATAACCCCACATCTCAGACGTATCATGAAGACGTGCCCTTCTTCGCTGCCTTCGCAGCCTCGCGCTTCTTCTTGAGTGCATCGAGCTTGTTCTTCAGCACCGACACCCGCGCGTCCGCCTCCTCCTGCGCCTGTTCCTCCTCCATGAGCCTGTCCATGATCAGCTCCCGCTCCTCCTGCTCCTTCTTCCTCCGCTTCGCCTCGTCGTCCAGCTCCTGCTCATCCGGCTCGCCCACCGCACCTTCGGCTGCGGCTGTGGGGAAGCCCTGCGGCACCTCCGTCGCGAGTACAGGCTCAGCCACGACCGTCGCGCGTTCGTATGTTTCTTGGTAGTCGGGCGCGTCAATCACGGCCTGTTGGAATCGCTGCCATTCGAGGTCGAGCGCGTCCGTCGGTGCTGCTGGTGGTGCTCCCGTTGTTCCCTCCGTACTCTCTCCCTCCTCATCCTCGTCCGACGCTGGCGGGGGTGGCGCCATCGAGGGATCGGAGAAGAAGTCTGCGGGGAGAGCGGTCCGTTGTGCCTTCGCGGTCGTGGATGCGGCGGGGGATGGCTCCTCGCTGTCTATCCTCCGCCTCTTCGCGTCGGACGCCGGCATGGCCTCGTCCTCGTCCTCTTCGTCTTCCTCCGCCTCGTCCACCTCCCTCGCTTTCCGCTTCAGGGTCTCCCGCTCCTCCTCCTCCCTTTGCGCTACCCGTGCACGTTCTTCCCGAAGGCGTGCCGCATTCGTGCGATGGGACTTGCTACCGATGTGGCCTTCCCATGCCGACGCGTGTTTGACATTCGTATCGCATGCTACACAGCGGAGTTGACCAGACGAAGTGTATGCAGCTAGAGGATGACTGATTCGAACTTCTTGACGTTTGGCACGAAGAAGGGCGCGTGCATCAGACATAGGAGGGGAGGCCAAGCCGAAGACAGCGTTCAGAGGTGGGTGCAAGTTGAAGACAAACGGCACGAGTGTTGAGGACGTCGCCGATGCACATGCACACGCGCGTCAGTAGACTACATAGATCATGGGTTATTACGTAAGCACTGCTGGGTCAACAGAAATGCAGTCTACACTAAAACGTCTATGGGTCATCACACATGCGCATCGAAACCACAGGTCGTGCACGTAGTCCTCAAATGCAGAGGTTTTATCGCGGACAAAAGCAGCCTCACTGTGTCTTGTCCTTGAAAATCTTGTTGATGGCCTCTGTCGAGTACGACTTGGGGCGCTCAAGAGCTGTAACGATGAGCAGTTAAGTCAGCCTAAAGCACAAATCGTTCATGGCGCAAAAGTACGCACGGGCACCAAGAGCACGATCCCAGATGAGTTGCGAGGCAACACCAAATGCACGCGATACACCGAAGAGGACGGTGTAGAAGTTCATCTGGTCGAGACCGTAGTACGTCAGGAGCACACCAGAGTGTGCGTCAACGTTCGGCCAGGGGTTCTTGGCCTTGCCAGCCTCAAGGAGAACGTTGGGAACGATGTTGTACACCTGGTTGACGAGCTTGAACATCGAGTCGTTGGGCAGGTGCTTGAGCGCGAACTCGCGCTGAGCCATGTAACGGGGGTCGGTCTTGCGAAGAACGGCGTGGCCATAACCAGGAACGACCTGACCGCCCTTAAGCGTCGTCCAGACGTACTCGCGCACGGCCTCGTCAGACGCATTCTCGCCAATCTTGGACTGCATCTTGCGGAGCCAAATGAGGACCTCCTGGTTGGCAAGACCGTGGAGCGGGCCTGCAAGACCGTTCAAGGAAGCACCGAAGGCGAGGAAGGGGTCCGAGAGGGCGGAACCAACAAGCTTGCCGGTGTGGGCAGAGACGTTTCCACCCTCGTGGTCCGAGTGAATGGTGATGTAGAGACGCATGAGCTCGACAAAGTCGGGCTTGTCGGCGAAGCCAAGGAAGTTGGCAAGGTTGTACGAGTAGTCCTTCTCGAGATCGATTGCGGGCAGCTTGCCACCTCCGTAGACGTTGCGGTAAATGCGACCGGCGATGCTAGGGAGCTTGGCAATACTAGAGAACCGCTGTCAGTGACGGCAACTTTGCCTGGATGCATACAACTCACAGGTCCATGGCATCCTCGAAAGTGGGCTGCCAGTACTCCTTCTTGGAAATGCCCTGCTGGTACGCCTTGGCGAATGCCGAATCATGGTTGAGCTAGATTGGGGATTGAGGTCGAGGTGAGAAAACTGGAATCGACGGAAGCAGTAATGACGTCAAAACTTACGGCAGTAACCGCGAGCGAGAACTGGGACATGGGGTGGAGCGTGGGAGGGCAGCGGTCAAGGATCTCCTCGACGAACGAGGGGAGGGAAGCACGGGCGGCCCAGTCCTTGGAGAGGGCAGCGACCTGCTCCTGAGTAGGGACCTCGCCGGTGACGAGGAGCCAGAAGAGACCTTCGGGTAGGGGTTCAGACCCGCCGGGGGCCTTGGGGAGAGCCTGCTGAATCTCGGGGATGGATTTGCCACGGAAACGGATACCCTCCTCTGTGTAAAAAAAGGTTAAGGGCGAGGCGAAGGTAGGAACGACGAAGGCACGCACCAGCATCGAGAACGGAGCCGTCCCAGATGAGAGCGGGAAGACCGCGCATGCCACTGCGGAGAGAAATGAGCAGGTGATGCGGGGTAATGCGGGGGATCTACGGACCCATAAAGCTGGTCGACGAGGACCGGGCCGAAGGACTTCTTGCCGTGGGCTGCACGCGCCGCCTTGACCTATTGCCAGCGAAAAGGTTAGTGGGCTGCGAGAAGGGAGAACGAAGGGTTTAGAAGCGCATACATTCTCAATCTCGGCGGGAATGAGCTCCGCAAGACGCTCCTTAAGGGTGGGTGCCTTGGCCGAGGTGGACGCGAAGCGGGCCGAGCGCGCGAACGCAGAACGGCGCGACTAGTGAATCACAAGGCTTGGGTGAGTAATGGCTCGGGCACAGTCGGCGCGATGGGGGTATACCTGCTGGATGGCACAACGGAGGGCGGACGACATGGCACACGACGACGGCGGGGAGTGGGTGAAGGAGAGAAAGAAGACGAGCTGGCGACTCGGGGGTTATGAGCGCAAAGTCGCGCGGACCACGTGATGTCGCCCGGCAGCGGTCGGTCGTGTGTTTCCGACCCGTTCCCGAGCGGTGGGACCAATGGGAGGAGGGCATCTGACTCTGAGCGAGAGTGATTTGATTGCATCCTGCAACGCAGCAAGCACGCACATCGACCGCCTCGCACGATGCCCAAGAGGAAGCGGCCTGCCAACAAATCCGACGACCCTGCTGCACCCAAGCAGGTCCAGAACGATGTTCTGCCACAGGTACGTCGTCTTCTCGCACCATTCTCCACCGCCGCCGGACGGGACGCTCACCCAATCGCGTCCTGCAGAAAAGGCACTACAGGCAGCGCGCCCATGCAAACCCCTTCTCAGACCACGCCCTAAGCTACCCACCCTCCCCGGATCACTTCGACTGGGACGCACACTATCCTGCCTTCGCCGGCTCGGGAAAGACTCCAGAATTCGCCGACGTCGGATGCGGCTTCGGAGGTTTACTTATCGCCCTTGCCCCGCTCTTCCCAAACACCCTCATGCTCGGTCAGTCCTATCCTCCTCTCCACGTCTCCGTCCTCTCGGCCACAGACTCACTCGTGACACCAATCTTGTCCACACCATCACTGCCAATACCATTTGTTCCTGCCTTGACCTTTTCTGTCTGTCCGCGTGAACACCCGTCTAATTCCCGTCACATCACCACTCCCAGGCATGGAGATTCGCGTCCAGGTCTCCCAATATGTCCACGACAGAATCGTCGCTCTCCGCTCAACCTCCACGCCCACTCAACCCTCCGCCGACGGTACGCCAGGCCCATATCAAAACGTCTCCATCGTCCGCGCAAACTCCATGAAGTTCATGCCCAACTACTTCCCAAAACACTCCCTCTCCGCCCTCTTCTTCCTCTTTCCCGACCCGCACTTCAAGGCCAGGAAGCACAAGGCGAGAATCATTTCCCCCACCCTCCTCGCCGAGTATGCCTACATCTTGAAGCCCGGAGGCATCGTCTATACCATCACCGACGTCAGGGACTTGCACGACTGGATGCGTACCCATCTCGAACAGTTCCCTCTCTTTCAGCCCGTCGGTGAGCAGGAACTTAGGGACGAGGGAAAGGGTCCCATAGTCGATGCGGTCTACAGTAGCACCGAGGAGGGTAAGAAGGTGGAGAGGAACAAGGGAGACAAGTGGCTTGCATGTTTCCGGAGAATCGAAGCCAAGCGAGATTGACCGAACCGGACGTGTGTGCGCGTGCGATGAGAGATGCAAGAAAGTGGACGCGGTGTAGGAAGAAGCATAACAAGTTCATATTCTGTCTTCCATGATCACATCTCTGTCCCTGTCGTCTACAGTCCCTGCCTTCGACCCTGCATCCATCGCGCCGACGAGCGCGATCGTGCGGTCCTTGACGGCATACTTCATCTCCTTGTGGATCGTCTGTCCTGCCTCGCATGCGAGCTCGAACAGCTCCCGGAACCGCTCGACGTGCAAACGGGTCTCCATCGTGACGAGCGTCACTTTCCGCGTCCGGGGCATAACCGCGACCGTCATGTGTGGCACGTCGTTCTCCTCGAGAGTCGTCAGGTCCAGGAGGGGCGATGTCGAGTGTACGCCACCAGTCACCGCACAGACAAAATCGTCTAGGGGGACGCCTGCGGTAACTAGCGCTAAAGTCGTCGCGTTGATGCAAGCGGGCAAGAGGGACCCATCTTGCTGGAGGACGTGGACGTAGATGTCGATTTGGGAGCGGGGGTAGAGGGTCGTTTGGACGACAGGTTCGAAGGTGGCCGCGATCATGGCGGCCATTTCAAGTATTCGTCTGTAACGCTTGTTATGCATCAGCATATAAGGAAGAAGGCCCGAATGGCGCGTGACCGGGGAAGTGAGAGATGGTGTACAAACCTGTCTGCTTTTGAACGCTTTCTGCGCTCACCCGTGCTAAACGGCGCCACACTCATCTCGACGTTCAAGACAGCGCGGTCGTGCAGAGTATGTGAACGCATCTTGGCTTCCCTAGGACCGAAAACGGTGACGAGGACTTGCGTAAGCCCGTGGCTGATCTGGGCAGAACCGTCCGCGGTGCCCTGTTGGGAGAGGTCTATGGTGATGTCCCGGAGTTCGTACTGCTTGCGGCCGTCGGAGCGGAACCCTCCGTCATTCAGAATCTCTATTCGCGAGCTCTGCACGCCCTTAAGCATCATCTACATGGAAATCAAGCTCGAGTGACTGACCATGGTGGACGTGGAGAAGAGGATGGAGAAACGACGGGCTGGAACGGCGATCTTGCAATTGAATCTGGAAGGGGTAGGTTAGGGTTAATGACATAATTTGCCGCGGACTTGACTCGGGATAGACATCCTCCCCGAGCCCCACCCGCTTTCTCTGCTACTACCACTGACCCACAGTCTGCTGGGAACACACGCAATGGCTCAGCAAGCGGAACATGCGGTGATTCCCTTGTCCTTACTGGACACCGATCTCTACAAGGCGAGCGTTGATCTACTCGACTCAACCCATTTGGCTCGGAGCTCCAACGACGATCACTGACATTACCCCTCCTGCACGCGTTCTAGTTCACGATGCAGCAAGCTGTGCTGCAGCATTTCCCCGGGGTGCAAGGCACATACAAGTTCACACACCGCGACAAGAACGTGTACTTCACCCACGAGTGTTTCGACCATTTCAAGCGGTCCGCCGCCCGTGCGTTCTTCCGGTTCTCCGCGTGCCGGCATATCCGTCTGTAGCGAATTCGATATTGATATTGACGTCAAACCTCTCCGCCGTGCATAGAGTTCGACAAGGTCAGACTCACGAAGGAGGAACGCGCGTGGCTCGAGAAGGCGTGCCCCTATTTCAAGCCTGCGTACCTCGACTACCTTGAGGCGTATCGCTTCAAGCCGGCACAGCTCCGTTTCCGGTTCGAGCCCGTTCCGGAGGACGTGGAAATGAACGAGAGAGGTGACCCGACAACGCGGGGTCGCATTCAAATCGACGCGATAGGACCATGGCATGAGACCATCCTTTGGGAGGTGCCACTTATGGCCTGTCTGAGCGAGATGTATTTCACGACAACGGATACTGATTGGGACTATGAAGGGCAGGAAGGTAGGTTTTGTGGACGTAATACGTCCTTCTGGATGGCTCAATGTCTTGTCCCAGATGCGGCATATCAGAAGGCGGTCACGCTTCTCCAGGCCGGCTGTGTGGTCAGCGAGTTCGGTACCCGGAGAAGGCGATCCGCTAAGACGCAGGAGATTGTTATGGAGGCCCTTCTTCGGGCGGAGCGCGACTACCCTGGGACGGGAAAGGTGAACGGTACCAGCAATGTGATTCATCCACAAGCTCTATGTGTTGG
This sequence comes from Sanguinoderma infundibulare, assembly GCA_032821775.1. NCBI lineage: Eukaryota > Fungi > Basidiomycota > Agaricomycetes > Polyporales > Polyporaceae > Sanguinoderma > Sanguinoderma infundibulare. The sequence continues at coordinate 478,162 of JAVLRN010000012.1, read as the reverse complement.
CAACCATTGAACGTATCGCTTCCAGATGCACTTCGCCATGAAGTTCGATGCCACGCCTGTGGGGACTATTGCTCAGTAGGATCTCCGTGGCATCCTACGGACGCCGCAACTTTGCTAATCACAGTCTCGCAGCGAGTGGTTCATGGGTGTATGTATCGCAGATTTGAGATAATCCGCGTCCCTGACGTATTTCTTCCACAGGTCGGTGCACTCAGGGGCTATGAGCATGCGAACGGGACCGCGCTCGAACTATGGGAGAAGACATACCCGAATGCGCTCCTCCTCGCCCTTACCGACACATTTTCAACCAAAGCTTTCTACAAGGTGGGTTCATATGCCTATTTTCAGCCGATCACATTGACCATGTTCGTTTATGCAGGACTTCCTGGCAAACAAACACTTTGCTGAGCACTGGATCGGTCTTCGTCAAGATTCCGGTGATCCATTCGTATTTGCGCCGCGCGCGAAGGAGGTATACGAACAACTCGGAGTGGATCACACAAAGAAGACGATTATCTTTTCGGACGCGTTGAATGTCGAGAAAGCATTGAAGCTCAAGAAGCAGTGCGACGAACTCGGTTTCAAGTGTTGGTCGTCGTTCCCTATTTTGGACTCAGGCGTCGTGGCCTCTGATTTGTATCACACAGGTTCGTTTGGTATTGGAACGTCGTTGTCGAACGACTTCAAGAAGAAGTCAAGCGGGGGGTTAGAGAAGAGTAAAGCATTGAATATGGTCATTAAGCTCTCCTCAGTAGCGGGCAAGCCGACGGTCAAGATCAGCGACGAGATCAGCAAGGTTTGTAGGATAACCGAACTTGAGTTGTTGTTTTATGCTCACGGTTACGATGACAGAATACTGGCGATGCTGCCACAGTACGATGCGTCAAGGAGCGCTTCGGTATCCCAATCACAGACGAGGACGAGACCATCTCATAGACGCATAGATGACGCAGGGAGATGCGTTCGATAGACAACATTGCAAGTTGTAGACGAAGCCCAGTTAACAAGTACTGTATCAATATATATCATGAGTCCATCCAAATGACTTGAAAGCGAACGTTGAATAGCTGTCAGATCCTTCGCACTGCGTATAGATATCCTGCATAATAACAATCCGATTGAAAGCAAATCGAGCAGAGCGTCTGGAGTCGTCCGGATAATCTCAGAAAATGGCATTGACTATGCCACTGCCGATAGCGGCGCCTATGGTGATCATCATGAGTTAGGTCGGACAGGGAACAACCTTGAGATGGAAACTTACCAGCACCGAAACCGACACCGCCAGCGGCTGAGTTGGCCATGGTGTTGCCGAGCTTGCCGAATCTGTTCTTCTTGGGAGCCTCCTCTTGGACAACGACCTGCTGCACGGGTGGCTGCGGGGCTTGTATGGGGACAGGGGGCGCGTAATGGGGCTGGTACATAGCAGCCTTGTCGTTGTCGTATGCGGGCGCAGGGCCCGAGTAATAAGGCTGAGGCGGGCCTGCGGGAGGTGAAGAGTAGTAGGAGGATGCGACGGGCATGGCAGGAGGAGGAGAGGCGGAGGACGAGCCGGGAGCAATCTTATCGACGTAGTTGGCCGGGAAGAGACCTTGCCTGCCGCGGGCCTTGCCCGTCCACCAGTCAGCGTTTGTCTCCTCGACGATTTCAATGACCTCCCCTGCGGAGAAGGAGAGGTCGTTCGATTCCTGCATCAAAAGACAGCGAGGGATGAGTAGGCCAATGGTATGACAGTCGGGTTGCAAATGAAGGGCATAGAAGATGGAGGGAAGACGGAGGGAGGTAATCATGGGGATGTAAGCGGGGATACTCACCCGACCGTCCTCGTTGTAAGCCCAAAGGGCGCGCGCCTTCTGGACGTTGTTCCGTGGAGGGGGAGGAGGAACAGAACGACGGGCAGGCTCTGGAGCACGCACGGGACCGACAGCGAGGTTGTTCATACTGGAGACGAGGGAGTCTTGTGGACTGCCCTGAGCGAGACGGCTAATGAGCTCGGAGGCCTCGGCATGAGTGATGTACTGCTGGGAGGCAAGGAAGTTGATGTTCGCCTGAGTCTGTTGGAGAACGTGTGCGAGCAGGGCGGCAGCCTGGGGGTCTGAGGGCGTCGTGACGGGCATAGCGAGAGGTGTGGTCAGGAGATGGCGGTCGGAAGAAAAGGACGGGAAAGATGGCCTCGGAGCCTCTCGGCAGCCAAGAAATGTCTGCACTGCTCCCAGATCGACATCGGCGACTATCATCATCGGCGTCGGTTGCAGCACTTGGCATTCAGTACTCAGCACTCAGCACTCACTCTCGACTTTTCACCGTCCAAAACATTCGAAAAATGGCAGTCGGCCTGGTCACCGTCCTCCCGACCTACATCTCCCCCGACGAGCACAGGAACATCAGCGGGTCCACCCCCGCGTCCTTCGCCGACATCCCGCCTGTTCTCCGCCACAAAGAGGAAAATGTCTCGGTCGCGCTCGACCCCCCGCTTGACGGCTTTTCGTCCGAGGACGGCGTAAGCGGGACACTGTATGTGATCGAAAGGTGCGCCATTCTCCCAACCACTTCAGCGCGCGTGTACTAACCATATCACCAGCGTGCTCGTTTTCTTTTCTGCCTCTGGGCGCGGCTTCCAAGTCGACTACCCCTCTATCACTCTCCATGCCATCTCGCGCGCAGAGGCTGGTCCCTCCATCTACTGCCAGCTAGACGAATCAGCCCCGGGCGACGCGCTGCCGGACGAGGGAGACGACGGCGCGTCCAATATGCGCGAACTATCCATCATCCCCAAGGATCCCGCTTCCCGTACGTCTATGGTCTTACACCCTTCGCGTTCCATCCTCATCTAACTTCATCCCCAGTCGAGCAAATCTTCGATAGCCTATCCATCTGTGCATCCCTGCATCCCGATCCCACTGAAGAAGATGAGGACGACGAGGACGCCTTCGTCGACCCCGGCGAGTTCGAGACATTCAACGGCGACGCCGACCAGGAGCTCAGCGAAGTTGGGAAAGTGCGCAGTGATTTCCTCAATAATAGCCGCTTCAACCCGTATTAGACGTCCAATCGCCCACATGTCTTCCTTCTTCCCCTTTTGCTACCCAGGCCGCCCTCGCTCATCTGGAGAGCATCATCTACAACCCGTTCGAGCAGAAGACCGACCCCGAGCAGTTCCAAGATGCGCCCGACGGTGTCAATTCACAAACAACAGACGCCCAGAAAGACAATTCAAGGACAAGTTGAAGGTCGGGGTCCACTGCAGGAAGTTCGCATTGATCGCGCGGGCTCTAAGCCTTCATTGTAGCGTATGAAAGACATATCATGATACACAGCAGTTTGGACAACAATTGAGAATGAAAGACAACGCTAAACATGGTCTTCGCTCGCCACTACTTCCCAAACCCATCAGCAACCCACGAATCACTCAGGCTGTTCTCCTTCGCCTTCCCCTTGCTGTCTCCAAATATCGAGATCGTCGTCTTCGGCTGTATGACCGGCACAGGGCCCCAGCTGAAGCCTGCCGGAGGTGGCGGCGGTGGAGCTTTCCCGCCTTGGTGCAACTGGATCGGCTTCGCGTGTTTGTTCTCCCGCTGTAGCCTGCCTCTTCCCCCGCCCAAGCCTGCGGTAGGCGATGGGCTCGAGTCCAGTTCAAATGCAGGAAGCGACCACCCTGCCGTATCCGACCATGGCGGGGTACTCGGCCCCGCAGGCTGAGGAAAACCGCCGTTGAGGCCGGCCGCGAACGCTGCCCCGATGTTCCGACCCGAACCAGTTCGAACGAGAGCTTGCCCGGCCTGATGCTCCCGCTCGAGCGGAACTGCGTCCACGGCCTTGGTGTTGAGGAGAGGCTCCTTGCGTGCGCTCAGCAGTGCCTTCTTCAGTTTCTGCGCGCTCCTCTCTGCGTTGAGAGCCGCTGCGGTCGAAGCCGCGATGTTCGGCGTAACTTCTCGCCTGACACGTTGGGTACTACGGTCGGGGAGTCGACGGTCGCGGGTGGAAGCTGAGAAGGAGAGCAAAGGTGCTGCCTTCGAGGAGAGTTCAAGCTGGGCGACACGCTCCGTGAGGTTGGCTAGCTCGTCTTCCTCTTGGTCGATGGCAGTATCGATGTTGCGGTACGTCCGGTTGATGGTGTCCAATGAAGGAGGCCTATTAAAACGTACGTGATTAGTGTAGTAATGGCCAACATCCGGGACAACGGGGAGCGTACTTGAAGGACGGCTTCCCGTTCTTTACGCTGTTAAGCTTCTTCTTGGACGCCTGGATGTACTCTTCTAGCTGTTGTATGCGCGTGCGAATGTTCTGAAAAGACATTGAGTGCGGATCTCACAGTAAAGGTTAGATAGATCTTACGCGAGTGTCCCTCCTGAGCTGCGCCTGCGTCTCGAGATGATCAGGGCTTAACATCCTTTGCTTGAGCATCCGCGCAAACTCGGCATCCTTGGAGGCTTTGCTGAACCGTTCGACCTCCTCTTTCCGGGTGCTCCCTGCATATCTCGGTCAGACAAGTCATCGTCGATCAGACTGATGAGACAAACTTACCCTTCAACATGTCGCTCTCCAGTTCACGCAGTTGGGAGATGCATGTCGCCTTCTCCTGCTCCCATTTCTCTAGCCCACGTTCTACGTCCTTCAGGATGTGCTTGAATTGCGACAGGTCGCTCATGACCCACTTTGTGGGCTCAGCGAGATCATTTACTGTCTTTGCGCTTCCACTGGGCTTCTGCAACTGCGTTGTGCGCAAGGACGCACGGGCGGCGAGACCCTTGAGCTATAGTAGCAATAGTAGGTCAACATACTTGGACATATGGCGAAGACTACTGGATCACGCACATCGTCAAGTTCCCTTGTCAGCGCGTTGTACAAATGCGTGAACTCCATCAGCATGGACTGCACAGGACTGTCTGGGTGTGGAAGGGCAGGGCCGACAGGTGTTGCTGCCGCTTGGGGCCACCCAATTGGATTGGGGCTTTGGGTAGGCGTAGGGGGACCGAGGTTGAAAGCAGACGCAGACGACGTAGGGGCTGGCGACGCAGGTTTTGCAAACGGCGACGAAAACATCCCACCCGGAGTCGGTATTGAAGGCTTTGGACCGAACAATGGGGTTTGACTGGGGGGCGTTGCAGCAGGTATCGTAGGCGAGGGGACGGGGGATCCAACAGGCTTCTGTCCAAACAAACCGCCCTGAGAAATCGGAGCAGGGGAGAACACCGGAGGAGTAGAGAAAAGCCCGCCACCAGGACTACCTGGTCCCGAAAGCGGAGGAACCTTTGTCACCGGTTTCGATGGACCTACTGCAGGTTTACCTGTATCCGGCGATGGCGACGGCGGCTTGGAGACAGGCGAGGCCGCAAAGCCCAGAGAGAAAGGCGCTGTCTTGGGGGGTGCGACAGTAGTGCCAAATAACGCAGGCGGCGTTTTGGGTCGAGAGGTTTCCGCACCGGGAGCAGGCGACGTCGAACGAGCCTTCTTCAACTCTCGTGCCGGACGCGATGGTTCTTCGTCCTCTTCGTCTTCGTCATCTCCGCTAATGGGTCGACTTGCCAGAGGCGAGCTCCGGGCGGGGCGCGTGGAAGGTCGGCCAACGCCAAGCAGACTGGGAGTCAACCCTGGAGTGCCTGTTGACGGAGCAGATGCAGCGCGATTGGCAGAGGGAACGGCTAGTTTCCCATCCGAAGGAGCAGCAGCCGATGCGCGTTCTGTTGGAGCAGGAGAGCCCGGTGGTGTTGTACTCGCTGCGCGCGTGAAGGCTGACTTGGAAGGTTCGCCCTCTTTATCAGGCTTGACCGGACTCGACGGTGGGAAAGAGAGTGCTGCTGGCTGTTTGGTCGGTTCGGCCTCGTTCACCTCCTCTTCGGCTTCTTCCTCTTCCTCATCCTCTTCACCTGGCAGGTCCTCTTCATCGGATTTCAAGAAGTCGTCGAGAACATCCTCGCCTTCACTATCGTATTCATTGGAACGGAAAGAGGAGTCTCCGGCTCCCTCTTCTTCCCCTTCAGCATCTTCATCCTCTGCGTCCTTGCCTGTAAGAATCGATAAGTCCGCGGGTTCGCGAGAGATGACGACAAAACTAGATAATCACCTTTTTCTGCAGTAGCTTGTTTGATCTGAGCGAACGCAGACACAGGCTTCTTCCACTCCTCCGCCGTCCTGCTAAACCCTGCTGGCTGCTTTTCTTCCTTCTTTCCGTCCTCAGACTTCTCCTCGCGCAACAAGTCCCCGAAGCTCTTCCCGGATGAGCCCGAAGCGGCAGTGCTGAACGGACTGGGGCTCCCACTGAACGCGCTGAAGGCGCCCTTTGTAGCGCCACCATTCGTCGGGGTCTCTGGAGTTGCCGGTGTCGTGCTCGCGGCAGGCTTCCCAAAGAATCCGGTGGGTGTAAGGGAGGAGACACCAAACGACGACACACCGAATTTGGGGGGCCCAGCGGATACGTCTTTGCTAGGTGGAGTGGTCGTCGATGCGTCAAAAGTTGAAGATCCAAACACGGATGTCGGCGTGGTGGAGGCCGTACCCGGCTTTTGGAAGAAGGGCGAAGACGAAGATGTCGTGCTCCCACCACCGAACGCACCGAAGCCGGGTTGCAGACTGCTGAAGCCAGTGCTGGATGTCTTTAGTCCGCCGAACGCACCTCCAGCGGGTGGCGTTGTTGTAGGAGTAGTTGTCTCCGGTTTTGTTTCAGGCTTGACCGGGGGAGTGGCGGGTGGCGTGGTCACATAAGCTGCAGGCTTCTCCGGAGAGGTTGCGGGTGTGGTCACTGGAGATGCGGGGGCAGCTACCTGGGACGCGTCGCCGGATGTGCTGGGTGCACCGGTCGTCGCTTCAAACCCTAACGCAGATTTGGATTCTTCTGCAGCCGTCTTGGCATGCGATGTTCCGGCGGCCCAGGCCGGCTTCGCGTCGTGTGATCGAGCGGCAGCGGCCCCGAATGCACTTGGTCCCGCATTAGCGAAGCTGGCGAATCCTCCCCCACCTCCAAATCCACTGGTAGCTGTTGGTTTTGCGGAAGGGGCAGATGGCCCACTTGGTTGTCCGAACGCGTTTTGACCGAAAGAAGACTGCCCAAAGGTTGTCTTCCCAAATACGCTTCCTCCAGAAGCAGCCTGATTCGACTGGGTTAGACCCGCAAACGCGCCTCCAGCTGGGGCCGCTGTCGTAGATGACGTCTCTGCTGGCTTCGAAGGAGAAAAGGCGCCTGGTCCACTGCTCCCGCCGAATGCGTTGGTCCTAGTGCTGTCACCAAACACAGCTGAGGTGCTAGGAGTGCTTGCCTGAGGTTTCTCTTGGGAGGCACCGGTAGCCCAGGCTGGTTTTGAGTCAGCGGATTTCTGCGCAGCCGCTCCGAATGCGCTGGTTCCTTGGGACGCGAATGCTGCGAACCCACCCGCGGAGGCACCGCTTCCAAATGCACCGGAAGGCTTCGCAGTCGTTGTCGACGTGCTCAACGAGGATGCGCCAAACGCTGGATTTCCGAGCGCAAACGGCTGGCCGAAAGATGGCTGTCCAAGATTCGACTGCCCGAAAGAGGACTGACCAAAGGCGGGCTTCGCACTAGCCGCAGCAGCACCGAAGCCAGACTGACCAAAGCCAGAGGCGGGTTTATTCTCTGTTGCGGCGGATTGAGTTGGCCCGAAAGCACCAGAGCCGGTGCCGGATACGTTGCTGCCGAACGCCCCGCCGCCAGAGCTAAACGATCCACCGCCAAATCCACCGGATGTGCCGAAAGCAGATGGTCCGGTGCTGACAAATGCGCCAAACCCAGTCGCGGGCTTGACCGGACCCGAGCCGAAGGTCCCGAAGGTCGAGCTCGCAGTTGGCCCGCCTGTACCGAACGATCCGAACATGGAGTTCGTGCCCTCCGTCTTCGACTCGCCACCCCCACCTCCAAGCGATAGACCGCCAAAGCCAGACTCTGTTTCAGGCGCCATCGAGTCGTCGGTGGATGATGTCATCTCTATTGACATGGAAGGTGTCGAAAGAGCAGGAGCTTGGGGAGGTGATGGGGCTTTGGGTTGTTGCAGTTGTGGCTGCTGACTGAAACCGAAAGGTGTACTGCCGAAGGCGGACGGCGCACCAGAGAATGCGCTGAATCCGAACGTATCACTGGAAGTGGAAGCGGTGGTAGCATTCTGGGTTGAAGCAAAGGCACTTGGTTGAGCTGCGGTGGAAGACGCGGCAAATGGGCTCTGTGGAGCACTGAAGGCACTAGCCTGCGCTGGTGGAGCAGTGGCAGCAACAGGGGAAGAGGAAGGGACTGGCGTTGCCGAGGTTGACATGTCCGGGTAGGCGACGCCTTGTGTCTGGATGATGTGCCAGCCCGAGAGCGTGCCGTCGCTAGCGTAGAGGTACATGATTGGGGGAGGTGGGACATCTGTGGCCTCGCCTGAGACGCCTGTGTACCTGAACGTCTCGGCGTTGGTTACATCTAGTTCAAGACCAAGCAAGACAGTCTCATTCAGGTCTGCATCTAAAGGCACGGAGGGAGTGGACTCTTCCTCGAGAGTGAGGTTGTACCAGGAGTCGGCGGGGGATGCGGCATTGGCCAGACTGCCTATGAGGCCAACGTCAGAGGAGGTGCTGTCGCCAATGAAGAGGATAAATCTTGAGGGATCCCAGTTCTTGAGAGCGACGGCAAAGGAGGCCGGAGGTCGAAGGCCTGGGAAGGGAAGGTATGGCGTTGTGAGCTTGATGTCTCCAGCGGTGTTCGCCTTGGGGTCATGAGAGAGGATAAAATGGGTCTGTTCGCTGTCCGGAGCGAGTTGGCCTGGAGGAGCATATACTGCATGGAATTCGGTGTTGGAGAGCCAATGGAGAGCAATAAGACTCTGACCGTCTACAGATGGGGGATGAGGAACGAGGGTTTTGACTGCAGAAGTGTCGGACGGAGAGAAGGTGAGGATGTGGCCACTGTCGAGACCGATGGCGATCTGTTTGCCCTTGGGAGACCATGAGACTAGGAGGGAATAGTTAGGGCAAAGGAGAGAAGATGGTAGAAAGGGAGCATACCCGACGTTGGAATTGTGCCTGGAGAGCCTCCGGGATTCCATCCGCCGACGGAGGTGAAATTGTGAACATCAAGGAGTTGGAGAGAAATACCGTCTGCTGGATCGCCCAGGACAGCGACAAGGTGAGAGTCACCTGTGCTAGGGAAGATGTCTCTGACGGGTTTTGTGCCGGAGGAAGGGAAGGTAAAGAGAGGGGATGGGGATGACCAGTCGAAGACAGCAATGGAGCCGTTTGTGAAGGCGACGGCAATGCGAGAATCGTCGTGGGTGATGACGACTATATGGGGGATGCCAGCGTGGAGGGGAATTGTTGTTGTGGGGTTGAGAGTGGGTGGGGCATCGGAGGAAGCGGAGGCAAGAGTAGAACGAAGGTCGGCGAGGGGCGAGAGGGACAATGCTAGAGAGAAGTGGTGAGGGACTCGGGCTGGGGATATTGGGGAAGGGACTGACCATAGGAGTTGTCTGAAGTACGGATAGCAGCGACAAAGGAGCGCCTTGTGTTGGCCACTGCAAAAAGACGCGTTCTTGGGGGGAGATCATCGAGGGGAATGGGCTCGGGTGATAGACGGAGACGAGTGCGCCTATTCAACAACCTGAGAGCGAGGAACTGGGAGGGAGAAAATACGAATGAGATGGGAAAGATGAGACGGGCGAGAGGAGTACACGTACGTCGGCATCCTTTTCGGAGCCGTCCTTGGAGAGTCTCTGGAGCTGAGGGGGTGGGGGGAGGTGCAGCTGGTTGATGTTCATGGTGGTCGTTTGTGTTCAGCGGGAGCTGGTCATGAAAGGATGATGGAAGAAAAGCGTGACAGTCGTGAACGCGGGCAGCAACAGAGCGAGCGCGGGCCTGTGCGAGGAGGGGCGGGGACGGCGGAGGGCGGGCAGTGGGAGCGAGGGCGAGGGCGAGGGCGAGGGCGAGCAGCGCGCGTCGAGTCGCGTCCGGTCGCGTGGTCAAGGCGCTTGTTGGGGAGCGGTGGCTGCTGCACTGAGCCTGCACTTGGACCCAGTCTGCTCGCTCTCGCCGCCGTTGTCTGGTGCCCGTTCTGCGCTGTGCCCACTCTCGTTTGCGCTCTCTTGATGCTTATGACCGCCGACGGACATGATTTCCGCGTCCCAGCCCGTCCTTCCGCCCATTGACTCTCCCCCGCCCCTCGACATCCCCGATCTCGCGCCCTTGCAGGCTCTTCCTAGTCCGAACATTGCCAAGGAGGCCTCCCGTCCAGCTCGTCCAGGCGCGTCCTTGTGCTGCATGTGTACTCGCGTCTGCTTACATGCCATTTGTAGCAGCGCATTCGAATGTCCTAGCCCGTCTCCAGGCCCTCTTTCCGTCCTCTCCTCATCCTCCCCGTTCCCCATCCCCCCTCCCGTCCGAGCCCACCTCCGTCCCGCCTTCCGTCCCTCCAAAACCTCTTCCCAAGTTCGTCAAGGTCCGCATTCTCACATGGAACATGCACGACTCCCTCCCCAAGGTCCGCCACTTTCAATGTCCTCCTTGGTACCCTTCTTACTCCACTCCAGGGCGATTGCGAGGAACTACTCGGTTCCGTCCCAGCCTTCACCCCATCTTCGCCCCAGCCCGATGCTTCTCCCACCCTACCCATCTTTCCAGCTGCACCTGACCATCCTTACCATTTCGTCATCGTGTGAGTCTCAATCACCTATCCTCTCCCCCAACCTGTCTCTCATCTTGTCCGCCAGCGCCGGGCAGGAGTGTCCTTCCGCCTCCGGTTCGTCCTCCGCACCACACTCCATCCATTTGTACTCATTGTCCCACTATAGGCATCCCAATGGCCCTCGGAGCCGGCTTTAAGCTCAACAACAAGGACAACTCTCGCTCCAGGCATTCCCTCCTCCCCGACCCCGATGACCCCACTCTCCGCAAGAGTGCAGAAGCCGACATTCTTTCCCCCACCATTGACAAATCCTCTGAACACCACCATCCGCCTTCCAGTTGGTCTTCCATACTGGAAAACTGGTATTGTCACCCCACAGTCCCAGGTCCTTCAGTTCCCACCGTCTCCGACCCTAATTTACGCACTCAACATGAAATTCAACGCGTCGGTCCATACGAGCTCCTCATCAAGGAGCGCTTGATGGGCATATACATCGCCGTTTTCGTCCACCGTGACGCACGGCCATTCGTCCGAGGTCAGTCTTACTCTACACCCGCCCTCCATCTCTTTACAACCTCCCACAGGCACCTCCAAGTCAGCAGTTACCGCCGGGCTCATTGGAGGCAGAGTGGGAAACAAGGGTGGTGTTGGTGTCAGCGTAAACTTGGATGGCACAAGCTTGCTCTTTATAAACGCCCATCTTGCCGGTACGTTTTCCCATCTCCTTCCCCAAGCCTTGTCCACTCATATTGCTCCAGCCCATGAAGGCAAGGTACATCACAGATTAGCAGACTTGGCCAAGATCAAGGTTCGTCTCCACTTGAACCCCTAACATTAATAGTCTTCCTAACTAAACTCTCCAGGCAGAGCTTGCCGTCGATGATTTCCTCCCACCTGGTGACCCTCGCTTCATGGCCGAAGACCTCACCGACCGATTCGATATGACGTTTATATTCGGTGACCTCAATTTCAGGCTTGACATCACTCGTCTGCACGCGGACTGGCTCATTTCCCGCAGAGGTTCGCCGCCAATCGTATCGTTTTTGATGCTACTTCCGAGTTAACATTGCCAAACTTAGAGTACGAGCAGGCCCTGGAGTTTGACCAGCTTCGCAAGGTAATGGCCACTGGCGACGCTTTCGATGGCTTCAACGAAGCCCCCATCTGCTTCCCACCTACGTTCAAGTACGATGTCCTGCGCACGCTCGGCAAGCGTCCCCGACACAAGTCCTTCAGACGCACGCTTGCAACAACTCTCGCGACATCACCCCACGAGAAACTTCTTTCTGAGGTCGCCGAGCACGAGAAGGAACATGCAGCCACCCTTGACGACGAAGCGGATCGGGCCTCTCAGCTTGAGAGGGATGGCGAGGACGACGCCGAGCCAGATGCAGTATCCGTGGCCTCTTCGGCGTGGACATCGGTCCGCTCGCGACACACTGGCGAGCCGGATGACGAAGAAGACGAGGACGATGAACCAGGCTTGTCTGGTGATGCCATGCTGTCTCCTCCAGCAAGCTCGAGCGCGAGTGCGTCAAAGTTGGTGCACAAGATGTTGACCACCACTGCCGCGCACAAAGCCAAGGAGAAGTGGGCTTCCATGTTCTCGTCCAATAGTACGAAGACGCCTTCGCCTCAGGGGAGGCGGTCGAAGTGGAGGCAGAGTTGGAGTTCGGGCAGATCCCTGACACCTCTCAGACGAGGCAGCCAGACTACGCCAGCCGAGGCCAGCTCAACACCACAGACGCCAATTGATCCCGCGGACCCGAGACAGCCTAAGGCTGGGAGAGCGAAAGAGCTCCAGGCTGCGTTGTTGGATGCCGTTCATGCGCGTCCTCACAAGCACCTCGCGCTCAGTGAGAATAACGTGGATTTGGAGGACGAGGATCGAGGTGTATACGACTCCTCTCATAAGCAGCGAGTACCTAGCTGGTCAGTGCATTGTGCACGAATCGACCTCGCAGGAGGCTCACTTTGACTTCGCAGGTGCGACCGCATTCTCTGGAAGTCGACAATCGCACCTGAGCTAGAACAAGATGGGGAAGACAGCGAATCGACGCGCTTCATGCCTCTTCGCGCGAAGATGGGCCAGTTTTTCAACGCACTCAGACCGTCGTCCATTCGCTCCCGGAGGGACTCAACCTGGTCGATGAACCATCCGGACATCTCGCAACAAACAACGCCAACGGCGGACGGCGGCCAAACATCTGAGGGTTTGGTACAAGCAACTGCGATCGAGAAACGAGTTACCATCGTGCCTCGAGCTTCGTCCCCTACGCAGTCTAGGCGGCACGCTCTTCGCCGGTTGTCACTGGTATCGCAGTCTGTGGACTCCTTCCAGAGGAATTCCGGGGAGGGGCGTACCTCATTGACACGCGTGCTATCGCACGAACCGCCTTCAACCCAAGTTCTGGCCTCACGATCACCTCTAGTTGGGCGTGTGCCTATGCGCCATGCGAATACCATTTCCCCGGTCTTGCAAGTTGCGCCCACCGTAGCCCCCTCCCCCGCATTCGCTTCGTCCTCCGCGGCCGCGTTGAGCCTGACGGGACCGGCCACGTCGTCTCCTGCAACGTCAGCACCTGTATTCAGGTGGCTGCTTCCTTTCCTTTACCGAGACGGTGCACACCACGGTGCTCCTCCGCCCAGTCCACCTGCTACTGCTGTTCCGCCGCCGCCGCCACCTCCACCAAAGCGAGGGGACGTCGTTTGTCTAAAGTACGACACTTTAGATGATAGAGGCATGCGGAGGTTGGAAGGTAGGAGTGACCACAGACCTGTGATTGGGTCATACGCTTTGTACCTCTAGATCATCTCGTCACAGTAGTCGAGGTTTGTTTTCCCTTGCTTTCCGCATCGCAGGCTCGCGTATATACCTTGCTACACTTGCTCATCCCCATCGACGCATTGCTGGCAAAATGTGGACTCGTACTAACACTTCGCTCACGCCTTTGACACATACTCATGTTGACGTTTTGTTGCATACTGCGAGCAGGGACTGGCGGGTGCACGTGAAGGACAAGCCAGCCTGGGACTGATTGCATAGGATACTTACCCATCGTCGTATTCGTATACCACAAGGTACCATTATGTCTACTTAGATAATAGAGCTCTGCTAGTAATGCATTCAGTACCAGTGGGTTGTTCGGTGAACTTGGGCTGCGGCCTGGTTCCAACTTTGACTCGACACACAATTGACTGATACTACTCGGGGCTGTCCAACTAGTATAAACGTTCGGAACGAGTTCATTATGGAGCTCGTCCAGCATTGAGTGCGACCTTAAGCACGTCTACGTCTAGTACATCTGGCGTGTACACCTCAAGGCTCGAGAGAGGCGGGGAAGGTGCCGCTCTCGCGTTGCTCGTCCCACTTGCCAATCTATTAGCAAGACCGGTGTCAGAACTGACGTGAGGAGGGAAGTGGGCTGTGTGGTCACATACCCATTCGTCTGTGTGCGGCGCAGAGATACAACAAAGTGATGGCGGTAGGAGGAGCAACGTTATGAGAACGAGCGGGGACGGAAGCAGGGCGCGCAAAAACGGAACGTACTGGGGCAGAGGGAGTTGTAGGCCCGCTTGAACTGCTTGCAGGGGGCGTAGTCCTCACCCTTGGCGGCGATGCATTTGAAGTAGTCGGTGTAATTCTGGAAGCTGCAGGTGGGCCGGAACGGTGGACAGTTGGAGCACACGGTGCGTGGTGACATCAGAGCTGGACATGAGGGAAGATGTAGGCAACAACAAACCAATGCCTCGTCTGGTTTTGGTTGGGGAAGCGAGCTGAGGGGGCGGTCAGTTGGGCACTGTGTGCAGGGAACGAGATGGTGCGACTGACCGTCGAAGCCAGCGGTCTGGAGGACGTATTTGCTGTAAGGGGAGGACTGGGTCAACGGCGGTTGCGGGGGCATGTAGACGAGTGCGGACACACTTGGAAAGGTCGGACATGGCGGGCTGGAGAGAGCGGGGGCGAGTGGAGTGGTCAGAGGAGAGGTTGGATTCAAAGTGGTCTTCCAACGCCTGTCGTCCCGGACAATCCCGGAGCGCGGGATCTCGTCCAGCCGCGCCCGGGCGTGGGCCATCGACCTCGCACATCGGCCACAACGTCCAACGGCCTAGCCTCTCTCTCAGTCTCACTCTTTGCTCTCTGGCTGCTCCCTGCTCTATTTCATCACTATGGACGCTCTCATGGCTGAGATCGCGCTCAAGCGCAAGGCCCTCGACACTCCTGCCGACGGGGCGCGACCAAACAAGTACATGCGTCGGGGTGATGTTGAACGGCTCAAGGAGGAGCAGGAGAAAAGGGACAAGGAAGAAGCGGAGGAGAGGCGCAAGCAGGAACGCGAACGCGAAGAACGTGAGCGTGAGGAGCGGCGGCGACAGAAAGCACCAGCCAAGGCATGTCCCCTCACTTGCCAGAACACTGAAACGACTCTAAACATCCCATGAAATTTGAGAACAGGCCAATACTTCTCGAACAGCAACAAACTCCCCCCATCCCGAGGGCAGTTCTTCCAATGGTTCTCCAGCTCCTGATTCCGCACAGTCGTTCAATATCTCAAATGAGGAGACAATACGTCGCCTGCGCGCCAAGGGTCAGCCAATTCGACTGTTTGGCGAGACAGACAAGGAGCGTCGACTCCGTCTCCGTGCTCTGGAGCTGATAGAGGAGAAGGATCATGAGCGTCACGGTGGCCAGAACGATTTCAAGAAGGCTCTGGAGGACGTCGAGAACATCGAGCGGCAGATGAAGGACAAACATGAGTCTGAACGCGACAAGAACAAGAAAAAGGATGGGGAGGCGTCGCTTGGCAGTGAGATTCTCGATCTCGACCTCATCAAGACTGATCCGGACAAGCTTTACCCAATCATCTACTATGCTCTGAAGAGAGCCTTGAAGGAGTGGGAGCAGTGGATGGACGAACGTCCAGGTGAGTTGTGGTCTTCTATCACCCAACAAACGTCTCTAACATCGAAACGTCTGTAGAACATGTGAAACGTACGACGCAAGGCAGGAACGCTGCAGCGACCCAACGGCAGTCTGCGGACAACCTCAAGCCTTTGTTCAAGCTCTTGCGCGCAAGAGTGAGTCCGCTTTCCATTCTAATGGTGCTCGACTGACTGTACCCTTTAGAACCTCCCGGCAGACATGCTTGCACGAATGGCTGAGATAGTGCACTATATGCAAAAACGACAGTATCAACGAGCAAACGACTCCTACTTGCGCCTGTCTATCGGGAATGCACCATGGCCCATTGGCGTTACAATGGTTGGGTAAGGCATCATCCCAAGTGTATCCTGCACAATCTCATATCCCCGCCTGCAGTATCCATGAACGTTCAGCCCGAGAGAAGATCTCGGCTGACCAGGTTGCACACGTGCTGAACGACGAAGTCAGCCGCAAATATATCCAGTGTTTAAAGAGGTCCGTAAAGCTTCTCTGACGCTGCTATGACTCTGACAGAAGATGCAGGATCTTGACGTTTGCACAAACGAAATATCCTCCGGAGGATGTAACCCAGTTGATGGGATGAGCTGCGTCTCTTTGTTTGTTTGTGCTTCATTGGATGTATCACTTGTTCTTCTAGCGTATGGAAGGCAACGATGACTTGGTTGAGGCCCCGACAAGGGGCCTGACTATACGCGATGAACTGCGTGATATCGATATTCTGTGGATACGACAGGGTGTCGGCGCTATAGTACTTACTATCCCTGCAGGTCTCGCCCAAACACCCTCCGTCGCCGGCACTTTCATCCTCTCTCCTACCTTCTCGTCCATCTGCGTCTTTGAAGCCTCCCATCATCCTTATTCCTTCAGCTGAGGATGCTCTTCTACGCCTTTTCATGTCCATGGTCATGTTCGACGGCAAGCGGCAAATAGCCTCGCGCATCGTGATCAATATGCGCCTGCACATCCACCGTGCCCATACTCCGACAGGCCATCGACCTCGCTGCACCGCTCCTGCGCTGTCGGCAGTTCAAGTGCTCCGCGAAACAATATGTGTTCCCCATGCCCCTCAGCGAATGCCAGATGGTCGCGGAAGGCTATCAAGTGGATCTGGGCCAATGGGAAGCATGTCTTCAAGAGGTTCGCGAGGGAGGCGATCAAGGGGGCGCATATTAGATTACGGCACCGCTCTTGGCCTTCCCAGCTGAGTGCGTTACACAAACCATTATCATCGGGTGCCTCTGGAGGTCACCGATACTTGGAAGCCCCTACGCGGTCGGACGCTAGTCGGCCAAAACACCCGTGTTTCACGCTTGCACGAATGTGGTGTGAATGATTTCAAGCAGTCTATTTCTTCCTACCACGAGCTCCCAAATGACCACTAGGCTGAGCAGACGCATGATTAGGTGCATCACGCAAATGTGAAAAGAGCTGCGTTCTACTATCAAACCTAACTTCGCATACATTGCACACCTAGAATGCGAAATAGTAAGAGCAATCACTTGCAATTAATTAGCATAAGCTCACCAGCTTTGATGTCTGCTCTCCCTTACCTGCTTCTTTCTTCGCAGCCTCTCGGGCACGACGCTTCTCTCTTTTCGAAGGGCCCGTCTCCTGGATCTCCGACTGATGAACCGGACCGCCCAGAGAGTGGCCATGAGTCAAGTCTCCGCCGTCCAAAGGATCCAAAACAGTGCCTTGCAGCCGCGACTGCTTCTGCTTCCTCGTGGTGGTGTCAGGCGAAGGTAGATAGGAAGACTTGATCTTCGTTTTCTTCCGTTTACGTTTCGACTCCGCCAACGGGACCTCCTCTTCCTCCAGGGTCCCTTCCATGACATTGTCTTCCTGCTTACCCATGACACGGGGTTCTTTGTCCCCCGCGAATGGGGGTTCTTTGTCCCCCGCGAATGGGGGTTCTTCATCTTCATCTTCCTCCAATTCAGATTCAGGAGGTTCGTCGTGCCCAGATGGATACCCGAAGCCATCTCCCTCCAAACCAAGCACCTTACTTTCTTGGTCCATCTCCCTCTTCAGTGACTCTACCGCCTTCAAATGTTTCCTGCTGCGTTCATGACTGTTCCACGCCGCCTCGCTCCGAAAGCTCTTCCCGCATGCGACGCACTCCCATTCTTCTTCGTCCTCGCCTTCGCCCGCGGCCCACTCGAGATCAGCAGCATCATCACAAGCCGCTGTTTTCTGCCATTCTTGCGCGACAAAAACAGACTGAGGAACTGGAAAAGGTGTCGCTGCGGCACGAGAGGTAGGGTTACGCGCGCCCTGGGGGGTGGAGCGCCTTTGCGCTTGACCAGCGATGTGAATTTTATACCGAGGGTCACGCTTGCGGATGAAGGTCGCAAGAGACTGGACCACAGGATTACACCGAGGTACATGGAAAGAACAATACGACATACCCGAACGGTGTCATTGTATTCCTTCCGAGCCTCGTCCCGAGCCTTCTTGTTGTCGCGCTCCATGAGCCTGAAAGGAAATTGAAACATTCCAAGGATATACTATATTAATGACACTTGCGCACCTTCTAACTCTCCGGTCTGGTGCCTCTGTGACGTTCCACTGATCTGCCCACTCGAACTCCTTGTTGGTCGCGAAGTTGGTCCAATAATTATAGAACGTGCGAGCGCATTGGTCCTGCTCCTCCTTTGATCGCGGAAGCCATGGCCAGATGGGTGTTCCGAAGGAAGGAAGAGGCGTATCGTCATATTGTTTCTCGTCGTGGCTAAGACGATCGAAGAGATTGTGATATATGGTGAAAAAGCTCTGCGAACGACCTCATGCGATTCATGATGGTGACCAACAGACAAGAACGGAAAACTTACATTGGGGCCGTCGTCAAATCCGTTGTAAATGGTAGCATCGAAGAATTGAGCGAGATGGCGAACGGTGAGACCGCGACCTCGGGTGTGGGCCGGAGGTGCACCCTTTTTAATCTCGTTGAAGACGGCTGCAGCATCGGGCTCAGGGATCAATGAAGCACGATGATTGTCGTACCAAGCTCGTTCCTGTCTGAAGTGAGAGAGGTTGAAGAAGGGTAGAGAAGAGAACGAACCTGGTCATCGCTGAGGACCTAGAGTACGGCATGAGCTGTATAAATTAGGAGTAGAGGGCCCACGGACCTCGTAAGCTTGTTGTATAGCGGCAAACCGTTTCGTCGCACCATCTATGTCGTGCGTGTTCTTATCTGGGTGGTGTATCAACGCTAGTTTACGAAAGGATCTCTGTAACGACGCGAGAATGTAAGCTCGACAACCAGAGAGGTATGACGCATACCAGCTCTCTGGAGAGAATCCGCACCTTGATATCGTCGGGGGTGGCCGACTCTTCCACCTCAAGGAGTGCATAGTAATCAGGAGGACCATTTAACCCGTCGTCCGTTCCTGGGTCCCGAGCAGTTGACTCTCCAGCTCCCATTGAGGGGTGTGCCGTGTATCGAGAAGGGGTATTGTAGGAAACTATGGGTGGAGAGCTTAACGAGGCGAGAACTGAGGCCAACCTGTTCCGTGTATAGTCGAGGTGAAGCGATTATATCAATTAATATTGAAGCCAGTTGACAAGCGCCTACAGTCGTGAATAAATAGTAGCGCCGACTTGACAACTCGAACTACTTCCACTGTCTTCCCCGGTCCTCCCTTCGGCCTCAGGCTTAGTGTTACTCTCTTCGAGTCTGATCCGGTTCTTGGCTCAGCTGCCCTCGTTCCACCGCGTAGTCCCTCAGGATGACCTCCCTTTTTGGTGCCAGCAGGACTCCGAACGGCGCTCTGTCCTCTCCTGCAGGTATTCGTCACCCTCCCTGTCCTTGGAACACTCTAACACCGCTACCCAGAGGTCGCTGCTCGCCTCGAGTCCATCAAGAGCTCAATTCGCAATGAACTTGCCCTCCAGAATGCACAAGAACTCATGAATGTGCGTGCCAGACGCCGTCCGTGTTTTATCTGTCATTCAAAATCTTTCCTTGAATAGAAAGTTAATGACAAGTGCTACGCCAAGTGCATCCCAAAACCTGGCACCTCCCTTTCCAGCTCAGAAGAGGTGCTTACTCTCTTTTTAACTGTCCATTCAATACGTAATTCGTTGCTTCAGAGATGCCTCACGCAATGCATGGACCGGTATCTCGACGCCTGTACGTCCCCACGCTTCTACCCTCTTTGATCGTGTGCTTTAACACCGATTCTTCGCAGTCAATATCATCAGCAAGAGCTACGTGTCGCGACTAAAGAAGGACAGGCTCGACCTTCAGACTCCTTCTCTATAGGTCAGATAGAATTACTCTGGCTTCGTCACACATCCTTTAATATAACCACCCTTTCGATGACTTCCAGTCCGGCACATGTCGGGCTGAGAAGCCCGGTCCTTGCTCCTTCCTGACTGTTGGTTGCAACTCGATAGTTCTGGGGGTGGCTGCATTCAAATGGTGCCTAGACCTTGTCTAGTACACAGGGAAATTGCTATCTACTTCCCGTGCCCACGCCCGTAGTCCTCCTACAAGGTCCTTCACCATCCCCGTCACTCCTGTACTCCGGAGCGCTTCTACAGCCATTTGGGAATCATTTCCCAAACGACAGACAATGTACAACTCATCTTCCTCCTTTCCATCGGCTCCGCCATCCCAAAGCGAAGGGTCCGCGAGAAATTCCCTGATCGGGATGTCTGCACATTCATCCAAATTTAGGGAAGGGGAGGAATGATAAAGCATGGTGGCTCACTGATTGACCCTGGAATATGACATATCCCAAACTCGGTACGTGAACGTACGTCCAACACGCGCGCCATTCGTTCTCCATCACTCAAAACATGCTTCAACTCCTGCAATACGATTAGCTCAGGAACAACCTCAGCAGCGACATGTACAAGCCCGACCTTTGCGTGGATACGACTCTCCGGTTTCGTATCGACCAGGCCCCTCGATACCCAGTCTGGCGGCTCACCACCACAGAATGCGACGTAGTCGGTATCTTCAATCTGCCCGACCCTCTCGCCCTCCACACCGCATGCAGAACACGTCGCTCTCCGTCTTCGTAACTTAACGCTCCTAAAAGGGGGCATTCCTAGTGCCGAGTACATGAGCAACGATGGCTTTCCGTCTGCAAACTCCTACGTTACATCGAAACGTCCTCGCGATGATTCGTGAAGACGTACCATGCGAACCAGTAATGATCTTGATTGCCTCTAATGCCTGCAGAGTTCCAATGACGCCAGTCACTGCTCCAAGTATCCCGAGTTCCTCACACGATCCAGCCATCCCGGGAGCTGGTGGTTTGGGAAATAAGCACCTAAAGCACGGGCCTCTCTCCTGCGCATCATCTCCGTCGATATCTCCATGAAGCGGCAGATTGTAGACAGAAAGTTGGCCTTCAAATTTTTGAGCAGCACCGCTGATCAAGGGCTTCCCTAGATGGACTGCGGTGTCAGATAGAAGGTAGCGAGTTGGGAGGTTGTCCGTGCAGTCGAGGACGAGGTCATATGGGGCAAGTAGATCTATCGCGTTTGTGGCAGACAACGCAGCCGTCACTGGGTTTACTTGAACGCGAGAATTCAACCTAGGACGAACAGAAAGCATTAATGCATCAGCTTCGGTAAGGCTGGGCTTCCGCACTGTTTAATGGCCTCCGCAGCAGAAAGCGCTTTGGGCGTGCCCACTCTCGACTCTGTGTGCAAGACTTGGCGCTGCAAATTTGAGATCTCGACAGTGTCATGGTCGATAATTCCAATGGTACCTTGCATCCCGATTGGACAACAATGATCAGCTTTAGTACCGACACAAACGTATAGCCTCACCGATTCCCGCAGCGGCGAGATATTGAAGAGCCGGACATCCAAGGCCGCCTGCACCGACGACCACTACGGAGGCATGGGAGAGGTTAAGTTGACCTAGATATGTGCCACCGTTTAGTCTGGGGGATCAAGCCAACACGACACTCAAACTTGCCTTGCAGGCCGAATCCATCGAGGATCATCTGTCGACCATACCGACGATAGTCCTCTAACGGAAGCTGGGGCTGAGGCTGAGCAGAGAAACCAGTCATATTGAACTCTGTCAATAGAATTGAAACGACGAGCACAAATTACTACAGCAATCGGTCCATAGCAGAAAGGCAAGTCAAGGCGAGGAGGAAGCGCAGACCAAAAGCAATCTCTGGCGCCCGGCGGACGCGCCTTTGAATTCGCCGCCATCAGTCCGACCACCGATATTTATCATGCTTCTCACTGCCAACCTCTTTGTCGTCTTCCGCTTGCTCAACCTCGTTCACAACTCCCCACTGAGCTGAAACCCAGGCTACTGTTCCATTCTATTGCAGCCACATATCTTAGGGCGGCAAGTGAACAATGGCAAGTGCGAGTGCCACGGCCCCCGCTATTGGAGGTGGTCCTCCTGTTCCCGGAGCACCTGTTGTAGGTCGCAGACGTCTCCCAATTGCAGGAGCGAATGGGGCAATGCTTCCTCCCGCGGGCGATGGTGCGCCCATAATGCATCCAGGTGAGCCCCCTTCGCGGTGTCTCAACTGAACACTCTGTTTACCTGTTGTCTTGCCACACCCACAGGTAAGACTCCACCGCGACTACAGTGGCCAGACATCGGGCATCTTGCCAAGTGGTCGGTGTCTTCATACAAGTTCGGTTTTGGTGCGGAATGTCTGACAGACGAGGACCCTGATACGTTCTGGCAGTACGTCCCGCACATTATATGCATTTCCACTTCTCCTTATCCTCCATCTAAGTTCTGATGGTCCACAACCACACTTTATCACCGTCGAATTTCCCCGCAAGGTAGCGATTCAAGTACGTCCTCGTCCTTCCTTTGTACGCACCATGTATGCTCATATCCCGGGCGTCCATACATAGAAAATCTCGATGTACCTCAGCTTCCCCCTAGATGATTCCTACACTCCTGCAACGATCGCCGTCCGGGCAGGCACCGGACCAGTCGACTTGCAAGACATTCGGATACTGCAAGTCGAGAAACCGGATGGGTGGATCACATTTGACGTCTGTATGGAGCCGAATGAGGATGGAGACGGATTGTGAGTTCTCCAGCTCTGACCATGGCTAGTCGTTAATCTGTGCTTGCAGCAAACACATCGACGCATACGTCATTCAAGTCATCATCATCGGGAATCACATGAATGGGAAAGACACGCATGTGCGGGGGCTGAAGATTCTTGGGCCGGCAGAGTGAGTCCTTTCGGCCACGGCGGGTTCATGAACTGACACGGTGTCTTTTATCAGGACGAGGTCAAACACTTACGAAGAACCATTCCCGTTTGTCGCACCGCAGTTCAGGATGTACGAGTGCATTCGATGACATGGAATTCAATTGTACGACGGGGTTGAGCCGTGTCTTAAGTGAACTCGATAATAGTTGTATCATATCATGCCTCCATAACCGCATCTCCGCGGTGTCAATGCAACTTATAGTTTTTGTTTATGGTGCGAGAGCGGACCGGAGGACCGGACCTCAGCCACAGACGCGTTTTATGCGCGCGACAGCTCGCTGAGACCCAACGTCACTCAGTCCACGTCCACGTCGTCGCAGCGCCCCCTCCGCTCATTTGCTCGTGTCGCGCGCCGGTGATAGGGCGTAGTCGGCTTCAATTCATCCGGATCCCTTCTCCATGTCGACGACAAATGCAGATGCAGGGCCGTCGGTGGCGCACGAAATCAGGATAACAAGCCATGGTAAAATCAACAACTGGGTGTCTTTTGCGCTAGAACACTTTGAGGTGCGTGTGTTGACCTGCCGATGTCGTGTTCCTGCTAATTCTGGGGTGAGAGCACAGAAGTACGGAGACAGACCGTTGGTCCTTCATACATTGCCTGCACCAAAGGGCAAGGCCCCCGCTACCGAAGGTGAAATACCAGTTGCTGCATCTCCTACTCCAGCAGGGAATGAAATGCCCCCGGGGAAAGAAGCGAAAAGCAGTCCGCTGCATACATCTATGGCCAATATCCCGCGACTCGTCTCCGTAGTCGAGATCATCAAGCGAGAGTATCTGAAAACCCTGGACCCAACACTCGCACAAGCCGGATCTCTTTCCGGACTGCACCAGTACAACGAGATAGGGGATCTGGAGGAGAAAGGCCACATTGAGGGAAATGGGAACTCGGAGCAGGACCGGATGGAGTCTCTGGCACATGCGTTGCAGGGACGGAATCAGTGCGTGCATTGTTTGGATCATTTCTCCCGGTCTCTCAGGGTTCGTGCACGCTGCAGCTTGAAGCAGAAGAAGATTGCGTTCATGCGGGTGACCCTCTGTCGAAAGGAGGCCCCCGACCTTGCGCGCCAGGGTGCTACGTGCGTATCGTTCTCGCCTTATAATGCGGTTTTCCCCCGACTGAGCCTTTGCAGCTACCAGCGGCCGGCGATTCGGAAACTGGCCAAGTCGTCGCGAGCACGGCTGAAGAAGAGGCTGAGGAAGGTGGAGGGGGTAGTTAATGATTAATTTGTGGAGATAAGGGGGCGTAAAGATAACGTAAATGCCTGATATGGAGAGTGTTTGTTGAGAGCAAACAAGGGAGGCTTGGGCTCCGAGTCGCGCCCGGGTCACTCGCCGCCGTCGTCCACATCGTCCCCGCTCGTCACCACTCGAGCCCGCCGTCCCTTCCGTCCTGCAACCCCTCGTCCGCCGCCCGCCGTTATCCAACAGCCTATTACACTCGTCTGAGCATCCCCTCGAGCACACTGTCCTCTCTACGATCGGCTCTCTTGTAGTTGATCTCCGGCGTGCTCTAAAAAGGTCGGACGCCTGTGCCTCCGATGCCTCGACGCACTGCGACTCCCGCCACACCCGCGCCCTCCGCGCCCTTGCCCCCTCCCCCGCGCGACCTCGTGGCCCTAGCCCAACAAGACCCTGTATGGGCCGCCAACCTCCATATCCTCCGTCGCCAGTGGAAATGGGCCAACTTCTCCCAGTTCTTCTACACCTTTGGGCCCCTCCTCGCCATGCCCGACGTCTTCCTCTCCGTAAGTACACTTTTCTTCTCGTGTCCCTGTGCCGCGATCGACGCGTCGTTGCTCCACCCCTTGTATCCTAACCACCTTCGGCATGTTCTGACGCGCTCCCCACCCTTCCAGGACATTGAAGATGACCTCGCGCGGGGCACCAACATCTATCTTCCCCGCATCATGCATCGGCTTCTCTATACCTTATCCCAGGACCGAAAACTGAAGTCAGTCCTCGTTCAACACACCCAGCGCTTACTTCCTAATCTCCTACCTTCTCTCCAGCATTGACAACTGGCAAACCGCCCTCCGTCGACAGCACCTCCGTCGTGACCCGGCTGCCAACCCTATCGGTCCTGAGCCCAAGCTTCCCTCCCGCGAGTCCTCTGTCGCCCTTTCTGAGGACGACGAAGAAGAGACGAAAGAGGACGTCGCGGAGGCCCAGTCCCGGTCCGCCGACCATATCATGGATACTGATGGAGACCAGGAGGAGAGTGGAGCGGCTCTCGTAGTCGCCACCAACGACATAGATGGAGAGCTCCGTTCGCGAACGAAATTGAAGGGAGAGGAGGGGGACGCGAAGATTCCGAAGCAGGAGAGCGATGATCAGCTTGTCGAATCGCTGAAGGAAGAGGAAGTGGAAGAGAGCAAGGACTGGCTTGAGCTTCCTATGTTGCAGAAGCTGCACTCGCTTCATCTTCTCACCGAGTGGCAGTTTCAGAATCCCTACAGGCTGCGTCAGTTAATGAAGGATGACGACGACTCAGCCAACTGGGTATGTAGTGTCTTGCTCTCCCCTCTTGTTTGCTAATTTAACACTTCCCGACAGCGCATTGAACCCGTTGGTTACGATGCGAAGACGAATGCGTACTGGTTGATTGGATGTGCGTACTTCACTTCGGTTCTTTGGCCAAACACGTTCACTTACGGTTGCATCAGCTGACCGTCTCTGGATTCAACGCGTCCCACCCAAACCTCCTCGCAGTCGCACCCTCAAGCGCAAGCGTCCCGCCGTAACCCCCAAGAAACGCGTTAAGATCTCGGATCCCTCGTCTGATGAAGAGGAGGATGAAGAGCCCGTCACTCGTCCTAAGCGTTCCCGAACTCAGTCCCAGACCAAGGCCACAGCGTCCCAGTCTCGCTCGCAACTCCAGACAAACGGTCGTGCGACGCGTGCAACGCGTGCGTCACGTCGCACCGGGAGATCATCCGGCCTCGACACCGACGTCATCTCTGCCGGCAAGGGCACGCGCGCTGCCAAAGTCCAAGCCAACAAGAAGCTGGACCTTCAAGCGAAGGAGCTTGCCGAGTTTCAGCGCCAGACGGCTGCCCTTGCACGCTCTAGCCCGCGCAAGTCGACGCGGGCCCCTGCTAGTCCCGCAAAGCGTGCTCTAGGCACTCGCCTGAGCGCGCGATTGCGAAATGTAGGCAGGGTGGAAAATGACGACAGTGACGATGAGTGGCAGCAGGTTCCCGACGAATGGCTCCAAGAGGCTCCTTCGCCTTCCAGGCGTACACGAACGCGCACTCGAAGCCGTAAAGGAAAGGAAAGGCAGGAATCAGAGGACGACGACGCTGATGGGCCAGAGGATGAGGCTAAGGAGTCGGAGCCTGGAATGGAGAAAGAGCAGGCAGAGGAAGGGACAAGAGAGGATGGGAATCAGGAGAACGCCGACGACGAAGAGCAGGAAGATGAAGAGGGCGGAGAGGCCGGAGGACAGGATGCCGAGGAAGCCAGGGATGACAACGCTCTCCTCCAGAAAGCTGGCCTCGAGAGTGGTAGCGTTAGCGACCTCACCGACCTTTCTGACCAGGAAGAGCCCGAAGTTGAGGATGGCGAAGAAGAGGACCCTAAGGCGCGACGGAAGGGCGCTCGAAAGGTAGTTATGGGTGTCAGGAAATCCGGTCGGCGTAGCCGGAAGTCAAATTCAGCCAAACAGCAAGATCCTAGTGCACAGGAGGCGGAGCCAGAGACCGAAGAAGACCAGGGGCAGGAGCCATCTACTTCTCCATTACCTGCAGACTTTGTTGAGTGGGAAGCGGTACGGTTGACTGCAATGTCAGACATAGCATGTGGATGGCTGACGACTTGTCGAATTCCACAGATTGCTGTTACGCTCACCGAGTGGGAGCATGTTGCTAATCCCTTCGAGAAGGCGACACATTATCTTGAGAAGGCTTTGTACAAGATGCTTACTCACAACATTATCCCGGTCGTTACGGCAGATCTCAGAGTACGTCCCTGGCATTTTACTCGATCCCATTATGCCTCACCTTGTTTATTCTACAATAACAGGAAGCAGAGAAGAGACGACGTATGGAGGAGGCTGTCGTTCACCGCAAGCGTTCTTCCCGCATTGCGATGAAGGAAAGCGAGAAGGAGGAGGCTCGTCTAGCCGCGAAGAAGGCAGCCGAGGAAGAAGACAAACAGGCGCGCTCGCGACGCCAGGAAGCTCGACGGAAGAAGGAAGAAGCCGAGAGGGCTAAACGCGAGCACGCACGCGACGAACGGGCAAGAGAGCGCGAAGCACGGGAGGGCAGAGCACGAGCGAAGGCCGAGCGCCAGGAACGGTGTGTGAAGTCCAACTCAAAGTGCCGTGTTTTGTCCATCTGATCCGATAACGTACTGGTGTAGGGAGGAAGCTGCGGCTGCGAGATCTACGGCAACACCTTCTGTCAATGGAACTGGTCCATCAAGTTCCCTGCAGCCAAGTCGTGTTGTCACTCCCAACGGCGTGCGGACTCCCGACTGGGTTCTCGATTGCGAGGTTTGCCGCAAGCAGGGTCGGAACGTGGTGAGTGGTGTTCATACCACAGACACAGTTGTTCGAGGTTCAAACCACCTATAGGATGATGGTCTACCCATGGTCTCTTGTGGCTCCTGCAACCGTTGGCAGCACATCGCGTGCCATGACCTGATCGACCAACGGGCGGGTCGGCCTAGACGCGACTGGGAGAAGCAGCAGTTCTTCTGTATACGCTGTCGCCAACGTGCTCTCAGCGGTGTCTCATATAGCGGCCACGGAGGCTACTCTGCCCAGCAGCAGCAGTACGCATGGCAAGGCAGTCGGGGTCCGATTCACTTGCAGAAGCCAGGTGGCATCGACCCTTACGCGCCATCCGATCCTCATTACGGACACCGTTCTCCCATCGAGAATGGTCTGAGTTATCCTCCACAGCAATACTCGTCGAACAATTCCCACGCAGCCCCTTATGCTAGGTCATATGCAAATGCTGGGATGTCGTTGGACCACTACCAGCCTGACCAGCGAGGGTTGTCGTCTCGTGCTGCTCCCACTGCGGCTCAGGGATCGTGGAGTGGGAGTAGTAACGGTTACGCTACAGCGCCGGAGCATTTGTCGGGACGCATACAGTCCTCGCACTTTGTTCCTCAGTATCAGCATAATGGCGGTGTTTACGCTAGCAGTCGCGTGCCTTCCGCGTACCCAGTATGTCGATTCTAACTCACGCGTAACGTTTCACGGCTAACGAATGCTCCTTCGTAGAATCATTCCTCTTCCTCGAGTCTGCCACATTTCAATGGGTCACTCGATCCTACAGGATCGATGTCGAGCTCTCGCTGGCAGTCGACGTCGAACGGATATCATTCCCCCAATCCCAACGCCGTGCAAGAAGCCGCTCAGTCACTTGCGTTCATGCACGACGGAAACGGCCGATACAGCGACAGCTCAGGCTGGTCGTCTTCGTACAGGCAGCACTCACCGACGTCCTCTCAAGCACATCATCACTCATACTCTCACTTCCAGGCGCCACCCACCAACGTAGATCCACTCACAGGCCAACCATTCCGTTGAGGAGCCGTAGGGCGGCATAGCGTCACCTATGTCTTTACATGGGCTTACATCACCAAGATACCGGCGTTGACATAGCACTATATCCACGGACTTGAATGGTGGTGATCGTTTCCTTCGTACATAGTATCTGTCTTAATTGCCATTGTCTTTGCGACTCTGCGGTCTTAGGCAGCGGATGGAAATGTAGATTTAGCTTTGGCATCACATTGTTTGTACTGTTGCACTTTGTTTTAATATCCTAGAGTGTTCTTAACATCGCTCCCCCTGAGGCGGACTTGCTACTCGTTCTAGAGTTGGGAAGACCGAAATGCTCAGGGTGTTGTTTTTGGGTTAGACGGAGTAGATGAGACTGGGGTCGGATCTGTGTCATCAGGACGGGGCGGCTACTGAGGCCCAGTGAGAACATGCTCTATCTTGGAGTGATCCACAGTGATCTACAGTGATCTATTCAATCTATTCACTGATTAACCACTGGACAGTGGACAAAATTAGCATGAACTTCACTGAAAGTTGGTTGACTTGAGTTGACTTTTGCCTTTCATTTTGCATGTCCATCTCATTTTATGACCTTAAAGCATACACTTGATTGAATTTGTTGGGGCACAGACATGTGCACAGCGCACCTGGAAAGCGGTGACCGCGCCGAGGTTGGCAGGTGAAAAGCTGACTTCACCAGCAAAGTCAGTGAATACCTGGTGGGTGGTGATTAAAGTAGTGAATCGGTTGCTATGGGATTTCACCAGCAAAGTAGAGCTTTTTGTGCAGGCGCGGTCAGTGGATCATGTGGTCGCTAGGAGTTGGTCATCTGCAAGGTAAGATCGGCCTGCCCTAAACACCGGCACTAGTGGTGTCCTCGTCATGACGGTGAGTCGTTCTCCAGTCTTCCTACACAATGGCAACTACCTGGGCCAACTCTCCCCTCGCTCTCGCTTTCTCTGTCTTGAAGAATTATCTCTTGCTTTTTGCATTGATGTCTGTTCTTTGAACCCAAATCCGAATCCAATCCTGATCCCGTCAGGGCCCTGCTGACATTGAGCTGCCTCCAGCACCAGTGTCCCTCATCTATGGAGGTGATTTTAGTTCCAGCATTCTACTGTCAGCTACTTCTGAGCCCGCTCATCTCCCCCTCAGCTAACCAGCACCGACTGTCCCGGAACCTCCCCATCCAGACCCCCTGCTCAGCCAAGAACTCATACCTTCGCATGATACTACTATGTTTTCTGACAGCAAACTCACAGAGGAGATATTTTGGGAGCTGTGGTGCCATGGCAACCTCCTCGTTGTCACTGGACCTTCAGAAAAGTTTCATATACAGTGGATGCCCAAGTACTTGAGCAACAACTACAGTAAGGAGAAATGCTCTATCATCAAGTGTCAATGTGAGGACAGCAAGCAGGAGATGGTATCCCGGTTCTTCTGTTGGTTTGGAAACTACAAGGATCATTGTGGTTTTAAACTGGAAGCTCAAGGTACACCATCGCCATTGCTGCTGGCTGAGCTGACAGATGCTTTTTGTGCAGCCACCTTCGACCAACTTCAAGACGATGTTCCCTGAACTGTATGATGACTTCGTCTGGGTGACTTCGGTGCTAAACTATGTCTGACACGATGGCATGCTCAATATTGCGTCACACTTCCTGAACAAAGCGGTCAGGCCTGATCTCAGTAAGCAGCCCTCAGTGCAATCTGTTTGTGCATATATACTCACTGTTCCCTGCTCCTCGATCCCGGAAATGCGCATTTAGGTCCAAAAATGTACAATGCGCTAGCCTCGTTCGAGTCCAAAGGCAGCAAGGGCTTGACACAGCTGTATATGGACATGGCTGACGTGGTCAACATCATGACCTATGCTTCCCTGAAGTCGGACAGCAGCCCCGGGTGCACAGCGTGGGACATCTACAAGGCGGGGGACATTTCCACAGCATCATAACTACTGCCAGAGGTTAGTGCTCAGCGTTGGTGGTGAGTAAGCTGTAGTAGTGTCATGTATTGTCATATAGTGTAGACATTGCAATATATTGTGTTTACGAGCCTAAATACTGCATGAGGGAAGCAGGCAAAAGCTAAAGGATGAGAATAACCAAGAAAAGTAGGGAGAACTGCTGTATTTCCACTTTCGGCTGCATGGTGAAATTGCACAAAATCTGGTTAACTTTGACTGTATATATCTCCAGAGTACAGGGGGGAAATCAACCAGCGCTCGATCCCCATAACAGGTGACTACACTCTACTCACATGGGGGTAGTCCACCATTTCTGCATGGTGATCGACCTGTCACTTTTGACGGACTCTTGGTCACACTGTGGTGCCAATTGGAGAAAGTCAATGGGGCTCAATGTGCATCATCGAAGTTGCACTTTGCCAGTGCATGTTTCCTCCTGCCCTCACTTGCCCTCTGCACCCTCTTCCATCACTCTCTATGGTACTCTTTAAATGAAACTTTGTACTGATCTTGTAGAATTCTGGCTGTGAAGGTGGAGGGTCCAACTGTAAGTTGAACCAAGAGAGATCTTCAGTCAATGAGTGAACAACTACAGTGACTTACAAAACTGTTTTCAGAAATTTTACTCCCACACCATTTTCAGTATATCTCTGCAAGTACTTGATATATGGACATGATTGAAAGTGCATTTGGTAGATATGCTTCTTGGATTTCAATTGAGAAATATATTATGTGAAACAGACGAAAATTCTCAGAGATATTGAGCACTCTTTGCACTCAATACCTGGAAACAGTTTTGTAACTCTTTCTCCAGCCCACACAATTTATTCATGAAAGCACAATCATCACATGTGTTGGTGGAAATTTTATATGTAATGTTTACATCCATCAATCCAAGGTATACTCCCATGCAACATATCTCACCTTCCTGCCACAATCATGCCTAAAGCTCTCCCTCAGGCCACTATCTACCAAGTCATCTCCCTTGCTAAGGAGGGCCACTCCATCTTCTATATCCAAGTTAAACCTGATGTTAGTAGGAGTGAAATCAGCAAAATTCACTTAGCACACTGCCCTGAGGTCTCCAAGGTCAAGGGTGGCCACCCATCTCTCCTTTTCTTCACTACCATATGTCATGCAATTCATCTTATTGAGATTGAAAAGGCTGATATCACTGTCCAGGTTCACAAATCTTTCAAAAAAACCTACCTTGGCAACATCTTTATCCAAACCATTTGTTGGACACTGAAGCATGAGGGCCTCTTGGCTGTGATGAAAAAGAAACACCCTGCACTTAAGGCTATATACAAGGCTAAGTGCTACAACTTCACTTTATCAAAAAAAGACTGGACTATAGAGGACTGGAAGAGGGTGGTCTGGTCAGATAAGACTAAGATCAACAGAGTTGGGTCAGATGGGAAGAAGTGGGTGTGAAAGAGGAGGGGTGAAAGGTTCAGCAACCAGCTAGTTAAGGGTACAGTCAAGTTTGAAGGTAGAAGTTTGATGTTCTAGGGGTGTTTTGGATGAAAGGGGACTGGCCACTCATGCAGGATCATTGGCAAGATGGATGCTGACCTCTATGTGGAGATTATAGAGAACAAGCTCAAGAATTCCTGCTTTCATTGAGACTACAACACTGAGGACATCATTTTCCAGCAGGACAACAACTCCAAGCACACCAGTAAGAAGGCCAAACAGTGGTTCAAAAAGTACAAAATCCAGGTCATAGAATGGCCCCCACAGTCTTCTGACCTCAACCCCATTGAACATCTATAGTTTCTGCTCAAACAGAAGCTTGCAGACTATAACACACAGCTGACATCAATGCAGGAGTTATGAGACAGGATACAGAAGAAATGGAAGGCAATCACAGCCTTCTCTGGCACCACTGACAGATGTCCCCTCTTTGCTGTGAGGATTTTGAAATAATCAGGTGGCAACAAGACTCAGTTTAGATTATCATCAGTGTCTTCCTTCTTGTTGCGACTGAATGTCAAGCAAGGATCAGGGATGACTTATGAGGTGGGCAGGAGTGTCAATGAGCACTTGTGCAGTGAGACTGGAGCAAGGCTCAATGGTCAGGACTGGAGACAAGGTATATTGAGTGAGTGTAAATGATGGCAATATACAGCAGGGTATATCTGGAGGCAAGAGGTCAAAACTGGGCCTCTAGGTAGCAAGTACAGGGATTTATATACAGTAGCAAGACAATAGAAATCACTGAACAAAAGGTAACTATAGATGCAGAAAATAAGGGAGACAAAAAAATAGCACTTTGTACACAATAAGGGAGCTATTGTACTATCAAACAATAGTGTGAGAACAGAAGTTCAAAGAACAAGGATGAGTTGTAATCACAATAAGATAAAGATCAATGTCCAAAAAAGGAAACAGAAAAGATAAGAAAAAGGGCACTCAGATAAGTGCCACATGGGCCATTCATGACAGTACCCCCCTCCTAAAGATCATGCCTTTATGATTGAGGGTTCTTGTTATGAGGACCAGGTGCATTAGGGTGTTTAGTATAGAAGTCCATAACATATTGCATTGGTTAGATTGTCTGCATCTTTCCAACTATTATATTCTGAACTCCAACCTTTTCAGTGCACCAGGTACTGCAACTTCTTCCACCATCCATATCATCAAGAGTCTAACACCTTCTCAACTTCATACTCTTCCTCTCCTTCTACTTCTATTGAGGCAGGTTTAGATGAGTGTCGACTGGGAAACTGACTTTTCTTGTATGGTAAGAGCAGAGAGATATGGAATACTGGGTGAATTGTAAGATTTTTGAAGAGCTTCAGCTTATATGTCAAGGTCCCTACTTTGTAAACTACTAAAAAGTGCATGGTGCCATGAGTATCCCATTCTCTCAGTTTCTCAAAGTAGCATCTATGAAATAGTGTCCATTTGGCAATCTTGGCAAACCCGATTCCAGATCTCCAATGATCAGGATTGATCATGCCAGCCTCCAGCATCTGAAGCATGCTGACACTCAACCTTCACTCTGTCTGATTCTTCTACCTTCCTCGCTTCTCACCCATTGTCTCTTTGAATGGCTGTGTGTAGTTACTTTCACACACAGGCTGGTTTCTCTCTCATGTTTGTGTGTGGTTATTTTCACATATAGGTGGCCACCTGTCAACTCTGTCATCCATCTGGGGTGTGTGTGGTCACTTTCATATACAAGCAGGCCCCTATCAACTTCAGCTTCAATCCGAGGACAAAAACGCTACTGCCCTTCACCTGGCTGATCCTATCCTTCCCAATATATTGTCTCCACCTATCCAACTCCTCATCAACAACCCCTTTACCTGCTTGAGCCCCATCAATTGGGCAGAAGACATTGAATGAGAGTGCAACATCTTTCACCCACCACTCTGCCTCCTAATCAATGACCCATTTACCAGCAAGCCAACACTGTCTGAGTCAGCTTTCTGATCATTGACCAGAAAGACATTGAACAACATCACTTTGCCTCCTCAGACCCTATCAACTGGGTAGAAGATGTCCTGATGCTAACTGAGTTCACTGATATACTGTTAGCATTGCAGTCCACTCTCTCACTCAGTGCTGACCTTTTTGTATCCCTTGTCACTTAGTTGGTCTGTGTGAGGTTATCTCTTATACAGACTGGACTGTCAGCCTTGAATCTCTGATTTTTCACTGTGGGTCTCTTCTGTATGCAGACCCTGTAATATTCTTTGTGACTCAGTGCCACCATCCATTCTTTCTCTCACATTCGCTTGCATCCCTACTTTCAATAGTGCCCCACTCCATCAGTTCTCAGGTTGTGGTTGTCAATCAGCCACAATGCACTAACCCTAACTGTCAGAAGAGCACTGTCCCCCATGACTGTACTAACAAGATGTGCAAAGGATGTTGCACTGACTCAGGCTTGCTGTGCTCATTCAAGTCACACCTGGAGGGATGCCAGAGGATGATCAACAAGTGGTGCATGGCAGCTACAGCATTGGTGCTTCAGCAGCCAGCCTCTGTCGATTTATTTATATTGGTCTGTCCCCCTGCGGCCTGGCCAAGCCTGGCACACTCGAGTGTCATTGCACCTGCACTTCCTTTCCCATCTGCCCTCACTGGCTCATGTGCCATCTCTGACCCTCCTGCTATTGCTGCATCCACACCATCCACTGGGTCTACCCTGGTGGTTGTCACATTGGGCCCACATCCAGCTACTGTGTCTGCAACCACAGCTGACATCATTCCAGGTGCGAATGTTAAGATAAGCTACAAATCCCCAAGCTTTTACAGAATGATGAGCTCATGTTGGGCCACACAGTGGAATGACATGCAGTGCTGCAGCAAGGAAAAGCTGGACAGTTAGACAATGGCTTGCCTCAACAAGGAGGTGTTTATAAAGTCCATTATACTTCTAATCTTCCTTGCAGTGTATATCTGCTTTGCATTTATTTGTTCTATGCATGCACTAACCATTTAGCAGAACAGCCAGCCTGCCGAATGTCATATGCTGCAAGGGCTTCCCAGTTGGCCATACTTTCACTGGTCAGACCATGAAGCACTCCTGTAGGAGCTCAGCCTGTCACTCATAGCTTATTTTCAGCTATACTTTCTGCATGTCTAATGGTGGAAGGATATTAGAACCTCAGAGCTTTTTAAAGTGACCTTGCACCAGGTGTACATCTTGCATGCCAAGGGTGTTACTGACTGTCCTGACCTCAATACTCACATTTGTGAAGCCCAAGATGGCTGCATCCCTGACCTTGAAAGAACTACAAGCACTTACACTTTGCTGCTGACTGTTCAAGTTACAATCATGGCTGCACCCTCATGTTCAGAAAAGAGGTGCACACAATCAGAGGACAGTTTGATGTCATGCCCAACATCCTCCTGTCAGCTCAACCTGGCTCACAAGGGCCCTTGCCAACTGCAGGTAGCCACCATGCTCCTTGGAGAAACTTCAACTATAGACATGTGGCACTGACCATTCCTGATTTAGCCTTGTAGTGCCTTGCCTAAGGCTACACATAGGTCCAGGTTATTTCACAGGTAACCTAGACCTGACCTGCAGTATTGCCTATAGGCTAATAACTCATATGTTTGGATACTTATATCATGAATCAGCTGCAGATCTGAATCAGCCATTTTATACAATATTACAGGTTTAGTTTCAGATCACCTGCAAAGTGACCTGTGTTTTTGATTATCTAGATTATTTATTAGGCTCTTTAACATCTTTGTTCACTATTTATAGTCTATTTGCAACTATTTAGTAAAATCAATAATGTAACCTATGATTTATAGGTCTTTGATTTATAAGTTAAGGTTAAAATTTAATTTGATTCATACAGTTTTTAATTAAAGTCTCCAAAACTGACAAACTCACAGGTTCAGATCTGAATCAACTATAGGTTAACCTATGTACAGCCTTAGCCTTACCATTTAAAAGACTCAACCTCAATCTTCTGATATTTCCATTGTTGTTGGAAAAAGTCAACACTGGGCTGGAATTGGGTCATCTTGAGAGCACTTGTCCCTCACTGCTCACTGGCCCATCAACCACTTGTCTCTTACCACTTACTGACCCATCAATCACTTGTTCCTCACCACTTACTGGTCTGTTGATCACTCTCTGTAGTCAGCCCATCTCTTCAATGTTGTAGGGGTTATCTGGTCCTATGCTCCACCCACTGTTTCGCATTATGACCCCTGGATCAACACATTCATTGACACCTGCACCTAAAGATCTTCTGACTGATCTGTTTCACAATGACTGTCTATGGTCAGTTAAGTGGGTTTTGGCACTGCCCTCAGTTGAATGCCTTGGCTGGTCAAAAGGCATGTATGCTCATAACATGGTGAAGGGGTTTAAGATCCTCATGCACTGTGAACATTCCAACCTTGCTGAAGAGTTTGCTGACATCTTCTAAGGAGTCTGAAGGCTAAGGCTGGGCATAGGTTAATCTATAGTTGATTTAGATCTGAACCTGTGAGTTTATCAGCCTTTGAGACTTTGATTGGAAACTGTATGAATCAAATCAATTTTTAACCTAAACTTACAAATCAAAGACCTATAAATCATAGGTTACATTATTGATTTTACTAAATAGTTCCAAATAGACTAGAAATAGTGAAAAAGGATGTTAAAGAGCCTAATAAATATTTACAAGTAAACAGAAATACAGGTCACTTTGCAGGTGATCTAAAACCTAGCCTGTGATCTATTATAAAATAGCTAATTCAGATTTGCAGCTGATTTATGATGTAGGTATCTGGACCTACAAGTTATTAACCTACAGGCAATTCTGCAGGTCAGGTCTAGGATACCTGTGAAATAACCTGGACCTATGCCCAGCCTTACTAAAGGCAGTATGTGGTGATGTCTTGATGTTTTGGAGGCAGGCAGGACAGCGACTCATGGTAAATATGGGCTGCATTTATGGCTGACATCCATGACAGGAGGCTGAGGGTAAGGAAATGTTAGAAGACTGCTTGCTTGATGTATTTATGTGCTGAGACCTGGACTATGTCCAGAAGACCCTCATAGTAGTATTTCAGACCATTGTTAATGGCATAGTCTGTGAAGTAGCTTGTGTTGCACTCTGGACACAATGCATCAGAAGATGAAAGGTTAAGCTGAGCTGTTAAACATACTATAACAATACAAATGTGTGAATCACGTGTTGCACACACCATGTTCCATTGTAAACAGGACAATCTTGATAGGGTCTATTAAAGGTGGAAAAGTGACCAGACTAGGGATTGAACCCAGGACCTTCTGGTATGCACCCAGATGCTCTAACCACTGAGCTATCTGGTCTTGGTTCAGTTAGAGACACCAGTTTATTGGTGTAGATTAGTATAACTGTAGCTCTATGTCTATGGCATTGTATGCTATACACTCGACATTGAGGGGTCTTATGGCAGTTTAGGGACCAACTCCTGAAGGATGAATAAGCATGATTACTGCATCCTAACAGGGTCATCCTTCAGATGCAGCAATTTCCTGTTCATGCAATATGGTCAATTACATTTATGGACAGGAGGATAGAGCATGCATCCAGCTAGGTGAATAACATACATCCAGCTTAAGGCTGAACATGGGTCACCTGTGGATTGACCTGGACCTGTACCTGTGGATATTGAAACCTCAGAGGGTTTAACCTGGACCTGTGCAGGTCTTGACCTATACTGACTCATACCCACAGATCTTTGACCTGTACTCATGAGTTTACCCACATAAAGACCTGTATCTATGGATACCTGCAAGACCCACCAAAATACACACAATTTAAAGCTGTTTTATGTGAAATGTTCACCCAATTGTGTCCTTTGGGCAGGTATACCACTTCCTACCACTCCTTGAACACAGGTTTAATTGTGAGAAGCTCTTTGATGGTCAGAAACTTGAACACCTTAAACTCCAGATCAGATGCAAGGTTTGAGCACCTGCATAGGCTGGAGAGAAGGCTGAAGACAATGCACCAGATATTATAGTTCAATCATACATACAGTTTCTACTGCACTTATTGTAGGCAAATACATCATATAGGCCACTCATTGAAGATATACAGACTGTTTATCTTTTTGGAAAAACCCATGGATAACCTGGAGATAACCCACAGCCTCAAAACCTCTGACCTGGATCTGTGCCTGACCCATGCACCAGATACCCATATCCACAAGACCCATACCCACAGGTCCAGATCCAGGTATATATGGGTATACCTGCAAGGAACCCATACCCATGTTCAGCCTTAATCCAGCTTAGATTGAGCAAACATTCATGCATGGAGAGATGCACCTAGCTTGTATTCCTTGTCAAGGTCATCCTGAAGCCAAGAAATGACATTATGCACCAATATATCTCCCTTCACCCAGATCACCATCTGAAGTGCTTTCCAGAGCCCTCTGATATTATAAAGTGCCTTCCACAGCCATTGGACCAGGTACTGTTCGAGCTCCAATGGCAGGCAGTCAGGTGCACACTCGAGTTTGATGCCCAGAGGCTGCTGATGGATAATAAACTTATGGAAGCAGATGATGCAATGGATGAAGTTGAAAATGTCTGGCAGTGTGACCTTCTCGGTGGGTGTGATGTCCTCCTCAGAATACTTAATTGTCTGGAGGAGTGTATAGATGATGGCCAAAGTAAGGAGCATGGCAGCAGTGAGAACAAAGTGAGTTGAGGAGTGGATATGCAAAAATGAGGTGATAGAAAAGAGAGCAAAGGACAATGACATAAGACAGATGTGAGGGGAGGTATAAAAAGAGTATGAGCCACAAGTCAGATGGCAGCCTCAGAAAGTAGGTTGATGATGCCTAGGGGGAAATAACTCAGTGCAGCCATAGTGTGTTGAAGGAAACTGCCTATGGGTGGAAATAACTCCACACAGGCCAGCAGAGGTGATGAGTGCAATGGCTGAGATGCAATGATGAACAGATAGACAAAAGTGTGAAGCAAGTGTGAATGTGAGTTCTAAGAGGTGGATGATTGCAGAGGATAGCAGGCAGTGAAACAGACAGCCTGTGCAGGGAGATAACCCCACACAAACTGAGCAAAGCTTTTAAGGCATGATGTCGAGGTGATATTTCAAAAAGTTGTCACTCGTCAAACATGGAGTGCTGATCGAAGGTGGTAATCAAGCATAGTCGCTGGTTCATGCCTATTGTGAATGGATGAAATGTGTCAATACCATGAAGGAAATGGAATACCTCACCTGGATACATGCTTATGACACATACCACCTGAGATGCATCCTGATTGAATGCAGATGTGATCAGATCAAAGCACATTATATACTCCTGTTGACATTGTGGCATGTGAAGGTGTTTGTGTCTATTAACAATGTTGCACTACCTTGAACTATCAGCCACATCCATATCTTTGGCTCCTGAGCCACCAAAACTTTATCCATCTTACCATTGACTGAGGACTGCCCACACAGCTGTCTTACATTCTCTGGTCTGTGCATGGTTATCTTCATGCACAGACTGTTGACCCTCTGCTGCATTCTTTTACCTGGCCTGTGAATGGTTACCTCCATGCACAGGCCATGTTACCTTCATGATTCTGATGCTCTCATCTGCTGTGTCTATATCTCATCAGCCCGACAACTGTGACATTGCCCCATTTTTCTTACCCTTGAATGCAATATAACATCGACTCTGCCATGACCTCAGCACTCTTGCTAATCAAGTGTTCCATGGACTCATTCAATTGTCACCTGACCTTTGATGACAGACATGGCCACTGGGCTTTGACCCTCACTCATATGCCCTGCCACTATCAGCAGTGAAGGGTATGGGTGGAAGCCATATATGCCCCTCCACTTCCATGCTGCATCTGGCATCCCCCAATTTATATCATCTCATTTTTGTACCCAATGACATCCTACCTCCTTGTGATATCTCAATTCCACATGTGCAACCCACCATGCATCAGTCCTCTATAAACCTGGCATCCACAGGTGATGCCTACTTATTGCCAAAAAAGGACCCTCAATCAGGATGTGATGGTAAGTGTTCCATCTATCTATGTAGCACATAACATATCCACTCTGATGTATTGCCAACCAATGTGAAATGCTCTTATGCAGATGTATATCCAGCTGAATGACTGCAGCTACGAGATCTCAGTCCTAGTTGGCAGGTGGAATGTGGCAGATGCTTAGACTGCAACTTCACCTCTGGCGAGGACAGCAAGCTGTCAGTTACATCAGCTCAGGAAGAACCTTTGAAGCACCTTCACACCCATGACCTCCTCCCTGATCTCTCCAACTTGGATTCAGAGGATGAAGAAGTCAAGCAATTGATTGCTAACATGTACACATTATGCCTCTAAG
Organism: Sanguinoderma infundibulare; assembly: GCA_032821775.1. Taxonomy (NCBI): domain Eukaryota; kingdom Fungi; phylum Basidiomycota; class Agaricomycetes; order Polyporales; family Polyporaceae; genus Sanguinoderma; species Sanguinoderma infundibulare. The sequence continues at coordinate 438,092 of JAVLRN010000012.1, read as the reverse complement.
TTGAAAGGTCATGGAGCCCACTCTGGAATGAGGAGCTCTTGGCAAGTTTTGATGTTGTGATGCAATGAGTCCTGTTCCACCACAAGAGAAGCTCATTGCCAGTTACAGTCCCCTCTTTTCCTCTCTATTCTGCACATTACCCACTGTGACCACTATGCAAATGGCAATGATCCCAGGTCATCACTGATGATGACAATCACCTTCTTTCCTGAGCATTGTGATGACATGCCCAGAAACTCACACAGGCAGCTGACAAACCATGTGCTGGAGATGATCACACTCAAGGGCACATTAGGTTGCATCTCACTGGAAAAGCACAAACACTCTATTGCTCCATTACCCAAATGTATGCAAGCTGTATTATCTGCTGAGACCTCCACACTCCTGCCATTGTCACCTGTCCAAACTATGTTGCCACTATCCTCTCTGGTGCCCAAGGAGTCACACTGGCAGCCTGACCCTGACTTTTTTGAAATTAACAATTTCATGTGGGTTTGGGTTGGTGGCTTTGACAATGTGCCTGGCCATTGGGCTCTCACTTTCTAGTCTATACAATTCTCTACATTGTTACTTATTCATCTCCTGTCTTGTATTCTGTATTGTAATCTATTTGAAGTGTTGTTCAGAAAGTCTTCCTACATGCCTTAACCACCATGAACCACTGACCAATCATCTGTGCAGTTATAAAGATGTTGCTATAGAAGTGCAGGGACAACTGAAACTGCAAACTGGATCAAGAGCAACATGAAGGAGTGCAGCAAGTACCAGAGCATAATTGAGAAGAATGGCAGGTGCAACCACATAACATGTCAGAAGTTGCAGTATGAGTTCTGCTGGATCTGCATAGGTGAGTGGTGACATGTTCAGAGGGGAAGTGGGACTGGAGTGATTTATTGATCCCATTGACATCATATAGGTCCTTGGTCCAAACATGGCACATTGTGGTACTCTGATAACTGGTACAACAAGAAGGCAAGCACTTGCTTGCATGCACTAATATGCATGGATGACTGATATTGCACAATGTTATTAAGACTGTATCAAAACAGAACTAGATTATGCAGATAGACAAAAGACAACACAGAGATGATTAAGGCTGAATATGGGTATGGGTTCTTTGTAGATATATCCATATATACCTGGACCTGTGGGTATGGGTCTTGTGGGTATGGGTACCTGGTGCATAGGTTAGGCACAGATCCAGGTCAGAGGTTTTGAGGCTGTGAGTTACCTACAGGTTATCTATGGGTTTTTTTAAGAAAATAAGTAGTCTGTATATCTTCAATAAGTGGTTTGTATAATCTATTTTTCCACAATATGTGCAATAGAGACTGATTGTTTAATTGGGCTATAATTAGGTGTGCTGCCTTCAGCCTCCTCTAGCCTATGCAGGGGCTTAAACTTGGCACCTAATCTGAGGTTTAACTTATGTATGAAGATACATAGTTGTTTTATAGCCCAAATTCTATCAAAATATAATGATTAAGTTGAACCTTAATAGTTGTTTCAATAGAGGAGAAAATTGAGTAAATATTTTACACAAAACAGCTTTAATTTGTGTGTGTTTTCATGGGTCTTGCAGGTATTCATAGGTGCAGGTCTTTATGTGGGTAAATCCATAGGTAACAAACAGGTCAAAGATCTGTGGATATGGATCAGTACAGGTCTTAACCTGCACAGGTTCAGGTCAAGCCCTCTGAGACCTCAATATTCACAGGTCCAGGTTGACCCACAGATGACCCATGTTCAGTCTTAGAGATGATTTAGTACATGCTACAAAAATGACAGGCATTAGGGTGTTGTTGGCACCTAAGTAAAAGTCACAGCATCAACAGTGAGGTCGATGTTAACTTGAGAGAAATGCCGCTTGCATGGCCTCAACTGATTATTACCAGGAGCTAAGGCTGAATGTGAGTCACCTGTGGGTCGACCTGGACCTGTACCTGTGGGTATTGGGACCTCAGAGGGCTTGACCTGAACCTGCACAGGTCAAGACCTGTACTGACCCATACCCATGGATCTTTGACCTGTACCCATGGGTTTACCCACATAAAGACCTGTACCTATGGATACCTGCAAGACCCACCAAAATACACACAAGTTAAAGCTGTTTTGTGTGAAATATTCACTCAATTGTGTCCTTTGGGCAGGTATATCACTTTCTGCCACTCTTTAGACACAGGTTTAATTGTAAGAAGCTCTTTGATGGTCAGAAACTTGAACACCTTAAACTCCAGATCGGGTGCAAGGTTTGAGCACCTGCATAGGCTGGAGAGAAGGCTGAAGACAATACACCAAGTATCATAGTTCAATCAAAGAAACAGTTTCTACTGCATTTATTATAGGCAAATAGATCATATAGACCACTCATTGAAGACATACAGACTGCTTATCTTTTTGGAAAAACCTGTGGATAACCTGGAGGTAACCCATGGCCTCAAAACCTCTGATCTGGATCTGTGCCTGACCCATGCACCAGGTACCCATACCCATGAGACCCATACCCACAGGTCCAGATCCAGGTATATATAGGTATATCTGCAAGGAACACATACCCACATTCAGCCTTACCAGGAGCTGCAGATAATGTTGAGGCAATCAGTTTTGCATCATCATACACAGAATCATCAACTGGAGAGAGGTTGAGGCACATACTAGAAGAGCTTGTTGACACAGCCAAAGAACCTCTCTTCTTGACCTCCTACCACCACCATCTCCTCTAGCGCCCACCCTCCGGTCTCGAAGAATGACTCATAAGAAAGGCACAGGATACTCCTCCGCTCCTGAGCCCACTCCTGGCCCTCTCCCGGGCGTAACCTACATCGCCAAAGACATCGATCGCCCCATACTTGTTGTATGGGGAGACACCTGGTCCATCTCTCGGCTTACCAATGAAGTGATCGACCTTAGTAACTACGCCAAGCTTCGTGAGGAGCTTACCCAGCTCCTCATCACCAACCCTCCCCTGCCATCCGCCTTCGACAACGAGGGGCTTCAACAGAGGATCATCAAGGTCTTCAACGCCGGCCTCTCCGCCCTCAGGGCATCTCCCCCCCCTCCTCCCATCCCCACTTCTACACCCTCTGCCGCACTGGCACCTGCACCGGCACCACCTCCTGATGTCCGCATGGATGCCTCGAGGCCCACCACTCCCACACCCTCCACCCCTGTCGCAGCATCTGACGCGCCCTCTCCGTCGAAGAAGGGCAAGAAGCGCAAGAACAAGGACCGGTCGCCGAGGCTGTCCCTTCCCTGCCCCGCTCCACACCTTCCTGTCTCCCCCCCCGCCCTTCCCCTGGCCCCGCCTCCCTTTGCCCACGCGATCTCGTCGCGATCGGGCCCACCCCCCCCTGCCCCCGTGCTTGAGCGCTCCCCGTCGCTCGAGTACCTTCCTCTTCCCGTGGCAGCACCGCTGCCTCCCCCGGCGCGCAATGCTCCCAACCGCCCTCCATCACTCACGGCTGACGTGGCATCCTTCGACAGGGTGCTGCTCACCATCGCGGCTCTACGCCGCGACTGTCTCAAGCGCATCCGCCGCCTAGCCTCACGTGCGGTAGCGGCTGCCTCCCGGTCATCGTGGCTGGCGATGCGTTTCACCCCCAAACCCGACCTTCCAGTTACATTCGCTGATGCCATCAGGGGTAGAGGAGGACGGATCACCATCTCACTTCGTTAGAACTCTCGACTGACGCGGACGGTCTACTTATTGGGGGAGGTGCAAGCAGGGGTGACCTCGCATGGTTTTGGGTTTCTTTTTTGGAGTTGCATGATCAGAGCATGGAGGGGGCTCGTGTTCGTCTCGACGGGTGTTGTCAGTACTGAGTGGGGTTGCCGCTCGCTGCCTTTGGGTGCGGACCAGCTCCGGGCTTACTTTAATTAGTCATCCCGGGTACAACTGAATGCTGGATACTGGTTTGATTTGACAGTCGTAGTTTACATTGTGCATTGTGTAGACAGCTTCTCTCGAATCTCAGAACCTGTCCCAAAAAAAAAAAAAAAAAAAGACACAGCCAAAGAAGCAACCATCACCTCATTGAAAGCATGATCACAGCATGCTTGTTCAGCAGTGTAGGATGTGTGGGAGGCCTCAATGGCAGCTATGATCTGCTTTACCTCCTTATCTTCTACATTGGAGGATAGGCTGTTGTTGGAGTTGAAGTCAGAGGTGTTGTGACTGACTGTAAGATGTGATTGCTTTGTGGGAGGTTCCAGTGATCATGCCTCAGACAGCTGCTCAAAAAGGTCATCAAAGGTGAAGTGAAGGTGGCATTCTCCAGCCATGCTGCAATGCATGGCATATGCTTGTTGAGTGCACCTCTTGGCAACCTTCTTCTTGCACTGGCCAATCAGGCATTGTCTTTGATGGCTAAGAGATGAACCAAGTGTTGGTGCCTCTCAATTTGACCAATTTGATGAGGGGCCATCCATGTGAACCAGGTAGCTGCACCACTCAAAATGTGAGCCACTCTTATGGTCACACTTTGGTGCAGTGAGAGCAATCAGAAAGGTGTCACAATGATGGTGGACTGGACTTACTAAAATGTAGTGGCATTCAGGATATCTCAAATGCCAGCCATAGCCAATGCACAGCTTCAGGGCATTGTTACAGATTCAGCAGTGCCATTTGAACTTGATCAGTGGTGCATACATCTGGTAAGAGAGGAACAGGTGTGGTGAATAAAACCACATTTTGGTAGAAAGGTATCATGGTAAGGGGCGAGGCAGGGACCTGTCCATGAGTGATATAAGGAGAGCTTGTTATATACATACACTGGTTCGAAGTCCTTCACAGCTGCACATATGGGCTCATTGAAAGCATATCGAGAACAGTGGCAAAGCTAAATAGAAGACAAGTGTGCTAGTGTGATGGTTTAGATGTGCATTCAGTCATTGCCCCTCCATGCCAAAAGTGATTTCTGGGCCTTCACTCACAAGCTGTTCTTTGTTCAGGGGAGTGCTGCCACATCTTATCACTTGCTCTCTGGTGAATCCCTTTTGGTTATAGTACATCGCCTTTATAAAGGTAGCTCACCCACACCCCTCTCGAGACTCAGTACATTATCACATCTTTACATATTTTCATGCCTCTATCAATGCCTACATCAAATACAGGGCAATGCATTCAACATAACTGATGTTGAATACATGGCCACCTCCTTTGCTTCTCTGGGGCTCCAGCTAACCTTCAGACTTACAGTGCATGGATTGTGTGGTGGGTCTGTAAAAACAAAAGACCATTTGAAATTGTCAAAGATCGCTCATTCTAAATGCTAATGAAGACCAGGCAGCCAGAACATAAAATTTCATCCCCCTCAACTGTGTCTCATGATGTCCAATGGATGTTCTCACATATACGCAAATGGATTGCATGCATCCTCACGGTATGCACTACACAATATTCGAGAAGAGAATGTACTTACATGTTACAGAAATTTGAAGGTAAACTCAACTTTACGTTTGACGCATAGACATCACCAAACCACAAGGCCCTGATTGCATTCGCTGTGCATTTTCACCACAAGGGTGTCACATGCAAGTTCTTACTTGACATTGTGGAAGTGGCAGAATCACATACTGACATGATCATGGCAAACATTTTCGAAAAGATCCTGAAGGACTTTCACATAACTGACAAGGTGAGTCCTCTTGGCAGTGGTACTACTGCAAGGAAATGTATACTCACTGGTTGCAGATTCTCAGCATCATGGCGGACAACCTAACAGCCAACAATGTTGTTGTAGAGGAGTTGTACAATCATCTTCTGGATTTTGGTGGTGCCTGCAATCAAGGCAGATGTTTCAACCATACATACTACCTTGTCACGAAGGTAATCTTAAAGCCTTTCAATGTGCAGCCAAAGAAGGTGGGGGAAGCGAAAGATGAGGTGGTGGTCATGATAGAGGCCATGCAGCATGATGTTGAGGATGATTCAGGCGAAGTCAAGAAGGTGAAGACAAAGCAGAAGAAGATAGTGGTGCTGAAGAACATGCTGGATGAGGCCAGAGACTTGGCTGACCAAGGTTTGGACTTGGCCACTGGAGAAGATGATGAGGGGAATGATAAGGATGTGGAGATGCTGGATATTGAGGAGGTGCTGACAGAGGAGGGGCAGGAGGCTTTGGAGGATGGAATTTCAGCCATGAAGCTGGTATTAATAAAGGTGCATGTATGGATTGTATAATGTGGGCGTACCTCTATTCTAATCTCCTGCTCCAGCTGCGCTCACTCACAGCTGCTATCATCAACTCATCAACCATCAACCTCCCTGTGTGATACTGGATTGTTGAAGAGAAGATGTTGGAGATCCATGCTATGCCATGTGACATGCACACTCAATGGAATTTGAGATATCAGATGCTGTTGTTTGCCTTAAAGTACAAACTCACAATTGACAAGATAACCAAAGACAAGAATCTAGGCCTAAGAAAGTTCGAGCTCAAAGAGAAGGAGTGGATGATAGTAGGCCAGCTGGCAGACATTTTCAAGGTGCATCTGCTGACTAATCTGCTGGCACCAGACCAGTGCACACAGATATGTAACCATCACCATTTCTTGCTCTCTCACCATATCCTCTTCCACAGTGTTTTGATGATGTGACACTCTTTTTCTCATCTGCAGGCACCCCTCATCTCCCCATGGTCATCCCAGCTATAGACTATATTGATGAAAAGCTGGCTACCATGTCTGTGAACTATGACTATCTCCCCATTGTGCATGCAGCAGCATCCCTCAGCAAGAACATCATTAACAAGTACTACAACTACACTGATCAGACGGAGATATACTGTATTGCAATGGATATGTCACGCCTTCCACCCCTGATGACAGTGTTCTTCCATCCGGGACAACCCTATCCCCATGCTCACAGAATGTTGCCACACACGAGCTGTCTCAAGTCTTTCACAGCTGGACTTGAGATGGCTCATATGTGTGCATTTCAACAGTGTATATTTGCTAATGTTTGTACTTGACAGTTCTACACCTGAAGATGAAGCTCAAATATTTTGATAATGCAAACTGGGAACAGAGGTGGATCGAGATGGCTGAGGACATGACTTGCATCAAATACAAGCGCAAGTATAAAAACATCATGATTTCAGAAGAAGCACAGGCACAGGAGGGCAATGAAGAGGAAGAGGGGGTCAAGGTACATGCTACAAACTTCTTTCATTGTGCTTCTATCAAATTTTAAAGGCTCAGAACCAGTTTGTGAACCTCTCAGTTTTCAAACGTAAAAAGGCCCTGACAAAGAGCAAGATTGACTGCTATCTCGACTCCCCCACTGAAAATGTTTCTGACCCTTAGCATGTCTGAGATGGATTCATAATCAATGCTCTCCTGAAGGATGTGGATTGTGAGAAGTATGTCTTACATGTTCCACACAATGGAGAGCAGAAGGACCACTTTACAAAGGCCATGTGTGGTTGCAATGAATGAATGGTGCAGTTAGAACAACTGAAGTTCAAGCACTGGTGCACTTTGTGTCACAACTAGCTCTCTAATCTCCTGGACAGTCAAGCTCGTACATTGCTAATGACATCAGCAGGTATTCATACTGACAGTTGTGTTGTTCAGAGATTGTAGATGCAATCATCATTGATGGAATAGACATAGACTGTCTATGTTGCAGAGTGCCACACTGCATGGAAGAGCTTTGGTCAATGCAGGATCACTTCTGCATTACACATGAGGGCTATAAGGAGTACTGTGCTATAGAGGGTTGTTTGTTGAAACACAAGGCTGATTCTCAGATATGCAACAAGCCCAGTCACCACAAATTTGAACAATGATACATGCTTTGCAACAAAGCCTGCTTCACTCTCCACTCTCGACTCCAGAGGGCACAATGAAGTGTTCAAGGTTGTGCTGGATGAGAATGGTGACCCTGCCAGTGGCTTGTCAGCCACAGCTGATACCAAGCACCAGAAAGAGATGCCCCCTCTGAAGATGGACAGCCATTGGTTGCATCCTTATCCCCACCCACTGCAGTACCATCTGCCCCACTGCTTTCTGCCTCCCCAAGATCTACTCCACTGTCCACCCCATCCATGGGCAGTGTTCCTTTCACACCCTCCACATTGGCCTGTTTAGACAAACTGAATATTGCACATTAGAGCCTATGAGCAACTTTTGGCCATCAATGGATGCACAATGAGCAGGCGATGACCCAGCCTTGTGACATCATTATACAATGGGACACCTTTGCATCTGAAATGACACTGCAGGTGTTAGTGAATCAATGTTCTTTAGCAATATGGCTATAGCATGCTGATCCGATGTATGTTATTAGTCCATGATCAATTCACATGTCTGCACTTGCAGATATGACCCTTCAAAGTTTGTACTTTATCTATGACAATGATGTGAGTTTTATTTTATTCTCATGTGAAGGCTGTTAGAGATCTGCTTTACCACAACATTGGGCTCCCTGTCAATGTGTTTCACTGGCAGACCAAACATAAGAAGAGCAACATCACTTGTTCTCTTTACTGCAATTCAAGCCAATTCATTGAGCTTCAAAAGGATGGCAGGACTGATTGACATTTTAATTTGTCAATTGCCAAGCAGACAAATGTGTGGCTTGGTGGCTATCACACAATCATTTCTGAGATGCATGCCATATTATTTAATTTCTTCTTGGACAAGATGTCATAGAGAAGAACTGCCTTACTGTAGCTAAACTGGAGGTGCAGGGACACTGTCTGGTGAGGCATCTGGACTAAATAGTGTATTTTACATACCAACAATCAGTGTCATTGTTCTACTCATCACTGTGATAGAAAGGGATTCAAACATCTGTCATTCAGAGGGCTTTTAGATGTCTGCCTGTGTACCTTTGACGCTATTGTTCTGTATGTAGCCGCAGAAAGAGAGACAGACATAAAGAGAAATAAAACACTATGCCATGCATAACTCAAAGCTGTTTATTGAGAAATGAGACACTAGCCTCCTCAATGACAGTTTGAAAGAAACAGCTCTTTTTGTGGACCTTGAGGGTGTCCTTCCACTGGCTCACTGTCTTTGGCTCTGTCTTTCCATTGTGTATCATACTGAGGTGAGTCTAGAACCACTGCTTAGTATAAAGAGTCCAGTATCTCAACACCATGTCAGACTTCTTCCATGCACATACCTTTGGCCACCACAAGTAGTCTTACATCTGCGATCAGTTGTTGTCTATATAGAACATGTCAGAACAAGCAGGAAACAGAGATGGAGAGATGAGTCACATACTTAGAGTGTACACCTTGTATACGCCACAGATGATGTCCAGTTCATCATCCAACAGTGAGTTATTGTAAAACTTGTTCTGATTGCAAGGCACAAACAGTTGACCATAGTTGTAGATGTCACTGGATGGCCTGTGCATGACCTGCACCCTTCAATTGCCACCAAGGATCTCAACAGCAATGTGCCAGATGATGCCACCATGAAGGAGAGCCACACAACCTCTGGGCAGAGAGAGAATGGCATAGGCTCAGTGTGTGTACTCTTCGTAATCCCAGTATCTCAGTTTAAATCTATGCAGATGCCATCTGAAAATAGTTTGAATGGGAGGAAGGGTTGACAATGATTAGTGGGTGCATAGATGGTGTGAAACCAAATATCATGGTCAACAAGGAGCATGACCATGTCTACAGAGCACTGGATTGCACAATGGTGATAAAGCTGTATAGCAGTGATAGCATCAATAACCAGGTTTTACCAGCAGCTGCTGTTGACCATGTAGTGGATACAGAAGAGCAGCTTCTACACACCATTGAATCTGATGCAGGTAATGTAGATAGTTGGATGCTGTTGAGCTTTATTCAACAGGACTTTATCACAAGCTCAGCTCAGGTCCCAGATAAACCCTAGGGCCCTCTTCTCTTCCATAAGGGCTGCCATGAGGACATTGAGTGGCTCAGTGAGGGTGGTATCCAGAGGGTTGAGCTCTACCTACATCACCCCAAAGATTTTCTGAAGCTCGAGCACTTTGAGCTTTTTGTAGTGTCCAAGGATGCTGCTGACATCAGCCTGGATGAACCCACATTAGAAATAGGTCAAATTATGAAGCCTCTTGAATACAGGCTCCCAACAGTCTCATTCCTGTGGCTGCATCATTTGCTCACAGTTATGAAAAAGCTGAAGGTCATACTCAAAAGGCTCTACCAGAAGTGCACTGACTAGCTGCACCACCAGGAGGGATTCAGAGAGGTCAACATCTTCAAACATGTCCCAGGGGTCATTGGGCATGTCATCTGAAGCAAGCTTGAGACAGATGTCCCATTCATTGTGCCAGGAATTGTAGGACTTCTGCAAGGGCCCATGACTCATTCAGACCTCTCACTGGGCTTGACATATGCTTGATAGTCCAACTCCACCATCTCCAATGGCAAAAACATGTCAATATCACCAATCTCCTTCCACAAGTAGACCTTAGAGGGGTGCATTGGCCAGTCCAGCTTTGTGACCTTCTGCTCTCACTGCAGCTGAAGAGCTTGGTGTGCATCTGTTTTGGTCTGTGCTTTGGCATGACTAAATGTCTCCCAGTGTATAAAGAAGTGGAAGCAAGACTCTCCAGGCTCTTGCCCTTGGCTGTGTGGGATCGCAGGGACATTTTTTGGTAAAGGCAATGCATATACCACAATGAGTGGTTGTGCACTGAAAGACCCTTGAGATGGCTTCAACTTCTCCCATCTAAAGTGCATATTCTCACATAGGTCATGCTCTGACACCCTAAAGAGCTGATATGGAGGCAGTGGGAGATAGGGCATGAGAAATGGAAATTCATGCACAGTCGATGACAGATCTGGGGGTCAGGTGATATACACCGGGAGATTTGCTCAAATCATGCACAGAACATGATGGATCCAGGTAGTTCACACCTCATTAGCATGGACATTGATAAATGCACCCACACAAAAGTCAGGGGACAGATTGCTGATGACTGAATCCCGGAGGAGGTCGATCTAGGCAGGTGATACATCTTAGGCACTCAAAACTCAGATCCATTGAGGAGGATTGCCATTGAAATCAGTGGTGATGAGGGTGATGGCCATAATGCATCATGCAGTGAGAAGGGAGAAGGTGTCACAGGCTTTTGCAGTGGTGATCTGGACCTTACTTTTGTTATAGTAAGGCTTTAGATACCCATACTTGTGAGAGAAGCTCCAACAACCAATACTGAGAAACCTCACTTTGAGGTTCCAGCTCGCTGCATCCTCAAGTGTGCTAAGGATATACAGCAGACTGTTCTCTAGGGCATGCCATGCTTTCTGCACATTGGGGCTCAAGATTAGTCTAAGCACGATGGGTCCTGAACCTTCATGATGTGCACCTTTTTGGAGTGGATTTTCAGCTGTCCAAGGAAGGCAGACTCCATGTTGAATTGCTTGAGCATATACATGATTTCAGGGCATATGTCAGTGGCCCATATTGCCTTGCATATTTCTTGGGTTTGGAGGTTGTGTTCTGGATCAAAAACTGGGTATCCAGGTATACATGCTACATTACAAAGATTCACTACAGTGTACACCACATCCCTGAAGATGAAAGCATGAAAAGGTTTGGTGGTGCTGAAAGATATGGTGAGCAGACCAGTGGCAATTGCAAGTATTATTAAGGGACTTACTTGGCAGCCACAGACATGGTGCATCTTGAGAATGGCTACAGACTGTAATGGAAGCAGTCGACAATATAGCTTGGGGTCCCCCCAGCTGATTAGTACAATGGAAAGTACTCAAAGTGTCAAACACATACATACTTCGAGGGAACAGGCTCAAGGTGGGGACTGAGAGGTGAAAACAAGTCTAGAGTGGCACTATGGCTGCTTATTACAAGGTCAAAACTGATTACAGACATTGAAATGCTGCACATACCTTAGGGGGGGTGAATGGCAGACATGATTCCTGAACTTTAAACTGACTAGGGGACAGCAAATGGAGCGGTCCAGCCTTAAAGTTCTAAGGTGACAAAAAGTGGGTCAGGTGATGGTAACTACAGGATGCATGCTTTGATGTCCAGCTTTCTATGGGAGGACCTGGGATCTCTGGACTTAAAATGGATTGGAGGAGAGCAGTGGAGGTGACCTAAATTGGATAAGGCAATGAGGGTGCAGGATGCGTGCATTATGGTTGAGGGTGTGATGGTTTCGGACATGAGCAATGTGATTGAGGCAGGTTGATTGTGACCTACAGGGGGAGATAACCCTCCATAGATCACAGAGGAGAGGATTGTGTTGCACCTGCAATGAAAAGTAACCCAATACAGCCAGCAGAGAGAACAAGTTAATGTTGAGTAAGGAAACCAGATGCGAGGACAAACATGTCGTAATTGAAGGCACCTGTTTACCAACATTGTGCATGAACATGTTCGCAGGTATTGACAATGTGGCACCATTTGTCTCCTCTGTGAGCTTGCTCCTCAATCCTTGTCTGTGCACTGGCTGCATATCATCTCCTCACTCCCCTTGGGCCTGTGCATGGTTATCTCTATATGCAGGCTGGACTCCTTGTCAGCCATATTTCACCACCTGGACTATGTCTCACTGAGGGATGTACCATCACTCCTCTCGACTCTGACCATGGCTCAACCAGATGAGCAGCACCCTTCTCCCACAGTGGTACCAGGAGGTTTTTGTGAGTACCATAACATCCACTTTGCATCCACCTCCTGCTGCATATCTCACTCTTGCATGCAATCCCTCACTCTCTTGGGTGCAGTCCATTGCTTTTGCATGCAATCCCTCATTCTTGTGTGCAGTTGCCACCACCAAAAGCAGCTTATCTCCACAGTGAGTGCAGCATTGGTCATTCAAAATGCTGTAGAGCAGACACAGATATGCACACCTGCTGTCACGAACATTTGGATTCAAAGCATCAAGCAGATGGTCATTGCCCCACCTTGACACCCAATCAACTCACACTGGCTGAGTCTTAGCAACCACACACAGTCCCTCATATGCATGGTGGGAAGTAGAGGGGGAAGAGAGGGTGATGATTGACAGAATGATATGCATGCCTCTGAACCATGCATATCTTTGACAGATTCCAAGGTGCTTCAGTGTTTTGATCATGTCTCGAGTGGCTGCAGACAAGCCTAATCATATGTCTGCCATCAGTCAAATGTAACTTCAACACAATGTGCCTGCTTGCTTACTAGAACCTACCAATGGTCCTTCCCTCTGACCAGACTACTCAATCTGCACCTATTGTCCACATACATCTGCCCACATCCCAACATTCAATGCTGATCAGCGACACCTATCTTCATCCAATATTCTTCCAGAATATGCATCTGTTTGAGGGTTGTGGCATAAGGAGCCATGCAGGGCATGGGGCCATGATTCAACGTCCATTGAGGTGGGGAAGTGAGGGCAGAATTATTGGTGGAATCAGATACTTGTGAAGAAGGGGATCAGGATGGAGGAGACCACTGTGGACACTGCACAAAAGTAAAAGCTGAGTGCTGGGGAGTGACTTCGAGCACTTGAGCCCAACAATCATTGCTGCACAAAAGAAGCAAGCAGAATGGTACAATTATCAACAGCAGACCATATATGGCAGATCTGTGTGAGACCACTGACTGTGCGAGTGTGCAGCAGAATATATGCATGTGAAAACATGCATGAATGATATTGATGAGTTATATACACAGGTATGCTTGCATATACTTATGCAACAACATAGGTCAGAAAGGTGTACAAGCAAGGACAGGTGTGCAGTGAGCAGAAGCCAATGTGTTGTGTGCCATCAAGGAGCACAGCTGGATAATGATGTTTAGCCCACTGTTATATCTCAAAGGCCAGATTGGAGCCTCAAAAATGTAATCAGATGCATGCTCCCTTGAACATAGGTCCTCAAAAATGCAGTGGACGAGATGGTAGAGACAGGGGGATCATTGGGTAATCACAATTACACTGGGGTTTGGCAGTTCCCTCTGTGCAGCACTGCAAGGTGTATATCAACAGGTACAACAATGACCTCAACCTTCTGAACAGTAGCAAGAACACAGAACTCTGATTTATGATCTTGGATGCTCTACTAGGTCCTGAATGTAGCCTCTCCAATACTTAATGATAGGTCAGACAATGTCCTCCCATATCTGCATCTGTCTCCTTCAAGATGACAAAGGGTGAATATTTCTTCATGAATGTGGCCATCTGAGAAGCAATAAAACAATGTTAATGAAGAACAAATATGCATGCTCACAATCTTTACAGCATGATGTGTTTACACCCAAGCATGGCACCTGGGGATGGCTGCCCTGGAATGGGTGACTGTTGGTGGCAACATCTGCAAGCTCAATATGGATGAGCCATTCCAGGTGATCAGTGTAAGGCACTGGTGGGTCCAGTTGAATTCCAGAGGGCAATAGGTCTGGTGCATCAAATGCCAGGGGGACATGGATAGTAGCTGAGGAGCACCACATTTAAGGAAGGGCATTTGTTGAGATGCTCGTCAAAGCGACATTTAAGCTCATTGGTTCTTCCAACCGTGATATATATGAAGTCATTGTTGTCAGGATTTTGAAGGGGGTTAGTGAGAGCCGTGAATAATGTACCAGGCACTTCAAATGTATAGATGTTACCCAGTCGATTGCTCACACTAGGCAGCATGCACATGAGGTGGCGAAGCACTTGAGTATGAGGCTGGATGTAATCGCAAACATACACTGAACCTGCAAGTGAGTGGTATAAGGGAGGACCAAAATTGTACTGCTCACCATTGTAATGAATGTATCAACTGTGGAATTTGAGGCAGTGGAACATGGGCTGCCAGAGTCTCACTTTGAGATGGGTAATGAGATGGGTAAAACAGTAATACTTGAGTTCCTTTGCTTTGGGGAAGTGAACAGTGTGATTGGTGCTAATCCTGTTTTTACAGCAGATATCGCGGTGTATGAAGCCATTGCACTGGACACCGGTGACCATGGTGGTGTTGTACAGGGTGGATGGACACAATACCAGGGGAAGAGCATGGGAGAAGTGTTGGCATTAGTGGAAGGTCATCACTAAGAGGATTAGGGTTCGACCAAGTGCAGACATTACTTCTTCTGACCAGACCTCAACATGGACTGCTATCATTGCCCAGATGGCCATCTCACACCCCACCAATGGCTCCAAGAGGCTGATGTTTGTGTATTACTGCTCAGGACATGGTGCACCAGCTTTCAGCATCATCTTTCTGATGTGGTCGTGCTGAATGAACACCCTCTTTGGCCTGTATCGCAGGCTATGGCCATGCTACTCACATCTCTGTTTTCATCTTCTCAGTCTCGAATCCAACCATGTCATCCATATTGTATATTCAGCACCCGAGCATGTAATATCGAATAGTAAAGCCATAGGAGGTACATGATTCTACCTGAGGATTGTTCTTGGGATGGTATGGCATCTGAGTCTTACCCCCTTCCTGTCAGCTGCAGTGCACCTCAGAGCGATCACAATGGCCTATGTTGAACTCTATACATTGCAGGGAATGCTAACTACTCACCTATGTTGAGCTCTGTGAAGTCTAAGGACTAGCAGAGCATGACACAGGCGTGGTAAGGCTACGCTGATTACATGAGTATGTAGCATACATGTCCAAACACCTGTAGCGCTGAACTGGCGCATGCACAATGAGAAATGACAGAGATATGCACTAAAGTAAACTAGGAGCTGTCTCTAGGCTAGAACTGTGCAGGAATGTAGACAATGCGATAACTATGGAAGGAGGGATGCTACAGATAAGCGAAAAATATGGTAGGTAGGGGAACATGTAAGGAACGACTCGTCAAAGTGGGGACTTGATACGGGCAAAGGAGCCACTGCTAGAGTGGCGACTTCAACACTCCCCCCTGACCGGTCAAGTCCCCAGCCCAAGCATCTTCACCATCTCCAGGACTTTGGGCTTGGGGAGAGACTTGGTCAGGATGTCTGCTGGCATGTCAGAGGTGCGCAGATGCACAATCTCAATGCACCCCTTGGCCACCTCATCCCTGAGCCAGTAGAAGCACAGATCCAGGTGCTTCATGCGCCCATGGTGCTCAGGGTTCTTGGCAACAGAAAGAGCGGAGAGATTGTCGATGCACAGCTTGGAGGAGGAGGAGAGGTCATAGCCAAACTCTGTGAGCAGATTGCGCAACCAGAGCATTTCCTGGCCAGCTGAGACCTCTGCCTCCATGGTAGACAGTGTCACAATTCCCTGAAGACGACTTGACCAGGAAATCGCACCTGTGCCCATCTTGATGATGTGCCCAGAGGTAGAGCGACCAGTGTCAGGGCAGCCAGCGTGGTCAGCGTCGGTGTAGGAGGTGAAGACCTCAGGATCTGGTGTTGGGGCATAGGTGAGCTTGTAGTCGAGTGTGCCCTTGATGTAGCAGAAGAGGTGCTTGACTGCCTTCCAGTGCGCCATCCCTGGGTTCTGGGAGAAGCGTGCAAGGTTGCCAACAGTGCAGGCAATGTCTGGATGTGTTGCAACAGCAAGATAGAAGAGCGAATGGACCGCTTGGCTGTAGGGAATGTCCTGCATCTCCCGGACATCAGAGGGCAACGTGGGAGACATGTCTGTGCTGAGGCGAAGGCCAGGATCCATGGGGGTGCCAACTGGGTCACAGTCTGCAAAGCCATATCGCTCGAGGATGTCCAGGGCATACTGGTGCTGTGAGATGGACAGAGAATGCTTCGTCCTGTCGCGCTCAATGCGGACACCAAGCAGCCATGATGTGGGGCCTAAATCGTGCAGCTTGAAGTGTGCACGGAGGTCGTCCTTGACATGCTGGATCGCAGTCGTGTCCTTGCTTGCAATGGTGATATCATCGACAAAGACAGGGATGATGATGCGCACACCATCGCACAGGTAGACCCAGACACTGTGCTCGCAGACCAGGCGATCAAAGCCCAGCTTGGTGAGCACCTCATGGAGCTTCTCATGCCAGCAGCGGCCGGCCTGCTTGAGGCCATAGAGGGCCTTGCACAGGCGCCACACCCACTGGGGAGACTTCTCCTCAAAGCCCTCAGGCTGGCGCATGTAGACCTCCTCCTTGAGCTCATCATTGAGGTAGGCAGAGGAGATGTCGACCGACTCGAGCTCCAGATCTTCGAGGGCTGCAAGTGCAAGAATGGCTCGAATCGACGCCCACTTGGGTGTGGGGGCAAAGGTCTCATTGTACTCGAAGCCTGGGCGCTGAGAGAAGCCCTTGGCGACAAGACGGCCCTTGTACCGCTCGATTGAGCCGTCTGCATTGCGCTTGACCCGGAAAACCCAGCGGCAGCCAATGGCCTTGTGTCCGGGAGGGAGCTGGACAAGCTCAAAGGTGCCATTCTCGACTAGGGAGTGGATCTCCTCCCAGGTGGCCTCAAGCCACTTGGTGCGTTCATCCTGGGGCAGCTGCATGACCTCTGCAATCGACCTGGGCTCACCAAAGTGCTCCTGGCTGGCCTTGGACGCATGCTGGACCACCGACTCGAATGCATACTCCATGGCCTGGTCATAGGTCAGGTAGTCATCGTGCTGGCCAGAGTAGACATGCTCAATGCCAGCTAGCATTGCCTCGAGCGCATCCTCCTCGTCATAGCGTCCTATGCAGTCCAGCTCATTGTCTGATGACGTGGGACTAGGCGCAGGAGATGGCAACCTGTGTGCCCATGCAACAGGGGGATCTGGATCGACTGGTGCATCAATGAGAGGATCTGGAGATGGGGAATCGCGCTGAGGAGGTTCCTGGTGATGCGACGGCCCTGCCACTGGTGCAGGTGAGACAGAGCGAATGCGGTGGCGTGGAGGAGTGAGGTTTGCGTGTTCAAGTGCACGGTCATTGAGGGAGCCTTGGTAGCGAGCAGAGCGGCTAGGGAGGTCTCTACGAGCAAGGGCAGGATAGGGACGGTAGCCAGGCTGGTCCTGAGCTTCCCGGTGCGCTGAGGGCGAGTGAACGCGAGGTGCAGGGGCAGGAGCAGGAGCAGGAGGTGGTCGAGGCGCAGCCTTAGGTGCAGGACCAGGGCAAGGTGCAGGGCACGGTGGAGGCTGTGGTGCAGGTGTAGGAGGATGTGGAGGTGGCGGCTGAGGCACAGGAGGTGCTGGAGGCTGCATCGGTGGTGCAGGGGGTGCAGGAGGTGCAGGATCATCCCAATCATCTCCCCCTTGATCGTGCAGCTCTGGCACATCAGGCACGTCGTCCTGTGGTGGCTGACCATCCTCTGCGTCATCTGAGGCTCCAGGGACATCTACATCATCGAGGGGAAGGCCAAACACATTGATGGAGGGCAAGTTGCCAGGGAAGCACTGCTCATCAAACACAGCATGTGAGGAGATGAGGAACTTCTTTGCTGCAGGGTCCCAGAAACGCCAGGCCTTGGTCCCCTCAGGGTAGCCAACAAAGATGCACTTCCTGGTGTGTGGCTGCAGCGCTTTGCGGTCCTTCTTGCACACCAGGACATAGGCCAGACAGCCAAATGCGCAGAAATAGGACACATCTGGCTTGCGCTGCTTGCGCTTCCAAGCAGTGTAGGGAATGCCGCCATCCAGTGCAGAGGTGGGCATGCGGTTTCGCGTGTGGACAAGGGTAGAGACGGCGTGCTGCCAGAACGAAGGAGGGAGCTTGGATTGCGCCAGGAGGGCTGTGGCGCCCTCAGCAATGGTGCGGTTAGCGCGTTCTGCTACACCGTTCTGGTGCAGCTCATCTGGTTCTGTGTGCTGGCGCTGGATGCCGTGCTGGATGCAGAAGTCGGTGTACTCCTTGCCCATGTACTCCCCACCCTTGTCATCACGTGTGGCCTTGATGCGCAGCCCCAGGCAGTTCTCCGCATATGCCTTGTATGCTTTGAAGGCCTCGAATGCGTCACTCTTGCACTTGAGGTAGGCAACAGCCCAGAAACGCGAGGAGTCGCAGACAAAAGCCTTCCAGTACCTGTAGCCCTCAGGCGTCTGGACAGGGAGACCCTTGACGTCTGTGTGGACTAGGGCAAGGCGCACAAGCGTCCTGGAGGCAAAACGGGGAATGGAGTGGCGGTTGAGCTTGCCAGCAAGGCATGGCTCGCAGATAGGGTCTGGCTGACGCTTGGAGCGGATGTTGAGGCCGCGCACAAGGCCCTTTCGAATCGCTGCTTTGAGGTCGTCAAGGTTGACATGGGATCAGCGCTGGTGCCAAAGATGGAGGTCCTCCTCGCAGGCGGTCGACGCAGAAAGTGCGTTCTTCAATTGAGAGAGAGTGCGACCAAGGAGGTAGCCCACATTGTGCTCATTGACTTGGGCCTCGAAGCGCAGCTGGTCCTGCTGGTAGAACAGCACTTGGGACGCCTGAAGTGTGACAGAGTAGCCCTTCTCGCACGTGAGGTGGAAGACAGAGAGTAGATTGCTAGCAAGCGCAGGGACATGCAGTACATCATGCAGTACAACCGCAGGTAGGCAAACTCCTCTTTGCTGTGCAGGCTCAAACACCACAGACCCCAAACCAGCAGAGTAGATGATCTGGGAGTTGGCGAGGCGAATGGGGATAGTGTGGGGCGAGTAGGAGCGAAACCAGTGGCGGTGAGGGGTCATGTGTGGCAGAAGCACCTGTGTCAGTGTTCCAGTTAGTGGCTGCAGGCGAAGAGAGCCAGGACGCGTGATCTGAGGCAGAGAGGAGGGCAGAGGCACAACCGGCACTCACAGTGGCCGCACCAGCGGACTCCTGGGGCTTGTCCTGGGCTCCAGACGACGAACTCGACGCCTCAGAGGCCTCCTCCTTGCACCTGGGGGTCCTGGAGCGCTGCTGCATGTGCTGGGACGCCCTCTCCCTCGCCTTTGTGCTGGCATCGCGCTTGGAGAAGCACCGGTCTTCTGAGTGGTTGGGGCGACCACAGAACGTGCAGGGGAGGGTGGAGGCGACGTTGGAAAGGACAGGAGTCGATGAGGACGCACCAGGCTGGTTCTCCAGCGCAATGAACATCTCCTGCAGCTTCTCTAGGGTCAGGGAGTCGTCCAAGAGCAGGGTTTGGCGCAGGGAGTTGTACTCTGCTGACAGAGCACGGATGAGGGCCATAAGGACAAGCTCATCATCCAGGTTGGCAAGGGTGAAGGTGGAGGGACGCAGGGCCTTCATGTCTGACTTGAACTGCGAGGCCCTGGTGGCCAGGGAGGGTAGGGACTTGTCCTCTGCCTTGGAGAGGCTCAGGAGCGCGTTGTAGGTGTTAAAACACGTACCAGGACGTTTCTGCATGTGCACAGTCTCCAGCTTCTTCCACATGGCCACAGGGTCGTCCCTGATAGCCTCCAGATGCGTCTGCTGCTCCCTCTCCACACATGACCAGATCTCCCCAGCCCCTAGGTCCATCCTGCCCTCAAAATCGCGTAGTTCTCGACGTTCTCCAGCGTCCAGAGGTGGGGTGAAGCTGGGCCTGGTCTCAGTACCCTGGACAATGCGCAGGGCACCCAGAACATGAAGCCTGGCCTCCATGTCGAGTCTCCATTGCTGGTAGTTGCGACTGGAGAGCTTGGGGAAGGTTGCTGGGGCTGGCGCCATGGTGGTAGGGCAGTGACGTGGCGCGCGTTCAGCAGGCGAAACGACGAGGCGAGGGGATGAGAACTGAAGCCAGGAGAGTGGAAAGATGCAGAGGGTGTCCAGAATGAAAAATTGGTCAAGCAAGGAGTGTCAGAGAAGATGAGGGTGTAGGGGTGGACTGAGAGCGGTGGGGAAGGCGAGTTTGAACGTCCTGAGGCTGTCAGAGCGCAGGGCTCATAACCTGTTGGCTGCAGTGGGCCCAGGAGCAGTCACAAGGCCTGTATCGAGCTCTGTGAAGTCTATACATTGCAGGGAAAGCTAACTACTCACCTGTATCGAGCTCTGTGAAGTCTAAGGACTAACAGAGCACGACACAGGCGTGCTAAGGACACGCTGATCGCGTGGGTAGGTAGCATACATGTCCAAACACCTATGGCGCTGAACTGGCGCCTACATGACGAGAAATGACAGAGATATGCACTAAAGTAAACTAGGAGCTCTAACTAGGCTAGAACTGTGCAGTGATGTAGACAATGCGATAACTATGGAAGGAGGGATGCTACAGCTAAGCGAAAAATATGGTAGGTAGGGGAATATGTAAGTAACGACTGGTCCAAGTGGGGACTTGATATGGGCATAAACGCCACTGCTAGAGCGGCGACTTCAACACTCCCAAGGGATCTTCCACTATTAGAAGTGTCCCTCTTTCCACAGCCTTTGGACTCATTCACAAACACCTCAAGCAGTGGAGAGTCTCCAATCCCCCTTCCCCAGTTGCATTGTTTTCTTTGCTTTCTCAAGTGCAGGTGAGCAGCTCTTCTCAGGCCCTGCAAGTTGTTAGTCTCAACTCACCTCCCTGCACAAAGCTGGCATTGATTAAGCCTGTGTTGATACTGACTCCCAATCCTATCCCCCTGCAAATGGTGGTTACTTAACCATCTAATCCAAACCTGAATCCAAATCCCCTACTCACTGTGACCACTATGACCACCATGACTGCCTTTATGTTTAATGTCTTCAAACTCCTCAATGTGGTTGCCCCACAGGAGTATGATGGCAAAGAGGTGCAGGAAGGCCTCACATTTGTCAGCAATGTGAAGATCTACTACAAGATCCTCAATGGCCTGGGCACTGATGCATTGTATATCTGGATGGTGATCCTCAATTGTTTTACTGAGGATGCTGTCAGCTGGGCTGACCCTTTCCTTATCAAGGCTGCTGATGGCGCCCCTTGAGTAGATGTAAACACCTTTGAGAAGGAGTTCAAGGCCCACTTCTGCACAGCCGAGGATGAACAGGATGCCATCATAATTTTGATCAAATTAAGAAAGACCTCACATCATGTTGGCACTGTCAAGGAGTACACTGCCCAATTTAACAACCCTTACTGCCTGCATCAAGTTCTCTAATAAGGACAAGCATGAGCAGTACTGCTCTGATCTACTCTCCAAACTCAAGGACAAATTCACAATCACTGCCCACAATATCTCCACCCTTATGAAGATGCAGACCATGGCCTTGTCACTTAATCAGCAATTTGCTATGAGGGATAAGGAGTGTCTCAAGTTCTTCAAGGGCAGAAGGTGGTAGCAACTGGCCCCATCATGGAAAATTAAGGCTGAGCATAGGTCCAGGTTATATCACAGGTTACCTAGATCTGACCTGCAGAATTGCCTACAGGTTAATAACTTGTCAGTTCAGATACCTATATCATGAATCAGCTGCAAATCTGAATCAGCCATTTTATAACATATCACAGATTAGGTTTTAGATCACCTGCAAAGTGACCTGTATTTTTATTTATCTATAAATATTTATTAGGCTCTTTAACATCTTTGTTCACTATTTCTAGTCTATTTGAAACTATTTAGTAAAATCAATAATGTTACCTATGATTTATAGGTCTTTGATTTATAAGTTTAGATTAAAAATTGATTTGATTCATACAGTTCCCAATCAAAGTCTCAAAAGCTGACAAACTCACAGGTTTAGATCTGAATCAACTATAGGTTAACCTATGCCCAGCCTTATGGGAAATTGCTGAAATTGTGCCAAAAAAGGGCACTGTAAGGTCAACTGCAGATCTCTCAAGAAGGACAAGGAGAAGGTCGCATTGTTGTCCTCAGAGGACCTGCAGCTCAAGAGCCTTGAGGAAAGGATTGCCACAATGACCATAGTGAAGGAGGATTTTTGATTCAAGCCACATTGGACACTGTGTGTGCTGGCTCTTGTACCAATAGTTGTTATGCTGTACTGGGGTCCTCATTTATTTATAAAGTCAATCATGACAGACAGCACTTCTATATTCCAGTACAACTTATCAGCAAGCAGCAGCAAAAGGATGTGGTGGCTATAGTTAATTGTGGGGTCACCACAAAGTTTCTCCATTGATGGTTTGTCAAGCAGAACCATGTAACCACAAGGAAGTTGGCAAGGCCAATTTCACTGTACAACATTGGTGGTACCAAGAACTATGATGGTATGATTCTATGATGGTATGATTACTGAAGTTGCCATGTTGAATATAGCAATTGGTGACCACCAAGAGAAGGTGGTGTTTGTAGTGATGGATATAGGAGAGAAAGATGTGATCATTGGACTAAACTGGGCCCTGGCTGTGCAAACACAATCCTAAGATAGACTGGAAGCATGGTTCACTGCACCTGTTGAGGTGTCTGGATATATACCCAGCTGCCCTGGTTAACTGAAAGGCCTCTAAGCCTGCTAAGACTGAGATGCATGATACAAGGGTATGGTCTATGGTGCATTGAAGTCTTAAGTGGATAAGGAAGGTTAAAAAGGTTGGTTAAGTGTGCACAGCTGTAATGGTCGAGGAGTGCCTGGATGAAGATGATTAGCCCTTGTCACCAGATTTCAAGAAGTGGGATAAAACTGAACAATCTCTCCTTGATGCCTGGACCAAGGGGCATACCCTACACAATGCTCCTCAGCTAGCTTCACATACTCTCAACAGCTTGCAGAACAAGAGTACCAGAAGAAGGAATCTTGCTCTGTCAAGGAGATTGTGTCAAAGCACTATTATAAATTTCTTAGCATGTTCTCGAAAGAAGTGTCAGAACATCTATCAAGTCATGGTCCTTATAATCATGCTATAGAATTAGTGCCCCAGGCAAAGATGTTTCACTCCAAAGTGTACCCCCTATCACTCAATGAACAAGCTGAGCTTGACAAGTTCTTTGCTAAGAATTTGGCCAAAGAATATATTTGCAAGTCAAAGTCACTGATGTTTTCACTGTTCTTCTTTGTTAAAAAGAAGAATGATAGTCTATATCCTATATAGGACTATCAGAGACTCAATACAATCATCATTAAGAACCAATATCCACTGCCATTGATGTCAAAACTTGTGGATTGACTCAAGAAGGTCAAATACTTCACCAAATTTGACATTTGCTAAGGGTACAACAATATATAGATTAAGACTGGTGACAAGTGGAAGGTGGCATTTGTAACCAATTGAGGGTTGTATGAGCCAAATGTCATGTACTTTGAACTTATAAACTTATATAGCACATTAAAGCTGGGCATAGGTTAACCTATAGTTGATTTAGATCTGAACCTGTGAGTTTGTCAGCTTTTGAGACTTTAATTGAGAACTGTATGAATCAAATCAATTTTTAACCTAAACTTACAAATCAAAGACCTATAAATCATAGGTAACATTATTGATTTTACTAAATAGTTTCAAATAGACTAGAAATAGTGAACAAAGCTGTTAAAGAGCCTAATAAATATTTATAGATGAATAAAAATACAGGTCACTTTGCAGGTGATCTAAAACCTAATCTGTGATATGTTATAAAATGGCTGATTCAGATTTGCAGCTGATTTATAATGTAGGTATCTGAACCTACAAGTTATTAACCTGTAGGCAATTCTGCAGGTCAGATCTAGGTTACCTGTGACATAATCTGGACCTATGCTTAGCCTTATAGCACATTTTCTGCATATATGAATGACATCTTCAAGGACCTCATAGTTGAAGGGAAGATGACAATTTACCTTGATGACATCCTCATCTTCTCTAATGACTTAACAGAGCATCAAGCCTTGTTGCACAAGGTCCTGAAGTGTCTGTGAAAACATGATTTATTCTGCAAGTCAGAGAAGTGCAAGTTTAAGCAACCTAAGGTTGAGTATGTAGGCATGTTCATCTTGAAGAATCACATAGAGATGGATTCAGTAAAGATTAAAGGTATCACTGAATGGCCAGTCCTTAAAAATGCATCAGATATCCAAAAGTTCCATAGCTTTGTGAACTTCTACTGACAATTCATAAAGGACTTTAGTGCAATCTGTAAACCCCTGGACCATCTCATGGTAACACCCCTTGGCAATGGGATGAGGAGGAGCAGACTGCCTTAAATGAGCTAAAATGTTGATTTATTGAAAGCCCTGTATTAAGACTGAATGTGGGTATAAGTTCTTTGCAAGTATATCCATATATACCTGGATCTGGACCTGTGGGTATGGATCTTGTATGTATGAATACCTGGTGCATGGGTCAGGCACAGATCCAGGTCAGAGGTTTTAAGGCTGTGGGTTATCTGCAGGTCATCTATAGGTTTTTTAAAGAAAATAAGTAGTCTGTATATCTCTAATAAGTGGTCTGTATGATCTATTTATTCACAATAAGTGCAGTAGAGACTATTGGATTGGGCTATGATGCCTGGTGTATTGCCATCAGCCTCCTCTTCAGCCTATACAGGTGTGTAAACTTTGCACCTAATCTAAAGTTTAACTCATATATGAGGATATATAGTGATTTTATAGCTTCAATTCTATCAGCTTATGTTCACTCATGAGATATGCACAAACTACCTAATAGAAACTACTACTAGATAATATGTGCCTAAAGTAATTAGACCAGACTTTAGGTTAGATATTCCTCCAGGTGTCCGTGATAGTGATCAGAGGTATGGGAGATGATAGGTAAAGGTAAGATAAGGAAGGGGATAATAGAGAGCAAGCCTGTCAGAGGCTTTCTAACTCTCAGGGGGGAAGGCTATTGTGCACAGTTGCACCAGAAACACCTGTCAGAGGTGGGACACAGTTTTGGGGGAAACTGAGTTGTCATTTTTGAGGGACCCAGCTGAGGTCCTTATATACTAGTAGCTATCTAGAACCAAATACAAATAAACAGGCTATTGTGCTATTGTGCTAAGTCTGGACAATAGGCTATAGACACAATACTGTATCTAAAAATAGCACAATACTGTTAAAGTGCTCATTGTCCAAGGACAATGAGTATATGCAGACTGTGAGAAATAATCCTATGAATAATAAAGGAATAAACAATAGTCCACCAATCAGCATGGAAATAACATATCCATACAATGAAATATGCACAAGCATTGTGCTATATATCTGAGAATATTCTCAAGTACAATAGATCAGGATAAAAGTTATCCTCAAACAATTAAGTATGAGGAATAATAGGTTAAAGTCTATAGTGTGGGAATGCTCAAAGGATAAAAGGATAGAGTATAATAGTCATTCTCAAATAACAATAAAGTCCCATCATACAAAAGGGAAAAACCTGTGCTGACTGAGCATGTGTACAGTAATGTGTATCAGTTATCATCCTTGAACCTTAGTCAGCCTTTTCAGGTCACATGTCAAGAACCAAATCATCTATACAGCATAGCAAATGAATAGAGAGTACATGTAGAGTCCATACTAGATTATATAATGCCTGGTACACATCCTGCACCTTGAACTCTTGCCTTCCTCCCCAGGTCCTTTCTGAACTGACTCCCTGTCCTCTCTTTGCCCTGGCAGCTCTCTGAATCTAAAGATAGGTTCTTCAGAGCTAAGGCAGTTTCAGTGCTGAATCAGCTCTCCTGCCAGCCTGTACCTGTCTAACAGATCAGTCATACACCGTGCATGACACTCATAGGCATAGAGATTTTTATTGTCAGCTTTTATAATATTGGATAAGTGAGCCTTATAGCACACTGCATAATGTGTCTATCTCTTCTTTTTACTTACCTTTACCCCTCTGCAGCAGATTATAGATCACTTCAATAATATTTATGCAGTTGTGCTCTTATCAAAGAACCTTGTTTCTGCTGGTTCTGATAAGGCACTTATCTTCTAAGACTGGCATTATTGACAGAGGAGGATGTTAACAGCAAAAGGGAATTAGGAGAGCATACACATACTATGTAGTGATCTCAGTAGCATTAGATTTATATTCAGAAATATAATGGTTAGATTGAACCTTGATGATTGTTTCAATAGAGGACACAATTGAGTGAATATTTTAAATAAAACAGCTTTAATTTGTGTGTATTTTGTAACTTTTGCAGGTATCCATAGATACAGGTCTTTGTGTGGGTAAATCTATGGGTAACAGGTCAAAGGTCTATGGGTATGGGTCAGTACAGGTCTTGACCTGCACAGGTCCAGGTCAAGCCCTCTGAGGCCCCAATATCCACAGGTACAGATTCAGGTCAACCTACAGGTGGCCTGTTGATACACTATTCCAGGGCCTGTGTACAGTTGGGATGACTGAGGACTGAGGGTGGTGAGGTTGGAGTGATGTCACTGGTGTCAGAGGCCAGTATGGTCTTGAATTTCCTTTAATCGCAATTATAACCAGTGCCAGAAAAGGGAAAAAGGAGTGTGTAGAGTCAAAGGTCGAAAGTCATGGCAAAAGTCGTGTGATGAGTCGCTGTCACTGTTACAAGTTAGTTGGTCACAAGTTGCTGTCACAGGTTGCAGACAATGTCTGATTGAAGACAGAGTCGAATCGCAGTTGCTCATTAAAGAAATAAAAGGTAAAGGGTGAGGGTCCAAGATTGTCTACTTGAATGGCAGAGAGAGAGGTTAAGTACATCAGCAACTGTAGCTATCTGTGACTGCTATGGACTAGGCTACCTTGCAACTAGGAGCAATCACAAAACCTGTGTCAGAAACCCTTTAGAACTCCAGCAACCATTGTGTGGTCACAACATAATTGGGTGACCCATGGTTAGCTTGCCTTAATAGCATTTAGTCAGATTATGTGGTCACACGACTTGTTAGCCCCAGTCATCATGACTGATACCTGTCACATAAGCCAACTTGTGAGAGATGATCTGTGATTGGCCATGCGATGCAACCAAAGAGACAATTGGGCAACTTAATTTATGGCCCACCACTGTGCTGTCTTGCGGTCAGCACAGACAGTCAGACCAGGTTGCAGTAGCCTTGAGGTTCAGACCCGATTGGCATCTTCAGTAGTCTGGGCTCGATGCCTACACACATGGCCAGCATTCTAGACCTGCACAGTATCCTGAGCTATCAGTGCATTGAGTGACCTCTGATGTCATCAGCACCTGGCATTCTCTGCAAAGTTGCAAAGTTGCAAAGTCATGGTGGCTGACCTAGAAGAGATAGTCATGTCAGCTTCTATAGCCAGAAGGGCCAGGTGCATATCACCTCCCCCTCACTGAGATCTTAACTGTCCTCAGTTGCCGAGTGAAACTCCATGTGTCGCAGGTGCTGTGGCCACACGACCTTCTATTCTTGACAGCTTGATAGGCAGCAACCTACATTAGATGTTTTCTTGTGCTTCTTGACCAGTAAGGAAACTATTTAACCTGTCATGTGACAATGGGTGACCCTAAATGAATAACCTCACAACTCCAGTCATGTGATGAGAGTTTGGCATGAGAAGTTGTCCTAGTCACCATGTGCCACATAAAAGGACCTTGTCCTTCTGGGGGTTGCTTTCACCTCATCTCTGCTTTCCTTTCACCCTTGACCACTCCACCTCCTCATTTGACTATATTTGCCAACTCTATCACCTCAAAGGGGAAGTCGCATGTGACTGCCACCGATGCCATCCAGGCTGCTCTCAACAATGCTCAGGCCGATGTCAATACACTCATAGCCTACACATTTAACAGCCCAGGTCAGTCCAAGAAGAACCACCAGACCTGGCAGGAGATGATCACTGACTTGATTGTAAGTCACACTCTCTTTGCCCTTGTCAGTGCTGACCCCCTTTTGTTGCAGCATGTTTAAGTCACCACAGGCGCTGCTTCTGAGGACATCGATGCTGTCGCTGACTACATAATTACTGAGCATATAGTGTTCTTCAGTTCAGTTTCCCATGAGTGGCCCAGATGGGCCAGTCCACAGTTGCTGGCCATGTATGAGTGACAGGTGCATGCTGAAGCTGCTGACACCACATGCCATGAGTGCATCACCCACCTCCTTACCCTCACCTGCAACTGACCCCAGCCTGCAGACACCACCGTAACTACATCCACCATCAGCCCTCAACCTTTTATACCTGACATCACTGCCAGGGTCACCCAGCTTGCCATCTCCCCTCCACCTCCCACTATAGGTCCTGCAACATTGCCCTTGGCATCGCAGAACATGTCTACTGCATCTGCAGCCCTCACCACTGCTGCCACCCTTGCAACTGTCATCAGCATTGCACCCACTGTTGCTGCTGCTCATGCCCTACCACTGACTGGTCTGCCACCCACTGATCAACCACTTGAACAAGCACTGCTGGACACCATGCTTGTCCTCTGGTTCTATTGAGGTTGTGGGTGATGGCACAGCTGGCAAGCCAGCCCCCAAAAAGAAGTCGCACCAGGCCACCCTTAGTCGTGGGAAAACTAATAAAAAGTCAGCAGTCATCATGCCGCCACCCTCAGCAGAGGAGGAGAAGGAGAAGGAGGAAGAGGAGCTCCCTTCAATTGACTTGTCACTATATATGGTGAGTTGCTCACTTGTTCCTACTCCCAGGTCATGACTCATACCCTTTTCAGTGTGATCGCTGTGGAGAGCAGCACAACATCTGCTGCATCCTGTGGCCTGGTCACAATAAATGCATCAAGTGCTTCAATGGCAAGAAGGCCTGCCTGTTGATCAAGGAGCAGTATGCAATTTGATTTGACCAGCACAAGTTTGATTGTAGTGAGTCGCTCAGTCCTTAAAGCTGGGCATAGATTAACCTATAGTTGATTTAGATCTGAACCTGTGAGTTTGTCAGCTTTTGAGACTTTGATTGGAAACTGTATGAATCAAGTCAATTTTTAACCTAAACTTACAAATCAAAGACCTATAAATTATAGATAACATTATTGATTTTATCAAATAGTTTCAAACAGACTAGAAATAGTGAAAAAAGATGTTAAAGAGCCTAGTAAATATTTATAGATAAACAAAAATACAGGTCACTTTGCAGGTGATCTAAAACCTAACCTGTGATATCTTATAAAATGGCTAATTCAGATTTGCAGCTGATTCATAATGTAGGTATCTAAACCTACAAGTTATTAACCTGTAGGCAATTCTGCAGGTCAGATCTAGGTTACCTGTGACATAACCTGGACCTATGCTCAGCCTTATCAGCCCTTCTCCTTTGTTGCCAGCACTGATGACTGTCACAGGTGGAATGGCAGTCTGACCTCCTTGTTACTTAGTTGAGGCTGGCAAGACCAAGGGGTGGAAGATTAGTGACCGGAGGTCCATCCTTCAGGTGACTTTCCCTCGCCCTAGGCCACACAAGCCAAAGGTGCTGATGCCTTCAACCTGGAAGCTCTGCCCAGTGTGTGCTGTCTCCGGTCCTGACTTCCTGTGCACCATTGCTAACCTGGTCACCAATTCCATTATGGACCCTTCCTCCACTTCTGCTACAGGTGCCGACCTCCTCTTTGCCCACTCCACTGCAGTCCACCTCTCATCACTGGTTGTCAATTTCCATCGTGCCCTCGCTGGCAAGGGTCTCCCACTCCTCGCTGTTGGCACTAACACCTGCATTGCTGGGCAAGGCAACATAACCTCGGGGGTTGATGATGATGACTTTAACTGCCTTGACCTGTTGCTGGTGCAGAAGGAGTACATTCACACCCTTCGCATCCAGTGTGCAACCCTGGTTGGGTATACTGACACTGTGAGATAGACAGGGAATGCTTCAACCTGTCATGCTCAATACAGACACCAAACAGCCAGGAGGTGGGGTCAAGGTCTTGCAGCTTGAAGTGTGCCTGGAAGTCATCCTTGACATGCTGGATTGCAGCCCTGCAATGGTAATGCTGTTAACAAAGACAGGGATGATGATGTTGAAGTTGCCACTCTAGTGGTGGCTCCTTTGCCCATATCAAGTCTCCACTTTGATGAGTCATTTCTTACATGTTTCCCTACCTACAATATTTTTCACTTAGCTGTAGCATCCCTCCTTCCATAGTTATTGCCTATATTACATTCCTGCACAGTTCTAGCCTAGATACAGCTCCTAGTTTACCTTAGTTCATATCTCTGTCATTTCTTGTCATGCAGGTGCCAGTTCAGTGCTAAAGGTGTTTGGACATATATGCAACATAGCCATATGATCAGCATGGCCTTAGCACACCTGTGTCATGCTCTGTCAGTCCTTAGACTTTACAGAGCTCAACATAGGTGAGTAGTTAGCATCCCTGGCAATGTATAGACTTCACAGAGCTCAACATAGGCCATTGTGACCACTCCTGGGCCCACTGCTGCCAACAGGCTCCTCAAGCTCTCACAGCTCGCATCTGGACCTTTTGCACTGATTACTTCTTCCTCACTGCCCATCATTAACTTGACCTAGAGACTGTGGTGTTTTACAGCACTAAAGAGACTGAGTACACTGGCTGCCCTTTGGCCAGTACACTGCACCCAATTTGACCCCTTTTGATCCTGAAAAGTTTATCAAGAAGTTGACTGACAGGCCCCATCACTTCTGAAACTCTGCAGAGGAGGCTTCTGCTGCTGAGACTGATGAGAAGGGCTCTAATTCTGTGAACACATATGAGTCAAGGGATTTGAACATTGAGATTTTGTAGGTAACCAGTGTTAAAGAGTGTGTTTTGTTGCCATGTATTGTTACTTGCATTGTCCTGTTTTCCTTGTCTTTTTTGAAACTGTCTTCCTCTCTGCTCCTGTAATTCTCCATCCTTGTTTTGTATATATGTCACTAAGGTATCATTGAATTGTGTAGTTGAATCAGAATACACCTTTTTGGAAAAGAAACTATCACCTTATATTCCTCCATGGAACTGTATATGTGCCATATTAAATCTTATTGTAATAAATCATTATATGCGTGAATTCACATGCCATATTGAATCTTATTGTAATAAATCATTGTATGTGTGAATTTGCCACCCACAGTCATTGCTTGCAAAATTGCTGTTGTTGAAAAGTCAAATAATGCAATCATGTGTTCTTGTGATACAGTGTCATTCAATGGTATAGTCCTCCCCACTGAGCTTATAAGGTTGCCTGATAGAGGAGAGAGAGTTGTTTCAGAGTGGGGTATAGGTTGAAAAGGCCAAACTCATCTATGTCTGAGAACCCTTGCTAATGGAGAAGCCCTCACCATTGAAGACAGCAAGAGGTTTTGAACAATCAGAACCCTTTATCTCTCCATAAAGATTCACACTGTACTGAACACACTTGTGGTGTTGAGCATGACAAGGAGAGCAATAGTACTTGCCCTGGTCTGGACTGGGCATACAGTTAACTCCATGATGGCAACACTCATTGCACTGGAAACAATAGTAAGCAGAAAAGCAAAACTTATGCTTGACAAGATACATACCTTCAGAATGTTAATCCACTCTAAGAGAATGGTCTTTCCCTCAAAGGCTTTGTGTTGAGCCTTCAGCTTCAAGGACAAGTGGGCTGGATTGATGGAAGTACTCATTGCAGTGATAAGTTTACACTTGAAACCCTTCTTGTCTCAAAGATATAGCTTTTGTTTTGAAGAGCCTGAAGTGGAGTTGACATCATTAACAAGAATGATAATCCAAAGTGTTTCGTAACTTCGGCATTGCTGGCAAACAAATTAGAAACTTCAGGTAGAAGCCAGAATTGAATGAACAACTCACTGTAGACTCTGGGAGTGCATACTTTTCATTGAAGTTTCCATGGGTCTCAGCATAGTTGACTATGGAAGATCAGCAACAACAAACAAGGTGAGGTGTTTGCCTCACAGAGGAGGTTTGTTTAAGGAGAGTTAACAGGTTATGGGCCAGTCTTAATTGAACACTAGACTTGTTCGTAGTATAGGACTAAGCCTTATATACTACATTTTGGGGGCTAACTCATTATGGTAAAGATAGGCAGGGGTCAGGATGAATAATATTTAGAAGCAGAATAACTAAATAAGAAAATTGGTGATGTGCCACCTATGCTACATACACTCTTCTGAGACGTGGCTCACAGTGCTGACACCTATGCCTACTCAGTCTCTGAATTGCCCAGAGGCTGTTGGCTGCAGTGGGTCTAGGAGCTGTCACAATGGCCTCTGTCAAGCTCTGTGAATTCTGTATAATTCTAACTATTCACCTATTGTCATACACAGTGTATAACTAATCTATTGGACAGGTACAGGCTGGCAGGAGAGCTGATTCAGCACTGAAACTGCCTTAGCTCTGAAGAACCTATCTTTAGATTCAGAGAGCTGCCAGGGCAAAGAGAGGACAGGGAGTCAGTTCAGAAAGGACCTGGGGAGGAAGGCAAGAGTTCAAGGTGCAGGATGTGTACCAGGCATTATATAATCTAGTATGGACTCTACATGTACTCTCTATTCATTTGCTATGCTGTATAGATGATTTGGTTCTTGACATGTGACCTGAAAAGGCTGACTAAGGTTCAAGGATGATAACTGATACACATTACTGTACACATGCTCAGTCAGCACAGGTTTTTCCCTTTTGTATGATGGGACTTTATTGTTATTTGAGAATGACTATTATACTCTATCCTTTTATCCTTTGAGCATTCCCACACTATAGACTTTAACCTATTATTCCTCATACTTAATTGTTTGAGGATAACTTTTATCCTGATCTATTGTACTTGAGAATATTCTCAGATATATAGCACAATGCTTGTGCATATTTCATTGTATGGATATGTTATTTCCATGCTGGTTGGTGGACTATTGTTTATTCCTTTATTGTTCATAGGATCATTTCTCACAGTCTGCATATACTCATTGTCCAAGGACAGTGAGCACTTCAACAGTATTGTGCTATTTTTTAGATACAGTATTGTGTCTATAGCCTATTGTCCAGACTTAGCACAATAGCACAATAGTCTGTTTATTTATATTTGGTTCTAGATAGCCACTAGTATATAAGGACCTCAGCTGGGTCCTCCAAAAATAACAATTTCAGTTTCTCTCAGACTGGTGTCTCACCTCTGACAGGTGCTCCTGGTGCAACTGTGCACAATAGTCAAGTCCCCCTCTGAGAGTCAGAAAGCCTCTGACAGGCTTGCTTTTTATTATCTCCTTTCATACCCCAACCTTACCTATCATCCCCCATACTTCTGATCACTATCACAGACACCTGGAAGAATATCTGACCTAAAGCCTGATCTAATTACTTCAGGCACATTTTATCTAGTAGTACTTTCTATTAGATAGTTTGTGCATATCTCACTATGTCAAGCTCTGTAAAGTCTAAGGCTACACTGATCATGTGAGTATGTAGCATATTCAAACACCTATAGCACTGAACTGGCACCTGCATGATAAGAAATGATGGAGATATGAACTGAGGTAAACTAGGAGCTGTATCTAGGCTAGAACTGTGTAGGAATGTACAGTAGGCAATAACTATGGAAGGAAAGATGCTAAAGCTAAGCAAAAAATATTGTAGGTGGAGAAACATGTAAGGAATGACTGATCTAAGTAGGGACTTGATACAGGCAAAGGAGCCACTGCTAAAACAGTGACTTCAACACTATGACCTTGTCCCCATTGGCCTTTACCTTGTGACAGGCCTCACAGCCCTTAAACTTGTGGGTCATAAGGTGAGCATACTGGAACTCATAACATGCAGGAGCCTCTTCAACTCCTTGCAGTCCTCCCAGGACAACTTATATGAATCTGCAAGATCAAGCTCACTGTGGAGTAGAGTTGAGATGAGAAGCTCTCATGGCAGTGGAGGAAGGGGGTTAATGAAGATGGAGCCATCAGAGAGCATAGTGCTCCATCTAAACTGGTCACTGGTGTCTCTCTGCCAGGCACCTTGAAGGTCATCAAATTCTCTCAAATGGAAGTTGTGGCACAGTCAAACTTCTTTCCCTTAGAGTTGAAGGTGCAGAAGAAGTGTTTGTGGTCAAAAAAGGTCTTTAAGATGGCAGCAGAAAATAACCACATTTTATTGTCCTAAAGGCTGGTGATGAGGAGCTCCCCAGTAAGGAGATGAGAGGTGTGAGGATGAAGTTTAAGTGGTGCAGGCATGGTTCAAACACTGTAGAGTGGGGGTTGCAAAGTTGTGGTGGTAAAGGTGGGAGCAGCAGTAATGTAAAGAAGGGGAGGTCAGAAGAAGTGCACAGAGAAAGGGATGAGTGAGAGGAGAGGCATTGGTCACAGTATTATATTCTGAGCTAACTGACCATATGAGGTCTTGAAACAACAAATTGATGCTCTCTACAAAAAGGTGCAGGTTATCCAGGGGCCACTATATACCTTCTACCAACTGCATAATTGAGTTAACACCCTGTGCCTCAAGGTAAGCTTTTCATATGTTAAGAGGTTCAGCCATAATGTACAGGATCCACATGTGATCACCCAATTTCCACTCAGCTTTAAAAATGGTAGTTGTCCCCTTACCAACATGCTCAATAATTGAATCTATGGTCCAATCATTCTCTGGATCAAAAATTTTGAATGTTTGAGCATTGGAATGACTAGGAAACAATCTATTATTGTTCAGCTCATATATATGCAGTAAACTAGCATGAAACACATTATAAATCCCTCTGCACTTTAAACTGCTTGAGAGTTTGATCTAGAATGAAGAATTTTAAAACTTGCAGATAATCTTATATGGGTCCATACATTAGAGGTAAGCTTCTGTGCAAGGCCTCTTAGGAGTGCAATATTCTTAGTAGAGACATACACAAGGTTGCCTTCTGCAAATGGAGTGGGACAGTGGCAGTGATTCACATCCTGAGTGTGTTTTATATAAGCAGCAATAATACTATCATGTGCAGTCATAATGGTCAATTTGACTTTCTGAGTATACACTCACATGCCCAGATACTCATCTTTTGAGGTGTGCTTTCAAATTATTGAGCAGGGCATATGACCAGTGTTCAGAAAAAATAGTGTGAAACCTGTAGTGTCTGACCTAGCTATGCTGATCATGAATTCGATTCCCTGCAGTTGTGAGACCCAGTCCTTCTGATCCAGCCAGATACACTGTCTTAGCACCTGTGCAGTTCACCTGCTCTGTCAAGCTGTCTGACTTTGAATAGTATGTGCTTGACATTCAGAGCTCTGTTCTGACAAGTTTGTGAAGATGTAATCAGAATGTGTTTATGAATAGCACATTTTAGTCTCTCACAATTGCTTTTGAAAGGCCATATAGCCTATATATCTTTAAGAAAACAAGCTTAGCAACATTTCGAGCATAATAGATAGTGCAGCTTAGGATGAGGTGCACCATTCCAAACAGGAGGTCAATTACTGTTGTGATAGAATCATATGTACCATCATGATTCCATGATTTTGGCAAAGGTTCAATAAAATCAATAACAATTGCTTCTCAGGATATAGAAGGCACAGGTAAAGGGTTGAGGAGGCCATGTGGCTTCTAATTGGCTTACTATATTTGCACATCATATACAAGTTGTAGTAAGTCTGCACATCTGATAACAGTGTTTTCTACCAGACATAGTCATGTAAAAGATCTGATGTCTTTTTGGGCTCCAGGTGACCCAGCAACAAATGCACATGTGAAATGATGATCTTTCAAACATTTTAATCATTTACAATGATATGGAGAATACAAAGTAACTCATAACCTTGATTTCAAAGGAACAGCAGGCCTTCTAAGGTGCAGAAATTCTTGTACTGATGCAGATCCTTAACAATTGGGGCGAAGACAAAGTTCTCACCATAGTAATTATATAACACACCCTCCAGCAGCAGTGATGTGATCAAGTAATCAGTCTCCTGTCATGCTGATTTCCAGTGGTGTATTGATGGTCATCATCCCTGCTGCCATGGTAGAGGCAGAAAGTAAGGGCAAATGAAGAGGCTTCATCATTGCACTGTGATCATCTGTGAAGGGGCCCATCATTGAAGAGGTTGTACCTGGGTCAGTTGCATTGTTTCTAGTGCAGTTGTCACTGGAAAGGGGCTGTGAAGTGGCTGAGGAGTCCCCTATATCAGGATGTAAGGCTACATCTGAGTGCTTTGAGGTTTCTAACATATGTGAAGCCAAGTTCAAGTACCTGGATATCCCAGATGCACCCTCCTATTGTCCTGCATGGGAAGGGTGGAGGATAATATTTCTGATATGAGATGTAAATTTCTTCACTATTTCAGAATGCCTGGTCTCTGCTGAGGTGCTGTCTTGCTTCTTTTATTCAGTTTAATAAGAAGCATTCCCAAAAAGCCTACTAGATGTCCCATGGGCATGTTCAATATTCCCAGCTGCAGATTGCTTTCTTACTGTAACTCTCCTGCCATTGATTATATCCCCAGCAGATACAGATGGTGAATCTGACATCAGTGACAATAAGTGGGACTCTCAACATGCAGCAATGTGATCACATAAATGTGAGACACTATATATGGCAGTCACACTTGACTGGTTCAGCACCCAGGAGGTCTCCAGCTGCAATACTGGCAGTGGCAGTTGGTGAGCCACCTTCAAGGCAAAGTGTGAGGAGCATCAAGACAAAGGGACAGGTTTGGAAACTGCCCAGGCCTTATCATTAATAAAGAGGGGCACCAAGATAGAGTAGGTTGCTAAGGCAGAAGGTGCAGATGCATTATCAGTATACTGTGTATACTCTGATGAGGTGCATACTGTTCCAGGTTGGTGTCATGAACAACCTATGTGGTGCTTATCTGAACACTTTTTTTTTTAACAAACATTGCTTCTTATCTCATTACAGTTATGACTCATTCTTAGTTACCTTTTGTTCAGTGAGTTCTATTGTCTCACTACTGTATATAAACCCCTGTACTTGCTACCTGGAGACCCAGTTTCAACCTCTTATCTCTAAATATGCCTTGCTATATATTTTCCTCATTTACACTCACTCAATATATCTTGTCTCCAGTTCTGACCATTGAGCTTTGCTCCAGTCTCACTGCACAAGTGCTCATCAATGCTCCTGCCCACCTTGTAAGTCATCCCTGATCCTTGCTTGATGTTCAGTCACAATATTAGGTTGAAACTTTCCTTATGAGCACTAGCATTTTACCACATTTATTATCCACACATTCTCTTTGGAGACTGTGTGTATTATCTACCCCTTTACTTAGCCTTTCTACATGCATGGCTGTTGTTGGTGCTGTAAACTTTTGGGCAACTCTATAAAAGTTCCAACAGTTGTTTGTCTGGTTATTTCTTGCTGGCATGTCTCACACCCTGATCTAGTCACTAAGGGCAGCTCACAATTGCATACACTAGCAAAGGTCCCCTATTGATAGTAATAGTAGTAGTAGTTCATAGCTACTATACAATCACAGGCACTCTACATTACTGTTTCTACTGTACCTTTCACTATGCATAGTCACCTCTCTTTCTTACACACATTGCCACTCTGAAGGTTTGCACAGAGTACACTCACATCTTTCATCTGAGAGCCATTGAGGACCAGTACTAGAACACCAATGACCAATTTATAGATAAATAAAAATACAGGTCACTTTGCAGGTGATCTAAAACCTAACCTGTGATATCTTATAAAATGGCTGATTCAGATTTGCAGCTGATTCATAATGTAGGTATCTGAACTTACAAGTTATTAACCTGTAGGCAATTCTGCAGGTCAGGTCTAGGTTATCTGTAACATAACCTGGACCTATGCTCAGCCTTACTCTCATCAGTTTCATACCCATCCATATGCTCATGCTCACTACCAGTTGGAAGAGTGAGAAAACCTGATTGCTCAATCAAGACAGACATCAGCTACACCAGTTAAAGAATCCAGCAGGTCATCGGAAGGAGTGTGATGTTTGTGGTAGGACAAGGAATGTAAGCAGCCTAAGCTGGGACCAACCTGGCACACATTTTGATGAGGGTCCAGGTGGATGACACTGTAGGTAAGAGACAAGGCAGTCAGTATACTGTAAATAGCTCTGAAAACAAGGCAGAACAAACTTTAAAGATCAGCATCCACAGATGTGACAACAGGCTCAAGTGTGGGGGAATTCAGTTTGAGATCAGCATATGTGATAGATGGAATGTTAGGATCATCAAATATGTCCTATGGTGGGGATGGCATTAATGATGTGTAAACAGAAATATGAAAAAAATGTATGTCAAATAGGTTGCTAAGAAGCCACTCAACTGCTGTTTTAAGGACATACATGGCCAACTCGGGCTACCAGAGTGTGAGCATTTCAGTGATGAGCTCACCTACAAACTCATAATACATGGTGGTGGAGATGTCATTATAGCCAGTGTAGAAGGTATGGTACCTCAGGACAAAATAGAGAAGGAGCTTGTGCTCTTCCTCTATGATCCTAGTCATACTGACAGTTGGACCCTGAATTAAGGCTGAACATGGATCACCTGTGAGTTGACTCAGATTAATACCTGTGAATATTCAGGTTTCAAAGGGTTTGACCCAGATTCACACAGATCAAGACCTGTACTGATCCATATCCACAGATCTTTGACCTGTTACCCACAGGCTTACCCATATAAAGACCCATATTCACAGAGACCTGCAAGACCCACTTAAATATACACAAGTTCGAGCTGTTTGTGTGTAATATTGGATGTTTCATTTATTCAAAATTAAAATTAAACATCATATTTTAACTACAAGACTAACACTATCAAGATAACTATGTAGAGGTCAAGGGTGGTGATTGTAGCACCTTCAGGCAGCTCATCTGAAGCCTCCACATGCACCCTGTTATATGTCTAAAAGACATTGTGATACTGTATGATGTTGCAGCCCTTCTGCATCAATCACCTTATTATTTCACATGTTTTACCTTTTATATATAAATGCAAACTCATTCTTCTCTATAGTTCCCTCTCTGGGTGCTGCCTTGAAGCTAAATGTTATAAATGTGCCTGGATGGTTGGCTGGACATCAGTGTAATGTTATTTATAAGGTAAGGCAACAATGATGGTGGCAGATAAGGATAGAGGTGGTGGTGCAGATA
Source organism: Sanguinoderma infundibulare (assembly GCA_032821775.1). NCBI lineage: Eukaryota > Fungi > Basidiomycota > Agaricomycetes > Polyporales > Polyporaceae > Sanguinoderma > Sanguinoderma infundibulare. Next base: position 398,503 of record JAVLRN010000012.1, on the reverse strand, counting down.
AGGGTGACTAGATAAATGTTGATGAGAGAGTGACCATTGTGAACAGCATAAGAGGCTATAGGCAGCCATTAAAGTCAAAGACTCAGCCACTAAACAGCATAGTAAAACAGCACATCTATATGTTATTTCTAAGTCAAGCTGAAGTTTATAGAGAAAAGGGCAAAAGAGGCAAGTGCATAGAATAAGGAGGCACACACAGAGTATGCAGATGGATACCACATTGCACAGTAACACAATATATTCAGATATTAAGATTGTAATATACTTGTTTGCTCTGAATTATATACATAATGATATAGCCTTACTGTCTGTTGGGTGGTTTAACCATCTACATAGGCTGAAGAGAAGGCTGAAGGCAACACACCTGGCATCACAGTTCAATCAAACAATCAGTCTCTGCTGCATACATTGTAAGTAAATAGATTATATAAACCACTTATTGAAGATATACAGACTGTTTATTTTTTTGGAAAAGTCATAAGTAACCTACAGGTAACTCACAGCCTCAAAACCTTTAACCCAGATCCTTGCCTGATCTATGCACCAGGTATTCATACCCACAAAACCCATTACCCATGAATCTGAATCTGGGTATATATGGCTATACCTGCAAAGAACCCATACCCATGTTCAGCCTTACCCTGGATCTTCTGGATCCAGTCATTGAATATGGACACCGGACTGCAGAGGGCATCAAAGTCACCCATTGTAACATGCATGGGGAATCTGCGCATAGAACTGAAGAATCAATGCGGGGAAAGGACAGGCTGTGACAGATGGATGCGAGGTGGTACAGGTGTACTGCAAGCCTAAAGACCACCGAATAGTAGGGAAAGGAGGAGACTCAACTACAGTGTGGCCATGTAGACCAACTACTACACAGTAGTGTATGATGCAGATATGACCAGTGTACACGGACACTGCAGAAGACAAATAATGTAAAGTACATGTGGCTGTATGACGTACTGAATGGAGAGAGGCTCGAAGTTGATGCAGAGAGGCTACTCAGAGCCTGGAGGGAGCTGTACGCATGCAGGCACAAAGAGAGAGAGATCTGAGGCCAGAGGTAACCTGGGGAATCCATAAACCAAAACCAAAGCTAAGTACAGAGGGCATGCACTGCATATACCATGCAGTGACACCAACACCACTACACTACCAAAGCCTCTGAAATGTAGCTACAAAGGCCATGTGTGTCCAAACTGTAACCTAAAGGAGTTCAAAAGACATCTGTGACAGAACTACCTAGTAACCATGAACTGAAATGTGCACCATCATCTGGCCCTCTTTGTCCAGTCCTTCCAACACCAGGGTCATCTGAGCAGCATTCTGCAGCATGTTCTGTAGAGTGTTCTGTGCTGCCTGCTGGTTAGCTCAGTGTACATTCAATGCAATTTTGACATGCTCCTGGATCGTGAGACCATGTGATGTTTTAAGAACAGGTGAGTAGTTAGCCAGCATGATGTGGCTGCTCATGTTGCAATGAATCTTACCCATGGCCATGTCTTCATGAATCACCTGACAGTTACATGTGCTACAGTCCAGACCCCCACAGTAGAAACAGCCATCACAATGTGCATTCTGGCCTTGACCCATGCCCACATTGTTCCTTCACCCCATGTTGTCCTGATGGCCTGCGCCATCATAATGACCAGCTGGCGGAGTTGGGGGATAAGGTAGACCATGGCTCGATGTGATGTTCTTGTTAAGCTGGTCGATACCATCTAGAATGGCCTGGAACATCTCAACTAAGGGCTCTGCTTTGACCTTTAGAGTAGGACCTGGTGGGTGAGTCTGTGTGGGGTATCTGGATGGTGTGCTCAGTGCATAGTACTGAGTGGGTGGCTCAGTAAAGGAGACATGCAGTGGAAGATCAGCTGCATACATATGGGAATGCTAAATGACATGCTGGATCGTGGCGTGAATCTCAGTGAATGGTCATGGTGCATCACCAATCACATTGGGGTTCATTGCATTGAGGTGTGCTATGATACATCCACAGATAGATGGTGTAAGAGCTTTGAGGAGCATGTCACCAGCAACCTCTTCCATGATCCAGTCTTCCTTCTTCAGATATGTGACAATTGAAAAGACTTCAATGTGGTGTTCAAGATACTATACATGCATGGTAACTGGACTGAGGCAGTCATGTTTCCCCATGACTGTGTCGAGGTTTTGAATTGTCCAAATCTGCTTCTCATTCATGTTTGGGTAAAGCTCAAGCACCTCCTTCTCAAACATGCTGAACTTGGCTGCTTTGTCAATATAGAAGGGCATGTACTTCCATGCTTCCACAACCATTGGCATGATATAGCAGGTCACCCATATCTTCCTCTCCTCTTCATCGACCACTTCATACCAGTTATACAGCTGTCTAAGATCCTCAAAATAGGAGATGATACCATGCAGTTTGTTCAGGTTGAACTTTGGGCATGTCTGCTTGCTGTAGAGTGGCATAGCCTTCACATCCATCACTGCCATTGTAGGAGCTGCTGTGTTCATCATTGAGTTCTGCATTGTTGGTGGGGGGGGCTGCTGAGTCTGTGAAGACTGAGCATGCAGGGAACAGGAAGAGGTGATCAGGTGCAGGATACGGGATGGACCACTCAGTGTGGTTGAGTTCAGCGTGTTCAGGGCAGTAGAATATGGAGTTTGTGTGGTAGGAGCACGTCTATGGGATGTACACAGTTCAGATAGGACAGATTTGAGGTTTGAGCTGTTGATGCCAAGACCCTTAAGGTCACGGACATTATGGATGGGTTTGGGAGCCATTGATGCATCGAGCAAAGCAGCTCTTACACAGGACATGTGGTACAGTTTGGTGCAGTAGTTGGGACATAAGTGTGTATGGAGCAAACATGGATGGTATGGATCAGAAATGATGTAGGTCAGAGATGGTGGATTTGCTTTCACTAGAGCATGAAGAACTGCAAGGTCATATAGGAACCCTGGGTCTTGAGAGAGTGTCATCAGGGACACTTTGAACCTACAGACGGCACCTGAAACCCTTTGGAGTGGGCTCCAAAATATAACATGTATGGGAAACCTGCATGTAAAACTGAAGGATCAATGCAGGGAAAGGACAGGCCATGACAGATGGGTGCAAAGTGGTACAGGTGTGCTGCAAGCCTAAAGGCCGCTGAATGGTAGGGAAAGGAGGAGACTTAACTACAGTGCGGCCATGTAGACCAACTACCATGCAGTAGTGTATGATGTGGGTATGACCAGTGTACACGGACACTGCAGAAGATGAATGATGCAAAGTATGCATGGCCACACAATGTACTGAATAGAGAGAGGTTCAAAGTCAATGCAAAGAGGCTACTCAGAGCCTGAAGGGAGCTGTACACATGCAGGCATGAAGAGAGAGAGATCTGAGGCCAGAGGTAACCTGGAAAATCCATACACCAAAACCAAAGCTAAGTACAGAGGGCACACACTGCACATACCATGCAGTGGCACCAACACCACTACACTATCAAAGCCTCCAAAATGTAGCTACAAAGGCCATGTGTGTCTGAACTGTAATCTAAAGGAGTCTGAGAGACATTTGTGACAGAACTATCTAGTAACTGTGAACTGAAATGTGCATCATCATGAAAGAGCCAAAGAAACCTGTACATGCAGAGTACAACACATGACCGTGATCGATGCATCATGACCCTGTTGAAGATAGCCACACACCATACTAACTGATCAGAGGCTGAGCTGCAAGGAACCATGCAATGCCACCATACGTCCTGTGGCATGTAATGAGATGTGCATTCGATCAGAGACATATCAAATGATCCCCAAGTGCAAGGGCACCCATAAGCCATATGCATAATTGGGGCTGCGAGGAAGAGGCACCCGCATGGTTGAAAGGGGGGGCACACATGATGCATGGAAACTGTGCAGTAGATATACATGGTAGCTGGAGAGCCTGCACAATGCAGAAGACTGAGGGTCTGAGCCGTGAATGGTGTGTGCAGTGGTGACCAATCGGTATGAGAGGAAATCATGTGGAATGCGAAGATTCTGGGCACAGGGCATGTAGGGGACCCTACACTGTGGAGATGGTGAACTGGATTGTACAGGCAATGAGTGTGGTTCCACTAAAAATAAGATTTGAAACAACATATCAGGACAGTTTTAGTCACACCATAATTTCATCAATGGACCTGAAGAGACAGTTCTTTTAGAGTTGAGGAAAGAAGCAGATCAAAATTGAAGGGTTGATGCTATAGGACATAATGACAAGAGAGGCAGAAAAGAGAGGAGGAGCTCAGAATTGGTGAATGATGAGGGTGGTTATGAATGAGATGGAAGGAAACACCAATAAAGCTGATGGATGGACAAACAAAGGAAGGGTGACCAGTGAAGAGTGGGCTGGATGTGTAGGTACAAAGCACATCAATATGAGAGGTATGCAGCCTCAGTTTGAGAGCTTGACCTCGCCCCTCTTCCAGGATGGAGGCAGGAGGTTGAAATCCTGATGGTGGCAACTCAGAACCATAATGTGGAATAGAAAGACAAATACTCACCTGATGCTTTGTCTCATGCTGAGCTAAAGGTTTTAGCATCTCCAATTCATACCACTGCAATTGGGCTGGCAGAAGTGGTTAGTCAAAGGTGAGGCATATGTTCATAGCATAAGGTCACTTGATAATGGAGGAGAGAGGTGGCATCCAGTCAGCTGCCCACATAGATAATGATCTTTGCATGGTGGGAGTGAAGGCTGTGCTGCTAGTGGTAGTGTGTAGACAAGTTATTTGAGTAACAGAGAGTCAGTGGGTGCTGGGGACATGGACACAGAGTCAGGACTTGCAGAAATGACTGCAATAGTGAGTGATGTAAGGAAACAAAGTGTTGCTAATGTGTGTCTTTCAGCATGAGAAAATCCAAAAAGGGACAGCTTCTCCATAGGTTCAATTTGTTTCATTTGATGGGGAAGGATGAGCAGGGTGTCCCCCTCACCACATCTCTCTCTCTCCCTCCTCTCTCCCCTCCTGTATGCCATTTGCCCAGGTGAGAGGAGGAGACTCCTTGTCCTTATTGTAAAGTGAATTGCAGCTTGCTAAACTATGATTGGCATAGACATCTGATAAATTTGGTTTCAGATCAGTTAGCCAAACCTTTCACAAGGCAGAACATTTGTTTTTTTAGTATCTTCATGTTGCTAAAAGTGTAAGCTTAGCTATGCTAAACTACAATGAATGTCTGGTATCTAATGAATTCTGTTTCAGGTCAGTCAGCACTGACCTGCACATAGTTTCATAGGCAGAGGTCTATACATCATGTGCAGCATCAGTCAGATAAAGATGTGGACCCCTCATAGAGCAATGACAATGAGTCTGCAAGTACAAAAGCAAAATAAATAATAAGGTCAAATGTCACATCATCTTGCAGCTGCTCACTCTTATCTACATCCAGGGTGAATATTTTACCCACTTTTGCCTCATCTAACAGCTACTAATTCTTATTTGGCTTTTCTAGTGCTTTTATGTCCTCAACATGACCCTTCATGACTCCTTTAATGATGCTGATGCTAAGCATCCACAGCCTGAGGGTGATACCAATGTTGATGACCCCCTTGCATGCAAAATGGATGCACATCCATAGACTTTTCACCCCACTTACAATGCTACCTGCAAGAAGTGCACCAAAGCCTTCAAGATCTCAATTAATGCCATCAAGCCTGCAGATGCAATCCCCTCCAGTGCTAAGAACTCTGCCATCTCAGCCTCAACAATGAAGACCTTCCAGCCTGGGCATGCTGGTCACCTAAAGGTGAAGTATGATGACCTCACAATGCAGGAGTCTCTTGGTAAGTTCATAAGTATATTAGAAAATTCAAGCATTGTACTGACAGCCTACTCTCATTTGCCAAACTCATATAGATGCATGTTCTGCCAAGTGGACATCTCAGGTTTACAAACACTTTCAGAAGCCAGTATTTATCACCAAGCCCAATGGTGAGGTTAAAATAAAATTTGTCTGTGACATGTAAGTCCTTTCTTTCAATTGCTATTTAGTGATATACTTGCTCATAGGCTTCACATTCAGTCCAGTTGGTTCAGTCCCAACCAGACCAAATATGAAGCCTATGTGGATTGTGAACAAGATGTCAAATGTAAGCCTCTGCTTCAGAAGGCTTGTGTTTGACATTACATCCATCTCTTTATTGTCAGCTGCCACTTAATACAATATCCATCAGGCACCCATTCAAATGCATTAAGTGCACCATTACAGATGAGTTCACAGGCAACCTCAACTGCTATATGCAAAAGTGCAACCCTAGCATGACCACTAAGACCCAGCTCATCTCTGACTATGCCCATGGTGCCAACTACAGCTATGTCCATGTTCACTTTCTCTTCACTATGTGGATCACATCCCACCACTGCCTGTTCACCATTGTTGAAAACTCAGAGTCTAAGGAGCTGTTGACAATGTTATACAGGAGTGGCATGTTGAGATCCTATCATGTGTTATGGTCTCTTGTAACCTGAAGGACATTTTTAATGACTTGTGTGAGAGGGCTAAGGTAAAGTTAAAGGTATGTCACACCTGCATGTATGTCTTTTGAATATAATGACAAGTTTGTGATGTATGTAGGCCTTGTCTGGAAAGATTCACATCTGCATGGATGGATGGACTTTGCCAAATATTATCTCATTTTTTGAGGTCACAGCACACTGGCACAAGAATAGGGAGATTAAGCATATTATCTTTGATTTCATCAAGTGAGTGCAATCCATGTTAAGGAGGATGACATCCACCTTGATTGACATGCTGTCAAGCAGCACCGGTTGTGGCAGCATGTCGAACATGTATGACATAAGTGTCACTGGATCATAATTAGTGAGTTGTTCACATCCTCATATACTGTGCCTCTCATCTGTTGCCATTTTTAAGCTTGCATGAGCTGACTGGCCATATCCAGGTTAATGAAGGCACACACTGGGGTGTACCTTGCATGCCAGCTCATGGACCTTTTAAAAGAGTTTGAAATTGTTAAAAAGGTTTGTCATCATCTTTGAATTTGTGGCTGAGACTGTGAACCACAATGTTGCCTGTTATACTGTATTCTAACACCTTTTGTTTGCCCAGGTACTCACTGTAATGTGCAACAATGCTTTCAGATGCTTAATCAGATGGTCAAGCTCAATGATGACTTTCACGGTTCAGATAGGCATGTCCAATGCTTCAGACATGTCATTCATCTCATTATAAAGATATGTTTATTTTATTCATTGTTCACTGCTTGACACTCCTCAGCCAGGTCTGACAAGTGTCAAATAGGTGATTTTATTCCAGTTCAGCCACAAGCTCAAGTCTGAGGACACCAGTGAAACTGATAAGGACATATGTGCCCTTGATGATCCAAAAGATGTTATAGAGGAGGAAGACAAGGTGGATGAAGTCCACGAGGCCACAGATGAGAAGAAAATCAAACAGGATGAGAAAAATTTGGAGCTGAAGGTCACAGACACAGACATCAAAACTGGGTGCATTGCACTCAAACAGATGCACATGCTCCAGTTGGACTAAATGTAACTTTTTATTTTGATACTGAGGACATATTCATGTACTAGATAATTAACTTGTCTGCTAAAATTTAAAACAGCCTGATGATCCATGCAGAACTCTTTTGACAGGTCAAAGTCAATGAAGAGTTAAGTGAAGTGTATATTTAGACTATCTGCACTCACTGAAACACAGTTATGATGGTCTTTGAGCACACCCTGTGGCTTAAAAAGTTGCTCTTCAATGTATGTAACATGGCAGAGTTCAACAAGAGCCAGGGTGTCCATTTGTGATGTTTCATCCTCGAGAAGGAGCAGTGATGCATTATACAAGAGTTATATACTTTACTTATCATATGTGCCTCTGTCCCCACTTTCTACTGCTGTACTAATTGAATTCTGTTGTTAACAGACATTTTTCAAGGCCACCACATCTGTTTCTCACACCTCAACATCACTTGTCTGTGATGTTATTTCCTGAATTGACATTATGACAAAACACCTTGAAAACACCTGCAATAATGTCAATATGTATTCAATGGTGCATGCTGCAGCCCATCAGGGCATGAAGATATTGCAGAAGTATTACTGATACACTGACAACATCTCAATCCACCACATCATGATATATATATATCTTATCTTATAGTGATACTCAAACTGTTTTAACCATGGTCTTTTCTGACTAGTGCTATACCCATGCTATAAACCAAAGTACTTTGCATGTGCAAATTGGTCACAGTTATGAGTGATGAGTCTCTTCACCTCCTCTATGCTGAGTGGAATGACTGCTATCAAAGCATCTCTGAGCCCACAAAGAAAGACACTATGGCCTTGAACGTGTCTGCTGGTTCTGCATATAACTTGCAACAGGTATCTTCAGTTAAAGATCTCAGTTGAACTGAAGCTGTAAGTCTGCACTTTTGGCATTAACACCTTCATTTCTGACCTGAGCAAAACTCTAACAGACTCAAGCCACACATGACATGTTTGCATCAATCACTGGCACACATGAGCTGGAGCAGGAAGATGCACTCAAAGAACTAAGCCAACAAATCCTCTCAAGTACTGGCATAGCATAATTCAGAATGGCTCTGAAAATATTGAGTTAGCATGTATGACCCTGGACTTTTTGTCAATCTCAGATAAGTCTTGTCTTGGTCTATTTCTGTTATATAATGTATCTGTTAACTATACATCTTGAATAGTGGCTTCTATAAATGCTGAGTGAGCCTTCTTTTGTAACCAGCTCACTGTGTCCCACCTCCGCCACTCTCTCTCTGACCAGACTGTGCATGTGAGCACAATTCTGGGGTTCTGAACTTGACACTCTGATCTTGTGCTGGAGAGTGTGGCTGTTACTTTGTTGAAGGTGAACGAAAAGGGTAAGGATGTTGCTTCAATAAAGAGCACAGCTCATAAGAACAAGGATATTATTATATTATCTGACTAGTAGACATATTCTCTGTTCTGCCCTGTCCTATTCACATAGTCAATGGAAGTGTATACTCAAGTTATATTGTGTTTAAGTTATATACTCCCTACTAACTACCCACAAACCCATAAGACCTACAAGTAAAATGGTGGATCTGAGTTATTCTGTGGGTGACCTGCAAGTTACCTGGACCTGGACCTGCAGATTCAAATCCCCTGGCAGGTCAGATCCCTGCAGATCTGGATAGCAACTTCAAAAGTTGAATTATCTGCAGGTCCGGGTGTGAGTAACTTATGGGTCAACCTGTGTTGAGCCTTATCTGCATCTGTAGTTACCTTTTGTCCAGTAGTTTTTATTATCTCTCTACTGTATATAAACCTCTATACTTGCTACCTGGAGACCTAGTTTTGACCTCTTGTCTCTAGGTATGCCTCGCTGTGTATCTCCCTCATTTATGCTCACTCAATATACCTTCTCTCCAGTCCTAACCATTGAGGCTTGCTCCAGTCTCACTGCACAAGTGCTCATTGATGCTCCTGCCCACCTTGTAAGTCATCCCTGATCCTTGCTCGACATTCAGTTGCAACAGTTGATTGTTTAAGTAAATACAAGACAGCATGTCCACCAGAATGTTCTCAGTACTGGGTATGTATTCAACTTTAAAGTCAAACTCAGCAATCTTCTCCATCCATCTGTCTAATGACCAGATAGATTCCACTGATTCAGCAGGTGGACCAAACCCTTGTGGTTGGTGACCCATATAAGGCTGAACATGGGTATGAGTTCCTTGCAGGTATACCTATATATACCCAGATCTGAACCCATGGATATGTGTTTTATGGATATGAGTACCTAGTGCATGGGTCAGACATGGATCTAGGTCAGAGGTTTTGAGGGCATGGATTATCTGCAGGTTACCTATGGACTTTTTTAAGACAATAAGCAGTCTGTATGTCTCTAGTGAGTAGTTTGTATAATCTATTTATTTACAGTATGTGCAGCAGAGACTGTTAGATTGGGCTATAATACCTGGTGTGTTGCCTTTAGCCTTCTCTCCAGCCTATGCAGGTGCTTAAACCTTGCATCTGATTGGGGGTTTAACTCATGTATGAGGTTACATAGTTATTTTATAGTCTCAATTCTATCAGCTTATATTTACTTATAGCCATAGAAGGTTTTTATTGTCAGCTTCTATAACATTGAATAAGTGAGCCTTATGGCATACTGCATACATGGTGCTTATTGATGTATTTCAGATGTGTGAGATACACACAAGTTACCCAATAGAAAAATACTATTAGGTAAAATGCACCTGAAGTAATCAGACCAGGCTTTAGGTCAGATATTCCTCCAGGTGTCTGTGATAGTGATCAGAGATATGGGGTATGGATAGGTAAGATTGAGATATAGGAGGGGATAATAGAGAGCAAGCCTGTCAAAGGCTTTCTAACTCTCAGAAGAAGACTTAACTATTGTGCACTGTTGCACAAAGATCACCTGTTAGAGGTGGGACACCATTCTAAGGAAAACTAAAATTGTCATTTTGGGGGGACCCACCTGGAGTCCTTATATACTAGTGGCTATCTGGGACCAAATATAAGTAAACAGGCTAGTGTGCTATTGTGCTAACTATAGACACAATATCATATCTAAAAAAATAGCACAATACTATTTAAGTGTTCATTGTCTGTGAACAATGAATATATGCAGACTGTGTAAAATAATCCTATGGACAATAAAGGAATAAAACAATAGTCCACCAATCAGCATGGAAATAACATATCCATACAATGAAATATGCTCAATTATTATGCTATATGTCTGAGAATATTCTCAAATATAATAGGTTAAGATAAAAAGCATCCTCAAACAATTAAGTGTGAGGAATAATAGGTTAAAGTCTGTAGTGTGAAAATGCTCAAAAGATAAAAGAACAGAGTATAATAGTCATTCTCAGATAACAATAAAGTTATATCACACAAAAAAAAGAAAAACCTGTGCTGACTGAGCATATGTACAGTAATGTGGTATCAGTCATCATACTTGGACCTTAGTCAGCCTTTTTCAGGTCATGTGCCAAAAACTAAAATATCTGTACAGCATAGCAAACAAATGGGGAGTACATATAGAGTCCATGCTAAATTGTGTTGCTCCTGATGCACATCTTGCACTTTGAGCTCTTGCCTTCCTCCCCAGGTCCTTCTTGGACTGACTCCCTGTCCTCCTTTCATGCTGGCAGCTCTCTGAACCTAAAGATAGGCTCTTCAGAGTCAAGGTAGTTTTAGTACTGAACTGGCTCTCCTGCCAGCCTGTACCTGTTCAATAGATCAGTCATACACTGTGTATGACATGTGTCTATCTCTTCTTTTCACTTACCTTCACCCCTCTACAGCAGCTTGCAGGTCACTTTAATGGTATTTATGCAGCTGTGCTCTTGTCAAAGAACCTTGTTTCTGCTGGTTCTGATAGGGCACTTATCTTTTAGGACTGGCATTATTAACAGAGGAGAATGTGAACAGCAAGAGGGAATTAAGGGGGTATACACATACTATGTAGTGATCTTAGTAGTATCAGATTTGTATTCAGAAATACAATGGTGAATTTGGACCTTGATGATTGTTTCAATAGAGGACACAATTGAGCGAATATTTTGCATAAAACAGCTTTGATTTGTGTGTGTTTTTGTGAGTTTTGCAGGTATCCATAGGTACAGGTCTTTGTGTGGGTAAACCCATGGGTAACAGGTCAAAGATTTATAGGTATGGGTCAGTACAGGTTTTAACCTGCACAGGTCCAGGTCAAACCTTCTGAGGTCTCAATATCCACAGGTACAGGTCCAGGTCAATTCACAGGTGACCATGTTCAGCCTTAGACCCATGTAAATAGGCACCCTAGGAGAATGTCACAGTGGTGGAGCATGGCCTCCACCCCTGCCAGCATTTTAATTTCATGAATGGGGTAGTTTTGTTGTGCTGAGGACAGTTTTGCTGAGAAAAATGCAGCTCCCTGCACATTCTGAAAGTTGTCTCTCTGGGCAACTACTCCAGCAATGCCTCCATGTGATCAAATACATAAATTGTCTGCTCTTATGAAGCCTCCACACAGTCTCAAGTGCCACAATGACATCCAACTTTATGCAAACCTGCATATAAATCCATATATTGACAGGTGCAGATTGTATCCACAGCATTCAGTGCTCACCACCTGCATCCGAATAGACCTGTAGGTCATGGGTGCAGGTGTAGGTCAGGTCTTGAACATCTGCAGGTTCACTCATGCTACAGCCTAGCTACCACCTCAATTATATACTGATATTCAAAGATAACTATAAGTTCATTTATCTTGAATAAAATGTGAACATGGAGTTGAGATTCAAGCACATTGACATTCACTACTATTACATCCACAAGGTATACAATAGAGGTATTATTGACATATTTTATGTTAAAAGAACTAACAATCCTGCTGATAGCTTTATAAAAAATTTAGGCAATGTGAAGTTTTACCACTTTCAATCCTATCTTGGTCTTCATTTCTCTAAGGTTGCTTAAAGTGTCAAATCCACTTGCATACTTGCAAGTGCATACTTAGCAAGAGAGTGTGTTAAATGCATACAGCCAAGCACAGTGTGTTAGCATAGCTGTATATCCAGATATTTATTTATCCAGATATCTCATTCACACTGAACAGGTGCTGTATAGCCACCTTTACATGATCATTTCATGTGCCACCCCACCTTCTATCCAGATGTACTGGCACAGTGGCTTTGTACTATATAGCCATTAGTACTAATACAGTCCTCCATATATAACCTCCACTGGCCCTAATATCAGTTGCTCTTCTTGCTCTTCTCCTCACTTATATCTACAACCCTCTATCCTGAGCTGTCTACACAGACATTTGCAAGTGCACCAGTTTATTATACTGACACCACTTGCAAGTGCATGGTGATGGCACCTGAGAGACCAAAGGCAAGGGTCACATGGCCTGCTGGTCTTTATCCCCTCCCTGTCCCCTCTCCTCTGGCCCCTCCTTCAGTTCATATTGAACACCCTGTTATCAATTCATCTGTAGATACCTTTGTATACTGCTGTCAATGCTAATTAATCAGTTTTCAAAAATTTACCATTATGCAGACTCAAACTAAGTACTGCAGGTTGATTACTAACAACCTATTCTATCACTATGGCATCAGTTCCTTATATCAAATGAGAAAGAAAATGCTTGTAATACATACTTGCAGCACTTATGCTTGTGTTCACACTGATGCAAGTAACTGTGCTCTGATGCAAATGATCACCCACTTTGACATCAGCAAAAATGCATACCCCCTGCACTGCAAGGAGTGCACTTGCACTCACATGCAAGTGGTCCATTTGAGCTGATTTCAGCTGAACATGAACTCAGTTGTTGCCAATTGCAGCTGGGGCCAATTTCAGGAGCAGCAAGCATGAGCAGAGACTCAGTCACAATTTGAACAATTAAAGGGATGCAAGCTGAGCAATGAGGAGTGAATGCCTCAAATGCAGGCAAGTGGCTACATTGCATTGTGGTGGGCCAGGGTGTGAATGGCCCAATTAATTGGTAAAGTGTAATTAATTATACTAGTTACATTAGATTATATACATTGGGTTGTAACAGAATGTGTGCAAGCGAAGAAAATTAGAGAAATCACATGGAATCAATAGCAAGGATCCTGCAGGATCCTTTGGCTTGTGTATAGTTGGACATGAAGGGATGAAAACATACATATAGGCTGTATTTTGGGTCACCATACCCTTTTTAGACAATACACAAATGATGGAATGGCAAATAGGATCAATTGTGATTGGATACAGACAGTTACAGATGTGCCTGAGCAGAAACCGAAACCCTACAAATCATCCACTGATCTCTCACTGCTAGAGCTGCTCCCCAAACAAGCCATGTATGCTGATTGCCTCCTGCTCAATGCTGAGCTTCATAAATAACTTGCATGTGAGGGCAAACCAGTCCCTGGCATTGAATGTGGGCAAGGGTTCAGAGAGGGGCTCCATGGCAGAGAAGCTGAAGAGGATGTGCTAGAAGCTGAAGGCCTCAATGGTGTGGCCAACTGTTTCAACAAAGCAAACAAGAAGGAGCAGAGGGAGAATAAGAATTAACACATGATGGCTGAAATGAGAAAGGTTTATGACAGGGGACATACTGTACATCTTGAGCCTGCACTTCCACTCATTCTTCTTCTTGAGGTCTGTGCAGGTGGCCTTATCCACCTCATCTTCCCTGGCCTCTGCACTCAATGAGGGCAGCAATGGAGGGGTCAGTGGGGTTGGGGCACCTCAGGCTGGTGAGAGAAAGTTGATGTAGAGGTTCACAAAGAGGAAGAGCACCATGGTGTGGCTCTGGTAGATGGGTTAGGTGGAATGCATGAGAAGCTTCATGATTGAAAGTATCAGGTCATTAGGTTGAAAAAGGATGTTGACTGTCATGTGAACAAGATGGGATGGCTGTTAGCAGACAAAAACCAGGAACACAGATGTAAATGTGAATGAATACAAAGGATGAAAGCAGAAGAGTCCACTGTCATTCAATGAAAGTGGCAAAAGACAGAAGGTGACAAGTGAGGCAGCACCAGATGAGGGGGGAATGAGGTGAAAAGAGACCTACAAATAATGATTTTGCCCTTGGCTTCTGGAGTTTCCATCACTTTTATGACCAGATTCTCAAGGGCCTTCCATCTGCCATTCTGCTGGAGGTTGCTTTGGATGTCAATGTTCATGGTGAACTTTCATACCAGTGCCTACAAGAGCACATTGATTGTGGCTTGTGAGTGCTTGGTGAATGTCATGGTGAGCACTATCATCAGTTTTGATGAACTTTCAGAAACAAGGTATGACAGAGGTGAAGCAGGAGTGCCATCCTCGAGCCTAAAAAGCACAGAAAGAGCAAGGAGGGGTGTTAAAGACAAGAAGGTAGCACTGATTCTGGATGAGATGTTGCAACGCAACAGAGTGATAAGTGGTCTGAGTTACATATGAACATCTGGCAGCACAGCACAGAAGATGAGCTTGTGGTGGACACAAATTAAGCAAGAATGGGACTTACTCTTGAACCAGCTTCTCAACATCTGCCCCTTGTGTGCTGTGTAGAGAAGAGGCTGTCATTCTTATGCTCAAGCTGCTGGATGTGCTGCAGAGCTGCTTGCACTCTCTATTGCCCTTTGAAGACACCTGCCTTCCCCTTTTTCAATCTTTTGTCCTCTTTTTGTGTCATCTGCTCACCTTTTATCTCTCTGCCTCTTATAGTGTCTATGTCTGTCTCTGTCTCATTCACAATTTTTGTCATGCTGTTTGCCAGACAATCATCAGGAGGAGTGGGAGGAATGGTGGTAACTTGGCCATTGGTAGGAGTGGGAGGAATGGTCAGTGGGATCATTAATAATGCACACCAGAGGAAGGAGCCAGTAAACAACATATCAGAAGTAGCTCATTATGCTGCAGCATGAAGAAGTTGAGTGACTGTCTGGGGCATACACTGGAACATGAGTGCAGGTAAGTTTGAAGGTGCAGTCCTAGCTGTGAAGGAAGAGAATTGTGATGCATGCAGCTGTCAGTTAAGCTATAAGGTGAAAAAGGCTGCGGTAGGACAGTTTAAGAGATGCATATGGATGTCAGGGCTGAGATATGCACAAGTTACCTAATAGAAAGTACTACTAGATAAGATGCACCTAAAGTAATCAGACCAGACTTTAGGTCAGATATTCCTCCAGGTGTCTGTGATAGTGATTAGAGGTATGGAGGATGATAGATAAGGTTGGGATATAGAAGGGGATAATAGAGAGCAAGCCTGTCAGAGGCTTTCTAACTCTCAGGGGAAGACTTAACTATTGTGCACAGTTGCATCAGGATCACCTGTCAGAGGTGGGGGTGGACTTTCAGGGAGAAAACTGAATTGTCATTTTTGGAGGTCCTAGCTGAGGTCCTTATATACTAGTGGCTATCTAGAACCAAATATAAATAAACAGACTATTGTGCTATTGTGCTAAGTCTGGACAATAGGCTATAGACACAATACTATATCTAAAAATAGCACAATACTGTTAAAGTGCTCATTGTCCTTAGACAATGAGTATATGCAGACTGTGAGAAATAATCCTATGGACAATAAAGGAATAAATAATAGTCCACCAATCAGCATGGGAATAACATATCCCTACAATGAAATATGCACAATCATTGTGCTATATACCTGAGAATATTTTCAAGTACAATAGGCCAGAATAAAAGTTATCCTCAAACAATGAAGTATGAGGAATAATAGGTTAAAGTCTGTAGTGTGGGAATGTTCAAAGGATAAAAGGATAGAGTATAATAGTCATTTCCAAATAACAATAAAGTCCTATCATACAAAAGAGAAAAACTGTGCTGACTGAGCATATGTACAGTAATGTGTATCAGTCATTATGTTTGAACCTTAGTCAGCCTTTTTCAGGTCACCTGTCAAGAACCAAATCCTTTGTACAGCATAGTGAATGAATGAAGAGTATATGTAAGGTTTGCACTAGATTGTATTATGCCTGGCACACATCCTGCACCTTGAGCTCTCACCTTCCTCCCCAGGTCCTTCTTAGACTGACTCCCTGTCCTCTCTTCACCCCAGCAGCTCTCTGAACCTAAAGACAGGTTCTTCAAAGCCAAGGCAGTTCCAGTGCTGAACTGGCTCTCCTGTCAGCCTGTACCTGTCCAATAGATCAGTTATACACTATGTATGACAGGGTGGGCATGAGAATAAAAAGAATTACCAAGGGTCGAAATCTGGAAAGGCTGTTGCTGTAGTCATCAGTATGAGTGGCTTGAAAGTAAAGCTAGAGTCGAGTCTGATCAAGGTATGGTAGGTCGAAAAGGGGGTGATCAACATGAATGAGACAGCCAATAGTAATGCCTAGAGGTGGCAGCTCAAAATAGAGAGGATTAAAGATGCCTGCAGGGCTTTAGGGCTTGCATGTGCAAGCCTGGCAAAAACCCTGACTCTGGCACTGGGTGCTGACAGTGCTGATGGTGCCATGAACCTGGCACCTTCACACCCAGAAGTGGATCTCAAAGAAGTCAAACTGGAGGGCATACCCAGTGAGGGTGATGAGTCAGATGCTGTGCAGGAGACAGACAAGGAATCTGAGGACAGTAGTGGGGATGACTATGAGTATGCTTGTGTGGGCTATGCACCTATGTAACTACTATGTACACTTGTTTCAATTGCATGCTATTATTTTGGATGGAGACAGCGAGACTTTATTCTATTGCTAATGATCTATATACAGTGCTTGGAACTAAATCTACAGGTATGCATGCAAATTCAATTGCCATCTAAAAATTCTAACTGCTCTCATTTAATATAATCAGCCCTCCCAATTGCACTCAATCAGTGCTCGAATGGCAGGTGATGGGTTCAATTGTGCTCACATGCAAGCAGAGCCAATTGGGCATCTCATTGCCAATTGATGATACACTATCCCAGGGCCTGTGTATAGTCGAGATGACCAAGGGCTGAGGGAGGCAAGGTTAGAGCAACATCGCTGGTGTTGGAGGCAAGTACAGTCTCAGGTTCCCCTTAGTCATGATCGTAACCAGTGCTGGGAAAGGGGGAAAGGAGTGTGTGAAGTCGAAGGTCAAAAGTTGCGTCGAAAGTCACATAATGATTCGCTGTCATTGTTGCAAGTTGGTCAGCCACAAGTTGCTGTTGCAGGTTGCAGGCGATGGCTGATTGAAGGTGAAGTCGAATCACAGTCACTCATTGGAGAAATGAGAGGTAAAGGGTGGGGGATCCAAGATTGTCTGCCCAAACAGCAGGGCAAGAGGTTAAGTACATCACCAACAGTAGCTACAGGTGATGGCTATGGACTAGGCTGCCTCACGACAAAGGACAAACATAATACCCATGTTAGAAACCCTTCAGAACTTCAGCGGTTGTCAGGCAACCACAGTCATGGTTTGCGACTCTTGGCCGGCTTGCCTTGGTAGTGTGTGCATGCAATTGCTGTCAGGTGACCCCACAACCTGTCAGTCTTCAGATGTCAGAACCAGTACCTGTCGCAGAATTCGCTAAGTGAGAGATGATCCATAATCAGCCACATGACGTGACTGCAAAAACAATCAGAAGACTTAACTTGTGGCCTGCCACCACACTGCCGCACAGTCGACAGGGGTGGTCAGGCCACGCCATGTGCATCTCTAGGTCTGGATCCAATCAGGGCCTTTGATGGTCTGGACTTGATGCAGCATCATCGCATGTGATTGACGTGCTAAACCTGTTCGGCCATGGCCGAACAGCATGTCATGTGAACCTCCATATCGCCAGCGACTCAGGAACTCCTGCAACATCAACATCATAAAGTCGCAGTGGCCATCCAAAAGAAGAAGTCGCATTGGCTTCTGAGGCCAGAAGTGTCGGGTGTATATCATCGGTCCAAGTGAGATCACACATTTTACACTTTTGCTAATGGATGCCAGTGCCTCACCCTAATACCAAGTATGATATCCAGATATAAGTGGTGACACCCTGATGCAAGTGTGATTTCCTCTGCAATACACTCCAGAAAGCAAGCACAAAATGAACTTATATTTAAAGATCACCTATCTGTCTTTCAAATGAGGCTTCAGAGTCCTATCTGAGTGCTCCTATTTCAAAGGGTCCAGGGAGCACTCAGGTGGGCACAAGCCCAGACTATAAGTGCTTGACTGTAAAAGAAATAATAAAATCACAATAATGCTGTATTGAAAAAGCCATTGTAGTGTAGTGGGCTCCAGTGCCAATGCTGTTTGATAGTTCTCAGTGCATATGCCAGTTTAAAGCCTGGTCATGCCCTATTTTGCTACCACTGTGTGCTTGATACTTATCTTGATCTGTCTGATGGGGCAGAGATCACCAGATTGGTCTTAGCAATTGTCATTTCATGTGTTCAAGAAAAATTGATCTATCAATGTGTAATACACTGTTGGCCATGCCCTGTTGGCCATCTCCCTGCCCCCTTCCTCTGTTTGCCTGTCTGCAGTCCCTCATCAGCTGCTGGGCAGGCTCTGAATATCTATGCAATAAAATATGGACAAAAATTCACACTGTCCACTGCAAACAGAGTTCAGATGATTGTCTGATAATCACGCACATCTGACCACCATGTGATCATTGCCCCTTTTCTCCCCACAACCCATCACTGCCTATACCCCCCTGAATCTCTCCATGTGCACTTGCAAATTGTGTCAGTTTAATAAACTGGTGCACTTGCAATGACATGTGTAGACTCTACCTATCCTCTCTAGCCAGGTGAGTATACCTGCACCACTGCATGTGCTATCTGTGTTGGGCATCCAAGTAGGCCTTGTTGTATATCTCACTTAATATACCTTGTTTCCAGTCCTAACCATTAAGTCTTGCTCCAGTCTCACTACACAAGTGCTTGTCAACACTTTTGCCCATCTTGTAAGTTTTTTCTCACCCTTTCTTGATGGCCAGTCACAACAATACCCTGATTTAAGTATTACACACAGTGGATTGCTAAGCTCAAGTTCTTCCTGTTCTGTCAAGAAGGGGTGGATCACAAGAGGCAGAGACTTTGAACTTGTTTCTCACCATCTTTATGCCATTTTCCAAGACTTTGGGTGGTGACCAAGACTTGCAAGTTTTGTAAGTGACATTGCTGTACTTTATTGTTTTATATTTATGTTAAAATCAAAGATGCATTGGAAAACATTGTGGCCCTCACCCTCACCCTCATCACTGATAAAGTTGCCAACTCTGAGGTCACCATTGATGGCTTCAACATCACCAGCATCTCCAGCTCCAATGTCACTGCTGTCTCTGCTAACTAGACCTCTAGATCCTCATCCCTGTGTACTTTTGTGTCCTTGCTGTGTATAACTTTGCTGTAGTTGCCATGTGGTGGTGGTGGTGGACACTGGATCAAGTCTCATATCATATCCTGCATTTCATCATGTATTATTGTGTATCTCATGGCTCATTGTGTGTCTCATGGTAACAATCTGTGCTGTGAAATCAAACAGTTTCTGTCCCAGCCCCGACAACTTTATGCACAAGGGGCCTGCTGGCTACTGGAATAGAAAGTTTGCGCCAGATGGATGGTCTGCGTGAGATGAGATGGGAGGTTTGCACCACTTGCTAAAATTTTCGCACTGTGGTTAATAGGTTGCTCTAAAGGGAAATTGTATGTAAAAGCCAGGTTTATGCGCTCAATTTATTAAAAGGGCATTTGGTCCCTTATATGATAGTAGCTTACAAAAAAAATCCTAACATACCATTCACATAAATAGTATCCCGACCGCGAGTACTATAGGTACTTGCGAGTCGCAGGGACCGATGCCTGCTCTCACATATCACAGCAGCTTTGTCGTCCCTCACTCGTCGAAAGGAGTGCAGCAAGACAACAAGTATAGCAATGAGGATTCGCACGTGATAGAGGCGGAGACAAAGGATTGATAACTACAGTTAAGGGTACTGGTTGACCTGCAAGCTCCGCATCAGGGTATCACATTCTCAGAAACCAAACGCAAGGGAGCATAAAGGAATGAAAGTGACGGAATGCGTAGCATGAGTGAAGGGAGTGAAATGGGACGTTAGGGATAGCGAACGAGAAGGACACAATCACACGAACTGGCTATCAGTAGGGGACTTGAGGCTGATGGTGGGGGAACGGAGGCTCTTCAGGTCGAAATGTGCCTGTGAACGACGGAAAATACTTTAGTTTGTGCGCATGGAGGTGAATGTAGGCCGATGTGGGCACGCACGCTGTCCGGAGTCTTTGGTGCGCGGTCGTCTTCTATGATGGTGTGCTGGTACACCTCTAGCTGGGGGTCATGAAGGAGAACGCACAGTCGTTAGTACAATGGAACAACAATAAGCATTCCTCGGATTATACAGCAGACGACGTAATCCAGGGACCGAGGGAGTGGATCGAGGGCAGAGGGAGACTCACTACGGGTACGCGTGGAGTGCCGACACGAAAGTTGGAACCGGCGGATGAAGAGAACGTGCGGACGCTCTTGCTGCGGATGTGCTCGCGCGCATTAAGCGAGCCCAAGAACGAATTCGAGTATACTGTATCGGGAAAAGGAGAACCCATGAGAGGAGGATCGAAAATGAGGAGGAATATGAATATAGAAGGACATACGCTTCGCCTGAATCTCAACTAGGCCGAGGAAGGTCAAGCTGTTCTTCTGGACTGCGAACTGTAAATTGCGATATCAGAGATCAGGGACAGGGTAGGGGAAGCGATGCAGAACCAAGGTACGTACTAATATAACGCAGAGTATAGATGCCGTGCTATATGGGACCAACAATAAGCCCCATGATGGACGTGGATGATTTGAATCCCAACTAGACGGAAAAAGTAAAGCTCACCAGGTTATCGCACCAGTATTAACAGCATAAAGAAGGATCTTATTAACCATGTTGTTGGACTCTCTGTCCAAAGGGATGAGTAAGTATTTTCAAGACAAAAGCATCAGGAGCAGCTATACATACTTGTGCCATTGACCAGCAGATCGACGACGCTTGAGGTACATGGTCAAGGTGAGAGCAACGAGAATATCGACGAGCGCCGCAGAACCAAGACCGCCACTGACTGTTACCTGTCGAGCAGCGCATCAGGATTAAAAACATACGATTTTCCGTAGGAAGACACACGAGCGATGACCTCCTGTTCCGCAGGACCGGCCATGATGGGTAAATGTAACACAGGGCGCAAGAAGCTGAAAAGAGCGTGCCCGGTGTGAGCGTCAACTCGAGATGAACATGGATGCACCTGAGCATACGTACCGATGCCGAATCCTAAAGCCAAAACGAATGCGTGATGAGAGCGAAGGGAGAATTGGAGCAGAAGTCTGGTACGGACCTACTCGGGCTAGTGCGAACATCCCCTTCGACAACAACCAGGCATCAGGGACGTTGAGCGAAAATGAAGATTCAAACAAACTTACGATGATTCCCGTCCAAACAATAGAGTTGCCGCTGACTGTGAGCGACGACCGTGATCCCGTTAGTCCATGGTCCGCACTAGCGACGATAGTGGATCCACATACCGATCCATACGCGCCAAGTGTAGTAGCTGGGAACATTCGGGACGTGAGCAAAATCGAGTGACGTGTTTTCATCGCGTGGAAGTGATCTTACCCTTGTACGCATAGTGCAATGCTCGCCTACAGCAATAGTTAGCACACGAGCGCAAAGTGGACGGGATAGGTGCTTACACTACACACGACTGTAACCTGGTCAAAAGGTGTGTGTCATCAGTCTCTTGTTCATGACGTTAGTACACGAGGACTGACGCCAATGCCCCTAGGCACACAACGAAGTGAGTCATGAGGCCGGGGTAGCTGATGTGGATGAGAGACGTACCAGTTGATGTTAAGAAAGTTGAAGAAGTTACCGAAATCGGTGATAAGATAGTCGTAGATGAACTGCACACAAAACGCGGTGTGTGCTGTCTCCAATACCCTGATATACGACATTCGAATTGGAGCAGGCCGGAAACAGAAGGAAGACGTCGGCTAACCATACAGTAGCAACCTATTGGAGCGGTGTCAGGGAGGATGTGGATGTGGTAGGAGTGATAGATGGGTACCAAGGATTTGAGGAAAGGCCGGTCCTTTGGATATTTCTGGTAGTAAATCAAGGTCTGGAGGGTGGTGATGCCATAAAGGCTAAAAGGACGGCAATAGCAACGATGAGACGGCTGGGTTAGAGTTGCTAAGGATGAGAGAAAGAGGGGGGAAACATACATGCATGCGACGAAGACCTCAATCAAGAGGCCGCCCATGACTGGCACAGCAGGGTTTACCATCGGGGTGGCAGTCGACGACGTTGTGTAAGGCGACGATGTGGGAGCGCAAGGGGTGATGGAAGAGCAGGGCGAGAGACAGAGGCGGGGAGAAGCGGGCGGGGGACATAAAAGAGAGGACGGTGGGGTGGTCAGATAACCTTATTTCTCTCTTTCTGTGCCTCAAAACTTCCTGGATGGTGTGGGTATGTTCGAAGGTGCGAAGGGGAAGAAAGGGAAGCATGGAGAAGTTAACCTTGGCCCGACGTCTAGCGACGAAGGGGAATGAGAGGGCAGAGCGAAACATGCAGACGCTCCCCACGCAAATAGGGTAGGCTGATTGGAGGGCTAGTGCAGAGGCAGAATGGGGACTGCGCCGGGCCACTGGATTTGCGAATGCAGATGAGATGCGCCGCTGATAGATGCTCGTTCTTCGCGCAGGCGGCCGCCACGACTCGGACCACGTCGCGGGCTGGTCACTTGAGCGTCGAGGATCGTGGGCAGTCTGGTGTAGAGAGCTTAGGGTGGGAAATGTCCATCTGGCGGATGTCTGCCGCTCGATAAACCGTTGAATGTGCCGACCAGATCTGGGCGTGTGCACCCCGAAGTGGTGTCTGAGATCTGAGAGGAGAGGCAGCCAAGGGTCACGTAGACCGATGAGGAGCGCCGTTGTCGATGAACCCCCAGCCTCAGGGGGACAGATTCCTGCCTCGGGCGCGGTCGATGAGCCAGCCAGGCGGCTCTACGTCGATCGTTTCTCGAGCTTCGG
Source organism: Sanguinoderma infundibulare (assembly GCA_032821775.1). Taxonomy (NCBI): domain Eukaryota; kingdom Fungi; phylum Basidiomycota; class Agaricomycetes; order Polyporales; family Polyporaceae; genus Sanguinoderma; species Sanguinoderma infundibulare. The sequence continues at coordinate 374,987 of JAVLRN010000012.1, read as the reverse complement.
CGGAAGAATTGGAGAACTTGATGGTGTCGCCCAAGCCGTTTGAAGCATCCTTCCGCGAATGAGGACAGGCTCCGAACGAGGTCAGGTATGCGTAGCTGACATGCTTTGCACGCGCACTGCAGTTTCTCAACCCGCCCCGATGGTCGTCCGTGAGAACAGCCGCTGAGTCGACCATGTGCTCCCCGTACCTTGCTCCTTGTTGGCAACAGATGCCTGCCTGAATGGGGCACGACAGTGAACGATACATGCAGAGAAGAACACGGGATGAGAGCATACATCCTAATCCGCCTCTTCGGGCAAACCACATACTCCGAGCCACCGTCGGACGCCTGCATCCATCACCGCCTACCATCCCGCTCAAGTTCGGGATCAATGTACTTCATCCGTCCCCGACCCTTGAACCGCACGCCGCCCGTCTCCTGTGTCCTCCGTTCCTCCTCTTCCTTCACTCGCCGCGCAATCCGTTCCAGCTCTCGTTTCCGCGCCGTCTCCATCCGCTCCTTCTCCTCCCGCTCCAGGCGTGCATCGTACTGCGACTCGGTCTCGCTCACGGGCTCGCCGGCTGCCGGACCTGATGGCGACTCCGAGCGCGGCCTCTTGTGTTTCTTGTTCTTGTGCCTGCGCCTCTTCTCCTTGTCTTTTTTCGACGACTTCTGTCGTTTGCGCTCCCGATCAGAACCTTGAGACTGCGACCGCGACCTAGATCGAGTTTGGGACCGATCACGCTCGGCAGATCTCGAGGATGACCTTGTCCTCGACCTATGCCGCCGTTTCTTCCGACCATGCTGCTCGCCTTCTTCCGATTCGCTTGCACTGTCTGGCGCCGAGTCGGCTGTACAAGTCAGTCGCCGGGGGGTTAGTTGACGCGAGCTTGATTGAGCACCCGAGGGGAGACATACCTTGCGACTTTTTGACTTGCTGCGCCTGAGCACGGAGCATAAGCTCCCCCGAATTAGCGATGACAACGGGCATGCGAGGACGATCCTTCTCGTCTGCCGGTACCTCCGCTATCCGTTCCGCGACTTCGAAGCCGCGGATGACCCGCCCAAAGACGACATGCTTGCCTAGAAACAGACGGAAGTGAAGGGACGGGGACAGACGTGTGGCGTTAGCGTTCGGATCGGGCGCACGGTCACTAGGCAGCCGACAAGGAAGGTGGTGATTTACCGTTTAGATGCGGGCAGTCGCGAAGAGTAATGAAGAACTGCGAGTTGTTGGTGTTCGGGCCCCTGTTGGCCATGCAGAGCAGGCTAATGGAAACAGACATGTGAGGAAATTGGGAGTACAAAGGGTAGCCGAGAACAGCCGAGAAAGGCTCACCCTTCAGAATCTATCGGTCGGGTGAGGTCCTCGTCAGGGAAAGGTCCGCCGTAGACAGACTCGCCGCCGGTTCCGTTACGCTTGGTGAAGTCTGGTGATATCGGGCGTCGATGAGCATTAGGGCGGCTTTGGAGGTTGAAATGCGGCACACGGAGACGCCATGCTGCTTGATTCATTTGGACGAGGAGGGCGGGCACTCACCTCCGCCCTGGATCATGAAGCCCTTGATTGAGCGGTGAATGATACTGTTCTTGTAGTAGAGAGGCCGCTCAGAGATCGGTGAGAGGCCTTTCTCCCCTGTGCATAGTGCACGAAAGCTGTTGAATCGGGTTGAGAAACATTGGAGAGGGGGAAGGGAAGTGGCGGACGCGTACTTGTCGCAAGTTTTGGGAGCGGTGTCATTGAAGAGCTCAAATATAATCCTATAGCGGGTCCGGAGGTCAGATAGTTGAGGGATGAGATGGAAGCGAATACACACCTGCCTGCGGGTTGGTTGTCGATGGCGACGTTGAAGAAGACGCGTGGACGGACCATGGTCGACGCCGTGGTCGGTGAACACGACCAGTGTCACTGTCCTGGCAGTGGCCGCACTCTCAGTCGTCACTTTGACGCCTGGAGTTCCGGGGTCTCCGACCGCCATGAGCGCTTGAGCTGAGACTTGTCGCCGACGTTGTACCGACCGCTTTGGACCGCTCATCTTCGCCCGCGCTGGAGAAAGATGTTCCTCATCCTGCTTACATCGATGTGCATCCATGTGCGCGAACAAGTCACAGTCAGCAACATCAAGAATGAAGACAAACGATGCCGGCGAAGGCCATAATGGATGGAATGACGAGGATGTTCTGACGAACCCACCCAGCCGACCGGAGACCGTTGGCGGTCGCCATCCTGCTGCCCGCTCACCGCGTCCCCGTCGTCCGTCCCGTCGCTTGGGTACGCCACTAGTCCCAGACCGGTCTCAGATCTCGCTAACCACTCGCCAGATTTTTTCCCATTCACTGGTGACTGAACCCGTGATCCTTCTTCGCTCCTCCTCATCCCTCCCCCTCCTCCCCCTTCCTCTCATTTCCTGTCCCTCTTTTTCCAACCCTTGTCTTTCCTTTTCTCGATTGCGTCCTTGGTTCGCGTGGACGTGATTCCTTATCCCCCCACCCTCGCAGCGCGCGCTACGGCTCGGATCCAGACGACCCCACCGCTCATCTGCTTCTCAGTCGCGCCTCTCTGTCTTCTGCGGACTCTGCTCCCCCAAGCCCGCGCTCAGGCCGCCACTTGACATTTTGCGCAGCTGTGCCCTTCACACCCCCCCCCCCCCCGTGGGACATCCGCGTGCATCTCGTGCGCGCGCCCGAAGCAACCCTGGCGTCCCCTTTCGATTTGAAGAAACTCCAGGACGACGTCCGCCGGAGGGCCTCCGTCACGGCTTCCATCCGCAAGCGCCTCAGGAGCATGTCCGACATGTCCGCGTCCTCCATGGCAAGCAACCCCCAGCCGACGTCCTTCCCGGCCAGCACACCTCCCTCCGCACCCCTGCCAACTCCCATACCCACCCCCGCCGGCCGCTCGCGCGTCACGAGCATCGGCAGCTTCGGCAGCTTCACCGGCGGTTCCATCCAGAAATATAGTGCGGTTGTCTTAGGCGGTCAGCACTCGTCTTCACGCCTGTCGGTTTGGCTTCCCTGACAGTTCTTCTCTTCTCTTCCGTCCTTTTCAAAATCCTTTTGCCCAATTCGATGGTCGTCGATGTATATATGCGTCCTGCGTGCGGAATGTAGCTGGAGGCGTCGGCAAATCTGCTCTCGTCACCCGATTCGGGAAGAACATCTTCCTCGAGCAGTATGACCCGACCATCGAAGGTACGTCCTCACCTTCGCGGTGTGCTCCACTTTGTACATGCGTTGCCCAACGTTTCTGACGTACGGTGCTCTTTCCAGAGGAGTACGATTTCACGGTGGAGTGCGAGGGGAAGCGCAGTTTGGTACGTAATGCCTTGTGCTCCCTCGTTTGCCCTGGATTCTGATCGTCCTTGTTGTGCGGATGGCCCATAGCTTCATATTATAGATACTGCGGGGATTGAGCAGTTTACGGGGATCGACGAGAGTTACATCGAGGTGCGTGCTGCGTGCCAGGTCGTTCATGAGGTGTGCCGCTCACTGCTCGATCCCGGCTTGGATAGAGGGGTGTGGGATTCGTGCTGGTGTTCAGGTACGGAAACACACATTGGCTTGCCAAGGTTGTCGTCTGAGTCCACCTCCTGTTCTCTTGCAGTTTGACTCAAGAAGCCTCCTTGAAGGATGTGGACCACATTCGGCAACACATCTATCGGATCAAGGACGGCGACGAGGTCTGTCTTCTTTGCTTCGTCTTACCATATCACCCGCGGTTGAAATATTCATCCGCCCCGGTACTTTTGTCAGGACATCCCGATGGTCGTAGTAGGGACCAAGATGGACCTGGTAAGTGATTATCTCATAAAGGGGCCAGAGATCGACTCGCTAACACGACATTGTGATTGGTCGTCGACTGCGCGCACAGACAGGCGAGCGGGAAGTCTCAAGCGAAACGATGCAGGAGCTGGCGGTCAAGTGGGGCGTACCATTCTACGAGACGTCTGCGAAGAAGGGGTGGCACGTCAGCGAGGTGTTCAATCATCTGATTATCCGGATGCGCAGGCGGTACCCTGACGGACAGCCGAAGAGCAGGAAGAGACGGAGAGACCAGTGCGTGATCATGTAGGGTGCGTTCGGTCTCTTCGTCCGGTCGTCTGCTCCAGTCCTGTCGCCTTTTCTTCGCGTCTTGTCGCTGCCGTGTTTGCTATCTCGCGCCTGCGTCTCTGTCTTGTGTATTCCGATGGACAAGATACCGCTATATTGCATAGTACCCAGATCCGGTCATCACTACCTCGTACACATCTCGGACAGCCTAGAGTTTGCCCTCAGCCCACCATGGACGCTGAGGCCACTGCACGAACCCTGTTGTGTTTTATATGTTTCTAGTATACTTTTGGTCTATAGCTTGGCCGCAGTCGCTCCTTTGCCTTGCGCTTCTCCTCGTCGCTCATTAATGATGGTTACACCTACATTACAACCTTGGCTGCTTTTACGCTTGCTCTAGCTAGAGTGCTTCGGACTAACGACATTACTTTCGTTCGCGCATTGCACCAACTAGCATTGGACACTGATACGACACAACACTGTTTAGTAGCTCGCAGCCTCGCACACGATAATTGTCCCTCGTTCGGCAGTAGCATTAGTGTTTCCCTAGTCTCTCGTTTACACCCCAATACGATACCTTACGTAGTGCTATTAGCAATGCCGTAGTACTGTACACATAATTCGCTCTATGCCTATGCGTCTTTGTCCCACCGAGGCTGCATGTGGAGAATGGTGTGGTATTGTGCAGCTCGGCCGGCAAGCAGTGGCCGAGAGCCGAGGCCCGGAGGGGCGGTGGTGCTTACATAATGTGGGCGGAGATTTTGGGCTGAATAATAAGCGCGGGGTGGATATGGCTGAGTGCTCATCGCCCTTGTCGCTCTCTCCCATCCCCCATCTTCACCTCCCTCTCCCTCTCCCTCTCCCTCTCCGCCCCGTATTCTACCACGTCCTGTCCATATCCCATAGACTCTGACTTTCCGTTTTCCTCTCTACTCTCTTTCAACATAATGGTTGGCGTCAGTCTTTCAATCATTTTTCGTCGAGTCCGTTGTCTCAACTCGTTCTTTGTCGTTGCAGTCCTACGGTGGTGGCTACGGCGGCGGTTACGGCGGTGGCTACGGCGGTGGAGGAGGCGGATATGGCGGCGGTGGCGCCGGCGGTTGGGGCTCGGGAGGCGGATATCACGACTCCCACGACCGTATGGGCAACCTCGGCGGTGGCCTCCGCTCCGTCGACTGGTCCACCCAAAAGCTCGCCCACTTTGAGAAGAACTTCTACGTCGAGGACAAGCACGTCTCGTCGCGCTCAGACCGCGACGTTGAGGAATTCCGTAGGTCCAAGGAAATGAAAGTCCAAGGCCGCAACGTACCCCGCCCTGTCACCTCCTTCGAGGAGGTCGGCTTCCCAGAGTACATCATGGCCACCATCCGCGCTCAGGGCTTTCCCAACCCCACCCCCATTCAGTGCCAGGCCTGGCCCATGGCTCTTAGTGGACGCGACGTGGTCGCCATTGCCCAGACCGGCTCCGGTAAGACCATCTCCTTCGCCCTCCCGGCTATGCTTCACATCAATGCGTAAGTTGCCTGTCCGTCTCCCGCTTGGCGCCATTAGTCGCCCTCTCTTATGTCTTGGCACTGACATCTTCCGCGTGCTAGCCAACCTCTCCTCACCCCCGGCGATGGCCCCATTGCGCTCATCCTCGCCCCTACCCGCGAGTTGGCCGTCCAGATCCAGCAGGAGTGCACCAAGTTCGGGTAAGTGTCCCTCTTCACCTATTCGCGCCTTCATTTCCGCTGTCCACTTCTGCATGCTAACTCTGCCGCAGCTCCAACTCGCGCATCCGCAACACCGCCATTTATGGCGGCGCACCCAAGGGGCCCCAGATCCGGGACCTCCAGCGCGGTGTCGAGATCGTGATTGCCACTCCCGGTCGCCTCATCGACATGCTCGAGTCTGGCAAGACCAACCTCCGCCGCATCACTTACCTTGTCATGGACGAGGCAGACCGCATGCTCGACATGGGTTTCGAGCCCCAGATTCGCAAGATTGTGAGCCAGATCCGCCCCGATAGGCAGACCCTCATGTTCTCCGCGACCTGGCCCAAAGACGTACAAAAGCTTGCCAATGTAAGTTCCTCGTATGTGTTCCACGCGCCGAGCAGAGTGTCTGATATGCGTTGTGATCCAGGACTTCTTGAAGGACTTCATCCAGGTCAACATTGGCTCCATGGAACTCACCGCGAACCACAACATCCAGCAGATCGTGGAGGTCGTCAGCGACTTTGAGAAGAGGACGAAGCTCATCAAGCACCTTGAACAAATTTCTCAGGAGAACGCCAAGGTGCTCATCTTTGTCGGCACCAAGCGTGTGGCAGACGACATCACGAAATACCTCCGTCAAGATGGATGGCCGGCGTTGGCCATCCATGGAGACAAGGAGCAGTACGTGTTATCGCCATCTACAATCTTCTCATCGATAGTGATAACGTCCATAGGCGTGAGCGTGATTGGGTATTGGGCGAGTTCAAGGCAGGACGTTCGCCCATCTTGATCGCTACGGACGTGGCATCTCGTGGACTTGGTATGTTTTCACTTTTAACAAGCGCTGCGGCTGTGTGTCACAGTGGCGCGACGGGCACTCGTGAAAAGTCGAGTGTTGCGGTCGCCCACTGTCGATGACGGGGGTCGAGATGTTCGTGTAGGTCATGGTCCGTCGACGGAGCAAGACAGGCCAAGGAACTCAACGCGCGCACCCGAGACATGGCGGACTCCCTTCTGATCCTAGCACAGATCCCTCTGACCTCCACCCCACCCGGCTGCGCGTGCGTCCTATGGATGCGCCGCAGGACGCGCGGGTAACTGCATCATGAACAGTCTTTGAACGGTTCTTGGTATGGTACGGTCGTGGTTACGGACTCGTAGGCTGCAGATCCTGGGACTCAAGCGTTCGCACCTCTCTCGTACGTTGGAACCTGCGCGCACAAGACTTGCCTGTCTTCCAGCTCGGACGCATCTTACCTTGCCCCAATTTGGACGTGGCGGCTGAGGTGACCTTTTTACGGACAGGACAGACCGGCTGAAGTGGCGGCTCCGCCCTTTGGGCGAGGTCGTGCTTTCGTCGCGATGCCGTCGGAGCGCTTGTGGTCCCCGTGTTTGTGGGTTGTGTTATTGACCGTGCTCTGCTTCCTTTGCCCTTTTTATGTTCGATCTTCGACCGACACGATTCGACTTGATGTATCGCGACGTTCGTGCGTGCTCTCTCGCCAAATCTCTCGTGCTCGTTGTCGGGCTGCTCGTCTTTGCACGCATAGACGTGAAGGATGTCCGATACGTCATCGTGAGTTCCCTCTTGTTTTACTTGTTCAACAGATACTAATCACACTGCCCGTAGAACTATGATTTCCCAAACAACTGTGAAGACTACATCCACAGGATTGGTCGAACAGGAGTGAGTTTATTCGGAATTCGGTTCTAGGTAACGAAGTCACTAACGTAATTTGCTTCCAGCGTGCTGGCATGAAGGGCACATCCTACACCTACTTCACGACCGACAACGCGAAGCAGGCGCGCGAACTGATCGGCATTCTCAGGGAAGCCAACGCAAACGTCCCTGCACAACTGGAAGAGATGTCCATGTTCGGTGGCGGTGGTGGCGGCAGAAGTACGTTGTGTCTCGATCCATCCCTTGTGCGTTAGACGCTGACAGTCTTTTAATAGGTCGCTACGGTGGTGGCGGACGTGGACGTGGAGGAGGAGGAGGAGGTGGCCGTTATGGCGGACATGACAACGGGTACGGTGGGCGGAACAACGATCGCTGGTAAGATGTAATGGTCATTGCAGAGCGATCGTCGCTTTCTCGCCCTCGTGTCATCGCTGTCGCGCATGTCGGCCCCTGGCTTATTGTCGGTGTGGCGCCGACCTGTATGCTCATGATACTTTGTTGTAATCGGTGGTTGTCGCGTTGGACACTGGCATCCTCTAGAAGCCGATAACCGCGTTGGTAGTAATATGTTCATGTTGCATTCGTTTAGATTTGCACCTCGTAATAGCATTGTGCATGTCCGGGCCCAATAATGCTTCATAGCGACCCCATTGGATCGCAGTCTGGTCTGCCCCGCGATCGAATTTGTACTGAGCTCCCCCAATATGTCGTCGTTCCTGAGAGACTTGGAACTTATCTGCTGGACGCCGGAAGTTGTTTGGATACACTCTCAGGCGGCCTGCATGACAAACCGTGAAGTGGATGCTGATCATGCCGGTGCGGGATTCCGTTTTCTCAGCTCCGTTGCCAAATTTACTGACCTCGCGACTTGCTCTCGCTTGGGATTCCGGCCTGTCTTCACCCTCAGCCCCCCATGTCCGAGAAGCGCACCGTCGTGATCGCGGGCATAACGCTCAACGTCTTCGCTTTGGAGAGTAGTGCGGAAAGTGAACCGCAGAAGCCAGTCGCCATCCTCTTCCTCCTGCACGGCAGGACGAGTTATGCGGACCAGATCGAGCCTGCTGCCAAGGCGTTTTTAGACGAACTCAACGCGCGGCGGAGGGACCCGGCGCAGGCAGGCAAGGAAACGCATGATTTGTGGGTTGTTACCCTCGTGCGTGCCATTCGTCCGGCCTTCTTGGTTGTCGGAGGGACTGATTGGAGACTGTGTGCGTACAGGACCACAGGAACCACGGCTCACGGTTGGTGGATGGCCATGCGAACCAGGCCTGGAGCAAGGACGAGAAGGAGTCTAATCCCCGCCATGCGTAAGCTTCGAACGAGATACGGCACGGAAGATTGGCTAATGTCGTTACGCGGATCGCTCACTGGCACCTAGGATCGACATGTATGCCATTCAAAGTGCGTTCTCCGATTTCTTCCGGCGGCGTGGTGGCGTGCAATTCATGGGGAATGGAATGGCGGGACAGCTGGAACGTCCTCGGATGTGTCCTTCCTGATCGACTTTCTGCCGTCCTACCTGTTCCCCAACGAGGAGCGGGCTATCTCGCAGTGGCTAATATCCGGCATTAGCCTTGGCGGTCATTCGACGTGGATTATCCTCAAGAACGGTAAGATCCCCTCACTGTTCACGCATGCATGCACGACCGTAGTCGGTATTCACACACCTTGACATGTAGAGCCAAGGATTGAGCTGGGCATCCCAATCATCGGTCAGCCCCCAAGCATTAACACACCTGAATCGTCTCTGATGTACAAGATGACAGGATGCCCTAATTATCTCGCACTCATGTCGAGTCGCGCGGAACAGTCGTCGGTGCCGATCGAGCCTCCGTACTTTCCCAAATCTTTTCTCGAGTACCTCAAGCAGCACGACCCCGTCAATGCGCAATACATGGCTGCGGATGGGAGCAACCCTTTCCGCGGCAAGAAGATCTTGGTCTTGTCTGGGAAGGAGGATATGATCGTGCCGTGGACGGCCTCGGAACAGTTCGTGAAGCAACTGAACGTTGGAGAGGAGGACGGCGGAGTGAAGGATGTATTTGTGGAGCCTGGGATCGGTCATGAGTGTTCGCCTGCTATGATCAAGGAGGCAGTGAGATTTCTGTGGGACCACGCGTTGACGAAGAAAGATAGACCCTAGGATTGTTTCAGCAGCTGAAACAGAAGTAGTACACAAACTTTGTAGTAGTGGTATGAGATGATGGGATGATGCAACCTGATGTACAATGAAAAGCGACTGCATGGCCGATGGCTCCCTCTAGTCTATTCTGCGGTGGATTAATGAGTATGGAACTTGGGATGAGGTAGGCCGAATGTACTCACTGGGTCCGAGCTTGAGCCACTTGGGAAGCTTGCGCTCCCCGTCCTCATCCTTCTTGGCAAACAAGAAGTTAGGGCGAGAGTTTGTGGACGCAGGTGCGCCGTCCTTGATTGGTGGGTCGTCGAAATCCTTGGGGACAGGATAGTCTTGGATGAGTGCGAGGACAGAGGGATCGAGGGGAGCGGGAACGTCCTGATCTGCAAATAATGAGGACGGTGTGGAGGGTTAGATAAGTAAAGACGTACGATTCAGGGCGTCATCTTCAAATCTGAGCATGAGAACGGAGGAGGGAGCAAAGTCGAGCTCGGCGAGTGAGAGGTTGCGGACGGCGGGATCCGAGACTTTGTATTCACGCTTTGGAGGAGACTGGTCTTGTCCACGAAAGAAGATGAGTATACGAGGGGAGAGGGGAAAGGGAGGAGGGGAGATGGCTTACAGAGTACGAACTTGATCGGCTTGACGTTGTCGTTAAGCGAGGCGCGGACGAAAGCGTAGACGGACTTGATCTTTTCCGTCGATGGGAAGATCTTCTCAAGTACGGTGCGGTCTGGAAAACGTACTCTAATCGTCGTCTAGTTTATGGAATGGTTGAGCGAGAGCAGGCGAGAGTTAAGGGAGGTATTGGGGACAAAGGGAGGCGCACCTGTGGCCAGCGTGCCCTCCGCTTCTTGTCCTCGACCTCGCGCACGGCAGCGGTCCTTAGGGGAGCATTCTGAAGAGCATTACTTCGAGCGGTGAGGGAAGCTTGCTGGGCACGAATGTCGGCAGTGGTGGGGTCGAAGTAGGAATCCGGAAGCTCGGCTGGTCATGGCGGTTCGTGCACGGGAGGACACCAGAGAAAGAGAAGTCCAAAAGAAAGCCATGGGCGGGGGCGTATGGATGTAAATGATCAGAAAGCGCGCTCTTGATGGAGATCGGGGGAAGATACTCACTGTGGGATTGCTGAGCAGAGGTCGGGGCGCGGAAATACCTGAACGCAGGCCTATCAGGCTCTGTTGTGGTGGTGGCCTGGGTGCTGGTGGATGGAGTTTGTGCAGTGGAGGGCGCAATTGCAGACATGGCTCAAGAGGCAAGAGTCAAGGATGGAGTCGAGGACAGTAAACCAGACGCTCGGACGCTCGCTAAGGCCATCCACACTAATCATATCTTATCAGTTAACTTGGCCGATCAGAATTTTGTAAAGTCTCGCCAAACTCATCCTCGCTCTCCTCCATCCTCCACACTCCATCCTTTACCGTCCTCACAGTCTCCCTCACGCACCGGTCGGTAGCGACCAGACGCTGTCTCGCATCTTTGCTAGCCGAATGGAGATCTCGGTGCGCCCCAATCGTTGCTCAAACCTCTTTGCGCTCCCCTCACATATGTCTAGCCAGAGCTCGAACGCCCTCAACCGTTCGATGCACGGTCTCTGGTCGACTCATAGACGAGCAAAAGTAAACCTAAACTCTACATCTCCTCCCACCTCCGGAACGACCACGCCTAGCGCTCCCCCACCAGCCCAAGAGCCCACCCCAGATGCAGTTGCCGACACTCCTCTTGACACCCCACTTGTCGAGGCCGAGCATACACCAGAATCGAAGCCTATCAGTACAAAGCGCAAGCTGCGTTCCACCCGAGACGATGGATCCAAACGCCCCAAGCTCTCCGCCAGCACCGTTTCCAAAGACCACTCCCCACCTACCACACGCCTTTCCGACCTCGGAGGCGTCGACGCCTGCATAGACAAGTTGTTGGAGCTCGTGGCCATGCCCCTCTGTCATCCCGAGATCTACCTTCACACTGGAGTGCAGCCCCCCCGTGGTGTTCTCTTGCATGGTCCCCCAGGCTGCGGTAAGACGATGCTTGCTCATGCAATTGCCGGGGTGAGTGCTCTCTTTCCCGCACATCCTATCCTTCCATCCTCGGCACAGGGTATATATGTCTCTCAAGTCTTATCCGTCGTAACTTCCAGGAGCTCGCCGTTCCTTTCATCAATATTTCAGCTCCTTCTGTCGTCTCCGGTATGTCCGGCGAGTCTGAGAAGACGCTCCGCGACACATTCGACGAGGCGAAGAGAGTAGCACCATGTCTCCTCTTCATCGACGAGATTGATGCAATCACCCCCAAACGCGAAAGCGCACAGCGGGAGATGGAGAGGCGAATAGTTGCACAGTTCTTGACCTGCATGGACGGTGAATTCCCTTTCAGTTCTTGATCAAGTTCGTCACTTAACATTCGCATAGACATGTCCTGGGACAAGAACGACAACAAACCCGTCATCGTCATTGGTGCCACGAACCGCCCGGATTCTTTGGATGCCGCACTCCGTCGAGCTGGTAGGTTCGATCACGAGATTAGCATGGGTGTACCAGACGATGAAGCGCGAGCACAGTACGTCTCATAGGACACTGGCCTTCTCGAACCCCTTCTGACCGTATCCGTAGGATCCTTCGTGTTCAATCATCCAAGCTTCGGCTTGAGGGGGACTTCGACTACATGGCTCTCGCGAAAGCAACCCCGGGTTATGTCGGTGCCGACCTTGCGGCCCTAACTGGTGCTGCCGGCATCATCGCCGTCAAGCGCATATTCAAGCAAATATCCGAGGGTTCTCTCATTCTTCCCGAAAACACTATACCCCAACCAGACGGCGACGTTTCCATGGCTGTTGATCCACCATCTCAGCCCCAACCAGCTGCACCTCAAAGCCGCGCAAGCGTTCCTTTCCCCAGTTTCGATCTTTCCAAACACACTGCTGCCAGCTCCATCGTCCACTTTTTGCGAGCCCACCCCGATCCTCTAACCGAGGCGCAGCTTACGCCGCTATGCATCACGTATGCGGACTTCATACTCGCACTCCAGCAGGTCCAGCCTTCGTCAAAACGGGAAGGCTTCGCCACGGTGCCGGACGTCACGTGGGCCGACATCGGTGCACTACATGCCACCCGTGAAGAGTTGCATATGGCTATTGTACAGCCTATCAAGCGGCCAGAATTGTTCAGCGCCGTTGGGATAGTCGCAGCATGCGGAGTCCTTCTCTGGGGCCCCCCTGGCTGTGGCAAAACGCTTCTGGCAAAGGCAGTTGCGAACGAGTCGCGCGCAAACTTTATAAGCGTCAAAGGCCCGGAATTGCTCAACAAAGTAAGCACCCCATTTACTCGCTTCTCCTTGCGCGTTGTTTATGTTCAGAACTCATGAACGCGATGACGCGTCTTCTAGTACGTTGGCGAAAGCGAACGTGCCGTACGTCAAGTGTTCTCCAGAGCGCGCGCGTCGTCGCCCTGCGTCGTCTTCTTCGACGAACTCGACGCCCTGGTGCCACGCCGCGATGACAGCATGGTGAGCACCATACTTTTTGTCTTCCTCCCGTCATCCTATGTCACTGATTTCGTAATGAACCTCTTCCATCTAGTCCGAGTCCTCCGCTCGCGTTGTCAACACACTCTTGACAGAGCTCGACGGCCTCGACGCCCGCAAGTCCGTGTACGTGATTGCTGCCACAAACAGGCCGGACATGATCGACCCCGCCATGTGCCGGCCTGGCCGGCTCGACAAGCTGCTCTACGTTGACCTCCCGTCCGCGGACGAGCGGGTCGAGATCGTGCGAAAGATGACGCGGAAGGTTCCTCTAGGCACTGGGACTGAGGCCGGCATCGATGACGTAGAGGCTATCCAGACGCAGATTGACGGTTATGCCCGTGAGCGCTGCGACGGGTACAGTGGCGCGGACCTCGCTGCCTTGGTGCGCGAGGCGGGGGTCGCCGCGCTAAAACGGACGCTCGGCGCGTTGGATGCCATGGAGTCGGAAAGTACTAACCTCTCGACGCAAGAGCACAGGGTGACGGTGTCTGCAGCGGACTTTGCGCAGGCTCTGGAGAAGGTCCAACCGAGCGTGTCGGTTGCGCAGCGGCGCAAGTATGAGTCGCTGCGTTCGAAATTCGCTGGGCTGCCTGTGCGCGCTGGGAAGGAGGAGGATGGGAAACGTGTTGAGGCGCAGTAGATCAAGCTGTTAGAACCATAATGTTTCGTGCAACGCCACATTCACATTCATGGGCGAGAAATCGACCTCTCGACCGTTCGCAGTTCTACAGAGAGTAGGACATAAAGCAACACTTAGACAACAAACCAAGAGGTGGAAAGCCCCACCGAGGGCGTGCGCGCAGAATCATGTCCATCGTGCCACCGCCGATAATATGGGGTATCGGTACAAGACCACCTTTATTACTTGGACGCATCAGATACTTACCGACAACGCGCGACAATTCCAAGTCACTTTGAAGTTGACACTTCGTGTAGGTTCACCTCGTAAACATGAATTCATTACAAACATTACAAGCGTGTACAGACGTAAACAGCGGGCCCTAGCAGCATGCTATAAGTACAAATGTCCAAGAACTCCGGCCGCGACACTATCATGACCTTCACACCAACGCAAATTTGCTGCGAAGGGCAGGGATGGAAGGCGAGAAGAAGTACTCCCCACCCCTCGGGACGACCCATTCGATGGGCAGCGAGAGCGTGGCGCTCTGGTTCTTAGGGTCCGTGCCAGACATGGTGCGGACAGTGGTGCCGTCCAAGTTCTGGCCAATGATGGCGTCCAAGCCCGGAGTAATGGGCTTCTGAATGGGGAAGCCGGGGTTGTCCGCCCAAGCTGTGCGATGTTTCAGCAATCTCGCCCAAGCTTGCGGAGATACTATAGCTACGCACCGTGTTGGATGAACTGGAAGCCGTTCGTGATGCTGCCCGAGTACGCAACAAAGATGAGACCACTACGACGTTTGTCAGCGCACAGCTCAAGCAAGCTAGTCTCTCAGCGCGAACAAGGAACTCACCGTCCGTGTTGTGTCTTGCTGCTGGAGGCCTCCTCGGGAGTAACTTCAGGACCGAATTGGACTCCACGGCGGATGATACGTCTGTTCTCGGTAGAGATAGGGGGCGTGAGGTCCTCGAGATCTGCGCGAGGGTTCGTCTTGCGGGTGTGCCCCGCGAAAGGGCAACGGTCCTGGGTTTGCGGGTCATCGGGGAAGTCGTACCTGAAGTTGTTGTTCTGCTTAGGGTCCGCTCCAGCAGCGGGGTTGTCCTGCAATGGGAAGAGGTCGATGGGAGCGCCTACAAATCTCATGAGCAGCGGTCAGCTATATCATTAGTGGTTCACGTACCACTCTTCCACCGGCCAACAAGGCGAGCACCGAGGAGGTCTGAGGTGAGACCATCCGTAGGTTTCGCGCTTGCCTTCAAGAACGCGTTGAATTCCGGGACAAGCTGGAAGAGGTACCGAAGAGCAAGGAAACTGCCGTCCAGAGCCCAAGGGGGACGAACGAAGGGTTTGCCGGTGGTCTGGTCCACATCGTTATCCCGGCCACACAGGATAACGCCCTGACGGACGGTCTCCTGGCCAGGGTTTGGATTGGTGTCAAAGTCCTTGACGGCAGGTTGGGAGATGCCGTCCAAGAAACCGAAGCTAACGGGAAAAGTTTAGCCATAATTATGGGAGGCGGTTCGAAGCAGAAGCTTACTGCTCGTGACCCTTCTCGGCGCCCGGACGCACGACACCCTTGAGCGTAAGAACCTCATGAAGAGTAATGTGAGCACCAATGTTGAAGATGCCCAACACTATCGCCTGGGTCGCTGTGACTGTCAGCTCGGAGTCGCCCGAGATGATGACGACTCCGTGAATGGGGTTCTTGAATGCATTGATCCAGTCGGGGACGAAAGGACCGTTGTTCTCGGAGCTACCGGCGTCACCAAGGTTCTTCGCGTCGGCGAGTTGGCCACTGTGGAATGCGGTGTCGCCGATGTTGTCCTTGATTCCCAACTACGCATTCCACCTTTGAGCAAAATACAATCTCTTGAGAATCGTTGGAACATACCTGCACGAGACCAGATTGGGAGAAAGCGATGTTGATGCCCGACAGCTTCAAGAGCCCAGCTGCCTTGCCCTGCTCTGCCGCTGCCTTCTTGTTAGCAGCAATCTTCGCTCGGTCATCCTGGACTTGTGTGGTGGTGGTGATGAGGGGGATCAACAGGGCGAGTCGCTGCCTGAAGGAGGTGACATCGTTGCCGATCTGGAACAGGAGGTAGTGCTGGACCTTCTTCGGGAGGCCGACACTATGATACAACGGTCAGCCCACAGTTGCGATGAGGTATGTCAGAGCCGTGACCTACAGGATATCGCCCTGGACGTTGGCGGGGTTCAAGGGCGGAACAGTGGAGGTCATGTTCGATGATGAGTGATGTGGGCTACGGTCAGAGAAGTGAGGTCGGGCAGGAAAGAGTGCGGTATGAAGAAGCAAACGCACGCTGCTACTGTCGGTCTGGGGGAGGAGACACCCTATCGTGTCCCTCTTATATGTCATGGGGATGAACCACAGCGTCTATGAACCATCAGTGGCGGACAGCGAGTGGATTCCCCGCCTTCGGCCCCTTCCCCTGGTCACCAAACCTAACGTACTTGCTCGCAGGCAGCCGAGATCAGTGGACAGTTTCACCGATCGGCTGTACCGCCATGCCGAGACGCTCCTCCGCACATACGTCCTCCGAATAGCCTAGTTAGCGGTCACATAAAGGTCGTTAGTGCGTCTCCCAGAGCGGACTTCCCCCCTCAACGCAACACGGCCCCGATGGCAATTTGCGAATAACGTTCCGGATGGACGGACCTGGTGACGAATGACCACGCAAGTTGGTGGTAAACGCGTCAACCTGTCGGGACAAAGCGGCTCAAGCATCGCCGAAACAAGCACTCACCCGAACGTCTTTGCGCTCGTGCTGCTGTGCATTTCCACCGGAATCATAGCGTACTGGCGCTCAACAACATTGAGCCAGCCAGAAAGAGTAATACCGTCGCTCCATCTTCCTCTGCACATCCAAAGGTCCGCTGCCCTCGAGGCGGACGATCCCCAAATCGACAACAGTAGTCTCCCGACTCCATACTCGAGCAAGGCGGCATGAGGAATCCAGGAGTTGAAATCGACATGGGCGCGCCGGCCGAAGATGCGATGCGGTCGGAAGCCACTTAGACACTATTAGCGAGCGCTTCAACATCGCAATAACCAACACATTGGAGACTCACCCGGGTCCCAGCTGGCTGCCCGTCCACATAGGCTTACACTCCGGGGCCCGCGCCGACTACGTAAGTGCACTCTCCATCCTCCGGACCTCTGCGCGGTTGTTTGGGCACGGCGGTTGTTTGGGCACGCCGCTGGCCACAGATATCGAGACGCCACCCGCTGCAAGTACATTCCAGCTCAGAGGCTCCGCAGGCCACGCCACCCATCCGAAGAATCGGAAAATTCGATGGGCAAGAGCCATCGAGGCGGAGGCATCGCGCCCAGGAACTAGATAATCACAGGTTCCTGTTAGCCCGAACACTCCTAAGCTGTCAATGACCCAACTCACCTTCTGTTTGCCGCCGTAGAACCTGTAATGGTCGCACGCGGATTGGCAGATACAAGCCCCGCCAATGCAGCACGAAGCATCGCAGTTCCGGAGGCAGCAAACCTCCTCCCCTCATCAGGTCCACTGTCCTCGTCGTGCATCACGAGTTCGGCGATAAAAGGACTCAAGGAGAAGCCTTGTACATCCTCGGCGACAGCAAGCGCACAGTCGCGTCCACCTGCCGTTCCGCGTCTGTCAATCGCGACATTGAACACCCACCGCTTCCGTCAACCTGCGACAGACATCACCCCAAGTGCACAGCGCCTACCCAGAGCGGCGACCGGGAGGAACAAGTTCCACGCCAAGGACCGACGCTGCAAGGTGGATCGGAAGAGGTCGTGTCATATGCCTGCATGCAAGCAGTTACTAGCAGAACCCAAATACCAAATACTTGACCCATACACGGAACTCTATCGCTGCTTCTCACAATTAGATCAAGCCGCCGGGCACCCCCCGCACATGCCGTGCCCGCACCCCCAACAGCTCGCCACGCCGACGCCAAACGTCCTCAAAATCAGCGACACGACGCTCACCACTCCCTCGCCCAGCACGAAGCCGCTGGCGACCACGATCAGCCGGATCCCGCCGTTCTCCCTCCCCACCCTCGTGTAGTACACGTGCTCGATGACGCCCCCGATGAGACGTGCGAGCGAGAACGACGGCGTGTTGAGGAACCCGATCGCGAACGCGACCCCGGAAGGGATCCACTTGGCATACGGCCACCCGGCGCGGGTCGCATACGTCTTCACGGCGGCCACACCCCCAAAGATAACGGCGAAGAGAACCATGAAGAACGCGCTCTTCTCTGGAAGCTCTCCGTCACCTGAAAACAGAAGCAATGCGACAATATCACTAAATGCATGCGCAAGGTTGGACGGAGGAGGGGAAGGCAAGAGTTGTACGTACGGAGGAGACGCGCAAGGCTGAGCCAAACGAATGCGGTTGGGGCGGGGAAAGAAGGTCCAGGGATCTCGTACGCGCGCTGGTACAGCGTATACGCAGTCGTCGTGACGACAATAGACAAACACGAGCCGATGAGCTGCCCGTAGAACTGCGCGCGCGGCGAGGCGCGGATGAGGTGTCCAGTCTTCAGATCCTGCATAAGGTCGCCGGCCCTGCATCGCCGTCGAAAGAAACAGAACAATAGTAAGCGACGACGTAGCGAGTGCGTGGCCCGAATATGCCACGTACTGCTGTGCCCCAGCCTCGGCGACGCCTCCGGCAATGATGTTGGCGACAATGTTCCCCGGCTGGATCCACGCAAAGAACAACTGGCTGATCTTCCCCAATCCGCTCACTGGGTTCAAATCCGTCTCTCCCAACGCCCGCACGCTGCGCCGCCACAAACGCCGTGGTCGGTCAGCGTCACCTGAATAGCCAAAAGCCAGAACGACCTGGCACTCACCCAAGGACGCTGAGCAGCCCACCCATGACAAAACCTACGAGGGTCGCCCATGGCTTGATGCCCTCATCACCAAACACGAGCCACACAAGTACGGTTCCGAGGGCGATGCTCCCCGCAAGGCCCCAGACGACCCATGACATCGGCACTAGCCTGTCCTCCGTCTCGACTTCCTTGCTCTCCTTCGTAACATCCACCCCATGAGCCCAGAACCCTAGCCAGACCTTGTCCTGAAAGAGCTCGATGACGACGGGAATGAGCGAGACGACGGAGTCGGAGCACATGATCGCAAGCGACACCCATAGGATCCAGCCGCGGGCCCCGATGGTCATGTCGCCGACGGGGCCCGGAGCCCATCCGGAGTACTTGGATAGTGGGGAGAGGATGCCCCAACCGGCGAGCATTCCCTACCAAAGCGTGAGGGGAGATCACTTGGCGAAGGATGGGTTATATGCTTACGAGGTTCATGCTGAGCGTTGTAGGGAACCCCATGATGATTCCCTGGCCGACGTAGGACAGACTAGGGGTGAACGTCCACTTCCATTGGGATGCGAGGTAAGTCCCAAAGAGCGGGATCGCAAACACGATCGGGAAGAAGTACGCAAGTAGCTGGGTACAGTACCGCGGACGGGGTGCTAATTTCAGCCTTCTGGTAGGCGTTGCACGTAACGATCAGAAGACGTACGGTCATCAAGCCCGAGGCGGCGAAACTCCACGAGAGCGCGGTCCAGCTTTCCTGCTCCTCAACAGGCGAGACCTGTGTTGTGTCTAGACCAAGCCCCGGCCCTGAGGCACGTAGCGGATCGGATTCTCGGGAAGGGCGCTGAGAAGCGGCATAAGCGATACCTTCGAGATCGTCATCGGTGCTTGCCAAAGCGTCATAACCTCGGCGGTGCCGTAAGGAGGACTCCGGAGGAGGGATTTGGTGGAGGACTGATATGAGTTGACCGGTGGCCGTTCCTGACGGAAAAGCGAGCTGTTCTTGGATGATCTGCGGACACAATGGGTGAATGTATGCGCGCAAAGAGCCAATTGTAGAGGCATACAACTTGCTTTCGCAGAGGTGGTGATAAGAAGACTCTACATAATGGCGAGATGAGACGTAAAGGGTGCAAAAAAACAAGTTGGAGGACGTACCCGAAGAAGGCGACGGCGCACGACCAGCCTACGGCGGCAATCCATGATAAGTGTACTGGGGGTGCACCGTCGCGGTTCTCGTCGAGTAAGCCGAGAGCGGGCAAGATTCCAACAAAACCTGCAGCAAGAGGCATCTTGACGGCGGCATACATAAGGACGGATAAATGGCAAGGACATGAAATCGTACCGTTCCGGTTGCGACAGCGGTCGTTTGCAAGACGACATTCTCTTGTGGGCTCATAGGCTTGCGAAGGAGTTTTGACATGAGAAAGCCGATGAGGGCAGATTGGAGGGACATCCTGGACGGGTCCGATTCACAACCGCGGACGTGGACGAGAGCGCAAAAGACGACTGACATGCTTATCCATCCGGTCTGCAAGCCAAAGTAGAGGTTGGTGAAGCAGAGCAGACATCCGATGAGAAGTCCTAGTAGCACGGCCCTAATCTGCGAACCGGCATGAACGCTTGCAGCTCAGTCGAATGCATAGGTGGAATGAAAGCGAAGCACGCACTGTGAATTCTGTCTGGCTGCCGTCTAGTGGGGTATCGACGGAATGGGAACGACGGGTGGGCCTGCAAAGACGCCTTGACGAGTATGACGGTGAGTTGAAGCCATTCTCTACCTGGAGCAGGATGGGACTTGCCTCAGGATGGCTGGGATGGTCATCGTGGACGCCAGTTGGCTGTCATCGGTCGAGTCTGGGGACAATGTTTGCTTATGCTCCGATACGCGTCCGTCGCCGAGTCTGTCAATGCCCAAGCCCGAGGAAACCGGATTCCCGGATTGGCTTGCTCAGCTCGGCGCCTAATAGACGCCCAGCCACGATCGCGTTTCCGAGGGCACGTGGAATGACGACATGCTTCTTGTACGCAGTGCGCAGTCTGGCAGCCAACGGAGGAGGGAATGAGGGAACGAGCGAATGGGAGTAACGAATACAATGCGAGCTACTACATGTCCGTGCTGGGTCATAGCCAAGGTTCGTAAAGATCAAGATGCCATTATCATAATCTGCCACGCCGGTCTGTACTAGACTGTCCGTCCGGGCCTTGTCCGTGCAAGGCATCAGTCGTGCTAAGTAGCAGGGAAGGGGTCGTACCAGTCTAGTGTCTCTATGTATGTAGCAATGCCAGCAGCCGACCAG
Organism: Sanguinoderma infundibulare; assembly: GCA_032821775.1. NCBI lineage: Eukaryota > Fungi > Basidiomycota > Agaricomycetes > Polyporales > Polyporaceae > Sanguinoderma > Sanguinoderma infundibulare. Next base: position 354,161 of record JAVLRN010000012.1, on the reverse strand, counting down.
GAATAGGTGAGAGACGTCCAAGGTTCTCCGCAGTCCTGTGCGGTCCGTGGAATTGTGTCATGCGACTGCGAGCCACGCCCCGCTGGTCATGCCAGCGCAGAGGACGACTGCGATAGCCAACCATTGTGAATGTACGGTCCAACGAGGAACACCAGCGTTGACGACGGCGATGGTATTGGTGCCGACGAGGCTGCGCCATGAGCTGTACTCGATGATCGTTCCAGGGGCGGCTGTAATCGACCCTCCAGTAGTCGGACCGAACGAGGGCGTGAATGTTGCTACCACTGCCTGAGTGTTGCCTGCGGCGTGATGGAATGAATGAGGGGAAAGGAAAAGAATGCACGAGACGAACGGGTACACATACCGAGTGCGTCGGTGGTGGTGTAGGTATATATTGTCGGACCTGCTGCTGCCGTCTGAGGTTGGCCAACAGGTCCTTGGTTTCCCTGTTGAGGTGTTGTTGTCGTCGTCGTCGTTGTCGACGTTGCGGTAAGCGTCTGCCTAGAAAACCGCGCATGGTTCTCAGCCATCGGGCCCGAGTCGCTGATGCTGAGCATTGATGGCCCTGGGGACTCACAAGGTCTGAGTAGTCGGCACGCCCAAGTTGACAGTGATGACCTCGACGACCGTTTGGCCAAGGCTAGAACGAGACCGCACAAAGTCAGTATGGCGTGCCGTGCCAAGTCCCAGATTGGCAAGGGTGCTCACGGGTTAATCGTCGTGACCGTTTGTGGACGGACGGAGATAGCGCACAAGGCAAGCACGGCGGCGACGGTCGCGAAAAGCCTCATCGTGCGGGTCGTGCGGGGCAAGACAAGGGGCGACGATGATGGCCGTCCGAGAGAAAGCCTGGCGAGCAAGCCGAAAGGATGCGAGACTCGGAAGTGTGGAGTGCCTCGCGCGGGCTGCTCGACGAGCCATACCTAAACTTATTACTTACTCACACGAACTCGGTCTGAAAATATGCCACGATGACAGCATGCCGGCAATGCCGAGTCCGTGGGAACGTTGTGTTAGGCGAGAGAAAGCTTTGTATTTGAGACTCCGCCCGAAAGAGGGCAATTTGTGCAGGTGAGACTTTGTGAAAATTCGATGCAGGCCGATCGATTGGGATGGCTGCAGAGGACCGCGGGCTGCTTGCTCTCTCTCCGTCGTCCCCCTCGCCCGCTTCTCTTTTTGCGTGTGCAGAACACCGCACTCGGCCCCCGTAGGACCCTCCACGTCTCCAGCGTACTTGCCGCAAAAAAGAGGAACGCCATGCCTCCCAAAAAGGCTCCCGCTGCAGAGAAGAAGACCCTCCTCGGCCGGCCAGGAAACAACCTCAAGATCGGTATCGTAGGTCTGTTCACCCAATCCCTTCTGCAGTACTCGTAAGTCACCTTCACCCCTCTCCAGGTGTCCCCAACGTCGGAAAGTCCTCTTTCTTCAACACCCTCTCCAAGACCGGTCAGTAAATGCAAAGTGTCCCCAACTTTGCCGCTGCTCATCCATACCGTTCAGATCTCGGAAAGGCTGCCAACTTCCCGTATGCCACCATCAACCCTGAGGTGCGTGAACCGATTCAACACGTCGCTACGTCATCACCACCCGTCCTGAGCATATCCTTGCTCCTCAGGAAGCCCGTATTCCAGTACCCGACCCTCGTTTCGACTGGCTATGCGACACCTACAAGCCCGTCTCTCGCGTCCCCGCGCACTTGACATGTATCGACATTGCCGGTCTTACCGCAGTATGTTTTTCTCTCCCCTCCTCTCTTCCCCACCTCACCCACACATCCGCCCTCAGGGTGCCTCAACAGGCGCAGGCCTCGGCAATGCCTTCCTCTCACACGTCCGCGCCGTAGACGGCATCTTTCAGGTCGTCCGCGCCTTCGACGACGCAGAAGTTATCCACGTAGAGGGCGACGTCGATCCCTGCCGCGATATGGACATCATCTCCACCGAGCTCCGCCTCAAGGACATCGAGTGGGTCGAGAAGCACCTCGATGGCCTCAAGAAAACCGGCCGCGCCCTGGGTAGCAACTCCCTCGCCGACAAAGCACGCAAGGAAGAGATCGCGACTGTCCAGAAGATCTACGACGCCCTCACAAAGGACAACAAGGACGTCCGGAAGGTCGACTGGGTGGGCAAAGAGGTCAGTGTCCCTGTTTCAATTTGCCTCCGTCTTTCTTCGCATCTTCATGTTTGGATCATCTTGTGTGATGATAAAGAGCACCAACGCTCGATTAACCCAGCTCGTCGACGGCGGGAGTAACGCCCCAATATGCCTATGAGATTATGCATCTATCTGACTCTTCTCTTATTAACCAATCGTTTTCCGTACAACATTTGCCATGCGCCTGCCCCAGATCGCTGACATTCCTACTCTTCCAGGTGAATATCCTTCAACACATCACTTGGCGTTCCCGCCTGTAAGATGAAAGAGCCTATTGGCTCCAAATGACTCAGCTCTCCGAGGCGGGAGTAACGCCCCATAATGCCCATGAGATCACTTCCTATCTGACCCTCTTCTCTCCTCCATTCCCCTTCTCTCCGTCGTCGCGCGCAAATCGACATCGCTGACTCCCCGCACTCCCCAGGTCGACGTCGTGAACGGCCTCCAGCTGCTGACCGCCAAGCCCGTCACGTACCTCGTCAACCTCTCCGAGCGGGACTACATCCGCAAGAAGAACAAGTGGCTACCCAAGATCAAGGCCTGGATCGACGAGCACAACCCCGGCGACCCCCTCATCCCCTTCTCGGTCGCGCTCGAGGAGCGCCTCGCGTTGATGGACTCGGACGAGGAGCGTGCCGAGGAGGAGAAGAAGGTCGGCGCGAACAGCGCGCTCGGCAAGATCACCACCGCCGGCTATTCGTCCCTCGACCTCATCCGATACTTTACGTGCGGGCCAGACGAGGTGCGCGCGTGGACGATCAGGAGGGGGACGAAGGCGCCCCAAGCGGCGGGTGTCATCCAGTACGTGTTGCGCTGAGGCAGAGGAGAGGAGACAGTGACTGATTGCGTGCGACAGCTCGGACTTCGAGAACAAGTTCGTGTGCGGTGAGATCATGAGCTACACCGACCTCAAAGAGAACGGGAGCGAAGCGGCCGTCAAGGCGGCTGGCAAGCTCAAACAGCAGGGCAAGACTTACGAGAGTGCGTCTCCTCCCTTCTCCGCCTCCTTGTATTTCCTCCAACTGGTGCTGACGATCGCGTTTGTACTGCTGCAGTGATCGACGGTGACATTGCGTACTGGAAATCGGGTGCATGATCGTCCTAGAGCCCGGGCTCGGGCGCGGCGTATGCTATCATACCATAGACGGCCGCCGTTGATTTATGTCGTTATGTCATGCGGGTGTAGGTTCATGTACAGTGCAGCAGTCCAATCCAATCCATCACCACGTCTCATACACACGCAGCCCCAGCATGTGGTCCACCATTTCAATTTTCGACAAGTACAAGTACAACAGCAGGTATGTCCAGCATACGGCTCGGGACCCTCCAGCCCACGGTGCGCCTCCAGGACGCTACTGCTCGCGGGAAGCCCCGCCTGCCTGTTTTCCTGACGGTCCTCGCTGAGCACCACTCTACATGTAGCGCATCCCCTCATTTTCCGTAAAGACTTGGATGCTGATCTTCGTCGGCGCCGACATCTCCGGAGGCTGTAATAACCCACACGGATACCAGAGTGAGCAAGCAAGCGAAACCGCAAAGGACAAGAGCGGCCACTTGCCTGGGGGGCGGTCCACAGATCGAGCTTGGCGGCGGTGCGGGCGTCGGCGATCGACACCTTGCGCTCGGCGTCGGTGACAAACTCCATCCCGCGCTGCTGTCGCGAGTTGAGCCTAGCGAACGTGACGGTCAGCGAGCTGTAGAAGGCTCAGAGGACTAGGGGAGGGGTGTGGCTTACGCTGCGAGTAAGGTGTTGGCGTACACTGCACACATAGTTTCAGGTGCGTGTTGGCAGGAGAGGATGGAAGCGTCGATTACTTACGCCTCGTAGCGATGCTTGCCAAGCTGAGCCCTACGAGCGTTTGAGCAGGTGGGAGTGCGCAAACCTGGGTATAAGCCGCATGGCATGGTCAGACGACGAGACGTGTACGTCGTAAAGAGAAACCGATACCGACCGCAATGAACGAAAGCAAGTTGAAGACGCTGGAAAGTAGCGAGTGTGGTCAGCGTAGGCCAGCCAGCCCTGGAGTATTATTGTATCCATTACCCGGTCGCGACGCCTAATGTATGTCAGCCAGTAGTCGAAGTCGAAACAAGGACAAGCGGGACACAACACACCGGTGTTGACAAAGTACAGCTGCAAGACGTCGATCCAAGACTCGGATTCCGACCTGCGCTCGTTTTCAACACCCTTAGCATGCGTCATGGCCTCTAGCAGCTCGGAACGGGCAGACTCACCGCGACCGTCCCTTGCGAGATCTCCAAATGGCGACGGTGAGAACGGCAGACAGAGCCGTGTCCGCGATGCTGGCCATGAGGATCGCGGCAGCACTGAGGAACTGGGTCGCGAATCGCGATGCGTTCATCCTTAGCCCGGACATGGGAGGGTGAGATTCGCTTCGGGACTTACTGTTGCGGTCCCCAGGGTGAACCCAGGGAGGAATCTGCGCAGACGTGTTCAGATATGCGACGCGCACGCAGAGAGATGCGGAAAGAGCGTTACAGAGCCGCGGTAGCCACTGTCTTTCCGTCAGCGAACGGGGAAGGTTTAGTTGGACAAACGAGACGTACGGATCGTAAAGCCTATGGAGGACCGCAGAATTGAGATGTCTCGACCATCACGCAAACTGGGCGAATACACACCGAATTCAAAGACCAACAGAAGAGCCTGGACGGGACACAAATAAATATTTGGCAGCGTTCACGTGGATTTATAACTCACCGCGAATATGGCTACGATACGATGTCGAGCCGAGACTGCACTTGTGCGTCAAACAAGCTGGCACTTGACCGACGTAAGAGGGAAAATATACTTAGAGAAACTCGGCGGATGAAGAATCTGCGGGAAGGATCATCAGCCGGGTATCAGAGCAAGGGCAGCGGAGTGCACTTGCGTTTGTCCGGAGATCGTAACCAAGCCCTGGACTTCTTGAGTGTGTCATTACTGGCGCAATACTTGGAACGCTACTCACAGTAAAGAGAGGGAGTCCCTGAGGCGCAGTGAGTGAGATGATACGGGATCCACGCACGAAAACTCGTGTTAGCTTACCATCATGGACCTGGCAGGGGGGATGTTGATGGATGATCATATGGGATAATAAAACATGGAACACGCACCATGTTCCCTTTACCAGAGACTCTGGCTTGTCAAAGTTGAGCACGAGGTAATGGTAGCTATAATCTGAGCATTAACGGGGCAGGATGATGGCAAGGCACGAAGTCGCACTTTATGTCAATGCTTGCGATGAAGTGCACCGTCTCGAACAGGCTGGATAGTCCCTTTTAGGCTTTAAAAGGGTGATGAAGGAAAGCGAGAGCATTCACAGGACGGAAATGACCTGAACGGGTGTTAATGCTTGTGCAGGGCACGGAAAGAAGCACGAAGACCAACCAGCCATCGGATGTAGGGAGCGTCTGTGGGAAAGGAGCGGAAGTAGCGATAGCTTTGATGGACACTGAGGCCGTAGAGACTACAATGGTCAACTTTTGTCAGTTTGTGGATTGAATGGATTGCGGAGATGTCGACGCACAAGATGCTGACGTAGGTGGCGATGAGGAAGGGAGCGAAGGAGGCGGTGACGAGGTTCAGGAGCTGGGGATCTGTAAACTGCTCAGCAGCGAGGATGACGGGCATGGCGGACGGGGAGAGACACAGGAACGCGTCCAAAGCTCTATTAGACCTCGGCTTCGAGGCGCGCCTCTCGAATTCCCAGCCCTCGAGCCGGATTCGATTCAGATGATCCGCAGGGCCATCGGCTTCTCTGTCGTCGTCGTGTTGGACACGACGGAAATGAGGTCGACCATCGGAGGGCGTGCGCGGGCATCGCATGATGTATGCATGTTCATATCATCTTCACGTCCGAGCACTGCAGGCACAATCATGTCCTCGGAAGAGACGGCTTCTGTATCCCGACGAGGGAAGCCCAAGATCTGTCGTGTAACCATGCTCAAATGGACGTACGTTCAAGCCTTGCAATGACGGGGCCTACCGCTCGATGGATGGCAAGCCATCTGAAGGCATGAGGCCTTGAAGGCAGGGTCCGAAACAGGGAGGGTATCGATGATTGGGTTCAGGTGGCGCAACTCCGGCATTATGTCGTCGCAGCTTTCGTCCACTGTTCGGACGGTGTCGCCGTCGGGCGAACCCAGACTCACTCACTTCGTCATAGAAGTCGGTCGAAAGATGATGGCAGATTGAGCGGAAGTCTGAATAGAGTCCCCCATCTCGACCAGCATCATAGGCACCAAGATACAACAAAGATGCATCAAATGGAGGGCAGCAGACGATGACGATGGACGAAAGAAAACAGGTTTCTTCTGATACGTAGCGCCACAGGCGCTGATGGTACAGATTCGTAAAACAAGGACGACAGGACGACGAGGCTCGGAATTCTGTATGGACAGTGTGGTACAATACAATTGATCGATGATCTACATAGTTTTGAAATCCAGTCGATGATTCATGCTACTGAGAATATCGTACATCTCCAGCCAAGCGTATCCGAGTCAGAGCTCCGAGTCCTAGATAGCAGGAACGTCAACTTTCTTCCTTCGCGCTACCACACACCCTCCCGGGCCCCGGCTGCCCACACTGAAGGAACAGGAGATTAGAGCGACATTGACCAGAAATTCTCTCTTTCCTTCTTGATATCTTGTGCGTCCGTGTCATTCGTCTCTGTCGCGGTACCCCATGGATTCGTGAACTGAGGCCGGTCCCCACCCGAACCAGCTGATCGAGTCGGCCGTCCTGCCCTTGGGACGTTCCATAGTGCCGACTTGTCCGCAAATTCAGCACCTTCCAGCGTGACGGACGAGAAAGAGGCGGAAATGAAGAACTCCATCCCATGAAGCTCTCGCGAATTGAGCCTGCCGGTGAGAGCCGTGATCAGCCTCTATTCTTCATAACTTCGAAGTCATGACGTACACCGCGAGCAAAGAGTTGGCATACACTGCATATCCAGGTCAGATACCGTATCGGCGAGAAGGTTCACTGTGCTCTGACGTACATCTTGAAGCGATGATGCCCGTCGCGGCATATAACAAGTTACCAATTGGGAGAGTGATGAGCTGCATAGTCGGGTCGTCCACATCAGATTCGCTTCTCAAACTCGGAGTTGGAAGCAAGGCTCACAAAGATGAACGCGAGAAAGTTGAAAACCCTGGGGATTGCGTCAGAAAATACGTTTGAGTCTGATTAGCAGCCCTCCTACCCAGTGGCTATTCCCGAGTTGATCACGTAGAGCTGTATAGTGTCAATCAGAGGTTCATGCGCTCTGCAATCCTTAATAAGATCCATTCAATCGCACTGGATGGTATGGGTTACCCACCGAGGTTCTTTGATCCGGCTAGCTCGGAAGGCTTGAAGAAGGGCGATTGTGAGTGCCGTATCAGCTAGGGATGCTATCGCCAAAGCTGCTGCATTGAGCACCTAATGGGAAGGCATAGGCATTCAGCAGTGAGCCTCTCTGCCGCGACTTAGGCGCACTCACATTGACAGTTCGAACGGGATCCTTCTTCGTGAACCTTGATCATGTGTTGGCTAGAATCCCGTGATGGTCAAAGAATAACTCACGACAATACGGTGGCAGCTGTATCACGTCAGTACTTAGTTTCGTTCGTGTCGCGGTGAACAGCGCTCACCCGCGGAGAAACCGAGCTCGCCGACAAGGACAACTGCCTGCAGGCAGCTGTGAAAATAAACTCGGCACAGCTGATCAGAAATACGCACGACAATCTTGGCCATGATCCGTTGACGAGGCCCGACTGTGGATCGCAGTCAGCCTCAGGTTATAACCTCACAAGGAGAGAACGAATGCGCACTCAAAGATACTCGACGAACAAAAAATCTGTGTACTGTCAGCGCGGACCTGCAACGACCAGAACGAGTATTTCTCACATTTGGGAAACCACCGTGAGGAGTCCCTACAAACTGGTTAGTTAGAATAACGCACTGTCATGATCGGAATACGTACTTGAAGTACAGGAAGCGCCTAAAGTTGGGATCACAACACATGATGCATCACCACATTAGCATCGAGAGTTGACGACAACAGCCCCACTCACATCAAGCGACCTGAATGCACGTGGATGGTTATCTAACGTTTGCGCCTTGAAGATGAGTCTAATTGCGGCGGTACATACCATGTAGCCCTTCGGAGACCTTGAGGGTTGTTGAAGTTCAAAACAAAATAATGAAAGCTAGTATCCGAACATTATCCCTAAGACGCAGCTTCTGGGAGCATCTCTCAACTTACCATGTGTGCATGCTGGCCACAGCATGTAGCGTCTCCAGCACTCTATAACCCCATCGTCACGTCGATTCAACGTTCATCGTGAATGTCGCAGATGTCCTTACATAACCAGGATGACCTATTACCGACCAAAGGTCAACGTCACAGTGCCAGGCGTGTAATAGGAAGTGAACATTCACCAGCAACCGAATGTACGCTCCGTCTGTAGGGAACGAACGAATGTAGCGGTACACTTGATGCGCACTCAACCCGTACAACCTTCACCGCCCGGGTCAATTCTGGAGTAGGCGACAATGTGGGATACCACGCACAGTATTCCAAGAAATGAGCCAATCAGAAAAGTTCCGAAGGAAGCCTGAAGTCCAGCTTGGAAAACCGAAACCGAAACCGAGACATCGGCGGCCCTCTCACTCAATGAGAGGATGGGCATGGCGGGAGGGATGCCGGATCCAAGCGCGGATGGTCCCTCATAATATCCTCCGCATCCCATCTTCGATCTGTCAAATTGTGGGCGCGTCGCGTGTCCCATCATGCAGTTGCTGGGACGGGCGTACTGACAGACACTGCCATGATCAGCTTCTCCAGTTCTACAACGGATAGTGCTTGCAAGACGTACCTTTCGGCGCTGCTGTCGCTGCGACACATTCGAAAGCTGAAGAGGATATATATCAAGTATCTCGGCGCTGCAGATATCCATCAACTTGAAGAAGGCCCAACGAAGCACACACTAGGTGCAAGCCGACACGAACTTCTCACGAAGAGTGACAGTCGCACACGGAGATGTGTCCAACTGCTGATGAAAGATGTAAAACTACAACAGGATCGATCAATCAAGGGTATACTTCTATGCATCCCGAGACCAGCTCGGATGCTCGACCTACACAGACGGCGCATTATGAAGCTGATCGACTTCACGCGGCCGAGGGATACCGGAAACCAAACTCGAGCAAGTCACGATCATCGAGATCAGGCTGGAAGTCCCGGCGCTGTGCTCCTTGCAAAAAGATTCCCAATGAGGTGATTGCCGCCTTCCACCACTGTCGGTACACAGCGTGCACCGGGAACCAACCATCGAAGAGTGTTCCTCTAGTAGGCCGCCTTCTCTGGCGCCATCTCGATTTCGAAACTGTCGAATGTCGCACTTCGGGCCTATAAAGGAAACCTCCAATCAGTCAACTACAGCGGATTGCTGTCGCACGATCCGAACCTTAGGAGCGTTCCAGAGATTGGCGGGATCCTCGAATTGGGGACCAACGAGGGTGACCGAATGAGATTCGCTCACGAAAAACTCCATTCCCCGAAGTTCTCGAGAATTGAGGCTTTCGATGAAGCGTCAGTTCTAAAAAACGTTGAAAACATGGTGTATGGATACGTACACAGCGAGCAATGAGTTGGCGTACACTGTTAAAAAACCACGCGTCAGTTCGTGCTCGCCCGCTAGACTAGAACATTACGTACGGCGGGTGGTGATGATATTGAAGCTGACCCAGACAAGCGAATCAATAGAAAGCGAGATAGCCTAGAAAGACCGAGGAGCTATGAGACAATGCTGACGAGAGACAATGCGAAACTCACTAAAATGAAAGCCATGACGTTGAACAAGCTGTAGGGAAGCACGTCTTTTGGTTGGCATCATCGCACCGCCATATGTCCTCACGATTCGTACCTAGTCGCCGCACCTACTTGAAAGTCACTAACAGTACACGTTCCAGATGCCAATGGGACGTACCGGTGTTGATAATATACAATTGCAATGTATCCGCGAGGGTCTCTGACTGAGGCCTAGGGCAGGGGTCGGCACTCGCGTGGAACAGATTACAGGAAACGCACCTAGCCCGTCCTCGTCGGTTGTGCCAAATCGCCCAAAGAAGGAGTGATGTTAGTGCGAGCTCGGCTGCGGAAGCCATTCCAAGACCAGCGATGCTGAGCAGCTGGTCGTGCCGTGGCTGTGAGCAATGTTTCGTCGAATTTCTGAGAGTGTGCTTACTCTGACTGTTCTCTTGGCCGGCGGAATGAATCTACAGCCCACGGTTAGCTCCTTCTCTGCCGAAGATGCAAGCCGAAATGCTCACGCTCTGACAACAGCAGCTATCCACATTCATTAGTGACGAGAGGGATGTCACGTCGAAAGGGGCTCACCAATAGTGAATCCTGGAACAAATACGTCGGACGATATCCTCAACTCAGTGTACTAAGGCGAGGAATCGACTGCAAGCTCACCGAACTCTCCCGCGAGACATGTTGCCTAGACAAGACAGTTAAGATTCGGCATAGCGAAAAAGATAGGCCGGACTCACCACTACCATGGCTACTATCCGTTGTCGAGGGCCAACTGAAGCAAATTATTAATCCAAGTTCCAAGAAGATGCGGAGGGCAAAGATGTACTCAATGAGGCACGTTGAATAAAGAACCTAGAGCGAACCAGTTAAGCGAATTCAGCATCTCCACGGACTAGGTCACGCACATTTGAGAAATGATAATCAGAATGCCCTGCAGAGGGAGATGAATGTGTGGAAGTCGATGAAGATGAAGATGACCCACAGAGAAGAACGGGAGGCTCTGGCGGTGTTGCAAGTTAGTGACCAACATCCGTGGAAGCTCGTAGTCACTCACGTCTAACGACCTGCGATACCCGCACGCGTCAACGTTGCACTCAACACCTGTTGGGGATAGAGAAACACGTACCACACTCCATCCAAAAGAGCGAGCGGTGTGGAGTAGTTTTGCACGAGATAGAAGTAGCTGCCGTAGATCATTATTATCAATAGAGGCATACGCAAACTGTCATCAGCACTTACGAAGTATGCATGGTTGCAATCAGGTGCGCCGTCTCGAACACCCTAAAACCTTCATGAACACGCCACCTTCGACTTGAAGCGCATCGCGCTATGGGCTTACATGACGGTGATGACCTATTTTGGCGGCATATTCAACTCGAGCGGCTAAGGCACAACGAACGGCGGCACTCACCAGCCATCTAATGTACACAGCATCTTTTGAGAAGGAGCGAATATACCGGTAGGCCTGGTGTACACTCAGACCAAAAAGACTGCCATCGCCCTCGAGATCAGCATACTGTGGGAAAAATCACAAAGGGAGTACTGACAGAAGCCCGCCAAACGTCCCGAGTAGAATGGACCCGTACGACTGTGGTAGCTCTGAGAGCACGAGGGCGACCTCCTGCTCTTCTGTGGTTGCAGTCACATCCAGGGCGGGCATGGCGAGCGAGTCGAGTGCGAACTTGAAGGAAGGACACAACAAGGCTGCCAGCAGCACTCCCCAGAGGCGATCACGACCCCGCTCCGGCGTGAGGCCTGGTATATATCAGGGCCCTCGTGCGGGCCTGATGCGTCCATTGGAAGGATGCGTGCGATGGCATATGACACAACACCATTCGATTCATTGCCGTTGCCTTCATCTGGAAACCCGAGATGCTGCAATAGAGATGTCAGCGCTACGAAGTCCTCGGTTGCTATGCGACAGAATGACGGCTATTCAGCGGCTATTAAAGTGTGTGACCAGAACGGCGTTCCCTTTCATTTTGCGGTCAATGTATGCTCATCTTCCGATGAGTCGGGGGCAGATGTCGACATCCCATTGGTCACGGCCCAACTTCCTACAGAGATATCCCATCCGGAGTCGTTAGAGCATATCGGCCAGGCGGCCATCTGCTTGACCTCCCAGCGGCGGCTGATATGCCTGTCGACAGCATGCACGACGTGAACATCTCCCGAACTGAGCCGGAACCTACAACGCTGCTCAGACAGAACTGAGATCATACTAAGTCCGACGTACGATCAGAGTTCCGTGTTCGAAGCTGGGATCGCCGCCCATTCCGACTCGGACAATGTCGATCGGTGGTGGCCGATATGCCCGCCCCAATTAACTCCGTGATGGAGATCCTCAGGGCTCTCACCCGAAAAGTTCTCTTGGCCCGGTCTAAGAATGCCTTCCACATTGAATATTCAATACTTCGCAAGCCGAGATAAGTGAGGACGTACCTTCTCACGCGGCCTTTTGAATCGAGCCTCCGTCTGTGCACAAGGAACGGCAGGTTCAATAAGGGGAGTTAATGAGAAGATTACAACAGGGACCATGCGGATAATGTCATCATAAGTCGTGAGGGAAGCGCGTCGTCAATAGAAGTAGGACACCGGGAGGGTGAGGTACATAGAAGCTAGACACCGGTACATCACGCAACGAAAAACAACCATACAGCCCAAACTGTCGGGTGCGTACAGCGTGGATAGACGAGGGGTAAATATAGCATGATAGATGGAAGGGGAATACTGTACTACAATGAGGCGGAGATGGTATCAGTAAAACGAAGCGTATAAACACCAAAGGGTATTATTAACTACAGGTCCGAGCAGTCATAGGCAGGCAATCCTAAGTCGAGTAGCATCTGTAAAAGCGTATGTCACCGTCGCGCGAGGTTCGTAGAACTCTTGTTTCTAATGCCGCCTGTCAAGTCCGTATACAACCGGCCATCCTCCTCGGCGAACGCCATGCTATTTCGGTATCCAACTCCTGGACCGCCTGAGATGCCGAGGCCGCCCCTCTTCGAGTCGAGGGAGAAGGCATTGGGGATAACAGGGATGACAGGCATACTCAGGCGGCGGATCCATCTGTTCTTGGGCTTCTCAGGGCGCAGCTGGATGGGCGGCTCTGGCGGGCGGAGATCGCGCGGAGAGGGCGCGTCGCGAGTCTTGTATTTCGACGCAGAACATGACTCGCAGCCGCAGTATGGCGCATGGTCTGTTGGTTGCGATGCAGGAGACGAAGGCTGACTTGAGCTTGTCCGGCTTGACGGAGTCTGAGACATCCCAGGAGGAACGAGATGGGTCGCGCTTTGCGAGTACGTCGACGGGTATCTCGACCCTGGCAACGTTTCCATCGTCGGTCTTTGCGTCGTTGACAAACGAGGGCCGCTGGCAGCGCGTGAGCCATCGTTGATGTACTCGTCGTTCCGCGTGCTTCGCACGTTCATGAGGTGCAGCCGCTCCCTCTCGAGCTCGCGCGAGCGGTGCTCGATCTCCCGCTCTTTCATACGGAACTCGTGTTCCCGTTCGCGTAACTCCAGTTCTTCAAGTTCTTCGATGCGCTTTCGCCGTAGAGCGATCTCGTCCACGGTCGGCGTAGAAGATGAGCCCGAGTAACGCGATACCGAAGGCGTAGAGAGTGTCGTCGAACTAGCTTCCGGCATGCGGCTGTAGCCATCAATAGAAGTCCGTATTCTCTCGCGACTCGGAGACTTGTTAGGCTGTCGCGAGACGTTCGGTGGACCAGCAGCAGGCTCGTACCGATTCGCAAGCGCCGATACGTTGGTGGGCAGTTTGGGCAGATCTCTTGTAGGCGACTTCGGCCCAGGCGGAGGCGACGTGGGACCGGGCTAATAAGAGCAGACGTGAGCAAAACGCTGCTCAGTCAAACAGTCATTACTTACCCCTCGAGCGTAACGGTCGCGCAAGGCAGCGACGACGCTGCCGTTGCTCTTCCCTGTGTCATTGGGCTCCAAGACCTTTCCGAGAGATGGGTCTGCCGTCCGGGCCCTAGGTGACTCCAAACTCCGTCGAACACCGAACTCGGCTTCGTCGATGTAGTCCCCTCTCCTGTAAGATGATGGTGAAGGCGTCGCTATCGGTCCAGAGATCGGTGACGAAGATTCCTTCTCTCTATCTCGAGGGCGGGTAGGTTGCGAAGCTGAGTAGGAGTGAGATGGATAGCTCGTCGGAGAGTATGATGAAGGTGGAGCTCCGGATTCCCTATCGCGACTGGGTGTAGACTTCGAAGAGCCGTCAGGCAGTGACGTGGGATTCGATAAAGCCACAGGGGTGAACGGCTCTGTGCGAGGGGTGGACGGGGATTGAGGGTCGTCCGTCAACGCTGGAGTGTTCAATACACTTTCAGGAGTGGGGGAGTCTGTGAAACGTGGGAATGGCGTAAACGTAGTGGATTCGGGGGGCTCGATCGCTGCTTCGACATGTTGCTCTTTCTCCTGGGAAGGCATCGATGTGGGAAAGGAAGTGTTTGCAGAACTGGAGTTGGATTTGAACCTGCTACCGCCCGCGGAAGGCATGGGGAAGTGAGTGGGCGGAGCAGGAAATGCGTCAATGGTAGCCGACCGTTCTTTCGCCTTCGTAGTTCGCTCTACCACAGCGCGGCCAGAGATAGGATCCTCCGCTGCCTGCATCGGGGTCTCCGGACTTGGACCAGTTTCCGTGGGTGGGAGCTCCGCAGTCAGCGAGGGCGGGAAATACTGCGGTGGCGGTACAGGAGACTGGCCAGGTGTGACGGCGCGCGAGGTCGAGTCCTGCTCAGAGGGATCACGAGAGGTGTATCCGGGAGCAGGCTTGTCCAAGAGAGTCGCAGACAAGTCATGGATACTGTCTTTGACGTCATCCAGATCATGGTTCTTGCTACCTGTAGGGCGAGAAGAACCGTCCGCGACATCCACCACGCTGGTGTCGGGAAGATCAGGAGGGACAGCGCCAGCCCATCCACCTTCACACAGTGCTTTCCACTGTCCAAGTGGGCCGATGGTAGGAGAGAACCGTCGCACGCTCTCGCAACCGCGCATCCACTCGGCGTCTGCGATGCGAGAAAAGCTAGCAGCCAGGCTGTACAGAGTGGACGTGTGCTTCTGGGTTACGACTAGAGCATGGTTGCTATCGCCCGCAAACGGTCAGCGCACTCAGTTGCTGAAAGTGGGACAGGACGCACTATTTCTCCTCGTTAACTTGCGGTCCAAGCGTGCCGAGTAGGTTCATGTAGCGAGTATGCTCCTCTACAGCATCGCGAGGATTCTTCTTAGCTTTGCGCTCGTATACCTGGCCAGCATGTTTGATCTTCTGGCTAGCGGACGCGATCTTATCGTCGTGCGTGCGTTCCTCTTTCTGCGCGTGGTCAAGGAAGCGTGAAGGGCAGCGCGGTGACAGGAACATACCGCGAGCTTCTTGAACCACTTCTTGACCTCGGCACTGACGCTATCGCACTCCTTGTCGGCAAACTTTGCGAACTTGGAGTCTACCTCGGCCATGGACTCGAAGATTATTGCGCTTGCGTTCATAGCATTCGCTGCTCAGTTCGAGGAAGGCATAAGTTCAGCATCGCATGCAAATATGCATGCCACGCACCTGGTATCTCTGCCACGCACTTTGCAGATGCGGACTCCCTCAAGGCCTTGGCCAACTTCTTCTGGAGTAGAACGATTGCATTGGCCGCCTCGCAGTAATCGTTTAGGATGTTCACGACCGATTCCAGGGTCTTGCACGACTTGTGGATTTCACTCCGCTCCGCGAGGGCCCCGGAAGAGTTGGCCATGATGCCGACGTTGTCGACGCCGCGGAAGAAGGCGAGGAGAACGCTATCGCCGTCGCTCACGGACTGTTCATTGCGGGACTGCGCAGCCAGGAACTGCGGATCGGAGTCGAGCGGGGTTCAAATCCGCCTTCAGAGGTAGAAGCATAATTCGAGCCCCGCTCTAACCCAGACCGCTCGGACCTATAGCTAAATGAACTGGACCGGATGATACTCCTCCAGTTGTTCACCATCCATATGTAATGACCCACAAACGTACAGAGATCTGTGTCGGACTTCAGTCTGATGACCGCCTCAAGCTATCCAGCAAATGTCCATAGCTGTGTAAGGGGAGGTGAGTGCGCATGTCAACTTGCAGCTCGCCCCACTGCCACGATAATATAACCCATCTTCTTTACCGACAATCGCGGGCGGTGAGGACAGCCTTGGGGTTCACGTTGCACAGCTGCGCCCTCACTGTCTCCACCTCTTGTGAATGGCCAGTCTCCACAAGAAGCAATTCAGACATCTGGAACGCAGTTTCGTCGGCTGCGCTCTTCTCAGAGGCTGCGCATGCCTCGTATAAAACATTCGTTCCGAACAGTGGTCTGCCCCCATGTCGATGGTGGGAGCACGCAATGCCCTCGGACTCAGACTCGTTGCGGGTGTTCGTGATCGCCACGTTCATCGCACTGATGTAAGTGAACTCGTATCATTACCTGGCTAGAAAAGCATGATCCATCTCGCGTCTTACACACAGAATGTATGGGTTCTCTGTTGACCAGACATACCGTTACTTCAGCTGTTACCCAAAGGATCAGTTGAACCTCAAGGCTACCGTGAGTGTTTGTCTCCAGAGCTCTTGGACGGTGATCCTTGACATGTCTGGTTTCTAGATTGCGACACTTCTGTGCGTTCAGCATTGCTCCATCCCGGTGGTTCATAGCTTCATATGCTCTGCAGTGTCTTCAACACATTACACGCGATTTTTATGATGCAAAGCTGGTACGCGGCCACGGCGATCTGGCAATAAAGCTGCTTAATCTTTTCCGAAGCTACTCCAGTGTACTTAACATCGAAAGCCAAGAACCTTTGGACGTAATGAACCAGCCGTAAGCAAACACTAGGCTGCGTGCCTCCTGGACGATCACGACTGATGCCTTTGTCAGGTCCTTCTGGGTGAGCCACCTCGAATCCACCATCCATGCCCATCCAAACTGAAAGCACTCCCATGACAGTTCCTTCCACTTTTAACGGTCCGCCCCTCGTTTAGCAATTTCATCGGTCTTCATTGACAGAAAATGACAGACTGTCGTTGGCATAATCGCTGCCTAGTTCGTTATCTTTCCCCTCGATGCCTTTTGTGCCGTACCTCACGCGCTGCAGCTTCTTTGCACGTAGGGTTTACCTGGGTACGTCGGACTGCCATCACTATGACTCATAGACCACCTGAATGACGGAGTTGCCAGTCTCGGGAAGACCTCGTATATTTTTGCTTGTGGCGGTAAGTGCTTGACCTTCGCACATGGAGTTGTTCTGAACGTGCAGCGTAGGGATTTTTGCTCTTCGTTGCCTTTGGTGAGCCTTGTTTGGATGCTGCCTGCAAGGAATCTTTCTTAAATCAGGCATATTCGAAGGTCTTTCCATAGGTAAGTTCCTTCGAAACACCCCGACTATAGGCGTTCGAGCTAACCTTTCTTCCAGTTTCGGCCATCTTGACGTTGGTCATTCACGCTCTCAGGTCCTCTGGTGTGACGAACTGAACATCAACTCGCAGTTTCAAGACGAGCCAAGTGATGTTCAATCCTGCTGTGGGTAGTTAATATTCTTTCCGAGTTCATGCATTGATTTAGAAATCCTTTCTTACTAAGATTATTACCGTTGGTCAACTGGCCATCTTGGTTGCTCTCGACTTGTACGTTAACGTGAAGCTCATCCTTCACCTCCACAATGCGCGCACCGGGATCCAGAGGTAGCCTCTCCCCAGTTGTGCCTGTATGATTGCTAACTTCAGCTCTCAACAGCACGAACTCCGTCATCGCCCGCCTGATTAAGTTCACGATCCATACAGGTGAGCGTACCAGTTGAACGTACTACTGCCCTTTACTAATCCTCCTTCAGGCGCCATAGGCAGGTATGATGTTTCCAGACAATGCTCACTTTCTTGTTCAAACGTCCGCGCTCTAGTGCCCTCGGTATCACCGCGATAGCATTCGTATGCACGCTTTCCCGACCGCCTAGTGTTCCTGCGAACTTAGTACATTGCAGCTTTTATCACGCCCCAACGTGTTCTTCGTGCCGCTGGTCCAAGTGCTCTCTGGCTGTAAGCGTTGATCTCCATAGATCCCGGAACCATAACTGATCGCACAACGCAGTCCAGGGATGTGCGGTTCTAGCCGCGTGGGTTCCTCGCCTCGCTCGTGGCAGAGTCGCGAATGGACTGACGTGGAAAATGGTTGCAGTGTCAATCTCCGTCGCTCAATGGTCAACCACAGACACAGCGTCATTGAGATCCATGCGTCGGACCTGGATGCAGAGCCACCCCGGCAGCGAAGTACTATCGCGTGGGGCGAAAGGCCTGTTGATCCGGTGGTGAGCCATCCTGAACCGCCGCTCCTAGCGTATGGTTCATGACGTTAGTAGGATCCGGTTGCCATTGTTGAACTGCGCCCCGTGCTAGATCCTAGCGATTCCGAGGGTGGAAGTGAGGTGAGCACCGGCTACGACAGGAGGTTATCAATTGCGGTGCTAACTGTCCACATGAATTGTGATACCAGGAATTACAGAAAGTGTCGAGCGTTTTGTAACTGTTTTTCTACACCAGTCTCCACATCACACAATGTACTCTATCAAGGTCCGTTCGCTGCAATTCACGACGTCTCATGGTCCATTAGCCCCGCGCAATGCGTATGTCCGGAAAGGTCGCTGTCCCCCCAAGCCACGTTAGCTTCGCCAACAAACCCGGCGCGGCACTGGTCCGTGAACGAATCACGAACATGTCGTGCACCTGTCATTGGATTTCCACCGCGCCCGAGATGGAAATCAGGAAGCTTGCAAGAACGACTCCCAAAACGTTCTTTCCCCTCACAGGTATGCGCCTTCCATCTCGAGGCGATGATATTGAGACTGAACACCCACAAGAAGGCGGCGTTGGGAGGGAGCTAGAGGCTCAAACTCTAGATCTGCTCGGGTACGGCGATCAATTAGCATACCTAGCCGGTCCGTCGCCCGTTTTAACTGCGAGGAATGACAGCCTCACCAGCTGCGAATCCGAGCCTCCGTTTCTCGCACAGAGTATAGGGATCGCCTTCATCCGGCGCCACTCAACCCGCCGGAAGGTGTTGAGCTGCTGTGGCGTAGTACGGATGCTCCACACACGTATGTTCCGGCTCACATACACCCACTGCGGCGATTCCAGATGACGGGCAACCTAACCTCGATTAGCTCGACCTCGGGCGGCCGCGTCGTCTTCTGTGCTTCTCAGCGCTGGGAGGTCGTCACACGTCGGCTAGCGCACCGCCCGACTCGGAGATCATCACACGTTGATCGCTCCACCTCTTCTCGCTGCTCGCAGGGCTGCCTTGCCGTGCCAACATATATCTACCTCGACTTTCCCCGCACCTGGACTCTCCTTCATTGCCCCCACCATGGCCGCCCCCGCTCCTGGAACCACCGCGACCGGCGACGCCATCGCCGCGTTGCTCTCCCAACTTCCACCGCTCAGCATGACCTACGGCGCCCTTCTCCTCGGTTCCTTTTTCGGCTTCATGTGAGCTCCTCGCGCCACACCTATGCCCAAACCCTATCCCTAACTGCACACCGCATTAGTCTCTATGGCTTGTTCTTGCACCAAACGTATCGGTACTTCCGCGTATATCCTAGCGATCCCTCGTATATCAAGTTTATGGTGCCGTTTTCTCCCTCATATCCGTCCGCGCGTGTGCGCTCACCCGATTTCCATAGGTCATCATAGTCCTGTACGTGTGTCCCGTGCCGCCGCAACACCGTACTCTCCATTCACTAGCCTGATAGGCTCCTGGAGACAGTACACGTTATAATCACCGCACATCTCTCGTAGGTTCACACGGATCGAAGGAGCGCCACAATGTGCTAACCTTCCGCCCAGTTATTACCATCTAGTAACCGCCTATTTCAATCCCCTGAGCTTGTTCACAGGAGGATGGTGAGTACATGCTGCCCGGAAAACCGGCCTGAACGACAAGCTGATTGCTCTTTAGGTCCGTGAACGTAAGCGTTTTCGCCACTTGTACGTCCTCGGGCTGACGCCGCTGGCTCGATGTGATTGCGCCAGCTTCTTCCGTTGCTTTCCGTAAGCCCTATCTGCATCGTGATCTTGAACCTGCTGTCCTCACGCACGCGTGATGACAGGGTCTCACTATCGTTGCATCGCAAATGTACGTGTTACGTTGATTATGAGAGCGCCTCAGCGAGAACTGACTTCCTGTTAGATTCTCCATACGGCGGGTCTCGTTGAGTGCGCCTTGCAGACCACTGTACCAAACCCGTCACATCCTAACGAACCTTACCAGTCGGTCCCAAGCAAGCTTTTGTGGCAGCGGTAGTGGTGAGCATGAGCGCGAGACTATGCGGTCTACAACAGCTTTCTCACATTGCTTCAGTCGTTCTTCCTCCTAGGAGAAATGGGTATGACGCGGTGTCTAACGTAAACGCTACTTTCGCTAATCCATCGACAACGTATGGCCGTCTACAGCATTAGGAATCTGTGAGTTCTACTGATCCGCCGTGGCCAACGCCTTCTTTGCTGATGTGACTTGCAGCGTCCACGGCTAAGGCGTAAGCCCTTCTTTCTTATTGCCGAGGAGCGAAGTCTCAACATGGCACAGTTTCGAATTCGGCGACGCAAGGGGGGTCAAGACTGTAACAGTAAGCATCGCGACACCGTCCCTCAGCCTGTAATAGGCCGACAGTGGCTTCTTCCTGTAGTACCTCTGCGCCATTGGGCTTGGGCTCGTCGGCATTGCGGACACGATACTCACCACCGTCTTGATCCTCGCTATACGGAAGTCACGAGCTGGATATGACCGGTAAGGCATGCCGTTGCGCTGCGCTGGACGCTGGGCTGAGGGAAGACTGATCAGCATCAAGACGGGCGAGTCACTGTTTGCTATACTGCAGCTTTACTTCGTGAATACAGGTGAGTGTTTTCGGTCACGCTGATGCGTCAAGATCCCCAGCTAATGGTGGACGATAGGAGTGCTTACCGGGTGAGAGTTACATGAGCTCGTGTGGAGGCTGGACTCACCATCCATTTAGCGTTTTCAATTTCATCGCATTTGTCGTAGTGAGTACTACCATCATGGTAAATATCGTAACGTCTAATCATGACATGCTGGAATGCCAGGCTCTGGCTCGTCCGACCTATTTATTGATGGGTGCCTTTTCCATTGTTGTCACACGACGTGCGTTGATCCGTGTTCTTGAGCATTACATGCGGCGTAAGCTGACCTTTCGACTCGGAGCAGTGTATGGCGTCACATTGCTGGCCATGTAAGCACAACATTCATTCACTCCCCTCTCTGTTGGCGATGATCACGAACATCAACGCTCTTGCAGTTTGAACACTCGTCAACTGCGGGGAATGGAGCTCTTTACTGGTGCATCCGTAGCCGTTTCTATCGCACGCGCCAGACGGGAGGCGAGCAAGGACTTGTGGAACACACCGAAGGTTCGCCACTATCCAACTCCTTCCCGCCGACCATCCGAGCCTTACTGATAGACATGTGCCGCATCCAGGTTCCTGAGTCGACACCAACAAAGATTGACATCCATATAATGACCGAGATGGAGGGACGCAAATGATGACTGTGTATACGGATTATTTATCTACCTATGTGCAATAGTATGATTGTAGTAGTTCGTGGTGCCGCATGAGCACGGTGGGAGTCGCCTAATGGCCCGCTTGCGGACAGTAGGGTGCGGCTTGGTTGCGAATCTAGGGTCGGATAAGGCTGCGGTAAGAGTACTATAAGGTTGTTATAAGGTTCGGACACGTTTCGCCACGTTGGCCCACGTCCGAGAGTGCAGCAGTGCTCGGTGCTCTCCTCGCCATGCTCTTCTCAATCTGCGGCGATCCTTCCGTCACGAGCCCACACCCTGCATGCTGAATGTCTCGAGTCCCTCTATCCCAGCTTCGGTCGTTGACGTTCTACAAGGGCGAACAAACTTCCTCCCGCCGCGGGCAACCGATCCCCCAGCTCAAATGCATCGGCAAGCCCTGCAGACTCTACCAGCCGGAAGCCGTGAGGTGCACGAATCTTGGTGGTTCTGGCGCGGACGTGGATTGGAAATGCGAGGCAGACCTGCCCGAGGCATTACGGTTTGGAAGGGTGGAAGTGTCATGCGAGGGTTGGGATGGACCGGGAGACCCGTATGTTCTGAAAGGTATGTTATGTTCCTTCCTTTTCCAATGCGCCTGAAAAAACAAGTTTCTGATAACGTCGGGAAAGGCTCGTGCGGTTTGGAATACCGTCTTGTACAAGTCCCAAGCAAGTTGCGGCAGGGAGACGATCCCACGTTTCCCTCTCGATGGTCTCGCTGGTTCTCCGGTATGTCCTTTGAACATCGTTTGCGGCAACTTAGATCCAAACTGACTGAGCTACTCAAGGCACGTCGGCTGACCCGATCTCCATCCTGTTCATGGTGATCTTGATCATCGTGCTGGGCCTCATCCTCTACAGCGCCCTCAAATCCTGCTTCGGCTCTCTCTCGCGCACAAATTCTCGCCCTACCTCACGCCGTCCTCCCGGCTCTGGCTGGTTTTCCGGCGGAGGAGCACCACGACCCGACAGCCACGACGCCCCGCCTCCATACACGAAACACCCTCCGTCTAATCCCGCTGGTGGAGCCGACGCTGGTGGATGGCGACCGGGATTCGGGACCGGCGCCGCCATGGGTGCGCTAGGCACCTATTACCTCATGAACCAACGAAACCGGCAGCAGGAGCAAACGTACGTGCGTCCTCCGGGGATGTACGATTGGGAAGCGGAGCGAACATTCCAGCCAGCGACGGCGCCCCGGCCCTCCCGATCTTGGTTTGGAGGCTCGGGGTCTGGGGCGAGGAGGCAACCGATGTTCGACGATGAAGATCGAGGCGAGGGCCCGTCGAATCTGGGAAGGATGAGGCCGAGTACTGGGTTCGGCGGGACGAATGTGCGGTGAAGTCGACGTGTTTCTTCAATCATCGCTGTAGCGATGTCCCATTTACTACGTGTACATCAGTGCAGTTTCTTGAATTTGTATCAAAGCGTGAGATGCATGATTCTCATCCAACAGACGGTGCGGTCTGTCCTAAGCGCTTCGCCACTATGGGCCCATTCGTTTCGTCAATAAAACTCGCGCGGCACTAGAACGACTTGGAATCACTAACATTTGGTGCACGTCACTATAGATTTCCACCGCACTCGGTGGAAATCGGGAAGCTTGCGAGGATCACCCCAAAGATATTCTCTGCTCTCACCGGAGACCTAGGTATGTGCCTTCCACCCCGAGCCGTCGATACTGAACACTGACAGGGACAATGTATGTACAATCGTCAAGGACGGAGTTAGAGGCTCAAGTTCCAGTTCTGCACGCGTCCGTTTCAACTCCGGGGTGGGGCCGGACGAACGGTCTTTCTTCAAGAGCCGCTGACTCGTGAGCAATCTCCGTTATGCAATGTTATCGCGTCGTGGTTATTTCGAGCAGCGGCAGACACGTTTCGTGCGGGCAATATTTGGTGGGTGAGACCGGTGCCTTGGTATGTTACGGTATTTCCCCCACAAGGGCATCTAGCGTCGAGACCAAGAGTCGCTGTAGTCATATGCATTTACTGTGTATACGTCAGCGCAGCTTCTTGGATACAATCCCAAGTGTGAGACGCATGAGCGTATGTGGTTCCCACCTGCCTCCGACTGGCATGCATGCAGTGCGGTCGGACCCACGGGGCCCGGTGTCACTGCATGGAGTCCAAGTCATTTTGAAGTTTATAGTAAATCGAATTCTCTGAGAAACAATGGCGTTTCGTTGTCCTGCGCCTGTTCAGTGACCAACATCCGGACCAATTTCAATTCATTTGCATTAATGAACATACCCGCTTGCGCTGCGCATCACCGCCCTCGCGAAAAACCTTACCCACCAACACCCAAGCAAGACGTCGACGCGATGAGCTTCAGGATATAATGTACGATTCCAATTGTCTCTCTCAAACCACCTAATCATTCGCACCCACTGACCGTCCGCCATGCCCAGAAACCCCAACGCTTACGTCCGGGCAGCCAAACCCGCGGAACTGCAGGAGATCATCGAGCTCCTCACTCGCGCGTTCGTCAATGACCCGACGATGTGCTTCTATGGCGCCGTCCCAGCTCTCGTCAAGGATCCCGTGTGCCCCACTCCCTCCGAACAGAAGACCATCCGCGAGCTGCGCGTCTTCCAGGGCATCATGGCCAAAGTGCCATTGCTCGTAGGCGGCAGCACAGACGTCGTGGTCGTCCCCGCGGACTCTGACGCCTCCTCCGCAAAGGAAGGGAAAGGATCCAACGAGAAGATCGTTGCGGTCGCGTTGTGGCTTCCTCCAGGCACCACCCTTGACTTCACGATCCCGACACTCATCCGCGCCGGCAGCCACAAGGCGGCGCTCGCATGGGGCTTCACCGGCGTGAAGGTGCGCTTATATAACCGCAACCGCTTCCAAACGAGCTCGCCTGTAACTGACACGGCACGCCAACAGAGATTGATCACCGAGTATACGCCAGCAGTCGAGGGCACCCTGAAGAGGGAGTTCAAGGGCCAGGACCTCGACCGCCGCGACAGTTGGCACGTCTTCGCGGTAGCCGTTGACCCAGACCACCAGGGTTCAGGTATACCTCGGTTTCCCGCTGCTCTCCAATATCACTCCTTGCTGAACTCGACGTGGCCAGGCTACTCGTCTATGCTCTTCCACGAGGGCTTCCGTCGCGCGTCCCCGAAACCGATCCACCTCGTCGCATCCAAGCCCAAGAACAGAGACATTTACGCACACTTCGGATTTGAAGTCAGTCTCTGTTTCTCCTACCGTTGCAGGTACGTCCGTGATTGACTCGAGACCTCTTTACAGCTCGTCGAGACGCATACGGTCGGCGTCGGCGAGGTGGACGCAACCGGCATCAAGGCCCACGGCGCCGTGGCGACAGGCCTACCCGAGTTCGTCATGATTAAGGCGAGTCTCTACGCAAACCTTGAGGACGATGACGACGGCTCACCAAAGCTTCTTTAGTGGACGTCATGACCCAGTCTACTTCCTTGGCGACTCGCGATTTCGCAGACAGCGAGGCTCCCCCCTTTGCGAAATGTTACAATTGCTACTTATGTTACATACATACGTTCTTACCTGAAGGTATAATAAGTGTTTTTCCCTTTGGGGAGCGCGGTTGCGTCGCGTCCGACAGTCGTTGCGTCCGGTGGTGAACTACTTTAATTTGTATTTCTATTGATTGGCTTCTCGACGCGCGGCCTACCATAAGAATAGTGTGCGCAGATCTTTGAGAACGTATCCCAGCTGAATCAGTAACGAACGTATCCGTAGGGCGGAAGAAAAGAACGAGCATGAGTGCATATACAGGGCTATAGTAAACTCGGAATATAAGTAAAAATCAAAGTCCGATAACATATCTATCCGGCCGTCCTACCATCAATTGCGGTGCGGCGGTCGGCACGATGTACTCTGTCCTCCATCCATATTCCAACGACCAACAATGCAGAAATGTCGCCGAGAAGAAGTTGTGTAGACGTGCGTTACATGTCGCAAGGTCTGTCTAAGCTGTTCTTCTCAATCTCGGCAAGGTCTTCCTCTTACATACTCTTCATCATGATGCATTAATGCCTAGACACC
Organism: Sanguinoderma infundibulare; assembly: GCA_032821775.1. Lineage (NCBI taxonomy): Eukaryota > Fungi > Basidiomycota > Agaricomycetes > Polyporales > Polyporaceae > Sanguinoderma > Sanguinoderma infundibulare. The sequence continues at coordinate 328,570 of JAVLRN010000012.1, read as the reverse complement.
TTCACCTAAGGACGATACAGAGCCGGCCCCGGACCAAAGCACTGTCGTATGGGCAGAATTTGAAATGCCTCCCGATGCGGTGGTGAGCCATCCTGAGTCACTAGTCCCAGTGGACCACCACCCGGGCCAATTTGAATTCATTTACATTGATGAACACGCCCGCTTACGCTGCGCCGCAAAACATCTGCGGATAACCGCCGTTCGTTCTTTACCGGTGCCCATCCACACCCAAGCAACACTCGATGGGCCTTAGGATATAATGTACGTCCACAGTTTTCCCCAAGCCTACTCAGGCACTCGCACTCACACCCCCACTACCCGCCTGCCACTCATGGTTAGACACCCCGAGGCTTACGTTCGGCCACCAAAGGCCGCAGAGCTGCAGGAGGTCATAGACCTCCTCACCCTCGCGTTCATCAACGAGCCAGCCATGTGCTTCTATGGCTCCGTCCCTACTCTCGTCAAGGATCCCAAAAACCCCTCTCCCGTCGAGCAGAAGATCATCCGCGAGCTCCGTGTCTTCCAGGCAAGCATCGTCAAGGTGTCATCGCTCGTCGGCGGCAGCACGGACGTCGTGGTCGTCCCCGCCGACTCTGACGCCGGCTCCACAAAGAAAGGGCAAGGGTCCAACGAGAAGATCGTAGCGGTCGCATTGTGGCTTCCTCCCGGCGTCACCCTCGACTTTACGCTCCCGACCCTTATGCGGGCTGGCACCCACAAGGTTACGTTCGCATGGGGCTTCACTGGCGTGAAGGTAGGCACTCGTACGCGTCCCAATGAGCGAGCTCGCAACTCATACCGTGCATCATCAGAGGTTGATAACCGAGTTCACGCCTGCGTTTGAGGACACGCTGGAAAGGCAGTTCAAGGGCCGCAAGCTCGATCGGCTCGACAGTTGGCATGTGTTCGAAGTGGCCGTCGACCCAGATCACCAAGGCTCAGGTTGGTGCCGTCTTTGCCCGCTGCTGGTCTCCGCGAATACCCTGCGCTGAAACTGAAGCTGGACGTGCTAGGCTACTCGACTATGCTCTTCGACGCAGGTTTCCGTCGCGCGTCGCCGAAACCCATCCACCTTGTCGCGTCCAAGGCGAAGAACAGAGACATCTATACGCACTTCGGATTTGAAGTCGGTCTTGTTCTACTACCACTACACTTTTGTGGCTCACACCACACCGCCCTTTTTCTAGCTCGTCGAGACGCACACAGCGGGTGCCGGCAAAGTGGATGCAACCGGGGTCAAGGCGAGCGGGGCTGCGGCGATAGGTGTGCCCGAGTTTGTTATGATCAAGGCAAGTCTGAATGCAAATCGCGAGGACGACAATGACTAACAGAATGTTCGTAGTGGGCCTCGTCATGAAGGTTTCATTCGGTACTAGATGGTACATCGACTTGTGAGTTCCAGATAGTTAAGATGCATGACATTGGCTGCCTCCAATAAGGGGTGAAGCTGGTGGTGCTGTGTAGAAGATGGCATTCACGTCAACACATCGGCAGTGGGATCCGGCGTTGACATGTTCGCAATATCTCTGGTCATCCCCGCTTCGTCCATCGCGACTGGTATCTCTGTGGAGCTTGTCAAACGCTACCGTCCTTAGAACTACCTCGGCTGGGCCCTTATGATCGTCGGCTTTGGTCTCCTCTCCAAGTTAGACGACAATAACTCCAGGGCCGCGTACATCAGCAGCCAGATCCCTCTCGGAGTGGGTCTTGGAATGATCTGGATCAGCACTCAATTCCGCACCCTAGCGCCACTGCCGTTCTCGAACAGCGCGCGTGCCCTACCTTGCTTCGTTGTTTTACTCAGGTATGAGTTGCTGCTCATCGCGCTCTCGCTCGGGATATGCTAACGTGTTGCTTCTCCCTGTAGAGCTGGGGCATTGTCATAGGCGGCATGATCCTCCAGAACGTTCTCCTAAAGCAGCTGCCACTACCGTTCACCTCACGCTTCCCTCAAGGGATCCAGATCTGGTACACCATCATCCCTACGATATCCGGGCTAGATGATGCTCTGAAGGGACAAGTCCGGGCAGTGTTTGCCCGCGCGACGCGCGTTATCAGGCAAGTCATGATCGGCGTCTCTGAGGCGGGGCTGTTGATGGTGCCGCTCATGCGCGAGTTGGCACTTTGCAAGGACAGGTACGAGAAGTGGGGCCTGCATGACAAGTGTGATGTGGTGTCTGGGCAGGATAAGGACGGTCGGCAGGTTACGTCTGCGACACCCAGTGCGGTAGAGGGGATTGTGGTGCAGGATGAGGAGATTAGGCTGCGGGATTTGTCTTCCGAGGCTTGAGCGTGGAAGGCTTTAACCTTGTATCATACGTGCAGCAGCGCACGGAAGTGTATCTACGTCTGATCGTGTACTAGACAGTCAGGAGATGATTTATTCGTACTAAGTATATCCCTGGTTATTTAAATTGTGCTTGAGTGGTTGATGCGCCCTAGTTCTGCCATCTTATATTACTAGGGGTAATTGAGACGAGGAATATCGTACGCAATCTCAGTCTGGAGGCCCGGGACTCGGGAGAGATCAGAGATGATCCCAGCCGTCGCGCACACGTGATCGCGACGCGTCGACGCGGACAAGCGGGAACGGTCGGCGATGGGCCGAGCGTCCTGCCCGACGCGCTGCCTGGTCTTGTTTGTCCGCTTTAAATCGTTCTGTCCGCAGGGACTTGTTTGTAGGTAGCTCGCACAGTAAGCATTGTCAGCCCACTCGTGGCTCATGTACAACTCGTAGATAGCCTGGAAGACGAATTGGGGGAAGCCGTGCGTGCAGTAGTCAATCGGAACCTTGGCGAGTAATCGATCGACTACGCAGAGCTCTCTGCACAGTGAAACTCGTTGTGCACTCGACCACTGCCGATGGTCACAACCTGACGTGGGGAATGGTTTGAAGAGAGCATATAGAGGACAGCCATCCAACGAGCACACGTACCACCCCCATCTTTCCTCCTCACTCCCGGTCGCCAGTATGCCCCATCGTCATTCCCCGTCTCACCGTGTCTCCATCCCGCTGCTCGACCATTACCCCCCTATTGCGGACCCAGCTACGGTGCCCAAGCACTCCATCGCCGCTCCCATCGATGCCCGTGCGGCGTGTGCAATCCAGAAGACCAGTTAGCAAGCGCGCTGGAAGAGTGTCCAGCTGACGCCTTCGTAAGTGGCCTGCCAGTGCTGTTGAGGTAACTGAGTACGTGCTAGCGCGAATTGGGCTGCGACTGGGTCAGGCTGGAGAGGCGGACTGGACAGAAGAAGCGAAAGTGCGCGAACGTCGCGCGCGCGGCGTCTGGCTCCAGGGCGGTGACCACGTGGGGTTGAAGGCGCATTCAACTTGGCGCCTCTGCGCCCTCTCCCGCTCGTGCTCCTCCGTACCACCGTCCCCTCCCCCTCCTCCTCCTCCTCCTCCTTCTTTCCGCCTCCCCCTACCCCCTCATACCATCCGACACCAACCCGAGCTCAGGCCACAACAAAACTCTAAATATCGTTTCGTCAGTTCCTTTCCCCCGTCACGGCCCGCTCTCTTCCCAAGGAGCTTACTCTTTCATTTCGCAGCGTCCACGCTTAGCCCACGTTCTCTACCCACTCCTGTCTTGTACGCATCCCCTTCACGACTCTTGCATCTATCCCTTCTTGCGTCATGGCTGCGCCCACCCAGGCGCTCCCCTCATGGCTTACCCTCTCCACTACCCTCGTCACTCTTCCCGATGGCTCCATCTCAACTTCCTCGGTCACCTTGCAATTGCCACTGACCTACTATGGCCCTAGTGTCAGTCAATCCTCATCCTGCCTGTCTGTCCTAGCCCTTGACTTTGTATTCCCAGATTCCGCTTGGCACCAACGGAATATGGACCTACGGCGGTTTGACTTCCCCTCCCTCTATTGCGACACCTACACCCACACCCACCCCATCCTCTCTAACCTCCGCTATAACCTCTCCTCCTCCCACAACCCCCTCCACGCTTCCTACCACCTCTGCCTCCAGTACGCCCGCCTCTACCTCGAGTACACTCTCATCAACCTCGGCCACTCCTACTGCTGCAGCCCGATCGTCGCACTCCATCTCCTCATCTACTCTTGGTGCTATTCTCGGCAGCGTACTCGGCACTCTCCTTCTCCTCATCCTCATCGCTGTCTTGTTCCTCCTTCGCCAGAACCGTAACCGTCGCAAGTCGGACCCCACCGATCCCACCTCCAGTTTCTGGAATCGCTCCACCACCGTCATGTCCATCCGCCGTAGTCAACAGCCAATCTGGACTGGATGGGAGTCGATTGAGCACCACGATGCCGACCCCAGCCCTTCCCCCGGCCAGGGTTCCCCACGCGAAAGCGGCGACGAGGAGGATCCTTTCCTCGCACGAGCAAGCATTCGCAGCGGCACTGAGGCTGGTCACACCCGTACTGACACCGACACCCTCGTCAGCCTTCCTGTTATCGCACGCTCCGGCACAACTTCCCCGCACCGCTCCAAGGTCAAGCCAGGCGAGCCCATCATTCCTCGTGACGTCCAGCTCCGCATGAGTGAAGAGATGGCCGAAGCTCCTCCTTACCCAAGCGTTCGCATGGTCCATCGTCGCCCGCTCACCGACGTCGAGTCACCGCTCTTGCCCCCACGCCCAATAGATCCCGACAGCCTTGGCAAGACCTCCCACCGCACTTCTAACCCCTCGGTCGGATCAGAGAAGCGCTCTCTTCTCTCTGAGAAATCACTTGGAAGCATCGATCCTCAGGAGGCCGAAGGCGCGGAGATGCTCACCGCGAGACGCGTCAAGGTCGGCCAGGTCCAGTCCGGCAATGCTCCCGCAGGCGCAAGCACTAGCATCGCGACGGCGAACGTGCTTGGACTTGACCGCCTGGCTAGTCTAGGTCGGATGAGCTGGTTCAAACGCATGTCGTTCCTTGGTACACCCCCTGGCTCTCAACGTGTCCCTCAAAGTGAAGAGGCCGCTTCGTCCGACTCGTACACCCGGACGCCGCCACGACACTCTCGACAGGATTCCCGATCTCGCCCCGGTTCCCGTTCCCGCCCCGGTTCGTTCGCGCGTGTTTCGACCCATGAGCCAGCGAGCCCCACTACGGACAGCTTTGGAAGGAGGATTAGGCATCAGGATTCTGGTCCAGCACCCCCTATGGGAGACGAGCGGCCTATCTCTACTGTGAGCGCAGCTAGCGAAGCCAGTGGGAACACTGTTTTCTATGAGGCTCGTTCCCGCCCTGGGAGTTCGATGGGGACGCGGTCAACACAAGGTTCTAGCTCGGCGCATGCCCCCCCTGTACCCCCAATGCCGACGGCGCACTACCCGCAGCCTTCACCACTCCAGCGTGAGGTTCGCCAGTCATCGTCTTCGCGCGGAGGTAGCAGCGAGCACGTTGAGAGAGACAGCCCACCCACGTACGAGGCCGCGACACGTCCGCAATCATTGGCGGCGGTGGAGTACTCGGACATTGACGTGCTGGATCTCCCTGCTCCCCGACCGGCTTCTCCATTCAGTGCCGCTTCTGGGTCACGAAGCAGTCCGCCAGGTCTTCCGAACATCAGCGTGTGGCGGAACTCAGTCGTAAGTAGTACCGCTGTCCCAACCACCGTGACGGATAGCACGTCTGGCATTGGGATTAACCTCGACGTCCTGGACGAGGCACCTCCGACGGCGGATAACGGCTGGTCAAACTTGTCTGGAGGTGGTCGTCCGGGCGACGGGAGGAGGTTAACTTTCGGTGTGGTGAGTTGATATCTGCTGCTGAGCTGCGCGTCGAACTTTTCACCGACATTCATTCGCGCCAGCCCATGGTCATCCAGCCTCGGGATGCGCTTCAGTCAGAACGTGGATCGCTGCACTCGATGCGATCTCACCTCAGCCCACACTCGTCCCGTAGTCCATCCGGCTCAGCTGCAGCATCTTCACGCCACACTTTGTCTGGATCAAACTCTTCGCATCCCTCCGCATCGGTCCAATCGCATTCCCGCGGGCACACGGGCAGCAGTGGACAGTCGCTCGTGCACTCCGCTTCAATTTCCTTCGACGACCATCGACCAGGCCGCCGACGTGTGGAGATCGGGGAGGTTTCTCCCCCGCTCTCTGCGGTCGTTTCTAGCTTCCCTAGAGCGATCTCGCCGCCCTCGTCTAACAGCCATGGTGATGACATCGTCGCCCCACTAGCAATTCGTCCTGTCAACTCGCCCATCCCTGTGCCAGCCCCGACGTTCGCTCAGCCAGCTGTAGCTGCCATTTCGGGCTCGGTGACGTCCAGAACGACGGCGGAGGGGAGCTTGACGGACTTGAGCGTGACCACGACGCAGACAGACCCCATCACTGGCATGGTCATGCACTTTCCAAGACTGCCCTTACGGAACGAGGCTGAGCATCGTATCCGTGAAGACGCGATGTGGTAAAACTGGTCCTCGTCCGTCGTGACTTGACCTCCGTACGCGGGCCCTGGTCCGGCTTGCGTCCACCTTGGTCGTCCATTGCATGGGCGCTGGTGCCTGCTGTCGTTGATTTGTTCATCTGGACATCTTGCTGTCGTCATGGACTGTTCGCTGTTGTCGTGCTGGTTGTGCTCTGTTCGGATATGGGTTCCTAGAGCGGCACCGGCACAGGTCGGTGCTTTCTAGTTGTAGCTGCTGCTTACACTATTTTACATCCCCCGTTCCATGTGAAATTATCCACTTCGCTTCGGTTCATCCTCCCTCTTCGTTGTCATCATCATCCCGCATTCATACACGAGCTCTCTCCACCCGCCGCTTCCGCGCTGACACCTTGCACACGCGATACCTCTTCTGGTGGGTTGCGCATACCACTGTTGCTACCAATTTTTATGCTCCATCACCACCCTACTCCCTACCTGCGATACCTGCACGCGCTACATACTACCCTCCGCGACACCCTCCGGCCTCCGCCTCCCTCCTCACCCCGCCCTGCATAACCCTCTTACGTATCTACTGTATCCTGATCTACTCACTATCTCTGCACTACTCTGATGCTCACGACCCCTGTTATGATCATGACCTCCCGCAAATTGAATGCTCGCCCTCCCTTATGTTAGGCAGACGCTTGCGGCGCCTGTTGATGAATCAACTACGCGCCCCTCAAGACTAGAAGCCCAGGAATACCGGACGAAGCAGACATGGTACTTGGCCGTGTGCTTGGACGTGAATCCAAGACCTAACTCTTCAAGTAATGACACATACACTGGCTCGCTCATCGCTGAGCACAGTGGCTCTCCTGAGTACCGCTTGTCCAGGAGCTCAGAGGCGGCCTCCAATCTCCCACTATCCGCCATCGAAGCTATACATAACACCCACAAGTGAGGGCGCGGCGGGGGGCGGCGGAAGTGCTAGACTTCGTTTGCTCTCCAGCCTGTCCAGAATCTTGAAGAGTTAGGTCTTGGATTCACGTCCAAGCCCACGGCCAAGTACCATGTCTGCTTGCTGTCCGTAGTTGCCACCGTACTTACCTTGCTGAGTCCCTGCGAAGGATCGACCTCAACTGGAATATTGCGCTGCTTAGCAGCCGCGAGACGCACAGGCAAGGCCGGAGTTTCGCCATCACAAGTTCTTCAGCATCATTGCAGCTACACAGCGGAACGATGTGTAGGAGGCCTAGCAGTACCCGCGGAGATTGCTCAATCCGCTCCTCGAGAGCCCCGCAGAGTACACCTGGCACCGAACACGCTCAATTGCAAGTCGATAAGTTCGGCGTCTACACTAATAACGGTCCTTTGCATCCTAATCCTCCAGTTTCGACTCTCCCGTTGCTATTTGTAGACACTTGGGATCGCCTACCCCTCGCACCGCGATTTGCATGACGACAGCAACAGGGTGCTGACCAAATCACCAGCAAATCGCCGCATGCGAAGAAACATCCAATTCGTCAATCCGGACTTCATGTACAGTCTTCTTCGAATCTTCTGGCCACGGTGAATCCCCTCTCGCTCCCTTCCGCGCAGTCGCATCGCAGACCGAACGCCCGCACTGCCCGCGCACGTCCCCAAATGGTCCAAGTAACGAGCGTACGTGTATTGGTGTGTGGTACAGAGAGTGTCGTCGCTCCGATGGCGCAAGTACATTTTTACAAACGATTGAAAGCCCCGGCCAAGTCCAGGGCCGGCCGCCTTCTTCCATCCCCCCAAAAAACCTCTGATACAAACGATACGTCGGCCGAAGCGTCGACGTGTGAACCCAAGCGGAACAGAGCAGCGAGTCTCGCGCCGCACCGACGCGCGGCCCGCAGCTCTGGGAATGAGAACGAGAACGGGAACGAGAACGAGAGCGGCGATGGAGGGGGGGCGCGCGCACGGCGTCATACCGAGAGCACGCGCCGCATCTCCTTGGTGCTGTCCGCGGTGTTTGAGCCGTCCTCGCTCGAGAGCGTCTTCCGGTCGCGGTCCCAGGCCGTGAGGTCGTGATCGGATTCGAGCTCCGTCGTCATCTTGATGCTGATCATCGAAGGCGTGCTCTCGGGAACCTGGCGGAGCGCGCGCGGGGTGGATGTCAGCGTCCGAGCCAATGCGACGTTGCGCGCTGTCGAGAGAAGAGCTGCGCAGGAGTGGAAAATATTAAAGAGAGCTTACTTGAGGGACGTTCCACGTCTCTGCTGCGGCGCGGCGGGTGGCACGCTCGATGAAGTTGAGGCCGACGGAGCCGTCAAAGGCGATGTTCCGCTTTTTGTCTCGCGAGTTGAGCCTGGTCGCAGAGAATGGAGAGCGGGATCAACGGGCGGACGGCGGAGGTAATGGCATCCGAGGCAACTTACGCGGAGAGCAGCGAGTTGGCGTAGACTGCGGCGTTGGTGCGTGGATCAGCTCTCGATGGATCTGAATTAAACGGAGAGAAGAACGGAGCGTACGTCGTGCCGCTACGATATTGAACAGGAGGTAGAGAGTTGACGAGTTGTTCAGGTTGACAAGGTTCTGAGATCGAGAATGTAAGAAAGAACGCCAATACAGTAACGAGCACGGAACAAGACATACCACGGCCAAGGCGACAGCGTGGACAATACTATTGGAACGAAAGGTGGATCGTGATCTATAAAGTGGGTGAAAACATTGACTTACCAGTGCGGCACCCCTGTCAAAAGTTGTGTGAGTTGATATCGTGTATGTGTAAGAGTTGGGAACGCACCGGTGTTCACAACGTACATCGAGAACAAGTCGAACTTCGACTCATTCCTGGTAGGCCTTGTCAGCTGGGAATGCATGCCTCGCAGAGTTCAACTGACTTCTTTGGTTCTGATCGCCGGCTTATACGAAGGACAAGGAGAAGCGTGGTGGTGAACACTATGTCTGCCGCCAAAGGTGCACCTAACGTGGCCGAGATGAGCCACTTCAGAAGGCTGATCAATAAAACGCGCAAGGCCGAGATGTATGGGTATATCTACCTTTTCGTCAGCAAGACCAGCGAAGTTGTTGTCTAAACTGCAGAACTCGGATATGAGCGTTGGAACGAGCGCCACTGGGGGATTAGTAACATACGTCTTGATGGTGAGCGCTGCATGCCGTCTCGTTAAACTCTGCTGGACCATGGTGCGACGCAGCAAGACACGCACCTACTGAGAATGCTGTAGGAACAAGACACCTCAGTATCCAAGCAAACATTTGGCTTTCAAACACGAACCTATCTCTGCGAAGATAATGAGGATCTTCGGTGCAGTGTGAGAAGCCATACAACGGGGATGACAGACAATAATACCCACCGCAATAATGACGATCGGGCGGAAACGCGGGCCAGCTGCAACGACTTAGACGTGTACCGGTCATGTGGGCATCTCCAACTCACTCAAGTACGCTCGGCGGGCAAAAAAGCTGAAAGCCAAGTCAGCCGGTGCGCAGAGGGTGCAATAGGGGATCGGCTTACAGTTGTGACGATAACACAATTGCGCTCTGTCCAGCAGTCCGTCATTAGCTATGATCCCGTCCACGTCAAACTGATGGTACTCACAACTACGATTGGGATCGCCTATATAAAGCATTAGTCGCATGCGCTTCGCCGAACCAAATATCCATGATGACTCACATCCAATGACCTGCAGTAATAGCAAGTTAGTCGCTTGGCATGCGCTCTCGGTGAACACTTCTCACCAGATTCCTTGAAATAACGCTGTTGGATTGAAGTAATTCGTGACTAGCATGTTGTAGCTGACCACGAATCGAGAGTTAGCGCAGCGCTATCGCCTATCACGGCGATTACCTCACCTGAAGTGCATCGTCATGACGGCATGCAACGTTTCAAAAGTCCTGTAATACAATTGTAAACCCTGTGTTGCCGCTGACTACCATGTCCAAGCTTACATGACAAGCGCGACCTGCATATAAGTTTGACATGAGGCTTGAACGCAAGAGCGCAAACGAAGGAACCGGTGCTCACCAAGACACGGATGAAAAAAGCATCGGAGGGGTATCCGCGAATGTAACGGTACAATTGGTGCACACTCAAACCGTACAGTCTGCGAGGTGCATATTAGTCGGTGCCCACAACCTCGGGCGAAAAAACTGCGCACATAAGTCCGAAAAATGTCCCGAGGAGGTTGGCGCCAAGCGTCTGAGGAACGAGGCTTGCGGCGAGTCCGAAAGGCGAATCCTCATCGGTGACGGTGACCAGGTTGGTGGGGTGGATCATGGTGACCAATGGAGGGGGGGGGAAGGCTCTAGAGCAAATTATGGCCCACGGCCCCCATATATGCTCATACCGCGGGAGGCGCGAGCGATGATCCCGACGCCTTCTCGCGTCGCGAGGTTACATAAGTTAATATTCTAAGCGGGGAATGAATGCAATGGCCACCTGGTCTTCGACGGGTATGTATGGGTGAGCCAGGGTGATACTTGCTCAATGCCGACAGACGGAACCCGATGGGAGAAATACCTCCTCGCGTATGAATGCCCAAGGCAAGAAGAAGGATGGGTTATGACACGTCCGTGCAATGGGCGAGAGGAGGGCAATGCCTGGCGGGTATGTCGCACATCGAGCTCGGGGACGATTTGCATTGGATTCCCATGGAGGGTGGCTTTGAGGGTAGCTTCGATGGCGGATGGTGGGAGAGGAAGAGAGCGGGGCGCCGCGAGCACCGCATTATTCACTACGCCCACCTTGGAGCCGCCCGGCCAAGCTCAGGCGTTTAGACTTTGTTCCCCTCCCCCATCTTCCTCGCCGCCGGCTGTCCTCCTTCGGCTTAAACTTTCACTCGCCTCGTTGCCCCGCAACGCCCATGGATGCGCAGACCCCCTCGAACCCTTCTGTTGACGCCTTGGAGCGGTTCGTGCGCTACCCCTTCGCCGACGATGCCGACTACCAGGTGCTTCCCGCTGTATCTGGGTTCCGCCGGAATCGCTCACACAACCGTATGTTTGCAAGCAAGGTCTAACTGGCATCTTGACCAGCGGCGCACTGGAGGGAAAATCGAAGGAGGAAATGGAGGAGGTTGTACTGCAATCACAGGTCTTCTACTTCAACCGGTGAGTGCTACCGTCCCCGTGAGGAACTGCGTAGGCGGACATGCGGACATTCTTTCTGTGTTCTTACCGCTAAGTGCTGCATCCCATCTGTGCCTCCACGGTTCTTGCGTTCTCATCAAGTATGGAAGGACGCGCAGACGAGCGCAGTCATGGGGACATGATGAATATCGAGAGCACATACCTTTGAGCATGTGGCGCAGCAAGTCACCCAGCCTCGCGCGATACTCGGAAAAGTACCTGGCCAAATGGAGAGGCATTATTACGGCCGGTAACTAACCGCGTGGATCACCGATTCTATAAGCATTGCGTCCATCTTCTTACATGTGACTATTTCCGATGCTCGCGGCTATTCAATGTCGTATTGTTATTGGTTCCTTGTGGTATGTACTCACCACGTCTTCAGAATATCTGGCCTTTCGCTCAATGTGCATGAAGCTCGTGAAGCCAAACCAAGTGACGGCAACAGAAAGCCCACTACCGCTTCCACGCCGCCCGCCTCTCAACAGCCAGTGGAGCATCAGGATTCGAAACCCTTGACGTTTGCACAGCTAAAAGAGCTCATCGAGCGGGGTATGACAGACGACATACCGAATAACAAAGTCATACCTAATGTGCTCAGCGTACGTTCACCGTGTCAGCTTCCGCCGATGGCTACTAACGTCGCCGTAGTCCGAAAGTCCAAGCGAATCAAAGGCGACTGTCCGGAAGAAGCCATGGGAAGTTGGCGCCACTGCATAGGATCATTATGACAAGTATTTTAGTCCAGGAGTGTATTGTGTACCGAATGTTGCGAGATCCAGCTCGATCCACTGTCCGTCTGCCCGAGTTCAGCGCCACGGCTTGCCCCTACACTGTCCAATTGTGAGTACAGGTAGCCTATGATCCTTCAAGCATCGAACTCACCTCCTCCATCCGACTTGTAGCCCATTGCTGCAGCTCCTTACCAGAAGTACAATCGTACAAGGGCCTACGTCCATTTGGGCGGCCCGGGGTCCAGACACCGTGTCTGATTTTACTACGACAGCCTCTCCACGCTCGGGGAGACCGTATTGGCGGCGCAGGATGTCTGTCCAGTTCACGTCAGAATCGTCGTCCACATTGCCATCGAAGTCAGTCGGATATGACCCGATGATCTCGTCGCCGTCCTCGTTCGTCTTCGTCGAATTCGAACTTGGCGAGCTCGGCGGGCTCGGCGGGCTCGAGGGGCCGGGGCAGCACCTCTTTGTACAGGTTCGGATGCACAACCTTGACAGCCTCCCCCGCAGCGTTCCTCATGACGGCCTGAAGGCCGCACGCCATCGCCTGTTTCAAAACCTTGCGCGACAACGGCAGGAGGGCCGGGTCGCAGTCACCCAGCAAGATCTGGAGGCGGGTCTTGCTGTTCGTGAGCACCGTCTCAATGAAGTCTGCGTCGATGTGAGTTCCGGCGTTCTGAGGCGCCGCGTGAGCTGACGTCGATGGTTGGGTCGTGGGCTGCATGGCAGGCGGCTCGCTGAATGTGGAAGACGCAGGGGCCGCGCTGTTGTTGACGTTGAAGCCGCTGGAGCCTGCTTGTCGGTGGACGCCGTTCATCTCGTGGTGCTTGAGTTGGGTTTGAGGCGATGTGCAGGAGGTGAGTCAAGATGCTGTTGCACCTGAGGGAGAACTTATGCGCCTTTATAAAGGCATACGAGTACGTGCCGGTTTGATGTGGCAATGTAAAGCAGAGCGGTCGGTGGCCCGGTGTGAGCTTACGCTCCCAAAGTCATTGTCTGCTTTTCTTTGTTTCCGTCAAATGGACTTACTTGTCTGGCAAAAGCGCGGCGTGCAACCTCTTCTACATTCTATCCCATGTGCACGTACCAGCCGTGATACTCGTGCGACCCGAGCCAGCCAGGCCTACATATGCGCCCAAATGACGGGCCACGGTGGAAGGGCGACGTTCAGACGGTCTTCGCTGCGCTCTACATGGCCGCGTATCGGCATGTGGGCGAGTACATACTGGAGAAGTCGGCGGATGAGTACATTGTTACGCAGGTTTTTCCTGGGGTAACGGTTCGTCACGCAGGTCTTACGAAGCGATAGTCGCGTTTATAGGAGTCGCACAATTTGAAGGACAACGCGGGCCATGATCGATCTGGCTTCAAGTTGCCGTCTCGCCGGATTCCTATCCCAGCGTTCTGCTTCGCGTGTGGGGACCAACGAATGGTGGTGCCGGCTTCGGCAGAGGCTAACAGGACCTTCACAAGCTCAGTCTCTCGTCGACTGGCGTCGTGACTTCTGAAACACGGTCAGTCGATCGCTTCGAATCACAAATACTAGTTGAGGATAACGTGCTGGACCCGCAATGTCAGCCCCAGTATCCTCATTTAAACCCGCCAATTCGCGACTCCGACATCTTCACCGCTCTCCTGTTCTCGCTCTCAGTGTCATCGCTACTGTCTGCCTGCTACCAGTGTCGTTTACCAGCATTACCACTATTCTTTCCCTGCTGCGAGTGCCTCTGCCCTGCTTCATTGTGTTATCGTTCCTATCTGCTTTGGTCGCTACATATCTATCCGTCATGTCCGGCATCATACAGATCCTATTCGAGAAGACCGTGAGTATCATCCGCAACCCCGTTCACGCTACTACTCCTTACTCTCTCAAGCAGACGTCATTCCTCGCAGCCAAGGCCAAGGCTAGCGGTCTCGGCCACCAGGGCGACGCCAACGTATCATACTTCATCCCACTGCCACTCGCGCATCGTGCTCAACGCGATGTCAGGTCCGTCTACGCGCTCGGAGAGCACCCCTCATGAGAAGCACACTTCCTCGGGCATGTTCACCAAGGTCAAGGTTCGTCCATCCCTGCTACTGCTTAGGATGAGACTTAAAGCGATTCACGCAGGATCTCAAGACGTCTCACCAAAAATTTCAGCACCTCCGTCGTGCCCGTGAGCGCGAAGCTCGTCCTGACGATCCCATGCCGCCGCTCTTCACTCTCCTCCTTCCCTCGCCAGCTCCCGTTACTTCGGCCGGCGCGGCCCTTCCGCATCCCCCCGCCGCTTCAAGTTTGGCGGCAGGCGTATTTCAAGCAGGCTAAGATACGGGTTTACGCGCAGTGTCAGAAGCAGGTCCACAAGAACATCCGCGAGGCATTCGCTCAGCCCAGTAGCAGACCCGCGCCCATGGAGGACCGCTCGAGGAGCGGATGGAGGACATTCTTCCCGGTCCTCTTGTGTACGCTGCCCCGCTGACCCAGCCAATAATGCTCCAGAACATCCTCCAGCCGCAAACACTCTCGCCGCCAGCACCTCCGGTCCAGTCCGCCTTCCAGAAGTGGCGTGCTAGCTGTGGTAGCATCGCCTCCGACGACTTCTCGAGGGTCGCGGCGTTGGAAAATACCGGAGGAGATCGGTCGTCGTTCATTGTATACATGCTCGCCCAAAATACTGGGCCATGGACGGCGAAACGGCCCATGGATTCGATGGTTGTCTCTTAACATCGTCTGGAGGGTGAGTAGCCGCTTACTTTCTATAAGAAGAGTGCTGATGCGACGACTCACATGTGGAGCGAGGCAAGGCCACGCTCGCTGTGTGCAACCTGGACACCCCGTTTGCGGCGACCCTCGCAGGTGGAGCGATCAAGGCGACGTCAATGCCCTAGTGTACGAGATGGGTAATCCGTCCACTCCACCGGGGCCACACACGGCTTGGAAGGCTGTCCCGCGATCTGCTCAAGTGGCTCACTGGCTCTCATTAGGCTCCTCCTCCATTGTCTGCCCCTCACCTCAGAAGTAGGAGGCTGCTCCTTCGCTTCCGTCGCTTCCTCTCACTGTCCGTAAAGCTCCTCTTCACCCGCCCTCCTCATTTGAGGATCAACAACATGGATCTCTTTGTAGTAAGATCCCTAAAGAGCCTCGGGCTACCAAAACAACTCGAGGATGGTTTCCGCGCCACAACAAAAGAAGTGCCATTGTTATTCGCAATTAGGCCATGACCGGCCACGAACCAAGCCCTTTGTCCACGCGTGGCCCCAAAGCGGCGAGCGTCAATGTGCTTGCGGTGGACGACAAAAGGCGGCGCCTCGGACCTCACACCTCGTCCATCCCCTCTCTTAGCCCCCAACACTACTGCTCTTCTCTTGAACCGCCGTTTCCGATACCTCGTACTCAGCACTTTTCTGCATAACCACAATGGATAGGAGCGCGCTGGAGGGTATGAAGCGCTCTGAGCTGCAGGCTCTTGCTAAGGTGAGATACCGGTGGTTGCGCATCGCAGTTCACGCTCAGGATGCCCAACTGATGTCTTTCCCGCGTGCCGTCCCTCGTGTCATTTAGGCGAGAAGTTTGGGGGCTACAGGCCCAACCAAGAATATTGTAAACTCCCTGGTAGCGTACTTTGCCAACCAGTCTTCATCATCTACCGCTGAGTATGTGTCTATATGTCGCTCAAGCGCGTACCATCAACTAACAGGAAAATTTTGTGCAGCAGCGAGTTGTTAGACATAAAGAATACTATTGGAGGTGGGAATGCCCAAGGTCCGTCCGCAAGAGTGAAATGGTCAGTGTTACCATTCCTTACCGCCAAGCGGCAGGCACCCGGCGTTCGAAGAGACTGGCAGATAACGTCGCAAAGCACGCGGGCGAAACAAAAGCCTCCCAACCACAAGAGAGACGCGCGAGAGTGCCGAAGACGAAGATAACTGCACCCGACTGCCCGGGAACGCTTGTTACACCCCACGAACTGGAGGCAGCTTGGGCACTGCTGGAGCTGCTGGAGCCGCCGAATTTGAGGTCACGTTCAAACCTGTCAATTGCGGCAGACACACTAGAGGCAGCTGGCGTATTGGTGGAGTTGCGGAGATCAAGGTCAAGTTCAGAACGGTTAGTTGCATTATTCCAACTCGTGCATGTCAAAAAGGTGTACTCATGATCGATTGAAGGCCCCCCACAGAGAAACGTCGAAGCAAGCGTAAGGCCGCCGACGCACTGGTGGAGCCGCTCAATTCCGAAGCAGGGTTGCCAGGTAAGAAGCGTCAACGGATCGCATGAGGTAAGATATAGTGCAATGTCTGGTTCTGTACTGTTTTTGCTGATGAGAGGGTTCCGAATGCTAGGGCGTTCATAGGAGTACCAGCAGCAGCAGTCGGCAGCAGGGCGTAGTGGTGATGCGGTGCTTGGATACTTGAACGACGACGAGCACTTCAGTCATTGGTCCCCATGGTGAACAGAGGATAGAATTGCGTCCAGTTGGCCTTGGCCTGCCCTTCTGTGGAGCCTTCTTCTCTCAGCGTTCTCTCAAATGCGTGGCGCTTACTCTAGGCAATCCCTTGGCGACAGCGGCTCTCAGTGCTCGCCCTCAGGTGCAGCGCCGCAGTTGTCAGTCCTCGGATGGACGACACACCCTTCGGTCATGGTGAGCCTGCCTTAGGCAGCCCCCCCGTTCGTCGGCCGTCTGTCCGTGCACGACTAGGCGACATTCGTTGCGTTGCTTCCCTGGCTTTAGTTCCTGCTCCCTTCTTGCGTCCTTTCCCTTCTGGTCTCTGGGATTCTCCTCGTCCTCGTTTACGCAAGAAAATCTTTCTCCGTCTGGTACCGCCACCGCATTCATATACCAAGCAAAGCCCACGCGTCTTTCCGCACAACACGGTACACCTCAGCCTCTGTTGATTCTTGCTTGCATCCCATGCATCTACGCCTTCTCTCCGGACCTTGCGAGCTTCGGTACATTCGTATTCGTCAAGACAATACCTGCAACGCTGGCTTCGCTTTCCCACCTCCCCCGCCGCATCCGTGGTACTTTCCCCTCCCCTCTATGCATCCTTCGTCGTCGGTGCTTCCAGTTTGCCCCGCCGTATTATGACCGACGCGATGGGTTACTCGGCATCAGTTCCTCCCTGTCCTTCCTGGTCCTGATACCTGTCTCCCCTTCGCGCTACAGAGCGATTTCCTTCTCGCTTCCAGACACATCTCTTCTTATCAACGTCCCCATACGTCCCGCGTACTGCGCACGCGATGTGGTACTCGACATCGGTTTCTTCCCACCCCTCCTGGTCATGGTCCTGACACCAAGTCAAGACACTCTACTGCATTCGCAAGGGCGATAGCTCGATCACAGTGTTCAAGAAGGCGAGTTATTTTCTCTCTAGCTTGTCTCGAAGGTCGTTAACGCGAGCTACAGGTCCGGCGGTCTTGGGTATTCGTATGTTGTGGTCTTCGAGAGTTGCCGCCTAGGTCCGTTGTTGTTATATGCGGCTGCCTCTGTACCTATTTGGCAGTTGTTGTACGATTGGCACGCTCGAATCCAAGGGCTCTTCTCTCTCTGAATGACAGGTGGTAATAGTACATGCACTACGCTTCCGCTGGTAAGCATCCTTTATTGCTTATCATCTTAGCAACCTGCCGTTCTTGAGCACGGTGCTAAGTACGTGAAATGCTTCCCTTGACCTCACCATACGTGTTCGGCCAGAGTCGCCGAAGGCCTCTTCGTTGTGCTCTCAAAAGCGTTATCCTCGGACTGGAAATTCTATGATGTTCCTCTTAGGCCCTAAACGTATCTTCGGGGATAGCTGCATGCGCCCAGCATAATGGGTTTGGTAGGATGGGCATGAGTACGATAACACATAGCACGGATAATGCCATGTTGAGAAACCGTACTATACACCGAAACTCGTGTTATGGCCATGAAAAAGAGACCATGGGATACAACTTCACCAGTGCAACAAGGAAACCTTGAGAGGGAGAGTGGGCTCTTCGCTGACCTTTCCCACGGTGGGGTACTGCACCGGAGCATTGTTCCAGGCAATCGGCTTTCCAGAAGGCTTGAACTTGAACGTTTGAAGCAGAACGAGTAGAACGATCTCTATTTGACAGGAACACATACGTCAGCAGGCCATCCCGTACTCGAGTGGAGCTGTCGATTACTCACTTATCTCGATCTGTGCAAACTTGAAGCCGCTGTGCAAAGACATGTCAGCATCCTACTCCACTGACAAACGAATGTTAGGGTAAAACTCACATGCACGCCTTGTTTCCACCAAGGAATGTCATCCTGCGCCGCGCGCATTCAGTCTTGATGATCGGAGGACGAGGGGCCCGGGCGGAAAGGGACGTACATGTGCGAATACACTCCAGGCACACGCGCGTCTTCAACAGCGCGAGGTAGTGGCTGCAACCAGCGCTCCGGTCGCCATTCAGCAGCGTCTGGACCCCAAAGAGCAGGATCAATATTGGACGCGCCCATGTTTGGAACCAGGCGTGTGCCCTTCGGGATAGGGAGAGCGGTGATGACGGTGCCGTCCAGCATGCGAATAGGTTCTGATAGTGGAAGAAGCATGTCCTTCGTCGCCCTGGAATCGTTCCGGGAGTCGATATGGTGTCCAACATCAACTCGAGGAAATACTTACTCTCGGAATAGGAAAGTAACGCTAGGATATCTGGACAACACATACGTTAGCACAAGTATGCAGAAGGCCATTCGCCAGGAACGCACACTCGGAAAGACTCCCTGCAGACGGCTTCGAGGTACGGAAGCTCCATGAGCCTGTCGAAGTCGAGCATCTCGCCGTCACCGCCAGTTTCGACCGCGTGCTGGATTTCCGCGCGTAACTTCTCCTGAACATCCTGGTGCTCGGAGAGGATCTGGAGGATACGCGCAATCGCGTTGGCAGTTGTATCCATACCCGCGATGGCCATCGTCCTGCACACAAAAGTTGCATGTCATGAAACACGACCAGAGTCGCTTACAACTCACGTCACTTGTCCGATGAGTTCGTCGTCCGGGAGTCGATCCTCGTTTGACGCGAGAACATTAGCCCGCACTATAGGCTCCCCATTGTGTGAGGCCACAGAGCTCGTCGGAGAGCGATGCAGGACTTACGAAGAATACTCATGATGTCCCGACCCTCTCCAATCTCGTGCTTGAGTGCTTCGTCGCCCTTTGCAAGGGCAGCCTTCTTCTCGTTGAAGATACGCACGGACCGGTCGTGCATGACATCTGAGATGTGTCGCATGCGTTGCACATCCTCCAACGGGATGAGCTCTACGACGCGACGCCTAAATGCGGCTGTCCCGATATTCACCAGTATCGGGAGCAGTACACGGATGAGGATGGACTTCATCATCTGGGGGCTATGCGCAACATGTTAGCAAATCTGCGAGGCTTTGACATGGAGGGGAAAGGACTCACAAGAACGACTTGACTGCGGTTGCGAATTCATCTGGTTCGTCGCTCTTAAAGTCATCGAAAGTGTGACCTAAGCCAGCTTGCCCGATGATCTCTAGGGTCGTGCGACCCATCCACGACAATACGTCTAACTCGGTGCTCTCTGTTGCATTGCAACCTGCTCGCAAGCGTTGGATGATGGCATCCCGTGCCTAGATGATTCCATGAGACAAGCCATCTGTTGAGCGACTACACACGGCGGACAGAGCGTACCTTGTGAGTAACTTGGTAGAACGTTGGTATCATGTCTCGAAGATGTTTGATAGAAAACACGGGGGCAAGCATCTTGCGCTGTCGCTTGTGCTGTTCGCCTGCAGATACCGATGACGTCAGAAATACTCATGGCATGGTTTCTTCTTCGATGTACCTTCAGTGGCGAGAAGTCCAGGTCCAACGAGGATGCGCATACTCCTACATTGGCAACGATGAACTAATATTCCAAGAACAAAAACTAGGCAGGCGTACAAGAGGGGCTCGGGGTAGAAATCTTGGTCCTTGATAAAAAGGGCGTGCAATGCCTTCGGATCCCATACTTGAACCCATTTTGCCTTCAAAGCAGATTGCTTCTGTCAGCAAAACATTGACCGATAGAAATTGAACATACCCCGAACAACCCATGCAGCTTTGAAATCCGGCCGTACTGCCGCGCGTTCCGAGCGCGATAGTCCCAGCAGTCACGGCCCACGAACTCCTTCAGGTTACCTGTAATACGTGGTCAACGAAGGCAGCATAAACAAGGCCGTACAACGTACCGCTCAACCAAGAGGTTGGGGGAGGCCCAGGAAGGTTATCCAAGGGCGATGTGGCACGACGGGATCGAAATAGAGCCAAGGATATAAGAACGATGACGACGTAAACGACATATTGGGCGAAATCTCCAAGAGGTACCATGATTTGTTCTGGGCGGAGGCGTAGGCAAGGGCAGGACGGTGGAAACAACACAAAGGATGCCGCGGATATGCGCACTCTCTGAGACTGCTTGTGCTCGGGCCACAAGGCCCTTAATATCGCCACTCTATGTCAATTCCGTATGTCGGAGCCCGAAACGAAGAGTTCTGCCACTTGGGGCGAGAAGAGGTGTCACACCGATATTTGAGGGGGCGTGGGGTGGGGAATATTTGCGTCCCCAAACAGATCACGAAGATGTCTCAGCAGAGACCCCGGGGAGCACCCTGGAAGAATGCCCGCCGACTATGAGCGCATCACGCTGCCTGGAGGAAGCGAATTCGAAGGAATGCCAGTGATGAGATAAGTAGCATTGTGGGTGGCTGTGGGAACAGAGTCCGAGTTAGATGCCAGGCGCAGAGATGTCAGGAAGTCGTTAAATTATTGGTCTGAGAAACTCACGCTGGCCTTGCAACGTGGCCCAAGAGTAACCTAGGATCCAGTAGTACATGTGCGCAGGAGGGAGAGTGACGGATTCCCGATTGAGCGACACCCGGGCCAGCACATGCTGACTAAGCATCAGACCGTTGACTTGGCTGCGCCCCATGCGTGCATGTACTGTACGAGCAAGGTCATCCGCGGTGTTGGCACGAGTCATTTCCATCATGCGGTGAGGACTTCTCTTCGATTTGCGAAATACTTACAAGGTCCATGACCATGTCGAGCAGTTCTTCGGTCAGAAAGCTAGGGGCGTACCTCGAACCTTCCTATATCGCGCTTTTGTCGGTAACTTGAAACTGCGGCTCCAAGGGCTCATCATGGACATGGGATCATCATCTTTCCGCCGGTTTCAACATCTCAAGTTCCTCGCTGGGCTCCACGCGTTCCGCACGATCGTCTTTCCGCCGACCGGCAGATTAAGGGCCTCTGCGCCCTGGCAGAGCAACTCGCTCGAGTCCAAGGGGGATGGTTGACAAATGCACCGCAGAACCAGTTGCACGCAACGCCGCCAAATTAGAGACAGAATCTCTCGCTCGCCGCGGTTCGCCCATGGTCAGGTTTCAACTTGCCGCCGCCGCCTTCTCCCCTGCATCAACTCTCCCACAACTTAGGCGACCAGCACATGAGCATGGGCAGCGCCCACTGCTACGCCCTCTCGCGCCTCCGAGCACAACATAAAATCTTCTTTTCTCGGCAAACGGTCTCCCCCAATGGCCCACAAGCATCCAGGAGCGTACGTCCGTGTTGCACGAGCTGAAGAGCTCCACGCCGTCTCGGAGATCCTCACCCGCGCGTTCATAAACGACCCCGCGATGAGCTGGTACTGCTGCGCGAAGGCAATCGTTTCGGATATCGACCGTCCTACGCCCGCGGAGAAGAAAGCGATGCGCAACCTGCGCTGGCTTCAGGCACTCATTGCGAAATCGACGGTCGCCTTAGATGGCCTCATCACAGTCGTCGCCGTTCCCTCCGCTCTCGACCGGGCGCACGAAGACTCGGGTGTGGACGAAAGCACCGCTTTTCGGAAGGAAGACGGCTTACCGCGGTCAGAGGAAGTCATCGTGGCCGCGCTGTGGCTTTCCCCGGGCAAGACACTCGATGCAGGCCCGATCACTTTTATCCGTTGTGGCGTCCTGAAAGCCCTCTACGGGTGCGGGTTCACTGGTCTGAAGGTATGTCTGTTGAGGTTTCTATTCGCGTGCAATTCAGTACAGCTCATCGCGTGCAAATGAATAGGGACTGTTGTTTGACTTCTCGTCGAAGGTGGAGCACACCCTCGAGGCCGGCTTCAAATCGCGCGGGCTCGACCGTCTCGACTCGTGGCACCTCCTCGAGATCGTCGTCGAGCCCAAGTATTAGGGCTTAGGTAACGTACTGTCCGGCGTTGCGCTTACTTTGCTATTGCCGCTGACATTCTAGGTAGGATACGCCTCTATGCTGATGATGGACGGCTTCGAGCGTGCAACTGGCAAACCCGTGCATCTCGAGACGAGTCGCGAAAAGAACCGGGAGATGTACGAACATTTCGGGTTCGAGGTTCGTGGATTGCCATCCGCACTTGAGCAAATGCTCATGCGACTGGCCCTGATATTCAGATCGACGAGGCGCATACGTTTGGTGTCGGCAAAGTAGACAAGGACGGCATAAAGGCCGATGGCGAAACGGCCATCGGTTTCGTGGAATGGGTGATGACCAAGGTGTGTGCGAATTCTGAATCGACGTCTTCGCGCATACATACTAACACTTTTTGCGTCCATCCAGTGGACGACTCCGTAACGTGGCGCCCCTTGCATTCGTCGCTGGATCTTGTAGTCCTCCTGGTCTTGTTGACGTGTTCCATGGATTTTCCAGATCTCCGTTACTGCTACTCAGCGCCTTCCCCCCCGGTTAGAGAAGAATACAGTATAATAATCAGCAAAGCTCCGATTCATGATTGTGTCCGGACGCACCCCTACCATTGCGTGACGAAGGCTCTCCAGTTTCATCGCGTGGAGACATCGGAGTCCTCTCCTTACGTCCAGAGATCCCTTCTCGACGCTTGCGCAAAAGAGATGGGCTCAAGAACATTGTATCATGGGCCACCTTGGTTGATCGCAAGGGATGGGCAACAACATCAGATTCCTGAAGGACGTGAATAAAGCTAATAAGACAACACAGGAAGAAACCGGAGCGGATGTATTGGCTTGCATCTGAGCATCACCCAAGGACAGAATAGGTTTCACCGCCGACTAATACGTGTAACGGAAATCAGGGTTCTCCTGATCGGTCATGTCGTCAAACGCATGAGTGTGAGTAATGCGCTCGTCCTATCAATTGCCTATCAGCGCCATGTACCCCGGTAGACAGAACAGGACAATATACCGTCTCCTCTCCACTCGCAGCCGACTCTCTGACAGCCGCGGCGCGCCGCTTCAGAACGTTCAAGCGCATCAGGTACGCCCGGAGGAAGAACAGCGTCGCGAGCTGCACGCAGTACACGACCAAGTGCGCGATGAACGCCTTGACATACCGCGGTGCGTCATTGGAACGGAACACTTGCGGGCCAACCGCGTTGCCGACCGCCCAGGCGACGAAGACGAGGGAAGACGCGATCGCTTGCTTGGTACGGCCCGCGACGTTGTTCGACATGATCGCGAGGTTGAGGACCGCCACGGCTCCAAACGCCATCGTCAGGCTGGAAAGCACGATAAGCACGCGCTCTGGTATGTAATATAGTTGTGGAGAGACGCACTAGAACGAGATGAGCAGGCCGACCTTCGTGTCGTTCCTTGTCGGCACCGCTGTTAAGATCATCAGCTTCTGGAATGGGTGTGAAAGGTTCGAAGGTGAGCTACGACTGACTGATAAACACCACGGTGCCGATTATGCTTGGAAGCGTGTATATGATGCCGAACAAAATCTTCTGGTTATATTTCCTAGACTGGTAGGCGGCACCGAAGAGAAAGATCATGATGATTGAACCTTGAGCAATGGCGAGCAGGTACGTCTGCAGCATAGTGTAGCCGAATGCCTTTATGATGAGGTTGGAGAATGCGCCGAGACCGCCCGGAGGGAGGCCATTCGTGAACTAAGTCAACCTCGAAGTTAGAACGTGCGGTTTAAGAGCAAGCCACGATAGACGTACAGAAATTAAAGTGCAACTGAGGACAATGGGATCCGTAAACGCCTCCCGGACTTGGTACCACTGCCAATCCCTCGTGACCTCGAGCACATGCCAAGGAACCGTTCGACCTCACCTTGAACTCCTTGTTCTGAATTCCAGTCTCGTTCTTCCGCACGCGCTCAGCAAGGAGCAGACGGTCTTCAGGCGAGAAGCACTTGGCACGCATCGGCGAGTCCGGCAGCCAGAAAGCAACAAAGATGCCCCAGACGAAGGTGACGCACCCGAGCAGCTACATGGCCCTCAGAACGAAATGACACCATGTGCCAAGCACGAATCTGCACGTACCAGGAACAAGATTTGCCAGTTCTTCAGCGCCTGGTTTTGAATGTGAGCGACGGCGTACGCGAGCAGGCCGCCTACGGCCTGCTGGAAGCCGTTCATGGAGTAGAATGCGCCGATGACGAGGGCCTGTTCCTCGCGCCGGTACCACATCGTCGACAGGAAGACGAACGCGGGCTGGCAGACGGTCTCGAAGACTCCGAGAAACGTCCGGACGATGATAAGGCCGGTAAAGTTCTTGCACACGGCAGTGCACGCGAGGACAGCACCCCATGCGGAGATGCTGGAAAAATCGTGTTGAATATAAACCCTGGACAGAGAGGAGGAACACACGCACTTGAAGGCGAGATACTTGCCAATCGGCAGACGCTGGATAAGCCGGTTTGTAGGGAACTCCCAAGCCAGACTAGGGTACATTTTGCTCAGGACGGCGAGACTGCATCTGACATGACGATACTCACATGGCAAGGTACACTGAGAAGGGCGAAATCAACAGTGATGAAATAAGTCTGAGCTGACAGAGACGCACCACAAGTCGTCAGCCAAGAATACTGCTGCCCTTTGAGGTGTGTATCGTCGATGATGCCCATAATGGACGCGAAGTTAAGCGTTCTACAAGCCACGGATCACGTCAGCGAGCAACGCGCGACGAGATTGTGCCAACTCCTACCCCTTGTCGAGCGACTGAGCGAAGTAAGTGACGACCATGACAACCTTGCCAGGCCGCGAAGTCAATAGGCTATTAACGAGTGACTACACCAAAACCCACTAGGACGCGCTTGTGGACCATCCATCTCAGTCTCCTGTCCGTCGCCTCGTCGATCTCAATGGGACCCTTGGCTTGCGTGGCAAAGAACTCTACATATCATCTCGTCAGCTCTTCTGTGCGCCCTGGAGAGACTCCGTGGCACATCACGACTCACCCGCGACCTCGGCATCGATACCCGCGGCAGCTACGAGGCCCAAAACATCCAGTCAGAGGACGACCCAAGTCATAAAAATTCAACAAACGCACGCTGAGTCTCCGCCCTGCTCGTAACGGACACGATCTCCTTCTCGACGTCCTCGAGGCGATGTTCGAGCACCTCCGACGCGTCGCGCTTTGCGAGTCCCGACATGACAGCAAGGAGGGGGCCACGTCGTGGTCGAGGCAAGACCCGTAAAGCCGCAGCGGAGGCCGCTCGCCGCGCGGACATAGGTTTTATACGCACCTCAACATGAGCCAAGCGAATACCACCTGACCCCGCGCGGCTAGCTGCGACATGGATTGAAGAATTGTCCGGAGTCGCGTAACCGTCGCGTACAAGCCGCGTATCACGAGGCCCAGGAACGCTGCGGGGCGGTGTGGGGACCCCGCGGGGAACGGGTATGCCGGACCGTGCGTACCGTCCGCTTGATCTGAAGACGCATCAAGGGACATAAATAAGGGGGGCTCCTGCCACTGCGGCAACCGGCCTCGACACAGCAACCCACCCTGCGTATACTCTTCGCCATGTCGTTCAGAAACGTCAATCCGGCCCAGGTCGCTACGGTCAAGCACATCAACAACTTGATAACTTGCCTGGTCAACATCAAGGATGAGACGGGCGAGTTCCTCTTGACTCTTCCAGATGGTCGGATAATCGACACCAAAGGCTGGGAGGACTGGGAGGTGAGTCGCTCATATTGGCCTTGATCCTGACGTGAGAGACTCACTAGTTCGATCAAAGTGGACTCATGGCGTCGGTAAGGCACCGAGGTCCAGCGTCACGAGAACATGACTTGACACAGCAACGTCCAGGTCTCTACGGCCTGCTGAAGTTCCACGAGATCTCAGGCGACCAGCGGGCCTTGAACATAGCGCTCAAATGGTTCAAGGACAGATTCGATGTCGGCACCACCAAGGTAAGCTCTCGTCCCGTGTTCGCGCCGCAGTTGGCAGTAACTTGACGTCTGGGTATGCAGAACGTCAACACGATGTCTCCCCTACTCACCGCAGCCTACCTGCACGAGAAGGGAGCTGCAAACTACCTTGTCCATCTCGACTCCTGGGCGGAGTGGGTCATGCATGACATGCCCCGGACCGAAGAGGGCGGCCTACAGCACATCACGTATCTCGCCGACAACTACCAGCAACTATGGGACGACACGCTGATGATGACCGTCCTACCCCTCGCCAAGATAGGCCTCGTCCTCAACAGGCCTCACTACGTCGAGGAAGCGAAGCACCAGTTCCTCCTGCAGTGAGTCTTTAATCAGATCGTTGGCACGCGTAGAACTCATGCAGGACAGTGTGAAATACCTTCAGGACCTCCAGACCGGCCTCTGGTTCCACGGTACGTGCCCGAAGTCGCTCTAGGTTGTAGTAACCCGAGGCTGAAACGATCTCACTGTTGAGGTTGGACATTTGACGGCCGCCACCATTTCGGAAAGACGCTCTGGGGCCGAGGGAACTGCTGGGTGACCGTCGCGATCCCGGACTTCATCGAGCTCCTGGGCCTGCCCGAGACCGACGGTGTCCGGAAGTTCCTAACGGCATCCCTCGTGGCCCAGATCGATGCGCTCGTGAAGTACCAGGACCCTCAGACAGGCCTCTGGCACACGCTGATCAATGACCCGACGTCGTACCTGGAAGCGTCGGCCACAGCAGGCTTCGCGTATGGAATCTCGAAGGCGCTCCGGATGAGGCTGATCCCGCACGAAGAGCGGTACGTAAATGCTGCGAAGAAGGCGAGAGAAGGAGTGCTGGCGAACATTTCGGAGGATGGGGAGCTGAAACAGACGTCGTATGGCACGCCGGTCTTCAACAATCCGGAGGATTACAAGAAAATACCCCTTACCAGTATGCCGTACGGGCAGAGCCTGGCTTTGCTGGCTCTTACCGAGCACCTGAGGACGTTTATTTGAGCTGTAACTTCAATGTAACCATATTTGACGGGACCCAGATGTACCTCGAGCGAAATCAAGGCCAAGGGCGAAGATATGGTGACAAACGTCAGTAAGTAGAATTTAATGTGTGCAATGTGGAGCTTACCCATAAACAATCGGAGTCTGAATTATTATATTCTGAGTTTTTATGTAAAGAAGCTCCGCTTATAAAGCATTCACGTCGATCTCGCTCAGGCTGGCCATCCCCGCCGCTGCCAGCTGTCAGCTCACCGCATCGACAGAATATATATATGGCAGCGCGTGCATGCATGTGCAGTATGATCCAACGAGTTAATTGTAGAGTTCCTCCAGGCCCTCTGCGTACGGCATAGATTGATCATCCGCAAGCTGAAGTCCAGGACGGCTGCGATGACGAACAAGTCCGCGTCCCAAACCACAATAAATAACGCTAGGCTGATCGTACATGATTCTAGTACAGGAGCTTCCGAAATAATGTTTTTACAAGCTAATATCATTGCATTCTTGACCAGCATGCCCCATACTACACTGCAACTTGGCCTGAGAGCTGCTCTGGTTCTTCGACAGAAACGTCGTTGATCAACTCGTTCACCTTGCCTGAGACATCGAGTACAGTCGAGCTTGTGGATGAGCTCGTATTACTCTGTAACGGACACATCAACGATTGCTTCAGGTCACCTACATACTAAGTTGGCACTCACCACCCCACCGAGGACTATGTTCTCGTTCAAGTTCCTCCCATTCAGGTGTGGATGGCTAGGCTGTATAATACTAACTCCAAAAGGAGACGTGTCCATAACATACACTGAGCTTTTAGAGACTAAGGTCTTCCGGGAGTTGAGGCTGATCATGAGGTCCTTAACTTATAGCACAGACACCGTATGACAGAAAATTCCTTACGCAGCTAAGAGTGTATTCGCATACGCTACGAAAAATGTATCAAAAACAGCCACGCTCTAACCAAGGATAGGGCATACCTTTAGTGACTGGGATGGCAAGACCAATCCAGATCATATTATCTGGGTGAAGGAAAGCCTGAACATGTGTGCGTGTCAGCGAAAGGACTCGGACTTTATCACCGAATGCCATTCTTACGAGGAGGAGTGACAACGTATTTCCCAGCCTGCGAAATGTCATCAAAACTCGGTCACTCCTGAGTCCCAAACAACTCACGTGGTTAGAAGACCTAATTGCACGACGTCACTACACGCCGAAAATAGCATGATGCTAGGTATTCACATACCAGTGTTGATCGAGTACATGATCATCACGTCAAGCATGGAGTCGGTTCTGGCGGCAAGTGTTAGAGATGGCGGGGGGACGGTGACAACACACGCACGAACCGTAGTCAAGATGAAGTCTGCTATCACAGCCATAGTCGACCCTGTCGAGACAAGCCACTGATTGGCATGATGAACTTCCATTCTCGTCGAAGACTGTATCATTGTTCATATATCTCACCGTAACGTGACTGAACCCGGCAAATGTGGGTATTCGGAAGCTGCAGCCCGTTCGACATGAGTACGTGCGAATATAATCAAGACGGGCAACTTACGCTTGAACCGCTGCCGCTGCAATTGCGAGAGGGAGTCATATTAGACGATTTTATCGTTCAGCCCTGCAATGGCCTACCGAGGAAGAATCCTGGCCCAGTCATGACGTTGTATCAGTGCCGACACTTATGAACATCATGTATTCCCACATACCCATCTCTTCGACGCAGAATGCTACCTGGGGTATCGTAAGCATCTGATTCGGAGAATGGCTATACACTGAGTCCATTGACTCACAGCAACAGCTACCAATATCCTGTACCCGCGTCCGACTGATTTTCCGTTAGTTCTTATTTATGCACCACTAAAATAGGGTCAACCTACGAATATATACACGGCGAACGAAGAAACTGTGGAATAGGTGGTTAGATCCACACCAAAGAATATATATCTAGTTCGACCTTTGTGTAGAGATCATGGACACCCCCTAGAAACACCTAATTAGATGTTTCGAGACGGCAGCAAACATCAACCTACACCTATGAGCGGGAGGATCTAACCAGTGGCGTATTAGTACTACACTTTTGCGACTGGATAGCTCGTCACCTTGATTTCCCTAAGTGCATAGAAATACATAAGGCGCTCGAAGTAAGGAGAGCCAAAGGATCGAAGTATCTGGTGACCAGGTAATAATAACTACAGTGACGAACAACAAGCTGTGAACAACCTGATACTGAATTGGAGGCATTCTAGTCTCACCAAATATCAGCGCTCAATAGCGCGATGCAGGTTTCTACAACACTAGCGGGGTATCAAGATGCAGTTCACCTCGAATTGACGATAAGCGTACAGAACGACGACAACCTGAGCGCATCCTGAGCATGAACAGTCGTCGTTCAGAGGTTCAGTAACTCACCAAGACTTTAAGGATGAGCCGATCACCCGGGAAGATGCGGAAATATCGATATGACTGATGCAACTGAAGTCCGAACAGACTGGGGATTAAGATCAGAAACAAAGTCGACACAGGTTCACGTTGACAGAACACATACACAAGCGCGACAAAGGTGCCGATGAGAAGGGCCCCGAAGGTGTTGTTCAACGAAGGTAGCGCAAGTAGTTGTATGCGGGTATCGGATCCTTGGCCCGTATTTTGAATCGACATTGCCACGTCTTCGTTTGCCGGAATGTGCGTCGCGGGGGTTGGAGGTGTGAGATGGTCAAGGATGGTCAGCTAAAGGACACCGGATCTCTCGCTTCAAGCATTGCTTTATACCTAGGTAGTGACTGACATACCTCCTTGGAAGACACCTTCATGGTTCATGAGCTGTGAATGTCGATAATGCTATCCTCACCATCAGCCGCTCGAGAAGTGGAAGGCTCGTACCTATCATGATGGTGGCAGGAATCCTGTGAACATGGGTCAGGATCAGCAACAAGTGAATGACAGAACCGCTCAGCTTGATAGTACTTACGATCAGGGAAGCGTAGAGAACCTGAGGAAGCGACATATACGATCACTCCACAACAGACTTGACGTCGTCGCAATGACGGAGGTGGCGTATAATGTACCGCCTCGTGCCCAATGGGAAACTCGTCGGAAGAGCGACGGATCGCGCATCATTGTCTTGAGCGGGTACCTCCTGGATGCAATCATTTCTACCAAAACCCAACTGGAGTCAGTTGAGCTTTTAAGGTTCGGAGGGGGGGGGGGTTACAACAAACGTACCTTTGCTCATTCCTCAACAGCCTGCCGCAACGCACCATTGTCGACATAAGTGTCAACAGATCGTTCCCGCAGAATCCGCGCGAGCAATAGATACGCTTACCGTTCTTCCGATGGGTGCCTCAAGGAAGGATAGTCTTCAACCTGCTGGGCGTCGGGGGCAGATGGGAGTAGATACAGCTTCAGCATTCATCAGCGGCTGAGTTCGCACCGCAGTCCGGTCAGCTGGGATCGCAGCACAGGTAAGCCTGCGATCTATTGTTTGACCCATCCGACAAGCTTCAGACCAATTACTTTTCAACCGCGACGTGGGTGGGGATACTAGTGAAGGAGATGAGCACTGGCAAAATCACAGCCCTGACGTGCACGGGTTCCACGTGGCTTGAGCGTCCCGCTCGTATCGTCACGAGAAGAGCATCTGGTGCGAGGTGAGTGTTGAGGTTGAGCTTCGAAAAGTATGCATATACACTGACAGAAAGGTTAGGGTCGCAAACGATCAATTCGCCCAGCGATCCATCGTTGCAAAGGTTGGCCGTCACAAAAGTTGATGAGTCTTGGCCAAGTGGACCAGGAACAGGCACGAAAATTGTATAGGCGAGCATTGGTGACGAGGCGTTGTCCCACAATGGGCGGCGAAAGCGAAATGGGGCAGGAAGGGTCAAGGAGCTCGAGGTGATTGTCAAGGGCAAGCCTCATCTCCGCCGCAAGCGCCCAAGGCACCTACTGGCAGGGCCAAATAATTGCCATCGATATCCGAGTGGGCCTTGAAGCGATATCTCGGTGCACTCGCCAGCGGAACTTTACTGGTTTACTGTCAACTACATTGCTCATTTGGCCATTCGTCTGCGGCTTTCCGGCCAGCAGCACAAGGTACATATTCAGCGCTAAGCGCACGCTGTTTCCCTGCGACTTCCGCAGGCTAGACTATGTCTAGTCCAGCCCATGAACGCGGGCTTCTCGTGATCGCGTGCTGTCCCTGCTGTGTTGGGAATGTGGCACGCCGGCGGTGAAAATTGAACTGACAGTTCCCAACAGTGCTTTCTCGTTCCAGGCTTCAACACTGGGGATTCGAGGCCTGCCCCATCGATATCAACGCGTGGCTAGGAATTCAAACGCTGTCCAGCCTGATAAGTAGTCTGGTAGATCACGGTCACAGCCAGAACCTTCGATACTGGTCGGAGAGGGATTGTAACGAGACTCCGAGAGATACCCTCTCCTCCCCGTCCTGTGCTCTTGCCCCAACATGAGTACCTGTTCTAAAGGTTCCGGTTAGATTTGACGCTGCACCATTGACCTCGACGCCAATAAATACAATCCGCGCGGGATATCCTATACAACCCAGTACTACGTAGCTCTATAAGGTTCCTGTATCCCATACGCCTTCGCGCCTACGCGCGACGCAAGCACCAATTCTAGTGTACATAACATAACGACATTAGATGAGCACGTCGAAGTAATCCTGTCTATCCTGCTCTAATTGTGAAACGAATGGGACTCATAATCCGGCAGCAGATACATCTATAATCCAAGGTACTCGTACACAGATATACATAGCGCGCCCGCGCGACGCACCTTCCGGAGCCGATACGACCGACAACGCTCACCCCTCATGAATCATGATGGGAGACGTCAGCCGTCAGAGCAGAGCTAGATCTCGAGCTAGAGCTCGTCGCACCATACGACTGCCCGCTCGGAGGGACCATAAGCCCCTTTGCAGTTGCAACCATTCCCTCTGGTAAGACTTGGAAGCTCGGCTGCCGCAAGTCCTTGCTCTTCCGCGAACGCCCGCGTGGGGGCTCGACGCGCGCCTCGAGCGCGCTCAAGCTAGCGCCAACGCGCTTGCCCTTGCGGCGTGGGTTGATGACAGCGTCAGGCCGAAGAACGAGAAGGACGATGATAGATGCGAAGGCGATGCAGCCCGCCACAGCGAAGATAGCCTTCGGGTACGTCGCGACGGTCTTGCTGTAGATAATGCCGAATATCACCGGCTGTGTTCGAGACGATCAGCAACGCGCATTGAGGGGGACTCCCGGGAGAAATACTTGCCCCAACAATGGTCTGGCCAATAGCCTGCACCAGGGAGAACGCGCCAAACATCTTTCCGGTGTCGGTCTCGCCTCGAGACTGCATGATACAAAGAGCGAGGCTGTTGATCGCTGGGATCATACCAGCGCCGAAGCAACTCAACGTCGTCGCTCCGACGAACAGCGCCTGACCGGAGTAGGGACCATAATCGGTCGGCGAAAGCGAGACCAGAGAGTGCGAAAGCAGATCGAGGAAGAGCGAGCCGCCGATAAGCGCCTTGTCAAAGCGCATAGCCTCCGCAAGGGCCGCATTTGCGGCGGCAGGCGTAACCGGGTTGCCAGCGACCGAAACGGGCTTCTTCGGTTTGAAAGTGCCGATGATGACTGCGGGATGGGTAAGCCAGGAGATCGTCCAAGACGCATAGTGTGACGTACAAGGAAGGATGAAGAGCAAGTGCAAGGCTCGCGAGGATCCCATGAACGAGATGTAGTAGCTCAGCTGCAAGTGACATTAGCCAGAAGCTATCACCCTGAGCAGAAGAACTCGCCTGTTCAGCACTCCAGCCATAGATGTGCTCGGCGTAGAGGTACTTGAGCTGGAATACGCCCTAGATGGAATATGTAAGATTGAGCAGGCAAACTAGCTTAGTACCCTGCTTACCAACGACAGGAGATGACCAAAGAAGACCACCGCGAGTAAAGTCATGCTCCAGTCCTCGTGCTTCACCCCATTGGGACCCGTTACCGTCTTTGGCATGAGGAAGACGAACGGACTGAGGATCCGCTCGGCTATGGTAGATTGCGCTTGCGGAGTCGGGAGCAACGACGGCGAAGCGGCCGCCTTAGCCTTCTTCTTGACCAAGGATTCCGGGAACAAGAGCAGCACGAGCACGAGGTTGATGAAAGACGCAAATGCTGCAACATAAAATACCGACGTGACAGTCGGGGCACCATTGTGGACACCTGTGACTGGCGAAAAGACTGGAATGAAGGGATGGCGTATCAAGAACGCTCCGATAGTAGGTCCGAGGGCGAAACCAAAGTAGAAAACGCCCGTGAACCGCGAGAAAATAGCGGCGCGCGAGCCGTCCGAGGTGCAATCTGAAACATACGCAGAAGTGGCTGCTTGGAGTGTCGCCCACCCTCCGCACAGACCCTCGATGATGGGAGATATGATCAGCAGCTTGTGTCCGTGGGCCGCAAAGATACTGTGGGGCGTCGAGACGAGGATGAACATCAAGTCTCTGCAGAAACTATGTAAGCTCATGAAAATGTACATCAAGGACACATTACGAACGTCATGAACAAACCGAAGGTAGCCACAGCGAGTACCTTCGTGCGTCCATGGGACTCGCCGAAGCTGCCCCACCAGCCGGTTGTGAAGGCAGAGAGGGCTCCCATAGTCGTTGTCATGATTGTCTGTAGACGCGCGGCTCGTGCTTGCACGGCGGGGTCCTTTAGACAACGTTCTGAGGGCGGTCGACGGGGATCGGGTTCATCATCGTCATCGTCGTCGCCAGACGGTGGCGGGGGTGGTTCTGGAGATGATCGCCCAAGTGCTGGAGAGAAACCGACCTCAAATGGTTGCGAGGATGGAATGGCAGGATCAACAGCAAGAAAAGGAGAGTGGTACGGATTGGGATTGTAAAGTCTGGACTCGTTGATGGTAGTATGGTCGTACACATCATGCCCATATAATGCGTTGCACGATAGTTGCGTGAACACTTGCACACGAGGTGCAATGGTCATGCCGCGCTGAATGATGTGAGCAAGTAACGAAAGTAGTGAGAATGGAGTGGACTTACTACGACGGATCCCACTATTGCGAATGGGACAAGCCTGAAACCAAATATCAGCATAAGTTGAAAGGTTGTCAAACTCATTGAGGACGATTCGCGGACGATCCCCATTGGCAAATTCGTGCCCGGGGAGCACTTGCGACTAGACAGTTTAGGACACCTCCAGCCTTCCTCCAATTAATCCCCTCCCCGCGTTCTCTTGACATATCAATAAATGTATGCACGACCGTATGACACGACCCGCGAGTATGGTCTATTCGACGTGTATGGCAGCAACGCATTATGTGGCGCTTCCCATTTGCCTCGCGTCATCTCCCCCGTCTTCAACCCACGAGGTAAGGCCTCAATGTCACGAGATGGAAGCTATCCTTCTGAACCCTCCGAACGGATGCCCAGAGTCCCAAAATACAGCTCTCGTCTCCCACTCAATACGCATATAGTCCATCCCGTGCACAGTTACTGTGTGCGCAAATTATCCACACCGAAGACAAGTCACGACAATTATGTGAAAGGCATTGCCTACCCTCATCCAGGGCTATACGAAAGTCATCGGACGGTGCAGACGACGCACCGTATAGTGCCCTTTTGAGTATCGGGTTATCATA
This sequence comes from Sanguinoderma infundibulare, assembly GCA_032821775.1. Lineage (NCBI taxonomy): Eukaryota > Fungi > Basidiomycota > Agaricomycetes > Polyporales > Polyporaceae > Sanguinoderma > Sanguinoderma infundibulare. Next base: position 293,579 of record JAVLRN010000012.1, on the reverse strand, counting down.
AGGGGAATATGTGACCCACAGCACATCGTATTGGATGCGATAAGCTGCGGGCCGTCGGCCGACAAACAGTGTCCTCAGGCATGACTCGAGCAGGAGTAGTAGTAGGGTAGGAGATGGTGAACACGTACCATAGTGGTCTTGGCCGGTAGAATGGCTTCTTCTTAGAGCCTGAGCCACCGAGCAAAGGTTCCTGCTCGGAAGGTTGGCCATTCAATGTGCCGGATGTCGAACGTTGTATGGAGTCCCGCGGGCGTGAAACTGAAGGCGAGTGGATGGAAAAATTGGAGGAAACGACGGCGTCGACCGCCTGATACGACGGGGAGCTCGCCATTGGCGGTGACGACAGACGGAGAGAGAGCAAGAAGCGTGTGGGAAGTCCGCCATGCGGGCGGTGGACGCCTTAAGGCAACTTGCCTGCGGCGGTTTCTCGGGTGATTGGCTTTAGCCTCCGGTCCGTCCATACTGACGTAATACATAACCCTTGCTTACCCGGCACCGGGGTTGTTATAATGGCTCTTATCCAATGCTTGGATGCCAACTTATCGGTGGATGGCAACACCGAATGACGTGAGAGAAATGGTTCGTTTCCGTGGGGAAGAGCCAAACTTATCCGGAGACCAAGATGAACCAGGTTTCCGGGCTTATCCGATTATAACCGGGTAGATAGGATTGTTAGTTGGATTACAATTGGAAAATGGACCGTTCTGAGTTTGAATTGAACGTTTGTGGTCGCTGCTGACCGCGACGGCCAGCGCCGCGTCTTGACTTCGTGCCCCTCGCCGTCGCCGCCATGGACAGCGACGAGCAGCATACACCCCACTATCCACCCCAGCCGAATGCCGTCGCTGGCCCCTCGACAATGCCCGAACTCCCATCGCTCTTTCTTCCGCCACCAGGTCCATCATTTCCGCGTGCAGCTAGCCTTCATGATCTCGCTGACCTCGCGCTGCGTTCAGGCCCTCCACGACGACCTCCTTACTTCAGCAGCACAGAGGATCTCATTAAACGCTTTGAACTTCTTCCTGCCTACGACAAGTATGTTCGACCCTTTGCTCCTCCCGTCGGTCAGCCAAGTGCCACAGACAAGGGAAAAGGCAAAGAGATCGTCTCCCGCGACGCGCCTGCGTCATCTCCGGCCGCCCCTACACCAGCAGCAGGCAACGATGGAGACGAGGAGGATGGGGTGAAAGGAGAAAAGAAGTTCAAGAACTATAAGCATCTGATCAAGTCTGTTCCCGGTATGTGCTTTGTTTCGTCCGACGTAACCATGATGCGACCGCACGACCACAGGCAAGCACTCCATGAAGAAGGACGACTTTCTACAGACCTTGATGATGGTCCCACCAAAACAGAAGATGAAGATCGAAGAGTTCAGTTTGGTAACGCAACGCCAGGCGTTTGGGATGAGCATGGAGGGGCTCAAAGGCGTACGTTCTTCCCTTGTGGTTCACTTGCGCCACTGTCCAACGTCTGTTCTTGCCGCTGTAGTGGAATATCCATGCACTGGTAGCAGAGTCCTCGCAGGCGCGAGAAGACCGAAAGCGGAGGAAAGAGCTCAAGAAGCTCGCCAAAGCCCAAGGGCAGACTCTCATCCAAGCTGCCGCTGCGGCAGGCCCGAACACTCCCTCCGGACTGCCCACAACACCCAGTGCAGTACCACCCCGAACATCCACACCCCAACCGAGCCTACCAAAACCTCCCCCAACACATCAGCAGCCGTCACAAGCGCGCGGACTCACGCCCGTCGGTATCGGGACGCCCCATTCCGTCTCCACACCTGTGCCCCAGCAGCAACCCACACCCGCCCCACGCGGAGTCAAGCGGGAGAGGGACGATGCAGGGCTCCAGATGTCCGGCAACGTTCCCCAAGGGACATACGGACAAGACGGTGCGAAGTCTGAGCTCCGAGGTACGAAAGCGGGAAATGCAGGAGTTCGTCCGCGGCCGATCAAGAAGGCGCGCCTGGTACGTCATCCTTCCTCCCCGCTCACACGCTCTTCCCTTGCCTTGCTGACTTGCCCGCCCGTGCAGGATGGCAATGGTCAGGTACATATGCCCATACAACAGCCAACGCCACATGCCTAGCCTCCCAACGATCTCTAGCCTCCTTCCGCTGTTGCTCCTCGCCACACAACCTCCGTTAGCAGCTCCTTCTCATCCGTCACAATGTTCTCCCTTTGGGTACACCTCTCGTCCGACTGCTTGGAATGCGATAAGCGTCCCAAACGCCTCTTGTCTCTCGCATCATGGATCATTATCGTACATCATCATCTTTACAACCATCCATCCATATCACCATCTCACTTGCACGTCACGCAACGTCGGCATCCCCTCATATCAGTGTAGACCATATCACACGATAACTTTCAATTGACGAATATTGCTCCGGTATGATTCCCCGGAAGCTTTTCGTACCTCGGCCTCTGCGCCGGTCCTGCGTGCGGTACACCGCGAGGTCAAAGACAGGTGGTATCATAAGGCCTCGGTGACAATGGAACGTACTCCGAGGAGCTCGAAAACTTCTCGTGCCGTGCGCCGTATTTTTGGTTGACAACTTCTCGGACGTGTGTATATCGGCCCGAATCTTGCGATGTTTGGGAAAATTTGACTCAGTGTCTGTGCTCGTCCGTCGTTCTGTTGAACCTGGCATTGATCTGGATACTTTCGTTAGGGTCTAATGTCAAACGATCTAACCTTCAGAGGTCTGGCACATATGGGGGATATGGTAGATAAAATTTTGTGTAGGGTCTTGCTCGAGTACAGGGTTCGGTCCCAAATATCTACACCTGAGATCGTCGTGCACGGCCCGATGCCATGCGGACCCCATGTACACACTATCGATGCAGGTTTTCTCGCGTCTCCCTCGTCCGCGACTACCACCGCCGCCAAGATCATGCTCCATGGTACTTCCCCCGTGGCTTCCATGGCTTCCAGTTGGACCTAAGAGGAGATATTGACCTGCGTAACTTGAAGTTGAGATTGGACGCGTATCGGCAGGCGTTTGGAGGAAGCGCACCTTTCTGCCGATGGACGATAAGCTTTTTGTCTACACGCCGAAGCTACGCGTTTTTGAGCTTGATAATACCGAGATAATAGATGCTGTGCATGACACTCGGACAATCCACGCGACATGGGCTGAGTTCGATGAGGCTGAGTGGGAAGGGGCTCGAAGGAAATGGGCGGGCACGGGAGGACAAGGGTCTGGAAGACGGGCTGCAGCCTGAGCTATATGGCAGTAGTAAATCCTGTGCGAGATCAAACTCTTGGACCTGTTACGCCGAACAACGGTACCGTCGCCCTTCTCTTGCATGGAGTAGAACGCACCTTGTCGCACTGCATACATGGGAGCCACCACTGTCAACCCTCACGATCGTAGTCGTCCGGTCGATCCACCAAATCTCTCTCCCTCGTTGCATTTGATTCGACACGACCTGAGAGGCGATCTGCCAGGATCGCACATTACGCGTCTAAGGTCCTAAGTTGTCTTCGAGGCTCTTCGAAGCGTAATGTTGCACGGAAGCTTGTCGCACCTCGGCCTCTCAGCCGGCGTCGTAGAATGGCCTGGACGTTGTGTGTCTCTGACACGAGTTTGTTTCGGACCGAGTTTGCGAGCGGTTGTAGTCGGGGGGTACTTTTCACGGCCCGACACAAAGTTGCGCGTGATCTGTATCATTGACCATTGGAAGAAAGCGCGGAGCGTCCTGACTGGGAGTCGTACATCCAGTAAAATTGAAGACGTACAGGAGATGTGCCGGGCCGTGTAGATCTTCGCAAGAAGCGACACTAAAATTTCATTCCATGGACGACGAAATTAGACTCGCGCTCGTAAGCTGGACAGATTGAAATGACGCATAACGCACGTCAAGGATCCCACTTCATAAGTGGAAGACACTACTGCCAAGCGTCACGGTTGTAGTCGCCGTGAGGGTACAGAGGCCAGTGGGCGCTCTCGATCCACCACATCGCATCTCTCTCGGGGTCCCATGCAAATTCGTGATTAGACTCGACTTGACCGGACACATGATCCACCAGGATGGAACAGCAGGTGTCGATGGCCCTCAAGTCGTCCTGGAGACATCATACACTGAGGATGACGTTCGCGATGGGATGACCGAGTCGCGCCCTTCCTACGAGCATCCGGACGATCAGCTCGTGTTCCGCGATCTTGTGGTAGACTTGGATATGAAGCGTTCGAAGCGTTGAACACGGGAGCCACGATGATAATTCTCTTGGGAGCAACGCCGCGCCTAGCGTCGTCGAAATAATAGGCCCAACGATGTTGTCACTGGCGACGAGGAGCGTTTGAAGGGTAGGAAAAAGCGGCGACACCCTCCGCAGGAAGGTCTGCAACGGGTTCGTGCGCTCGTCCGCCGTTATGCGCAGCGTGTCGACCTTGCGGAGAGACGGTGCCAGTTTCTCGACCATGCGGGCCAATGTGTCATCTGGGAAATATGTGTTTTACAGACTTGAGGCGTATGCGAAGTGGAACCACACGCCGCAATGTCGTCCAACGGCTAGAACGTGGTAATAATAGGACTTGAGCCGGGTCTTTGTCGCCATCTCGAGTTGCGTCAGCTCCCCCAGCGCAGGTAGGTCGACCACATTGAAGTTGACGTCGTCATCGTCGAAGATGTAGATGAGGTGCACCTGGACCACGACTCGGGCGGGAAGGGAGAGGTATGACAGGGTGAGGAACGTCCCCCAGAAGGCCTCGGCTTCGCCGTGCGGGAATTGGCGCGTCGTTCTAGACGATCTCCACGCCCATGAGGGCCACTGTTTCCAAGTTGTGAGAGTCGGAGAATAGATGCAGGCGGTCAGTGGCTTCGATTGTACAGTTGCCATCGCCACACTCGCTCCCGCCGATGCGCAAGCGTTTGAGAAAGGAAAGACGTCGTTAGGAAATGGTCTTGCATCTAATGAGATGCCTAGGGCAGTCAGGACATTCCCGTTGCCCGGAAAGATATTGGCAGAGCGAATGTACGGTGGTCACGCGTCTGACGGTTCGTTGACGAAGTTGAGGGAGGTGAGGCGTGATCTGAGAGGTGACAACAGCTCCTTGTACATGTCGTCGTTGCACGATGTTACGGTTAACACAAGCTCTTGTATACGAGAGGCGCAAGGGTGAGAGAAGAGAGGTGGCAGACAATCGTCGAACTCCACTCATGGTGCGGAGTGTACTTGGAGGGCAAGTTCCTGGGATCCCGTGGCGAAAAGGGTGATAATTTCCTCTGGCATTGAGGTGGTTAGTGCTGTCCACAAGAAGGGCAATGAAAGTGCGGCGACGCGAAAGCGGTGGGATACGTGGGTGATGCCGATGAGGAACCGTCTGTGTGGAGGGCATTCGATGTAGTTTTCTGGGGCAAAGCGCGGGAGCACTTGCTTTGTGGTGAGGTCGAATAGGAAGACGGAGGATAGCAGTTCTTCCGGAAGGCGGTTAATCGGCGCAAGGGAATTCTTCTTTCTCCTGGCCAGAATAGGCTCTGACAGCATCTCCTTCATGCCAAATTAGCACTTATATGGCTCATAACCTGTGATAAGCGACAGTAAGGGAGAACATACAACTTCTTTGCTGTGAATATGCATCATCAGTTGCGACCAACGCAAATATCAAAGAGTGCAGTACTTCGATTCGGGCGCATCGTCACCTCCCTCGCAGGGTACTTGTCCCTGAGTATGTCTTGTGCATATGCATGCTTATTGCCTGAGTATTGTTCGAGCGCGAACGAAAGAAGCGAGAAACAGACGGCATGGTGGATGGTAGGTCACTGGCAAAGCCTGGTCAGCAGCGGGGTTAGCGGAGCGACGGGAGAGCGTGGGAGAATCGAGAGCCGGTTCCGGGCCAAACCGGGTTTCAGCCGCCCTGCCAGCCAACTGAGCTTCACTGCAAACGACAGCCTCTTCCGAACATCCACAAGATGTGGTTATCCATCAATGTCTGGTGCGTCTGGTTCAAACATGTGAAATGCGCATCTATCAGGCTCCAGCCAGCAGCGTTCACATGAAGAACCAAGACGCCGAACCCATGGACTTCTCCCTGCTGGCAGATCCGCCGAGCTTGTTTGACGTGTTTTTCCAACAAAATATGCCATAGTGAAGTAAGGGTATACTGTTCCCTTGCATTCTCATTTATCGAGCTCTGATGAAGGTCTTTTTTGACAATGCACAGGTTGTACCCATGACCCGCGACGCAAGGATACATCACGATCCTTGACAGCCTCTTGATGCCATGACCCTTCTTGTACGGATCCTCTGTTTCACTACGATCCTATTCTTGCCTCTGATTTCGTCAGTTAAGCTTGAGGCGCATGCTTGACCCCTTCGTGGACATCCCCAGCCCGGTTATAACTGCACCTCACGCGACCGAGCGCAAAACCGCTTCCCTGGACATGACGACTCTCCTCTCCCTATTTGGTGCTATCCTCCTCGTTGTGCCAGCCGCTGCCTTCGCAGTGCCTACACCCTCGTCGCTACCCAGACAGGAGGCAGATGCCCATGGCGGAGTCAGCCCGCTCGCCGAATCCCAGATCACAACCTTCAAGCCTTACACTCATTTTGCCAGCACTGCCTACTGCCTTCCCACCACTACCGTCAACTGGAGCTGTGGACACAACTGTGAAGCCAATCCTAATTTCAAACCTATTGCTTCCGGAGGAGACGGCGTCTTCGTACAATTTTGTGAGTTGCCAAGCCTTATTTATCTGCGGCCATCCTTTTCAATCCCGAGGTTGTAGGGTACGTCGGATTTGATCCCGACCTAAACGAGGTCATCGTCGCCCATCAAGGGACGGATGTGCTCACCATGTAAGTTAGATGGAGGAGAGCCCGGCTTGAGCTGACGCAACACCCTTGATAGTGTTCCGGTGTTAGAAGACGCGGATATACTGCCACTCCCTTTGGACCCCAAACTTTTTCCCGGGATCCCCGAGGATGCTCTCGTTCACAATGGGTTTGCAATCGCACAAGCGGAGTAAGCTTTTGTTTCCACCCACATGCTTTTTAGAGGCCCGCTCACCGCAGCACAGAACATCTCAATTTGTCTTGACAGCTGTCAAGAACGCAATGCAGGAGTTCGGTACCACCAAGGTCACGACTACCGGTCATTCCCTTGGTGCGTGCGGACTGCTTCTTCTTCGGCATTCCAACTCACGGCGTCTGCATTCACCAGGGGCGGCGATCTCGCTGCTTGATGCCGTGTTCCTGCATTTGCAACTTCAGAATGCAACTGTTCGTTATGTCGGTTACGGTTTGCCGCGAGTAAGCAAGCGTACTCGCGTTGAAAAATTGTAATCTCTGCTAAACCCGTACGTAGGTCGGCTACGAGCCCTTCGTGGATTTCGTAGACCAGCTTGGATTCGAAGTGAACCATATTGCCAACAAGAAGGACCTCGTTCCCATCTTGCCTCCGAGGCTCCTTGGCTACCGGCACATCAGCGGGGAGATTCACATAGATGAGCTGAACCAATGGATGAATTGCCCTGGTGCGTGCCAAACTCGCTGTCTATTCATGTGGTGCAACGCCCGCCTGACCATCTGGGCTACGTTAGGCCACGATAACATCAGTCCATTCTGCACCGTTGGAGACGTCAATCTCTTGTTGGACTTCAACATTTTTGATCACGTCGGACCTTACGACGGTGTGCTCATCGGATGTTAGTCTCGCTCGGCAATTAGACATGTTCTTTTCCGAATATGTTCTTTGATGATTCCAGTCATGAGCCCCAGGCACAAGATGCCGCCTTTGCTGCTTTTGGCTTGTCGAATTCAAGCTCGGGACCGGGTATGAATTGTATCCAGGCCGCCTGAAAGTTATGGCACCCGATTCCCATCGGATGCAAAAACTTCGAAGGGCCATGTCGCTCAACGTGAGCTACCGCAATGCCGGAATACTTAGCATGGTGTGCGACTACGTCCATGCTTGGGACGGCATGAGCCTGTTTGCTTGTTCCTCGCTTGTTCCTGTATGCTCACGGACTCAAATTAACAGGTGGCTTTCTGAACGATCTGCGGTCCATGCTGTCGTCGCTACGAACACTGGCACTACGTCAAGGTCGCATCAGCTGTTCCGGTTCTGATTCGTCCGTCGACCGTGGGATCATGGCCCGCATAGTTTCAGCGCTCTCGTCCACAACACCCTTCACCTGATCCATCACCTTCAGCTTTCCTAGGCTGGGCTATCCATCCCCCCACTTCATGATTTAGCACTCTCCCATACAGTGCTTCGTTTATCGGCCCGCAATGGCACCCCGACTCGTTTTCGCTGTCAAGCCTGACATGATGAGCGACAATGTCTTACGGCACCGTGGGCGGCACTCGTCGTTCGTTGAGCCATCGACCTGTGATTGTTCTCGCGTCGACTGCCAGAGGTCTAACTATTCCACCTGCCGAAGGCCGACTGGGTGCATGTGCTCCACCCATCCCCCTGGTGATCCGGACAGCACGTTCGTGAGCGCATCGGTCACGATGTTTCCTATCGGGGTACTGAATTACAGTGTTAGATGCTTTCGAACAGGCTTCCCTTCCCTTCTGCGTTCTCAATGCGCAGCCGCTTTTCGCGGCGAAGGGAGGCGGTAGTATAAGACGGCCACCCTATGTGCCACCTTCTCTGGGCCTCCGGGACGGTTCCTCGATCGACGACCCTCTTCAGCTCCTTGACCCTGCCCACCCCGGCGAACTTTCAGGTCTTCCTAGACATTTTCCCTGGCGTTTACGATGGCTCCTTCCCTTAAGGCCAAGGTTTCGGCCGCTTTCCTCGCCGGATTCGTCCATGTGGCGACCGCGGGCACAATGATTGGCAAGCGCGATACGGCGATAACCCAGCTCTCGACAGCGCAGATCACGGCGTTCCGCCCGTACACGCACTACGCCAGCACTGCGTACTGCACCCCAGCGGTGACGAAGACGTGGACATGCGGCACGAATTGCGAGGCGAACCCGACCTTCGAGCCCATCGCGTCTGGCGGGGACGGAGATCTAACTCAGTTCTGTGCGTCCGGCCTTCCTTCACACTCAGATACTTGGTCTGGCCTATTTTTGTTGCTGAAGGAGATGCACGTGGTTTAGGGTTTGTTGGGTTCGACCCTACTTTGGGCGAGGTCATTGTGGCGCACCAGGGCACGAACACGAGCGAACTGTACGTTGATATCTCCAGGTCTGCTATGACCGGGGTTGGCGCTGATGCCATCACCTTCGCAGCCTTCCCATCCTCGAGGATGCGGACATTATTCGCGAGAGCTTGGATCCCAAGCTGTTCCCAGGCGTCTCCAGCAGCGTTGGCGTCCATAGCGGGTTCGCTGGCTCCCAGGCGAGGTCAGGCCATCCGGGCTTTCGGTCCCGAGCGCGGGAGCTGACCTAAACGTGCTGAAATAATACGGCAGGTCGGCCCCTGGTGTGCTAGCAGCAGTCAAGACGGGGCTCTCCCAGTTTGGCACGGACAAGGTCACGGTAGCGGGACACTCGCTCGGTAAGCGTTGTACACCTTCACCTCCATATGCTTCCGCCACTGAAGCTTACCGAACGGGGGTGCACGAAACTATTATTGCAACAGGCGCAGCCATCGGGCTCATCGACGCGGTCTTCCTCCACCTCAACCTTCCCAACGGGACGACGACGCGCTTCGTGGGCTACGGCCTGCCGCGCGTGGGCAACGAGGACTTTGCGAACTTTGTCGACGCGCAGCCGATCAGCGTGACGCACATCAACAACGAGGAGGACATCGTCCCGATCCTCCCCGGTATGTTCCTCGGGTACCACCACCCCTCGGGCGAGGTGCACATCCAGGACTCGGGCGAGTGGCTCGCGTGCCCTGGTGCGTCTTTCGATACGGTTTCCTTCTGCGTTGTGTCAGCGGATTGACCGTTGGTGTGGGTGTGTATGTCTTGCAGGCCAGGACAACCCCAGCAAGGACTGCATCGTTGGCGACGTGCCGAACATCTTCGAGGGCGACGAGTCGGACCATGACGGGCCGTACGACGGGATCGAGATGGGCTGCTGATTTGGATGCGGAGCGATGCCATGACACGATATGCAATGAACTCTACGTCCTCTATACTTACTTTTTCTGAAAGAACTCCGGTTTCTCCAAACAATGGCCTAAGCCACCCCAACAAAGTTGTTTCATAGAGGGGCTACATGCAAGGTGCGTCGGAGAGCATGCCCGCAACAACATTTTCGGGAGGGATTCTTCATCATGGCTTCGCGAAGAGTGTGTGCCTTGGTGTGCGTGGCGCGAGGTGTGATCTTTTTCCCATCTTCCGGCCTTCGAGTTTAGGTGATGTAGCCTAACCTTGTAAACGTGCGCTCGTGAATTCGCGTTCGGGGAGGCTCAGTCCATGGCATGATGTCGGTCCGGGGTCTTGGACGCAACGATATGGAGCACCAACTCCAACACCGTACAACTCATGATGGCATAGCTGTCTCTCTCTTGTTCTGCTCGATGTGTATTGTTTTTGGATCCTGAACGCCGGATGGATGCGGAAGATGTGCGATGGCATTTGGACGGTGTTGAATGCACTATCAATACAGTTACACAGGCACGGCTGCCAGATGAGTACCTCATGGGCTCGCACTCCGATCGACGCCTTTGCTCTCGGACAGCACGACTATCTCGGGCTTCGTAAAAGACGTAATGGGTTGCTGTTGTCGCCCTTGCCTAGTTGCGCGGGTGGGTAGGGGCCTGATTGTGCGGGTGGCTGAGGGCGCGGCGACCATGTCGGCCCCATTTGAATCTGAGTCACTATCGGAGTCGTCGCTCGAGTCCGAATTAGCGGCGCTTGAGGCAGAAGAAGGATCAGAGCCAAAGTTAGAGTCGGAGCTGACCATCTCGACGTCGCCGAGGTGGAGGTCAAGGTCGACTTCTGCGACGGGGATGTCCGACGGGGCTTGGCCACGGCTCTCGAATACACCTAGACCGAGGTTCTGAGAAGACAGATGTGTGAGATGAGTTATCAAGTAAAGATGGAAAGAAGCAGATGGAAACCAGGATCGATGGGATGTGGAGGATTCGTAACTTCTGCGCTGATAGCCAACGAGTTCTTCGACAGTCCCCGAGCTCGGCTGGCGCTGCTCCCCCCTGCGCCACTGATATCAAACAGTACCCATCGTTGCCATCTCTAAAACGTTCGCAAGTTGTAATTTCGCTGTAGAGCGTACGACACAAGTCTCGGAAGGAAATAGACGGATTGCTCGGCTAGTCCACCAATGGCCTCTCAATCCTTCCAACGCCCAGCAGGGGAAATTGAGTATATGGGTCGGTGGCACGACGTGGCACAGGTTAGACCCAGTAGGGTCCGAAATCATGCACAGGCACTCTTCATGACTTTCGAACCCGAGACGAAGTTGCACCGGACGTATGACAGCATGGATGAAGTTTAAGAGTGCTTACTTACCATTTCAATGTATTGGAGCTGGTCCTCGCCGATATTCTCGATGTCTATGCTCCTGGGGTCTTCCTTGGCGCGCCGCAGTAGTTCTGCGTTGGACGCAGCGAGTTCAGGAAGGAACGCTTGTACACGCGACAGCACTGGAGGGGCCACAAATGGTAGACAGCACAAGGTCGGTTTCCTTGTCTGAGTCGGGGATGTAGATTGATCATACGTACATTCGAACGGCGGGTCAACCGGAAGCGCGCTTCTGTCCCGGAAGGCACATGCCAGAGGGAGCTCTGAAGGAACAGCATTCGAAGAGGCGTTGATTCTGGACAGAAGGTCGTCTGAACTGTCCTTTGGTCTTCAGGAAGGACGAAAGGATGGCGGAGGGACTCACGTATGTGCTCATGACGCTGTTCCTCGTCCTCCACTTCGAGGACCTCCGTGATGCGCTGCTTCCCCTTAGACCTGCTCGTTTTATTTTCCATCCTATTGTGCCGGGTCGAGTTGTGCCGGGTTGACGTTGGGAGCGAGGGACGAACGAGAAGAAAATCGGGTGGTGGATGAGCCAAGATGAGCCTTGCCGCGACTGTGTCAACTCCTGCCAACTCCGGAGTCCGGATCGTCGATGATCCGGCGGGCGGTCCGGACTGACCGACCGCCCAGCCGGTCGAGGACGGCGATGACTGCGCTGCTTTGCTCTTCCACCCTCTTCAGCCTTCTCCTTCTCGCATCATACTCCTGTCGCTGTGCATGCAGGCGCTGTCATTGATTGAGGGCGAATTAATTCGATTGTACTCGTTGAGTCTTTTTCTCCGCCCACTTCGCCTTCAGTAACTCACATCCCGCGTCATTATTCAACACTGGCACATTCACAAACGTATCGAGTCCCGGTTCAAGCTCCCGCTCTTCAGTTCCTGCCTTCAGCCCCGAGAAGCCCACCATCCGAAGCAATCATTGGACTCGTCCCCGCAAAGTCAAGTCATCTGCTATGTCCGGGCTTGTGGAGGCCAAAGAAAGGCACGGGTTGGATGTGGGGATAGATACGTACGGGAGAAACGAAAGCGGGGTCGGATCCAGTGCGTCAAAGGACTTTGGTGCCCCTCGCCGTCTTGCGTTTTGGTTCTTTGCACTGAGGCATGCCCCGCGCTCCCAGCACGACATCCAAATCTCGTTCACTAAATTGTGGTGAGGGACTGGGTGTATGCGTGGACGCGTTGCGTATAAGTCGCTGCGCTCGTGCGATCGGGGTACAACGAAAAGGTTATGGGCCATGTACGGTATATAGACCTCGCTTTTACCCCACATATACTTGGCTAATTTCCATGTCTGTTTCGACTGGCGCCGGCAGCTTTGAGAGCGACTGCCTGGAACAGATCAAGATGCGGTTACAACACACTTGCGGAGACCCATGTCCTGTTAGTGTCTTGTTTTGTTGCTCCTACGACGGTCATTTAACGTGCCTGTCGCCTGTAGGTCATCTATGGTCACCATTTGCGATGTTGTACGAGCTGTCTCCACCTCGTTGCTTCAACCTCGCCTCGGCATTCAATGGGACGTCGCTGAGTGCTGAGGAAGGTGTACCCGGCTCTACCGTCCACAACCCGTCCAGCTTACGGACGCCGTGTTACCGCCATCGCGTTACCCTATAAGTAAGCCATTGTTACCCTATGAAAGAGGTTTATCTGAGTACAAGTTTCGCCGTACAGGTTTACGAAGCGGTAATCGCGTTGTCGGGGACGCACAACTTGGAGGGCAACACGGGCCATGATCGATTCGGTTTCGATCGGGCTTGCTGGCTCATCATTTTCCTGCTCCGGCGTGCTGCATCGCGTGCCGGGGCCTACAGTGGTGGTGCGGGCTTCGGCAGAGGCTAATAGGACCTTCACAAGCTCAGCCTCTCGCCAGCTGATGTAGTGACTTCTGACACACGGTCAGTCGATCACTTTGAACCGCAGATAGAGGTTAACATACTCGCCCCAGGTCAGCCTGAGATCGCTGGGCCCCGCAACGTCAGCCCCAGTATCTTTAAACTCGCGCGTTTTCGAACCCTGATGTCTTCGCCGCTCTCCCATCTCTCTCAACGTCATCGCTACACTCCCTGCTACCAGTCCGTCTACCCAGCGCCATCACTACTCTCTGCCTACTATCAGTCCCTCTACTCAGCGTTACCGCTCCTCTTTACCTGCTGCCAGTGTGCTTTGTTTTGTGTTGTCCTTCGCTATCTGCCTCGGTCACTACATATCTATTCTTCATGTCCAGCATCATCCTTGAGCCTATTCGAGAAGATCGTGAGTACTACCTTGCAAGCCCATTCCTGCTACTAGTCCTTACGTTCTCAAGCAGGTCTCTTTCCTCGCAGATAACGCCAAGGCCAGCGTTCTCGGCCGCCAGGGCGATACTCTGTCCACCGCACCCCACACATCGTGCTCAACGCTTGGTCAACTCTGTATATGTGTTCGGAGGGCTATCCAAGTTGCTACTCAAGGGAAGCACACCAAGGTTCGTCCATCCCCGCTACTACTCCTGACCAGGCTTTACGACAGTTCATACAGGAGCTGAAGACTCCAGAAGCTCCGCCATCGTCGTGAGCGCGTCGACTTTGTCGCACGCTGCCAGCGCAGGAAGCTTGCCTTGACGACTCCATGCCAGCCGCTCTTCGCACTCCTACTCGGTTCCCCGCCACCACCTCTTCCGCCACCTCAGCCGGTGCGGCCCGTCCACATCCCCCCACCGCTTCAAGTCTCGCGGCAGGCGCATTTCAAGCAGGGGGTGCGGGCTTACGCGCAGTGTCAGAAGCAGGTCCACAAGAACATCCGCGAGGCATTCGCTGAGCCCAGTAACGGACCAGCGCCCATGGAGGACGTCCTCCCTGCTCCGCTCGAGGAGCAGATGGAGGATATTCTCCCCGCTCCTCTACTGTACGCTGCCGCGCCGACCCAGCCAACAATGCCGCCGTTCTGCCCGAACATCCGCCAGCGGCAACCTGTCCCGCCGCCAGCACCTCCGGTCCAGTCCGCCTTCCAAAAGTAGTGTGTGATCGGCGGTAGCGCGTGCACGACGTCGCCTCCGACGACGCCCCGAGGGTCGCGGCGGATGTGGAAGCCAAAGCCGCTCGTTCGGGACCCAATCGTTCCGCTGACCCCCCTCCTTCTATCGTCCGTCAAGTCGCTCCGCGTCGGTCCGACGGCGCTCTCCAACGACGACGACGATCCCTTCAGTCCTCGGTCCCCTTGGTGAACGCGACGTAGAACTTTCGTCCAGTTGGCCTTGGCCTGCCCTTCGGCGGAGCCGCCTTCCGTCGGCGTTCTCTCGAATGCGTTGCTCTGGCTCTAGGCGATCCCTTGGCGATAGCGGGTCTCAACGCTCGCCCTTAGGTGGAGCGCCGGAGTCTGCGAGTCATCGGATGGACGACGCGCCCTTCCTTCGTGCTGAGCCTGCCTTTGGTGGCCCGCTGTCCGTCGGCCGTCTGTCCGCGCATGACTAGGCGACGATTCTTGGCTTCGTTGCGTTGTTCCCCTGGTTTCGTTCCTGCTCCGTTCTTGCGTTCTCATTCTCTCTCCTCCATTCCGATCTTTAGGTATCTCCTCATCCTCGTTTTCTCCGAGAATATTTCTCGCTCTGGTACTGCATTCATATACCCAACAAAGCCCACACGTATACCCCCAGAAGACGATATACCCCGGCTTCTATTTATTCTCGCTTGGTTCCCGTGCATCTGTCCTTTCCACATTCCGGACCTCTAGATTTCCGCATATGCCTCCTTTATTGCACTCGTCGGCGTCGTCTCTGGCAACTACGCTTCATCTGGTATCTCACCTTTCGCACTCGAGCTTCGGTATATTCGTATTCGTCAACACAATACCCGCATACGCTGGTTTCGCTTTCCCACTGTGGTGCTTTCCTCATCTTGCTACGAGGTTTCTCTATGCATCATCCCTCGTCGATACTCGCCGTTCTTCCAGCCGTATTGTGGCGTACGCAATGGGTTAGTCTGCATCAGTTCTTTCCCATCCTTCCTGGTCCTGATGCTAGTCTCCCCTTCGCGCTACAGCACGTATTCCTTCTCCGTTCCAGATACATCTGTTTCTGTCGAAGTTCAAGTACACCCGCCCCGGTAATGGCGCACTCGATGCAGTACTCGACGTCGGCCCCTTCCTACCCCTCCCGGTTATGGTCCCGACGCCAACTGCCTCCAAGACACTCTGTTACATCGACAAAGGGCCTAGCTATATGGTTCGAGATGGCGAGTTATTCTTTTTGTAGCCTGTCACAACAGTCGTTAACGTCAGCTACAGGTCTCGTGTGCACGGCTGCCTTGGATGTTTTATGGTGATCTTCCAGAGTTCCCGTTGAGTTGTCGCGACAGTGGCTGCCTCTGTATCTACATGGCAGTTGCTTGTACGATTGGCACGCTCGAATCCAAGGGCTCTTCTTTGCTCGGAATGACAGGTAATAGTCCATGCATTCCGCTTCCTGGCCGGGCCGACGAGGATGGTCGCATACCTTATCAGAGCTCAAACCCGTCTGGGAACATCGCTCGTCCCCGGCGTCTTTGAGCTCGCATGGGGCGAGGTGGTCGCGTACGCAGGGATTCGAGGACCGGGTTGAGGGAGGCAGCGATGTCCAGGTGACGGCGAGGAGGGCGCGCACAGCCCTCCTCGGGTGCTCGTATACTCCGAGATGGAAGCCGCGCAATTCCAGTTCACGTCTTCGCCATCATGCGCCGATACCGTAAATCAGAGAGGACTGCAAACCAGCGCGCGATGCTGTCCTGTTCCCCAAAATCTCAAAGGCGTCACATTGGCAGTTGTTGTCGAAAGTCAAAAGGTGCGACTCTGACGTTATCCGCGCCAGAGCCTAGTCTGAAGAATATAGGGCACAGTACTGTTCTGGCAAGGTCCGGCGTTGTTGCGGTTCATGTGTCTTTTGCGCGCGGCACCCGGCTTCAACGGTTCACAATGGTCCACTTTCCCAACCGTATACAGCGCGTTTCCCGTCCCTGCACACCTATCCCATCGGATCGGAGTCAAACGGTTGTCCTCTCCAATTGCTTCGGCTATATATGATGACAGTAAATGGGTCAGTATTCAATTTTATAACCCTCAGCATAGTCGAGTCTGCTTATATTGACCGCCTTGACGCTGTCTAGGTCGCAATTGCGTAGGTTGCTTGGCCAAGGTGATGCGAGCGGTCGTTCACCGCGACTACTGTCCTTCCCGCAAGCTCTCCCACCTATCAAGCTTTACCATCATTTGTGTTGGTGACGAAGCTTTAGGACGGTCTACCGACGACCGCTCACGAGGCGCTTTCACCGCTTTCATCTTGCATAAAGGGCGCCCTCAAGGATGGCCGATATAGTTTGCGCGCGGCTTCGCTACTGATAACGGCAACATTGCGTCGCGCTTACCACCTTTAAAGTTCCAAAGACGGTGTGTTTCTGTCCCCCTGTGTTCTCCGCTCGTGCTTCACTCATATCTCCGATGACCGTCCTTTCAGTGAACATAACCGCTGCCTGCATCGAGGGTGCCCTCTTTGGCATTTTCTTCTCCCTTGCGGTAGCTTCCCTATGTCTCCTCGTCAACCGCCGGCTGAAAGAAGCAAATGGACCCTCGGGTACCCCTGTGGGTTGGCTAGTTGCGATCCGAGGAGTGTGGCGATCGACACTTTTCGTGGCGACAGTTGCGTTCGTCCTTATCATTACCGCGGTGAGTTCTGAACGACTTAGGGTCTTTCTATCGAGTTGACGTTGCCGCAAAGCACTGGATCATCGGCATCCGCCGCCTCTTTGATGCTTTCATTTATTACGACGGCGGCCAAAACCCTACTCAGTACTTCACAAATCTGCGGCACCCTCTCGAAGTATCCAGAACCGCTCTCCTGATTTTTACTCTGCTTACTGGTGACCTAATCTTGGCGAAGTATTTATGAAGTAAATGGATACTATATCTCATATCGTGACTTAGATTCATCGTGTTTGGATTGTCTGGTACCGCAAGCATGCGATAGCACTCCTGCCTATTGTCTCTTGCCTGGGTCTCACCAGTAAGTTCTACGCCTTTTGACTGAGTCTTCTGACACTAGCCCCGTTCAGCCAGCGGCATTGGTGTCCTCTATACATTCACCTCAAACCGTCCTTCTGATGGAGTGTTTGCGAAGAATGCCACCAGCTGGATCATAGGTGTTGTCGTGTCGACATTGATGTACGTGGCGTCCGTGGCTCTGTATTGGTTCGATCAGTCCTCATCCTTGCTTCTCGATCCACAGCACTAAGCTCTACGGCACAGGTTAGTGCTGTGATTCTTGCTCACGTTCTATTCACTTAAACGCTGTAGCAATGATTGCGTACAGGATCTATTCCGTGAATAAGGTCCTTAAGGAGGTCCGACTCCAGAAGGAAGGGAGGAGTGTTTTGGTGAGCGACGCCCGAAGCACAAACTCCCTGAGCACTCATAAATATATCCCTTATCCTACAGGACATCCTAATGATCTTCATCGAAAGTTCTACCCTCTCAACGTGTGTTCTGGCTAGTCTTCCTTCCGCCTCAATTTTGACATCCGTTGCGCTTTGCCATACAGCCTTTGGACGATCTTCTTCGCCATCGCGTACAGCTCGAAGTCTTCAATGCAGAGTTTCGCCACCGCTTGCAGTCCTGCAATGAACGGCATCACATTCGTGCTCATCAGCGTACGCGTCGGTCTCGGCTGGGACCTTCTGCTCGACGTCACCAGTCCTCAAAATGGCGCACCCCAGGCGGTCAGACACTCTCCGTTTCATGCTTACCCGCTCCGCGAAATCAGGCTTCAAGTCACCCACACGGTGGAACAGACTACGGACTTCGCGTTGCTCCATCAGAGAAATATGAAGAAGCGGTCTGATGACGCTTTGGGCGGTGACGGGAAAACAGGGCAAGATTCGGGATCTGGTACTGCAGGTCTCGGCAGCTTCGACGACAGCCACGATTTGTATCCTTGACTTATGGCATGGATCGATGTTGTTGTATTTTGCTG
Source organism: Sanguinoderma infundibulare (assembly GCA_032821775.1). Taxonomy (NCBI): domain Eukaryota; kingdom Fungi; phylum Basidiomycota; class Agaricomycetes; order Polyporales; family Polyporaceae; genus Sanguinoderma; species Sanguinoderma infundibulare. Next base: position 275,205 of record JAVLRN010000012.1, on the reverse strand, counting down.
CCACCCTCTTTTCGCTTTGGCTTGGGAGGAGCTCTATGCCAGCTAGAATCCCAGAATCGGGATACGGTCCTCCAGTCAGCCTTTGACACTCTTTTTAGCAAGTCGAGTCAAGTGTTTTCGCCAGACAATTGAAGCCCGACCGCCCATCGGCGCCCGCATCCTGGATCCCACAGCGCGCTGCGGCTATGGTTCCGTACACACTCAGTTCTGTGTAGGTCCACGTGGGAAGTTGCCGCAAGGCAATGTGGTTAGCGTGGGACCTGATTCGGCCCACCGCGACGGTATGAAATCAGTTCGCACGTGCCAACGGTATCGAGAGCGGCGGCAGCCCTTCTGCACAACTCTGGCGTGATCATTGCAACACAGCATGCTCTCAGGCTACACCCACAATGCTCTCAGGCTACACCCACAATACTCTCAGGCTACACCCACAATGCTCTTACGCTACACACAATGCTCTCAGGCTACACCCACACTTCTTTTTCCGCGTTGCTCGGTGCATGTTGCGCCCAAACCTTCCATTACAGCTGACCGATCCGAGCCATGAAACCCCGGACACTCTTCGCGTGGCACATCTCACCAGCTGAGAAGTGATTTCGTATCATAGCAAGCCCACAACCGGAGTAAGGTTGCGGCGAAGGTCTTCGTGTTTAATCCCTCGCTCTGCTCTGCACATCCAGTAACACACTCTTTCCTCTACTGGGTCGGAATGGCAGAGGTCGTTACTAGGTGAGCAGAAATGGGACCAGTTACGAGGAGAAATTACTGACTATGCGCGCTCTAGCAACAACACAGAGTCGCCTGGGTCCAAGCGTGGCTTCGACTTTTGGATGGTGTTCTTGTCCGGACTGGTGGTGGAAGTCCTTTCGGCCCTCGACTTGGTGAGCATGAGTTGAGCCTTAACATTGAATTTATTGTTCACATTCCTGTACCCTGTTCCATCTGCGAGAGCAGTCCGCAGTGTCGACCGCCCTTCCTACGATTATTGGGGACCTGAACGGATCGGAGTTCATCTGGGCCGGGAGCGCGTACACCATCTCATCGACCGCAGTCGTCCCTTTTGTCGGGGGCTTTGCCTCTACATTTGGACGAAAACCTGTCTTGTTGGCCTTCATTCTCTGTTTTGCTTTGGGTTCTGCCCTGTGTGGCGCGGCACAAAGTATGGATATGTTGATCGCTGGACGCGGTGCGTGACGATCCTGACTTTCAGTGGAGCGTGCGGTTCCTGATTCAAATCAAGCTGTTCAAGGATTCGGTGGAGGCGGATGCCTCGCGGCTGTCCAAATCATCAACGCGGACATGATTCCTCTCCCTGAACGGGGGAAGTTCCAAGGCATCACAGCATGGTACGTGGTGTCAGGCTTCCCGATCTAGGCTCAAACTCATTAGTTACCATAGTCTATGGGCTCTTGCGTGGTAGGCTCCCAGCGTTATGATTGCCTACCCTCGCTGAAACCTACATGAAGCTCTGCAGGTCCCACTATTGGAGGCGGCCTGGCAAATTCCGGGGCGTGGAGATGGTTGTTCTATCTAAACCTACCTCTCTGTGGCGCTTCAATGTTCCTCACAATCTCATTTCTCAACGTTCGAAAGCCAACGAGCACGCTAAGGGAGAAGCTAGCGGAGATGGACTTTGTGTACGTATTGAACTAGACGCTTGATGTTGTAAATTACTGAGATACATCCCCAGCGGAATGGCTCTGTTGGTCGGGAGTACGGTGGCCTTCCTGCTTTCCGTGACGTGGGGAGGAGTCCGTTTCCCCTGGTCATCTGCCCGTGTGTTGGTTCCCCTCGTCATCGGAGTTGTTGGCATCATCGCTTCCTTCATCCTCGAGGCGAGATGGCTGAAGCGGCCAACTGTTCCGGCGTTCATGTTCACCAGTCGAACGACCTTGAGTGGGTGAGTACTGTAGCGTCGCCTTGAGTACTGCAACTCACTGTCATCATGTATCTCTAGTTATCTGGGCACGTTCTTTCACGGTATCGTCTCCATTTCCTTGTTGTGTGAGTCTTATCGCTGTGTGCATCTGAACGCTACGCCGATCTGTATTTCTATCCAGATTACATTCCTGTCTACTTCCAAGCCGCACAGCTGGCATCAGCCATTGGCTCAGGAGTCGACATGCTGCCAACCGTTGTCCTCATCCCTGTTTGCGCCGTGATGACGGGCATATCCATCCAGAAGCTCGACCGATACCGACCCCAGAACCGGACAGGATGGGCGATCATGATCGTCGGCTTTGGGATCCTCTCTACCCTCACAGAGAACAGCTCTCGCAAGGCGTATATCGGGCTGCAGGTTCCGTTGGCGATAGGCATGGGCATCGTCTGGATCAGCACGGCGTTTGCCATCCTCGCACCGTTGCCATTTTCGAACAGCGCACACGCGCTGTCGTTCTTCGTCTTCACGAGGCAATTCGCTCAGGTGAGATATAATTCTATACCGTCACTGCCAATCCCAGCGTGGCTCACGACCAACATTCCCACCTCATGTTTGTACAGAGTTGGGGAATGACATTCGCGGGTGCTATCATCCAGAACATACTGAAGAACGAGCTCCCGAAGACGTTCTTAGACATGCTTCCCCAGGATGCCGAGGTTACGTACACGTCCATCCCCATCATCCGCAACGTGCAAGAGCCGCTTCGCACGGAAATCCGTGCAGCGTACGCTCGCGCTACGCGCACGGTGTGGCAGACGATGATCGGGATCGCCGCCATGGGGCTGCTTTCTACGCTGCTGATGCGCGATGAGAAAATGAAGCGAAGCTTGGACGAGTGGTGGGGCTTGCAGGAGAGGTCTGACAAACAGGATGACAGCGAGAAAGGCCTCAGCGAGCTGTCGAGAGACAGCATAGCGGTGAACAAGGTGGAGGACTCGGTAAATGTGCTGGAAAACGTGACGAGTGCGGAGATAGCTATCCAGCCTGCCTGACTGCGATGCTGTCGTGTAGGATAGTATTACTGAATATCTTTCTTTTCCTCTCGTTCGCTTGCGCTTGTAATCGCATCCTCGATGTGCAGGACTGCAACATAGGCCCGTCCTCCCGGTGCCATTCTCATGCCCACACAGTCGGAGTCCACATCTGTCGGGATGCCGACTAAACCGCGACGTGAAATCAGAATCACCATACACGATCCTTCCCGTATCCTCGGCGAACTTCATAGAGTGTGCCTTTGAAACGGCGCCCCTAAATGAGTGCTTGCCTATGATGCGCCCATCTGGGAACCCACATGGATGGTTCTTGCCCACCTGCCCTATCCACGAATCACTCGTGAGCGTACCGCTGGAAGGCTTGAAACCATGCCACAAGCACGGGTTCTCGCTAACGCCGGAGGGGCTCGCAGAGATGAGGGCATGTTTAGAATCAGGTTGGTCAGAGATGTTACGCACGTCCCGAAATTGTCACCACAGCAAATAGGACATGAATAATGAAATGTTGCGGTAGAGCAAACAATACGGTATACAGGAGAAATTGAAAACACGTTGCAGATGTGTTTTGCGACTGAAACGGCGATCCCGGGACACGACCTCACGAGTGTCGCATGGAAACCCTGAGAGGAAGCGTCGGCCCTTCGCTCACCTTTCCGACCGTCGGGTACTGCACCAGTGCGGGCCGTTGTTCCAGGTGATCGGCTTTCTGCAAGGCTCGAACTCGAACGTTTAAAACAGCACGAGCAGAACGATGTCTGTTGGATAGAGGTAGAGAGCGGGCAGAGAGTGAATCACCTACCTGAGCGAAGGCGCGCTACGGCATTTAGTCCTCAGGATGGCCGGAAAAAGTAGGGCCCGGGTGGAATGGGACGTACATGTGTGAATACTCCAGGCACACCCGCTTCGTCCGCAGCGCGGGGCATTGGTTGCAACCAACGTAGCTCTGGACCCCAGAGAGCAGGGTCAACGTTGGATGTGCCCATGTTCTGAACCAGACAGATGCCCTTGGGGACCGGGAAAGCGGAGATGACGCCGCCTCACGCATGCGCATAGGTTCTGATAAGAGAAGAAGCATGTCCTTTGTTGCCCTGCAATTATTCCATGAGTAGATATGAGGGCCCGACGTTGAATGGACAGGAATGCTTATCCTCGGAACAGGAAAGCGACTCCCGGATGTCCTATGAGCTCGTCGTCCGGAAGTCTATCCTCGTTCGACGCGAGACTGTTTTCTCGCATTACAGACATCCGACAGGGTCAGCGATATAGCACTCACGGAGAATGCTCATCAAGTCCAGATCCTCTCCAAACTCGTGCTCGAGTGCTTCGTTGCCCTTAACAAGCGCGGCCTTCTTCTCGTTGAAGATACGTACGGATAAGTCGTACAGGACGTTTGAGATGCATTGCATGCGTTGGCTCTTCAAGTTGTTTTCGGGCCGCAGAACCGTCAATCTCATCGCTCTATGTCAATTCCGTGATTCCGTACCTAAAACGAAGGGCCCTAGAACATGGAGCCCAAATAGGCGTCCAACAGGCCGCTGATGTTTGAAGGGGGATGTGATGTCGACGCTTCGAATATTTGCATCCCCGAGCAGACCATGAGTTGTCGGGTGGAGGAGTGACCTGAAAAAATGCCAATTTATTGTAAGCGCAATATTCAGGTGATTTTATTGCCCAGGAACCACTGAGAGTGCATACCTTTAATCGCATTGACCCTGCATTCGAGTCTGGTGAAATGGCCGCCGCCTGCTGGCAGGGGAGAAAGCGAATTCCGCCGATCGAAGTCGGAGTGCCAGTTGAAAGATAGCATTGTGGGTGTCTGTGGGAACATACAAGTTATATGGGCGCGGATGGCATATGGCAGGAAGTCGGTAGATCGTTGGACAAAAGCTCGCACAAGGCAACATGGGCCCGGGGCAGCAGTGAGACGAGGCGGAGGGTCGGCGGGTACCGGCAGAACACATGCTGACTAAGCATCGTGGCCAGCCGGGCGGCACTCGTAACAAGCCACGCTCAGCTTCAGACCGCCACCACGAGCCCCCAAGCTCCGCCGAATGGCCTGGAATAGCTACAAGAGGGACCACTCACCTCCACTCTGGACTCCAATGTGCCACCTTGACAATACTAGTACTCCATGAGACCGGTGCGCATGTGCTCTAACCGTTACACTAAAGAACAAAAACACTGATGACGACGGCTTTCATATGCCTACGATGTATACTTCTGCAGACTCGGACTTGATAAAGAAAGATGCACCCGAACTTCGAAGAAGGCGGCTTCTCAGCGCTCAAGAGCGACAACGCTATCTCCCCTGACAGTGAGTAGATGCATTATTTATCGCACCATATCCCCAATCGACGTCTGATACATGTTCTTCGATAGGCTCGCGCTTGCGATGAGTCGTATTCCAATTTCCGGCTGTTCGGGAGTATGAGTTGATCACGATCATTCTTAGTACACGTAAGGTATCAAAGAGTAAGGCACTTCTTCTCTGTATCTCTCCCATACCTCCCCAAAACGTTCTCTCAATTGAGCATCCTCTACACTGCACCTCCGGTACAGCGAAAGCACCGTGAAAATGGTTCCAGTACGCCATACGTTCACGAATATCGTGACCGGAGTGTCGTCGATTCCGCACTGCGTCACGAATCCTCCTGCGCCGAAGTGGATCAGATGCGTCCCGAGAAGTATCATGGCCACGCCGGTGTATCCTGGATGCCGCAGACATCTGTATGGTCCAGTCGTGATGAGCGCATGGTCGTCCTTGACCACGACCTCAAACGTGAAAAGAGGGCCAAGCGCTTGTAGCGACCTGAACCGGAGCAGCGTGCCTGCGGTAACCAGCGCGACGCCTGAGACGAATCTCTTGGAGTATGCCGCGAGGGGCTCGAATGACGGTGGGGTAACAGGACACAGCCATGGCAGTAGTCCTTGCATTCTAGAGCCTGGGTGACGGGAAATAAGGAGCATGGAATGGAAAAACGCTGAGGCCGCAACAAGGATCTAGTGGAGGTTGCATGCTGTTAGTATCTCGCAACAATTTTAAGCATCCGAGATACACACGCATCCTAAATGAGCGAGATGCCGGACCATGAACTCGAAGAGCTGGCCACGGTATATGACGCTTTTGCCCTCTGTCGCTCGTTTCGGCGGGGTGATCACCAGGATGAAGCATCTGGCGGTGGACGCGAGAAGCATTATCTTGATGAGTTCCGCCACGATGTACATCGCATTCAAATTCCTGAGATTTGCGTGAGCTCTGTATCGAAGATTGAGCGAGTTGAGCGGTTACCGATGTACTGAAGTGAACGGAGGAGGTTCAAGTTGAGCTCTGTGCCCAGCAGCAGTCGAGTTGTCCACCGGCACAAGGCTATAAGAGCCTACTCGAGGCTTTCTAGCTTCGAGAGCTCGTGGATTAAATGATTTCCCATGCCCTGATACCTTGTGTTCGTCGAACACTGATTCATCATGACAACGTGACGCTGGTGTCCTCTGCACCGCATACACGCTCTCACGGACGTGAGATGGTGCATCAGACGATGTGTAAAGCTACTGTGTTTCATCAGAACCAGTTCAAGGGTTGAGCACCCAACCTTCGTCCCAGAGTTCCCGTCACAGGAGCACGATCGCGCTAGTGTTATCCACAGACGTACATAATCGTGATCCGCTCACCGTTGTCCCCCGAAATCATGCATGTGGCTTGGAATCTGTGGGCCCTGAGCAAGGTACCCGGCCGTTCACATCACGGAGGCCGTTAGTCTGAAGCTCCTCGACACGAGACAATCGGAGGGTGGAGTACCAAAGAGTCTACAAGAAGCTAATAGTGTGCACCTTGACCGCGATGCATGGGTACATTCTCTCCCTCAACACTCTTCATTCAGGGCCCGTCATGGCTACCCCTCAATCAGCCGTTTGTATGCATATCTTCATGGCAGCTTGCGTTGGCATAGTACGTTATCCGGTATGACCCTCGTGTTCAGTTCTGCTCACATGCCATCCCTCTCCATATTCCCGACAGGGAGCCTGCACAATCTTTCACAAGCGCACTGTCCGTGGAGACTATACGGCACTGATGCACTCTGCGGCAGCATTAGGTCTGTATGCCACGCTTCGAGGGTCGCCAGCTCTTTCGCAGGGATGTCCTCTCTTCACGACATCTGTTTTGGTCGCGACCTACCTCCTCACCCTCGCTTCGATAACTGTGGGATACCGTCTCTCCCCATGGCATCCTCTTTATTCGTACCCGGGCCCCTGGGTTGCACGTGTCACGAGTCTGTGGCTGTCATATGTATCCTTCACAGGAAGGCGGTACCTGGTCTTCGACGAGTTGCATGCCTTATACGGCCCATACCTACGGATAGGTTTGTGAAAGCGCGAATACGCTTCAGCTTGTGTACTAACACCACGAAATATCAGGACCTTATCATCTATCCATTAACTCGCCGTCAGCTACGTCTGTGTACGGCAAATTTGAGAAGAGCGAGGCCTATCGTTACCCCGGCCGCAATGGTGTGGTGGCTCTGTTCTTCAAGCAAGATGACCCCGCTCTCCAGCGCACCAGAAAGCACGTATGGTCACCTTTGTTCACGCCGGCAGGGTATGTCCCTCATACGGCCTGTGCTTGATCTACTGGTCTTGATAACCCTTTTGAAAAGCATTGCATCATTGGTGCCGCAGTTGGAGCGTCGAACATGGGAGCTCTTGCACTGCATAGAGAGACGTCAGTACGGGAATAAGGATTCCTCGGTGGACTTACCTGAAGCAATGTACCATTGGGCTCATGATTTCATGGTTCGCCTTCGGTTGTGTTGTACTCCTGGCACCCGCTGATGCTTCGCAGGGAGACATGGTGTTCGGAGGCCAAAACCAGTTTGTACGCGATGCGATAATTGTTCCATATTCTCATGCTGATATATCGGACACACACAGGAATTCATGAAGAATGGCGACCCGAGGAATATCATAGAGGCCGCGAAGATAGCGACTGCATTGAATGACAGGTGAGTATGTCAAGAATGGACGTAGGTCTCGTGCTTATGGAGCTGGAAGCATCGGACAATCTCCATGGCTCATGGATATCCTGTGGCATGTCCCCGCCGCGAAGAATATGCACCTGCTCGAACAGACTGCTGCCGAAATGATGCGTGCCCGCACTGCCCATGCTCTCGACCCCCCGGAGTTCAGGGATCTAGCGTCTTATCTGGTTTGTCCTGCTATCAGCCTTCGATTTTCATGCGCTCACCAAGCTCACTAGATCGAAGGCGGCTTGACTCAGGAAGAGCTTGAAATCGATGCCATTGTCGCTATCGTCGGGGGTAAGTGCAACTTTGCTCCGGCATGGCATGGTCTGACACCAGTTCAGGTGCTGACAATACGTCCATCACGGTTTCCCTTGCCATATACTTTCTTCTCGCGAGCAAGGAGTACTATCATCGGTTGCGCAGCGAACTAAGCGAAGCATTCCCTGACCCCGCCGGTCCACTTCCCATGGACAAACTCGCGGCTCTCCCTTTCCTTGATGGAACAGTGAACGAAACACTGCGCCTCTGCTCTCCTTACTTCAACCCGCGCACGGTCCCCGCTGGCGGGACGGTTCTTGATGGACGATACATTCCAGAGGGCACTGTGGTCGGAATTGCAGCGCATTCACAACAAACGAGCCCCGAAAACTTCTTCCCGGCCCCCCAAGTACGTCCTGTTTTCGACGTGCAGCCTTCCCCGCAAACTACTAGTGTGCTGACGTTCGAATGCAGGAGTTTCACCCTCAGAGATGGCAACCTGGCGGGCTCGGGCCCCAAACGAAGACCAACAAGGCAATCCTAGCGTCGTTCTCGTTTGGTGCGCTTTACACTTCCTAGCTAGCTGAGCCTGCAACCCCAATCACTGACGCTCCCGGCTCTATCGGTGTCGCAGGCCCTCATTTTTGTCTCGGAAAGTCCTTCGCTTACCAACAGATGCGGTATGCTCTCGCTCGTCTCGTCCTCTCGTTCGACATGGAGCTCCCCGAGGGCTTCGACGTGGCCGGATTCCGTGCCGGAATCCTCAACATGCGCACCATGCTTTTGGAGAAGAGACTTCGCATTAAAGTTGCCCGCCGTTCCGGGGTGGACCTAACTGCGCTGACGACAGATTGAATAGTCTCTGTATTTATTGTGCGATTAAGCAATCTTGCGTAATAACGCTTCGATGTTGTATACTACTGAATTCGAATAGCATTCTCAAGTTCCTCTACCATGGGTGAACCGCGGAGGGCGGCAGATTCCATCTCTGATTCGGCGAAGCTGCTCCGCATGTGTCGCACTGGGCCGCTTTCTCTCCTCTTATCCGTTTCGCATACGAGTCGACGCTTATGGTGAACTAATGAGACCACTTAGGCTCGAAATAGGAGCCAATCTGGGCCCTAGACTTTTCGTATCAATGTGCAAGCATTTCGCGAGAACATTGATTTCCATCGATGCATATTTTACTTCGAGTGAGCTACGTAGACCGTACATCGTAACCGAGCAGGCTCAACACGCACTCGTACACTCCAAAGGTGATGATCGCTGACGGAACGGAGCGCATCAGGTGCGGCGTTATACCACCATATAGCCCAGCCAAGCCCTCCTCTGCCCTTACCAGTCGGAAACACTGCATGAGGCCGACGTATTTGCGGATCCCACTCTCGATCGGGGCTTGTCGTAGTCTTGTCATCTACGGTTATGTTAGACAAGAGGTGAATAGAAGGAAAGGCACACAGGCAGACCTCCTGGGGATACGTGGCCAAAACGGCTGCTAGCTTTGCAGCTCCCGCAGCTCCGCTCGTGCCGACCCATCTCTGAATGGCATGACCCCAGGTCGCATTGTCGTGCGTGCTAGGCCACGTCGATGCTGCACGTGATAGCTGCTTGAGCTGTTCGTAGAGCACAAGGTGGCGCCCCGTCTCGACCATGCCTAGATAACTCGCTCCTAGGCCTTGGTATAGACCGCGGATGCTCTCCTGTTGGACGATTTTCCGGACGCAGTCGAGGCTGCTTGCATTCGTCCGGGCCGTGCCTGTCTGAACGTCGAGCTGCAGCCTTGTCTTGACGACAAAGACCGGGTTCATGATTGTCGTCACCGTGATAGACGCCGCAACAGCAGCCTGTACGTGTACCAAGGCCGAATCCTCTGCACAGTCTAGCATGCCCACTCCAAAGCGCGTGCCGTTGCCGTAGACATAGAACTTGAGCGCCATCGCGGGGACAACACTGGAGAGGCTCGGACCGAGACTGCGAAAGAAACCACCCCAGCCTTCAACATGGTGGATATGTTGCATGACACCGACAGCCTGGCGGACATGGCGTGACCACACGTCTGGGAAGCGAGCTGGGACAGGTTGGGGGGAAAGATGTCGCTGGCTCAGGGAGGACTGAAGTTGTGTCTTCAAGACGTCTAGCGGAGAAGTCAACGTGGGGGAGGCTAGCCCTCCAGCTCTGCAGGGAGGCGACTGAGGACTTGCACCCAAGAGCTGGATGAGGGGACGTACGCGCCAGCGAGCAAATGTGCCCAGGGATTCTTCCCTGGCCAGTCTTGGCGTTGTTCTATTGCAGCATCGGATGGCATGTACGCCAGCTTTGTATCTGTCGCAGTGGTTATCCATTCGTTCGAGGACCAAGCTCAAGGAGCAGCTACTTACTTGGGGTGAAGTCGAGGGGGAGCTGGGTCGGCATGTCTTCAATAGGATCCGTTAGTAGCCCGTGATCTTGATCTGATCAGACTTCTCCGTGCCGCGTTCGGGTGCGTGCTGGGACAGCACACGGCGTCCACTGAGTATCGAGTCAGGATTGTCACATTATCACCCGTTTTCGAAACGAACTCGTTGACCAAAAGCAAATATCAGACTCTCGTACCACAGAAGCAAAGGCCCAGGTGCAGCAAGAGTATGAGCGTAGACCCAAGCGTCGCATTGGAAAAGCAGCGTCGCTGGGAAGCGCATTCCGAGTATGAGTGGTGCTGCAACGAGGATGCGTCAGATGGCATTGTGGGTGGCTGTGGGAACTTCCGAGCGAGATGGGCGCAGACAAGTAGGGAAGTGGCAAGATCACGGGCCTATAAAATTCACGGAAGCATCACAACCCAGGGATTCCACACGGTCGGTCGCAGGTTGGAGTCGGTCGGACCTAGGGTTGCAGCTGTGGGCAGACACATGCTGACTAAGCAATCGACCTGATATGGAACCCCGGCGCCACTCGGGTTTTCGGACTTCACCACACGTCCGCCTGCAGTAACTGAAACTTGGTAAACGAATATCCTTCATCAGTCCAACCCTGCCGGTCACGAAGATGTTTTCATCCACTCACCTCATACGACTCCTTGTGACGGCGTTGCTTAGGCGGCGAGTTCAATGACGAGGAGTCGGCACCGTCCATACTTTCTCCTTCCTACTCGTCGAACGTGCACGTACTAGTAGTGTCGGGACTCGGGTATTGGGACCTCGAGCCCGATCCTGACACTCCGTGTCGTCAGAAAGTAGAGCAAAACACTTCCAGGCCGGGTCGCAGTGTCACAGGAAACAAATCCCCGCGAGCACCATAGCGACGATTGGGTGCTACTTCGATCGTCAGCCGCACGGGCGACACCGGGTGAGTTCTGGTCTCCTTCCCAATTCTTGTACAAAACGAGGTATATCCGACGCGGAAGCTCACGATCAGGCCCGCATACTCTTCCGCAGATTCACGAGCACGGGTGGGGGTATAAAGCCACGACCCTCGTCGCGCTTTCGCTTCACCTACCTTGCCTTCCTACCCTTCACTGCTGTGCAGTTCACAACCTCCTCATCCTCTCAATATCTCTTCAACATGTCTTCCTCGTACGCTCTCTCCTACAACGACCGGCGCCGTGCGCTGCTCTCCTCTTCCTCTTCCAACGTCTCCGACCCCGACCAATTCCCCATCGCCGCAATCCTTGCTAGGTGCCCTCCTCTCCACTCCCCCTTGTTCTCCCCCTCCTTCGACTCTCCCCAGCCCCTCTTCCGGGCCCCTCCGCCCTCTCCCGCTTCTCCTCAGCCCCATTGCCGTGCCCCTCCGCCGTCTCCCGCCTCTCCTCGAATCGCTCCGGTTCGGTCTACCAGAGCGACCATCGGCCTCGGCATCGACTTCGGCGACTTCTTCTCTGGTAACTCCGACCGTCTCGGAGTCGCCTCAGACCTCTGGCTCGTCTCGAGATCGCCCCTGTTCTCGGAGTCGCAGGCGCTGGACGCGTCTGCGGCCTCCGCAGGCCCCACCGACCACGAGGAGTTCAAGCGGAAGAAGCGTCGCATCCTTTCCGGGACTGTCGTCTGGTGGAAGCGGTTCTCGAAGCGGGGTTGAACAGCTAGGACTTGGACTTGGACTTGGACTTGGACTTGGACTTGGACTTGGACTCGGATTCGGATTCGGACTCGGACTCTGACTTGGACTTGAACTCGGACTCGTGCATCGACCGGACTAGGATTTGGATATGGACTTTTGGGCCTGGCGCTCATGGACTTCGGTATCGGAGATATGTAGTTAGCGGACCTGTAGTGTAGTGTACCTCCTCTCCTCATGTAATCGGTAGAATACGTATGTGGAATATATTTCATTGCCTGCGTCCCGAGTACGTCCAAGGATGGCCGCGGATGGGGCACAGTCGGCCGTTGCCAATGAACGTCACCGAGTTGCCTACTACTCCGTCACGCGTGCACTCGCGCCTGGGGGTAAGCCTTGAGAACGAGCAACGGTGATGTTCCTGAAGCATGGAGAAATAAATGAATCTATAACTGAGGGGAGCAACGGAAATATGGATGACAGGGACTGGGCCTAGACTAACACCACAAGGTAGGAGCAACTCCGTATCCATGTAGACATGCCGAGGAATAGCATCAGTGCTGAATAAAGTACTGGACATAGATGGTCCTTGTCAGCGGCCAGGGCGGGGTTGAATCAAGAGCTTTCAGACACACTTTGGTTTACGGCTCGTTATGGCCCAATGGTGCGTCCTGGGAGGCATCGTCATCTTTCAAACAACCTCGAAGCTCGCAAAGCTCGAGTGACAGCTTACAGAGATTGATATACATGGTTAGAGAGGGCGAGCATTGTTGCGAAGAGCTGATTGAGGGTCACTGGAAGCGTCACTGCAGCGACTGCGTATGCGCAAGTTCTCGGTTTGGTATCTCAGACGCCCGTCCCCAACGCAACAACGTCCCGTGACTCAATCAGAAGTCACCGGCTACGGATGCTCGGCAAACTTATGCCAGCCTTCATCGATTGATCCCTTGAACGTCCACGGAGCGTCGCTCTCGATAATAAGTCAGTTCCAAGCGCCATCTCTAGCAAAGTGAGCTTCCATAACAGCATTGCTGCGCGTGGCGGAAGCATGGTCGTTGACCAGCACCTGCAGGGTCTTCGAAGACGGTCACAAGCAGCAGGCCGCGAAGTCGCTCGACAAACGTGCGCGATCGTCCTCTCTGGCGCGGTCAAAGCCTCTTGGCGAGCGCTGCGCGGAACCAGAGCATGGGAGAGGCCAACGATGGCGTACGACTATGCATGTACGAGTCAAGGTACAACGATCCGCGGGCACGCTACGTCGAGCGACTGCGGGACGAAGACGATGGCCGGAACGGCCACGGGGATAGGGACCTGGCTGGGGATGTTCACCTCCGCACGGGCAGACAAAGTCGCGTCGCAGCGTGGCCACTCGAATTCGGCAGGCTCGATCAAGCTGACGCGCTCGGACGACTCGTTCATGTGGGCTCTTGGGCACGGCCGGAACCGCTTCTTCAGTGAGTCTGCGCTCCATAGTCCTCACTACTGCGACCACTGCTGCAGGGTTCTGCGGCTTTAACGGCCCGCCGAGCGACGATGGGAAGGAGAGGAACGACGGTATGAACAACAAGGCCACCGCCATGGAGGGGGCACTGCGCACAGACGTAACGAAGATCATCCATCTTCGACTCGGTCAGGTGGGTCGGGAGCGGAGACAACGTGACGACGGCGTGGTCATCGTCACGCAGCCGCCAGACACGGGAGACACACAAACCTCTGGCTTGTCTGTGCACCTCGGTCCAGGCGGCGCGGCCTCTCGCCAGCGTCTTCAGCTTCAGCTGTCTCAACCTCCAGTGCATAAGGCGTCTCCTCGCCGCTGTCTACACCCCATCAAACGAGGACGTCTTCGCGAAAGAGCCTAGTCGCGTTCCTGCACGCCTATGGGAGCGCTTCGCATCATTATTACCATCGTGTGGCTGGCAGGACGCGGATCCAATCGGAGTGCGTGCGGCTCAGTACGAACGCCCATCGCTGAGCCCAAGCGGTTCCGCAGGCAACATCGGTTCGCAGGAGCTCATCATTTCCGGACAATCCAGCCTGGTAGTCCCTCCCCTCTCGTCAGGAGTGACACGCTCGAGCTTCATGACGAGCACGACGGGTATGTCGAGCCTCCCCAACTTCGTCGCGCCACTTTCCTCATCACAGCGAGCCACCTATCCATCCTCAACGCTTACTACGACGGCTCCCGCGACTCTCGCATCGTGGAGCAGGATTCCTCGCTGGTATGGTCTTCCAGAGTCCGGCGGGAACGGTGTGGGATGCCGTATCTGAGTCGCGGACTTGGACTTCGAGCACGTTCCTCATTGGCGCTTACGGTAGTCAGACCTCGTACAACCCTATATACTGCTTTGCAGAATGATTTTTTCCACCTAGATCTATTCAATGGCCTCAGGTTCAGGAAAAACTGTTGAGATGTTTCGAGTCTTCCTCCCCGCTGTCAGCGCCGGCATCCTGATTTGTCCTGGCAAGCTCATCAATTTTCCCCCGTGACATCCCTCCTTCCCGGAATTCTAGGCTCAATTGACCAGTATCTTTCTCACCACATTTTCATCTAAGTCTTGAAGCCTGGTGGCCTTGTTTTGGTAATGGTGCTATCTCCGATAAACTGGTGAGAACCGTGCACGTCGTGGCTCTTAGATGCGTCGTGGCTCTTAGATGCGTCGCATTGGCTGGGAAAGCCAACCATGCTGAGCTTAGGTCGTTAGGTATAAATACCCGAAGTACTTCAGACTCTAGAGGCACCGGAAGACAGTCTGGTCTGATTCCCTACCCAAGAACGGCTTCCTTCCATCGGCCCATTGTGCGTAACGTACTCTCACTTGAGTAACTCGGTTTCAGGTTTTTTACTCACACAATACATAATTGCTTCAGAATCCGCAGCGCTCGGGACCTGAAGATATGTTCAAGGCAGCAGTTGTGACTTTGTGTGGAATCCTCTTCGGAGCTGTGATCAAGCCTCCCGAACCGGCCGTAAAGGACACTATCGCCCACTACAAGGGCCAGCCTTTCGAGCACGTCGTCCGTGGCTTGTGCTATTTTGGCGTTGTGAGTATTGCTCTCTCAAATTCGCACGACGCGATCTAATCTGCTTCCTCAGAGCGTCTTGGCCGTGGCGTTTTGCTGCTTCGCAGCCTCCATCATGGCTTTTTCTGATAGATCCAGCGCCCAACACATCCTCCCCTATGTTTGCCCAACGGGACGTTCCGCAGCAGACGCCCTCTGTGGGTATTCGCCCCGTTTTGCTTCTGGCGTCGTCCTCGTCATCACTGGAGCTCTCCTTCGCCTCTGGGCGTTCCGAACCCTCGGAATGCTTTTCACGTTCGAGGTCGTGATCACCCGCGAACATCGCCTCATTACGTCGGGCCCATACGCGCTCGCGCGTCATCCATCCTACACTGGCGTGATGCTGCTGCTGGTGGGCGTGCATCTCGTACAGTTCGGCGCGCGGGGATACATCACGGCTTGCGACATAGTTGCGACGCCATTTGGCTTCCTGGTTTATGTCTGGTGGGCATGTTTGGTGTTCGTGCCCATTTCTCTCTTGAGACGGTGCATCGTCGAAGACGCCCAGTTACACCGGCACTTCGGAGACGCATGGTTGCAGTACAAGGAGGAAGTCCCTTACCGGCTGGTGCCATTTGTATACTAGCAACGTTGGAGTATGTAGTTGTGAAAGGCTCAGCTTTTGGCCAAAAGATACACGAGTGACATTATAGATTGGATGGTCGCCATGAACGTTCGGAATTGGTGGGCAGGAGAAGCACATTCTCTTTCAAATTATGCTCCGAGGTTGTGCGGTCGATTCCACGATGGGCACACGAGGCAACTGTAGGTGGCATCGGGATATCGTGTGAGGTGAGTTCGACAGCACTACATACGTTGGTACCACTCTTACAACCTGTCCAGGAGTCATTCTGTTCCGTCGCGATATGCTCCTTGCACAGGCTAGTAGCCCACATTACGTATCAAGCCTCTTGCGAGACTGCAATCTGATATCGTCCGAGTCAGAGCCGAAAGCTCCGGGTATTTATAATTATTTGTTCTTGTGGACGCATCACCGCCCAGAGGCGCAGTGCGAATTTGCCACTCTTCCTCCCCTCTTCCGTCGACTATCGACACCCGCGGGGTGCATCAGAAGTAGATCGTGGGCATGCCGGCAAAAGGGTTTACAGACAACCCTGACTCGGCATGTTCAAGGGCCGAGCTTTCTCGCGAGGACCTACAATCGATTCCCGGGCCTCAGCTCCACAATGCCGCGGAATGAAATTACAAGTGATGGTAATGATATCGGTCCCACGTCTGTGGGCGTACTAGATGGGCAACGAGATACATTTGCTGCTTGGAATCATGTGGTTGCGGAGATATGGAAGTGCCGCGACCACTGTGCAATATCGAGGGAAGCGGAAGTGGTCATGCGATGGACGGCGACTACTAGACGAGAAAAACGCAGGGATACATAGTCTTGGCAATCTGCTGCGGCAGAACATTAACCGCGGAGAAATATACAAGCATGTTGAATGGAAACGTCTCGTGCACTAGTATATCTCCAACGTTCCACGATGAGGCTAGTGTATCAATCCCATGGGAGAGTTTTGTTCTAAAGGAAGGTGCAAGGATAAAAAGACGAGAGAATGACCATGGTTGGTGACGGTGTAGACCGGCACATACAGTATGCCCGGGCAAAAGCTAAAACTGTTAGCTGATGGAGAAATGCAAAGTATCAGCAGAAACACATACCGAAAGAGATCGCTGGAGGTGGAATTTTACGGGGGCAATTCAACCGCGTGAGCTATGGAGTTGTGGGATCATTTCCGAGCTTGCGCCATCAGGATCTGACTCAGAAAAATCTTGCTCAGTTTCCATGACCTGATCACAGTGCATCTCCGTGGTGACTAGAACGCCGACGACAGCCGGAAGACAGCGGATTTGGGGCGGCTGTGAAACCGAATTGAGCAGGAGGTGCAGCGAACTGGAGACTGTCGCGCCTACTCACGGGTTCCTTGAACTTGGCGGGGAGTTCATCTTCCTTATTGGGCTCGAAGACTTCGAGACCAAAAGACCCTGTCTCAAACCCTTCAAGCCCTCTATCGAGGAGGGACCGTCGGGCGTTGAGGCTAAAAAGACGTCAGACAGGGTTGCGCATATCCAGAGCAAAGACTTACACTGCCAACAGCGAGTTCGCATACACTGACGTAGAGGAATGTAAGTAAGCCGGGTCATAGACAATGGCGTCAACACTCACTTTTGGATGAGGCGATGTCTATACCGTAGTAGATCAAGGTCCTCGGAGAAAATGTCACCTAGCAAGCCATGAGATTCCAAAACTATCCAGACACGTCCGAGTCATCTGAGAGACTCACAGCGAGCATCGCTGCCAGGTTCAACAGACTGGATGAAGGTGAATACTCGCCGAACGTCCCTATGAAGTGCCAACATACCCGGTCAGTAGCCCTGCCAGTTTGCGTCAGTTTCAATGATACGTGGTAGGCGATATAAATCGCTGCGCACCAGTATTGATCGTGTACACCATCAAGACGTCGATGAGTGAATTTGTCCTGACAGCCAATCAGCTTCCATCACATACATGTAGGAAATGGCATACCTCTTGAAACCGGTGCGACATTTATGGAGATAGTACGTCAAAGTGCTGGTCGTAACAGCATCGATAATCACGGCGGTTCCCAAGGAACAGGGAATAATCCACTTGAACTGGGTAACGTAGTTCTCGAACGTGACTGCGAGGAACCTAGAGGATTTGCATGTCAGTATGGGCGCGACCTATCTCAGACGCAATCTCACGTCTCGATTGTCGCCGCTTCGTAGCGTAACAAAGTATCAGGTGGTGCAACTAGTGGAGAGCCACAGAAGAGCCTCTTACCAAGGCAGAGACACGTTTCCGCAAGGAGTAGAATTCCCTATAACGGGAACGACAAGACTGAGAAATGGACTAATACGTTGAAGGCGAGAGGGGACGTACGATCACAATCATTATGTAGAGGTTCCTGTTACTGACTAAACAGGTGCACACATTCAGCACATGAGAAAGTTGACAGCGATGCACACTCACTAAGGAAGATGCGCCGTGAAAAAAATCTATCGCCAACGTCATCAGGCTTGACAGACTAAAGCGCGAGTTCGAAAAACGTACGCATGCGTGATCGCGATAACGGCGCCCTAAGGTGAAAGCGACACTGAGGAAAATATCAGGGCATGAGTTATGAAAGACTTACAGTGGTAATGACAATGAGCTGCCGAGGATCAACATATGAACGAACTCAACTCCACATCCTAAGATCGCTTACCCTCATAGACCTGTATAGACGATGTAAGCGATCGGAGCGGAATGGAGGGAGAACGAATTCATACCATACGCCGCTCAGTAGTCTCTCCGGATCGAAGTAATGTGTGATTAGATAAAAGTAGCTGTTGGGTTAGGTCCGATGAGCCATGTCTGTGTCAGGAGACCATCGACGAGTTGGACACTTACCACACATGTATCGACAGAGCCGTGTGGAATGTATCCAAACACCTACGAATATGTCAAGACAACGCATCAGAAAAACTGTGACCCAAGACATACCACAACCCCAATACCTAGATTGAGACATTTATTGTTAGATCCAAACGACCCATCGTTCGCAGATATTTGCTCACCATTAGCTTGAGGAGGAGAGGATCCGTGGGGTACAGCCGGTAGTAACGATAGGTCTGGTGGCTAGTCAAACCGTAGAGACTAAGACGAGTTAGTAAAAGGTGAACTAAGAAGGGAGGATGACCTACATCGCGCCGAAGATGGTACCAAGAAGGACTGCCCCGAAAGTGTTGTCGAGAGAGGGGATAGTCGAGGGAAGAAAAGACATCTCTAATGGGTTGGAGGGAACGGAGGTGGTTTGGTAGAGTGTGCACTGAGAACAAACCGCAATATATATGAGCGGCGGAGAAGCGAGGACAATCATGATGGGTGCAGACTCGCCTGCCTCCAGCAACAATATTTGTGGGCGCGAAGGGACTGCCCTCTGCGCGCAGACATAAGCATAATTCGGTAGAAGTGGGTGGTAGGATGGTGGTCCGAAGACGTGATTTTCTCGCCCTTGAGTGCGTGGGCGCGGGCTCGATTTGGGATGTTGTCTGAAGTACCGCCATATCCCGTTAAGGAGACCTGACTCATGGCGAAGGACTGCCTCAGGCTATACGCGCGCCAGCTGTGCTAGAGACAAATTTTAGGATTATTCTGTGAATAACATTATGCTGGAAGCGCACCTTAAAGGATACATATAAACTGCGGGCCATTGTCAACTCGCACTCAGGCTAAGTATCGACAATTTCGATGCACTTGCCCCAACGATGAGAAAGACTGAGAAGTCCTAAAGTAAGACGTGCATATATCATTCATGATTTCCGCCACCCCTACTGGAGTAATATTGGGATGAACCATGCCTCACGGAATTCGACACGGATGGTTTAAGTTGGCGGGCGTCGATAGAACTTGCAACAGGAACTGTGGATGCTTTCGCGCCCGCGCCCAACGACTGAGCGTCAGCGCTGCGTGCAGAAAAACGGACATAATAATGGGAGGAACGCACCCTAATCATCGTATATTTGGGCCTGTTGCCCGCTCCATCCGAGGGCTCGGAAGGTGCTGCCAGCGGCGATACAGCAAGAAGTTCCGAACCAGATAGCAGGGCAGCCTCGGAGCAGAGTTTTCGCCTGAAAACGGTGCATGGTAATTGGCCAAGCAATCCCCGCACATTGTGATATCGCGGAGGGAACACCTGCGGGAGTCGGTCACCGTCGTGGAGGACGGTGACCGACTCACGACTCGGACTCGATACGACCATCACGCTGGCGTCAGACTGTGATAGTCACGCGTAACGACCTCAATATGGCAATTATTTTGTGGGTGGCTGTGAGAACGGGCGAGTCACGGAGCGCGCAAGTATAGTAGTGCGTGTCGCTCTCGGTCACAACGCTTTCCAGTTCTGGCAGGCCATCGGAAGCAGCGTACGACCACATGACCCTGGCGAGGACTGCCTTTCGCTACTCCAACTGACCGCAAGTTCCGATTACACGTTGTCGTCTTCCGAGTCCAGAGTGAGTCTTCCCGTAAGTTGCCTCTGCCCTGGGCCCTACTAACACCAACCCTCAGCACCATAGTCCCATCGACAGTAGGCTATACATGCCCTGTTTTAAACGGGCGGACAGGTCTCTGTGGCCCCCCTGATCCCTTTCAAGTCACCTGTCAGTCCGATATCGCCAGTGACAGCAGCGCGTAATGAAGCCAGTGTGGACGTTTGTGGGTGGCTGTGAGAACCTGCCGCCAGCCGGACAGACAGCGGCTCAGTGCCCCTTTTCCGCCGTGTCTTCTATCACGAAGCTTTCCAGCCCTGTACGGTGCTATGAGGAAATGCGTCGCACGTTACCCTCGTTCCATGATCTCCCCACATCTCTCCCTCTGACACAGACTTTCCCCTCTCCCTCTTCGAATTCTTCCTCGGAGTACCGTTGACACCAGCAAGGACATGGCGCAGAACGACGCTCCGTACATGGTCGTCTTCTCCAAGACAGATCCGGAGGACCCCAAGAACTGGTCTCGGTGGCAGAAGCGGCTCGTGGTGATCTACATTTGCGCCTTAGCTTTCTGCTCGTGAGTTTTTTCACGGCCACCTTGTGTCTTTAAACGATAACTGTCGCTAACGAATCTTCAGGTGCTTTGGATCGTCAATATACGTCAGCTTTCCATCCAGCATCCCAAGTCAACGTCGCTGACCCTGCACTCTCTCCCTAAGGCAACAGCAGAGCTGCAGATTCGAGCAAAATACAATGCAAGTCCAGATGTGTCGAGTACAGGGTTGACCGTTTACGTCCTGGGCTTCTCATTTGGGCCTCTTCTTTGTCGGTGTCTCCGATTAATGTCCAGATCTAACGGAAGCGTTCTGACCACCGTTTCGTTGCACAGGGGGTCAGTGATTGTGCTCTCCACGCATCTCCGGCAACTGATGTACGCTTGTAGGTCCGATGAGCGAAATATATGGCCGTAAACTGCCCTACATGGTGTCCTGGCCTTTCCTCATTGGTGAGAGCTTCTCCGAGCCCAGTTGTCTCAGCGTCACTTACTATGTATTCTGAACAGCCATGAGTGCCGTCGGCTCCTTCGTGGATAATCTGGCTGTCATTATCGTGTGTATGTGCGAAGTCCTCGAGTTCGTTTACATGAGTAGCTCACCTTCTGCAGTTCGGTTACTCACAGGAGCAGCCGCTGCGTGCGCATTGAACAAGTAAGCTTTTAGTTCCAAACACGTCGTACGAATCTCATGCTCTTCCTAGTGGTGGCGGTATTATGTCCGAGTACGCTTTAGCATTTGTCTCCACGGGATAGCCTACTCACGAACCTCGCATCAGCATGTACAACATAGTTGATATGCAGGCCCAGGCGATCGGTACGCATTCAGCTGGCCGTGTCTTACCAACCCTGGGAGTGTGCTGACCACAACCAATACACACAGCTATCGCGTGGTAGTACGTTCCTATATCTTTCTCCATCGTTCAGAACTGACTCCAGAACGCAGCGCGGTGTGCATCTTGTCTGGTCCATGCATTGCTCTAGTCATCGGCTTCTTCATTGCCGCCAACGCCGGCCCACAGTATGTTCGCATTCAACACATGGGCGTTTCCACGACTTACATCTGTGTTACGCAGGCTATGGGCTCTCCGGGTTTTCTTCTTCTTCACCGTTGCCATGTGGCCTCTGGTGTTCCTCCTTCCCGAAACTCATGGGCCTACGATCCTCGCTACACGTTCGAAGAGGCTGCGAAGTGAAGGACGGCCCAACGCACGTGCAGCGCACGAGCTCAAGCAGCAGACCGCTGCCGAGCTGATGCGCATTCATTTCGCTCGCCCCGCCAGTACGTGAAACGTGTGCCTCTTCCGCTACGTATCGCTACTGACACTTCGGTACGTACAGGGATGTTTGTGACTGAACCCATCGTACAAGGCGCGGCAATTTGGACCTCGTTGGCCTACGGTATCGTGTAGTAAGTGACTGCGTCCCTTGAACTCTGCGGACGATGCTGAGCTTTGGTGGCCAGCTTCTTCTTCGAAGTATACCCTGTGGTCTTTTTTCAGCAGGTGCGTGGGATGGTTTCATGTCTGTAATGGTGGTCTCACGATGTCTCCAGCATCGGTTCCGTTTTGAGCTCACAGGCCTTCCCTTTATTGCCGTGGCTCTTGGTACAGTGCCTGCGGCCGCATTCTATGTCCAACTCGTCCAATTCTTCCAGACGTTGCCTGTGCCCAACTTCATTGTTCCTCGCGATACACCCAAGGATGCGCCTGAGATGCGCCTAAAGCTTGCACTCTTTGCCTGGTGCGTATGCATTTGTCACTGTGGTGTCCACAACTGACCAGCATACCATAGCCTGTTGATGCCAGTGTCGCTTTTCTGGTTTGCATGGTCCGTTTTTCCCTCTACTCGACGTAAAGTCATACTGAGGTCGCCTCAGGACGAGTAACGGCAGCGTGCACTGGATCGCTGCCACTCTTGCGGGTGTTCCCTTTGGGTTCTCGACTATCACGATCGTACGTATCCCTCTACTATGCGACGTATAACGAACTACTGACCCGAGTCACGTATTTCTAGTTCTTCACTTTCTTGACTTAGTAAGTCTCCGACTCTGCCGCCTAGTCGAGTTGCGCTGATAACCCGTCACACGCCCTATTTCAGTACTTCCCAGACGTACACTATCTACGCCTCCAGCTCTGGAGCGTGCAACACATTCGCGCGCTGCATGATTGGATCTTTCTTCCCGATCGTCGCCCACTCCATCACTGACAACTTGGGCACGAGCCTGGGCGGTGAGTGCTTTACCTGCAACCAACCCATCAATTCCGTCCTTTCAGGCTTTTGCGTGTGACTAATTGATATCTGCGTCGTTCTCCAGTCTCCGTCTTCGGGTTCATCTCGCTCTTCCTGATCCCCATTCCGATCGTATTCCTGCGGTGGGGTGCTGCCTTCCGCGCACGGTCACCGATGGCCAAGGAAGCGGGCGCGATCGTCGCCAGGATGCGCGCGCAAGCGGCCGCTGCCGCGAAGAAGGCCCAGGAGGCGGCCGCGGCTGAAAAGAAGGCTTCTTCGGATGGGAGCGACGCGGTTTCCGGGTTGAACGTCCTCGCCGCAACTCCGCCGGTCTAGACTGGCTATTGCTCGTCACGGTGTGCTCGTCTCAGAGTCAGTTACCATCTTGTGCCATTCCGCCTTCTTGCTCCTCATTGTCTCCTTTGTGACAAGCTGTGTAGTATCATAGGCCTCCATTCCCCATGAGATACATCCTTCGCGTCGATAACCTGCGAGTCGGACCAGATAGAATCCGTGGAATTAATCCAGAGGTTGACGAAGCATTCTGCAGGAAGCGCACAGAACTGGTATGTAAAGCTACAGAAAAGTGGTCAAGTTTAGCCTGGGTCCTCTTAAACTCGCATCGGCGCCCGATAAACGACGCGTCAACACCAGCCGCACCTGCATTCCTCGTGACGTGCGGACCGATTGCATATGAAGCGCCCAATCTGTGAACCGCCGCGTGTCCGAGTCCCATCCTCTAAATTTATCGCCGCCGTACGAAAGTACAATAAGGTGCAAGCCATCCGTACACACTGCACTGGAGAGACTCGGACGTTGGAGCTCTAGTGTAAGCTGTGTTGTGAGGCAGCCGCCGACTAACTGCTTGCCCATAGGAAGTTGACTCGGAAGGTATGGAGTTGCTACGTTACACGTACTCTCCCATAAGCGCTGACAACTTTGGTACCGCCCAGGACATCTCGCGGCAATCTATCAAATCAGGAGTGCAGAGTTGCTCCTGCCTTGTGGTGTTACTCTAGGCTCAGTCCCTGCCATCCAAGTTTTCGTTGCTGTTTTATCTTGGACTGTACCTGCTCGCACAAGCGCATCCTTGTTGCCTCAGTTATACATGCATTTATTTCCCCATGCTTCAGAAACATCACCGTTGCTTGTACTCAAGACTTACCCCCAGGTGCGAGTGCACGACGGAGTAGTATGCAACTCGGTGGCGTTCATTGGCCCAGCCGCCGACTGTGCCCCATCCGCGGCGATCCTTGGACGTACTTGGGACGCAGGCAATGAAATATATTCCACATACGTATTCTACCGATTACATGAGGAGAGGAGGTACACTACACTACAGGTCCGCTAACTACATATCTCCGATACCAAAGTCCATGAGCGCCAGGCCCAAAAGTCCATATCCAAATCCTAGTCCGGTCGATGCACGAGTCCGAGTTCGAGTCCAAGTCAGAGTCCGAGTCCGAATCCGAATCCGAGTCCAAGTCCTAGCTGTTCAACCCCGCTTCGAGAACCGCTTCCACCAGACGACAGTCCCGGAAAGGATGCGACGCTTCTTCCGCTTGGACTCCTCGTGGTCGGTGGGGCCTGCGGAGGCCGCAGACGCGTCCAGCGCCTGCGACTCCGAGAACAGGGGCGATCTCGAGACGAGCCAGAGGTCTGAGGCGACTCCGAGACGGTCGGAGTTACCAGAGAAGAAGTCGCCGAAGTCGATGCCGAGGCCGATGGTCGCTCTGGTAGACCGAACCGGAGCGATTCGAGGAGAGGCGGGAGAGGGCGGAGGGGCACGGCAATGGGGCTGGGGAGAAGCGGGAGAGGACGGAGGGGCCCGGAAGAGGGGCTGGGGAGAGTCGAAGGAGGGGGAGAACAAGAGGGAGTGGAGAGGAGGGCACCTAGCAAGGATGGCGGCGATGGGGAATTGGTCGGGGTCGGAGACGTTGGAAGAGGAAGAGGAGAGCAGCGCACGGCGCCGGTCGTTGTAGGAGAGAGCGTACGAGGAAGACATGTTGAAGAGATATCGAGAGGATGAGGAGGTTGTGGACTGCACAGCAGCGAAGGGTAGGAAGGCAAGGTATGTAAGGTGACAGCATGACGAGCGTCGTGGCTCTATACCCCCACCCGTGCTCGTGAATCTGCGGAAGAGTATGTGGGCCTGATCATGAGCTTCCGCGTCGGATATACCTCGTTTTGTCCAAGAATTGGGAAGGAGACCAGAACTCACCCGGTGTCGCCCGTGCGGCTGACGATCGAAGCACCGAATCGTCGCAATGGTGCTCGCAGGGGTTTGTTTCCTGTGACACTGCGACAAGTGTTTTGCCCTACTTTCTGACGACACGGAGTGTCAGGATCGTGCTCGAGGTCCCAATACCCGAGTCCCGACACTACTAGTACGTGCACGTTCGACGAGTAGGAAGGAGAAAGTACGGACGGTGCCGACTCCTCGTCATTGAACTCGCCGCCTAAGCATCACAGTAAGTAGTCGCATGAGGTGATTGGATGAAAACCCATCTTCGTGACCGGCAGGGTTAACTGGATTGATGAAGGATATTCGTTTACCTCTCAGTTACTGCAGGCGTGTGGTGAAGTCCGAAAACCCGAGTGGCGCCGGGGTTTCATATCAGATCGATTGCTTAGTCAGCATGTGTCTGCGCTGGCACAGCTGCACCCTGCGACCGAATCCAATTGCCTGCGACCGACGGTGTGGAATCCTAGCTGGGTTGTGATGCTTCCGTGAATTTTCTAGGCCAGTGATCTTGTCACTTCCGTACTTGTCTGCGCCCATCTCGCTCGGAAGTTCCCACAGCCACCCACCTCCCGGCAGCGGCCATACATCACCATCGGTGGCATTATAAGCAATCCCCGGCCATCGTATCTCGCGCAGCTATAGAGGTGAAGCATTTATTAGTTCCATTCGAGTCACCAAATTTCAATTTCCCCGTGGAGGATAGGCAGCACACCGCACACCGGGACAGCGCTGGCGCTGATGACGCAGGATCGAATTGATTGATGGTATGGTTCCCAGTGGTAGATATGGTCGCCCGGACGTTGCGCTCACTGCATACTAGTCGGCATGCTTCTAGTCTAACTCTTGGCAACTCCTCGGGGTCTCGGCTGAGACATTCATCATCTATACTAAAGATGCAACTATTCCAGTCCACGACGTCACCACACCCCTCAGGCATCAGTGGTTGGCCTCTCTTTGGGCTGCAGCCTTCGTTTCGACGCGGAAATTGATAAAACGAGACAACATTGCTATTCCGGATCCACATCCACGACGTCGCATGCGTCCACGTCCCGCGCTCCGACAGCGCGTCATCATCTCAGGCCTCGGAAACTTGCTCTGCGGCGACCCAATTAGAATTGTGCCGGATGAGCCTGTGCGCAGGAGGTGCTTGGGTTGAGTGAGTATCGTGGCAAGGAGGAACGGACAATCGACGTTCTTCTTGAGGTGGAACTTGCGTGAAATAAGGCAAGCCCGAGTGAGCTAGAGGCGCGCTGGTGTGTCCTTTAAATCGCACGCCTTGGTTGACGAACTCTCTATCTAGGTTCTCCGTGTACTCCGAGTCAAGTTCATTACTCCCGCCGTCCATGCTCTATAATTCGGAGAATGTGATTACGCTCAACTCTCTTCTCGACGGATCCTGCAGCCAACGGAGCCCACGCCAAATCAAGATGAAATCACGATCCATGGAGCCTACGCGAAGCGCTACCTTGCTCCTTGTTATCCATGTGGAGCGCAATCCAAAGCACCGGCCGACGGAATCCCAAAGGGGCGCGGACAGAAGGTTCAGAAGCGGAATGGACGCTGAGCCTCGTGATGGCTGAGATTGCCATTCAATTCATTGGGCGATGCACCATTCACTGACACCCATGCAGAATATCAAGGTCCAGGGGCATGATCCGTCCAGTGAGTCTTCCGATTCATTGCTACAACCTACTGTCTAACGTCCAACTCCCATCGATTGCGACACAAGAAGCTCAATTGAATTGTAAAGCGCAATGGGATGCTGAGTTCAGAATGCTTTGCTGTTTGCCTCAATTTTCCACCCTCAATCGTCAGCGAACGATGACTACTGGTGGCAGCTGCACAAGATCTCCCATGTTCTCCCTCAGGTGCGTTCGGCGCTTATGCGGCGAATGGCGCTACTCAAGTGGCACCCCGGTGTACTATCAGATAGAATCTAGCTACCGTTGGCTGACATGCTTTTAACTCTTCCGGGCGAGTTTCCGCCGCTCCTCAGGCTCCCTGAAAGTGTCACCCTCGAACCCAGTCAAATGTTCGTCAGTTGGGAAACCCGAACAGCGTTCGCTATGTTTTATCGGGAACCATACGTTTTCCTCCTTAGTTCATACTCATCCGTTGTATTCCCAGGGCACAAAACTCCAAGGTTTTGATGATCAAGATTCAACGCCCACGCCGCCGCCCGCCATGCGGCTATATATCTCTAGCCGAGGCGTGTTCTTGACGCCTACCGCTCCCATTGCTCAAGGACATGTCTGCACAGTCGAACTCCACCGATGGGCCCTTCAATCCCTTGGCCAGCGAAGCATCTCTGGTACCTATTGACAGCATCTATGGAGCGGGTCTGATCGGTACAGCCGTCGGTCTTGTGTCAGTCTTCTTCGTACATGCGGCATCCTACCCCATAGGCTAAGATCGTCGATCGACTTTGCAGCTTGTTCGGCTTGACCGTCCACCAGGTCTACCGGTACTTTCGTCTCTATCCCAAAGACAGAATATTCATGAAAGTTTATGTGAGTGGGATTTCAATTTTCGGCCTATGAGCGCGTGCTGAGCAGGTCTACAGGTTGCGGTGCTCTTGTAAGTGCTCGCGCCCACAAACGGCCACCCATACCCATTCCTGTCACCGCCTTGTTGCGGTACTACAGGATAGCCGAGACGTTCCACATCATAATATCTCTGCATACCTGGTCAGTAGCCTCCGTCTATTGACTGATCTGATCGATGATATTGTACTCTACCCCAGTTACTTCTATCTGATTACGCACTACGCGACACTTCCATTTGCATTCCTGATCCCAGTATGGTACGTTCCATTTACCCTTGCAATAAGCCATCCAATTCATGACCTCTCTTATATTGCAGGTCCATTAATGTACGTCCCTGGTTCTTTACACGCTAGCCTTCGTCATCTAACACATAGGGCACAGACTGTGCCGCTTGTGACCGTGAGTGTCTGTTGTTGAAATGGGTTTATGTACTTCTCTGAGCAAGTGATGTAAGGGGTTTGTCGCGGGGATGTCCCAAAGGCAAATGAAGCTTGTCGTCGCAATTAAACCCACCGCTCATGGCTTCCCTCCACACAGTTTCTTCGCCTATAGGGTATTTATGGGTTTGTCATCCCAAAGCTTGTACACCACGTGGATACTTACTGCTCGTAGTCGGACCAAAATATAGATACGTAGTCGTCTTCGTGGTATGTTTTCTTTCTCATGAACTTCCCCCCGACTAAACTATCTCCAGGGCGCCCTCATTCTCTTGGAAGTAGGCAAGTCCCCGCCACTCCCCTACAACCTGTTCTTTTGACGTCTTATCGGTACGGGCATATCGTTGCATAGGATTTGCACTAGGTCAGTCTCCCGCACTGAATATCCGCTGCTGCCTCTGATCTCCAAGTTCGTAGCTGCAACGCTTGAGACGTGAGGGCTGTCGATACCACAACTTCGTTGAATCACCCTGAACTACCGCGCAGGTACCTTCGCCCGACATTTGTGGGATTTTCTGCGGTTACCGTACGCATATGGCGCTAATTCTCTCGACCTGCGTCATGACTGATCCATCACAGTGGGTTTTCTCTGCGTCTTTCGGCGTGGCGGTCGGCATCGACGTTATCCTCACGGGAGTACTTATCTATGTGCTGCACACCAGTCGCACTGGTTTCAAGCGGTCAGTGTTGTCGGACATAATTCAACTAGTACTCATGGCTAACCCCTTCGCACTTTCAGAACCGATTCGATGATCGATCTTCTCATCATCTACTCCATCAACACAGGTGCGTGCCATTGAGGACTCGCAGCTTTGAATGTTTGTGTATTCAGTTGTCACGATCGCAGGGCTACTCACAGGGTACGTTATTGAGCTTATAATACTACTACGCGCCTCACGCACTGATATGGTCTCACCATGTAGCATCTTCAATACGTTGACCTTCATTTTCGTAAGCGGTGTTTGTTTAATGTTTCCGATACCACGCTCTTACCCGTTTCAGGCCCTTGTGTTCCCCGACAACCTTGTCTATGGCGCGCTGGCTGTTGTGACTGCAAAACGTGCGAGTAATCGCCACCATGAGTCTCCAGATGTACCCGACTGATATACCCGTCATTTCAGTATACGCAAACTCCGTTCTCGCAGCGTGAGCGCTTTAGTTCACGCCATCACTATTCTACCTCTCATTATGTGTGTGTTAGGATTAACACTCGCCGACATGTGAGGGGAGAAGACAAAGGGCTAGAACTCGACACATTCGGAGTCAGCTTCGCGGTGACACCGGGGAAAAGCATTAGCACTGTAGCTGGATACAGGGTCCCGACCACAAAGGTACGATATTCGTTACTGGCCCACTTGGACCTCTTCGGGCTAATTCAAGTTCACTGCCAGGCGACAGGTTCGACGGTCATAGACGTAGGAGCTTGTTCGGCAGCGTCAGCTCCCATGAGTACGGACGACATCCAGGAAGGGAGCGTAAAAGGAACACTGATTGATCCAGAGGCTTGAGCTTGGATATTCCAGGCTCTGGGGCCAAGTGAATCAATGACCACCGTTCATGATAATGCTACGAGTGTATGTTGTTTGTATTTATTTCCGTATTGCAGAGACGGTGGGCGCGAATGCCAAACTTCATTCGTGTCTCTGATTATCCAGGCCCCGTAAAATGCCCGAAGTGGCATTTGCCTGCGTAGACAAGTGTACTTAGCGGGAAGCATTGGTGAAAGGACTGCTGAGCGAGCTTGCCAACTATCACTCGCTTCCTTTTGATCGCCGAACCTGGCACGAGTAGCGCTGGCAAGCGGAGAGCCTCTTTCGGACATTGCGGCGACCTTCTATCGGGTTGGCAGTGTGGTCTGGGCAGATTCCTCCTAGGACTGCATGTTGCTCATTCACTCGGAACTCGATGCCGCGGAAATCGTGGGAAGTGCGCCAGAATGATAGTTCTCAGACATCCTTCAGGAGCGATACGCTAGTCGGGCAGTGTCATGGACTTCTTGGGCGCGACGCCTGTTCGAATTGTAACTGATCGTACCCGCAGAAGCCCCTCAACGCCGCAATCGATCAAGCGAGAACTCCCGGTCGACGGAGGGCGTTTTCATGAGCGGATATTTGCGACTGAGCGGAGGTTCCAGCCCCAGAGGGTGTCATATGCTATGCGCCCATCCGAAGAAATTGATACCTATGTGGCTGTTGTTCCAATCGTTACTTCTGGGGGAATCCGCGCTAGGAGGTGAGAAAGAAAGGGATTCGGACTGAAGAGGTCGATTTCAAGGAGCTTCAATGGGCCTCCGCCGTCCCTCAACAGACGCTCGCAGATTTTGGATCTCCGAAACTCCGCTCACCCATGCGCGAACGGTGCAGTTGCCGAGGACCGTCGCTACTTACAGCCCACAGCTAGCAGCGTATGCGTCGCGGGCATCTTGCTACATGACTGCGACAACGACACTACAGACAGCTGCAGCTTCCCTCTTCCTCCTCATCGCTTCATCAGCGTTGTACAGCATGTTATTCTCCAAGAAGTGGGATCCTCGTGGCAAGGTTGGCTTCATTTCAGTCCATCCGACGCTCAAGTTTGTCATTACTTTTTTCTCTACAGCACTGCTTTGTTACCGGTGGCTCTCGAGGTACCGGCCTCGCGTTGGCGGTCCTACTTGCAAAGCGCGGAGCACACGTCTCCATCGTCGCCCGCGACAAAGAGAGGCTCGACAAGGGTCTCGAGCAACTTGAGGTGAACCTGGTACTAGTCGCCTCTCATTTACAGTGACTAACCCGCACGTTCCTTATGGGCCACGTCACCACCGCTGCTCCACGCAGCGGGTGCGCCAGGACTCGAAGCAGGTATTCCGAGCATACTCGTTCGCTGTCGATTCGGAGGCGGGATCTGCTGCCGCGTTGGAGGCTGCAGCGGAGCCCCATGGCGGACGTTGCCCCGAAGCGCTATTCCTTTGCGCAGGCGCATCACGCCCTGGATTTTTTATCGATCAAACCGAAGAATCGTTCAAGGCCGGCCTCCAGATGACCCTCGGCGCGCAAGCGTTCACGGCACTGGTCAGTGACTTCCATCTTGATGTGCATGCGGCTGTGCTTAATCTGCTTGCAGGCAGCGACGAAAGAGATGGTCCGACAGGGTGTCAAGGGCAAGATCGTGTTCATCTCGTCCGTCCTCGGTCTGATGTCCTTCGTCGGCTACACTCCCTACTCTCCGGGAAAGTTTGCGATCAGAGGTCAACGTTCAGCAGCTCCCACGCACCCTCCCTGTGTCCTGTAAGGCTGACGACTTTCCATCCAGGCCTTGCTGAAAGCTTGCGTTCGGAACTGAAGATTTACGGCATCGACGTCCACGTGGCCTTCCCCGCCACCATCCTCTCCCCTGGTTTGGACGAGGAGAATGAGGTCAAGCCGAAGATTACCCTCAAGATCGAGGAAACCGACAGCGGTAGTCCGCCCGAGGCCATCGCTGCGGGCATCTTACGAGGTAAGCTCGAAGAGGCCCTTCGTCTGTACCTTGACTGATGGGTTCGTGATCTCAGGCGTCGAAAAGGGCACGTTCCATATCACGATGGACTTCCTGGGCGACGTCTTCCGTGCGACCTCCGCTTGTGCCTCCCCGCGTTCCAGCCCCATTTCGGACCTCTTGTATGGACTTATAGGCTACGTGAGTACCACGTCGTGGTGTGAGAGTAGCTATCTGATGACGACGTGCGCTGTCGCGTCCAGATCGCTCTGCCTATCTGGCGCAAGTCGGTCGATGCACAGGTCGTTGCCCACCGCGAAGAACATCGCCAGTACTGTCGTTCCAAGGGCCACCTGTCATGAGAATATCTTGGGTTGTGGCTGAGCCCTGTCTGGCGCTCTGACTACTTGTATCATGGTGAAGTGGCTTATCCGTATATAGTGCTAGTTTAATTCACGGTGGTGGACCGACGAAGACTGAACTGTTGCAATTTAGAGGAGGGAACGCTCTGGTAACGGTCATGTACCAGGATGTGGTTGCTCGACGTTCATCAACACCTTGGGCGGCAAATCTCTGGACGAGAACCAAGTTATGGTTTAATTCGTCCACCATCCACTGGGGCGCGCGACAATTCGCAACGTCCATTCTTCGGGCGAAGAACGGACGTTACGAATTGTGGTTGACAGTTGATGCATGGAAGGTCCATTGGCGGTAGCACCACATTCATCTGATCCATGCAGCTGGAATGACGTTTCGAACTTTGAGCTTCAGGCTTCTGGACCAAATGCACCGAGACAGAACTTTGTAATTGTGAAGTTCTGTTTTCAGGTCCGCTCTACAGCCTCTTCGTAATGATGCGCTGGGCCGCTGGATGTACTGACCTTTTGATAGGGTGGGGTGGGTTTGCAGGTGTCTCCGGAACCCACTTTTGCGTACTAACTGATACACCTCGTTCTCTAGAGATCATCTGTGGGTTCTCCCATCGGAGTCGCGTTCCTGCGGTGTCGGAGCACCCTCCGTGCGTGGTCGCCGATGGCCAACGAAACCAGCGTGATCGTGGTCAAGATGGGAGCCCAATCTGTCGTTGACGCGAAGAAGGCTCAAATGGCGACCGCGGCGACTGAGAAGGAGCAGGCTTCCTCCCATGGCAACGACGCGATCCCTGCGTGATACATTCTCTTTGCTAACCCTCCGGTTAAGGCTGGCACTCTCTCGTGGACATTGGGCCAGCGACCTCAGACAACGTCGGAGTCTACCGTGCGTGTTGAGTCAGCTCGTACCATCTCGTGCGATTCCGGTTGGTTCCTCTTCATTGCCCGTTTTTAGCTAGCTGTGTAATCACCATCATAGGCATCCGCTCTCTACAAAATACATCCCTCGTGACACACGCTGGTTGGACGTCTTGTATCCGTGGAGTATTTCCAGACGTTGACGTGGTAGTCCGCAGAAAGTATGCTTTATCGAAGTCAAAGTGTAAAAGTGTCCAACTCTAGCTTGTACCTGCAATCGCGAACACTCCGCGATGCATGATCCGCGGAATACGCCGCTCTGGTGTGACCTTTTCTTTTCTGAACTGGCATCTGTCGGCATAAAACACGACCAGGATCACATCGACTACATCATGGTACTGTGACGTACGGACAGTACATGGATCTGCGGGAACATAACAATCCATTGGCTACTGACTGCTTCTACAGCTTACACTGGCTCGTGATACGAGACGCGAAGCGGTGGGAATGAGCAAAGTCGGTCCAGGATCAGCATCGCAACGACATGGACGCCGCGAATGTAATAAACGGCAACACACCGAGAGGCTGATAAACCTACCACGCAGGCTGCCACGCGGTGAACTCCGAGTCCAAATTGCTAGAGTAGAAGTCCGGCACCGGCATCAACGCCGCCGTCTCTCTCTCCGCAGCGCCAGCGACAACAGTCTCCACCGTGGTCCACTTCGTCTGCAGCGCCGGTAGGACGCGGTCGTAGTAGTCGTCGGGGAACGAGGGTGCTTCGATGACAAGGACGATCTCCCGCTGAGCCGGCGGGGACACAACCCCATGCAAAGCACGGTACATCATGTTGAGGACATCCGGCCTGCCTTCGCCGTTCTCCGCGTCCGCGAGGATGACGCGAAGCTTGGTAGGGTCCCCGTGCTGTCTGGCGGTGTAAATGCGGAGGAGGTCCACAATCTGCCCGAGCGACTGGAAGTCCTCACGCAGCCTTCCCAGCCTCGTTCCGTTCCGCCCCGGTCCCTCTCCAATTGAACACGCTCCAGGGACTGGTTGGGACCTCGTACGGTCGGGGTGGACAATGGTGATCGTGTGGAATCGAGGATTGTGGAGGAGGAGGATCATGAGGAAGTGCACCACGCCGTTGTTGAGCCCGTCTACCCACAACTCTTCGACGTCCTCGGAGGGTATGTGATCGCAGACCGTTGAGCCCCCTCTGGTATCCAGCGCACCAGACCCCCTGAGACAGACCCCGCCGCCCGTCTGGTTGGCGGCGAAAATGACGAAGCCTGAATTGGGCAAGGACTTCACGACAAGGTGTCGCGGCGTGTACTCTTCGGGTGTTGTGTTTACACCCGGAGGGGTGGATAGAATGTCGCCTGCATGAGTCAGACTGTAATCGACATCACCGAAGACGACTTGGATCACCGCCCGAGCACGGTCAAAGTCGAGTTTCTCGAACAAACGAAAGAGCGCATTGTCAGGGAAAGATATTGTGTGGACCGACAACCGCCGCAAGCGCGGTAAAGAAACGGTCGGTGGTGATGGAGCTGTCATGTCGCGTAGCTGGTAGGAGCGGATGACGACGACTTCGAGGTTGGGACATCGCCCGAGAAAGAGCACGAGTTGGTTGACCGAAATAACGCCGGCGATGAGGAGATGAGACAGGACAGGGAAGTGGTTGGATGGGAACCATGTGAGCTCCCGGATGGAGAGGAACTTGAGCGAGCTGGTTTGCCCTTTGAGAATCTCGGTGGGTTCGTACGTTGTGTCGTCGCGCCACCCGCGGGCTAGCAGAAGTCGTTCTAATTGGGGCGCTTCGAAATCCATCGCACGGAGCGAAGAGGCGTCGTTCTCCGCAGGACGGGAGGATATCCAGAGGAGTTGGCGGATGGCACGGGCGTGGACCGCGCCGGCGGCTGTCGCCCATACACAGTCGTTGGTGGTGATTAGGATACTGAGCGGTCGTGGATACGACCGAGGAAGGACGGTAGACGCGGATGCTGAACTGATGTTGGTCACCGCATTCCAGAGATCGGGAATAGCGAGCACCACTCCGCGCCAGTGGGCGCAGACCTGCGAAAGGACAAGTACCTCCTTCCGCTCGGCATGCTTGTGCTTCCACCCAATGTCCCGTTGGATACCCACGAAACCGGGGGTGCCGTAGAAGATGTGACCGTCGTCACCAAAGTCGCCGAAGTAGCGACTAATGGCAACATGGCCAACGGCGCCATCGAGGAAAATCATACGGAGGAGCTCGACCGGGAGGCGCTGTACACCTGGCCGTCGAGAGTCCATCATCGTCGGAAGGTGTGAAAGAGGGTGTGATTGAACTTGTTTATGTTCTGCCTGTGTCCAAGGACAAGGAGCATTGGCTCTGCACCACACGCGTCACTGTTACAGTTCAAGGCGAAGGCACCCAAACACTGACCTCACAAGTACTGTGACTTGCGCAACCGCTGGATGTTCAGGTGGAAATCCGGGGGTGGAATTGTTGTCTCCGTCCTTCGACTCGTTGTGATTTAGCGAGATATCGTCACTCTCGAGCATGATTACTGGGAATCGGAAAGGTGTCAATGATCGCAAAAGAGACTGATCAGAGCACGCGGAGAGACTAACCGGTGTCCGACAAAACACCCTCGCTGTTTTTTCTCGATTGATGGATGTTGATGAACGAGGTAGCCTCGAGGGGAGGGCGTCGAAAACGCATGTGGCGTGAGAAAATTTGTTAGGTGCACTACATACACTGCTAAATCCAGCGGAGAGCAGATCGGACGCACTCTTACTTTCATGCACGGATCATGATGGCAAAGGATGTACGCCGACGCAGTGACAATCGCGCAGATCATCGCGGACGTAGGAAGTCAAAGACGAGCAAACGCAGGGCGCTGGATGCAAGGAAGATGCACTGGTAAGAAACAGGAACTTCGAGCAAAGCCGGTTAGGGATCATCAATCGGAGGAGGACGCAAGGACACAATAGCAGATCCAGATGGAGAAGTCTACCACGCCTGCCATGCGGTGAACTCGGAATTTGCTTCGACGCAGCACTGCGGAACCGGCATCGAAACTTCCTTCTCCGCAACGTTGGCGATGGTATCGACCGCGCCCCAGCTCGCCTACGGTGCCGGAAGGACGTGGTCGTAATAGTCGTTGGGGAACGAGGGTGCTTCGACGACGAGGATGTCCTGCGGCTGGACGCCCTGCACCACAGTTGGCATGTCACGCAACGCCCCGGTACGTCATGTCGAGGCTGTCGCTGCAGGTCTCTGCGTCCGCGAACACCGCGCGCAGCTTCGTTAAACGGTGCCCATGGTTGTGTACGGTTAATAGTAGGCGTGCAGAGTTCAGGCAACGGAGGGAGAAGACGACCTGCACGAGCGGCGACTCGGACGTCAAGTTATCGACATCGCCTCCACTCAAGATCGCGTATACGTGCCGTCCGGATGACGCGCGGATTTTGACTGGTTCTGTCTGGAACGTCGCACGATCGGGGCGAACGACCGCGATGGTGTAGATTCGGTGAGACTGCATGAGGGAGGTCCTGACGAAGTCGAGTATGTTCCGGCCAAGCCCTTCCATCCGCATCTCTTCGACGTCATCCAAGAGCATGTTAGAGTGGAGTGACACGCTCCTCCGGGGGTCCAGGATACCAGGCACTTTGATACAGATCTCCGCGCCCGTCCTGCTGGTTGCAAAGATGTCGAAGCCCTGCCTCGTGGACCTCACGGAGAGGCGGGTATATGGCGCGAGCGGTGTCCTTTGGACACCGGCAGGAGTGGGGGCCTTGAGAGAATGTTACCCCTCAGTAGGCAACCATCAACGACATCGCCGCATACGATCTGGATCGCTGCCGGAGAACGGTCGAAGTTGTTGGAGCAACAATCCGACGCAGCCCGGAGTGTCGCAGCCGGCCGTCCATACACTATACCCGCCCCGGAATGCCCCGTATGTATATGCATGTGTTTTCTTTCACTTTTATCCTCATCCGTGACGCTGCCTGCCTCCTGTCGCCGTATTTGCTCGCATCCGTCAGTACTTACGTTGTAGCGTCCCGTATGGTTTCCTTATTAGTACTCATTTGCACAGCTATGTTCGATCGCGCTCGGAACACGTTACTCGCTCCCGCTCATCACTTATACCCATGCCTTGACGTACGTTTCCCCTCAGTCTTGCACTCACTCCCGCGTGCCCGTACTGAGGGTAAGTAGCTTATGTTTCCCTCGCCGTATTCATGTACACTGTACTTACATGTACCTGCAGTCCCGCGCTCGCTTTCTACAGGTACATAATATCATTTCAGTCTTGCACTCACTCCCGCGTGCCCGTACTGAGGTCCCGCGCTCGCTTTCTACATGTATACGCTCTCACAGGTTATGAGCCCTGAGTAGGCCTTAATCGCAAGACTCACACGCACCCCTTCACCCTGTCTGCATCGCCTCGCCGCCCGTGCTTCTATCTGCCGCCGAATCTTCCCGTTTTGTCCTCAACATGTCCGCATCTACGTCGCTCACCGATTTTGTCAACGCCATCAACAAGCTTGAGGTCCGCGGCAAGAACTGGGTATCTTTCAAGCGAAACTTCACCATCGCCGTCCGCCAGAAGGACGTCTGGGATCACTTTGATGGCACTAGTCCCCGCCCTGCACCCGCCGATGCTGCCGCTCCTACCACCGCCGAGATGAAGGCTCTTAAGGAGTGGAACAAGGCCGAGAACACGGCCATGTACCTCCTCCTTCTCAAGATCCCCGAGTCCATCCTGTCCAAATACGAGGAACTTGACACCGTCGCTCTCATGTGGACCACCATCAGCGATGAGTTCCAGAAGAAATCGCTCCT
Source organism: Sanguinoderma infundibulare (assembly GCA_032821775.1). Lineage (NCBI taxonomy): Eukaryota > Fungi > Basidiomycota > Agaricomycetes > Polyporales > Polyporaceae > Sanguinoderma > Sanguinoderma infundibulare. The sequence goes on along the minus strand of JAVLRN010000012.1, from coordinate 237,370 downwards.
GGCCCGCACTACGCTCCGCGCCGACTTTATGAACATGCGCGCAGTCCCCGGCGCCGACCTCCACACGGAATTCGATCGCGTCCGCGCTGCGTTCAGCGAGCTTCAAAATGTCGGTATCTCGATCAGCGAAGGCGAGTATTCGTCTATGCTTGTCTCATTTCTCCCTCCCGAGCTCTCGTCGTTCGTCTCTCAACTCTCGGCGATGGCTAAGCTCGCCCAACGCCTCAACCCTACCACTGCAACGCCTGCCGTGGGAACCGGAACTGCAGCTGGCGCCGACAAACCTGTCATCGCTCCCGACCTCCTCATGGAGCTGGCGCTCGAGGAGTGGGACAGGCGGCAGCTGGATAGGAAGACTAAGGCGAAGGCGAAGGACCACGGCGTCGCAGCTGCGACGCTATCGAGCAAGAAGCCGAAGCTGAAGGGCAGGCAAGGGCCAAAGCGACCCGTTGGGGTCTGCTGGACGTGCGGCAGGACTGGGCATAGACAAGCTGTCTGTCCGAGCCCGAACACGACGCAGAAGGAGAAGAAGGGGAAGGACGCTCCGAGGCCGACTGCGCCTGGTGCTCCTGCCGGGACAGGTGCCATTGCGACTGCGTCGATCGTCGAGGTTGACGATGTTGCAGGTGCTTGGGTTTCAGCCCCTGTCGCTGACGGTCCCCCCGCCACTATTATGCGCGATGCTTGGTCCGACGACAGCCTCTCAACGCCTGAAGCCTCGGTCAGCTCCAACAACCGCTCCATTAGGTCTCACCACGACTCTATGCCCGAGCTGCAGTCTGTGAGCGACAGCTCCAGCTCAGCGTCGTCCGAGGACGACTGCCACCGCGGCGGTTCTGCACCGTCCTCACCGGAGCCTGTACCCCTGCCTGTACGTCTCCAGAATGTCGCAACTTGGCTCGAAGAACTGCTGAGGCCGGGAGAGCACGACGACGCTGCTCCCATGGATGTCACACTCGCCACTGCCGCCCTGCCTCTCAATGTCGCGAACGCCGCGTCTCCCTCTCAGCCAATCGATCTGTACGACTCCGGAGCAAGCCATCATATGTCCCCTCATCGCCAGGACTTCATCTCGCTTCAGGAGATGATGATGACTCTCAATGCCGCCAACCAGTACACCTTCTGTACCGAGGGAGTGGAGGATATGGTTATCCCCGTCCCCAACGGAACCGCTGCCGACACACGTATCCGCCTGAAACATGTCCTCTACACGCTGGACGTTGCCTACAACCTCATCTCTGTCGGTCGGATCGATGATGCCGGCTTTACGACCACTTTTTCGGGGGGCCAATGCGTCATTCTGGACCCCGAAGGCTCAACTGTCGGCCAAATACCCAAGACTAGTGGTCTCTACCTCGTGCACCGCCAACGCGACGACGGCGCGGAGGCAGCTGCCGCTACCGCTGCTCCGAAAGTCGAGACATTGACGGAGATGGAGGCTCACCACCGTTTCGCCCATATTCCCCTCCGCGCCATCCACGAGTTGGTCGCTCGTGGCTTCATTACTGGCGTGAAGCTCGTCCAGTCGACTGAGCCTCACACCTGTGAGGCCTGCATTCGTGCGAAGGCCACCCAGAAGCCCGTACCAACTCAATGCGAGGGCACATGCGCGGAGACGTTCAGAGACGAGATACACTCTGACACCTGGGGCCCAGCTCGTGTCGCTACCCTCGGTGGTCGGAAATACTACGTTAGCTTCACGGACGATGCCGCCCGCTACAGCACCGTCTACCTCATGTGCCTCAAGAGCGAGACATTCTCTTGTTATGTTTCCTATGAAGCTTGGCTCGAAACGCACGACAGCATCCGCATCAAGGTACTCAACGTCAATCGAGGTGGTGAGTTTCTTTCTGACGCTTTCCTGGCCCATCTGGATTCGCACGGCGTCGAGCTCAAGCTGTCAGTCCATGACACGCATGAACATGCCGGTGTATCCGAGCGACTCAATCGCACCATTATGGAGAAGGTCCGGGCGATGCTCATCGCGTCCAGGCTGCCGCGTTTCCTCTGGGGCGAGGCTTTACTTCACGCTGTCTGGTTGAAAAACTGCACCTCAACCAAGGCACTCCGCGGCCGCACACCATATGAGGCTCTTACCGGCTCACCTCCCGACCTCTCCGGTGTCCCGATCTGGGGAGCGCAGGTCTGGGTCCACGACGATTCGTCTGGGAAGGTGGGTGTCCGCGCTGTGGCGGGACGCTGGGTGGGTTTCGACCCGCAGAGCAAAGGCCACCGCATTTATTGGCCGGAAAAGCGTACGGTCACTGTTGAGCGCAACGTGACGTTCGCCTCGGCCAACCTCCCCGCTCCTTTCGCTGATGACGATGCGGAACTTGAGGGGGAGGAGGAAGCAGGTGAGGACAAGTCCGCCTCGTCCGCTCCGCCTGCGCTTGTCGACCCGCCCGCTGCTCCCGTTCCGGAATCGATTTCTATGGCTCCCGCTCAGCCCATCGGTCGCCAAACTCGCACACGCACGCCATCGCGCATCGTACGCGACATCCTCGATGGCAAGGCTGCCGACAGGAAGCTGCCACGTGGTGTTCGTGTCCAGGAGGTCGAGGATGAGGATGCGGTCGAGGAGCTGTTAAGAGAGGAAGTCAGCGGCGTTGCAATGGCCTCTGCCCTAGCCTGGGAGGAGGGTATTGATCCTGTGTCTCTCGCTGAGGCAAAGCATCGTCCGGAGTGGCCGAGGTGGGAGGAAGCGATGAAGGAGGAGATGGAGGCTCTCTCGAAGCACGGCACCTGGCGTTTGGAACGTCCGCCACCCGGGACCAACATTGTCAGCTGCAGGTGGGTTTTCCATGCGAAGAAGGACACTAGCGGCAACATCTACCGCTACCGTGCCCGCCTCGTGGCTCGTGGCTTCTCACAGATCCCCGGAACCGATTTTTTCGACACCTACACCCCTGTTGCGAAGACCGCATCCATCCGCACTGTGCTTGCGCTCGCTGCACGCCACGACCTGGAGCTCCATCAGGTCGACGTGAAGTCAGCTTACCTAAATGGTGAGTTCGACGACAGCGAGGTTATCTATATGTCCGTTCCGCCGGGCACAGACTTGACTGATGACTCCACTCTGGCGTTGCGCCTGCTCCGTCCATTGTACGGCTTGCGCCAGAGTGCGAGGCATTGGTACAAGAAACTGCGCCAAGTTCTTGAGGAGCTGCTCAATATGAAGACGTGCGATGTTGATCAAGCAGTGTTCTACTATGTGGAGGGCACTGATTTAATCATCATTGTCGTCCACGTTGATGATTTGACAATTGCTGCATCGTGCGTAGCTCTCATTATACGTGTTAAATCGAAGCTGCGTGAGGTGTTCGATATTTCGGATGAGGGGGAGATTCACTGGATTCTCGGTTTTGCAGTGATTCGTGACCGGTCCGCACGTATGCTCTCTCTCTCTCAGACATCATATATTGAGGCAATTGTCCACCGCTTCGGTCTGGAAGACGCGAAGCCCTTATCGATGCCCATGGACCCTCACGTTCAGCTCTCGGTTGAGCAGTCTCCGAAGACGACAGCCGAGGTAGCTGAGATGCGCAATGTGCCGTACCGTGAGGCGGTCGGCTCTTTGCAGTACGCATCTTTGGGCACACGCCCGGACATCACATATGCTGTTTCCATTTTGTCACGCTTCATGGAGAATCCCGGTCGCACGCACTGGGAAGCATGCAAGCGTGTGTTCCGCTACCTTGCAGGGACTAAGTCTCTTCACCTCACATATGGCGGAGAGCACCGTGACCTCGTTGGTTTCACCGATGCTGATGGATCGATGCATGAGGACCGCAAGGCCATCTCTGGCTATGCATTTCTCATTGACGGCGGAGCCGTCTCTTGGGCTTCGAAGAAGCAGGAGATCATCTCGCTGTCGACGACGGAGTCCGAGTACGTCGCTATCACACACGCATCGAAAGAGGCTCTCTGGCTCCGGTCGTTCATCGGACAGCTCTTCACCCCGTTCGTCGACGCCATCCCGCTGAACAGCAACAACCAGTCGGCAATTGCGCTGACCAAGGACCACCAATACCACGCCCAAACGAAACATATTGACATTCGCTTTCACTTTATTCGCTGGGTCATTGAAGACAAGAAGATCAAGCTCGTTTATTGCCCTACCGAGGATATGGTCGCCGACGTCCTCACAAAGGTGCTCCCCTCCCCGAAGGTCAAGCACTTCGCCTCCGCTCTCGGGCTGCGCTAGGCTTGAGGGGGAGTGTTGGAGCAACAATCCGACGCAGCCCGGAGTGTCGCAGCCGGCCGTCCATACACTATACCCGCCCCGGAATGCCCCGTATGTATATGCATGTGTTTTCTTTCACTTTTATCCTCATCCGTGACGCTGCCTGCCTCCTGTCGCCGTATTTGCTCGCATCCGTCAGTACTTACGTTGTAGCGTCCCGTATGGTTTCCTTATTAGTACTCATTTGCACAGCTATGTTCGATCGCGCTCGGAACACGTTACTCGCTCCCGCTCATCACTTATACCCATGCCTTGACGTACGTTTCCCCTCAGTCTTGCACTCACTCCCGCGTGCCCGTACTGAGGGTAAGTAGCTTATGTTTCCCTCGCCGTATTCATGTACACTGTACTTACATGTACCTGCAGTCCCACGCTCGCTTTCTACAGGTACATAATATCATTTCAGTCTTGCACTCACTCCCGCGTGCCCGTACTGAGGTCCCGCGCTCGCTTTCTACAGGTATACGCTCTCACAGAAGTCGATGTTTGCGAGCGAGGAGAAGAGCGCGTCGTCGGGGAAGGATATAGTGTGCACCGACGACCGCCGCAAGCGCGGTAAAGAAACGAGATCTGGAGCTCCTGTGGCGCACTAGAATGATCACTGCCGAGCAGAAGAATATACTGCACTGAAATACTGCCTAAAGTGGGTATTGTGTGTATATTCCAGGGCAAGCAGGTGGCATGCAGCTAGCCGAAGGCTGCTTGGGGGAGGTGGGTGGTATTTCCGCCGGAAATGCTGGACATCAGGCCGACGTTGCCGCATGACCGACCAAGCGGCGGAGATGTCGTATAGGCCGCTCGTCTTCAGGTATAAAAGGCGTCGCAATTTCGCTAGTTGAAGGTCAGCAAGCGCTCGCAGCTCAGTACTCTCCACACTCGCAGCATGAAGTCCTTCGCTCTCGCCACCGTCTTCGCCCTCGCCATCGTGCCCTCGGTTGTGGCCGACCCTGTGCCTGAGAACACGACTGCGACCCTCGACTCCAAGTTCGGTGAGTCCCGTCCGACGACTGCTCTGTAGCAACCCAACTGACCTTCGGTGTCGATGACGGACAGTGCCCGGCTACGCAGCCCAAGTGCCGAAGGGCTTCTTCGGCCTTCCCCCCGCTTCCGGCTCGGACGTCATCATCGGCACGCCCGACAACTCCTCCCTCTCCGTCTGGATCCTCCCCAATGGGACCAACGAGGTCGGCCACATCCAGCTGCACGACAAAGGCATCGGAAACATCGATCTCTGCGTGACGTCGCGCAGCGCGACCAGCGACCCCGGCCACGTCGCGAAGGTGGAGGAGTGTAACAACGGAGACACCTACCAGGACTGGACGATGTCGGAAGCCCATCCGACGGTCATGAGCCAGGGCGGGAATTGCCTCACCACCCGGGGGAAGGACAGTAACAATGTATGTGGTTTTGCGGGTACGGCGAGGGGCCAAGAGGGCGGAGCTAATGCTCATGACACCAGCTGGTCATCATCAAGTGCACCGAGGATGAGCCCGGGAGGCTCTGGAACGCGGTTCCCTTGGAGACCTCGGACTAGGAGTATAAGCACCGGAATGGGAAGCATAGGAGTCTGTCGGCCTGGCTGTGTAGCGTGTACAGTTCACCGGTGACTCGGAGAATCTTGAAGTGTAGTTGTTCGCGATCGATAACAATGCCTGCGTGCGTGACTTACATTTTTGGACGGCATTCGAAATCCTTGCTCGCTGCGCTCGTCGTTTGGCGACCGTGAACGCATCGTCCGTGGTCACGCATCGCACTTGACATGAGGTTGAATCGGCATCTGTCTGGTCCAGACGCTCCGCGCTCAATGCCGGTCCTTTAAGTACGACAGCAGGTCGTCGTGGCCAATATGCACAAATGATTAAGAAAGGACGTGGCATGGGCACGAGGCATGATGTCAAGGGATGGACGCGGACGCATTCATTCAATGGCAGGTCATCGTACACGCAGCCCAGGGACACAAGAATGCAGAGGGCCACCGCAGGACGCAAAGAGAGAGGCAGGTACAGAAAAGAGGTGGCGAAGATGAGCAGGTCGGAGGGACACGACAGCATATCCAGATGGAGAAGTCTACCATGCCTGCCATGCGGTGAACTCGGAATTTGGTTCGATGCAGCACTCCGGAACCGGCATCATAACCTCTTTCTCCCCCCCTCCCGCTGACGACGGTATCGACCGCGCCCCAGCTCGCCTGCAGTTCCGGAAGGACGTGGTTCGGGGAACGAGGGTGCTTCGACGACGAGGACGTGCGACGGCGCCGGGACCACGCATAAATGCTCGTACGTCATATTGAGCATCTCGCTGCTGGCCTCTGCGTCCGCGAGCACGACACGCAGCTTCGCCATACCGCTAGATGCGATTGGTGGAGCGGTCGTTAAACACAGGGCGTAGGCTACATGCGAGAGCGGCGAAGGCCCGGATGATGCGCGGACTTCGACTGGTTCCGTCTGGAACCTGGGCCGATCGGCGGTGAACGACAGTGATGGTGTGGATTCGGCGAGCTTTCAAGATGGAGAACCTGAGGAAGTCGAGGACGCTGCAGTTGAGCCCTTCCACTCGAATGTCTTCGACATGCCTTAAGAGCATCTGCATGTAGAGACTCAAGCTCCGCCCCATGTCCAGGGTACCGAGCACTTTGACACAAATCCCAGCGCCCGTCTTGCTGGTGGCAAATGCAGCGAAGCCCTGCTTAGCGGACCTCACGGAGAGATGTGTATATGGCGCGAGCTGTGTCCTTTGGACACGGGCAGGGGTGGGGGGCCTTAAGAGAATGTGACCCTCCAGACCTACGAGACCATCAACGACATCACCGCAGATGATCTGGATCGCTGCCGGAGAACGGTCGAAGTCGATTTTTGCGAGCAAGGAGAAGAGCACGTCGTCGGGGAAGGAAATCATGTGCATCGACAACCGCCTCAGCCGTGGTAAAGAGACAATGTCTGAAGCCCGGCGCAGTAGTCGGTAGCAGTGGAGGACGACGACTTCGAGGTTGGGGCACCGCCCAAGAAAGGGTAGGACTTGGTTGGGCGAAATGACGCCGGTGACGACGAGATGGGATAGGACAGGGAAGTGGTTTGAAGGGAACCACGCGAGGTCCCGGATAGCGAGAAACCTGAGGTTGCCGGTTTGCCCTCTGAGAATCTCCGCTGGTCTGTACGCCGTGTCAGGACATTTGGTTCGACATGCCTGTGTTCCCACCCCATGTCGCGTTGGATATGAGCAAATCCGGGTGTGCCGTAGAACCTGTCGCCGTCTTCGACACAGTCGCCGGCGTAGCGACCGATGTCCACATCTTCGACGGCATCGAGGAAGATCGGTCGGAGGAGCTCCACCGGAAGGACCTGTGCTCCTGATCGCGACGGGTCCACCACCTGTTCAACCTGCCTCCGATGGGAAAGAGTATCGCCCTGCAGCACACGCTCCGTCACTCCTACTGGACATTCGAGGGCAACGGTGTGTGAGCACTGACCTCGTGAGGACGTCGGCTTGGGTAGCCGCTGGATGTTCACGTTTAAATCCGGTTGTCGAGTCATTCGCTGGTCCGTCTTTGGACTCCTGGCAATTTTGCGAGGTGTCATCGATGCAGAACATGATCGCTAGTACGCTGTAGAGGCGTGTCAAGGCTTGCAGGAGGGAGTCAGAACATGGTGAGACTTACCGTCGGTGTTGGATCGTAAGGTGCCCTCGATGCTGAGGAGATCTGAACGGACGACTCGGGCAGCCTCGAGCCCACGAAAGTGCTGAAAATTTACCCATATGAACGTCACGTGGGGAACTTTGAAGCCTAAGTACATGACTTCGTACGTGACTCCTTTGATGACCACGCGACGGCAAATCAAAGCAGAGTACATCCTTGCTGGTTGCTCCATGTCGTTAAACAAAACAAGATTCAATTCGCCACAAACGCCATCCACAGTACAAAGATGGTACCACATGATCCGAAACGGTCGCCACGAAGGCAACAGAAAGCCAAAAATTATAATGCATTGTTGGAAGCCCTTGCACGACGAGCGCGCACACAGTGCCCAACGTCCAACCCACTCTCGAACACGGACGGCCCAAGGCCGCGTTCCCCCGCATTCACCACCGTCCTATTAAGTTAGTTGTGGTCAATAGGAACCATTCAATCACGCGCATCCTCCAACCTCTGCTCCTCGGGGGTGACCCGCCACCACGTCCTGCTAAACATCGCCTGCCCGCACCCCGATAAACGATGCAAATGGCGATGACCAAAAGAGCACCGGAGGCACGCATTATCCCGAACGTGAATGCCCGCCGTCAAGAACGCCGACCGACTCGCGTCCTCTCGCATGCCCACGGAGGGCTGCGCTCAGCAATCCGCTCGCCGCCTGTGCATCGCGCCCATCAACTGGACCTCGCCTTCCTGTCTGGAACACTCGCCAGCCCCACCGACGTACCGGAAAACACAGCGAAACCACAGCTCCTCGCCAGCGGCCCTACACTTCACCTCCGCCTAACTCCTCGCGCTCGAGACGGAAAGACACCGCCATGGAACACTCCACAACGACCGACTGCAATGCCCAATGCACGGATAAAACGAATCGCGTGTATACCCATCCTGCGAAATCGAGAACGAATCTCTGTTGGGACATCCCGTAGGAATCGCAACTTCGCTGGACAGCGGGCCGAGTCTGACATCGCTGCACAGGTCCGCGGCAGCGCGACCGCAACGAGGGAGAGAGCAAGGAAGGGCGGTACCAGGCTGCTGGGTCCGCAGAGAAGGGTCATCGCGGCGCCCGTGTTGTGGGTTTCTCGTGCTGAACCGAATGTAGGAAGAACGATGAGGAACTGAAGGACGCACGCAACAAACAGGTCTTCGCAGACATCGCTGAATAACAAGGATGCGCGGCGCTCGACTTTGGAATCCAGTGGCCCGGGGTGGGTGCGAATGCGCGTCTACTCAGTGCGTATCTCCGCGAGACAAGGTCCGAATAGCTAATCATCTGAACGTGGTGGAGGCGGGGATGGTGCGCAACGGGTGATGAAGCCCACCTTCCTGTGGTGGAAGGGTAGGAGTTGGGGGCGGATGGGTGGGCGTGAAGGAGCTATACGTGCAGCAGGCGCGAGGCCCGCCACCGTACACCCGCTCCTCCCTGTGCGAAACTTCCAGGCCGAAATAAAAAGGCCGCGCCTGCCCCTCAGACGTTTCCGGCTGAGCGCATGTGCACCCTGCTACTCTCCAAGCCAATCTGCTACACATTCTGATCTCTGCGTCTCCCTGTGTGTTCTCTGAAGTTCAGATGGGAGATGACCGCTCTTGCACCCTAGTGCATGTGCGCCACGAAGCCAAGCCTCTTTCGCTGCGCGTGCCAGCGCTTTCAGGCACCTGTCCCGCGAGACGAGAGGCTTGAGATGAGACTACCCGTCGCGCGGGACCACCTGCGGCGAGCCAAAGTGGGCGCAAAGTCGCCGGGGTTGAGGAACGACCCCCTCCCGCCCTACGGCCTGAAGGAGGCGTGCCCCTGGAATGAGTCGGAGACTCAGGACCCGTTGCGTTCTGTACGAATGCTCGGCTACTCCGAAGAGTGGGAGTATGCGCCGTGAGAGCATATACGAAAACATAAAGCAGAAAAGGAGGCACTAGTCGTAGGATCAAGAAAGGGAGCAATGGAAGGCAGGTGGACCTGTAAAGGTCTGTTCGTGGCCAACGTGCTGGAGACTGCCCCGGGGGATATGCCACAGCGCGATGTGCGTGACCCGCTCGTCCTCTACATATGTCTCAAGAAGGTCCCGCGACGCTTCCCTAGTGCTCGCGAACGAAGTCAGCGCGGACGGAGAGGGATCTCGCGCGTGCCGGCGTCACTTTCCTTCTCTGCTCTGACCGAACCATCCGTGGAGCACGCGGATGAGGGTGCTCTGTGTGTAACGGGCATGGGAGTGGACAGAAACAAAGGCAGGGTCCCGAAGTGACGCTAGCGGAGATCTGGTTGTTCTCCCCGGCCAAGCGCCGACTGGCGCTCGAACGCGAAGCACGTACCGAGGAGGCGATAGAAAGGCACGATAGAGGAGTCAATGCAGGCAAGGGAGTGGATGTGGCAAACGGAACAGACACCAGATGGACTTGCAGGATCCAGACGACGTGAATGTGCGCACCTAGACGCCAGATGGCTTCGTATATCGAGGTGGCATTGCTCGACCACACGGTGCTCCTCTCCCATAGCGCAAACATCCCGGAGCAGAGCTTGAACACGAGCGGGTCCATGTAGAACTTAGGGTTAGATTTCACTCTGGGTTAAAGAGTGGAAGATGTGGCTGGGGCGGCGCGTGTGCGACCAGGAGAGCGACACCTCCGTCCGAACGAGGACTTGGAGCGTTGGAAGCCATGGGAAGAGCGCAGAGAACAGAACGGAGAGAGAGGGCAGAGGGCGGAGAGCAGCCGAACCATGCGCCAGTCGTCCCGCGTCGTCGTCGAGGCCAGGTCGTCGCTCGCTCCCAGCCACCGCCCGCTCGTCTTATACTCCCATTGGCGCCCGGTAAACAAACGCGTCAACACCAGCCACACCCGTGTCCATCACGTGCCACTTCGGCGCTTCCGCTTCATGCCTCAGCCAACTGGCAACGACCCGCTTTCATGGACCCCACCGCACCCGCTGGGGAAGGGAAGAGTGGTCGAAGGCTCGCCGCAGGCTTTCGAACGTAGGATGTAAGTGGAGGGGGTAAGAACGTGAATATCATGGGCTCGGAGGCCGAGTACATATACCCATGCAGACGCGAATAGAAGATGTCCCAATCTGACAGTGGGACGAGAGACACCAAAACGGGAGCTCACAACGTCATGATGTCAGACTCTGCCCCCGCGGCCGGCTAGTCCGTCGTCGTATATATCCTTTATCGAAAAATGCAACGCACGTCACACAGGTTTCAAACAAAAGCCCCACTTATGTTAGCCAACACTGACGCGTGCCATTCATCGCCTGTAATTCCGAGCTCGATTGAGTAGCAGAACCGGGTTGGATTCCAGAGCGACAATCGTATAGGCAACTGCCATGTAGGTACAGAGGCAGCGACAGTAACGACAAACGGACGTGCGCGGTAACTCTCGAAGACCACTGCAGCGTACGAACACTCAAGTAGCCGCGCACAGGAGACCTGCAGCTGACGTCAACGACTATTGAGACACGCCAAAGGAAGAGAAACTCGCCTGCTCGAACGCTGTCATCGGACCTGGCCGGTGTGGCTGTTGCAGAGCGTCTTGGCGCGGTTGATGTCAGGACCATGACCAGCAAGGGTAGAAAGGTATCGCATTGCACGCGCTGCGGGCGGGGAGTACAGGAACTTCGACGAAATGCATCTGGAAGCGGACGGGAGACGGGATGACGTTCCGTAGAGCGGAGAGGTTGGCGTCGGGACCACCGGGAAGACAAGGAGGAACCGATTTCGGAAGTCCCATCGCATACGCCAGAGTACAGCGGGGCGGGGAACTGCGACGAAGGAGGATCCATCGAGAGACAGAGAAGAGGTAGGACAGATGCGGCGGCGGAGGTGGGAGGATGGAACGAGCGTATGCAGATATGGTTTCCGCGCGTCAGGAGCGCCATGTGAGATGACAGATAGAGCGAAGTTGCGAGAAACGATGTCCAAGTGTCCAAGAAAGTGCGCATATATGAGAATCTAAAGGTCCGGGATGTGGAAAGACCAGAAGCACGGGATCCAAGCGAGAATAAATAGAGGCGGGGTATATCGTGTTCTGGGGGTATACGTGTGTGCTTTGTTGGGTATCTGAATACGGTACCAGACTGAGAAGGATATGTCGAAGATTTTCTTGCGTGAAGGAGGATGAGGAGAAACCCCGAGACGGGAAGCGCAGACCAGAGAAACGAGGACGCAAGAAGGGAGCAGAAACCGAAGCCAAGGGAGCAACATAACGAAGACAAGGATAGTCGCCTAGTCGTTCCTAGACAGACGGCCAACGAACGGCGGCCCGCCAAAGGCAGGCTCAGCACGAACGAAGGGAACGTCGTCCGTCCGATGACTGGCAGACTCCGGCGCTGCACCTAAGGGCGAGCGCTGAGAGCGCTGCCGCTAAAGGGATCGCCTGGAGCAAGAGCCACGTATTCGAGAGAACGCCGACAGAAGGCGGCTCCGCCGAAAGGCAGGCCGAGGCCAACTGGACGAGTCGCGATCACCAAGGGGACCAAGGACTGAAGGGATCGTCGTCGTCGTCGGGGAACGACGTCCGGCCAAGGCGGTGGGCCTTGACGGGCGAAAGCAGGAGGGGGGTGAGCGGGATGATTGGGTCCCGCACCAGCGGCTTCCACATCCGCCGCAACCCTCGAGGCATCGTCGGAGGCGACACCGTGCACGCGCCACCACAGCTAGCACGCAACTTCTGGAAGGCGGACTGGACCCGAGGGACTGGCGGCGGAACAGGTTGCGGCTGCCGGACGTTCCGGCAGAACGATGGCACTGTTGGCTGGGTCGGCGGGGCAGCGTACACCAGAGGGGCGGGGAGAATATCCTCCATCTGCTCCTCGAGCGGAGAAGGGAGGATGTCCTCCATGGCCGCGGGTCCGTTACTGGGCTGAGAAAATGCCTCGCGGATGTTCTTGTGGACCTGCTTCTGACGCTGCGCGTAAGTCCGCATTTTGGCCTGCTTGAAATGCGCCTGCCGCCGGACTTGAAGTTGCGGGAGGATGCGAACGGGTCGCGCCGGCTGAGGAGGAGGCGGAGGTGGGGAGGGACGGAACAGGAGAGCGAAGAGAGGCTGGCACGGGGTCGTCAGGGCGAGCTTCCTGCGCTGGCGGCGTACGACGGAGTCGACGCGCTCACGGCGACGGCGGAGCTTCTGGAGTTCTTGGCAAGACGTCTTGAGCTCCTGCGTGAACCGGTGTAAGCCCCGTCTGAAACAGTAGCAGGGACCGACGGACCTTGGTGAGCATGCCCGAGGAAGTGTGCTTCCCATGCGTGGCGACTCGGAGTGCCCTCCGAGCGCGAAGACGGAGCTGACCGGGCGTTGAGGACGATGTGTGGGGTGTGGTGAACAAAAAATTGATGAACATACCTTCGCGTCGCCCTGATAGCCGAGAATGCTGGCCTTGGCGGTGTTCCCGGGGAAACAGGCCTGGTTAAGAGCGTAAGGACTAGTAGCGGGAATGGGCTTGCAGATGGTACTCACGGTTTTCTTGGACAAGGTCTGGATGATGCCGGACATGACGAATAGATGTGTAGCGATCGAGGCAGATAGCGAAGGACAATACAAAATAAAGCAGAGTAGAGGCTGGTAGCAGGTAGAGAGCAGCGATAACACTAGATAGAGGTACTGGTAGCAGGCAGAGAGTAGCGGTGACGTTGAGAGAGATGGGAGAGCGGCAAAGACATCGGGGTCACAAATGCGCGGGTTTAAATGAGGATACTGAGGCTGACGTTGCGGTGCCCAGCGATCTCAGGCTGACCTGGGGTGGACATGTTAGCCTTCGTCATTCGTGGTTCAAAGTGATCGACCAACCATGCTTCAGAAGTCATGACATCATTCGACGAGAGGCTGGGCTTGTGAAGGTCCTGTTAGCCTTTGCCGATCCTGTCAGCCTTCATGGCGACCATTCGTCAGTGCGTCAGCCCCGAAGCGCGGAGCAAAACGTCGTGGCAGGAAAGTGACGAGCGAGCAAGCGTTCGCTTTCAATCAAGCCTTGAGGCTGGCCCGCGTTGTCCTTTAAGCTGGGCTGCTCCCATAAATGCGATTTCCACTTCGTAAAACCTGAGCGGCGAAACATTACCGAAAGGGAAAGCTCTGCAATTGCGCAATTGAATGGCTTACCTTTAGGGTCCGTGAGTCGTCCACGGCAGAGCCATCTCAAATATATGTCGATTGCCGCCAGTAAGCCTAATCGCATCATTCGCTACGAGGACCGTCGTGTCGGGACGGTTGACTCACGACGGAGGTGAGGTTAAAGCAGCGAGGTGGAGACGGCTCGCACAAGATTGCAGACTTGTTGACCATAGACGACCCTACAAGCGACAGGCACGTTAGAACACTGTCCTAGGAGAAAAAAAACAAGACATTAACAGAGCGTGGATATTTGCAGGTGCCTTGTAACCATACCTCCACCGAATATTGATCTTTTCGAGCCAGTCGCTCTCATAGAACCTGTCGTCGCGTGTCTAAACGGATATGAAACCTAGTCAAGCATATGCGGTATAAAACCGAGGCTTATACCCCGTGAGGACCAATTCATGGTTGGCCCACATGCCCATAACCTACTGGTGATCGCCCCGATCGCATGGGTGCAGCGACCAAAGCGCAACGCGTCCACGCATTCCCTCACCACGCTTTAGTGAATGAGTCGATTTGCATGCCGCGCTCAGATGGTCGCTTAATGCTCTGCGCAGAGCCGAGGTTTGATTTCTGAGCCCTGAGAGTTCAAACCGAGGAACGCGATGCAGACCGGCATGACTGGGCCCCACCAGAGGATATCCGCTTCAACAAGGTCGAGAGGCCGGTGGAGACAGCGGTGACGTCTAGCGCGCCGAGGAAGCTGCAGCGAGTGTGGTAAATTATAGCCAGAGCGTGGATCCCTTGGTGGGCGCGTCGGAGGACATCACCGGAAAGCGGACTGGCTGGAGACAGCGGTTGCGCCGTTGCAGTCACGAGGAGCAAGCGTAGCCGGACCGGAGTACGCACCGGACGGGCGTCACCCAACGGGCTTCAACCACTGGCCTGGGGCCATGACTCAAACCATTGCCAGAGAGTAGACGCAATACAACGGACAAATACGTCACAATACGGATACATACGTGTCATGTCAGTACATTCGGTCTGGTGCAGCTGTACAGAGCAGCCAAGGCATAGTATCCGATCCCCAAAAACGAACGCGCAGGAACAACGAGCGTGTGGGGCTGAGCTGAGACTCGAAGGCACGGGGAGTATGAGCTATGCATGCTCTCCGGCGACACTGCTCCCTGGACGGCCAGCGGACCGCTCATCCCAGTCCTTCCCGCGCACCTCTGCGGCAGTCGCGACACGATCCCGGTAGGTCTCCGTGGTGATCTTGACGTCGATGACGTCCGGGAAGACGGCAGCTGGAGTTCGACTGATGATGCTCTGGTCGACAGTTGGTGACGGACGGACGGAACGGCGGTGGAGTTGGGGCGGAGGGAGGCGGGAGGCGGGAGGAGGAGGAAGCGGGTGGCGGGGTGGAGAGATGAGATGAGACTTAACGTGGAAGCGTCGCGGAGCAATCGCTCACCCTGGGCGAGGCTGGGGACCTGAACCGGACGGGTTTCTCCTGCACTTCTCCAACTGACAGACCGAAAGAGCCGGTCTCGAAGCCTTCCATACCCCTGTCCACGATCGAGCGGCGTGAGTTCAGCCTGCAAGGTTAGGTTAGAACGAGGAAAGGGTGATCGTTTGAACATGCGTACACGGCCAGAAGGGAGTTAGAGTACACTTGAGCGAGTAAGAGGGTGGTTAGTGCTAGAAATATGCGGATTGTCAAGGCACGACGTACTCTTTGAAGCAAAGATATAGAGGCCAGTGTAGACCAGCTTATCCGGCATCGTGATGGCCTTGATGCACAATAGTTCCGATGAGCCTGATACTAGAACAAAGGGACATAATTCCTCGCACCGTGATAGCAGCAGTCAAGTTGACGATACTAGCCCAGTCATCTCCTATGAGCACCGGCGGTATCAAGCACACACATCGTACACACCTCGTGGACAGGCCTGATGAAGTACGTCAGCCGCATATCGACGCTTCGACGGATCCGCGGAACGTACCGGTGTTGATCGAGTAGACCATCAAGACGTCGACCATCGAGTCAGTCCTTACGACAGAGAAGACGTGAGGATCAAGGCTGTCACACGACAAATGCGGAAATCGCACTTCTTGAATCCCGTCCGGCTTCTTCGCAGGAAAAAGATGAGCGTCCCGCTCACGAACACGTCCAGCAGTACCGCGGCCCCAAGCGCAGAGCAGACGAGCCACTGTACCGGCGACCGTCAGTCGGATGGCATCATGGAAGTCAACGGTGTGCCTCATACCGAATAGTGCTGATAAGCCTTGAACGTCGGCTGCAGGAACCTGATCGAGCACGCTGTGTCAGATCGCGTGGAGATCTCTCGACATCCGGCGAGTCGACTTACGCTTCAGCCGTCCCGGCTGTGCAATCGCTCTGAGATGAGCATCATCCAAAACCATGATTAGTGCAGAACGTACCTATGCAGAGACCTGGCGGGATCCCGACCGAGACGATTGGAATCATGATACCTGAGGGAAGATGAAGTCGGGGCACTCACCAAGTTCCGCGATGAGCAGGAAGCCCTTGAAAGCGGGAGACGCGTCAGTACAATGTGGCAGAGAGATCTCGTGGGGCGAACTCACGATCAGAGCCATTGGCCATTGGCGTCCACCACTCACTACGTGATAAACCATAGACCATTAGATCTCCATACACAGGCTCGGACGGGGGGTGCCGCTTACACAAGAACACTCGACGAGCATAGAATCTAGACTGAAGATCAGTCACTCGTGTAATGAACCAGAAGACTCCGTGCACGTACAGATGCGACACGATCATCATAAGTCCCTAACGAACCATGGTTGAGCTCAGGATGATCGCATGATTCAAGAAATATGCTCACGGTTGAAACGACCACCATCTGTAGCCCGTGAGTCAGCGCCTTTCGATGACAGCTAGGCACGGAAGCGGACGAACCCGGATTGACCTGTAACGTACGATGTACCTGAGCTCAAACTCGAGCGAATAGTCGGAAAGTCGGACTCACCACACGCCATCCAACAACCTGACGGGATTGAAGTAGTTCGTGATGAGATAGAAGTAGCTGTCGCATATCGCCGTCAATGTCATCATCCGTGGTGGTCGCACCCAAAGCACAGACCAAATGTGTATGCTCAGAACGGTATTCAAGATATCAAGGCCCCTAGAGAGTTGTTAGCGCGAGATGGGACCGAACATCCTCAACTGAACTCTCACAACAGCACGAGAACCTATTTCACAGATTAGCTTTATGACGCGTAAAGAAGCTAGGGACTCACGAATATCTTGAGGTTTGTACTGTCTGTCGGATAGAGCCTGAAGTAGCGATACGTTTGGTGAGTCGTCAATCCAAACAGCCTGGTAGCAAGAATTCAGCGTGTCACACGCGGTAGAAGCCGATAAACAGCTCACATGCATCCGAGACAGGTGCAGACAAGTACGATGCCCAGGGTGTCGTCGAGAGAGGGGGCCTGAGAAAGAAGGGCGGCCACCGCGGCCGCTTCTTCAGTAGCGTTTGCGCTCGCCATAGCTACGCTGTGGCTGACTACGGGCTGCGGGATGCGGGCAGGGTCGGCGCAACAGAAGGAAAGGCGAGCCGCAAGGGCGCAAATATAGGCGAATCCCGGAAGACGAACCACTGGAGAAAGGCGAGAGACAAACACGGAAGGTGAAGAAGCGCAACAAGAGGGGGATGGTATAAGTTTGACAATGGAGAGTGAGAGATAGAGTTCATCATGACGGCGATGGAGGTGCGAACGCAGGAACGGACCAATTGTGGGTTGCGGCATCGAGGAACCAGTGAATGGTACCGAGACATCACGGTCGCCCTTCTGACCGGACGGCCGAGATTTGGGCGGAGCGCCTGTTATCTGCTCTCCACGCGGTGGAACATATCCATGTGGGGGGAAAGCTGTGCTTGAGGACGTAGGGCGCGGTACCCCCAGAGCGGTGGTACTCGGGTCGCCGTTCCCCAAGGACTTGTTCGCTTTGGCGGCCATACGAATCGGGTGCTGTGACTTCTGTGAAATTTGCAGATTCACGAGGATGTAAATCACGTACAGACAAACCACATTCTAACAACCAGGGTCAGGTTGGGTTCGAAAGCGCACGGGTCAGCGAGGCGCTGAACCCGAAACCGACGAACACCGTGAACGTCATGCATGGCGAATCCGATATGTGATGAAACGAACAGGGTGGAAGATGTGGGCAATATGCCGGAAAAGCTCAAGTGTCCATCCACACCGTGACAGATGGCTCCGGTGCCTTGTGGGGTGGGCAAAGATAGGTTGCAAATTCGCAGAGGCATGCTGTGCCCTTGACGTACCGGGACTAGGTATTTTCGGACGTGGCTTGCACCCACGTCTGCGAGGATAGTACGCGGGACAAGGATAACTAAATAAAGGAGACGTGAGTGATCTGCTGGCGGCGCCGAACAGGGAAGAGATTACAGTTTTGCCTAGTTTCCAATATGAACTTTGCCAGTGCTATGAGGGCAGCGCCTGAGAGATCCAGCCTAGGCACTGTGCAATCGGATGGGAAGACGGGTAGTATCGATGTCAGTCCGAGGCCGGGCTTCTCACTGGCGTCCCGCTGTGAGGTGGCGTCCTATATCAACAGTCCATACTGTCAAGCACGAATGGAAAAATGACAGGGTACGCTGAGCCTCATCGACTACGGACGCACAGACCGTCAAGGCTTGCAAAGGCTCTTCGGGTGTTCTTACTGTCCAAAGTGGGGTGGTAACGGACATGGATTATGGAATCGGGTCGATGGTTGGTAAGGTCGGATAGCCGCAGTGACCGCCGAAGGTGGCGTCAGAAAAGAAGCCGAAGTACGTGGGACGTGGGACATGTTTCAGTGGTGCAAGACACGGGTCGAGGGATCGGAGCGACTTACCGTGATCGTCGGGCCATTGCGAATTGAGCGGCGATAACGGTGGCAAATTGTGGCAACAACAGGCTCATTGGATAGTGCGTTGACCGGAGGAATACGACGTTTGAATTGTGTCGAGTGGCTTTAATTTGCATGATGAAGTAATGGGCTAAGGACTGGCCAGTGTCTGTAAACAACTGCGTCGGATGAGAATAACGCCATAGTTGTGCTGGCGCAAGCTGTCAGGTGACCGGGTATGACACAGCCACTCCGGCGCCTATTGTCTTGTCTGTCTCACTCAGCTCGCCACTGGCATCCGTTTCTCGCCATCGCCGCTTCTGACAGCGACCATCTTCCAAGCTGCAGCCCTTCGGATGTTTTATTGCACCCTAAGTCCTCGTTCTGCTGTTGAAACCTTGCCTACCGCCGCTTTGTGGACTCTTTGAGGATGATCTGCTCTGCAAAACTTACGTTCTGGTCTCACTCGGATCGATGCACCCTCTCTTCACTTCCATCTCACAGAACATCACAGCACCGCCCGGAAGACCTAGATCACCGAAGAAGATGACGCCCAGACGGAAGGTAAGTTATTGCAAGCGCGCCGAGCATGCTCTCTCGCACGCTGTATCTATATACACTCACGTGGAGAGGCACGCTTGTGCCCACCTTCCGAGTACGTGTGAATTCGAGTTCCCCACCCCGTGTTCTCTCCTCCGCCCGAGACGCAGGCGCTCTCCATTCGACTTGCCTTTGCAGCTTCAGCCCAAGAGCCATGGCGTCTGCCCCTCCCGCGCCCACTACCAAGGGATCCACGTTCTGGCTGTCGTTCACCGCCGCCATCGTCTGCAACTTCCTCGGCGCGCTCGACCTCACTGCCGTCTCGACTGCACTCCCGACGATTACGAGGGACCTCAATGGAAACGACAACTTCGTCTGGGTCGGCGCTGCCTATGCCCTCGCCTCTGCTGCTGTCTTGCCTTTCACCGGAAAGCTTGCGGACATCCTCGGTCGCAGGCCGGTGATGCTCACCTGCATCGCGTTTCTCGCCATCGGAAGCGCGCTCTCCGGGTCGGCGAAAAGCATGAACTGGTTGATTGCTGCTCGCAGTACGTCCCTTCCATTCTGCTTTCCGATACAATGTTCTTAGGCTGCGCCCGTAGCAATTCAGGGCATCGGGGGTGGAGGAGTCATCAACCTGGCCTCGATCATCACTTCCGACCTTGTCCCACTCGCTGAACGTGGATTGTATCAGGGTTTCCTCGTATTCACCTGGGCAACAGCTGCGGCCATTGGTCCAGCTATAGTACGTGCTGCAGCGGTCAGTTCCAGGAGCGTCTTTGCTAAATCTAGCATGCATAGGGTGGCTCACTGGCCGAGAAGGCAACGTGGCGATGGCTGTTTTGTAAGTCGTCGTTAGAAGAAACCTGCATTCGGCGAACTGAGTCAAGTTATACAGACCTGAATCTGCCCCTGGCTGGCATCGCTTTCGTCCTCGTTGCTCTATTCCTTCGTGTTCGAACTCCCGGTGGCAGCTTCCGAGAGAAGATGTCCCGGATTGACCTCCTGTGCGTACTTCCGCCTCATCCAGCTTAATGCAGAGTGCTCATGTCTCTCGTAGTGGAAACCTGATCATCATCGCTGGTACCACTCTCGCTCTCGTAGCAGTCACCTGGGGTGGCATCCGCTTCCCTTGGAACTCGGCTCATGTCCTTGCCCCACTCATCATCGGATTCGTCTTGCTCGGTCTGTTCTTTTTCTACGAGACTGTTGGCCCCAAGGATCCTACCTTGCCCTTCGACATCTTGTCGAACCGGACCAGCTTCAGCGGGTGCGTTATATCCTCTCTCGCTTATGTGCCTGCAGCTAAGGTCGATTCCGAATCCCAGTTACCTCTCGACGTTCTTCCATGGCATTGCGAGTATCTCTATCATCTGTGCGTGCTGCCACTTCGTCCGCTTCGCACGCCCTCTAACGCATCTCGCCACAGACTACCTCCCGGTATACTTCCAAGCATGCATGGACGCGAGCCCGATCCATTCAAGTGTCAACTTGTTTGCGACATCGCTCGTCATCTCTCCTACGGCCATCATCTGCGGGGGAGTCATCAAAGCGACGAACAAGTACCGCGCGGTGAACTACGTCGGATGGGCGCTGATGATGATCGGCTTCGGGCTGCTCACGATGCTCAAGGCGGATGCTTCGACGGGCCAGTGGGCAGGCTTCCAGATCATCACGGCTGCTGGCATTGGGATTATCGTAGGTCCCTCAGCGTCGATCCATCTTCTACTGTCCATGCTGAGACCTAATCTGTGCAGTGGGCGAGTGCCCTGTTCCCGATTCTTGCACCGCTGGCTGTGACGCGCGTCGCGCCCGCGCTCGCATTCCAGAACTTCTGTCGTACCTTCGCTCAGGTACGGTCCCCCCTTTCTTCTTGTCCGTTATCACCTTTGACCTAACTTTTGCGTGCAATAGACATGGGGTGTTGCCATCGCGGCGAGTATACTGCAGAACGAGCTGAAGCAGCGTCTACCGGCCGAGTTCCTGCAGCTGTTCCCTGACGGGGTGGAGATTGCGTACGCCGCGATCCCCGTCATCCGCACGCTCCCTGAGCCACTCCAGACGGAAGTGCGAGTGGCGTTCGCGTCAAGCATGGCGACGGTGTGGAAGGCGATGATTGGGTTCTCTGCGGCGGGCCTGGTCTCGCTGTTCCTGATGAAGGAGGTGCCGATGCAGAAGCACGTCGACGACACGTACGCGCTGGACAAGGACGCCGCGAAAGTCAGGGACCAGGATCACGAGCTGCGCCCATCGGGTTCCGGTTCCCCGTCTGATGAGACACCCATCACTCAAGGGCTGGAGAAGGACGTGCGCGGTTCCTCGGTGAAGGTGAACGAGTTGGTATGACATCGTGCGTTCCACTTAAGTTATGCTCCCGCAGCGCTCTGTCGCTGCTTGAGCCCCGCGTGGGCGGACTTGACTAGCTTGACTTGGCGTTTGTTGTCATGCATGACATTGATGTAATGTATTTTATTGCTGCGGCTTCTGCATCTAAAGTTGAACGCTGTAATTCCACGCCTGCTGTTACTGTATCTCTTCCCGTCCTATCGCATGCGCCCTAATTTCTACGTGTACTAGGGAAGGAGGACTGTTAGGCTCTTCAAGTCCAACTGAGATAGAACGTCAGTTGGCGTCGGTAGCAATGACGCTGGAAGCAATGGAGTATGTAAGGATTCTTCGAGTTCGCAGGTGTACAGGTTCCGTCGCGCTCCGTAACCCCGCATACATCTCTGCAGACTCCACACTGCATCTGATTACTCTCCCTCTCTCTCACAGGCACGCAGCACCGTGTTCTATCGCAAACACAATCGTAAAGCGTCCGGGCATTACGCACTGTCCTCCTCGCGTTCGGAATCTCCGTCGCTGATTGACAGATTTGTAGGCCCTTCTGTGCGTGTTGTGATGGTCGGGTCAAGTGCACCCAATCCGGAGAGCCCTGTGCCATCCAGGTGCCACCGAATAGCCGCCTGGGCGTCCGACCCGGCTCGGAGCGCCCACGTCTGGCGCATCAGCAAAAGTGCACCAGCCAGGTAAACCGATTGCGCGTAGTAAATAGGGGAAATTCTAAATATATTGATTTGGGCGCCTAGATGCTACACAAACTCGGGAAACGCTATGTACTATGCAACAACAGTCGAACAATACAACACATATGCCGTCTACACATCACATACTGAGGGGAAGCGAGTAGGACTGACCGTATGCGGAAGTGCTTAGACAACGTTGCGCACCTACCTCGCCGGGTCTCCAACTGACGTACCTTGGGGCACACTCGAATCCGATGAACAGTAGACGTACCAGCATGTTCAATAGAGATGCAAACGTACCTGGACTATGTCTTGATGGGGGCGGCACACTCTTGCGCAAGGCGGGGGAGGGTGGGTCACGACTTGGGAGGAGAAAGCGGGGCAAGGTGCGAATTGGTGAAGTTGGACGATGGGCGGGAATTTATGGGGTGCTTGAGCGCACTCGGGTGGGTTCGGATTGGCACGTCAACAACAGCAGCCCCCATCGCCACAGCGTTGGACACTAGCTCGACGTCGGATGAGGTAACGTCGGATGTGCGAGGTCGGCGGTGCGGAATGGCTCGAAAGTGGCAGAAACCCCAGCCTAGGGGTTCACAAAGATCGTCGAAACCTTGGGCGAGCATGGCAGAGTTTTAAAGCAAGGTCATTTAGTGCACTAGGTAATCCACCAGGAGATTTGGCGATGGCCATGAAGGAACCAGTACAGGTGAGGGAGAGGTCAAGCGCAAGCCAGAGTGGTGGAGGAAGGTAAAGACGATCCAGGCTGGCAGACGCTGACCACCATTTACCAGCCTGGGATACCGATATGCCAGACTGGGCTTATCTTATCAGCTGACCAGTCGCTACCAGCGAAAACCTGGTTTCTGCGCCTTTGCTGATGTGTGTCCGCTTGCCTCATCGCCATGACCAGCCGCAGTGGTAGATGACCTGGCATCTGTCTCCGCCCACTGCTTCCGTTAATCCTTCCTTGACACTCGATGCGATGGATGGATGGATTCTCGTCTGTCTTACTGGGTGTAGATCGGCGGTGTGGGTGTGGCGGCGGACCAGGGAGCTAGGCCTCAAGCCGCTGCCATTGCCAACTGTTCGAAACTCGGGCCATTTGCTTGGAATCAGCAAGTCTCATCATTCCCCGGGTCTCGAACGTGCCGATAAGGGATTACGGCAGGGCGCCGGCGGCTTGAATGGAGGTATGATCCTTTCGTACATTGACATCACCGCCCGTTGGCTTCGAAGTGACACCATTGCTCACTCGTGCATGTATCCGTATGTCATGTTCGCTCCCAGATTATGGCCACTCCCGGGCTGACGCAGCGTACTTATGGAATTGGACTCCCCCAGCCCCATCCCCAGGTCAAATCAAGGTCATGATAGGAACAGTCCGCCAACACTGTATGGCAGGGGCATCTTGCCGCCAACTGGATCCGCCTTCTGACAGATGGATCCTCATCGGGCGAATGGGCTCATGGAGTCTCATATCATGGATATCAGGTATCAATGCCCAGCGCCGCTTTGTATTCAATTTCTCACCGCCCGCTTCCCGCCCGAGCCCGTTGGCCACTGGGCCTGACTCCTCCCTAAGCCCCTTCCCAGAGCTGCTGTGCACGAAGCAAGGACGCTTTACCTGAAACGATCCGGTGCTGATCTGACTTTCACTGTATTATATTCTCCATGTATGACCACCGGCACATAAGCCCTCTTAGCCGCTGAAGCCCTTTCGCTCCCGCACCTCCACCCGCACACTTACGCACACGGACACACGGACGTATACCATCGGTCGCCCTTGCTATTTCATACTCTGACGTACAAACCCCCGGACGCGGCCTCGAGCCTAGTCTTCATTCGGACCCTGTCCACCTCTGTCTGAGTCGGCTTGACTGGAGAACCATGGCAGATGGGTCAAGCGCGAGTGCCCTCGCTCTCGGCGAGGCGGAGCTTCAGCAGACCCTCGGAGCGCTGCTGCTGGGCACGTTCATGGGACTGATGTGCGTACGCCCACAATGGTTTAATTCATCTCGGTGGCTCATACGAGTCTTGGTCGACTAGACTTTACGGGCTGGCCACCCACCAACTTTACCGGTATGCACGTCTGCACTCGAAGGACAGTGCTTCTCTCCGAATTCTGGTATGTAGTCAGTCCTTTAATTGGTCTCTCGCTTGATCGCTCGCGTGTTCAAAGCTGACGGTGCCGTATCGTAACGGCTATAGGTCGCATTGACGTAGTGAGTGCCACGAGTCCGTGTCCCTGGGATCCGTATGACCTCTAACGCTTGTTCTAGCTTACTGGAGACCATTCATGTCGCGTTCTCCCTTCACGTCTGGTGCGTTCCCAATTTACTCTCAAATCAATACACAGGTTTAATTGACCATATCTTAGTTATTTCTATCTGGTCACGAACTTCTTCCAACCCCAATCTTTGTTGCACAACGTATGGTGCGTGGGTCCCGGACGTCTCGACAATGTGCCGCCCTTGACCGTCGGATCCATTGCTTAGGACCGTAAACGTGAGTGAATGCATGTCCCGGACTGTCATACGAGGGAATGAAGCCTGCGCCCATCCTAGTGCCTCCCAATCTTAGGCGTAAGTATCATCGGATTTGTCGTTTGACGTTAGTTGACTGTTTCTCCACGGCGATGTGTAGTCGTGCATTATGATCGTCACGCAGTTGTATGCCTTCCTCTTTGCTCTCACATCACGCATGCACTCATCGTCGTTTCGCAGCTTCTTTGTTCGCCGGGTGTCTCTGAGTAGGTCACTTAGGCGAGATTGAACGGATGTATTGGCGTGCTGATCCGGGTCCACCGTCCACAGTTGGAATGAAGTTCCGTATTATGGCCATTCTCGCAGTATGTGCATGAGAAGCGTCTTATTGCTAGGCTTCTAATCCTCTCTTCCTTGCTAGACGCTATGCCTCTGTGCCAAGTTCGGTGCGCAGCACTGTGCAACTCCAAGCTTGAAGATGATCATGGCTAACACTTGGAATACGCCATAGGCTTCATGGTTTGTGAGTGAATCTCCCTTCAAATTCTTTGTGACATGGGTTTGACAAATTTGCGGACCAGACCTCACCTTCAAAGTGTTTGTCTGCCGGCCTACTCTTATTCCATCCAGGTGGCGCTGACAATGTCCTTTTCGCAGGTTCCAGAAGAACCAACCGTCCGCTTTCGCCGACGTGGTGCGTAGCGTGACCTTTCCTCAGTCAAGAACTATCAATCCATGGCGGGTCCGTTCTAGGGTATCGTGTCCGGAGGGTTTGGATGTGCCGTCGTTGCGGATGCGCTCCTTACTGGCGCGCTCATCGCCGTATTACGCCGAGGGCGTGCGACGCACAAGAGGTACATTCATAATCCTTCCCGTCGGTGTTCCCTGGAAGGTTAGGTTCTCACAGCTGGGTGCAGAGATCATTCGCCGGCTGAGACCATCGTCATCTATGTCATCAACACCGGTACGTGTTTCAATCTCGTGGTCTGATGTCTGTAGCGTTGATGGGCGCGTGTGCAGGGATGCTCATATGGTATGTCGCACAAGTTGTTCTCACGGTCTTATCTTGGACCAGCGCTCAATATCGGCCCAGCATCCTCGACATAGCGACGGTTATTCTCGTGAGTGCGAAGCATATTCGTTGCCATGCACGTCCGATGCTAATGGTACCAGTCTTCGGCCATCCCTTCCAGCGTTTGGTGGGCCGGCCTGAACTTTGTCACCGTCAGATGTCAGCGATACAGATTGTTTCGATTTGACACTTGCATGCACTGACCGTCACGATGTTACAGTGTATGCGAACACGTTGCTTTCCGTGTAAGCTCCCCATCCATGCACGAAGTGACGGATTTTAACTGTTTGGCGCGGCAGGCTGAACTCGAGGAAGCAGCTCGACAGCTGGGAGATGACTGTCTTCGGCCCGGAGTCATACGGGTACGGAATGAACATCATCGCCCGTGCCAATCGCCTCGCCCAGGCAGAACGTTGGAATGCTCCCCAGGTGCGTTGTACCTCAGAACATTCCAAGGGTGTCTCGTCTCCAGCACAGACGTTGCTGACACTCCGCGATTCAGCTTCCGGAACCCGCTCCGGCCATGCTCGACATCAAGGTGACGACCGAGGTCGAGGGCGAGGGCGACGAGAGCATTCGTTCCGCCAAAGCTCCGTATCTGAGATGAGATGCGCGCACGTTCGAGATCATGTCGTTTCGTCAGGTCGTATATTATTATAGCGTTCGCATAGGATATCACAGTCGCGATGTATCATATTGTACGGTGTCGCCGCGTCCTTAAACATCACACATGCAGCCTTTAACCTCTGCGCTTAATCGTCACGGGAAGCCGCGGGCGCGACGCGATCCCATAATCCTTGAACCCCCTCCTAAACTCTGCCGGGTCCCATCCGTCCGGCAGCCCGATCTCGAACTGCCGCAGGAGCGTGCACGCCACCATGCGTATCTCCGCCATGGCAAAGTTCTTTCCCACACAGTTCATGGGGCCGTACGAGAACGGGATGAAGGCGGCCTCGTTGTGGTTCAGCGTCGAGGCGTCAAAGCTGAAACCCTCCCAGTGCGCCTTCTCCGCGGTCGCGCCGTCGTGGCGCACCGTCGCGGACTTGATCTTCCCAGAGGCGATGAGCCATCGTTCTGGCCAGAACACGTCGGGGAAGGAGAAGTTGCGCGGGTCGAGGTGCATCGAGTAGACGTGACAGCATACCGCTGTGCCGGGCGGGATGAAGCTTCCCAAATCCCATGAACAGCAGCAGCACGAATCAGAATCAGCGTGTGTGGGGAGGCGGGCGGCCGCCCGCGAAGAGCACATTGTACGTACATTGATCCTACATGGACTCCCTCCTCGTTCCGTGGAACTTGCCGCAGACTTCCGTTTGGGGCGGGGGGAAACAAGCGCAGGGATTCGTTGCTATCAGAGGAAGAAAGGCAAGGCGTGAGTACGCTACTTTGTGGATCGACCAGTACTGCGGAAGGGTGGCCGTACATCGCTGCGTCCAAATACGGTAGCTTTCCGTGACACGAGGTGTTCAACGTGGTCTCGCCGTCCTGATAACATCTGTCTACTTCTGACACGAGCGCGGCATAGGTTTCTGGGTGCGTAAGGAGACAATAAAATAGGCAGGTGAGGGCGGTCGAGGTCGTGTCCGAGCCCGCCACGATCGCGAGCACGCCGTCATCGACCAGCTGGTGTATGGGCGGCGAAGGTTTGTTTGGTAGGTCTTCATGGTTCTGACTTTACGTCTATATGGTGGCATGTGACGGCGAGAAAATGTGTGCGCACCAGGTAATAGAAAAGGTCCCGCTTCTCGGAACCTTGGATCATTCGCTTAATTGCGAACTCTCTACAGCGATTAAGAAACGTTTGGAGGGGCGCGGCGACGAGTGGTATGAGCATCACATAAAATCCAAGCCATGGAACGTGAGAGAAAAACGCTGCGAAGCTGAATGCGACGTCATGGTGAGCACCGCACTGAGTTGGAGGACGACGGGGCAGTACGTACACAACACTGTCGTCAAGCAGGGACCAGAACTTCTTTTGGTCTCCTTCCATAACCTTCGAGTTTTCTCCGAACCTATCAGTGAACATGTGAGACGAGAAATACATTTATAACCTTCTAGTCCGCTCACGCCATGTCGCTCATGAGCTTGTGTCTTTCGAGGCAAGGATGAGCGAGATGGAAACGGAAATAGGCAGGCGAATACTCTTACGAGAATTGAGCGAACTGCTCGTCGAGACGGACGATCCCATCCTGTAAGGTCGGCAGCATCCGAGCCAGCTCGGCTACTCTTCCGGCCATTAAAGGTTCATACTCCTTCAACGCGGCCGAGTTTAGCCCCCGATTCCACGATCTTCGCCGCCGCAAGTGCTCTTCTATGTCCTGGATGCCGACCATGGGCAGGCCGTCGTGCGTCAGTGTCATCCCCAAGTAGTCTGCAGCCGAGAGCCCGGGAATGTGAAATGTCAGTCAAATGTTTGACATGTCCAGCGAAAGACGCACTAGGGCCCTTGGGTAGACCGTACGGACCCATTAGGCGATTAATAACAGACGGATCTCGTATCGAGAGCTCGTTCGGACCTGTGATAATCACAATGCACGCTGTCAAACACATGTTCCCACGGGAAAGATCTACTGCCTGCGCTCACCGGTCCGAACAACGTCACCGTACTGCTCGTGCAGCGCCTTCACGACGAAGCACTCCTTGCCCGCTGCAGCGCCCGCGGCCATCCAGAGCTTCGACGTCCGCAAAGCTACTGGCCCGCGGAAGGGCGCGAGCGGGTGGAACGGCGCGAGCCTGTAGGCGATCACGGACGCCCCGAGGGCTCCGAAGTACGTTCCGAAGAGGAGGAGGACTGCGCCGAGTGTGGGTATTTCTGGAACGGGACGGCCGAGCGTCCAGAACGCTGTCCCAATAACACCCGGCGGACCAAGGAGAAGGGCAGAATGGACGGCGACCGAGTACGTCTCGTACCGCCTGAAGACCTGATGGGCGACCTGGGAAGAAGTTGATTTTCAGTGACTCAGATCAGAGTATGGAAAAGGAAAGGACGGGAACGACAACGTACGAGAGCTGCGTAGACGCAGATCATGACCATCTGCGAGGACAAGCTCATGTTGACGGCCCAATACTCGCGGTCAGTTGTGGTGAATTGGAAGATGAGGAGAAAGGGTGGGTGGTACCGGTCCCACAAGCCTTCTCCTGCGTGGCGTCAGGACCGGAGCGTTCGGAAAGAAGCACACCGGCGCCGATGTGGGAGTGGGCTTTATCAGGCAAGCGCTACTGCTACTGACGGGTTCGCAGTGTCCTTCGCAGCTCCAACTATCACTTGATGGCGTAGGAAGTGTACCTGATCTAGCATTTGGATACTCATCGTAGCTGAATCCACGTCACTATTGGAGATGGTAGATTTGTGGCTTAGCGCTCCAGACTTCGGTCAGCTTTCGTACCTCGCGGAAGACATGTGAAACCCGATCTCGGACGGAAAACAACGCGTTTTGAAGAGAGGCCGTCCATCAATTATGTATTACCGTTTCTCGCTCGCATCTCTCGCTCTGGCCTCGCCACTCATCACAGCAGAAGAAGGAACAGACAAGAAGGCGGAGCACCGCTCACTCTTTGCCGAATCAGTATTCTGATACCTCCGAGCCACTCGCCTTAATTGACTCGCGATGCCGATCGTTTGATGTGCCTGACGCCGGAGAAGACGTCAGGGCAGCCTGGCGTGAAAACCTATTGGAGGGCGAGTTCCCGAGAGTCCGAGACCGGCGCGCCGCCCAGCCAACACCGGTGATGCGGCACATTCCCGCTTTGGAAGTCTCACTGCTCACTTGCATTTCAGCAATCGGCTCGTTACCGTCTTCGCCAAGGTAATGGAAGCCACCGATCCCACACTGCTCGATCTTTCTCCTCATGGTTCACAGTGCCGACCGCGGCGAGACGGTTCCAGATATGATCTGCCCCAGGGCAAGCCCAAGGCCCCTCGGGTTCTCTTGCACAACCTGCATCCAGTCCGAGTGAGACAAGACTTCAAGCGAGCATCAGTAATGGAAAGCGCTCACGAAGTGGCCCGCGTCCGACACTGTCTGAATGGATGCAATCTCCTTCAGGCCAATCACCGACTGATGACAGAACTCAGGTCTTCACACCCAACGCCACCCATCCATCACGAGGTGTCAGCTACTAAACGCACATCGCCACTGAAACGTACTCACACAATGTCGAGTCGTTCTCCAAGGACAACATGGACAGGGGTTGAGGCAGCGAGCTTCGGAAGCCAGGCGACGGCGATTAAATGAGATCGGCTCTCGCAGAACGCAGCGTTCTCCTGGATCTTGGCGCAAGCAAGTGTCACCTTCCCCGACTTCTCTCCGCTCCCTTCTACTTCGACAAGCGCGTGTTGCTGCATGACTCCATCAGCATCTCATCCTGTCGCGCCACCCCGATGCGAATGGAGAGGTTGATGCACGCACCACATACAGTTCGACGACGCGAGGGTCCCATCCGCTCCAGGGCAAGCGTGCTTGGAAGTACTTCTTCGCCTCCTCGCGGTTGTCCCATGTATCACGCCGTTTCATCACGATCTTGGACGTCAGCGCCAGCGCGCCGACGCACATCTCTGTGTTCTGGTCCCAAGCCTCCTGGGTGACCAACGCCGGCTCGACGATAATGGCATACTGGAACTTGACAGGGGGCAGCGTGCCTTCCATCGTAGCCAGGATACTGATTGTGCGTGTTCAGTCAGTGGCAATTATGTTCGTGACATTCGTCAGGCGCACATCATGCTCGCCCCAAGCGAGTGTCCAACAGGCACCAGCTTGTGGCCCCGCAACCCGTCGTTGCCGTTGATAAACGCCTTGAAGCCATGCGTCCACTCGTTAACGGCTGTCAAGACGATACATTGAATATGATGAAGCACGATTCCTTCTGAACAGAAAACGATGGACCCACAAAGCGTTGTCTCTCCAAGAACTTTGTTGTTCGTCGCTCCTGCTTCTCCGTGGCTTTGCATGTCAAAAGACCAAGCTTCTCGGACAATCGGCGCGCCATCGCGACCTTGCAAGGTGAACAAGTGCGCAATGATGGGCTCGAAAGACTCCTTATCTTCAGCGGGAAGAGATCGGGAGACATTTCAGCGGCTACGTCCGGTCCGTGACACCACATGGTGCCTTAACATGGGTAGGGGAATGGAATTGGGGACTCACGAGAGCCTGCAGCGTGGAAGAACAGGAGAGTCACTCCCTCTAGGTTCGTCGTCTCTGGAATGTAGCATTTGCCGACGAACAGCAGCTCGTGAGCCAACGTTAGCGAGGGGAATGGTTTCTTGAAGGTTGTCGTACGGTACGCCATGGCGGATGTCGGTGGTGGCGAGGAAACCGGTGGGGCTGCACTTTTAGGTCATGCCACCCGAACTTTCTCCCAGCTGTGACATGAAAGGCGTCTCAGATGGCAGACAATCAATTGTGAAAACTACAGAAACCTCACCGCGGGAACGCAATAGTCATCTGCGTCATGCCAGCTCTGGGTAGGCCGGATCAGGCGGCATCGAGGTCAGACGGTGTGGGAAGGATCATCTTCGCATTTAGTTAGTTCCGAAGCCAGAGATGCTGGGAGATGGAGCGGGAATTCAAAGGGAAGTGCCGCTCAGTCTCGCCCAGCGGGATGCCTGACCGAAGGAAGCAGTGAGACCCCACCACGAGAATATGTAATCAACCGACGTACAGTACATGCCGCATGGGTTGGACGCGTCAGGTATTTGGATAACGATATTGACCAGTGATGCATGCCACGGGGCCTACGAACTTGATGTCTTTGACGGAAAAATCACCAAAGGGCGATGACGAGTTTGTCAGCGGGGCTAAGTATAGTGCGAAGAATCAGCATACCTATGCAGCACTGGTAATCTCAAACCCAACCGAGCTTGTCTGAATTCCTTCAACTTCAATCTATCCTACAAGAATTCAACTCGTGCCGGCCATGATTTAGACAACAAGACACACCAGTATTACTTAGTCGCCGTTCGCACTTCCAGGCGCGAGTTCGAGTGCATCCCCCTGTCAGTGCACGAACAATTGGGTGGACATCTGACCGCAGCTATCAGATGTTCACCTGATGGCTGTTCGTCTGCAAGTGCACCACGCCTGTCGACGAGGAAAGGAAGGCCCGGGCGCAAGAAGGTGTCAAAGAGACAAGAGTGAGATGCGCCCGCGCTGGCGCCGGTCGAGTCGGAGATGCCCGCTATCTTTTTTACCCACACTGCCACTCGGCAACCCGTCCCTTCCCGCGACACTCCTCCCGAGTCTTCGCTTGAATGACCATCTTGCGAACTCCTCCTCGCTTCACATACTACAGGTTGCGAGCCAGTCCGTATATTTGAAATTTAGTTTCGGTCCCATCTCTCCCGGAAGACCGTCCTCCATATGATGTTGTCAGGAACTCTCAAGCTTCTGTCTCGTGGCAGTGGGGCAGAATGCCTCCCATCCATTGTGCGCTTTCAGGCCGCCCCCTCCATCAACGCCTCATCCTTTCTGCACGGCATGTCTGCGCCTATGTGAGGAGAGAGCGCCACACCAAGCGCGAAGGCACGTCTCCCCTGACCCGCACTCACTGGGTCGGGCTGTTTCGGCGCCCGATTCTGTTGCTTACCCTGTGCTTACCAGTTCGCTTTCCGGTGATGTCCTCCGACGCGCCCGCCAACGAATCCACGTTCTGGCTATCATTTACCACACCCATAGTCTGCGGTTTCCTCGGCGCGCTCGACGTCACCGCTGTCCCCACCTGCCTCTCGACCTTCATGAAGCGGATATCTTCTGGTGACGGCCAGTCATGCCGGTCTGCATCGCGTTCCTCGGTTTCAACTCTCAGGGCCCAGAATTCAAGGCTCTGCTCGACGCAGAGCATGAAACGACCATCTGAGCGCGGCATGCAAATCTCATTCGCTAAGCGTGGTGAGCCACTGGGTGTAGGCTATAGGCATGTGGGCTAGCCGTGAATTGGTCCTCACGGTATGTAAGGCTCGGTTTTATACGCCATATGCTTGACTAGGTTTCATGTCCGTTTTGACACGCGACGACAGGTTCTATGAGAGCGACTGGCTCGAAAAGATCAATATTCAGTGGAGGTATGCATGCAAGGCACCTGAAAATACCGACGCTCTGTTAGTGTCATGTTTTGTTTCTCCTAGGACAGTTTTCTAACGTGCCTGTCGCTTGTAGGGTCGTCTATGGTCAACAAGTCTGCAATCTTGTACGAGCCGTCTCCACCTCGCTGCTTTAACCTAACCTCCGCCGCGAGTCAACCGTCCCGACACGCGTTCTCGTAGCGAATGATGCGATTAGGCTTACTGGCGGCAATCGACATATATTTGAGATGGCTCTGCCGTCGACGACTCACGGACCCTAAAGGTAAGCCATACAGTTGCGCAATTGCAGAGCTTTTTCTTTCGGTAATGTTTCGCCGCTCAGGTTTTACGAAGTGGAAATCGCGTTTATGGGAGCAGCCCAGCTTAAAGGACAACGTCAGCTAGCCTCAAGGCTTGATTGAAAGCGAACGCTTGCTCGCTCGTCGCTTTCCTGCTACGGCGTTTTGCTCCGCGCAAGGGGCTGACGCGCTGACGAGTGGTCGCGACGAAGGCTGACGGGATCGGCAGAGGCTAACAGGACCTTCACAAGCCCAGCCTCTCGTCGAATGATGTCATGACTTCTGAAGCATGGTTGGTCGATCACTTTGAACCACGAATGACGAAGGCTAACATGTCCACCCCAGGTCAGCCTGAGATCGCTGGGCCCCGCAACGTCAGCCCCAGTATCCTCATTTAAACCCGCGCATTTGTGACCCCGCTGTCTTTGCCGCTCTCCCATCTCTCTCAACGTCACCGCTACTCTCTGCCTGCTACCAGTACCTCTATCTAGTGTTATCACTGCTCTCTGCCTGCTACCAGCCTCTACTCTGCTTTATTTTGTATTGTCCTTCGCTATCTGCCTCGATCGCTACACATCTATTCGTCATGTCCGGCATCATCCAGACCTTGTTCAAGAAAATCGTGAGTACCATCTGCAAGCCCATTCCCGCTACTAGTCCTTACGCTCTCAACCAGGCCTCTTTCCTCGGGAACACCGCCAAGGCCAGCGTTCTCGGCTACCAGGGCGACGCGAAGGTATGTTCATCAATTTTTTGTCCACCGCACCCCACACATCGCGCTCAACGCTCGGTCAGCTCCGTCTTCGCGCTCGGAGGGCACTCCGAGTCGCCACGCATGGGAAGCACACTTCCTCGGGCATGCTCACCAAGGTTCGTCGATCCCTGCTACTGTTTCAGACGGGGCTTACAGCGATTCACGCAGGAGCTCAAGGCGTCTCGCCAAGAACTCCAGAAGCTCCGCCGTCGCCGTGAGCGCGTCGACTCCGTCGTACGCTGCCAGCGCAGGAAGCTCGCCCTGACGACCCCGTGCCAGCCTCTATTCGCTCTCCTGTTCCGTCCCTCCCAACCTCCCCCGCCCCCTCAGCCGGCGCGGCCCGTCCGCATCCCGCCGCCGCTTCAAGCCCGGCGGCAGGCGCATTACAAGCAGGCCAAAATGCGGACTTACGCGCAGCGTCAGAAGCAGGTCCACAAGAACATCCACGAGGCATTTTCTCAGCCCAGTAACGGACCCGCGGCCATGGAGGACATCCTCCCTGCTCCGCTCGAGGAGCAGATGGAGGATATTCTCCCTGCCCCTCTGGTATACGCTGCCCCGCCGACCCAGCCAACAATGCCGTCGTTCTGCCGGAACGTCCGCCAGCCGCAACCTGTTCCGCCGCAAGCCCCTCGGGTCCAGTCCGCCTTCCAGAAGTTGCGTGCTAGCTGTGGTGGCGCGTGCACGGTGTCGCCTCCGACGACGCCTCGAGGGTTGCGGCGGATGTGGAAGCCGCTGGTGCGGGACCCAATCATCCCGCTCACCCCCCTCCTGCTTTCGCCCGTCAAGGCCCACCGCCTTGGCCGGACGTCGTTCCCCGACGACGACGACGATCCCTTCAGTCCTTGGTCCCCTTGGTGATCGCGACTCGTCCAGTTGGCCTCGGCCTGCCTTTCGGCGGAGCCGCCTTCTGTCGGCGTTCTCTCGAATGCGTGGCTCTTGCTCCAGGCGATCCCTTTAGCGGCAGCGCTCTCAGCGCTCGCCCTTAGGTGCAGCGCCGGAGTCTGCCAGTCATCGGACGGACGACGTTCCCTTCGTTCGTGCTGAGCCTGCCTTTGGCGGGCCGCCGTTCGTTGGCCGTCTGTCTAGGAACGACTAGGCGACTATCCTTGTCTTCGTTATGTTGCTCCCTTGGCTTCGGTTTCTGCTCCCTTCTTGCGTCCTCGTTTCTCTGGTCTGCGCTTCCCGTCTCTGGGTTTCTCCTCATCCTCCTTCACGCAAGAAAATCTTCGACATATCCTTCTCAGTCTGGTACCGTATTCAGATACCCAACAAAGCACACACGTATACCCCCAGGACACGATATACCCCGCCTCTATTTATTCTCGCTTGGATCCCGTGCTTCTGGTCTTTCCACATCCCGGACCTTTAGATTCTCATATATGCGCGCTTTCTTGGACACTTGGACATCGTTTCTCGCAACTTCGCTCTATCTGTCATCTCACATGGCGCTCCTGACGCGCGAAAACAATACCTGCATACGCTCGTTCCATCCTCCCACCTCCGCCGCCGCATCTGTCCTACCTCTTCTCTGTCTCTCGATGGATCCTCCTTCGTCGCAGTTCCCCGCCCCGCTGTACTCTGGCGTATGCGATGGGACTTCCGAAATCGGTTCCTCCTTGTCTTCCCGGTGGTCCCGACGCCAACCTCTCCGCTCTACGGAACGTCATCCCGTCTCCCGTCCGCTTCCAGATGCATTTCGTCGAAGTTCCTGTACTCCCCGCCCGCAGCGCGTGCAATGCGATACCTTTCTACCCTTGCTGGTCATGGTCCTGACATCAACCGCGCCAAGACGCTCTGCAACAGCCACACCGGCCAGGTCCGATGACAGCGTTCGAGCAGGCGAGTCGTTCTTCCTTTGGCGTGTCTCAATAGTCGTTGACGTCAGCTGCAGGTCTCCTGTGCGCGGCTACTTGAGTGTTCGTACGCTGCAGTGGTCTTCGAGAGTTACCGCGCACGTCCGTTTGTCGTTACTGTCGCTGCCTCTGTACCTACATGGCAGTTGCCTATACGATTGTCGCTCTGGAATCCAACCCGGTTCTGTTACTCAATCGAGCTCGGAATTACAGGCGATGAATGGCACGGGTCAGTGTTGGCTAACATAAGTGGGGCTTTTGTTTGAAGCCAGTGTGACGTGCGTTGCATTTTTCGATAAAGGATATATACGACGACGGACTAGCCGGCCGCGGGGGCAGAGTCTGACATCATGACGTTGTGAGCTCCCGTTTTGGTGTCTCTCGTCCCACTGTCAGATTGGGACATCTTCTATTCGCGTCTGCATGGGTATATGTACTCGGCCTCCGAGCCCATGATATTCACGTTCTTTCCCCCTCTACTTACATCCTACGCTCGAAAGCCTGCGACGAGCCTTCGACCACTCTTCCCTTCCCCAGCGGGTGCGGTGGGGTCCATGAAAGCGGGTCGTTGCCGGTTGGCTGAGGCATGAAGCGGAAGCGCCGAAGCGGCACGTGAGGGACACGGGTGTGGCTGGTGTTGACGCGTTTGTTTACCGGGCGCCAACCGGAGTATAAGACGAGCGGGCGGTGGCTGGGAGCGAGCGACGACCTGGCCTCGACGACGACGCGGGACGACTGGCGCATGGTTCGGCTGCTCTCCGCCCTCTGCCCTCTCTCTCCGTTCTGTTCTCTGCGCTCTTCCCATGGCTTCCAACGCTCCAAGTCCTCGTTCGGACGGAGGTATCGCTCTCCTAGTCGCACACGCGCCGCCCCAGCCACATCTTCCACTCTTTAACCCAGAGTGAAATCTAACCCTAAGTTCTACATGGACCCGCTCGTGTTCAAGCTCTGCTCCGGGATGTTTGCTCTATGGGAGAGGAGCCCCGTGTGGTCGAGCAATGCCACCTCGATATTCGAAGCCATTTGGCGTCCAGGTGCGCACATTCACGTCGTCTGGATCCTGCAAGTCCGTCTGGTGTCTGTTCCGTTTGCCACATCCACTCCCTTGCCTGCATTGACTCCTCTATCGTGCCTTTCTATCGCCTCCTCGGTACGTGCTTCGCGTCCGAGCCCCAGTCGGCGCTTGGCCGGGGAGAACAACCAGATCTCCGCTAGTGTCACTTCGGGACCCTGCCTTTGTTTCTGTCCACTCCCATGCCCGTTACACACAGAGCACCCTCATCCGCGTGCTCCACGGATGGTTCGGCCAGAGCAGAGAAGGAAAGTGACGCCGGCACGCGCGAGATCCCTCTCCGTCCGCGCTGACTTCGTTCGCGAGCACTAGGGAAGCGTCGCGGGACCTTTTTGAGACATATGTAGAGGACGAGCAGGTCACGCACATCGCGCTGTGGCATATCCCCCGGGGCAGTCTCCAGCACGTTGGCCACGAACAGACCTTTACAGGTCCACCTGCCTTCCATTGCTCCCTTTCTTGATCCTACGACTAGTGCCTCGTTTTCTGCTTTATGTTTTCGTATATGCTCTCACGGCGCATACTCCCACTCTTCGGAGTAGCCGAGCATTCGTACAGAACGCAACGGGTCCCGAGTCTCCGACTCATTCCAGGGGCACGCCTTCTCCAGGCCGTAGGGCGGGAGGGGGTCGTGCCTCAACCCCGGCGACTTTGCGCCGACTTTGGCTCGCCGCAGGTGGTCCTGCGCGACGGGTAGTCTCATCTCAAGCCTCTCGTCTCGCGGGACAGGTATCTGGAAGCGCTGGCACGCGCAGCGAAAGAAGCTTGGCTTCGTGGCGCACATGCACTAGGATGCAGGAGCGGTCATCTCCCCTCTGAACTTCAGAGAACACACAGGGAGACGCAGAGATCAGAATGTGTAGCAGATTGGCTTGGAGAGTAGCAGGGTGCACATGCGCTCAGCCGGAAACGTCTGAGGGGCAGGCGCGCCCTTTTTATATCGGCCTGGAAGTTTCGCACAGGGAGGAGCGGGTGTACGGTGGCGGGCCTCGCGCCTGCTGCACGTATAGCTCCTTCACGCCCACCCATCCGCCCCCAACTCCTACCCTTCCACCACAGGAAGGTGGGCTTCATCACCCGTTGCGCACCATCCCCGCCTCCACCACGTTCAGATGATTAGCTATTCGGACCTTGTCTCGCGGAGATGCGCACTGAGTAGACGCGCATTCGCACCCACCCCGGGCCACTGGATTCCAAAGTCGAGCGCCGCGCATCCTTGTTATTCAGCGATGTCTGCGAAGACCTGTTTGTTGCGTGCGTCCTTCAGTTCCTCTTTGTTCGTCCTACATTCGGTTCAGCACGAGAAACCCACAGCACGGGCGCCGCGATGACCCTTCTCTGCGGACCCAGCAGCCTGGTACCGCCCTTCCTTGCTCTCTCCCTCGTTGCGGTCGCGCCGCCGCGGACCTGTGCAGCGATGTCAGACTCGGCCCGCTGTCCAGCGAAGTTGCGATTCCTACGGGATGTCCCAACAGAGATTCGTTCTCGATTTCGCAGGATGGGTATACACGCGATTCGTTTTATCTGTGTATTGGGCATTGCAGTCGGTCGTTGTGGAGTGTTCCATGGCGGTGTCTTTCCGTCTCGAGCGCGAGGAGTTTGGCGGAGGTGAAGTGTAGGGCAGCTGGCGAGGAGCTGTGGTTTCGCTGTGTTTTCCGGTACGTCGGTGGGGCTGGCGAGTGTTACAGACGGGAAGACGGGGTCGAGTTGATGGGCGCGATGCACAGGCGGCGAGCGGATTGCTGAGCGCAGCCCCTCGTGGGCATGCGAGAGGACGCGGGTCGGTTGGCGTTCTTGACGGCGGGTATTCACGTTCGGGAAAATGCGTGCCTCCGGTGCTCTTTTGGTCATCGCCATTTGCCTCGTTTATCGGGGTGCGGGCAGGCGATGTTTAGCAGGACGTGGTGGCGGGTCACCCCCGAGGAGCAGAGGTTGGAGGATGCGCGTGATTGAATGGTTCCTATTGACCACAGCTAACTTAATAGGACGGTGGTGAATGCGGGGGAACGCGGCCTTGGGCCGTCCGTGTTCGAGAGTGGGTTGGACGCTGGGCACTGTGTGCACGCTCGTCGTGCAAGGGCTTCCAACGATGCATTATAATTTTTGGTTTTCTGTTGCCTTCGTGGCGACCGTTTCGGATCGTGTGGTACCATCTTTGTACTGTGGATGGCGTTTGTTCGATGTCGCGAATTGAATCTTGTTTTGTTTGACGAGATGGAGCAGCCAGCAAGGATGCCCTATGTGTACTTCAAGTTCCCACCGCACGATCACCAATAAATCGCGGAGTGGTGGTTGGTGCGTGGCTTTAGGGGCATGATTTCAATATTTAAGGATGCCACAAACCTTCGTGTCCTTCACTTTCACCATCCCATCACTCCGGCATTCATGTGTCCGCGGTTTACATCGCGTTTATGTAAAGTACCTAACGTGGGCCAGTCGGCCAAGCAAAGCTCACGGCGAAGTCACGTAGACTTGGAAGTTTGGGCCCACGCGACGCTCACATGGGCAAAGTTGCAGCCCGCAACACGCCTTTTCAGCGCAGCTTTGTGGACTGGAGACCGCCTCGTTCAGATCTCCACAGCATCGAGGGCACCTTATGATCCAACATCAACGGTAAGTCTCACCGTGTTCTAACTCCCTCCTACAATTCTTGACACATTTCCACGGCGTACCAGCGATCAACTTCTACATCGATGACATCTCGCAAAATTGCCAAGAGTCCAAAGTCGGACTAGAGAAGAACTCCACAACGCAAACCGACGTTCTCCAGAGGTCAGTGCTCACGCATCTTTGCGCTGGAATGTCCAGTAGGCGTGACCGATTGTGTGCTGCAGAGGCGATACTCGTGGTCATCGGAAGCAGGTAGAATAGGTGGTGGACCCGTCGCGATCAGGAGCACAGATCCTTCCGGTGGAGCTCCTCCGACCGATCTTCCTCGATGCCGTCGAAGACGTGGACATCAGTCGCTACTTCGGCGACTGTGTCGAAGACGGCGACAGGTTCTACGGCACACCCGGATTTGCTCATATCCAACGCGACATGGGGTGGGAACACAGGCATGTCGAACCAAATGTCCTGACACGGCGTACGGACCAGCGGAGATTCTCAGAGGGCAAACCGGCAACCTCAGGTTTCTCGCTATCCGGGACCTCGCGTGGTTCCCTTCAAACCACTTCCCTGTCCTATCCCATCTCGTCGTCACCGGCGTCATTTCGCCCAACCAAGTCCTACCCTTTCTTGGGCGGTGCCCCAACCTCGAAGTCGTCGTCCTCCACTGCTACCGACTACTGCGCCGGGCTTCAGACATTGTCTCTTTACCACGGCTGAGGCGGTTGTCGATGCACATGATTTCCTTCCCCGACGACGTGCTCTTCTCCTTGCTCGTAAAAATCGACTTCGACCGTTCTCCGGCAGCGATCCAGATCATCTGCGGTGATGTCGTTGATGGTCTCGTAGGTCTGGAGGGTCACATTGTCTTAAGGCCCCCCACCCCTGCCCGTGTCCAAAGGACACAGCTCGCGCCATATACACATCTCTCCGTGAGGTCCGCTAAGCAGGGCTTCGCCGCATATGCCACCAGCAAGACGGGCGCTGGGATTTGTGTCAAAGTGCTCAGTACCCTGGACATGGGGCGGAGCTTGAGTCTCTACATGCAGATGCTCTTAAGGCATGTCGAAGAAATTCGAGTGGAAGGGCTCAACTGCAGCGTCCTCGACTTCCTCAGGTTCTCCATCTTGAAAGCTCGCCGAATCCACACCATCACTGTCGTTCACCGCCGATCGGCCCAGGTTCCAGACGGAACCAGTCGAAGTCCGCGCATCATCCGGGCCTTCGCCGCTCTCGCATGTAGCCTACGCCCTGTGTTTAACGACCGCTGCACCAATCGCATCTAGCGGTATGGCGAAGCTGCGTGTCGTGCTCGCGGACGCAGAGGCCAGCAGCGAGATGCTCAATATGACGTACGAGCATTTATGCGTGGTCCCGGCGCCGTCGCACGTCCTCGTCGTCGAAGCACCCTCGTTCCCCGAACCACGTCCTTCCGGAACTGCAGGCGAGCTGGGGCGCGGTCGATACCGTCGTCAGCGGGAGGGGGGGAGAAAGAGGTTATGATGCCGGTTCCGGAGTGCTGCATCGAACCAAATTCCGAGTTCACCGCATGGCAGGCATGGTAGACTTCTCCATCTCGATATGCTGTCGTGTCCCTCCGACCTGCTCATCTTCGCCCTCTCGTTTCTGTACCTGCCTCTCTCTTTGCGTCCTGCGGTGGCCCTCTGCATTCTTGTGTCCCTGGGCTGCGTGTACGATGATCTGCCATTGAATGAATGCGTCCGCGTCCATCCCTTGACATCATGCCTCGTGCCCATGCCACGTCCTTTGTTAATCATTTGTGCATATTGGCCACGATGATCTGCTGTCGTACTTAAAGGACCGGCATTGAGCGCGGAGCGTCTGGACGACACAGATGCCGATTCAACCTCATGTCAGGTGCGATGCGTGACCACGGACGATGCGTTCACGGTCGCCAAACGACGAGCGCAGAGAGCAAGGATTTCGAATGCCGTCCAAAAATGTAAGTCACGCACGCAGGCATTGTTATCGATCGCGAACAACTACACTTCAAGATTCTCCGAGTCACTGGTGAACTGTACACGCTACACAGCCAGGCCGACAGACTCCTACGCTTCCCATTCCGGTGCTTATACTCCTAGTCCGAGCTCTCCAAGGAAACCGCGTTCCAGAGCCTCCCGGGCTCATCGTCGCTGCACTTGATGATGACCACCTGGTGTCATGAGCATTAGCTCCGCCCTCTTTGACCCTTGCCGCACCCGCAAAACGACATACCTTGTTACTGTCCTTCCCCCGGGTGGTGAGGCACTTGTCGTCCTGGCTCATGACCGTCGGATTGGCTTCCGACATCGTCCAGTTCTGGTAGATGTCTCCGTTGTTACACTCCTCCACCTTCGCGACGTGGCTGGGGTCGCTGTTCGCGCTGCGCGACGACACGCAGAGATCGATGTTTCCGATGCCTTTGTCGCGCAGCTGGATGTGGCCGACCTCGTTGGTCCCCTTGGGGAGGATCCAGACGGAGAGGGAGGAGGAGTTGTCGGGCGTGCCGATGATGACGTCCGAGCCGGAAGCGGGGGGAAAGATCCCGAAGAACTTAGGCACTTGGGCTGCGTAGCCGAACACTGTCCGTCATCGTTACGGAGGGTCAGTTGGGTTGCTACAGAGCAGTCGTCGGACGGGACTCACCGAACTTGGAGTCGAGGGTCGCAGTCGTGTTCTCGGGCACAGGGTCGGCCACAGCCAAGGGCACGATGGCGAGGGCGAAGACGGTGGCGAGAGCGAAGAAGGACTTCATGCTGCGAGTGTGGAGATTACTGAGCTGCGAGTGCTTGCTGACCTTCTAGCGAAATTGCGAGGCCTTTTATACCTAAAGACGAGCGGCCTATACGACATCTCCGCCGCTTGGTCGCTCATGCGGCAACGTTGGCCTGCTGTCCAGTATTTCCGGCGGAAATACCACCCACCTTCCCCAAGCAGCCTTCGGCTAGCTGCATGCCACCTGCTTGCCCTGTAATATACACCCAATACCCACTTTAGGCAGTATTTCAGTGCAGTATACTCGTCTGCTCGACAGTGATCATTCTAGTGCGCCACAGGGTTTCGCAGTGACCCGCCGGTGTGGAAAGTTTTGAAGAAGGCTAACGCATGTAGCCGAAGCAAATTTGAGATATTCGTCGCGGATCTCTTCGCGCTACTGCAGCAGCAGCTGTACATGCTGCGACCACCTGCCCTCGGGCCGCGCGGAATATCGAGTCTTGGTTTGTCTGTATAATGCACTTAGGTAGCGAGCACACAATACATTGGACAAACAGCACTCGCCCCAATGTGACGAGACAAAGTGCTCTCTGTGCGCGCACGATGGACTTTGAGGCCTCGTCGAGAGACTTCTGAATCCAAAATCGATGCACGAATCATGCACAGACTCACTGTAGGTTCCGATATGGTTTTGTTGGACCTGAGGGGGTGGTGCCAACCAGTCAGGAAGTGTTTCGACTACACATAGTGACACATCACTCACAGGCAGTAAAAGGAACCGAGTCCCATTATCCGATTTGTGGTGCCACAGCTTGGTTCAGCCGAAATCTCTGAGGCATCGACTGGGCCCATGGCCAAGTAGTTAGCCACGGGCCGATTCCGATACTCACGAGTTGCAGTGTACTCCTAAATTTGGAGCGGCGACATCGACCACCCAGGAATCCAGCCTAGCGTCATCTGCGCGCCAAGCGGTCCAGCGGAAGCCAGATGCCTGTGAGTAACTGGATCTCCGGTTTCTGGAGTTACCGTTCCCATACCACGGTGCAAGACGGCCAACGTGTGTACGCGCCAGAGGGCTACCGAACAATGAGAGGCAAGGATTCGAGGACCGGTTCTGTAAGGATTCTAGGGCGATGACGTCGAATCCTCCCGAGACTGGGGGGCCACTTCGACCATTCGACTGGTCCAGATCGGTCGATTCTGTTGTTAATCAAGTCATCACTGACCGTGAGCACTGGGCGAATTGGGGATCTGAACGGAGGGGCTCACCAGAGACTCCGCGTCGCTACTGCTCTCAGTTCCCGCGTCAGCCAGTGGGAGAGTATGGGCCATACGAAGAGGAGGGTGAGGACGACTGCAAGTCATCAAACCCGCTGGTAATCGGCTCCGCTTTGGGGGTAGTATTGCACAAGCCTATTAGACGCGACTCAAATTCAGATCAGAAAGGGGAAAGGTGGACTTACTGCGCGTGAATCCCCTCGAGAACCATTTCGTCGAGGCCTCTCCTGAACCGAGGAACGAAGTTCGGCAGGTATATGACTCCATTTTAACGTACCCTGACTTACCTGAAGACGCTTCGGTACAACGGAGATATCTAACCATGCCCGCCGTTCCGATCCGGGCGATACCAGGACTGGCGTTGGAGGTAGCAATGCCGCGCAAGGTGTAAGTCAGTGGGATGGTGTGTATACTGCGAAGTAGCAGTAG
Organism: Sanguinoderma infundibulare; assembly: GCA_032821775.1. Lineage (NCBI taxonomy): Eukaryota > Fungi > Basidiomycota > Agaricomycetes > Polyporales > Polyporaceae > Sanguinoderma > Sanguinoderma infundibulare. The sequence goes on along the minus strand of JAVLRN010000012.1, from coordinate 193,315 downwards.
GCTTGTCGAAACGACAGTCCGCACGTCATCGACGTTGACTGCAGTAGTGGAATCGGATTCTGGGACTTCGGATGTTGTTAGTAGCGATCTCGCGGTGGATTTCATCAGCATCGAAGGCGGTGCCCGCCCCCGGACTTGTAGCCCGTTTTCGGGTACGATCGGACCTTCGCTGCGTAGTGCTCTGCGTTCATAATATGGTTAGAACCAGCCCCAGCGGTCGGGTGGAACTCGTGAACCTCCCACACTGCGGCGTGTAGGCCTCAGTCTTGAACTCGTCCAAGATGAAACTGGACACTCACCTCCGAGCGGGACAGCAGAAGACCACGTTCGGCATGGAGGCCGGCTCACTAGTTCAAGCTTGCTGAAATTGTCGATGCATGAACCGGACCCATTGCCACAGGTAGTCAGCACGAGCCGATTCCGAGGCCCACGAGTCGCAGTCTAAATCTGGAGCGGCGACATCCACTACTCAGCAATCCAGCCGAGCTTCATCCGCTCGCCCAGGGAAAGCTGGATGCCTTGTGAGCAACTGGATCTCCGGTTTCTGCAGTAACCGTTCCCACACCACGGTGCAAGACGGCCAACGTGTGTACGCGCCAGAGGGCTACCGTACAATTGGAGGTAGGGATTCGAGGACCGGTTCTGTAAGCGATCCTAGGGCGATTCGATGCTGACGTCGAATCCTCACGACCATCCAACTGGTCCCGATCGGTCGATTCTGTTGTCAATTAAGTCGTCACAAACTGTGAGAAAATCTACTAGTAATCTGCGCCACTTTGGTGGTGCTGAATTAGCCTGACGCGACCCCAATTCGGATCAGAAATGGAAAGGGTGGACTTACTGTGCGTGAATCTCCTCGAGAACCATTCTGTCGAGGCCTCTCCTGAACCGAGGAACGAACTTCGGCGAATATATGAACATTTGAAAGTACCGTGACTTACCTGAAGAAGCTTCCGCACACGGAGATATCTAACAATGCCCGCCGTTCCGATCCGGGAGATACTAGGACTGGCGTTGGAAGTAGGAATGACGCGCGAAGTGGAAGTCCGCGGGATGGGTGTGCGCGGTGCGAAGTAGCAATAGGCTTGTCTAGCGCCACTCCACACGTCATCGCTGACTGCTGACCTCGGAAGCGAGAGCTTTCAGCGCCATTTTTTGCCCTTCTCCATTCCCGGGTTGGTGTGAATGTTGGGAAGAGGAGTCGACGACTACGGTAGTGGGATCGGATTCACCGATTTGAGTTGGGGTGTTGTGACTGGCGATCTCGCGGTGGCTTTCATAGGTGTAGAAGGCGGTGACATCCGCCGGACGGCCTGCAGCCAGTTTTCAGGTACGATCGGGCCTTCGCTGGGTAGTGCTCATGGGATGCTTGGAACGAGCCCCAGGGGTCGGATGAGACTCATGAATGGCCCGCACTACGGCGTGTGGGTCAGCCTCAGTCCTGAGCTCATGGCAGACGAAAGTGGAGACGAACCTCTCAACGGAAGCCGTAGAAAGCTTCAAGGTGTCCATCGAGATTCACAGCGTGCGCCGCGGTCCATCGTCCAGTTTGAGAGGTTTGGATTCCCGTTAAGGCCGTAGAAGCCTCATGTTGCTGAAACCAGTGCACGGCCGATATCCCCGGTCACTGCCAGTGGCGATGAGGTACACTAATAATCTGCTTACTAATCGATACTCGGTCAGCGCTTGCGGCGGACATCCGCTTTAGATCTCAAACGACCGCGCAACATAGTCCTCGCTCTCCCTCAAAGGCTCTTCCAATACTCAAAATCCAGTCTGTAAGTCACCTTGAATTTTCCAGCATTACAGCGCCCGGTCTCCACCCGGCCCCCCGACACGCCATCGCCGCGGCACTCCCAGACCCAAGAGTCGCCGAAGAAGAACACCTTGCCCGGGCCGTGGCTGGTTGACCCCAATTCGAGGATTATCCCTCCTTAGCAGTCGTCAATGTATCACAGACCCCTAGATTCGCAAGTTCTCTTCGGAAGCCCTGGTTATAGCTGGCAAACCCCCAGTTTTGATTGCGATGCATCCCTGCTGAAAATCGAACCAGGACTCTCGGCGACATGGGGAAACAACCCAGCAGTTAGCACTGATAACTGTAGTAATTCCTCCACCACACAAAGACTGATGACGGCTGATCGGATCTTTGGTAACCCTTCCAGCTGCGTACTTGGCTATAGTGGTTCGATATTCGCTTGCGGGACCAGCGAAGCCTCTCGATGCCCTCGACGTCACTTGTCAGCTGTACCTCAGAACGTATTATTCTACGGACTGGTAGAAATTCCTCCATGCATGGACACCAGATCGTGCTGACGGTAAGTGTCATTGTGTGCACCGTGGCATGCTCATATTTGGTCCTGCGATTCCCAGTGTGGCAGTTGGCCAATCAGAGCTACGAAAGCGGCACACGTTCGAACGCCAGACATCAGATCTTGGTGGTAGGGAAATGCTCTATATTGATGTCAATACACTGATTTAGATGCCACACTGACGACATGCCTGTATACGAGCGGCAAAAACTGAGTGGCATGACGCTGAAATGGATTACCAAGTCACGACGAACCATGGTGGCTTCTCCATTTTCTACATGGGGTCAATCACTGCTGACAAGCCAGTTTTTCAGCGTTATACTGCAAAAAAGGGGTTCAAATCCCCTTCCAGAGCAATGAGACCAAAACTGATCGAACTGGCCTTGAACACACAAGTCCTATTTCCGCCGAGGGTGGTAAGCATGACCTCCAAGAGACCGAAATACTGTAGCAGCCGCTCACTTTAAGGTACAGTCGCAATTCACTGCCAGAGAGTCAGCGAGCCTTCGCAGTTCGACACCGAGTGCACAAACACATACACGCAGCATGAAGTCCTCTTGACTATCGTAACCGCCTTCGCCCTCACCATGGTGCCCGCCGTCGTGATGGCGGACGTCATGCCGCCTGACACACTATGCGCATCGCCTTCAACTTGCGTGAGTTTCGTAGACGACTTGCGCTCCGTGCGCGCCAAACTGACCCGCGCCCAGGTAACGGTGGGCGGCCTCGTCATGGTAGTCAAGCCACCCACCAGTCCTGGTATCCCCTACAGCTCCGCGCTCATCGCGGTTTACTCTGGTGATGGATCGGGTGCCGAGCGACCCCAAGCATGGCGTCGCGGTGGCGCGGCCCGGGCGACTCGGACGAATGGAACATCTCGGAATGCGACCCAACCGTCGTCAACTTCGACAATGGGTATCTTGCCACCCAGGGTCATAACCCGCAGCCTGGCGATGAGGTCGGCGCTTTCGCTGGCAAGTGTTTGGTTTATAGAGGGGGAGCTGACTGGCATCACGTCGACAGCTGACCATCATTCCCTGCGCCGGTCTTGCCTAGAGACAAAGCTTGCATTGTAATGTGCCTATAAGCGTCTGAATCGACGTGGTCCGGGATTCTATGGCTTTACATACCGTTGAGCAACATGGTGTGTGGGATCCAGGTGCGCAGAGTACTTACTTGTGAAATATAGCGAGTTAGGGTAGACATATAATAATAGACAGTCGCACTCAGACGGACACGAACGAATTTTTGCCTGGTGTGACAATTTATTGCCACGAGGTACATTACTGTACAGAACGGAGACCTATAACACACGGCTGGCTACAAAGGGCTCGGTGAGGAGCAAGAAATATGCCGGACTGGCACGGGATGGGCCTAGAGTACAAACATGGTGGATTCAAAACGTGGTCTGACGTTGTCAACGCCCACCGGGACAAGTGAGAGGCAGTCTAGACCGGTGGGATTGCAGGGGCAACGTTCAACTCAGAGACAGTGTCGCTGCCATCTGAGGATTCAGCCTTCTCCTTTTCGGCAGCCGCGACGGCCGCTGCTGCAACGACCGCCGCCTCCTGCGCCTTCTTCGCGGCCGCCGCCGCTTGCGCGCGCATCTTCGCTACGACCGCGTTCGCTTCGTTGGCCATCGGCGACCGTGCGCGGAGGGCGGGCCCCCACCGCAGGAACGCGATCGGAATGGGGATCAGGAAAAGCGAGATGAACCCGAAGACGGACACTAGAGAACGGACGTGCGCGTCAGTTAGCACGCGATTGAGGGCAGCGCTGTGGACGGGTCACTGACCGCCCCAGTTCGTGCCTAAGTTGTCGGTGATGGAGTGGGCGACGATTGGGAAGAAGGAGCCGATCAGGCAGCGCGCAAAAGTGTTGCACGCGCCGGAGCTGGACGCGTAGATCGTGTACGTCTGGGAGGTGCTGAAGTGGGGCGGCGTTAGCAGCGCGACTCGACTCGGCAGCCACATCGGAGACGTACTAAGTCAAGAAGGTGAAGAACTAGGAATACGCGACTCGGTCAATCGGTCATGATATGTCTTTGAGTGAAGGAATACGCACGATCGTGAGAGTTGAGAACCCGAAGGGAACGCCGGCGAGAGTGGGGGCGATCCAGTGCACGTTGCCCGTGCTCGTCCTGAGGTGACGTCAGTATGGCTTTTTGATGAGAACAGAGGAAGAAACCCACCATGCGAACCAGAACAGCGATACTGGCATTAACACACTGGAGGACACTAGTCAGATAAGCACTCCACCGCAATGACTGTATACAATACCAAGCAAAGAGTGCGAGCTTCAGGCGCATCTCAGGAGCATCCTTGGGTGTATCACGAGGAACAACGAAGTTGGGCACGGGCAAGTTCTGGAAAAATCGCACAAGCGGAACATAGAACACCGCCGCAGGAAGAGTTCCAACCGCGATGGCGATAAACGGAAGACCCGTGAGTTCGTAACGAAACCGGTGCTGGGAAAAGCGTGAGATGATTGCTGAAGATGTAAAATAATGGATGGTGAGTACCTGCTGGAAAAAGACCACGGGGTACACTTCGAAGAAGAAGCTGGCCACCGAAGTTCAGTTTCGACCCCGGAGTTCAGGGGATTCGGTTACTCACTACACAATACCATAGGCCAACGAGGTCCAAATTGCCGCGCCTTGTACGATGGGTTCTGTCACAAACATCCCTGTACGTACCGAAGTGTGTCAGTAGCGATACGTAGCGGAAGAGGCACAGGTTTCGCGTACTGGCCGGGCGACCGAAATGAATGCGCATTAGCTCAGCAGTGGTCTGCTGCTTGAGCTCGTGCGCTGCACGTGCATTCAACCGGCCTTCGCTTCGCAGTCTCTTCGAACGCGCAGCGAGGATGGTAGGTCCGTGAGTCTCGGGAAGGAGGAACACCAGAGGCCACATGGCGACGGCGAAGAAGAAGAAGACCCGAAGAGCCCATAGTCTACGGTGGATCAATGTAAGTGCCGGATATCGTCTAGTTTGACTCAGAGCTCACTGAGGACCGGCATTGGCAGCAATGAAGAAGCCAATTAATAGGGAAATGCACGGTCCGGAGAAGACGCATACAGCGCTGGGAGTGTCTGACATTAGTTCTGAACCAAGACGAGTACCGTGGTCACGGCACGTACTACCACGCAATTGCTATGCCCATGAGTATGGTCAGCAGATGCGGTTATGATGGGACTAGGAAGCCACATACCAATCGCCTGCGCCTGCATATCAACGATGTTGTATATGCTAACGCAATGGTCGTAAATATGCTATCCGATGCAGAAAAACGGTGAAGCGTACTCGGACATAATACCACCACCACTAGAAAGAGCATCAGAACTCATGGGAAACAACTACGATTGAAGAAAGCTTACTTGTTCAGTGCACACGCAGCAGCCGCTCCTGTCAGGAAACGGACTACGGACGTTGAGCCACCTGAAGAAACTTGGAAGCATTCGCACATACACACGAGTATGACCGTTAGATTGTTGACAAAGGAGTCGACGGCGCTCATGGCTGTTGAGGGCACACCGCAACTTAGCACGAGAATAGTAGACGCAATGAATCTCTTACCAATGAGCAAAGGCCAGGAGACCATGTAGGGTAGTTTACGGCCATAGACCTCGCTCATAGGGCCTACAGAAGTCTATCAGTTACCGGAGATGAGCACTCAGGAATATCACGAACCCCCTGTGCGAGGAAACAGCGGTCAGCATACATCCGGGAGATTTGGACGAAATCGGAGACACTGACAAAGAAGAGGTCCAAACGAGAAGCCCAGGACGTAAACGGTCAGTCCTGTACTCGCCACATCTGCGTCCACGCGGTATTTTCCCCGAATCTGCAGTTCTACAGTCGCCTTCGGAGGAAGAGCTCAGTGTCAGCGACCTTGATTTGGGATGCTGGATGGAGGACTGACATAGATTGACGATCCAAAGCAGCTGAAGATCAGTCAGCAGCTGTTTGAGATGCGCAAGAGGCCCGTGCAGTGACTCACGAACAGAAGGCTAGGGCACAAATGTAGGTCACTACGAGCCGCTTCCGCCACCGAGACCAGTTCTTGGGGTCCTCTGGATCTGTCTTGGAAAAGATAATCACGTCTGGAGCGGCGTTGTGTGACATTGGTCGCTTAGTGTTAGCCGTCGTATAGGCAAGGGTTTGATGGGAGGACGAAGGATGGGAGAGACATACAGGGAGGTGGCTTTATTAGGGCCACAGATATGGGGAAGGAACAAAAGCGTCATAAGTGAAACTCCCGGCTGCTTCGAGTAGCGAAGAGCAGCATCCTTGCCATATCATACGCGTTTCCTCAGCGGCGTAAACGCCTGGAACGTTTCGTGATAAAAGACACAGCGGATGACATGGCGGAAGAACGACACATAGCCGGCTGGTGACAGGTTCTCACAGCCACCCACAAAGATCCACACTGGGTTTGCTAAGCGTTGCAAACATTTGTGCGACTTATCAAACAGCAGTGGACGCACGCGCGCGAGGCTGTTTGCTGCTATTTATAGCGCGGTCGTAACCCTCTCCCTTACTATTCGGGACCGGCTAGGACCATTACGGCCAGTCCACCATTGTCCTCAAACAAAAACGTCTGTCTCAACTCCAACATGAAATTCGTCATTCAATATCCGTCCAGGTTCGTGAAGCAGCGATGAAAAATGCCGGCGAACAGGCTCGACGCGGGGATATGAACTACAGCGACTCCTGGCCTGGCTAGCGCAAGAGGTATTTTTGTGGCGTACTGCCAACAAGACAGGGATGACGGTTGTAGTTGAATGAGTAGAACGACTCGCCTCCTTGAAAGTGGGCGGTATTGCCCACTTGCAAAGGGGCGTGCATATTCTACAGCCGACGTGGCTCAACATGCGAGCAAACGTCCTCGACGCATGAGCATCTACTGCGGTTTGATATCCAAGATGATCGAAACGTGAGCGGCTCTTTGGGCGCACTGGTCGATACCGCCAACAGTGATGTAACACTTCTTGCAAGCTCCTGAGCCGATTGAATTGCGTAGAGATAGAAATGACCAATGGGGTCTATCATATGAAGTAGTGAGGCACGAGATGCTCTGCACTCCCTGCGATGACATCGATCTGCTCTCACCAATCGACTCTACAACGACAGCTTCGAGAGTGCTGCCCAGGATAATGAGACGACACTCCCGGAGCCGTTTTGGCCGCTGATAGACAGGGCCAGGCTTATATAGAAGACTCTGATCCTGAACGGTGTCGTCTGCGCACCATGAATGATAGAGACGTCACTGCCACCGAGGGGCACCGTCGCCGATACTTGATCGAGTTTCGGCGACCCCCTGAAAAATCGCGGTCCAGGGCTAGGCTTTCCATGCACCTTGCGTAGACTGTAGAGTATGCCTAGGTCATGGTCGCTTTCAACAAAATGAGATAAGCAGAAGCATGTTTGAGTGTGATAAAATAGTACGCACCTACGCCGGACGATATCACAGTATAACCAAGCTGCGGATTTCTCTTGATGGCATAGGTTCAGCTCGGAGCAGCGTGTGATTTTTCTCCGAGTTTCTCCAAAACACATTGCGGCGAAGGTGACCAAGTGCACAAGAGAAGACCGTTGAACTAGTGGGGCACCGACTGCGCATATTCCTGACCTGTTATCCAGCCGTGAAACCACGCTACCGTATCAGGGTACTGGGCGGTGCGGCCGGGGCTGGTTGCACTGTAAGAATTCAGGGGTGCGACGCGAAGGAAATCTGTTGAACGGGTTTTATGTGGAGAGCCGTTAGCGATGAGTTTGATGATACAACTGGAATTAATGACTTGCACATTGCTGTGTCGAGTCGCTCGAGGGGTGATAGTAAAATCGCTGGCAAAAGCAGTGCTGCCGCTGCCGCTGCACGAGTGTGGGAATATACTGCTAAGATAAGCGAACCCAGCGTCAAATGGCCACTGGCACTCGAGTCTGATCACACGCCGAAACTCCCTCGACCGAGGGGCCCGGCGGTGAATTTGTAGTAGACTGGCGGTGCCTCAGATTTCTAGAGGTCCTCGTCTGCGCTGATACAAGCAACGCTGATCAGCTTCAGGCTCCCGGCTTAATGTCCTCATCCGAACAAGCCTCCTCCCTATCCGCCCGCTCATTCTGGCTCGAGTCAGCGTTCGAAAAGGTAACCACAAACTTCAATGCATCCTGACCCTCACTAGATGATCTTCAAGCTGACTTCTACACCGGGACTCACTACTAGGGCTATCGTATCCCATCGGAATCCTCACATTCGCGCATCGGCCCAGGTGTATCGATCACAAAACTTAAGTTCATGCTGTACACGTTGTGCTATCACCGCTTCGCCTGAGTACGGCAGTACAGCGTTATTCCGAAACATCCGACTTTCCCCATCTGAACTCCTGAACGTTCTATTCTTGTCCCACCTTCGAGTCCAGACGAGTCGGCATGTCAAGTGGTTGTCACATGGACTCCGGTAACACTACGTACCCGTATCTATAATGCGCCAATTCAGCCCTCAGTGCCCTACATGCATCCCCTGAGCCCTGATCATCTCTCTGACTAATATTACTGGTGGGAAACATGACTCCAGGGATGGTCGCGAAGATCTGGGGTGTGGCCGATCCAGCAAATTCTCTCGATGCCGCTTTCCCACTTGAAGTTGAAAACACAGCGGTTCTTGCCAAGCAGCCTTCAAGGCCCAAGGAACGTGGTGGAGTTCGCTTTCAAACCTTGTGTATGTGTGACGTGCCTTGCATTTTACGTGGACGGTTGTGGTGCGGGGTCATGAAATTCAGCTTGCCAGTTGGGGAGGATGCAGAACGCGACTGGGGAACGGGCACGTGAGGCCCAGGGACGCGGGTGTGGCTGGTGTTGACGCGTTGTTTGTCGGGCGCCAATCTGAGGGCAAGCGGGAGCGAGCGACGAGCGGGTCTCGACGACGTGGTGCAACGACTGGCGCATGGTTCGGCTGCTCTCCGCCCTCTGCCTTCTGTCTCTGTCCTGTTCTCTGCGCTCTTCCCATGGCTCCCAACCGTGCTCCAAGTCCTCCTGGTTGCACACGCGCCGCCCCAGCCACATCCTCCGCTCTCTAACCCAGAGCGAGATCTAACCCTAGTAAGTTTTACATCGACCCGCTCGCGCTCAAGCTCTGTTCCGGGATGTTTGCGCTGGCGAGGAGCTGTGGTTTCGCTGTGTTTTCCGATACGTCGGTGGGGCTGGCGAGTGTTACAGACAGGAAGACGGGGTCGGGTTGGTGGACGCGATGCACAGGCGGCGAGCGGATTGCTGAGTGCAGGCCTTCGTGGGCATGCGAGAGGACACGAGTCGGTCGGCGTTCTGAACGGCTTGTATTCACGTTTGAGAAAATGCGTGTCTCCGGTGCTCTTTTGGTCATCGCCATTTGCATCGTTTATCGGGGTGCGGGCAGGCGATGTTTAGCAGGGCGTGGTGGCGGGTCACCCCCGAGGAGCAGAGGTTGGAGGATACGTGCGATTGGATGGTTCCTATTGACCACAGTTGACTTAGTAGGACGGTGGTGAATGCGGGGGAACGCGGCTTTGGGCCGTACCGTGTTCGAGAGCGGGTTGGTGGCACTGTGTGCGCGCTCGTCGTGCAAGGGCTTCCAACGATGCATTATAATTTTTGGCTTTCTGTTGTCTTCGTGGCGACCGTTTTGGATGATATGTGTTAGACTTGTGCTGTGGATGGCGTATGTTCTATGTCGTGAATTGAATCTTGTTTTGTTTGATGGGATGAAGCAGCCAGCAAGGATGTCCTTTGTGTACTTCAAGTTCCCACCGCATGATCACCAATGAATCGCGGAGTGGTCGTTGGTGCGTGCCTTTGTGTGCAAGGTTTAAGTGTTTAAGGTTGGCACGAAGCTTCGTGTCCTTCGCTTTCACCACCCCATTACTGCGGCGTCGGTGCGTCCGCGTTTTACATCGCGTTTATGTAGAGTACCTAACGTGGGCCAGTCGGCCAAGCAAAGATGACGGCGAAGTCACGTAGGTTTGGAAGTTTGTGCCCACGCGACGCTCACATGGGCAAAGTTGCAGCCCACAACATGCCTTTTCAGCACCTTTGTGGACTCCAGGCCGCCTCGTCAGTTCAGATCTCCTCGGCATCGAGGGCACCTTACGGTCCAACACCGACGGCAAGTCTCACCATATTCCGACTCCCTCCTGCAAGCCTTGACACGTTTATACAGCGTACCAGCGATCATGTTCTACATCGATGATATCTGGCAAAATTGCTAAGAGTCCAAAGACGAACCAGCGAATGACTCCACAACCGGATTTAAACATGAACATCCAGCGGCTATCCAAGCAGACGTCCTCACGAGGTCAGTGCTCACACACCTTTGCCCTGGAATGTCCAGTAGGAGTGACGGAGCGTGTGCTGCAGAGGCGATACTCCTGGTCATCGGAAGCAGGTAGAACAGGTGATGGACCGGTCGCGATCAGGAGCACAGGTCCTCCCGGTGGAGCTCCTCCGACCGATCTTCCTCGATGCAGTCGAACAGGTGGACTGTGGCGAAGATGGCGACAGGTTCTACGGCACACCTGGAGTTTCTCACATCCAAAGCGACATGGGGTGAGAACACAGGCATGTCGAACACAATGGCCTGCGCCTATTGGCGTCAGGCGATGCTCGCATTCCCCGAGCTCTGGAATGCTGTGACCAACATCAGCGCTGCATCCGCGTCCACCCTCCTCCCTCGCTCCTATCCGCGACCGCTCAGTGTCCTGATCACCACCAACGACTGCGCATGGGCGACTGCTGCATGCGCTGACCACGCACGCTCTATGCACCAACGGCTCTGTATCCTACGCCTTGCGTTTCACAACCGCTGCACCAATCGCATCTAGCGGTATGGCGAAGCTGCGTGTCGTGCTCGCGGACGCAGAGGCCGGCAGCGAGATGCTCAACGTGACGTCCCAGGCGTTATGCGTGGTCCCGGCGCCGCCGAACGTCCTCGTCGTCGAAGCACCCTCGTTCCCCGAACCACGTCCTTCCGGAACTGCAGGCTATGTGGGGCGCGGTTGATACCGTCGTCAGAGGGGGGGAGAAAGAGGTTATGATGCCGGTTCGGAGTGCTGCATCGAACCAGATTCCGAGTTCACCGCATGGCAGGCATGGTAGACTTCTCCATATGGATACGCTGTCGTGTCCCTACGTCCTGCTCATCTTCGCCCCCTCGTTTCTGTACCTGCGTATCTCCTTGTGTTCTCAGCCGTGCGTTTGCGTCCTGCGGTGGCCCTCTGCATTCTTGCGTCCCTGGGCTGCGTGTACGATGATCTGCCATTGAATGAATGCGTCCGCGTCCATCCCTTGACATCATGCCTCGTGCCCATGCCACGTCCTTTTTTAATCATCAATGGTGCATCTCGACTATGCATTTTTGTACGATGATCTACCGTAGTACTTAAAGGACCGGCATTGAGCGCGGAGCGTCTGGACGAGACAGGTACCGATTCAACCTCATGTCAGGTGCAATGGGTGACCACGAACGCTGCGTTCACGGCCGCCAAACGACGAGCGCAGCGAGCAAGGATTTCGAATGCCGTCCAAAAATGTAAGTCACGCACGCAGGCATTGTTATCGATCGCGAACAACTACACTTCAAGATTCTCCGAGTCACCGGTGAACTGTACACGCTACACAGCCAGGCCGACAGACTCCTACGCTTCCCATTCCGGTGCTTATACTCCTAGTCCGAGCTCTCCAAGGAAACCGCGTTCCAGAGCTGCCCGGGCTCGTCCTCGCTGCACTTGATGATGACCAGCTGGTGTCATGAGCATTAGCTCCGCCCTCTTGGACCCTTGCCGCACCCGCAAAACGACATACCTTGTTAATGTCCTTTCCCCGGGTGGTGAGGCACTTCTCGCCCTGGGTGATGACCGTCGGATTGCCATCCGACACCGTCCAGTTCTGGTAGATGTCTCCGCTGTTACACACCTCCACCTTCGCGACGTGGCTGGGGTCGCTGATCGCGTTGTGCGACGACACGCAGAGATCGATGTTTCCGCGGCCTTTGTCGCGCAGCTGGATGTGGCCGACCTCGTTGGTCCCCTTGGGGAGGATCCAGACGGAGAGGGAGGAGGAGTTGTCAGGCGTGCCGATGATGACGTCCGAGCCGTTAACGGGGGGAAGGCCGAAGATGCGCTTCGGCACTTGGGCTGCGTAGCCGGGCACTGTCCGTCATCGACACCGAAGGTCAGTTGGGTTGCTACAGAGCAGTCGTCGGACGCGACTCACCGAACTTGGAGTCGAGGGTCAGAGTCGAGTTCTTGGACACAGGGTCGGCCACAGCCAAGGGCACGATGGCGAGGGCGAAGACGGTGGCGAGAGCGAAGAAGGACTTCATGCTGCGAGTGTGGAGAGTACTGAGCTGCGAGTGCTTGCTGACCTTCTAGCGAAATTGCGAGGCCTTTTATACTTGAAGACGAGCGGCCTATACGACATCTCCGCCGCTTGGTCGGTCATGTGGCAACGTCGGCTTGCTGTCCAGTATTTCCGGCGGAAATACCACCCACCTTCCCCAAGCAGCCTTCGGCTAGCTGCATGCCACCTGCTTCCCCTGGAATATACACCCAATACCCACTTTAGGCAGTATTTCAGTGCAGTATACTCGTCTTCTCGGCAGTGATCATTCTAGTGCGCCACAGGGTGTCGCAGTGACCCGCCGGTGTGGAAAGTTTTGATGAAGGCTAATGCATGTAGTCGAAGCAAATTTGGGATATTCGTCGCGGATCTCTTCGCGCTACTGCAGCAGCAGCTGTGCATACTGCGACCACCTGCCCTCGGGCCGCGCGGAATATCGAGTTTCGGTTTGTCTGTATAATGCACTTAGGTAGCGAGCACACAATACATCGGACAAACAGCACTCACCCCAATGTGACGAGACAAAGTGCTCTCTGTGAGCGCTCGATGGACTTTGAGGCCTCGTCGAGAGAGACTTCTGGATCCAAAATCGATGCACGAACTGTGTAGAGAACTGTAGGTTCGGAAATGGTTTTGTTGGACCTGAGGGGGTTGCGGAAACCAGTCAGGAAGTGTCTCGACTACACATAGCGACAGATCACTCACGGGTAGTAAAAGGAACCAAGTCCCATTATCCGATTTGTGGTGGCACAGCTTGGCTCAGCCGAAATTTCTGAGGCAGCAACGGGGCCCATGGCCAAGGTAGTTAGCCACGGGCCGATTCCGAGACTCACGAGTCGCAGTGTATTCCTAAATCTGGAGCGGCGACAGCTACTACCCAGAAATCCAGCCTAGCGTCATCCCCGCGTCCAGCGGCCGAGCGGAAGCCAGATGCCTATGAGTAACTGGATCTCCGGTTTCTGAAGTTACGGTTCCCACACCACGGTGCAAGACGGCCAACGTGTGTACGCGCCGGAGGGCTACCGTACAATTAGAGGTAGGGATTAATATTCAAGGACGGGTTCTGTAAGCGATTCTCGGGCGATTCGATGCCGACGTCGAATCCTGACGAGAATGGGCGGCCACTTCAACCATTCGACTGGTCCCGATCGGTCGTCACAAACTGTGAGAAAATCCACTAGTAATCTGCGCCACTTTGGTGGTGCTGAATTAGCCTGACGCGACCCCAATTCGGATCAAAAATGGGAAGGGTGGACTTACTGCGCGTGAATCCCTTCGAGAACCATTTCGTGGAGGCCTCTCCTGAACCGAAGAACGAAGTTCGGTGAGTATATGAACATTTGAACGCATCGTGACCTGCCTGAAGAAGCTTCCGTACACGGAGATATCTAACAATGCCCGCCGTTCCGAACCGGGCGATACCAGGACTGACATTGGAGGTAGCAATGGACCGCAAGGTGGCCAGAAGTCCGCGGGATGGGTGTGCGCGGTGCGAAGTAGCAATAGGCTTGTCTAGCGCCACTCCACACGTCATCAACCCGACGTCGTCACGAGGTCAGTGCTCGAGCACCTTTGCGCTGGAATATCCAGTAGGAGTGACCGAGCGTGTGCCCTAGGGCCAATACTTCTGACCTCTAAAGTAGGTCGAACAGACGGTGGACCCGTCACGATCAGGAATCCGGTGGAGCTCATCCGACCGATCTTCCTCGATGCCGTCGAAGACGTGGACATCGGTCGCTACGTCGGCGACCGTGGCGAAAACGGCGACAGGTTCTACGGCATACCCAGATTTGCTCATATCCAAAGCGGCATGGGGTGACACAGGCATGTCGAACACAATGGGGAATGCGGTGGCCAACATCACCTCAGCATCCGCCTCCACCCTTCTTCCCCGGTCGTATCCGCGACCGCTCAGTGTCCTGATCACCACCAACAACTGCACATGGGCGACTGCCGCATATGCTGACCACGCACGCTCTATGCACCAATTGCTCCGGATATCCTCCAGTCCTATGCAAAATGAGGCCTCCTCGCTTCGAGCATTGGATTTCGAAGCCTCACAATTGGAGCGACTTCTGTTGGCACAGGGACGGAATGACGACACGACGTACGAACCAGCCGAGATTCGTAAGAGGGGAAACCGGCAACCTCATGTTCCTTTCTATCCAGGGTCTTGGAGAACGCTTTTGAAAGCAATTTGCTGGCTAGAAGCCATAACCAGAAGCGAGATCGAGGGGACGGGTCTGGGGCGGAAGGGCAGGTTGATCGGACCCGGCGTCTCTACTTTGAGTCACGGGCGTGGTTGCGCTGACGACGGGCGTCTGATATACCAAATCGAGGGTCTGAGAAAGCCGCCGCCTTCGGGTAGCGGCGGCCCGGCGGTTGCCAACTAAGTTGCTTCCACCCTCCATCGTCTCTTCGCAATGATGCCCAGCCTCTCTGACTATGTCCATCCATCGCTGATTCATTTCTTGCCTCACTACCATTCGCGAAGGATGGTGGTGTCGTTTCTTATACACTGTCAAGACGGCCTCGATGAAGCCGTTTCCTCGCAAAACAAACTGCGGAACGTCCTCAGGCACGATGGACGACTGGAGCCCGAAACCCAATCCGGCGTCGCGGCGCGCGATCGAGTCCAGCCGAGGCCCCACAAAGATCTCCACAGCGCTTCGCATTGCAGCCACTGTACGTGAGCTATTGATCAGTGTCAGGCGTAAATACGCGCACGAGGGAGGCTGCAGACTCAGCTTTACCATAGTATCGCAGATCGCTGCGGAGAGGCAGGTCGCAGTGATCTTGTGAGCGCGCGGGCAAGGCCGGTGGGATGCAATGAGGCTGACTAAATAGGGCAGATCTTGCACGGACCCGGAGGTCATGAACGTGGTCGTTGCGGTTTGAGTCTACGGTCGCGCGCGCCAGGTATGCCCCTTACACAAGTACGCGGTAGCCTGGCGGTCACTGTTCCAATCCTACCTCTGGCATGAATAAGTTTCAGCACGGAAAAGCCTCATCTGCACAGTCGGCGAAACACTTCCCAGGTGAGAGTGGATCATGCCATCATTTCGACCGCACTGAGCGTTTGTCTGGTTGCTCTCAATCACGTTCGCTTCGTGTTTCTTTACGTCGAGCGGAAAAGAAACGTCACATAACAGAGCCATCCATTCGAGATTCCGAATATTGCGGCATTGACACCATATCATACACAGTCAAGTCATCAAGAAGAGCGAGTACAAACCAGCGAGACATGAATAGCAGCATGGAACAGAAGGATTCAGAGCCCAGGACGACAAGTGACCGCACTAATCGTAATCGTAAAAAGAATAGTCATCAAGGAAGCGGGTGAGGGGGATGGAGAAGAGGCATATCGCGACACAAAGCACAAATATATGGCCTTGGTTGGCGCGGCCAAGAAACAAGAGACAGAGATAGCAAACAACGCACAAAATACGCAAGAAAAACTGATCTTAAAGAGCCCATGCAGATATGCCACCGCGAGAAGCAGTCCTCCAGAGCCCAGAGGCCCGGACCCTGAAACCGCTTCCGAATGCGAAGACACACCCGCTCGTTCCTCGTCCATCAGCGATATGACAGCCCTCAAAGCGGAATCGGTCGCCGAAACGAGCGGTCAGCATGCGGGGCTGAGTGCTCGTGCGGGGCGATCGATTCGGGAGATATCATAGTGCTGCTGAGCGCGATCCGTCGGATTCCTGTGGAGAGCGGTGGTTAGAACCAATGGCTGGATGGCGGAAGCGGCAAAGCTGGGAGGGCAAGAACTCACTGCGAATCACACCCTCGCGCGTCCTAGGCGTCGAGCTTGTCCTTCTTGACAATCTTCTTGACGTTCTTGCGGTTGCCGGGCTTGGGCTTCTTAACATTCCGCGGCGAGCCGAGGTTAGTGTGCTTGGATTGGTGGTGCCGCTGGAGATCATGCTTGCGGGCAAACGGCGCGTCGTCGCATCCAGGCTCTGTGCAAGGGAAGGGGCGCAGGCCGAGATGCACGCTGTTGTAGTGCACCTTTGCGTAATTCGTGCGCGAGAACGCTAGAAAACACAATAGTTGTCGGCAATAGCAGCCCCAGAGGAGAGCGAGGAGTACGTACATTCGGGGCATTCGGGGCAGGGGCAAGGGATGCGCTTCGTGGTGTCCTGCCGCTTCCGCTTCCGCTTCAGTGGAGCATCATCCTTGCTGGCTGAGGAGTCGTTGTCATCATCGACGACTACGCGGGGACGCTTGGTGCCCGTCGGGCAGGTTGGCTTCTTCTCAACGACAAGGGTGTTCTGAGGGTGCTTAAGAGGGATACGCTGAAGGGGAGGAGGCGTCGCGGCCTTGGGGATGAACGTGAACTTCAAGTTGTCCACGTTCGCCTCCACGCCCATTGCAAGGTCTGGGACAACAACGTTCGCAGCACCGACCATGGGCTGCGACGGCAGTTGTTCCGGCGAATAGAACTGACCGTTGTCGTCGTAGACAGAGTTGGCGTCGAACATGATAGGTTGCATGTGCAAAGCCGGAGGGAAGAAAGTGAACCGGGTGTCCGTGGAGAGAGGCGGGGATGAGGAAGAGGTGACGTGGTGGTCGACCAGTGATTGCCAGTTCGCGATAGTAACGCCAGGCCGGCAGATCATGTTTGTTTGGTTGTCGAGGTCGAGACGGAGAAAGTCGATGGCGCGATCGAAGGATTCGACGGACCCCAACGCGTCCTCCGGGCTCTGTCCAGCCTGGTCGGATGCGTGGGGGCTCCCGAGCACGCCCAACCAGTCGAAGAAGGGGGTAGACGCCTCCGGGCCTAGCTGACACGTCTCGTGGTAGAAAGTCATGATAAGGGGGGGAGAAAGCATGCCGATATTACAGGGAGGACGTTGACTGGGACTGTGGTCCTGAGCGTGGCGGTAGGAGACAGAGACTTGGGGGGCCCGTGGGTGATGAAGACGTGGAGCGTGAGTACTTGAGTACTCATTATCTACTCCAAGCGCTGCATGATGCTGCAGCAAGCAGCTTCTCTGCTTCTTCCGCCCCGTGGATTCGGCGCCAGGAACCCCTCGAGGCCGGTCCTGGAAGGGTTTGTGGATATATTTAGCATAGAAACCTTCCAGGCACAAGCCGGGGTGCAGATCACCAGCGGAATGTACATATACACAGGCGGCCTGTGCGATATAAGCCCAGCGATCGTCGGCTCTGTATCGCTGGAAGAATGAACTTGAGTAGTCTAGTCAAGAGTAACGGGAGGCAGCACAGATGACGAGGACCTGCGCGCTCGAAGTTGCAGGCGCTGAGTGACCACCAGGCGACCGCGTACTTGTGTAAGGGGCACACCTGGCGCGCGCGACCGTAGACTCAAACCGCAACGACCACGTTCATGACCTCCGAGTCCGTGCAAGATCTACTCTATTCAGTCAGCCTCATTGCATCCCACCGGCCTTGCCCGCGCGCTCACAAGATGGCTGCGACCTGCCTCTCCGCAGCGATCCGCGATACTATGGCGGGGCTGAGTCTGCAGCCTCACTCGAGCGCTAATTTACGCGCGACACTGATCAACAGCTTTTGAGCAGTTGCTGCAATGCGAAGCGCTGCTCCAGTCGTCCATCGTGCCTGAGGACGTTCCGCGGTTCGCTTTGCGAGGAAACGGCTTTGTCGAGGCCGTCTTGACAGAATATATGAAACACCACCATCTTTCGCGAAGAATGGTGAAGCAAGAAATGAATCAGCGACGCATGGACATAGTCAGAGAGGCTGGGCATCATTGCGAAAAGACGATGGAGGGTGGAAGCAAAGTTGGCACCCACCGGGCCGCCGCTACCCGAAGGCGGCGGCTTTCTCAGGCCCCTTCTCGATTTGGTATCTCAGACGCCCGTCGTCAACGCAACGGAGTCCCGCCTGGTTCAATCAACTCCGTTCTCCATTCCCGAGATTTTCATCTGATCTGGAGATGCAACTATTCGAGTCCACGACGTCACCACGCCCATCCATAATCCGCGGTTGGCCGCAGAATCTGGGAAATTGACATAAAGCGGCGACGTTTCAGGCTTTGTGGTGCAAGAACAAACAGTCTTAGAGAGTCCGCGCATCGGCAGCGGTAGGTGCGTCCTACACAGTTTTTTTCGCTGTCCTCACCGACGTGCTCCTTCTGCCATTACAACCGACTATCCCCTTGCCATGGCGCTCCTTGGAGACGGGGCTCTATATATCCCTTACATCATCATAGTGCTCATACCCTTCGCTTTATTTCGATTTCGTCGCGCCACATCACCATTGGAATACCTTCCTGGGCCCTCCCCAACCTCTTGGTTGAGCGGTACGTCGCAAAATCTCTTGATCCTCCATTCGCTCAACATTGTTACAGGTAACCTGAAGGAGTTCCTTCGTCGCGACTGCTGGGACTATCGCGCTCAGAACGCGCGGGAGTACCGTCCCATGTCGAAGCGCCATGGCTTGTTCGGGGTATGTTCATTGGATTTCCGTCTGTCGCTCTGTCTTTTGTCGAGGACATTCATAATAATGATGCTAAGCGCTCCCATAGGCGTGCAGGAACGCGGCTAGGCGTCCTCGTGTGACTGGGGTGTAGACAGCGGCGAGGAGACGTCTTATGCACTGGCGGTTGAGACAGCTGAAGCTGAAGACGTTGGCGAGAGGCTCGCCGCGCCGCCTGGACTGAGGTGCACAGAGAACCAGAGGTTTCTGTGGCTCCCGTGTCTGGCGGTAGCGTGACGATGACCCCGCCGCCGTCGTCGCGTTGTCTCCGCTCCCGACCCACCTGACCTCGAAGGTGGATGACCTTCGTCACGTCTGTGCGCAATGCCCCCTCCATGGCGTTGGCCTTGTCGTTCATACCGTCGTTCCTCTCCTTCCTCTCGTCGCTCTGCGGGCCGTTAAACCCGCAGAACCCTGCAGCAGTGGTCGCAGTTGTGAGGACTATGGAGCGCAGACTTATCGAAGAAGCGGTTCCGGCCGTGCCCAAGAGCCCACATGAACGAATCGTCCGAGCGCGTCAGCTTGATCGAGCCTGCCGAATTCGACTCGCCGCGCTGCGACGCGACTTTGTCTGCCCGTGCGACGCGGACGTGAACGTCCCCAGCCCGGTCCCTAACCCCGTGGCCGTTCCGATCATCGTCTTCGTCCCGCAGTCGCTCGACGTAGCGTGCCCGGGGACCGTTGTACCTTGACTCATACATGCATAGTCATACGCCATCGTTGACCTCTCCCATCCTCTGGTTCCGCGCAGCCCTCGCCGAGGGATGTTGACCGCGCCCGAGAGGACGACTGCGCACGTTTGTCGAGCGACCTCGTGGCCTGCTGCTGTCATGCGTTCTGGTCCGCATAAAGCTTTGGACCGTCTTCGAGGACCCTGCAGGTGCTGATAACGAGCGTGCCAACCACCACGCGCAGCAGTGCTGTCATAGGGAGCTCACTTTGCTAGAGACGGCGCTTGGAAGTGCCATATTATCGAGAGCGAAGTTCCGTGGACGTTCAAGAGGATCAATCGATCAAGGCTGGCATAGGTATGCGGAGTATCACCGTAGCCGGTGACCGAGATGATAGTCAACCTTTTCTGATTGAGTCACGGGACGTTGTTGCATTGGGGACGCATCTGAGATACCAAATCGAGAACTTGCGCAGTCGCTGCCACTGTAACGCATGCTTCCACTGCCTTGCTTCCGCCCCCAATCAGCTCTTCGCAACGATGCTCGCCCCCGCTAACCATGTATATCCATCTCTGTATCTGTTTCGTGCTTCAGCTCTTCAGACATTACGCGCGGCCGGTGCCAAGTCACGAGTATCGCCGCTCTGCGAAATCGGAGTATGTGTGGAAGACACTCCTCCTAATGACGACACACGGGGAAGGACATGAATGACGTGTGAGTATGAGAGCCAAGCGTAGATGCATGAAGGTGCTTACCAAAGTGCCCTTCTCAGAACCACGGTACGTAGGCATGACACCATCCTGAGCACTGCCGTCCTCGCGATACAGTATTGACTGGGGGGGCTGTTAGCATCCAGGAACGGAGCTAGCGACCGCGATGAATCGGAGGATTCATCAGCTGGCTCTGTCAGGTGTACGTGTGTCCTGAATGTTGTCCAGGACTTGTTTCCTGCCCTCCGTTTCTTCTTCCCCTGCACAACTTCTCCAAGTTTTCGTTTCTATTCTGTACAGCAAAAGAGCCTGGCCAGACACTCTGGCGTACTTCGCGTCTCCCAGGGTCATGCTTTCCCACCCAGCGGAAGAGTCCCCCGCCTCAATCTCTTCCGCATAATGGGATGCTAAGCATACATCGGTCTACTCGACACCTCGAAGAGTGTTCGTCTTGAGGTTGCATGCGGAAGCACTTCGGGAGGCGGTCAGTTTAGAACACCATCTGCTCCTTCCGACCACTTCATCGCTCTCCGACATCGCCATCATGTTGATATGGAGTCTATTCGACGCCGAGGACGCTTCTTGCAACTGTTCCAACTTCCGCGTCAACGCCCATGCTGTTATCGTCTCCCGAATGCCCAAAAACCGGTTGGCGCGGGCATGTATGGCACAGCGGTCTAACGATCTGATGCGCCTCCCAGGTCCGATCTGCCCTAGAGCAGTGACAGTCATAGGCATCCAACTCTACCAATCCTGTCAACCCTGTCCTCACAACGACCAAGGGCCGGATATACAGATACTTGCCGTGCCTCATTGAACATCGGCTAAAGTTGCTTCCTGGAGCATCCCATATCCTCATCCTCACACCCACCATGGCCTCCAATACTACAGCTGCCGGAGTATCTTCTACCAGTGCGCCTGCTCTTTCCATTCAGATTCCCGCCCTGGACAACACGTATGGGGCGATCATGTTGGGCACGTTTGGAGGTCTCATGTGAGTCCTCATATCCTCCCTGCTTGACCCGCGTCCTCAACCGAGAATGTGGCGCAGGATGTATGGCCTCACCATGCACCAAGGCTACCGGTACATGCATCTGCCGCCTTACAAGAAGGATGTGACGTACATCAAGGTCATGGTGAGAGGTCTCGGAACCCTTTGTGATCCCGATCTGATTCGTGTTGGTGTAATGGCCTGCAGGTTGCTTTCGTGCTGTGAGTTCCTTAGTCGTCCTCGGTTGAAAGCATACCTGATGGAGCCTGCCAGGTTGATGGAGACTGTTCACTCGGTTTTGTCAATGCATACCTGGTGAGACCTTTTCGCCACATCCAGCCAAACGCGGGCTGATGAATGGTCCAGCTACTACTACTTCACGACGAACTACTTCCACCCCGAAGCCTTATTTCATGGGTCGTTGTCAGCCAACGTAAGAGTTATCCTGCAGTTGAGATCCAGAGAACTTACAGGACTTGCTGTCAGCTCCTTCCTATGACTACAGTAAATGAACCTTTGCAACGCTGTCTTGACTTGGCTGCTAAACTAGACCCCACTTCAGGGCGTTGTCATTGCGGTCTCGCAAAGGTGCGTTCCCCCGTAACGTGCAACCTACATGATCTGATGGTGGATGTGTCGCAGCTTCTTCGCACGTCGATTATTCAAAAGTATGGGGTCAAATCAATGCATCCTCATCCTCCAACGCTAACGGTGAAGCGCATAGTTAATCCGGGATATGCGCCGATCGTCGCCTTTGTGGTAAGCCACTACGTAGGATTCAGTTGTGCTTCCGATGGTCATACCTTCTCAGGTGATTCTACTACTCGGAGAGCTGGGTACGTAGTGTCCCTCCGCCCATACCCCCAAAAGCTGACCTTTTCGCCGCTGGTCGTACAGGATTCTCGACTGCCGTGACCGTCGAGGCGTTTGTGCAGCCCGATCTTCTGCACTTCCAGAAGTTCTCAGTAAGTCTCAATCATCTCTTGATTGACAGCTTGCTGACCTATCTGTCTCGCCACTACTTGGCAGTGGTTGACCACCACAGCACTCGGCATGATCATCGCGGCGGATGGCATCCTAACAGCCCTTCTCACCATTGTTTTGCACCGCAGCAGGACCGGGTTCAAGTCGTGCGTGGCTCTTTCCTTTTCACATGACCTCCTTGCGCTTATCGACATTCAGGACGGACTCGATGATCAACGTCCTCATCATGTACACTATCAACACGGGTGCGTCACATGTCCAGAGTGTCGCGATCTTCATTTAACTTCGATGCAGGCCTTTTGACGGGGTAATGGTGTATGTTCCAACTCGACAATGACAATCGCACTCACCCTCTGTGATCAACCAGCACGATCACCACGCTATCATTCTTCATGGTCAGTCGACGTCTTGCGAATAGCATCTTTGCACCTCATTGAACTTGCAGTCCAGGGGGTCTTCTACCCCGACACCCTGATCGACGATGGGCTGAACCTCCTCGCGGCCAAGCGTAAGTCCTGTATTTCTGTGTATTATGCTCCTCTGACCTTTGACCGTTGCAAGTGTATGCCAATTCGTTGCTTGCAGTGTACGTGTTCGCTCCAGTTTCGCATTTAAAGACCCTGTCTAATCGATCTCCATAGCTTGAACTCCCGAGATTTCCTCGCCAACTACGGCCGGCGCGACTACGAAGGCACCCCATCGAAGATCAGCGCAATTCACCCATCAGCTCTCACCAGCAACGTATCCGATAGGCCGTCGGGTCGTGAAGTACGCTATCCCCGTATTTATTCTGCGTGCCGAAGTTGAAGGATCTCACTAGGAACCTCTTTTTCAGGCGCTTGGAAACTCTCAGCACGTCATCGACATCAGGGTCACCCACGACGTCGAGCGTGATGGATCCTTCGGCGATAGCACCCTCTTCCCCGAGCGCAAACCCGAGCGGTCTCTCGAGCTCCGCGAGTTGCGAGGGTGTTGGAAAGGCGACGCTGCCTCCCAGGACACATCGTCCCATAACGAGCCGTAAACCAAGGTGTGTCTGAAGGTTCTTGATTCAACCCCGCCCTAACCGCTGACAAGGACCGTCGATGTCCAGTGATTTATTCCACACTGATGACATTCCTCGGCATGCCTACATGCATACGGAGTTGCTCCTGCCTTGTGGTGTTAGTCTAGGCCCTGTCCCTGTGATCCATATTTTCGTTGCTGTCTTATCTTGGACTGTACCTGCTCGCACGAGCGCATCCTTGTCGCCTCAGTTATACATTTATTTAATTCCCCATGCTTCAGGAACATCACCGTTGCTCGTCCTCAAGACTTACCCCCAGGCGCGATTGCACGACGGAGTAGTAGACTACTCGGTGACGTTCATTGGCAACGGCCGACTGTGCCCCCCCTCTCCCCCATCCTTGGACGTACTCGAGGAGCAGACAATGAAATATATTCCACATAGGTATTCTACCGATTACATGAGGAGAGGAGGTACACTACTACAGGTCCGCTAACTACATATCTCCATTACCAAAGTCCATGAGCGCCAGGCCCAAAAGTCCATATCCAAATCCTAGTCCGGTCGATGCGCGAATCCGAGTTCAAGTCCGAGTCCGAGTCCGAGTCCGAATCCGAGTCCAAGTCCGAGTCCTAGCTGTTCAACCCCGCTTCGAGAACCGCTTCCACCAGACGACAGTCCCGGAAAGGATGCGACGCTTCTTGCGCTTGGACTCCTCGTGGCTGGTGGGGCCTGCGGCGACCGAAGACGCGTCCAGCGCCTGCGACTCAGAGAACAGGGGCGATCTCGAGACGAGCCAGAGGTCTGAGGCGACTCCGAGACGGTCGGAGTTACCAGAGAAGAAGTCGCCGAAGTCGATGCCGAGGCCGATGGTCGCTCTGGTAGACCGAACCGGAGCGATTCGAGGAGAGGCGGGAGAGGGCGGAGGGGCCCGGAAGAGGGGCTGGGGAGAGTCGAAGGAGGGGGAGGACAAGGGGGAGTGGAGAGGAGGGCACCTGGCAAGGATGGCGGCGATGGGGAATTGGTCGGGGTCGGAAACGTTGGAAAAGGAAGAGGAGAGCAGCGCCCGGCGCCGGTCGTTGTAGGAGAGAGCGTACGAGGAAGACATGGTGAAGAGGTATTGAGAGAGGATGAGGAGGTTGTGAACTGCGCAGCAGTGAAAGGTAGGAAGGCAAGGCAGGTGAGGTGACCTCCTGACGAGCGTCGTGGCTTTATACCCCCACTCGAGCTCGTGAATCTGCGGAAGAGCATGCGGGCCTGATCGTGAGCTTCCGCGTCGGATATACCTCGTTTTGTACAAAAATTGCGAAGGAGACCAGGACTCACCCGGTGTCGCCCGTGCGGCTGACGATCAAAGTAGCACCTGGTGCTCGCGGGGTTTGTTTCCTGTGACACTGCGACCAGGCCTGGGAGTGTTTTGCACTACTTTCGGACGACACGCTGACGCTCACAGTGCTCTGCTCCCGCGAACCCTTCTTTGGCTCAGCTAGTTCCCAATCTGACTGACAGTATGCATATCGAGATAAGTAGCGACGATGATAAGTAAGTACGGCCCGGGGATCCGCCAGCTGATGCGACTTGTGTGGCGGTGCCGCGCACGCTCAGCGCGCGGACGACGATGACGACGACGACGGCCGCATGCGTGCGCCTCGAGGTCCTCCTACCGTACTCTCCTCTTCCCCCCTCTCATGTTCCATGCCCGAAGAGCGATCAGACCAGGGCGGGCCGGCGGCGGCGTCGTGAGACGATGGACGCCACCGCGTCACCTCAGCCCATTTTACCTGCCTCCATCCACCCTCCTCCTCCTCTCTTCATCGCGGAGTCGTGACCGCGTCGAACCCGTCGATCCGCGCCCTCCGGTCCATTGCAACGCAAGCTCTCCAGGAGGAGCTCCGTGTCCTGGTGCTTCCTCGGAAAGCCGTATTGAATGCGGGGTGTCAAGGGAAACGATCGCATTTTCACGTCCTTCCCTTAGATCTTCGGGCCATCTCCTTCTTGTCTTCGAGAGGTTTAATGGTAGGGTCTACCGAATGAAGAAGAGTCCGCCGTGATAAGTCTCGGCCTATGGCACCATTTGCTATTGCATCTCCTCGGTACGTCCCGTATTCTGGAAATCGACTTCCTGCGCATTCCGCTCGTTTAAACTTTGTCAAGATGCCGAGCTGCATTCTAACAGGTGATATATTGTAGTCGAGCTTGGATCCGAAATGTCTCATTGGAGCTTCTCTGCGAAAGTAAACGCACTGGCATACTTGGCAGTATTTGCTCAACGAGTGAGTGGTCCCATTAACGTCTTCAACACCGATTGGTTGCGCTAATGTTAGGCCTCGCAGTCGTGGGTAGGTCGGGATGTTAGTACGTCGATTGAACCCTGCTGCTTTTGCAATCCATCTGGTGACGTCAATACAGGGCGATATCATCGGTGACCACGGCGTACTGTAATAGTGGATGGCAAGTGCGTCTCCAAAACTGCAGGGTGGCCGCCATGTAGCCCAACGCAGCTGTGTCTAGAGGCGGTGAGTCGCAGACCTCTATTTCCGTAACATGTAAGATGCTCATCGAGCGTCCGCTCGCTGCAGGGATGCGAGCATGCTCCTCGTCGGAGCAGTATCCATGCCGGTCTGGAGACCATCGGCTGCAAGCAAGGGGACAGTATATAACCCTGCCGTCCTTTCGGAACACAATTGAGCATCGGCTACTTCTGCCGTTCATCTCACCCCGCTTTCCACCACAGGACCATCCGCCTGCAGCCTCTCCTCACTTGCTTACTCCTTCTATTCGTACCCAGTGCCTCTGGATGTATAACGTGTAATGATTCTCAATTCCTTGTCTACACCAACGGCCTGACCTTCCATTGTTCCAGCAAGCTGAACACAACCCTCATTCCACCGCACCATGTCTGAAGTGTCGCTCACTTCCGGCTCGGCCATCAGCTCGAAGTCCGAAGACAGTGCGAGGAAGGCTAGGAGGGGGTCCGCCTTCCGGTTGTCTTTCGGCGCCATGCTCGTCGCACTCTTCCTCAGCGCACTCGACATGACTGCGATGCCCACCGCCCTCCCTACAATCATTGAACATCTCCACGGCGGCGACACGTTCATTTGGGTTGGCTCCGTCTATTTCCTAGCGAGCACTGTTGTCCTGTTCCCTTGCAGTCGCCTTTCGGACGTCTTCGGGAGGAAGGTTGTGTTGCTCGCCAGCATCTCCATGTTCGCGCTGGGGAGCGTCTTGGCTGGGACCGCGCGCAACATGGACATGCTCATCGGTGCTCGAGGTCAGTAATGCAACGTGTTCTGTTCATCTTTACGAACTATACTGAGAGTGTGTTCAAGTTGTCCAAGGCGCCGGCGGCGGTGCCATATTCTTCTTGTCCAACATCATCACTTCAGACCTGGTGTCGGTTGCGGAGCGGGGGACCTATCAAGGTTACCTTATCATGACATGCAGTCTGGCTACTGGTGTCGGGCCTGTAATAGTGAGAACATTGACGAACTACTACGAATCCGCACTGACCAATTACGTGTAGGGCGGCGTTCTGTCCACTAAGGCGTCCTGGCGATGGATCTTTTGTGAGTCCAACTTCCCCGATACACAAGTCAGTTATTGACGGCCTAATCAAGACCTCAACCTTCCATTGATGGGTGTTGCGATTCTCCTGGTCACCTCTTCTTACGCGTTCGCTCTCCTGAAGGATCTGTCGGGGAAAAATTGGCTCGAATGGACTGGTTGTGCCTGTTTTGACTTGTTTCCGGTGCTGTTCGTCAACTTAACGGTGTCAATAGTGGCAACGCCCTTATGGTAGTCGGGTCGACCTTGACGCTCATAGGCCTAATGTGGGGAGGGATTCAATATCCTTGGGGCTCAGCCTACGTGCTCGCCCCACTAATAATCGGGAGTCTTCATGGCCATATTCTTCATCTACGAGTGCACTATTGCGGTGGAACCTACGTTGCCATTGGACGTCCTCAGCAACCGCACGACGCTTGCCGGGTGGGTCTCCTACCAACTCCACGTTGGTCAACACCGCCTGATAATTATTCAGTTACTTCGCCACATTCGCCCATGGGATAGC
This sequence comes from Sanguinoderma infundibulare, assembly GCA_032821775.1. Taxonomy (NCBI): domain Eukaryota; kingdom Fungi; phylum Basidiomycota; class Agaricomycetes; order Polyporales; family Polyporaceae; genus Sanguinoderma; species Sanguinoderma infundibulare. The sequence continues at coordinate 165,734 of JAVLRN010000012.1, read as the reverse complement.
GAGCATATCGGCCATCTGTGAGCACTCCCACGTAACCATTGGTGATATTTCGCTAACGCCGGGTTAGATTACATGCCTATATTCTTCGAGGCCTGCAGGGGAGCGTCGCCTATACGGTCGAACATCTTCCCCCTTGCGTTTGTTATCTCCCCGGCATCCGTCATTTGCGGCATGATTACCAAAGTGACTCAGAAGTATCGACCGATGAATCTCATAGGCTGGATCATCGCCATCGTCGGGTTTGGCGTCCTCTCACTGCTACGGCCGAACAGTAGCCTAGGAGAGTTGGTCGGCTTTCAATTCCTGATGGCAACAGGCGTCGGGATCGTAATGCATCATGCATGACATAGCCATCGTTCTCATGGAACGCGGCTCATCATATGTCGTAGTGGGTGTCAACAGTTTATCCCATCCTGGCACCTCTCCCGGTGTCGAGGAATGCCGCTGCTCTGGAGTTCTTCGGCTTCTGCCGTGCGTTTGCACAGGTCGGTCGTATTCAAGCCTCAACTCCGCGCGTAGTACTAACGCTTACATGCGGCGTTCCAGACGTGGGGAGTCACCATCGCGGGCGTGACGTTGCAGAACCAACTAAAGAGCAGGCTTCCGGATTCGTTCTCCGCGCAATTTCCCCAGGGCGTCGAGGTCGCATATGCTGCAATCCCCGTGATAAACACGCTCGAGGAGCCCCTTCGAACCCAAGTGCAAGACGCCTTCGCCGCGAGCTTCTCAGTCGTGTGGAAGGTCATGATAGGGTTCTGCGGTGCAGGGCTCTTGTCGGTGTTTCTGCTCAAGGAAATCCCGATGGTCCAGCACGTAGACGACACTTATGGGCTTAAGGAGTCGGCGGGAACAGACGAGGAGAAGGGCAACAACGCGTGATTGGATGGGGGGCATATGATGCAGCACAGTGTACTACTGGCATTTTTAGATTCGGATATTCCGCACAGAGTACGACGTATGTAATATGGCACCGTCTTACTACAATGCGCCCCAGATACGAGGAGAATTATGGCCCGGAGATATCGCATGTGGAGGGCATGGGACATGGCCGTTCACATGTTCCGATGATTGTGGATCTTTGTGGATGTTGTATGTCTCGCCGCCGGTTGCTCGTTAAGCTACCAGCAACACGGCGCCAAGAACAACATCAACGGTCATGAAGGGACTGGTACGCGCCCAGTGCGACATCATATCAATACCCCACTGCAGACGAATATTTTCATCCAAGTCGTTGCGAGCATGGCGGCTCATAATGAACTGTATGTTCCGTTTAGCTAGTAGCTAGCATTTAGATAACGAGCACTGACCCAAGATGATCGTGATCAAAGCGAGCTCAGATACGTGCTGTTGCTGCGCCTTGGCGTCATGGTGGTCTACAATACCGACCAGGAAAAGCGGGAGGAGTTGGAGAAGTTGTATCCGGAGGAGCATTACAATTTCCTGCTAGCCAGAGACCGTGCAGAGAGTGTGGGGAATAAACAGCGCCAGCAAAGGCCTGCAGTCGAGGCGTTCAAGTTCAGGTTCGAGTTGCCAATACTACACTGCCAAATGCGGACAGGACACGTTTGCCATTCCCGCGGTCACACATTCTGTTCCGCTCCGTTCAGGACCGACAACAATGATGAGTTCCAGTTCCCGGTCTAGGGTATGGTACAGAAGGGGTAAACGAGTGCGCACACAATTGATATTGTACATGATAACGTGCAACAAGCAACCACAACATCAAGCGCTCCCACTACAGTCTGTCGGCCATACGATCATCGTGCTTCGCACGAATCAGAGCATAGTCCTTCACGCCGTTCACCCACCCGGCCTTCGCCAGATGCAGCGGATACCTCACCTCGCCCGAGGCCCCAGCCCAGTCAAAGTCAAGGATCCACGTCAGCTCCCCGACGTCCGCGTCCGCGTCCGCACTGTTTGCTATCAGGATGTTCGGCGGTCGGATATCACCATGGACGAGCTTTTTTTCATGCAGGACCTTCAGTGCCGCCTTCACCTTCGCACGCACGGCAGAAGGGACCCCGTCTGGGTACTTGGCTCCCGCCGTCTCGCCCTTGATGTACTCCATGACCACCATCTTGCGCGGCCCCGTTCCGCCGCCCGGCACCTCGTCCTCGGGCCAGATGGGGCCGTAGTACAGCAGCGTAGGCGCGAGCCCCCGCTCCGCAAGCAGCCGGTGCGCCTCTTCGCCGTAACGCTCGACAAACTTGACGACGAACTGCCGCTCATCCTCGCAGCTCTTGACGAGGAACGTGACGCAGGACGGGTCCGCGCCCTTGAGCGGCCGCACGTACCGGAAGCGCACTCGCTGGCCGTTGAGCTGGAACGACGTCGCCAACGGGAAGAACCTGCTCAGCTTGTCGTTCTCGTCGACAACCAGCTCGCTGTAGTACTTTCTCAAGCCCTCGATGCCAAGTCTGAGAGAGCAGAACATGCGGGCGAGGGCGAGCGTGCGGTGGTCGTCGATCACGCGGCTGTGGCCGATCCACACGTAGTCCGTCAGGCGGTGGACGATCGGATTCGTAGTGAAAATCGCGCCGCAGATGGCTAGCCACGGGCCGGCGACGGCGATAATAAACGAGGGACAGAAGCATGCATTCGCCAGCTCCTGCAGTTTGTTCCTGGATGAGGACAGGGAAGACAGACATCGATCGAGACATATACCTCTCGGTTATCGTCGGTCCAAAACTCAACGTAGGAGAATGAGCCCTGAACGGTTGGCTCTCCGCTCTGGCCAAGCTCGCCCTTCTCCTCCATGACGGCCAGTCCTGCGGCTTCGTATGGTGAGGAAGCACGATGGTGAGAGATGAAGTGGTCTGGAATGGTCTTGTGGCGGTTCATAGGTTGATCGATGACCGCATTGAGGAGTATCTTGAGCTTGACACGAGTTTCGGTACGAAGACTTTCACTAGTCGCGATCTCGGAGGCGTAGGTCATGAAGCTTGCTGTCGCTCGAACGTCCTCGTCAGAAACCTCCAACGCGTCGTTCTGCATGTCAGCAGCAAACTTGGCGAAGACAGGATGGTAAATCTCGACCGGCGGAGCCAGAATGTTCCAGCCCTTTGTGCCATATCGCCCGTCGAGAATGGGAGAAGGACCGTCCTGATGCGTTTGGTAATTGGGTGGCCTTGCGCTGACAGAAGGCGACTGTCGATTAGTTGCATTCAACGCTCTGGTGAACTCTGCGGGAGGATTAGAACCGGAAACAGCCACAAGGCAAGACTACGCACGGCGCCGAAGTTCCGTTAGCTCGTCGCGTGCTTCTTCCTCAGTTATCGGTGGCTTCGGGGTAGCAGGCCTAGGAGACGCCTTCAAGGCATTGAGGGCGGTTCGCTTGGATGCACGGTTGTCTTGTTCGCCGAACAATGTGTGGACAGGGTCGTCAGAATACTCGCCAAGGTCGTCGCAAAACGTGTCGAGCTCCCAGTTGGACTCCTTGAGCTTTGCTCTGAGTGCGTCTCGGGCCTTTCGATCTCTCATCAAATGATAGCGAGGCTGTGGAGGAGAGAGTGATCAGCCTTCCAATAATCATCTGCGTAAGTAGAATTCGGGAGCCACTGACCTTGTATAACAGCACATGGTTCGTTTTGACATTCTCGTGCTCAGCCACGCGTTCACGCAGTTGGTTGACAGTCTCGGGGCGACGGCATGGGAAGCTGATGAAGGCAAAGTCAACATCCCCGTACTGGACGACGGGCCACAGATACACAGTGATTGTGTCATCGGCCATATCAAAAGGAGAGGAGATGTGGGCGAGAAAGATGAGATGTGGTGGTTGAGGTTGAAGTCGAACACTGTAAAGCGCCCGTTGTTGAGCATTCTGTGTGGCCCTGTTTGGTCAAGCGTGGGTGGGCGCTTGTGTGTCTTGCTGGGCCGATTGCAGGGATCCTCAACAGCGCACCTGGTAGGACGATCTCCGTATGAGTGTTCTTTTCATGCACGTATCGCGAGGACAACTTTGATCGCGTACCATCCACAGAATATCGCAGCACCACTACTCGGCGGCGTTCTGCAATGGGGGCAACTTCCCCCTCATGTCGTTCCTTAGCAAGTCCGGGACGTTGTTGCATTGGGAACGGGCGTCTGAGATCCCAAATCGAGAACTTGCGCAGTCGCTGCAACTGTAACGCATGCTTCCACCCTCAATCAGCTCTTCGCAACGATGCTCGCCCTCTCTAACCATGCATATCCATATCTGTAAGTCGTCTATCGAGCTCCGCGAGCTGCAAGGGTGTTTGGATGCAATGGAGAAGGAGATGCACCTTGCTGCCAGCTCAAAGTTAGAGATATGTGAGATATAGGATTGTAAGAACATACCGTGTCTGAATGCAGCCGCCCTTCGGCTGCTGTTCTATCCTGGTCGTAGCGCAGGAGAAACTTAAAATAACTGGGGAAAACCGGAGAAACCGGGGCAAAAATAGTATCTATGGGATTGGACCGCTTATCTCAAAGTACTCTATTCGCACGATGATATACATTGTAGGCTGCATCGTGACCTGTGCTGGAATGACAGGGATGAGCAGAGGTGAACGGATGACGGATGAGGGTGGGGTTAAACTTGGAGGTGTGCGCTTAAGCGAGGTGCCGGCGACTGTCGGGCAGGCACCGGTTCCTCCCGGGCGCTTACCGGCGCGATTGCGCTGGCCGAGACAAGGGTTCCCTTTTCCCTTTCCCTCGAGTCCCGCACACACTGTCACACCCTATACAACGAACACATGGGCACCATCGATTTATAGTATGAAATCCGAAACTGCGTTGCTGCGGCACTTTGATGTGTTTCGGCCTCTTCTTCGGACACCGGTCATTTTCTCATCTAGTTTCCGCCGTGGTAGTAAGGAGCTCCTGTGGACGTGTCGATTTGTCGAGGACTTGCTAATTCGACAACTTTTTCAGGTCCAGAAGCTTCTCTGCACATACCCTCGCCTGGATCTCGCAACTGCGTCGCATCTCTTCTATCCATAGATTGGCGCGACTGCGCTTGCGTCCCGAGTTCATTTTGAACTCATGTCACTCCCAAGGGTTACCGCAATCCCGCTGCCTGAATCGCCTCAAGCACTTCCTTCTGGATGCAATGTCCCCTTGGCAGATCGCATCTCTCTGTACTTGGTAAGTGCATCCTCACCGATCGAGATGGGAGCTGCGGTCTCATTCGGCGTCATAGGTCGTGGGAGAAGATCGTACGGCCAGGGTCGCGACATACCGCTGGTACACGACGGAACCTCGGTTCGTGAGTGTGGACTGCCAAAGCCCCGAGGCAAACTGTCCCTCAAGCCATTATCCAACGTGTTTGACCGTGCTGGGACAGCATGCACCATGCATTGCGATCAGCAGTTGCCTGACAATGCAACGGTAGGCACGCGGACTTTGGGCGCATGCACAGTCAGAATTCGCTCACTGTTCGCCTCTAGGGAGCAATGAAACGGACAGATCGATCGCTCGGTGACTTTTTTGTCATCCACGGATGGTTCTAGGCGTACCGTAGAACTACATATCGGCTCAGTGATTGCTTGGCTCGCAGTATAAGTGAGGTGCGTGCTCCCCCATTCCGTGTCAGACCAAGCCATGGACCCCTCTCAGTTCCAACCTCAAGAGCTACCTTCGGGGTTTCTGCCCATCAAGACTCCTTCGCTGGCGAGCACCTTCGGTGCTATCTTGCTCAGCACGTTCTTCTCGCTCGTGTACGTATGTCTGCGTACTCCGTCGGTAGCGTGCTGACTTTGCTCGGAAGGCTATATGGCTTAACTGCCCATCAGACGTACCGCTACTTCCGCATGTACCGCGGAGATACTCTCTTCTTCCAGATTATGGTACGTTTGCGTGGCATGTAATCATGTTCTCCATGTCCTGACCTTCACCACCGGCATTTTTAGGTTATCGCTATATTGTGCGACACCCTTTCTTCATGCTAACTCTGGTCATTTACCGCGATTCTCAGCGTCACGGACACGTTCCATTCCGCGACACTTATCCATATGTGGTATGCGTCGGCTGTGTCTCTTTTGGATCCAGTCTACCTGACGATTGGTTTAGTTATTATTACTTCGTCATCAACTACTTCAACCCACTGGCGTTCCTCGTGAGCACATGGTAAGCAGGTCATCCTAGTTCATCGCGTCGACCGCCGAGGCTAGCACTGGTAATCACCCTGCGCTGCCACTTCAGGTCAATCGAAGTAAGCATCAATGGCGGATTATCCATTCGTTGCTCGTATCTGATCAAGTTTTATTTCATCAGGCCCTTCCTCTAACGACAGTGAGCTATATATCATTTTCTCTTGTTGAAATCCGGAACCGTGTCTCACGAAGCCCTAGGGAGTCACCGTCCTCCTTACCCAAACGTGCGTCGCCAGCTGTTCGTTCCCCTTGACGTGCACGTTTACTTTCGATGCTGTAGCTTCTACGTTCGGCGCATATACCTTGGTATGTTATCTGATCTGCTTGTTCTTGAAGCCTATTTAGTTTTTGCACCTTGCAGTTGATCGCCGCTACCTACCGATTGTTATTCTCGTGGTATGTGCCTCCTCTGACCAGGGCCGGCTTTAACATTCACGCGCGAGCAGGTCACTTTTATGTTCGTGGAGCTGGGATTCATCATTGGTAAGGCTTCTTGACATCACTAGCCGGATAACCGCTGACCGCAGACTTGCTAAAAGCATCCAGTGTCGACAGGTTAGTTCACTCTTTCCTCTGTGTAGACGACTCCAACGCTTACCATGATGTACTAGCTTCGGGAATGATACGTTTGTAGGGCTCATTGATCACATCGTTTGTGGTTCAACCTTCTCTCGTCGCTCCTCCCATCTCATTACCTCCGCATACATCCTGCCTTATTACAGTGGATGTATACGTCTCTCTTCTCCGTTGCGGCGTCCGTCGACCTCATATTGACGGGCACGCTGGTGATTATTCTGAGGAGCAACCACACTCGGTTCGAAAGGTGCCCATATACCTTGTCATCGATGCCCATCCATTGACCCATATGTAGGACTAACACCGTGCTGGATACCTTGTCAGGATATGCAGTCATCGCCAGTATGTCATCGTTCATCTACGAGTTCTCTCCCGCGAGACCTAATTCTATGCGCTCATAGCTGGTCTAAATACGTATGTCGAGCCTTCGTTCACTCTTAATTCTCTATTTCGCATCGTGGGCTAATGTTCAATGGACTCTTTGCGCCGAATAGCGCTCTGACGGTACCAGCATTCATATGCGTGCGTGTTGATTAGTCGCTCTCCCGCGAAGAGTTCACTGCTAACCTTCGAGCAGTCCATCGTCCTCCCCGACACGTTCGTCTACTTTGCTATTGCCATGCCCGCGACCAAAGGTGAGCCCCCCTTCCCCATTGTGAGTCATATGTAACCGGAGAGGCTCGCTGACCGTGACCCTAGTATACTCCAATTCGGTCCTCGCCGTGCTTAACTGCCGGCAAGCCTTGACGGAACACATCGCCGGCCGCTCGAACCAGACGCCGCCAATCAGGATGAACGTTTTGAAGCGCACGAATGACAGCGGAGGGATGAGCGCCACGCAGGACTCGGTAAGCTGCCTCTTTTTTGTCCTCCTTGAGACAGTGGCCGGCTAACGAATGGTGAGGAGCAGGTCTCCGACCCGCCCTCGTCGTATGCGATGGTGAAGATCCAGATGACGAGGACGGCGGAACTGGAGGGTGCGGGGGTCGAAGAAGAGAGCGTGCGCACCAAGTTGCCTCATAGCCGGAGGGACAAGGTCTTCGAGGACAGTGGGAGACTCCGCGGGTTTGGGGAGGTCGAGGAGGTGTGAGGCCCCGAGCGTGTCGGGTCCATACCAGCTTCCGTGAGTCCGGCTGGGAAGATTTTGCATCGCGCCTTCCAATGTTGTGTCGTATTACGCGCATCATATCGTTGGAAATTTGTTTTCTGACAGATTGCCGAGCTCGCCACATGCAAAGTGCGCTTCGCAGGAGGGCCACGTGGACTCCCAACCGATCCGCGCATACCAAACTTGGCCGCTTTCTCGACGACTTCATCTTCTTTCTCAAGAGACGTCGTCGAATCAAGCCGGTCAACTATCGTGAGTCCATTCATGCAGTGCTACGCTCAATTATCTCTGGTTAGAATTTTGACGTGCTCGCCGTCTCAAGTCATGGCCCCAAACCGCAACTTTACGCATCTCTTGCCACGCGCCCCAAGATGCAGTGACATGATCGCTACACCCACTACAATTCAAGTTTGAGACCGTACATAGCGTAAGTACATTTGTCGCCGAAGGATATCTGTAGCCCCATCCGGAAATGATGTATGGGTGTACGCACCACTCCGGCTCTCAACAGAAGGTGTCCGACGCGCGTTTTGCGTCATACTTGAATTGTTGCTGCGTACGGCGGCGCCGCGGAGATGCCTCGACCTCATCGTGCACCCGGAAGCAAACGATTTGTTTTCTTGGCAGATTTTCTTGACATCACGCGCGCAACGTCAAGGCGTAAGTGCGGACACTGTTGAACGCGCAGTTGCTTTGAATATTTACCCGAGTGATGTAGGTTACCAAGGCGTAGAAAACACAAGCTCTAGGGTCCGTAGGGGCTTGAGCGGGAGGAAGAAGTATTGAAGTAGTCCCGGCCGGGCTCTCTACTCAAAACCTACGCGCCCCCTCTCTTCCACCGACCTTCTCTCAGGGCAGCAATCTCATTGTTCCTGATGTCGTTGCGCGTCCTTGTCAGGCGCTTTGGTACATCCACCCGAGACGCATGCCTATTCTATCGACCTTAACACCGGCACTCGGTAGCCACCCCATCTCTAGTGTCCGTAGATCCAGTCTCGACGTCGCTCTGGCTTCGATGTAAGCCTGCTTTCTAGTCATCTCCGTGGACAGGAGCACGGCGGCAAAGCCTAGGTGAGTTCTTCCATGCCGTGGCGCTTCGTCGTGCTTCTCACGCGTCTCTGAGTTTGAGCAGTGGTTCACGAGGTCCCACGGCTCCAATCCGTTTGCCCTGGTAGAGGTCGAGAGCATACACTCTCACGGAAACTGCATTACTCGAAGAATCAAGGTTTGGAAGCTCAACGTATGCCGCCGAGGACGAACTAAACTTGCAGGACATGCCGAGCCGGTATCACGATGCGCAAGATACGGCGCTATGGCGTCTGAGGGTTCTTTGCCTTCGACCGGAGGCTTCTTTGGGAATCCCCACCCGGACGGCTTGCATTTAACTCCATCGGGGAAGAGCTCGCTGTGATAGCGATTTGGGAAGCGCGGCTGCGGCGCGAAGGGTGGCGTTCACCGTCATGGGAGAATGCTATATGTACTTCCAGGACGCGGATTGGGATTCCTGCTGCCCCAGAGCCATCCGAGCCATCCACACTCTCTCGACAACATGGCCCCACCCTCGCTCGACAGTACCTTTGGTGCGCTCTTGATCAGCACTTTTGTCTCGCTCGTGTAAGTCTCCCGTCGTGTGGTTCCGCCTCACACTAAGAAAACGAACAGTCTTTTTGGCATAGCCACACACCAGACTTATGTGTACTTTCGGTCGTACTCCAATGATGTCGTTCTTTTGAAAGCACTCGTGAGTACTTCCCGTTCGTCGGCTGGACCCGCGTACTCAGATATTGACATGTGCGCGCGGAAATGCTAGGTTATCGCAATACTGTATGGCCTCCGCTCCTTCAGATTCATGTCTGCCTCGCTGAAAACTCGTCGTCCTCAGTGTCGCGGAGACATTCCACTCGTTGCTGATGACCCATATCTGGTGCGTCGCCGTGCGTGTATCGCCCATCTAGCACCGCGTGACTTCGCTCTAGTTATTATGTGTTGGTTTCCAACTATAATAATCCTCAGGCCCTCGGTAGTAGCATCTGGTACGTTTGCTATCCAGCATCTGCCATGCATAGTGCGGTCCTGATCGTCTTCTCGTTCGATTGAAAGGTCTTTGCAAGTGCGCATCTGCTCTCGGTGTTTCGTTTACGCCAGGCTGAAATGATCATCATCGACGCTGTATGGCAGGCTCTTCCTCTAGTCACCGTAAGCAGTATGGCCCTCTGATCCGATATGTCTCGATATTGACACGACAACAGGGAGTGATCATCATGCTGGTTCAAGGGTAGGACTATTTCGGAGTTCGAGCCAACTACGCCCTTTCACTTACCTTATCCTTCCCGCAGGTTCTATGCTCGGCGAATATACCTATGTAAGTCTGTCGTGCTAGTTAGCTTCGCCTCTTTTCTTAATTATTTCTTGCAGTCAACAAGAAGTACCAGTTCATCATTGTCGTCGTGGTAAGTAACTGTCTTGGCCGTTGTCGACATATCTCACCTGCCCAACAGGGGGCTTTGATGATGGGCACGATGGGTAAGTGATGCAGTATCCTATACGCTCGGCCGGGGTTCTCAATTCGCTTCTGGCACGCAGCGTTGATTATTGGTGAGCAATGGCGGCTATACCCAAGTGCAATTGCCACAACTGATCCTCTTCGAAGCTTCTTGTGCCATGAGGTATGCGCGACTTGTCTGCTTGCGGGGTCGGCACTGACGTCCGGACTATCGTCGCAGCATACTAGGGACCAAAGCGAACGACTGGAGCTTCAACACAGTGCGCACCAATCCGTTGCCACGCATGATTTCGGCTGACGTGGGTTGACAGAACCTCTTTGCGGCCACCCTTGGTCTGGTGGTGCTCACGGACGTGACCATGACCGCCACGCTGGTGGTCATACTCAATCGCAGTCATAGCCATATCAGACGGTATGCCTGAATCCGGGATTCAGACCGTCTGCGATGCTTACTGGTGTTCTTTCAGCACAACTCAGACCATCCATTCTCTCATCGTTTATGCGATCATTGCGAGTAAGCCCTGTTCCGAGCACTGTGACGGGCGAATGCTCATTCCGCTTTCAGCGTCTCTTGTCAGGTAAATTTCTCTCCTAAAGCTTCCTCATCCGACTAGAGAAGTTCCCCTCTGAGCTGTATCGACAGCCTCATCACCATTCCTGGTCTGGTGCTGGTATGTGCACTCGTTACCGTCAGCTCCAACGCGCGCCTGACCATCGTACAGTGCCTCGTGCGTCCTCAGCAGTTGCTCTACGTGGCAGTCACCGTCATCGCAATCAAGCGTGAGTGTGTCGCGATTCATGGCCCCTCTGCTCCCTGCTGAGCCTTCTTCAGTGTACTCAAATTCTGTCCTCGTTTTGTGCGTAACCTCGCCATCACCTCCAGACAGGGCCGCGCTGAGCGATCTCTGGATATAGCTTGAACTCCCGCAAGTATCTCACGCGGAAGGGGCGGACGACGTTCTTGGAGATGACCGGGCTCGACCGCTCCACCTCGGACGCTGCGGAGAGTCCTGTCGAAGCGAAGAAGGTTTGCTGTCGATTCATCGCCGGTAATAGTGTCTGACATCGGCCCGGTTCTTTGCCTCTCTCGTGCTCTCGGACATGGCAGCCGCCACACTCGCACTCGCCGATCGAGATCAGGGTTACTAGCGTCTGCACGGACGATATGGATGCAGGAGGGAACGTGGTCGGCAAAGGGCTGGGAAGGGGACTCCCCGGAGGAGGTACCTTCGGGAATATCCGGGAGGATGATCAAGTTTCCAGCACCACTATCTCGGGGATGGCTATGTGAGCAAGAGAAGGTGTGTGCGTGCGCTGTTCTCTATCGTGACTTGCGACGATGCTCACTGGAGCGGGGTAGATCGTATGTAGACAATGTATCATAGCATGGTACTCAGGGACTCGCTTGGATCTTTGTGTTGGAATCATCCCATTCGGACTGTGTACGATCCCAGCCAGATCGCCGCAGAAGTGTCACCCCGAAGCACAACAAGGAGACAAAGAGCACAGGAGGCTTTTCGTCTTGCCACCTCGCTCCATGCGATGTGGGAGACGGGGAGCTTCGGGACGTTCGGCCTGACGGAGCAGGCCGCACGCCTTCCGGGCGGGGTGGACCCCTTTAGGGCATGGTCGATGATCGCGCAACGGGACGTCGTCGGCCTCTCGTGGAAAATTCCGTCGATGAACGACCCGAATAGCCCGTCGACCATGATGGACGGCCGCGACATTACGTCTGGATGGTCGCAGGTCGGGCAAGCGGTTTGACGAAAGGGAAGGCTGCTATTGCTGGTTAAGGAGGCGTTTGTTTCATTCCCCGTCTAATCGACTTCAGCTTTGACTTATTTACGAGGATGACAGTGCCATTATCCCCACCGCAACCAAGACGGTACGCGTATGTCAAAACGCCGCTCAGAACTTCGTAGAATGCTCTATGCGGCAGGTCAGATCGAAGTAACCATACCAGAAGCTTTCCTCACATCCGAGGCACCCGAAGTACGTCATGCTCCCACAGCCTATTTTCTCGATTTTGAATAGGATAGCCGCTTCTATTTCTCAAGCCTGTGTTGCTCGCAACCGGATGACATACCGTACAATCGCTGTGTTCGCTTAGAAGACTTCCACCAACAACCCCACCTGAATTCTGACCGGGCGAAAATAGCGTCGTTCGGTGCGTGTTCTGTTCATCGAACTTCACGGCGGCCGCGACCTGGGGCGATTTGAGAGGCGGGACGTCTGCCACAAGTTGGACAGCGGCGAGGAGGCGAGACGGCGGGGGACCTGAGTATCGGTACTTCTCAGAGTATCCCGCCGCCCAGTGGCAGCGCGGGCGCGCAGAAGGTCCAGATCGAACTCCCCAGGATACGCTCGAGCTCAGTGCTCTGATATTGCGCTAGCAGACGCGGCTCGTTATAAATCCGCCCGTTCTCGCATGAGGTTAGTCCGCACTTTCGACACGCAAGGATACTAGTACTATGTGTGAGGTGACCGTCGAGAGTCGGCAGAGGCGGCCGACTTGCTTGCTCTGTCTGGGCGCTTGAATTACCAAATCGAGATGTCCGATGTTGGCTTGGCAACAGCCGCCCTGCTCTCTGTCCCCGTCCTTCGCCATTTGCCCTCACGTTGTCCCTTAAGCATACTTATGTCCGATCCTCGAACAATAAATGCCTCAGACTAACATTAACGTTGTCCGTCCAGCAATCGGGTGGCTGCGGGAAGGTCCCGCCCTGAAAGATTTTCTCATGAGTACATGAGAGAATAGGTCTTGCTCAGGCACGTATGTACACCATTCACGTTGCCACGCCAGATTGGCATTTCCTCGTCCCACGATGAGCGACGCCCGCGGCCGACGAGGATGGGACCGACGGGTTCTTCTGCCCATTCTGTCTTCCTCCGGAGTAATTCCTTTCTCAGGCTGGCGCTTTCTCGCACAAACCCGACCCCCAACCCGATGGCTCGTAGGCAATAGGTTTCCAAACTGCGTGATTTCGGTGAGTTCTTGGCGTCCGCTTTTGCGTACCTTTTTGTGACTGCGATGCCTCAAAGGTGTTCCCTTTAGCCGGCTCGCTAAGAGAAGAGGCACCGCGAGCGTTGGGAGTCGCCGCTTCCCGGGGATCATAGCACGAGGAGGACGAGAAGATTGCGAGAAGGTGCCCCAATATATTTGCAACGACGCCACTTGTGGCAAAACGATAATAGACTCAGCACCGCCGCCCAATGTCCGCCAAGGTACTGTCCAAGCCCTCTTCCACATCGAAGGCGATTAGGATGCAGAGCTTACGCCGGACGCTGTTAGTGAGGGGCGCGACTTCTGCACAGTTAAGAAGCACGCCCGTGGGACGGACACGACCAGGCGGATGACTGATAAATTCCGGCAGGCTCGCGCCCTTTGGCTTGCTCTTCTGCTTCCCCCCTGCTCGTTCGCGTCCACCCCACACCGTTCGAAGGATGTCGACAAATTCGACCGCTGCGGTGTCGCCATTCGCCCAGTCGGCCGCGGTGCCAGCTCTGGGGAACACGTTTGGCGCCGTGTTAGTTGGGACTTTCCTGGGTCTAATGTATGTCACTCCGCCGATTTCGAATTGTCTCGGGCGTGCTCGCTGATAACTTCCGCGCTTCTTGGACAGGATGCACGGGCTTTCGATTCACCAGACGTATCGCTATACCCGAATGTACGTCAGAGATTCGCTCCTTTTAAAATCTACGGTACGTTTGTTCGCGTGACTCCTACCTGGCTGTTTGTCGAGTGATGGTTCGGCCAAACTTACATCTCGGCTCCTCTGGCAGGTCCTTTGCCTCGCGTCAGTCATGCCATAAATATTTCTCGGGTTGTTCGGCGCTGACTTTGGTTAAGTGTGCTAGACACGGTTCACTCCATCGCTTGCATGCACGCCTCGTACGTCACGCCTTCTCTCACTTTCATCTTTGATTGATGTTTCATGTAGGTATTATTATCTTGTAACCAACTATTTCAACCCCACGGCACTCCTTCAAGGTGTATGGTGAGGAAGTCATCTTCCGATTGTCATGTTCCCCTCGCTTACTACTGTTTGAAGGTCCATCCAGGTAAGACCCACTCAATGGTGTCGGGGTCACTCTCTCGCTCACGCCTCACGCGGTAGTTGTTGGCACCACTGACGGTAAAGCGCACTTCTATCCTACTACTGACTCGATTTCATGATGGCTGCTCTAGGGTTTGACCGTCCTCGTGGCTCAATCGTACGTCTTCGCGCGTCTGCGAGGTGTAACTCTACCGTTTCTGATTATGTATTCCATGCTTAGATTCTACGTCCGACGGGTGTACCTTCGTAAGTTCGATCAGGCATTGGACGTTTATTCGACACTCACAAAGCGACTGCTAGTTGGGTCGGGATATGTATTCGTAGTTATACCTGTCGTGAGTACCGTTTGCGTAAATTCAGCAGTCACGAGTGCAAACGCCAGGACAAGGGGCTTTGCATGCTCGGCACTGCAGGTGAGTGTTTTGGAGTCGCGTTGTCGTCCGTGTGCTGACGACGTTTCCCTCCAGGATTCACTGTGGGTAAGTCTTTCGGTCGTTTCTCCAACTGGGACTAAACCGGAGACGATGCCGGGCTAGCTTCTAGCTATGAGATGTAAGTCGCCGTCGTCCTTCACGGACTCCAGCCGCAAGTTGACGAATTATCTGTGGTAGCTTTGCTCAAGAAACGTTCGAGAAATTCGTGCACTTCACAGTGCGTTACACTTTGTCCCGTCTGTCTCAGCGCTGAGAGGTGCATCTTTGCAGTGGATCATGTCGGCCGGCTTCGGATGTTCGCTGGCAACGGACGCGATGCTCAGTGGCGCGCTGATTTTCTTCCTGTCGCGCAGCCGCACGGCGTTCAAGGGGTGCGTTTGTAGCTGTTGCTTCGGATTACGGTTTGACGGCCTGATGTACTCCTCAGAACGAATTCTGCCCTGAGGATTCTTATCGTGTATACCGTCAATACAGGTGCGAGAATATGAAAGTCTGCTCGTATGTATCTCATTCACCTTGACCATCGCGCCAGGACTGCTGACGAGGTACGTCGAGCGACGGGACGATTGTCCAGAGAAACCAACGCTAACGTGGTCGCCTTCTAGTGCGCTGAGCCTGGTGTCCCTTACCTTCGTACGTCCCCGACGTCTGGAACGTTATTGGCTCTATCTAACAGCGTCTTTGAAGGGCGTGCTGCAGCCGGGGAACATGATCTACGTCGCGTCCAACATGCTTGCAACAAAATGTGAGTCGTCCGGTCCCTCCGAAACCCAGCTTTTCCTGAGCAAGACCCTGATCAAGTCTTGCAGCATATATCAATGCCGTCCTAGCCGTGTGCGTCCTCTCTCCCCACTTCGGCGTGCACTGCAAGCTTACCTCTTCCATCCAATATACAGGGTCAACTCACGACGCTCGCTCGCCGCATCGATGCGAGATACAGACGCGTTTGGTACGTTCGGCCTGACTGCGCAGCAGCAGCAGGCGTTCCAAGTTCGGCAGCCGACGCGACTGGAGCACTTCCGTGCGACCACTTCGGAGGTCATCGACGTCCGCTGGAAGATCCCGCCAGGGGAGCCGGCCCCGAAAGACCTGGAGATGCAGGACATGGCCGTCTGATTACGATATGCAGATTTGGAGGAGACAGGGACCGCATCATTCTTATAAACTCGGGTGCACATGTATTGCTGTCAGGGGACACGTTGCGGGGATTTACGCTTTGTGGGGATATACCAATTCGCCGCCCGTCCGCGCCTGCGGTTCTTTTTGTGTTTTGGGCCTTTGAGTCTGGGCCCTGCCGTCGTTGATTGATCGCCGCGGCGATTCGACGGGCCAAGGGGACTCGGACTTGGAGCGTAATTAAAACATGCACTCGATCCTACTCGACCGTTTTGCGCAGGGCCTTCAACGATCTTCCGTTTCACTTCCGCGTCAGCGTGGACCGTCTTTGCGACAGCCGCGGCAAATTGGCTGAACATTCGGGGAGTTATACAGTGGAAGGATACAGCGCGTGTCCAACGGTGTGCAAACACGACCGAACAGTGGCGTCTAAAGGTCTGCACAGCCGCAGCAACAGATCTAGAGTCGGCGGTATCGGCTGACCGGCGGGAACTTGAACTTGACCGTCAAACGCAATGCCGATTGAACCCACTTCTCCGACGACACGATATGGCAGTGCAATATACCGTGAGTCAAGATCGGATAATTGCTGAGTGCCAATAGGGCACGAGTGACCGCGCCGCTGTCGCGCCGAAATTCGGAAAATTGACGGTGAGTTCTGGGGTACCGACTGGGAAGCCAAGCGATCCGCAAGTACCGAGTTCCTGGGAACCGCCAGGACAGGCCTTCCGGCAGGCTCCTTCCCACCGCCACTCTGAAGTTGAGGGGCCGATATCCTGGAGCGGGGTCGAGGTAGAATAAGAGAGGCGGGACGCAGCCTTGATCATGTAAACGCCGGGAGATGTTGATCACGTGTAGATTGCAGTTGCCCCTCAACTTCAGAGGGCGGCTGGCATCAAACATATACAAACAGCCGGAGCGCGGCGAGTAGGCGCTGAGAACCCTCCCCATTTGGTCGTCTCGAAATTCACGGCGCTAAGTAGCTTCGAAATATCATCCTGTCGCTTACCATCTCGCTTGTCCGGCTAGATCACGCCATCCGTATCAATTGAATTCTGTCCCATTGTCTGCCCATCCGTTGTTCTCTTGCTCTGCACTCATGGACGAGGACCGCCTGCACTCTCTGTTTGGTGTCTTGTCCCACCTCCGCTCCCTCAATGTCACCCTTACGGACCTCCTCATGGCTGTCCTCATTTTCAATCAATTTAACTGCCCAGAAGACCTCCTTCTCGCTGACCTTGCATGCTCCACAAGGATCATCCTCTCCTCATTTCTCAACCATCCTGCAACCTCGCAGGCAACATGCTTATGGGCACACGACCTCATGTGCTCTCAGTACTCCCACGCAGTCCAGAATCTTGCAGACATAGACCATGGATGGCATTTCAGGGCGGCACACACATCCCCAGCTCAAGTCCGTGAGTTCCGCCTTGAGGATATGGCTCGCTCAATGCGCCGGACAGAGCCAGAGCTCTGGATGGTTGCTTCCATCTTGCTGGGGGAACAGATGTGGTTGATGAAGATCTCGCGTGGCATGCGCATGAGGTGGATGCTGATGAAGCGGGGTACTGGATTGATGATGAAGATGCTGAGAAGATTTTGGGTGGGGGTGGAGTTGGGTCAGCAGGGAAGAAGCAGCGCAGAGAACATGCAGCTCTGATACGGATCGTGCGTGCCTGTTGGATTTGTGTTGCAGCCACCTAACACTCTTACTCACATTGCACAATTGCAGAAAACAGTCGTGGTCATCAGCATCTTCATGAATGCACTCGACCAGCAATGCAACACCCTTCAAAGTGTTATGGGAATCTTCCTTCACTCATGCAATGCGCCAGAGAAGCTCATCAAGGTTCTCACCAGGATGGGGGTCTCAATCTCACTTGCATCCACGCATCGCACTATCGAGTCCCTTTCCACACAGTCTTACACTGAAATCGAGGCACTTGGTCGCACACTCCTTACATCACACGCATTTGACAACTTCGATGCACGGATCAATACCCTGGTCCCCACAGTCGACAAACCTGGTGATGGCCTCCTTCATCTCACATCAGGTACCCTTCTCCGTTTACAGCAAGCCAGGCTCAAGGACCTGCACTGCTCGACACTCATCTGGGACCGTTCCAAGCGGAATATTCATGCCTCTGACCCACGGCCATTCGACCCTCGTGCCACTCTCCATAAACTGCACAGACTCCACCCTGAAAGCGAGGATGCTCTCGAAGATTCAGGCCTCAGTCGCTGTGGTCAATTCCGAGCTTGGCTTTTCATTCACACTCTCTTGCAGCATGGACCAGAGTCACTGTGTGACCTGCTCAAACTCCTCCCAAGTCCTGAGTCCATTGACATGATCCCCATCTCCAAACTCCACCAAACACCTCTTCATGCTATGGACATCAACCAGTCAACTGTCTCAGGCAATATCGAGGCCATTCTCAATATGTTCACACAGGCAGGCCTTGGAAATCCTCGCGAGCACCCAGATGGCACCCGAGTCGACCCAGAGGAGTTTGTGATCCTCGTCCATGGGGATCTCAGAACTTGCGAGTGTGTGGGCTCAGGCATTCGTCAACGGTCCCAGGAACAAAATCCATACGACTGCCTTCAATCTGTCGTGTTTGTGCCTGGTTTGTTTCATCTGAAGATGGCCACCGCCGATGCTATCTGGTGTATTCTTGTTCTCCGCGATGGTGCTCGATCAGATGACACGAGTTTCATGAAGCTTGTGGGAGAGCTTTGTCCTCATGAGAGCTCACGTTTGGTTTCAAATGCGAAGTTCCGTCAGCAACACGAGTTAATCAACCATGTCGGGACCTTACTGCAACTCGATGCTTGGCGCGTCGAGATCAAGAAACAGTTTGGTCATAACTCACTGGATGTTTGGGCTGCAACAAAGCCTACGCTTGCAGACATCCAGGCTGTGGCAGTCATCCTCACTCGTGACTATGCCGAAGGAGAAGGGAGCAACTTATACTCAATGCAAGAGCAGTCAGACAGCCGCCGCGACCGCATCAAGGAGAACACAATGCAGACAATCAACTACCTGTTCCTGTATGAGGAACTGGCCTATGCAATGAATGCTGGAGACATCAGCTGCATCGAGACCTTGTTTCCCTCATGGATCTCGATATTCCGTGCAGCCGGAAAGTACAAGTATAGTCACCAGATGTTGCACTTTGCTCATGCACTATATTTTGTCTACCCAGAGGGTCTACGGTAAGCCATTAGATTTTTCTGATTCAGTTCACCTGCAGTACTCATGCATCACGTTGCAGTAAAGTTATTCGAATGAATATCCTCGTCAATCCTTCGGGCAAGCCTATGGAGTTTCGTGCCGTTGATTGGATTGAGGAATTATTGAATCTGTACATCAAGGTATGCATCATCTGTACACATACAAGGGGTTACGATACGTGAGAGACAGCATTGAAAGCAGTTGAAAGCCTGGGGCGTGTTCAGACGCGTTTGGACTGTTAACAATGGCTGGACACACACCAGAGTTACACCCACCCATCCCGGCCATGTTGAAGCTCTTGCCACTCCATGTCTTCCTCTCGGACAGGACACTGACCGAGTTGTGATTGATGAGCTTGTCGGACGGCGGTGGTGAATCCTCAATCCAGCCCTTCCACCCCTTCCATGCCGCTGCTCACTTCTTTCAAGCCTTCTTGAGCGGGGGCTCCTTGCTCTCAATGGTCGACATTGGAGTCGCACCAGATGATGTGGACGGGATGGGTGCTGTGGCAGTCTCAGGGGCTTTGGAGGCCGCCTTGATGCCGAGCGTGGAGCTCCTCCTCAGTTGGCTTGGGCATGGATACACAGTTGAGAAGATCAGGTTATGGGCATAGTAACTGACATCTGTAACAGGTAATCTATGGCGGGAAAGGGTCCAACTTCTCCAAGAAGCGGATCCTCCTAGAGTCCTCCATCGTGCTACTTCTCCGCGCTTGTCATGCGAACTTCGAATGGAACTTCCGGCTCCCCGGGCTCACCTATGCACATGCCAAGAAGAACATGCAGGAAACATTCAAATTGATGCTTGAGAAACTCGAGAGGTGATGACCTTACGAGCATACCGGTGGACGAAAAGGGACAGGGTATGTGATAGCTGATGCATTAAATGATGGGGTCGGTATTCTAGCAAAGGAGTGGTCAAAATGGACACCAGGAGCAGAGGGGGGAGAGGACGAACAGGGAATTACTGTGGAGGTGGAGGAGGACACTGTTGAGCTGACAGAAGAGGATTTGAGCGTTGAGGGCATGTTAGGATAGCTGAATCACACCATACCTTGTCGCATTTTGGCCTCCACCTGCGAGGGAGTTAATACGATGCACGTGCGAAGGTATGAAGGCGACTCGAGGTAGTTGCTGAAGAACTGTGCATAGTCAGACGGTGCGGCTGGAGTAGTCGGCGTGGTGCCCGCGATCTGGCTGTGTGCGCTCAATGTGGAGCCCGGGTCCGGTGCATCAGGGCCAACCCACTGCTCAAATCTCTCACCATGCACTTCCTCCGCATGCGGTGCATTATCCTCCTCACGCGGTCAATTTTCCTTCCCGCGTCGTGTGCTTTGAGGCTGTTTGCCGAACTCAGGGCATGCATGATTGCTCCCTGTTTATCAGCATGGTCAGTGGCAACAAATCTTCATTACAAACAGGTGAGTGCCCAACTTACTGATGTGCCCGGGTTGATGGCATGCGCTGCATGTTTTCGTACACGCAGCGTGGCCATTCGAACCACCGTCGACTTGGTTCTGGTTTGAGTCACTTTGATCATTGAGGGGAAGAGGCACGGGGGCTTGAGGACGAGGATAGTACCTACAAATATCGCAGTAAATCAGCCGCATGCTCGCCACAATCGCGTCCCTCAAGCTCACCGTTGTCCATCTTAGTTCTGCCCACAACTGCACATCTTACACCTCACTGAACAGCCATGGCCCCGTCAACCTCTGCGCCCATGCAACACGTCGACGATCTGCAGAGACACCCTGTCCCTCGAGCTACTCACGCTGTCCAGGTTGAAGCACCACCATCCGCTCTGCACTGTCTCGTGCGGGCTCCAATCTCTACGCCTGCTCAATCTCGTAGCATCGCTCAAGATCTTGGACGTTGCGACAATTCTCCTCTACCTCAGCCGCCCCCTCGACAACCTCCACATCAGAATGTGCCTGCTGAGCCTCGCCGGCTGGCATCGCCAATTCGCGATCATCGGCCCCAAGTGCGCACACCTTTCCATAGAGGAGCTCAACAACTTGGAGGCTCCGCACGCCAGTCCTCCACAAGCTCACCAGTTTACACAAGCTTCGCCTTGGATCCGTGGAGTGTCTCCTCTGGGACGACACTACCCCTCCCACACCAGCCCCCCTCATCCCGCAGTTGAGGCAGCTCCGCCTCGAGGCCAGTGATTGCAACTTCCCAGGACAATGGGCTGTGTTATACCACCTCCTCTCTCACTTCCCCTCACTCAACACTGCGTCTTTCAATTTCGAGGCCGACGACCGCGACTTGGAGGCGCTCGCGAAAGCATTCCAGCGACTCAAATCACTCGCTCTCGACCTCGCCACGATGACATTTGTGCCGACGCCCATCGGGCTGGCGCACTTTGCCTGGCTCTGCCCTTCACTCCGGCAACTGCTGCTCAGGTGTATCCAAAGAGATCGGGAGGTGCGAGTGTGAGCAACTGCACACGAGTGTGAACAACTGCACGCGAGTGTAAACAATTGCATGCGAGTGTGAACAACTGCATGCGAGTATGAACGGCTGGGAGGGATGACACAGATATGGGCACAAAGTCCACAGGCGTGAGGAGCGTCGAGTTGGGCGGCAGTCGAATGGAACCCAGAGACACATGTGCGGCAAGCTCGGGCATTGGAGAGTCACTCTCCTGCTCTGGACCAGCGACCCTAGAAATGTCGAGGTTTACTTCACCACCCAGAGCGGGTCCGGGACCGGTGCTGAGGCCTAGCGACAGAAAGCCGCCGTCCGAGAGCGGACTTGGATTGGGTGCAGAGATAGGCAACGGGTTCATGCGCTGGAGAGGAGGTACGTTGAGGTTTACCTCACAAGCACCCACGACAGCCCCCACACAACCGAGGATGGCCCGTACTCCGATGTCATCAACTCACCCAAGAGCACCAGTAACCCCGCGTTCGACTCGCTACTCGCCCTGGACTCCTCCATATCTCACGTCAATGGCCACAGCCCATCCAGCTGTCCTGCCGAGACACCCACTCCTATTGTCCACAGTGTCTCAGCTGCAGCATCGACCCTGTCCGTGCAGACATGGTCCGAGGCCCGCGGCATGACCCCATGGGCCCAGCTGCAGAATTACAACGTCAGGTGGGCACATTCCTCCAACGTCGTCGTCCAGATGGATGTCCATTGCGAAACTAGCGATGTCCTTCTCAACGAGCTCAAGCTCTGTGCAAGTGAGTCCCTGAGCAGGTCCGGGACCGGTGCTGGGGCCCAGCGATGGAAAGCCGCTGCCCGAGAGCGGACTTGGGTTGGGTGCAGAGATAGGCAACAGGTTCATGGAGTGGAGAGGAGGTATGTCGAGGTTTACCTCATCACTCAGAGTGGGTCCGGGACTGATGCTGGGGCCCAGTGACGGAAAACCAGGCCCGAGAGCGGACTTGGGTTGGGTGCAGAGATAGACAACGGGTTCATGGAAAGGGGAGGAGGTACGTACTGCTTGACCATTTCGAGAACCTCCTCGCCAAGCTCCTGTGTAAGGTCCCATTTTGTCTCGCGATAAAGCAAATCGAGCGTGGTGAGCTTGTTCACGTGTGCACAGTCTGCGATCTGCCTCAAGATGCCGTCCGCCATGATAAGGCCAGGCCCGTGATTGTTGAGGACTGCGAGCCCGAATTCCTCCTTCATCTTCATTCGACGGAATTGATTCAATGTGTTGCGGAAGTTGCGGTCATTCGAGATCATGTCGTACTTGTTTGGGACCTGCGCGGAAGCGTGCGGAGCGGAAGGTTGTGGCGGAGGGGGTGGGGGAAGGAGCTTGAATGTTGGGTGAGCCGGTGAGCACAGAGAGCAGCAGACGGGAGAAGGAGAGATGTGACAGCGAGCGCACCCGCCATTTGTGCCTGGGAGGCACTGTTCTTCATCGTGCACTGTGATTATGTAAAAAGTAAGGTTCCGAGAGAGAGAGAGAGAGCAATGGAACTTCTTACAGCATCTGTCATTCTCGTAGAACGCTGTGATAGGCACCCGATAGCACTTGAATGATCGGAAAGCCGCATTGATGAGGTTGTCCAGCTCAGGACTGAGACCTTCTGCCCCGGTCTTCTTCCCACCCGACGGACTAGCTGTCTGCACCAACAACTTGAACTGGACCCGGAGTTCCTCGTATTTCGACATTGGCATGGACGGAACAGCTCGAGATGGTTGCGCTTGATCCACGCGCGAGCCAATGCGCCGCCGGCCAACCAGGACTGTCGTACTCGCGCTATCCACGCGTTTGTGCTTGCCCTGCTCCCTCTCGATCGCCTTTCTCTCGGCAGCATCCTTCCGTTTCTTCACTCGCTCCTGTGCAGCCGCCTTCTCATCATCAAAAAATTTTCCATCCACAATCAGAATGGCAAGACCCTGGGTCCCTGGTCCACGTGCCACACACCCAAAGCGCTGCCAAAGTGTGTCAATGTCGCAGGCTGTCCGCCACTGGACAATAACCTCGATGCAAGGCATGTCAATCCCCTATTTAAAATATGTCAGATCCCCGCGTGCAATCCACAGTTCCGTAGTTTACCATTCCAAATGAGTCAGTGCAATACAGTCCTAACAGTTCTCCACGCACGAACTCCTCGGTTGCTCGCTTGCAGAGTGCAGCAGTTGTGTCCGAATTGATCCACATGATCCGCTTGCGATGCTCTTGAGGTAATTGTGACTGCATGCGCTCAGCGGCTTTGACTGAGTCCTCGATGCTGTCAAAAAACACAACAAACTTGCAGAGGGGTGCACCTGGCTGCCAGTCATCTGATATGAGGAAGTCGAGATCTTTGAAGCTTGAAATTGCATATTGCATCTTGTGGACAGTGAGAAACACGTTTGGGCGATCATTGGAGCGCCTGAACGTGATTGTCTTCTCCGCCGGTACCTGTAATGTATTGAGCACACCGCGAAGCACGGGATTTGAAAGTGTCGCTGATGATAGAAGAAACTGTGCCAAGATGAGATTCCTCAAGCGTCCGGCCTGCGCGTAGTCGTCCCGGAAGCCTGCCCAAGCCTTGATGCAGTAAGCCTCATCCCAGATGACGGAGATGAGGCGTGAAGTGAATGCCGGCTTCCGCCATAACTTCTGAAAAGCCCCGCCAACTTGGAATGCAATTTCGGGGTTCACGACAATAACCTGGTACTTGAAGAGCTCAATATCCTAACATAATGATATGTCAGTGCCTGCATTTGTCGTGCCAAGTAAGGTTTGACAGCACCTCGATGTTCTTTGATGTTGCTGTCTTTCCGCAGAGCACGATCCCATGGATACCAAGTTGCGTGAGTTCAGAAGCATTCTGGCGTCCGAGTAGGTTCAAGGGGGTGATTATGATCTGGATGCCCTCCGGACGGAACAACAGAGGCATCCAAAAGGTCAGTGTCTTTCCCGAGCCCGTCCCTGAGATGCAGACAATATCCTTGTCTCCCCACAGCTGAGCTTGAGCAACCCGGCACTGCCAAAGGCAAGGACGACGGCCCAGGACCTGGAGGGTTTTGTCCCGGATCTCATCCAAAGACAGGACACTGTCCTGCCTTTGCGATGGTGCCGCCGTTGAGGCCATGGACCAGTAGAGCTTGCAGATAACAAATACAATATCATTACATGGCGACTATACGATGAGGGCTCAGCTAGGCAGCTGGTGAACGATCTAGCCGGACAAGCAAGATGGTAAGCGACAGGACGATATTTCGAAGCTACTTAGCGCCATGAATTTCAAGACGACCAAATGGGGAGGGTTCTCAGTGCCTACTCGCCGCGCTCCAGCTGTTTGTATATGTTTGATGCCAGCCGCCCTCTGAAGTTGAGGGGCAACTGCAATCTACACGTGATCAACATCTCCCAGCGTTTACATGATCAAGGCTGCGTCCCGCCTCTCTTATTCTACCTCGACCCCGCTCCAGGATATCGGCCCCTCAACTTCAGAGGGCGGCTGGCATCAAACATATACAAACAGCTGGAGCGCGGCGAGTAGGCACTGAGAACCCTCCCCATTTGGTCGTCTTGAAATTCATGGCGCTGAGTAGCTTCGAAATATCGTCCTGTCGCTTACCATCTTGCTTGTCCGGCTAGATCGTTCACCAGCTGCCTAGCTGAGCCCTCATCGTATAGTCGCCATGTAATGATATTGTATTTGTTATCTGCAAGCTCTACTGGTCCATGGCCTCAACGGCGGCACCATCGCAAAGGCAGGACAGTGTCCTGTCTTTGGATGAGATCCGGGACAAAACCCTCCAGGTCCTGGGCCGTCGTCCTTGCCTTTGGCAGTGCCGGGTTGCTCAAGCTCAGCTGTGGGGAGACAAGGATATTGTCTGCATCTCAGGGACGGGCTCGGGAAAGACACTGACCTTTTGGATGCCTCTGTTGTTCCGTCCGGAGGGCATCCAGATCATAATCACCCCCTTGAACCTACTCGGATGCCAGAATGCTTCTGAACTCACGCAACTTGGTATCCATGGGATCGTGCTCTGCGGAAAGACAGCAACATCAAAGAACATCGAGGTGCTGTCAAACCTTACTTGGCACGACAAATGCAGGCACTGACATATCATTATGTTAGGATATTGAGCTCTTCAAGTACCAGGTTATTGTCGTGAACCCCGAAATTGCATTCCAAGTTGGCGGGGCTTTTCAGAAGTTATGGCGGAAGCCGGCATTCACTTCACGCCTCATCTCCGTCATCTGGGATGAGGCTTACTGCATCAAGGCTTGGGCAGGCTTCCGGGACGACTACGCGCAGGCCGGACGCTTGAGGAATCTCATCTTGGCACAGTTTCTTCTATCATCAGCGACACTTTCAAATCCCGTGCTTCGCGGTGTGCTCAATACATTACAGGTACCGGCGGAGAAGACAATCACGTTCAGGCGCTCCAATGATCGCCCAAACGTGTTTCTCACTGTCCACAAGATGCAATATGCAATTTCAAGCTTCAAAGATCTCGACTTCCTCATATCAGATGACTGGCAGCCAGGTGCACCCCTCTGCAAGTTTGTTGTGTTTTTTGACAGCATCGAGGACTCAGTCAAAGCCGCTGAGCGCATGCAGTCACAATTACCTCAAGAGCATCGCAAGCGGATCATGTGGATCAATTCGGACACAACTGCTGCACTCTGCAAGCGAGCAACCGAGGAGTTCGTGCGTGGAGAACTGTTAGGACTGTATTGCACTGACTCATTTGGAATGGTAAACTACGGAACTGTGGATTGCACGCGGGGATCTGACATATTTTAAATAGGGGATTGACATGCCTTGCATCGAGGTTATTGTCCAGTGGCGGACAGCCTGCGACATTGACACACTTTGGCAGCGCTTTGGGTGTGTGGCACGTGGACCAGGGACCCAGGGTCTTGCCATTCTGATTGTGGATGGAAAATTTTTTGATGATGAGAAGGCGGCTGCACAGGAGCGAGTGAAGAAACGGAAGGATGCTGCCGAGAGAAAGGCGATCGAGAGGGAGCAGGGCAAGCACAAACGCGTGGATAGCGCGAGTACGACAGTCCTGGTTGGCCGGCGGCGCATTGGCTCGCGCGTGGATCAAGCGCAACCATCTCGAGCTGTTCCGTCCATGCCAATGTCGAAATACGAGGAACTCCGGGTCCAGTTCAAGTTGTTGGTGCAGACAGCTAGTCCGTCGGGTGGGAAGAAGACCGGGGCAGAAGGTCTCAGTCCTGAGCTGGACAACCTCATCAATGCGGCTTTCCGATCATTCAAGTGCTATCGGGTGCCTATCACAGCGTTCTACGAGAATGACAGATGCTGTAAGAAGTTCCATTGCTCTCTCTCTCTCTCTCGGAACCTTACTTTTTACATAATCACAGTGCACGATGAAGAACAGTGCCTCCCAGGCACAAATGGCGGGTGCGCTCGCTGTCACATCTCTCCTTCTCCCGTCTGCTGCTCTCTGTGCTCACCGGCTCACCCAACATTCAAGCTCCTTCCCCCACCCCCTCCGCCACAACCTTCCGCTCCGCACGCTTCCGCGCAGGTCCCAAACAAGTACGACATGATCTCGAATGACCGCAACTTCCGCAACACATTGAATCAATTCCGTCGAATGAAGATGAAGGAGGAATTCGGGCTCGCAGTCCTCAACAATCACGGGCCTGGCCTTATCATGGCGGACGGCATCTTGAGGCAGATCGCAGACTGTGCACACGTGAACAAGCTCACCACGCTCGATTTGCTTTATCGCGAGACAAAATGGGACCTTACACAGGAGCTTGGCGAGGAGGTTCTCGAAATGGTCAAGCAGTACGTACCTCCTCCCCTTTCCATGAACCCATTGTCTATCTCTGCACCCAACCCAAGTCCGCTCTCGGGCCTGGTTTTCCGTCACTGGGCCCCAGCATCAGTCCCGGACCCACTCTGAGTGATGAGGTAAACCTCGACATACCTCCTCTCCACTCCATGAACCTGTTGCCTATCTCTGCACCCAACCCAAGTCCGCTCTCGGGCAGCGGCTTTCCATCGCTGGGCCCCAGCACCGGTCCCGGACCTGCTCAGGGACTCACTTGCACAGAGCTTGAGCTCGTTGAGAAGGACATCGCTAGTTTCGCAATGGACATCCATCTGGACGACGACGTTGGAGGAATGTGCCCACCTGACGTTGTAATTCTGCAGCTGGGCCCATGGGGTCATGCCGCGGGCCTCGGACCATGTCTGCACGGACAGGGTCGATGCTGCAGCTGAGACACTGTGGACAATAGGAGTGGGTGTCTCGGCAGGACAGCTGGATGGGCTGTGGCCATTGACGTGAGATATGGAGGAGTCCAGGGCGAGTAGCGAGTCGAACGCGGGGTTACTGGTGCTCTTGGGTGAGTTGATGACATCGGAGTACGGGCCATCCTCGGTTGTGTGGGGGCTGTCGTGGGTGCTTGTGAGGTAAACCTCAACGTACCTCCTCTCCAGCGCATGAACCCGTTGCCTATCTCTGCACCCAATCCAAGTCCGCTCTCGGACGGCGGCTTTCTGTCGCTAGGCCTCAGCACCGGTCCCGGACCCGCTCTGGGTGGTGAAGTAAACCTCGACATTTCTAGGGTCGCTGGTCCAGAGCAGGAGAGTGACTCTCCAATGCCCGAGCTTGCCGCGCATGTGTCTCTGGGTTCCATTCGACTGCCGCCCAACTCGACGCTCCTCACGCCTGTGGACTTTGTGCCCATATCTGTGTCATCCCTCCCAGCCGTTCATACTCGCATGCAGTTGTTCACACTCGCATGCAATTGTTTACACTCGCGTGCAGTTGTTCACACTCGTGTGCAGTTGCTCACACTCGCACCTCCCGATCTCTTTGGATACACCTGAGCAGCAGTTGCCGGAGTGAAGGGCAGAGCCAGGCAAAGTGTGCCAGCCCGATGGGCGTCGGCACAAATGTCATCGTGGCGAGGTCGAGAGCGAGTGATTTGAGTCGCTGGAATGCTTTCGCGAGCGCCTCCAAGTCGCGGTCGTCGGCCTCGAAATTGAAAGACGCAGTGTTGAGTGAGGGGAAGTGAGAGAGGAGGTGGTATAACACAGCCCATTGTCCTGGGAAGTTGCAATCACTGGCCTCGAGGCGGAGCTGCCTCAACTGCGGGATGAGGGGGGCTGGTGTGGGAGGGGTAGTGTCGTCCCAGAGGAGACACTCCACGGATCCAAGGCGAAGCTTGTGTAAACTGGTGAGCTTGTGGAGGACTGGCGTGCGGAGCCTCCAAGTTGTTGAGCTCCTCTATGGAAAGGTGTGCGCACTTGGGGCCGATGATCGCGAACTGGCGATGCCAGCCGGCGAGGCTCAGCAGGCACATTCTGATGTGGAGGTTGTCGAGGGGGCGGCTGAGGTAGAGGAGAATTGTCGCAACGTCCAAGATCTTGAGCGATGCTACGAGATTGAGCAGGCGTAGAGATTGGAGCCCGCACGAGACAGTGCAGAGCGGATGGTGGTGCTTCAACCTGGACAGCGTGAGTAGCTCGAGGGACAGGGTGTCTCTGCAGATCGTCGACGTGTTGCATGGGCGCAGAGGTTGACGGGGCCATGGCTGTTCAGTGAGGTGTAAGATGTGCAGTTGTGGGCAGAACTAAGATGGACAACGGCGAGCTTGAGGGACGCGATTGTGGCGAGCATGCGGCTGATTTACTGCGATATTTGTAGGTACTATCCTCGTCCTCAAGCCCCCGTGCCTCTTCCCCTCAATGATCAAAGTGACTCAAACCAGAACCAAGTCGACGGTGGTTCGAATGGCCACGCTGCGTGTACGAAAACATGCAGCGCATGCCATCAACCCGGGCACATCAGTAAGTTGGGCACTCACCTGTTTGTAATGAAGATTTGTTGCCACTGACCATGCTGATAAACAGGGAGCAATCATGCATGCCCTGAGTTCGGCAAACAGCCTCAAAGCACACGACGCGGGAAGGAAAATTGACCGCGCGAGGAGGATAATGCACCGCATGCGGAGGAAGTGCATGGTGAGAGATTTGAGCAGTGGGTTGGCCCTGATGCACCGGACCCGGGCTCCACATTGAGCGCACACAGCCAGATCGCGGGCACCACGCCGACTACTCCAGCCGCACCGTCTGACTATGCACAGTTCTTCAGCAACTACCTCGAGTCGCCTTCATACCTTCGCACGTGCATCGTATTAACTCCCTCGCAGGTGGAGGCCAAAATGCGACAAGGTATGGTGTGATTCAGCTATCCTAACATGCCCTCAACGCTCAAATCCTCTTCTGTCAGCTCAACAGTGTCCTCCTCCACCTCCACAGTAATTCCCTGTTCGTCCTCTCCCCCCTCTGCTCCTGGTGTCCATTTTGACCACTCCTTTGCTAGAATACCGACCCCATCATTTAATGCATCAGCTATCACATACCCTGTCCCTTTTCGTCCACCGGTATGCTCGTAAGGTCATCACCTCTCGAGTTTCTCAAGCATCAATTTGAATGTTTCCTGCATGTTCTTCTTGGCATGTGCATAGGTGAGCCCGGGGAGCCGGAAGTTCCATTCGAAGTTCGCATGACAAGCGCGGAGAAGTAGCACGATGGAGGACTCTAGGAGGATCCGCTTCTTGGAGAAGTTGGACCCTTTCCCGCCATAGATTACCTGTTACAGATGTCAGTTACTATGCCCATAACCTGATCTTCTCAACTGTGTATCCATGCCCAAGCCAACTGAGGAGGAGCTCCACGCTCGGCATCAAGGCGGCCTCCAAAGCCCCTGAGACTGCCACAGCACCCATCCCGTCCACATCATCTGGTGCGACTCCAATGTCGACCATTGAGAGCAAGGAGCCCCCGCTCAAGAAGGCTTGAAAGAAGTGAGCAGCGGCATGGAAGGGGTGGAAGGGCTGGATTGAGGATTCACCACCGCCGTCCGACAAGCTCATCAATCACAACTCGGTCAGTGTCCTGTCCGAGAGGAAGACATGGAGTGGCAAGAGCTTCAACATGGCCGGGATGGGTGGGTGTAACTCTGGTGTGTGTCCAGCCATTGTTAACAGTCCAAACGCGTCTGAACACGCCCCAGGCTTTCAACTGCTTTCAATGCTGTCTCTCACGTATCGTAACCCCTTGTATGTGTACAGATGATGCATACCTTGATGTACAGATTCAATAATTCCTCAATCCAATCAACGGCACGAAACTCCATAGGCTTGCCCGAAGGATTGATGAGGATATTCATTCGAATAACTTTACTGCAACGTGATGCATGAGTACTGCAGGTGAACTGAATCAGAAAAATCTAATGGCTTACCGTAGACCCTCTGGGTAGACAAAATATAGTGCATGAGCAAAGTGCAACATCTGGTGACTATACTTGTACTTTCCGGCTGCACGGAATATCGAGATCCATGAGGGAAACAAGGTCTCGATGCAGCTGATGTCTCCAGCATTCATTGCATAGGCCAGTTCCTCATACAGGAACAGGTAGTTGATTGTCTGCATTGTGTTCTCCTTGATGCGGTCGCGGCGGCTGTCTGACTGCTCTTGCATTGAGTATAAGTTGCTCCCTTCTCCTTCGGCATAGTCACGAGTGAGGATGACTGCCACAGCCTGGATGTCTGCAAGCGTAGGCTTTGTTGCAGCCCAAACATCCAGTGAGTTATGACCAAACTGTTTCTTGATCTCGACGCGCCAAGCATCGAGTTGCAGTAAGGTCCCGACATGGTTGATTAACTCGTGTTGCTGACGGAACTTCGCATTTGAAACCAAACGTGAGCTCTCATGAGGACAAAGCTCTCCCACAAGCTTCATGAAACTCGTGTCATCTGATCGAGCACCATCGCGGAGAACAAGAATACACCAGATAGCATCGGCGGTGGCCATCTTCAGATGAAACAAACCAGGCACAAACACGACAGATTGAAGGCAGTCGTATGGATTTTGTTCCTGGGACCGTTGACGAATGCCTGAGCCCACACACTCGCAAGTTCTGAGATCCCCATGGACGAGGATCACAAACTCCTCTGGGTCGACTCGGGTGCCATCTGGGTGCTCGCGAGGATTTCCAAGGCCTGCCTGTGTGAACATATTGAGAATGGCCTCGATATTGCCTGAGACAGTTGACTGGTTGATGTCCATAGCATGAAGAGGTGTTTGGTGGAGTTTGGAGATGGGGATCATGTCAATGGACTCAGGACTTGGGAGGAGTTTGAGCAGGTCACACAGTGACTCTGGTCCATGCTGCAAGAGAGTGTGAATGAAAAGCCAAGCTCGGAATTGACCACAGCGACTGAGGCCTGAATCTTCGAGAGCATCCTCGCTTTCAGGGTGGAGTCTGTGCAGTTTATGGAGAGTGGCACGAGGGTCGAATGGCCGTGGGTCAGAGGCATGAATATTCCGCTTGGAACGGTCCCAGATGAGTGTCGAGCAGTGCAGGTCCTTGAGCCTGGCTTGCTGTAAACGGAGAAGGGTACCTGATGTGAGATGAAGGAGGCCATCACCAGGTTTGTCGACTGTGGGGACCAGGGTATTGATCCGTGCATCGAAGTTGTCAAATGCGTGTGATGTAAGGAGTGTGCGACCAAGTGCCTCGATTTCAGTGTAAGACTGTGTGGAAAGGGACTCGATAGTGCGATGCGTGGATGCAAGTGAGATTGAGACCCCCATCCTGGTGAGAACCTTGATGAGCTTCTCTGGCGCATTGCATGAGTGAAGGAAGATTCCCATAACACTTTGAAGGGTGTTGCATTGCTGGTCGAGTGCATTCATGAAGATGCTGATGACCACGACTGTTTTCTGCAATTGTGCAATGTGAGTAAGAGTGTTAGGTGGCTGCAACACAAATCCAACAGGCACGCACGATCCGTATCAGAGCTGCATGTTCTCTGCGCTGCTTCTTCCCTGCTGACCCAACTCCACCCCCACCCAAAATCTTCTCAGCATCTTCATCATCAATCCAGTACCCCGCTTCATCAGCATCCACCTCATGCGCATGCCACGCGAGATCTTCATCAACCACATCTGTTCCCCCAGCAAGATGGAAGCAACCATCCAGAGCTCTGGCTCTGTCCGGCGCATTGAGCGAGCCATATCCTCAAGGCGGAACTCACGGACTTGAGCTGGGGATGTGTGTGCCGCCCTGAAATGCCATCCATGGTCTATGTCTGCAAGATTCTGGACTGCGTGGGAGTACTGAGAGCACATGAGGTCGTGTGCCCATAAGCATGTTGCCTGCGAGGTTGCAGGATGGTTGAGAAATGAGGAGAGGATGATCCTTGTGGAGCATGCAAGGTCAGCGAGAAGGAGGTCTTCTGGGCAGTTAAATTGATTGAAAATGAGGACAGCCATGAGGAGGTCCGTAAGGGTGACATTGAGGGAGCGGAGGTGGGACAAGACACCAAACAGAGAGTGCAGGCGGTCCTCGTCCATGAGTGCAGAGCAAGAGAACAACGGATGGGCAGACAATGGGACAGAATTCAATTGATACGGATGGCGTGATCTAGCCGGACAAGCGAGATGGTAAGCGACAGGATGATATTTCGAAGCTACTTAGCGCCGTGAATTTCGAGACGACCAAATGGGGAGGGTTCTCAGCGCCTACTCGCCGCGCTCCGGCTGTTTGTATATGTTTGATGCCAGCCGCCCTCTGAAGTTGAGGGGCAACTGCAATCTACACGTGATCAACATCTCCCGGCGTTTACATGATCAAGGCTGCGTCCCGCCTCTCTTATTCTACCTCGACCCCGCTCCAGGATATCGGCCCCTCAACTTCAGAGTGGCGGTGGGAAGGAGCCTGGCCTTCCGGGTGCCGCTTCCAGGGCATCCTCTGCAGTAAGTACTAGGCTTTCTCCCAATAATTCTAGGGGGCTTCAATTCGCTCACGAGCTTAGTAAGGAACTAGGTCTGGTCTTGAGGGCCGCAAGCTAGTCCCCACCATACTAGGTCTGTCTTGGAAAGTTGGTTCACCACCACCTCTGGACGTATCGCTAGAGTAAGTTTTCGCCTAGTCCGAAGCATGCAAAAATAAGTGGGGTCGGGTGCGTCTCGCTTCCATTGTAACACATGCTCACGCGATTTTTGCAGCTCAAGAAGTGGGAACGCGATGATCGTCTCGACCGTCTAGCCTGGAGATCCGTCTTCGGGTGCGACGATCTTGCCCTCCCTCGACTCGAAAGCCGCAAATAACACGCAACAGCATTGCTGGTTCGCCCCATGTGACGGCCGGTGAGAGGGCTGCTGCGCTCATTTGCGGGCTTTCGTCGACGTGCTGTCGTGCTGTCCTGGCGGTCCGGAGTTGTTCTTGCGAGCTAGGATGCCTTCGGGTCGTACGTAATCAACGCTCCCGCAATCACTGTGGAATTTGGGGACGGTTGCACTTGCGGACTTCGACCCTCCCTCGTTCGCTTTGCTCTCCTCCCTCTCCCCCCGCCGTTCATAGCTGTGGCATCTTTCCGTTAATAATGCATGTTTAAGCGCGGATCGTGGTCTGGCTGGTGTATGGTTGCACATATGCATCTACTGGCCCGTCCTCCAACTTTCCTTGCGCCGCGACCCTTGGAGGTACATCGTATCGTCTTCTGTTTTCTTTCCTTACTGATCTGTGTACAAACGTCCTACTAGGAGGCCTGATTCCGGATTTACTAACCAACTTCTCAAGGATGTTAGCGTTGTCAGCCGCCGTCCGCCTCTGTATCATCGACCACTGCGGCTGGCAGCGATCGATAGCCTCCATTGTCCTATAAGACTGTCTAC
This sequence comes from Sanguinoderma infundibulare, assembly GCA_032821775.1. Taxonomy (NCBI): domain Eukaryota; kingdom Fungi; phylum Basidiomycota; class Agaricomycetes; order Polyporales; family Polyporaceae; genus Sanguinoderma; species Sanguinoderma infundibulare. Next base: position 131,452 of record JAVLRN010000012.1, on the reverse strand, counting down.
TTTCCCGTCCCTTGCAGGCCACCTCTTTTCCCTTCTGCCGTCCGTCTCAAGTCGCCTTTCTGGTCAACATGGTCTCCCAAGCAACGCTCCTCCAGTCCTTCCGGTCCCTGTTCGACATGGGCAACCTACGGCGCAGGGTCTCTACAGCAGCCGTAGCGACCTTGTTCGTCCTGGCCTCAGCCTTCGACACGGCTTTCACCTTTGTCGCAGCTCTAGCCCTCTGCGCCACCTTACCCGGCTCCTGGCTCACCACCATCACGTTTGTCGATGCAGTGCGCTACGTGTTTGTCTCGACATACTTGTTCGTACAAGCCACCTGGCTCGCCGTGGCGCCGTTCTGGCTGTCTCAAGCTGTGGCGCCGTTTCTCGATCGGATCGTGCTTTACCTCTTCGCCCTCGCCCTCGTGCATGTCGTCGTCAACTTCAAGTACACCCTGGCTGACTTCTTCCCTTCTATGGCGGCTATTATGGCGACCTCTCCGCCTCCACCTCCTGTCGACTCTAGCGAACGGCGGTACAAGAAGGTCATCTACGAGCAGGACGCGATCATTGGCGAACTCGATGCGACACTCGACAAACGCGAAGCGACACTCACTAGGAGGACCCAGCGGCTCCAAGATGTGGAGCTCGTCCTGAGGGCGAAGGACGCGGTCATCGCCGACAAGGACAAGATTATCGCGGAGAACGTCGCACAGGCTCGCGCGACGGAGGAGCAGCACAAGGTTTATCTCATTCGACACCTCCAGTGGTTTATCGCTCGCGGCTAACGCTGAACGCGTCGTGCTTCACAGGCCATCGTTGATGCGCTCAATGCTCGGATCGCGGAACTCGAGTCTGCGGCCAACCGTAGTCGTGAAGTGATCTTGGCTGCGCACGCGTCGACCCTCAACGACCTCCGTGGCGATCTGGATGCATCCGCGCCTTCTGCTGAGGCACAGGCAGAGGTGAGCAGCATCCCCCTCGCGATTCCTAGCGGCTTATTGATACGCGACCTAGGTTATGGAGGCCGAGGTGCACCACGTTCCTCCGGTCACTGAGACGTCCGAGGCGGCGGCGAACGTCGAACTCCTGACTCAGCAGTTGGCTACAGTCAAGCAGGAGTCAGCCACGATCGAGAAGGAGTTAGCCGCGACGAGGGAGCACCTGACGGCGACGAAGGATGAGCTCCACGCTACGACTCGTCTGCGGCGGACGTTCGAAGAGTGCGCCGCCGCTGGCGTGCTCGCGGTCGTCGATCTCACCCGGGAGCTCAGGGCGCAAAAGAAGACCGCCCAGTCCGACCGCGAGTACCTCTTCTCTTTGATCACGAAGCTGAACACTGAGCGTTACAAGACCCCGACCTGGACCCCCGCCGCCCAGAAGCCCCGCTGCCCGCAGTTGCGCCTCCCTTCCGCCGGTGGAGAGGACTGCTTCACTGCTGCCACGCCGCGCCTTTCCGCCACTGCCTCCCCGCCGATTTCCCCGACGACGTCAGGGATTCTGCAGCCCAACGTCCACACTCTGCGACGCAAGTTAGCGATCGAGAACCTCCGGCGGCCTTCGGGCCACATCGCGCCCTCCGTCGCCAACTTGGACGCAGCGCACGAGCCAGGGTCCCGGAGCTGCGTCGTTCCCAAGGTGTCACGGTCCGTCTCATCTCCAAGTGACCGCACCAACCCCAGGCCTCACTACCTTGGTAAATTCTACATTCCCAGTCCCCAGTGGTAGATCAACCGATTTGGTTTCGACTGTGAGTCCAGCATTATCTCCTCTCTACTCCCCCAGGCATAATATTAGTACGACTCGCATACCTTGGTTACGATACGATACCCTGCATGTGCATTCTTGATCAATCAATCTCTCAATTGCTTCACCCTCTTTCTGTTCAGGAACGTGAAGGTCATCGTGCAGCGCTTCCGGCTACTAGGACGAAGAGGTAGTGGGCGCGACCAGTAAGGACGCCAGCTTTGAGTCTGCGCCTGTTCAGGCAGTGGGTTCGACTGAGACCTGCTCGTGCAACTGCGATATTCCATAAAATTCGGTGCCGTAGGTAGAAAACACGATCGTATAGAACACGGACATGTATACGCATGCGGACTCGACGGGATGATATACCATTCATTTTACGTTCTGCTGCGTATCGTCGACGACCAAACCATCTCCACTGGAGGATTTGTACCCAAGTTGGTAGGATTTGCTATTCAATAAAGGGAGGCTGGCCTCGTGATGCGTAGGTTGTGATGCCTGAAACCCATGAGCGAACGGCGCCCCACGAAGAAATTTCTGGAGGGAAGGCTTCTGAGGATGTCTGCGGAAGCGCTACCCTCTGGGCGGCGTCGATAGTGGTACAAAAGACGATGCTAGCACCGTACAGCTTGATATCAGAGGCCTCGATTAGACCCCCTCCCGACAGCGAGTTCCTGCTATTCAACCTAAGGAACCGATCGATAAGAAGGTGGGGACATGGACTTTCTAGGAGGACACTCACGCGACGAGAAGTGTGTTGGCGTATACTGCGACGAGACGTCAGTCTTCAGTCCAAAGAGCCACAACAAGCGCCCACATTTTGTCACGATGATGGAGAATGCGATGTAGATGAAGTTGCCTGAGAAGAAAAGGACCTGTTCGTTGATATTCAGCCCGCGCCGAAGAGCGAACAATCGGGGCACTGACAAAGACAAAAGCCAGTATATTGAATACCCTTCCAGTTCGTTGGACCGTCTCAGCTAACTAGTTTGTCTCCCGATTGAAAACAAACATGCTTACGTCGTCAGGAAACCTACGCTCGAGTGAGAATGAATAGGTAGGCACAAGCAGTGGGATGAATGCTTACCGGTGCTAACCGCGCACAAGATCAGCAAGTCAATCATGGAGTCGGTCCTCCTGATTCCAGTACGCTTCCGATGCAACGTGACGATGAGCACGCTCGTCAGCAGCGTGTCCGCCGTGATGACTTGGGCGGAGCCCATGGATATCAGCCACTGCGTCATGGTAGAAGTCATCAGCATACGGAGAAGCAAAGGGGTGGGAATGTTGCCTCAAGGTGCTGGAATTCCTTGAAGGTCGGTATCATGAACCTATCATTTGGTCTTCAGCGTCGGTCGGCAGACATCAAACTTGCGTACGCACGTTGCGATAGTGGCAGCAGCGAGGAAACCTGTATATACAATGATTGGCATCTCATCTTTTAGGGAGTACAGCTTTCAAAGGCTCACCGAGCTCTCCGAGGAAGAGAGACATCTGAGGAAGCGGCGCAGTGAGCGAATAGACAATATCACCGACAAAGTTGGTCAACTCACAGCAATGAAGACTAGTATCCGATATCGGGGACCGACTGGATGCTTTGCTTAGCAGGCGTAGTCGTGAGCTTTTTGTAAGCCTGCCGCCTGTGTACCTAGATATACCCGCCATGCAAAGAAGCTGGTGGGATTGAGTACTGTATTCCGACCCGAGATACATGGGGCTTGGGCTAACCTTTGAGCGACGATGACGATCACTCCCTACGCGCGATGTTAGAATCTAGACAGAACCTCCGCCGTCCGAGGGTACTCACCGATAAGATCAACACAGTCTGGTGTCCACAGAATTAGAAACGAAAAGTGTAGCGACGAGATATACCAACCTTGATGGACCTGCTGAGGGTTTAGGCATAAACGATAGATGGGGGGTCACCGAACTCACCAGCTTCCGAACTCGAGTTCGGTAGGCTTGAAGTAGTTCGTAACGAGATACCAGTAGCTACGGATTATCGGTGAACGCATCTGCTCACAGTACTCATCGACTTGACGCACCAGAGGTGGCAACACAGAGCCATATGCACTGTCTCGAGAACCCTAGCGTTCCAAAAGGGCTTAGTGATCAGAACTGATGGCGGTGGAGAAAGCCTTACACCGTCGTGAATACCTGCCATGCCCGTCAGCGACCTGATAAAAACACAGAGATCGGAGAAACACATACGATGCACCTCAGCCAGAGCTTGTCCGTCGGGTACAGGCAGCGATATCGATATGACTGATGCAGCGTCATCAGTCTGTATGGAATGACTCATTCCATACAGACTAGGGTGAAGCGTGGGTACTGTGATTGTGGCAAAATTACGCACGGTACTCACATGAGGCTAATGAACGTTCCAATGAGCACCGCCCCATAGGTGTTGTCGAGAGCAGGAAGCTTGGGGAGAAGAGGATTGACAGTGCTATTCGTGGCCGACTGGAGAGACATGACGCCCACCGGGGGCACTTGGAGCACGAACGGACGATGGGGGCCATTGAGGAGGGAGAGCTATATCCAGGTTCTGCTCCCCATCATCATAAGGTTGATGATAAATGCCAGAAGCCACCAGCATCGGGGTTCGATCCTACGTTCGGTGCTAATGCGCTGAGACCACAGAAGCGCACTCATGGGCGCTGGAGCACCCCAGCTCCCGGCCAGAGCTGTGGATTTAGGTATGAAGCGCGACATTAGAGGGACATTCGAAGGCTCCGTTGGTCCGGCTTTCGAACATCCCGGTTAAGGACTTGAAAGCGCACTGACAAAAACTCATCTATGCGCCAGCTATCGAAGGCCTTTCTGGGACTTTCAGAACTTCACGCCGTCCGCGGCGCCCATGGGTTCCCCATGCCGAAGTTAGATCGTGATGCGCAAGCATGAGCAGAATGGTAGACGGGCATACTCTGACATTGAAGGCACTTGTGCCTGACTCCAACTAGAGGGCATTGCTGACAACCGTCGCAAGTTATATTCTGATGTGCAACTTCTCCTTTGTTGCGCTGATCAGAGTCCTTGACTATGCGGTAGTGCACGAGGTCGTCCAGAGTTGGGATAGGAAAAAACACGTGCGAGGGGAGATGTCCTTCCCATGGCTTTGGGGAGGATGCACATGCGCTACAAAGATCGAATGCTGCGCACCGTATGCGGATTTGTCGTATGAGTGAAGAGTCGTGCAGGAATTTATTGGGACATACCAGAGCACTGAAGACATTTGTATCGGGTTCCCCGTATGTTCCGCTTGCCGCAGAAGTCACATTGAACACCGGTATGAACTGAGAGGTTGATCCCGAGAGTTAGCAGACTGGATGCATCGACGGAAGACAACATCTTCGAGCTTTGGCTCAAGCAGTTGGCAGTTGTCGGTCGATCAGTGCGATGTCAGTGGAAACGGTTCAAGTTCAAGAAGATGCAAGACCAAGTAGACGCGCGTCACTGCAGCACCACCAACATCCGGTCCGTGTGACCAAGCCTCAAGTTGAATGGCCTCGGACCACTGTAGCATTGTAACCTCGCTATCATACATTACTCACACACTAGACGAGAATCATAAATACCCAAGTCACGCAGCCGCACCATTGTACGTACTTCACCACACCCTGCATCCGCACAGACAGCTCAGACGCGATCACCTCCGGCTGGCACTACCCCGGGCTCTGAACAGAAATCTCGAGGGACCTTGATCGCGATCACGCCGGTGCTGCTCTGCGTGAACGACGTCTCCATGGTCCGGTCAGACGATCCCTTCAAGTTCAAATCGTCGGAGAACTGCATCAGCACCATAGAAATCATTGTCCTCGAGCGAGGAACTGGCATACCTTGGATGCGGAAAAGGGCCCACGAGTTCCCGACATGCCGGACAACTTGATTGGGGCGACGCAGATGTTGGAACCATCCCGGACCTCGTAGGTCGCATTGACCGGCTCGTGAGGATGCCGGAAGTTCAAGCTGAGGGGCAAGCTACTATGAGAATGTGGGGTGATGTTTGAACAGATGTTGCAATCTCACGCGGCTAGGACCGAATTGGTGTAAATCTTGGCCACCTCGACGTTGAACGCGGCGTATAGCAGGTCTTGCGAGGACCATAGCACCTGCAAACGAACTTTCAGTCCCAGTCCGCGTCACGGAGTGCGGTCGAAATGATGTCGACTCACGAAGACGAAACCGAGGATGTTGAATATGCTATTGTGATATCGACGGTCAGTCCATGCCCGTCATCAACTGTCAAGATGAGAGCTGAGCTTACTCTGTAAGGAGGCCTGAAGCTCTTGTTTAGACATTGTTGGTAACCGCTGAAGATGAGTAGTGCCTACCGGTACACACGGCGTACGCGATCAAGGTGTCAAGCATAGAATTGGTCCTGACGTCGGACATTGACATCAATGTGGATAAAGCGCAGATACCGATATGCGATATGACTGACTTTTTGACACCAGTACGACTCGTGTGCAGCATGTATACGAGGACGGCGGCCAGGACGGTGTCGACAAAAACTGCGATACCGAGACCAACTGAGAGCATCCACTGTTGTCCGGTCCAGTGGGTCAGCGATGATCACAGGAACGAAACCTTGCGACTCACCGCATCCGGCTCGAACTGCTGGTAGACCTTGGTCCCGAATCTGTACCCGTCGTATCAGCCAGTTATGCATCGCAGATTGATTGCTACTGCTGACGCTTTTACAGTCGCAGCTGCAGATACGTTCAGCGACTAACCAATGCCACGAACTTGGGTACCGTCAGGCTTACCTATGCAAAATCCTGAACCATTCAACCATGCAACATACGGCCGTAAGCATCCAATCCCATACAACACGAAGTAATCCACTGCATCTCACCCAATTCCGCAAGCAACAGCAGCATCTGAACCGTCCAGACGTCAACTCCGAATCAGATAGATCGAGATAGACGAAGCACATACGCAGAAAGCAACCAAGATCTTGGATTTCCGACCGACTACGAGGCATGAGATAATGGATGCGAGTTCTTTGAGAGCCACTGCTCACCTCGGTACACGCGGTATGCGAAGAAACTAGCGCAGCTTATAGTCAGCACTTCGATAACGAGATAGAGTCCATTGAAACCCCTCACCTCTGGCACACGATGACCGACGTGCCCTATTTCGAGCATCAGAACCAGGGCGATAAGGCAAGAGTCCATGAAGATGTACTGACAGTAAGTAGGGTCAGGATCTTGAGTGGCAAGCGTTAGTAAGCGACATTATTGGACAGAAAAGTGCATCAGAAACATACATTCATAGGCCACACGGACTCGAACAAGGACAATATATTGAAGTAATTGGTTACAAGCTTCAAATAGCTTCCCACCTGCATCAGCAGCGAAGAGAGCAGCAAGATCACTGTGGTGGCGCACCAGATGTACATGATGACAGCAGTATGCAATGTGTCTAATAGCCTAAAACGCTGTTTGATTAGTTTGAGCCAACCGATTACCAGTTAGATGCGGCGCACAAGACGAAAGCCACCTATCACGGGTGGGGTCAACACCCCTGGCGATCGGTGACGCAGAATCGAACACCTACGTATAACTTGATCGCGGGCCGATCAGCAGCATGCACCCGGATGTAATGATACGCTTGATGCAGTAGCACCCCATACAATCTTGAACGAGCACGGTGAGCGAGACAATTCGTTCGCGGGACAGAGTAGAAGACACGCACATGAGGCCAAAGAATGTCCCGAGCAGCATGGCGCCATAGGTGTTGCCCAACGAAAGCCCCTGCACGAGCGCGAGGGGATCCACCGCAGAAGGACTCGTCGTGTTGGAAGGAGCAGCCATGGCAGAGGGATCGATTAGTCTTCGAGCAGACGTCTGCTGTCTGATATAACACGTCCCAGCGGAATCGCGGAACGCCTACATGAGGCACCTACAATCCCGCGCATCAAGATGATCAGTGGAACGCGCAACAGCCTCGACGTTGTGGACAATTGAGTTTGACCGTCGAGGAACCAATCGCCATCACAGCTTGCGGATGGCGGGCCACTGGCATCCCGCCTGAAGTTCGACTACAGAAGACACAAACCCACCGAGCTAACTCCGACGAATAATAAACTCGCCATCCAAACTCACGCTTCTTTAGAGGCGCGTTTGTAGGTCGCACGCGGTGCGTTAGACCTGCAGTATGGTTCGGCGCGCGGGGAGGCAGTGTGACGCGCGCGCTTTCAGTTATCGAGTGCGACAAAAATGCCGTCAAGAACGTTCTCCATACCGTCCCAGAAGCTCAATATCTCAACGGAAAGGCCGTGGATCATGCCGCGCAGGCACTCAGTCTCACGGTCTACCCACAACGCTCATGAAAGAAGGAGGGCAGAATTGGGAGCAGCAGAGGGATTGCTTCGCAGGCACAGATAGACACCCGCCGCTGATGGACGGCACATGTCCATGCTTCTCGCACTGCCCATCAGGATATGGAACTCAACTCACATAGGTCCTGCCATGATACTGGCACAGGTGGACGGACGTTTTGGATAGAGTTTAAAACGATGTATTGTGAGGCTTGATGCTCATCACTACGTGGGGACATAGCGAACATCATCCTCCCATGCCTGCTGATAGAGAGATACTGAGGATATTAGATTGAGCCAGAGAAGATCTATGGTATGCACCAAAATATAATTTCTTGTCCCACAAAACCCACAATGATACCGCACTCATGGCCCGTCATCACACCGCTTTGTTGATGGATTGGACTTGCGAATCTGCGATGAGGTCGATACTGGTCGATGACGTGGCTGGTGAATACGGAGATGCAACAAGGGAACAACAGCAAGAATACGCAGCGAAGCAGTACTTTCTGAAACTCAAGCAGGGAGAGTCATCATCAGGCAGAGAGAACAGAGTGAAGCGGCGTTGCCAGTCGGATTTGGTAAACTAGACGCCCGTTGATCGGGATGCCACGTGTCTTGATTGCACGACGACGAGCTACTTAACTCACTGCGGAGAACCACCCTGTAACCATTAGTACGCATTGCTGTATGCGCCGCCTCTACTTAACTGCTTCCTCCTCTGACTACATGGGTTACGTCTCGGCTCGGACTCGACGACGAAGCACTGCAAATACAGCATCAAGCCGGTGACACAAGCCGCACTAGTACCTGAAGTTTATTCTGGGACTTCTGACTCGAACTGAGACTCGGACTCGGACTCGGACTCGGACTCGGAGCCCAGCAGTTCTCGGGACGGTTTCTCTCTCTCTCTGCCGCTTGACGGCGCAATCTCCACCATCGCATACAAGAAATGACGCCGCAAAAGTGAGCGCGCCCATGTAACCTCCGCAATCATCTACAGATGGCGCTTGTGCAAGCGTCCCTAGCCCGCTTGGACGCAGGGGTGTTCTGCTCGACTACTCCCAAGCGTCTGTCATTTTTGTGTCCTTCTGGACTCGATCCGACTTCGGATCCATGCTTTGATGTACACTCGGTTTACACAGGGCTTACGGTTGGCTCTTCGGAGCGCCATCAACCTGGAATCCATGCATCGGACGCGCGCGTTGGCGGCCTTCCGATGGCAGCGTATGCATCGCTACGCCTAGCGTCGGCCCTGCAAATGACATGGTTAGGGATGGAGAAAGCAAGACGTTAAATACAGGGTGTTCGACTGGGACCACATCTAGCCCTCTCGACATCCTCTCCACCTTCTTTACTCGTGACATGCAGCTCTCATTCACCGCCTCCCTCACCGCCATCGCGGCCCTCGTCAGCTCCGTGTATGCCGAGACCCACATCGTGCACTTCGACAACCGGTGAGCAACATCTTTCATGACCTTCTCTCACAGAGACTTGCTCACGCACACTTTTTTATAGTTGTGGTTATGGGACTGTAAGGCTCTGACGTAATTTTCAACCCCGCCACGATGCTTAAAATCGCATTCCAGCCCACTCTCATCCAGAATGGGAACGTCCTCGCCAACGGGAGCCACTATACCTCAAACGGGCCTCTCGTCGCTGCCGTCGCGTACGTCCTCTTGACAATGTAGTACAGCTTTCATCCGCTCATGATACTATCAGCTATTTGCAAACAGGTGCATCCCCATCTTTGTTTCAAGGGAGACATGATATTGAGTAATTTCGACTTCAAGGCAACTGCGGCTTAAACGGAGAGAGCTGCACGCTCATCGAGACGACGCTCATCAACCCAACCGTCGGCACTGGCTCCGAGAGCGACATCAGCCTGATTCCTCCGCACGCGTTCAGCGTCGCGTCTGGCTTCGAGTCAGTCTCATCGGAATTAGAATTTTCCACGCGGGTCATCGCTAACTGCTGCAACGCCCCTAGGTACTACGGCGGCTGTGAAGGCCTTGGGCGGAACTGCACGAGCGCGAACTGTCCGACTGCGTTCCACGAGCCGACGGACTTGGACATGGTGACGGTGTGCCTGGAGAACAACGTGAGTTGTCTTTGTGTATGGTGTGTGCAGGACCGCGAGATTTATTCTTTATGCTATAGGTGAACTTGGCTATCACTTTCTGCAATTGAGTGGCAAGTGTCTGGCCCGCGTATTCTGTACAAACGAGCCTTGCCCCGCGTGTTCAATCGAGGATACTGGGTGTTGAACGTTGAGAAGCTACGGGAAGGCGGATCCGGACGAACTCGCCGTTAGCAGTCGAGACCTGCGCTACCGGCGTGTGCGAGTGCGGGGGCTGTGATTGTGCAGCGTGTTTCGGTCCGACGCTCATCGGGGGCAATTGGGCGCCAGCCGTCGAATGTTCGGACGGCCAGAAGTATGTCATGAGAATAGATGGGGCGAGCGGCTTCGAGAGGCGTCCAATGCGCCTCCTGGTTCCGATTTTTGGCGCTGAGGAGACAACTATAGCACCTGGATAGGGCAACTGTACAGCGCTGCATGAATCCGGGATCGGATCGAGTCTGGAAGGACACAACAATGACCGTACATGCACCAGTGCGCTTACTACTATTAGTAGCAGCGAGGGTGAAATAGACTGTGCTCGACTGCTGGACAGACCTTACCACGTCTTCTTGCTTCCCCCCATACGTCATGCAACTCGCACTCGCCACCTCTCTCGCCGTCATTACGGCCTTCGTCGGCTCCGCGTTTGCCGAGACGCACACCGTGCATTTCGACAACCAGTGAGCAACACCGTCATAATCGTTTCACGGAACCAACCTTGCTCACTCACCTTTGTGTCTAGTTGCGGTTATGGAACCGTAAGCCGCGGACCCCATATTAATACCCGCCACAATATTCACTCGCGCATTCCAGCCCACCCTCATCCAGAACGGGACCGTCCTCTCCACAGGGGACGACTACATCTCTAACGGCCCTCTCATCGCCGCCATCGCGTGAGTCCTTTCGACAACATGGCTCAGCATTTCATCGCTGACACTACCCTCAGTTATTTGCAAACGGGTACGTTCACGGCTCTCATGTGGTTCAAGACGAAGAAATAGAGCATCCAATTCATTCCGACCATCAGGCAACTGCGGCTTCAACGGCGAGAACTGCACGGTGGTCGAGACGACGCTCGTCAACCCGACGATCATTGGCACGGCCCTCTCGACTTACATCAGCCTGACCCCGCCGTACGCGTTCAGCGTCGCCACCGGCTTCGGGTCGGTCGCTTCAGAATTAGAATTCTCCACACATATAATCGCTGACTACTCCAATCCCTCTAGGTACTATGGCGGTTGCGACGGCTTAGGGGGAGACTGCACGAGCCCGACCTGCCCGATTGCGAATCCGAACGGCCCGTTCCCACAGGTAGTGTGCCAGACGAACAACGTGAGCTGTCTTGGAGTGTGGTGCACGAGAGACGACGATACTTATTCTGCATGCGACAGGTGAACTTGGCGATCACTTTCTGCGACTGATGGAAGGAGACGATCAACAGCGCGGCCAGTCCAAGCGCGTCTTGACACTGTGTACTCACAGGCCGCAGAGCTTGACGGAGAACGAGAAGGCGAGCAAAGAGGACGTGGTTTTGGAGTACACTCCTGACAGCATGTAAAGCGTCATCCTAGTACATTCCCGAAGTATGAAAAGATCCGCCGACCGCAGCGTGAGATGAAGCAGATTGGGAGTCAAATCGCACTGACCACACACATCGCTGGGTCACACTGACCTGACGAGTTAGTCAAACGGACCTTGGAAAGAACGCTAAGTTCGGGTCCGGTGAAGCCCATGCTTTCGGCTGGTAATATGTCTGATGAACTGGATGTATGATTTTTGCTTGCGAGACATGCGGTTGCTGCCAACGCCCCGGGTGCAGGCGCCGTGGATGAAGCTGGTGCTGCAGGTTGAGATATGTTGGATTGCTGACAAAGGTCTGTCTGCGGTAGAACTATTGGATTGACGAGGCGGCCCTGTAGCTGGCTAATCACGATTTAGACTTACAGGTTCGCAATCGGACCTTGTGGAATCCTCGGCCTTCGATCCTTCTGCAGGAGCCCACAGGAAGCGAGGAACCTCCTCCTGTCTTTGACCAGCCCGTTGCGCCCACGACCGTTTGAATGATAATCGATAGTCTATCTACATACCTCCATCGAACCTCTGTTTTGCAACATCAAATTAAATACATTTCAGCGTCTGGCAGGACAACTGCATGTGATGGTGGTGCCCGAAGACAAACAGTCGGAGAGGGAAAGCACTCGACGCCTTGTTGGAAGCTTGGTCTGCGCTGTCCAGTCGAACAAGCCTGAGCCAATGAGCGCCTATCCCCATGGCCAACATCGGAGAATGTCGGACAAGCCACGTGTCGTGATTCAAATGAGAGTGCGTGTCCAGCTTGTTGAGCTTCGTTCTTTTGCACTTGACCTACTGCACTGGCAAACCCTCCAACTGTTCTGCTGACCATCATGCGTCACCTCTGTTTAATCACCGTCACGCTTCCGAATCTCCTGGATGCGCCTCAGAACTAGCCGCACAGAATTATTCTGGGACAAGTTGCTCCGACCCGCCTCGGACGCCAGCTTGCTTTGGGCTCGCGTTCGAGCCCTAGGCTGGTGCACTGTGCGAAACCGAAGCTGGAACCATCAAGTCTATTGGACGCCCAGGGCGTTCGAGAAACGACAAGCTGAAAGTGAGTACTCCCATATGTTCTCTGTGATGATCTGCGGACGACGCTCGTGCCAGTGGGAGACGATGCCTCGCAGACCCTAGGCCGCACTCAACCACGTTCGCATGGTTTAGGCAGCCCATGTGCGAGGCACCGTCCCTTGCGTTCTCTGATGGAATCTTGTGGAACGGGGTCCAGAACTCAATGTTTATGTTTGGCGATGACGGTCGTCTACGAGTATATACTCGATTTCTAGCTCGATCATGCACGCGGATCGGAAAACGGCCTCGATTACCAAACGGAACCCCCGAGCTGCTTGGTTGGGCGGTCGAGGCTGTACGCCCAATTCTCTGCACCTTGCCCGTGACTTCAAAACTGCCAGAGCGCTCACCCAAATTTGAGCAGTACAGCGTTGCCGTGCAGAAGAGCGCCAGTCGGACATCTCGGCCGTTACTTTTGGCTATGCTATGGGGCCACTCATCGTTGTCTCCGTCCCACACGACCGAGCACGTTACTTGTACGAGCGAATAGGCTGCTCAGGATAGCAGAGGGCTGATAGTCCGGTAGTCGACAGTACCTTGATGCGGTCTGTCGCTCGACCCACAGCGCTAGGCATTGAATGGAGAGACGGCCAGAAGGGTGTCATGAGAATAGATGCATCATGCTGCTGGTGGGCGGGAAAGGACACTCAATGTGCTGCCTACACGAAGAAGTTCGAAGACTAATGGCCCTCAGCAGCCAATCCTTGCAATTGGGTAGACGAATGCTAATGTTAATACAGCAATCGAACATCGCCGGGCTGGGTCTCTCCAACATCAGAAGGGCACGAGAATGATGGGTCATCCATCGTTTCGCCGAGTGGTCCCGAGCTCCATTTGCTGGAAGAAAAACCATCATCCTTAGGGAGGAAGAAGGACGTTAAATACACCCTGCTCGGATGCTGGACAAACCCATCGAGCCCGCTCGACATCCTCGCTCTCGAGTTCCTCTCTACCTTCTTCCCTTCTTGCACCATGCAGCTCTCGCTCGCCACCTCCCTCGTCGCCATCGCGGCTGTCGTCGGCTCCGCGTTGGCCGAGACGCACACGGTTCACTTTACAAACAAGTGAGTGTCGATGCCGCACATGCCACCATCTTTCGCTAACGAGCGAGGGATCTTTAGCTGCGGGTTTGGAACTGTAAGGCTCGACCGCCACACGCACACCCGCCGCCATACTGACCCGCCATCCAGCCTACTCTCATTCAGGGTCCGAACGTGCTGTCCACTGGGGGCGACTACGTCTCGAACGGTCCCCTCATCTCCGCCATTGCGTAGGTCTCGCTGTATAGTTCAACCACAGACTGCTGACTACGTCTCCAGCTATTTGCAGACAGGTGCGCTCTCGGTTCGTTCAAAACGAAACCGAGTATCATTATGTTGACTGCGTCCGATTACCAGGGGGCTGCGGTTTCAACGGCGAGGGGTGCACGCTCGTCGAGACGACGCTCATCAACCCGACCTCCCCCGGCTCGGGCTCCTCCTCCGACATCAGCCTCATCCCCCCGCACACGTTCAGCGTCACTTCCGGATTCGGGTCAGTCTCGAACTCGTTATTTCCTGGGAGAGGTTTCTGATTTCCGCGCATACATCTAGCTACTACAATGGCTGCGATGGGGCCGGGGCGGACTGCACCAACCCGAACTGTGACACAGCGTTCCATCAGCCCAACGACACCTTCGTACAGGTGGCGTGCCAGGTGAACAACGTAAGTCACTCTTTGTCTTGGTGCACTGTTTGCTACGACCGACGTCGATGTTTATTGTTTTCCTCGCATGCGGCGTCGCACAGGTGAACTTAGCGATCACGTTCTGCGACTGAGTGAACTGGGTGGCCGTCCCGCAGATGGCAGTCTCTCTCTGTGGAAATCGAAGCTTTACGCGCCTCCGTGTATGTTATTACGCTGTTCTGATGTCAATGGAGGATACTGGATGCCGTGAAAGTTTCGGAAAAGCCGACGACTGAAGCGTGATCGGATGCAATACTTCGGGACGAGCTCTCTCTGGACTCGAAGATGGCACGAGAACTCTGGCTTCCTCGGCACGACCAGGGGTATGATGCGGACACGTCTACTGCGATCTGCCAGGACGGCGCTGTACATTGAATGTAACCGGTCATTGTGCCGCCTCGTACAGCTGCCGTGGCTGGTTCGGACTGACAAGGCGGCCGAACAGCGCTCCGATTCGGCACGATGAAACAATTGGGGAAAGCGCGTCTCGACTTGCTGTTCTACCATTAAAATTACCCAGGTTAACTCTCGCTTGACTGGTTGGACCATGAAACTGCGGCCTCAACGACGAAAACTGCATGGCCGTCGACTTCACCGTCACGCTCCGCACCCCTGCCCAAGGTGACCCGGCTCCGGGTCGTCTGCCCGCATCGACTCGCTCCCGCAGCATAAGTTCGTTGCCGCATCAGGGTTCGTGTACTTCAATGGCTGCGACGGTGCCGGGGTGGATTGTACGACTCCGGATTATCCTTGCCCAATACCTTCAATGTTTCGTGCGAGATTGATAATGTATGTGAAACCGGTTTCTGTTCTGTCATGGTCAGCTCAGTCAAATGCTCTTGCCCTTGTCCCTCCAAAAGGGAAACATAGTCATTGCATTCTGCGATTGACTGAATATGCGGTGGCCGGTGGAGGATACTGTCTTAGTCTATGAGTTGACTTCCGGGCCAGCGCCTGCAACTCGGAGCAGACCGGATGTCCACGTGTCATCACTGTTGCCACCAGAAAGGCGAACTGCAAAACTTGAAAGTCGACTGCCATGACAGCCATCTCCAGCTCAATCCCGGTTCGTTTCTCTTGCCTCTGGACACCTGAATTTTACCTCTTTTGCTCCCGTCACCCTCCTGAACTCCAGCCGCACACAACGTTTCTCCTCCGTGAACTTCCTGAGCTACTAGCGGCACCTCCTCGACGCGTCACTAAGCGCGCCCCGATTCGCACCGCATCGCGAGAGTTGAAGCTAAGAGTCCCATACGCGTCCGAAGAACGTTGAGACCATTAACCGACACCATCCCTATGGCACGTCCTATGATGGACCACGTAGAGGCGGTCCTCCCGGAAATTATGGCCCTGGACCTGACAGATCCCACGGTTACACGTTACACGCCGACCTCGATCATCGGTGGCACAATGGTCGTTATAGGCGGCGTCCTCTCGGTCCGGCAATCTTTGGCCTCGTATATCGGTTTTATGACCCGTGGGGACACTCCCTTTGCGAAATCGGCCGCCAGGCTCCCATCGCACAAGCAACTTGTAGAATTTCAAGGCTTGGAGTCCTGCTTTCTTTAGGCCCACGTTTGAGTCCTAGGAACCATCCTATCAGATATCTCTGGTATTCAAGAACCGCATATTTCAAAGTGAGCACCTGGATATGTTTTCCAAGCTATTTCTAGATCGCGCTGGTGCGAGTAGCAGAGCGCATCTTGGCTACGACCAATTTGTTCTCTGCCACTCCGACGCAGCCTAAGCATACGTGGTGTAGCTCGACCTCTATTGTCTACCCGGTGGAAAGCGTGCAGTTTGAGCTCAGCTTGAACGCGGCGGCGTTTTGCTCAACTGCACCTAGTACGATCAAACCCAGGCGTCCGCATCATGACATTGATATCTCGGTCCAGCTACCCTCTGTTCAAATCTGGTTCAAATACTGAGGACGTCCTCGACGATGCCTTTTTCAAAAGACGTCGCTTAGGCACTTTTTGGCCGATGTATCACACATGCCCTACAGCAACCTCGACTTGTAGCCCTAGACGCTGCCTGGCAGATCCTCAAATTATTACGTCAGTGCATACTACCCCGAGGCACCGTGCCCTGCGCTCTCTGATGGCGCTCGTGGGGCAGGGTCCGGAACTTGATGTTCAACGATGACGGTAGTGGTGGCCGTCCACTGCGTAGGTCCGTGTGGCTATGTTACCCGAGGACTGGATCTGCATCGCTGACTCACGGGGCCATTTGAATATTCGAATGCGCTGCTTGTGCCATCGAATGAGCTGCCCCGGATAGTCACGAGGGCTGCAGCTCGCAGCGGGCGGCACCTTGCTGCGATCCACCCCTGGCAGCGCTAGTCGTTGAATACGAACCGGCCACAAGGGCATCATGAGAATACATCGGGCTAGTAGGCCTTCGAAGACGTTCAATGGGCTGACTATCTATAGAATTTCGAATGATGGTCCAATTGCCGCACTGATGTAGGACGAATATTGACCTGGATGCAGCAAGCGAGCATGGCTGCATGTCCTCGACGTCGGATCCAGTCTAGGATGGCACGAGAAGGACGTGCCAACCGCCTCCGTGCCGAGCGGTCCCGAGCTCCGTTTTCTGTAAGAAGAATACCGTGATGAGGGAGAGAGGGATAGCTTAAATAGATCGCGCTCGGGTACAGGACAACCCATCGGGCTCGCTCGACCTCCTTGCTCTGAAGTTCCTCTCGCCCGACCTTCCCTACTTGCACCATGCAGTTCCCACTCGCTACCTCCGTCGTCGTCATCGCGGCTCTCGTGGGCTCCGCGTTGGCCGAGACGCACACGGTGCACTTTACAAACAAGTACGTATTGACACTGGCCATCCCGCCACTCTTTGACTAATGAGCGGGGGATCTTTAGCTGCGGGTTTGGAACTGTAAGACGCAACGCACATATACAAACTGTCACGATCCTGACTCGCAATCCAGCCTACCCTCATCCAGGGCGGGAACGTCCTCTCCACCGGGGGTGACTATACTTCTAACGGTCCCCTCACTGCAGCTATTGCGTATGTCTCGCAGTCGTGGTAGAGCTTTGCTACCAATTGCTGACCACATCTCTAGCTATTTGCAAACAGGTACGCCCACGCCTGCTTGCAGCACGAAGTATTATTGGATTGACCGCCCCTGACTCCAGGTAGCTGCGGCTTCAACGGCGAGGACTGCACACTCATCGAGACGACCCTCGTCAACCCGACGTCCCCCGGCTCGGGCTCCTCGAGCGATATCAGCCTCATCCCCCCGCACTCGTTCAGCGTCACGTCTGGCTTTGGGTAGGTTGATAATTCATCGTTTCTTTCTCGGGAAAAGGTCGCTGATTCTAGGGTATCCATCTAGTTACTACAACGGCTGCGACGGAGCTGGGGCGGACTGCACGAACGCGAACTGCCCGACTGCGTTCCACAACCCGGACCAGACTGGCGTCCAGGTGGCGTGCCAGGTGGACAACGTGAGTGGCTCTTTGTCCCTCTTTGTGCGGTATGCGGTGTGCAAGCGGCGTCGATGCTGATTATTTAATGTGCCGCAGGTGAACTTGGCTATCACGTTCTGCGACTGAGTGGAATGTCTCGACCCCTCCGCATGTACCTGGAACACTTCTCGACCGTGCGTGTAGCATGTTGTACCGGCAATGGAGTATATTGGATCCAATAAAAGTCTACGAGAAACGCAGTCTGATGCAAATGAGGACGAGCTCCCTCTGGACTCCAAGATGGCACGAGCACTCGGGTCTCTGCGGCACGCCCAGGGGCAGTGATGCGGATGCGTCTACTGCGATCTGCCAGGACGGCGCTATGGATTGAATGGAATCGGTCAGTGTGTTAGCTTTGAATAGCTACCATGGCACGTCGGGCTGGCAAGGCCGCACACAGCGCACCAATTCAGTCCAGCTTCGTGATGCATCAGCAGTCATACTTTGTTTCAGGACCCTCCGGCCGAGTACACTAGCACTCCATAAAAAGCCTTCGTCCATGGCTCTCTCCGTGGGAAGCTCACTCGCCGCCCTCTCCGACAGTCATGCTGTTCACTAAGAACTTTAGTACACTCGTGGCCGTGGCGGCGCTGTCCCTCTCTGTTCGTGGAGAGACACACACGATCCATTTCGTTAATAAGTGAGTCGAAGTATTTGATTTACTCGCCCTAGGGGATTATTGAGTTACGAATCTCGAAGTTGCGGCTTCGGCACTGTGAGGAGGACCTTCGAGCGTGCTCGCAGTGTCTTTTGACAGACTTTGCCTCTCTAGCCGACCCTCGTCTCCAACGGGATCATCCTCTCAACCGGGGCAGATTACGTGTCCAACGGTCCCATCTCAGCTGTGGCGTGAGTCTTTCTCGGTCCCGAAGCGCTAAGTATCGTTAACTCAGACTCGGTAGGTATCTACAAACTGGTAAGTTGTTCCATTCAGTAAAGGCGAAGTAGGCATGCACTGCTGACTCATCGTGGGCGCTGAGCCAGGCAACTGCGGGCTCGACGGCGAGAACTGCACGACCGTCGACGTCACGCTCCAGAATCCCGTCGCCAGCCAACCCGGCTCAGGATCGTCTGCCGCCATCGACCTCGCCCCACCATATGCGTTTAGCGTCGCGACGGGGTTCGGATACTACAACGGCTGCGACGGCGCCGGCGCAGACTGCACCACCGCCAATTGCGCTCCGCCATTCCTCGGGCTCCCAGGGCAGTCTGGCTTCAACGTTTCGTGCCAGGTCAATGATGTATGTCGTTGGATTTATTGTGTAAGGTCCGAGTCGACTCACCAGGCTGATGCTTTGTCTTCGCGAAGGCCAATATCGTCATTACGTTCTGCGACTGAGGCCCCACGGAGATTGGGAGTCGGGGCCAGTAGTACGAGGGAAAAGTGCAAAGTTCGATGGATCCGTGAATACGATGTTTGGTTTCGACCGGGTCATTGGTGCATTTGTGGAGAGGTGAACTTGGTGCCATCAATGGCGAACAACTCCGAGTCGGACGTCACGATTGAGGGCGCTTGTTCCCGGAGGAGACCGGGAATCCACGTGTCACCCATGTCATGGACTCGAAGTCGAGCCGAATGCTTTTGAAAGTCGACCACGTCGTCGCCGCAGCAAACAAACGCTCATCCGGATCGTCATTCTGAACAGTGCCATTCGAAGTCAATGTAAGTCCCGTTTTCTTAAGCTAGGTTCTTCGTCGTGACTCAGACATTCGGGGAATGTTTGTCAGGCCAAGCTCGGTCACCGATACCACCGCACCATGCACGACAGTAACTATCTGGCTCCCTTGATCTTACAGCTCTGTGACTGAGCCTCCAGAAACCCCTACGTCGGTGTCGGCCTCCGGACTCAAAGCACCATTCAGGGCCCGTTGCCCCTCCTCTTCAAGGAATCAGAGTTCTTTTAACGTAAGTGCTCCTTCATCTACCTTTCAGGATCATCATTCCTGCACGACCTGTCTTTGCGGGTTGCGAGAAGCACGAGAGCTTAGGAAGGCCGCGATAGTCGCGGGTTCCGGCCGAGTGCGTATGGACTCGGCTCGAACGTGGGATCAGCTTTTCTTATTTGCTATCAAATCCCCTTCGCTAGATTGTATGGACAGCGGTCCGACGCGGAGCTTGACGAGGACTCAATGTCAGCTTTAAAGCACGGCATGCCGCTCCGAGTCTCTTTTGTTGTACGAAGAGACGTCACGATACTACAGGGAAGCACTGCCAATCTATAAAGTTCCGAATTGCGTGACTTGGAAACAGTTATGGTAGATGTGTTGTAAAAGGGATCATAAGGCGTCAATCATTCTCAGATTCATCAGAGTCCAGACATTTGACATGTGACGCTCTGCAGGGTTGCGGGCCTATCTCGACCGTGGCGTCATGCCACAATGGTCGTTATATGCACATGCGGACTCGGAGGCGCCTCGCTTCTGAAATGTTTCGCCTTACACCTTGGCTAAGGGACCGGCCTGCGGGATTCCTCTGCGGTATTGACGGATGTATGTATAGATCACTGGGAGGCTGGGCGCGCCGGATTATGTCAAACTGCTCGGCGCGGCTTTGGGGAGCAACCAGTCATCGACTCTTTAGGATGAGAGAATTCGTGTCCCCGGCGGTGCTCCGTACGAATACAAGTATCAGATGCGGGATGGGTGATAAGAAGTAATATTCACTATGGGCTTACGTTGGTCACGTATAAGATGGGTGCCCACTCCTCCGGATCTGGTACTGACGGTTCGCCCGCAGGAGGCGTGATCGTTTTGGAGGGTTGATAAGCCTCAAACGTTGTGGGTCCACCCTTTCCCGAGCCAGTAATTGCCGAAACATCCCGTCGCAGTCGCTGTCGTGCGTCACACCCTCGATCTTCCTCCCCAGCGTTCTTACTGAAAGTACACCTCCAGCCGCAACGACGACGTCGACCCGTTTTGTGGCAGTGTGGCAGCGATAGGCACACGTGACTGGAGGTTCGCCGAGAATGGTAAGTGACATGCCTTTTTGCGACGACGATTGTCCGCCCGCGCTCCGCGGAGTTTCAAGCGCGGCTGACCTGCGCGCCTCTCCCTCCAACCTACTCAAACCGCAACCGCCTGTTCAAACCGCCAATGCATCTTACACTCTTCCCCTTCACAGGTTTCCAGTACCGCCACTCAATGCTCGCCTCATTGCTCATCGTCCTTGAACATCGTCAGCCAAGCTCCAAGTCGCCACCTCTCAACAACGCGCAACAAGCCACGACCACCAACTACAGAAGACTCGGGGTGGACCTCGTCGCTACCGTCTGTATGTGGTTAGCTCGATCTCAGGATACTCTCATTGTGGTGGATGACATCTAGGATATCGGTCCACGCTGTGCTTGACTTCGTCTTACTCTTTGGCGGTCATGGTGGTTTGGCGGTTGAGTCGTTGTCAGCCCCTTCGTACGTCCTCCGGCCCTCATCTACGTTTGTCCTCCACGATGCCTCACCCCAACAACTGCGATGACGTATCCCACACCATCAAGACCGATGACTTGTGCAACTCCTTTGATGCTGTCCTACTGGTCCTGGCGACTGTCGTGGCGTCCCCTTGGCACACCTCAGGCAACTCGACACCGCGAATACGGTAGACCCAAACGGTCGTTCAAGCCTCCACCAAGAACCGAGCAAGATTCACAGGTCGTTGTCTTCGTCTTCATCTTTGGTCGATCTTCGGTGGTTCGCTTCTTGCTTTTCCTCTTCGGCTTTGTACGTGCTCCGGCCATTCCTCTGGAACGCTTGGACTGAACCACTGTGGCGACCTCTTCGACGGTTGTGTCTACTCCGGCTTTGGCGGTATGCTGGTTGCTGGCGACCCCGATAAGAATCTTCTATTGGCTGGCGGCTCTGGTTCGTCCTCTAGGCGACACCTTGGGCAACTCAACTCGACGCCGCCAACGCGATTGACCCAAATGGTCACTAAAGCTTGCTCTCAAGGTCGATCAAGAGTTCTCGCGGTGATCAGCTTCGTATCTGTCTTTGGCGGCGGCTCGGCGGCTGAGTGCTCGCTCGTCTTCCGCTTCGTTCGTCCTCTGGCTGTCATTTGTCTCTGACCTCTGCCATGTTTGCCCTCTACAACTGTAGCGAACACTATCCTCGGTGCTAGCGGCCCTACTGGCGTCCCCTTAGGCAGACCTCAGGCAACTCGACGCTGCCAACGCGGTAGACCCAAACGGTCGTCCAACCAGCCGAGCAGGATCCCCGCGGTGGTTTCCTTCGCCTTGATCTTTGGTGTGGCTGCATTTTTCAGTGCTCGTCGTCCTCTGTCTATGTCTGATCTCTGCGACGCTTGGCCTTGAGCACTGCGCCGATGTCTCCGATACTACTTGGGCGATCTCCTATTTGCTGGCGACCCTCGCGGCGTACTCTGGGCAGATCTTAGGCAACTCAACGCCGCCAACGCGGTAGACCCAAACGGTCGGTCAAGCCTCGCAAGATCCACGCGGTGGGCCCGGTTGATTTCGCTCTTGGCAGTGCTTGTCTTCTGCTTTGTACGTGCTGTGGTTCTCGTCCGATCTCTACGATGCTTTGCTTCGATGACTATGGCGATATTTCCGACACTCTCAGCACTGTCCTGGGTGCCAGCAACTCTTGAGGTGTACTCTAGGCAGACATCCGGCAATTCGACGTCGCCAACGCGGTAGACCCAAAAGGTCATTCAAGCTCACATCGGAGGCTCAGTCCCCCACCGGTCGATCAAGACATGGCCTCGGATTACGTCGTGTGTGGTTCATGGTCATCTCCTTGTTCGTGGTTGCGTGTGCTATGCTATGTTGTGGCGTACATGTGCGGCTCGTCGCTTCATTTGTTGTGTATCACGTTCACAGTGGCCCGTGGCCGTAGTTCCTTTACTTACGGGACAGGCACGCGCAGCGAGTCTCGGGCGTTGGTGGGACTCACGTCCCGGGGGGAGTTTCGGTCGCTGCTGGGGCAACCGGCAGCGACACTCCTGCACTTCCAGCCACAAAGGCAGGGCGGACGTACGTTATCTACGACGACCCAAGGAAGGCTAGGTTTTACCCCGCGCCCTCCCTTGAATGGGCAGAGACTCGCTGTTGCACCTGTTCTATGCTCCTAAAAATATCCAATATTCAAACAGACTTGTTTCTGTGTGACGTGCGACGCGCCGGTACTTCCAGTCAGCATTGGCAAGACCTTGAAATCGGTCCGCTTGAACGGATCTCTATCCTCGACGGTCCCCTAGCCAATGTGCATGGAAAGCATGCACTGGTTTGGTGGATACAAAGACACGGTTGATGCTAAATGTTCAATGACCAGCTAACCACTCAGCGTCCTGCGATCGAGTTGAAGGTGACACATAGATTCGCTGACTTCGCATCGCGGCAGGGGCTATCTCCCCGCCATCCGATGACGCCTGTCATCTTCCGTGGTTTCTTTACTCAAGAACCCTGGTTTATGTACGTTGCAGAGATGTCAGGTCGTGCATTATTCTAGTGGTCCATGAGGCAAGGTGATTCGATGGGAGCCCGAATCAGATTTGTTACATGGATCGAATGATACCCCCAGCCATTGCCAGCGTCCTCTGAAAAGGTCAACATAGTCATTAACTTCTGTGACTGATGACGGAGAGCCAGAGCCGGTCGTAGTACTATGATGGAAAAGCTGAAGGTGCAAGGGAGTGAATAAGACGTTTGATTTTCTGTTCAACCGCAGTGTGTTACGGGCGCCTGTTCTCAGAGGAGGCCGGATATCCACGTGTCACCCACCCGAAGCCGAGCCGAATGCTCTTGAAAGTCGACCACGATGGTCCCAGTCGTCGCCGCAGCAAACCAACGCTCACCAGATTGTCATGGATCTGCTGAACAGTGCCATTCGAAGCCAACGTGAGTCCGCTTTCCTCGAGCTAAGTTCTTAGCCGACCCTTAGAGACTCAGAGAATATTTCTCAGGCCAACCTCAATCAGCTCGGATACCACCGCACCATGCCACAACGGTCAGTATATGCAGAGTCGTCTGGCTCCCGGAATCTTATAGCTATGTGACCGAGCTACCGGAAGCCCTTGCCGAGTCGGCCGCACCGATGCTAGGGCCATGGCACCTCTTCACGTCTTTGTAACGTAAGTGCTCCAGGCTCCTTCATCTGCTTTTTAGGATCATCACCCCCGTACGATCTGTCTTTCGGGGTTGCGAGAAGCACGAGAGCTGAGGGCAAATACGATACTTGCGAGTTCCGGCCGAGTCCATATGGACTCGGCTCGAACGTGCGAGCGGCTTTTAAGTTATTGGCCATCAAATTCACTTCCCTCCATTGTATGAGCAGCTGTCCTGCCTTCTCGCGGGGCTTGGCGATCCGCGCCTTGAAAACAGACTCGGCGTCAGCTTTAAGGCACGGCGTGTCGCTCAGAGTCTCTTTCGTTCGCGGGTCTAGCGCTAGCGCAAAGGTGCTGTGGCGACACTGGATGGCAGGGGAAATGATCTATTGCATTAACTACCTCTACGTAATGGCGAAGTGTTATACGGTGGTTACTTCGCTGAGTTTTCGTATTTCCCTCGCCTCCCCCCATGAACCGTGTTACTTGTGGTCCAACAGCCCAGACTCCGAAGGAGGGCTATCGAAGCTCGCTGCTGCCATCCTTGGCGTCAAGTGCTGGGCACGGTATGGAGATGACACGAGTTGTGACGCACGAAGAGACGCCATTGATTCTACAAGGAAGCACTTCCAGTCTATAGAGTTCAGAATTGTGAGCACAGGGGACCATTATGGCAGGCGTGTCGACCGGGCGATCGTATGGCAATACGGGTTCATCAGGCATCTGACTTGTGCGGCCGAGTCCAAAGGACGCCGCATAGTCATGGGGCATCCTCCACTGAGATGTGCCTCGTCTTCTTCAGAGGAGAAGCACTTCTGTCTTTGGGTTAACGGACAGGTTAAATAGACCGTCCTTCACTGCTGGACAAGACCATCGAGCCCTCTCGACCTCCCTGCTCCGAACACCTGCTCCATTTCGCTTGCACGATGCAGCTCTCACTCACCGCCTCCGTAGTCACCATCGCCACTCTCATTGGCTCCGCGCTGGCCGAGACGCACACCGTGCTTTTCGAAAACAAGTGAGGGTTAATGGCGCATATCCTAGAATGCTTTGGCTTACACACCAGGGGTCTTTAGCTGCCACTTTGGAACTGTGAGACGAAACGAACGTATTCGAACCTCCACGGTGCTGACTCGCACCCCAGCCCACTCTCATCCGGGGCCCGGAAATCCTGCCCACCAGGCCCAATTACACCTCGAACGGGCCGCTGACCTCCACTATTGCGTAGGTTTTAGTTTGGTTGTACAAATTTATACCGATTGCTGACTGCACCTCCAGCTATTTGCAGACAGGTGCGCGCCCTTGCCCGGTTTAAAACGCAATACCATAAGGCCGACCGCTTCCGACTACCAGGCAGCTGCGGCTTCAACGGCGAGGGCTGCACCCTCATTGAGACCACGCTCCGCAACCCGTCCCCCGGCGTCTCGGGCTCGTTGACGGGCATCAGCTTGATCCCTCCGCACGTCTTCAGTGTCACAACCGGCTTCCGGTCAGTTCGGCGCGATTGATGCGCACGCCAAGCCTCCAGTCCGCTGATTCCACTTTATGTATATAGCTACTTCAGAGGCTGCGACGGCGCCGGGCTGGTCTGCGACAACCCGAACTGTACGACGGCGAAACATTCGCCGAATGATTTCCCCGTACCGGCTGTGCCGTGCGATTCGCCCAACGTAAGCTCGGATACCTCGCGCGCATGTGTACAAATATGGTGTTTGACAGTGACGTTCTCTCTGCCTGCAGGTGAACCTGCTCGTCACATTCTGCGAACCGAACTAGATCTGAAGGCGGGGACTCAAATGGCAAAGCTCCAAGGAAGGCTAAGAGGAACAGGGCTGACTGCTTCAAGGCACAGAAAATCTGGATTCGTGTACCGATATGCGCTTAGCTGTGTATGCAAAGGATAGTGAACGAAGTTGTATGACCGGCATGGAGTGTATGTCGGCTTCCGATGCAGTGTTCGGACTCGATGGAAGCATATGGTCAGCTGTCAAGCTCGCAAAGACGGACTATTTCGAAGCTTTGGCTTTAACGTCTCGCCAATAAAGGGGGAGGAGGTGTGAATAAGACGTTCGATGTTCTGTTCAACCGCAACTTGAAATTAATTACGGGCGCCTGTGGTCGGAGGAGACCGGATATGCACGTGTCGCGAATATTGCCGCCAAAGTCGAGCCGAATGTTTTTGAAAGTCGACCACGATCGTGTGCGGCCAGTCGCTCGTCAACCGCAGCAACACGACGCTCATCTGGTGATTGTCATGGATCTGCAGGATGCCAAAATTAGAAGTCAGTGCGTCCCCTTTGCTCAATCTACAGCTGGCCGTGACTCAGACGCTCTGCAGGGTTGCGGGCCTATCTCGACCGTGGCGCCATGCCACAATGGTCGTTATATGCGCATGTGGACTCGGAGGCGCCTCGCTTCCGAAATGGTTCGCCTTGCACCTTGGCTAAGGGACCGGCCTGCGGGATTCCTCTGTGAAATCGGGCTCCAACCCAGTTCCGTAACCCCCTCTCCTCCTCCAGGAACGGTGCTTTAACCGTAAGTAGTCCTTCATCGATAATTTGCTTGTCTGGATCACCATTTTCGTGCGGCGCATCTTTTGGGGCTATGAGAGGCAGTAAAATTAGCTGCGAGTTCCAGCCGAGTTGCGTATGGACTCGGCTCGAACGTGCGGCCGCGTCTTCTCGACCCGTCGTGCTCTTTGTGATCAACCCGTCCCGCTAACTTTTATGGACACCGGTCTTAACTGCTCTTGGAAGTCTTTATAACTCTCCTGGCAATGCGCGCCTCAAGGAGATGGACTAAGCGTCTGCTTGACACAAGGCGTATCGTGTTGAGCGTGCTTCCCTCCATCTGTGGACGTAATTCTCGCGCTCGAGCGCCGCTTTCTCGC
The DNA here is from genome assembly GCA_032821775.1 of Sanguinoderma infundibulare. Lineage (NCBI taxonomy): Eukaryota > Fungi > Basidiomycota > Agaricomycetes > Polyporales > Polyporaceae > Sanguinoderma > Sanguinoderma infundibulare. The sequence continues at coordinate 104,476 of JAVLRN010000012.1, read as the reverse complement.
AGTCGCATCTAATGAACTTGCGCGCGCGCTTGAAGGGAGGCGCCGTGGCGGCACTTGATGGCAGGAGGAAGACCATAACAGGTTTTTGTAATGTCCCCTCTTGACCTCATGAGCCGCATGGCTTGTAGGGCAACGTCCCAGACTACAAGAAGGGCCGTTGGACTCCGCCGCGGCGATCCTTGGTGTCACAGTATTGGGCATTGCGTGCAATGACCCGTCATGGATACTAAATGCACTTCCTCGCATGTATAAAGTTCCGAATTGTGACTACAGGGGGCCCGTTATGTCGGGCGTATTGGGCAGAGGATCGTATGGCAATACGGGTTCATCAGACATCTAACTTGTGGGGCGGAGTCCAAAGGACGCCGCATACTCATGGCTCATACTCCGTCGAAATGTGCCCCATTTTTCTGACGAGAGGCACTTCCATCTTCGGGATAACGGACGGGTTAAATAGACCGGCCTTCACTGCTCGACTAGACCATCGAGCCCTCTCGACCTCTCTACTCCGAACGCCAGCTCCATCTCTTTCTCAATTCCATCATGCAGCTCTCACTCGCCACCTCCTTCGTCGCCGTCGCGACTCTCGTCGGCTCCGCTTTTGCCGAAACCCACACCGTGCATTTCGACAACCGGTGAGCAACACCGTCCATGACCTGCTCACGGATGTCTGCTGACGACCTCTGTTTCTTTCCAGTTGCGGTCGTGGAGTTGTAAGGCGGCAACGTCTCATTCACGCGCGCCATCATACTAACTCACAGTCCAGCCTACTCTCATCCAAGGCCCGAACGTCCTGTCCACCGGGGGTGACTACGTCTCGAACGGCCCCCTCATCTCCGCTATTGCGTAAGTCTTAGCGTTGTTGCACTGCGTAATTTCACTACCGGTTGCTGACTACATCTCCAGCTATTTGCAGACAGGTACGCCCGCCCCTGCGCGGTTTGAAGCGACGTATCGTTAAGCTGGCCGCTTCCGGCTACCAGGCAGCTGCGGCTTCAACGGCGAAGGATGCACGCTCATCGAGACGACGCTCATCAACCCGACCTCCCCCGGCTCGGGCTCCTCGACGGACATCAGCCTCATCCCCCCGCACACGTTCAGCGTCACTTCCGGATTCGGGTCAGTCTCGAATTCCTGATTTGCTAGTAGAGGTTTCTGATTCCCGCGCATACATCTAGCTACTTCAATGGCTGCGATGGGGCCGGGGCGGACTGCAACAACCCGAACTGTCCCACGGCGTTCCACCACTCCAACGACACCTTCGTACAGGTGGCGTGCCAGGTGAACAACGTAAGCCGTCACTTCGTGCAATATCTAGCACGCGTTTCGAGACTGACGTCCTCTGCCATCCATGTGCAGGTGAACCTGGCGATCACGTTCTGCGACTAGATTCGGAGGCGGCGACTCTGATGACGTGGCTCTGCGGGGACCACGAGGAGCGGAGCACTCTCGACTGCTTCAGGACACGGAAGTTCGAGATTCTTGTACCAATATGCGCCTTGCTGTGTATGCGAAGGATTGTGAACGAAGTCGTATGGCGAGCGCGGTGTGTGTGTCGGCTATCGGAGTACTCGATGGAAGAGTATTGGCTGTAACGTTCTTGAATGACAGCCTCAGACGGTATGTACTCGTCGCATCGCGTCATAAACCTTGCATGTTGATGTTTCGCCAACGAAGGTTGATGGTAATCAATTCTTCCCATAAATCCAACTGCGGTCACGCATCCTCCAGAAGGGACATAGTATTGCTACTATGACGCAATGCGGATCATTCTGAGCTACCTATCATTTATTCTGCCTACTCCCGAAATGACTCCCGATTCATGTCACGCGAAATGCAGCGGCGGCACCTAAGGCAGGTCCCCAGTCCCCTCCTTTAGACGTATTGGTTGCACATGGGAATTGACTCTGAGAGACCCCCCTCGCGCGAACTTCTCACATGTAGTCTATAAATAGCTTCTCCTAATATAGGTTTGGATTTCTTCTGGTCGCAGAACCGTCCGCGCGACCGTCCGCGCGACCGTCAGTTGAATAGGATATTTGGTTTTGATTAAAGACACAAACAGTTCGATGGCCCGCGTCAGGCGCTTGCACGTTCTCCGGATCCATCATCCTTCGGTCCTCCCTGCCTTGCCTTCGTGGTCCAACATGGATTCCAGGTCGCCCGTGTTACCACCACCAGCTACGCCTCCGCGACGGCCTTCTAAACGCTCACATCAGGTGGTGGGACACCATTTCGAGAGCCCAAAAAGACGTCGGCCTTGGCGCAAAGACTCTGAAGTGATCATTCGGCCCGGGCTTGCTCTCGAAGCGGAACAGCTGCTCAGCGAAATAAATGAGATTCGCAAACGTCACCAGCGCTCCGACATAGACACCCAGCCTTCCGACATAGACACCCAGCCTGTAGTGGATGTTAGCAGCCCTCCGCCTGAAGAGGGATGCACTCCACATCCCAGCGACGACCTGCATGGTCACGAGCCAAGTTCAGGGACAGAAAACCCACAACCGCGTTCTCGGAGAGTACTTCCGGACGATACCGCTCATCGCCTATACAATAACTGGCTCGCCTTGATCCCCACTCTGGTACACGACTATCTTGGCTACATGCAGCGAAGTCAAGGTCGGTTGGGTCGCCCTCTTGAAGTTAAGACGAACATGTGCCACTGCAAAAGACTGCCAGTGTGCACCCCCAAGGAACTGAATATCCAATGTCTTCATGTCGACCGTACGTCATTGCTCATTCTAAGCAGTAACAACATGAACTCATTTCAACAGACTTGATTACAATCGCATTCGAAACTTGCGAGTGCGCTACTATTGCGCAAACTCTCGTGCGCAACGGTCTTTTCCCCACGTCACCTCTTCAACCTCGTCTTGCGGTATCGATAGACTTGCTAGACTTCTACTTCGCCCTCTTTGAGCGGTCTGCAGATGCTGTGGGGGCCCTATCCGGCGCGCTGAAGACGATGTACAGTCGCCGTGGATTCCCCATCCTAAACGACAAGGTATGATTTCGTCAGTTCTGCGCTCCGTTATGTTTTACTGATTTTCAACTCAAGGACGAGCCTGTACAAGACCCCTTTCGTCGAGGGTTGGGTCATGCTATCCAATGGTACGACGTCCTCCGTCGGCGCCCGGAGGCTATGCTCGAGAAGGCGGTAGATGAGTGCATCCCTCTTGTCAACACCGAGCGGCAGAACTCTCAGACAAACGCCACGAAGAACTCTTCGTCCCTCGGTATGTTTTGCATTATACCCATCATGATTCGAATTCTAACAACAGAATCCTTCTGCAGAGCACCCGGGCAGCAACCATTACCGTCTGCGCGACCATTCGAGCGACCATCCGCGCGACCATCCGCGCGACCGTTCGAGCGACCATCCGCGCGACCATCCGCGTGACCGTTCGAGCGACCATCTGCGCGACCGTTCGAGCGACCATCCGCGCGACCATCCACGCGACCATCCACGCGACCGTTCGAGCGACCGTCCGCGTGAGCACTCACCAGAAGGCCTCCATGACGATGAATCCGCCGGGGAAACCTGTACCCGCTACCTGCAAAAGCTATGTCCGGCGTGCTTTGGAGGGACACGATTTGGGCGCGACTTCGAACAGTGCGTTCACCTCGACGGATCTTCGTATTGTACTCACGAAATTTTCCAGTGATGGTGGAGACATCCACGTTGCCCTGGATGCGACATTCAGCCAACGTCACAACGTCGCTGCAGGCGAAAGCCCGTGGTTCTATGAGCCGAAATACTTCTTATCCAAAGAAAAGATCGATATGATGGAGGCTCGCGTCACTGCCGCACGCAAGAAGCCCCCTCGGCCACACACAAGTGAAGTTCCCGACACATCGATTGACGAGTGTGAGAAATCGTATGAGGCCGCGGATGAGAAAAAGGAGAAGACCCACGGGCCAAAGTTCGACGACACTGGCCTCATGGCCCTTGTGTGTCGTCATGACGTCGTGTTATTCTTGGCGAACGTCGATACCCCTGGCGAGCGGCAGTACTATGGCATAGCGCTAGTTGATGAACTCTTTTCCCGCCTCCCACGCAAAGCAACAGTTGTGGTGTACTACGACATCGGTTGCGTGATGGATCGCAGTCTGCGTCAGGTGCGTAATGAACCAGGACTATGTCTTATTCGTCCCGGCCTTTCTAACACAATATTCAGTTTGATATTCTACCGGCCTCTATCATGGACAGATTACTCTTCGCCACCTCAGTGATGCATGCCTACGGACACCAGTGGGCGTGCCAATTGGTCTACAATCCACGATTGCGGAAAGGGCTTGGTTTGACAGAGGGAGAGGGTGCAGAAAGGATTTGGTCGAAGTTGCGTAAATTGATCGGCGTGACACGCTCATCTGCGGTATGTTTTCGGACTATCTCTAACACAACTTACCTTACGGAACGACCACAGCGCTCACGCCGTATTTGGCTGATCGACCGACACACGGACGTCATCAACATCGCTGCCCGCGATCACCTCGGAGGGTGGATTCGAGGCCGGCTGAAGAACGGAGTTGAAGCCCGTAATCAAGCAGCCAATCAAGAGCTGGCTGGAGTCCAGACCCCTGTTGTCGAACTTCGACAACAATGGTCGCAACAACGGAGGGCACAGCTGTCCGTTAGAAACCGCACGTGTCTAATCTCGTCTTAATGAATTTTTCTCACCAGGCTCGCTCTTCTATAGATGCACCTGCAAAGATCAAGCAGGAGCTTGACGCAGTACTCACGTTGCAAACCGAGCTCAATACAATTGACGAGTACATCCAACACGTTCATAAGGCCATCTCCCAGGACGTGGAAAACCCCGAGGCGCATAACTTCCTCAACAGTTTGCGTCAGGCCCACAAAGATACCATCAACAAGGTCGACAGCCTGTACACGTCACTGAACGTCACCGACGCCTTTCCGGAGATTCAGGGACTACCGCTGGAGTTCGTTCGCACGCTGTTGCTTGCACGAGATCTGAAGATCAACATCCGCAAACGAGCGATTGGAACGTTCTTCGAATGGGACAAACTGGACCGCGCTGCAGGGGGTCGTGATCAGCCTTTAGGCGGGTCATTCGGTTCCTGCGCATAATGTGTTACTCACACGGACATGTTTTCAGGAACCAAGCTTCATCAGCAGACGCGAAAGGCCATCACCAAGCGTACCCCGGCGCTGACAACTGCTATTCGGAAGTTCAACAGCTATTGTGACGCCTTGGCTGGGCAATACCATCCTTCCTGAGAGTTCCCTCTACCTGCCCACTTACCGACCAAGCTCAATGAGTTACGGGAGGATTTGAGTCTTCTCGCCGACGTCTGGGTCACAAGAGTCTCCCCAACTCTTCCGCGGTGGCTTAAGGATGCTGACGTACGCAGCGGAATTCGGGCGGTCCTGGCGCGGGAGCGGTGCCTAGAAGAGCGTCGCAGATTGGGATCAGAAGCTGATAACATGTGCCGATGGTACGGGCTCGAGTTAGCCGCTGTCGAGCTGGCCATACGACTCCCCAAAAGTAAGTACAATTCCCTTTCACGCCCGGTTCCACATCCGAATTATCACCCGTCAGATGCGGAAATTCTGTTTCTCCTGCAACAAGAGAAAGAGAAACTTCTCTTGCTCCAGTTCCAGTGGCGCACAACACTCGTCTCGGATCTTCGGTTCAAGTCACAGATCTCCGAAGCCACTCGCCTGGCGGAGAAACTGTCCGGCGCCGCACAGCCCGTACCTCTTCATTGGGTGCATCTTGGCTTCCAAGACGAGTGGGAGGGTGACGTATCTAATGATGCTGGAATGGAGGAGCTCGACGAGGAGACCTGCCTTGTCCGCGACACCCTCGAGGTTATCTGCAATGAGCACGGGCAGGACATCGGTGATCGCCACACGGAGCCGACATTCGGCCCATCAACGCCCTCTGGCATGCCGCTGATCGAGAAGGAACTGTTACTGTCGGACCGCAACCCGGTACGTAACGATCCAATACCATCGTCGCTGCGATTCTTATGTTTTGAGTGGGTACAGTTCACTGTCCGCAATAACACTGAGATCTGCCTGCCTCCTGCCCCTTCCCATATGCCACAGTTTCCGCGCGAAACTTGTACGGTTCCGGCGACCGTCGAACATCGCCGTCTGGTCTTTGATCTCCCCTCTCTGAAGCGGCTCTACCAGCCGGCCGCCTGGCTGAATGACGATTGTATTAATGAAGGATCTCAGATTCTCCTTCGACACCTCGGCACGGCTGCCACGCGCGGCGCTCCCGCCTTATTTCCTTCTTGGACAGTAGTGCAACATCGAGTTGGCGATGACCAAGGTGTATGGCGGGTCTGCTGGAAGAGTACACGATTTTGGGAGAAGGACATCTGGGTCTTTCCGATCCACAGTTGCGAGCGGTCCCATTGGACTCTAGCTGTAGTATATTGAAGGAAGCGACGCATCGCTTACTTCGACAGCTTCGGCGATAAGGAGAGCTTCGAGTCCAATGCAAAGGTATAGTGGAAACAACCTCCGCGCATGCACTATCTCTGACTACCAAGTTCCAGGATATCTTTGTTCTAATCCACCGTTTGCATCGCCTTGCAGTAGCCTACGGATATGCGCCACCTTCCCTGGATGGCGACTGGAAGACGTATCCTCTCGTGGTGAGTTCCTTGCTCGCAATTTCATCAGGCCCTGACATGCCGTTGACGTTCTGTGAAGATTGAGCCCTTGCAGAAAAATTCTTGGGACTGTGGTGTGTGGGTTCTCGCCTGCACCGCAGCGATATTGCGAGGTTATACGTCGGTCTTGCTTTCGGTACAGGACATTGCCGAGTTCCGTCGAAGAATGGCAGCACTTGTATATACCATGTCTGATGTTGCGTCCTAGCTTGAAGATAGGTGAAATGTATTGACAAAGTCTTGGTCCTGTCGACCGTATGCGTTGTGTCGGACGACTTTACCGTCAGGCAAGAGATGTATGCCCTGTCATCCCCGTTTCATTGCTTTCCTCGCTACCGCGGTGCCCTTGTGATCGTCTATGTGTCGAGCGCGGAGAACCCCAATCTTCATTTGGAGATGAACGTGACATTTTACAGAAGACGCACAAAACGAGGTCAATCCACCCTCTACAATTTTCACCGTATACTTTTTGACGCAGTCGAGGACAGCCCTCCTTGTGCAGGCTAGCCTTAGCAGCATGTGCCGCTTAGGCCGTCATAAGGCTCTGTATTGAATGCAAGCAAAATGCAGGCAACCAAGCGTTCAATGTATGTTAGAAGCGTCAAAGACTGCCAATTGAATGGACACCGAGTGACGCGGAGTCTATTGCTGACCGCGTGGCGGAATGCACCGTAACGGCCCCGGTCCTCAAGCTAAAACTCACAGACGAAAACGATGTACGACGTTAGTCTGCATAGAGGTCGAGCCTTTCGTACCAGCCCACGGTGGTGTCGTTGAGACACATTAGATGACCCGGCCGTCGTAGTGCAATGTCCGATCAAAATCGGGGGTTGGATAATATTCAGGGGAAGTACATTTTGAGCGGGGGACAGCAGGGAAGACACGTGTCACAGCGACGTAGCGACGACAGAGTTATGGAAGTTATGGAAGACGAGTGATACGAGAAGGGAGACAGCGAACGTAGCAACTAGCGAGACAAGAAGAACAGCGAGTACACGGCGACAGACAGCGAGCGACAGACCTATGATACATCCGATAACGCGAACGTTATCGGTTTTTGGGGAGGCGTACTTGAGCGGAATGCGCGAATGGAGCCATCATACTAACGACGCGACCTGCCCGTTACAGGACGCACCATTGGTAGCCTCCGCGATGGACTCCCGTTTTGGAAGGGGAAGGACGTCACATCTTACCTCACGAATGTTCAGCCTCCTCACAGTCCCGCAGCATCGCGTCGATGAGATGCTGTGTCACATCCTCTGAAGGGGTCGTGATGGAGGAGCGCACTGTTTGCGCCCAGTCATTCCTCGGATACTTGCGCCAGATGTAGTTGAGCGTGCTGTGCGTCACCGGGGACAGAAAGAAATTGTCGATGACGTTACGGGTGTGCGGACCAAATATCTCAGACTCCTCATCATCTGAAGTTGAGTGGTAGACAGGCTCTGCCTGGTGGCGACGGCCGCTGTGGGCAGTAGAAGCGGGGGTGACAGGAGGCGAAACCAATCGCATGGGAGTAGAACGGCGCGAGACGGCGGTAGAAGCGTGGGTGGCAGGAGGCGAGGACATCTGCATGGGAGTAGTACCGCGCGACTGGTGACTGGGGTGACGGACGGGATGCCAACTGGACTCGGTGACAGAAGAGACGGACGAAACCGAACTCGTAGCTGTCGACGTCGGCGAACCTGTTGAGCGCTTCACTTTATCCGGCGTGCCGAACGTACCAGAGTGCGAGGGGGCTGCCGTGCGGCTGTGTTTGACACGCTCCATCTTCACATGGTGCTCTAGACAAATACTGTGGTTAATAACGCTCAAAAGAGGCAAGTAGCGCGATAAAACAAACGAACCATCCAACGTGTTCCGCAATGAGTCACGGAGTATTTCAAGCTCATCGAGCTGGGTGTGCTTGATCTTCTCAAGGTCTTCGACACGGTTCTCGAGTTGGGAGATAATGGCGAATATATCCGGCAACTTGTTCGCCAGTTGCTCACAGATCTGAGGTCGAATGTCCTGGCCGAACGCACCGGTATCGGACAGCAGCTCCGCGCAGCGTCTGAGATCGTCTATGGTCCAAGGCCTGTCTTCTATCTCGCGCCGCTTCCCCTTTCCGTGGAGGGATGCCGAGCTCGACTGAACAGAAGGAGAGAGCGTAGCGGAAGGGGCTGACAGAGGAGGGATGGGGGAATGGACAACGGGCGGGACCGAGACAGGAGGAGGGAACGTAGCAGAAGGCGTTGGCGGAGGAGGGATGGGGGCAGGGACAACGGCCGCGGTCAGCTGCGTGCCGCCTGTCTGCTCAGAGATGAGTCGTTCGAGCACAGCATCGTCCCGACCGTAGAAGGTCAACCAGTTTGTCGTCGAGTAAAGTATCAGTCCGAGCTGGGAATCGACGCGCGAAGGTGGCTCGGGTATCGTCGGTAACCTGTTGGTGTACGTCGACTTTGCCTTGTCCATGCGAATCATCATAGGGACGGCGATCTCGCGCGCGAAGCACTGAACCATGCGAGCGAGGTGGCTGGCGATACGTGGCTGTTCTTTACGAAGGACGACGGGGAGGAAAACGTCCATTTTGGCCTCCGAGACAAGAGGACGCGAGCCGGGACGGCGGGTCGCTTGAGTCGAGATGAAGAAAGAAGATCCACCAGAGACCCGGTCGTGCCAAGTAAGCTGCAGATGAAGTGAGCGAAAAGATCAACGAATTTATGCTCGAATGACTTACTAGGTCCATGATTAGTCTCATGTAATCATCACGCATGCCGCTCCGCCAGGTCGTGGTCGACTGTGACGAGTGGGCGGCGTAAAAGGCGGGATAGAGACGTCCGTGGGGGACAGTATCCTCCTTATCGGAGGACCCGCCGTGGGTAATGAGGGCGATGGCCATAGCCACGAGGGGACCTTGGGGGAGGTCGTGAAGCAAGGGCTGGGTGCGCAGGTGTACAACCATGTCTCCGATGCCCAGCGGAGTGAGGTCGCACTGCGCGAAGGGCATGATTTTCGGGGCCTGAGGAGCAGCATTGGCGGGGGTGTTATCGGCCATGGTGGGGGGAGAATAGCAAGGCAACCGTGCAGGACGGCGCCACTGAGGGGGCCTTATAGTGCTGCCATCCAATCGCGTTGTGGACGGCGTGGACGGCCGCACAGGACGTCGAGGCATGGAAGCCGAACATGATGCCAGAAGCGAACTATCAATGTTGAATCCGGAGACATCAGTCCTCAATGATCCTGGAGAAACAACTCACTTACCTTGAAAACACGGCACATACGACTGAACGATAACTTCGTATACTGCGGTCTACGATAAATTGGGAAAGGTTCTGTTGTTTTCATAAGGAGACCCAAGTGGCTTTTGCGTCCCGACAAAGCGCTGTCAGACCGCCAAGTACTAGCCAAGTTGGAGGAGGCAGAGATTCAAAGCATGCCGTCGCAGTGCAAGAGGATAACAGTAGAACGCATACGGGACAAGGGCGTGATGGGGAGGGAGGAGGGCATAGTCGCGAACGGTCTGCGCGCGTTACTTCCTAGTCCGTAGCACGTGGTCGAGACCCTTGTTCACGTGACTTTTCTGCGACTTTTCTGACGTTATTTCCTGGACATGGCAAAGTTCTGCCCACCCTCACCAGTTTTCCTGCGCCGCGGTAACGCGTCCAACCGCCAAAACGACGACGTAAGGGATAACATATGGGGTAAAGTATCAAACCTTGCCGCCAGACCGTCTACGCTACTACACACCACTTACTGTCCATGCTACTGTCCTCGCTACTGCTACTGTCCTCGCTACTGCTACTGTCCTCGCTACTGCTACTGTCCTCGCAGATCTCTACACCTTCCACCAGGACCCCCTTCGCCTGCAACAGTTTACGCACAAAGCCACTGTCGTCATAGAACTCCACGTCTACCTGCCATGATTCTTCGTCGTGATCCTCCTCCTTGATTCCTGCGGCACCGAAGTCTATGATGACTCCACGTGTAGGTCGGTTCCTAGGAGTGAACAGGATGTGGTCGTATCTGAGGTCCGCGTGGAATACGCCGCATGACGGGAAGCTGTCAATGGCGCGCAGAAGCGTGGTGCACACCTCGGGATCCAGCGTGGTGGGGTTTACGTCGCACGCCTCGATGGCGTCCGGGATGAACTCGAAGACTATCGCGGGCAAGTGGATGACTCGCTCGTCCGGTGGAAGGTAGGTGCCGACGAGGAGCAGCAGTGGGATCGCGGAGCCCTGGAGGTGGGCCAACCGTTCGTATGCTGTGTGCTCCGTACGGAACGCGGAGCTGGAGAGCCTCTGGTAATGCTTCTCCCAGACCGCGGCGCGCGTAGCGAGACCTTCAGCATCGGTCGGCACCGGGTCGTAGCGGGCCTCCCATTCCTCTTCGAACCTGTCTTCCCCTAGGGCAGCCCCTGCTCTCTCCGCCTCCATGCTCCATGGGCGTAAGGGTAGGTACGGTGGGAAGGGGAGCCTCTCGTTCAAGAATCGGGGATCGTATATCTTGACGAGGACGGGCTGGGGACCCAGCTGCGGAGAGCGGGCGATGAGCACGACCGTTTGGGTGAACGGCACGCAAGGTCTGTCGACGGTGAAGACGAGGGTGCGGTCTGCTGCTTGTATAACGACTTTCTCGCCAGGCGAGAACGTAGGGCCAGGGTCCATGGGGATTCGAGGGTCGAGGGAAGAAAGGTGTTTTCCTCCTCGATACGTGGCGCTTGCTGACTTATTCTGTGGCAGAAGAACGGAACTTACCCGTCGCGGGATGCCTCTTCCGGTATGCATGAGGTATTCCTGTGCAGGACCTCCCCAACGTCTTCCGCTCCCGCGCCCAGGTCGCACACCCGGTGCTCAGCACGAAGGATCTTCTCTCTCGTGCTGGGGGGTGTGCGGTCGTCGGTCAGCATCGCGGCGAGGAACTCACCATTCCCCCGTTCGACAGCTTCCCCGCGGCTAAAATAGCAACGTGGGTGCGCTACGGGCGTGAGCGAACTGTAGGTTCCCGGAAGAAGAGCGTACTTAAGCTGGGACCTGGGTATCGTTTCCCCAGCTTCTGTGCTCTCCACGAAGGTAAGGCCCCCTTTCATCTGCACTCCTGGTCCTCACCGTTCTGACCCTACTCTGTCCTGCAGTCTCCCTCTGAAAAAACGATGAATGCACCCCCTTCCTCCCACGCCTCGATACTTAAGGTGAGTCTGAACCCTTACCTTTCTGTGCGGAACTTACCAGGTTTGAAGCAGGCGTCCCAAAAGAGAGAGTTAAGGGGTGCCATTGAGAGGCTTATGACCTTTCGGCCGTTGGAGACCATCGATTTAGCCTCCAGCTCGGGGAAGAAGATCCAAGCTAGGGGTCTAGGGACCCGAACGATGGAGGGCCTCCAGATGTCTACCCTGCTTAAATCCGATGGCTCGGGTTGGCTCCTTTCGTTTCATGAGCCTGGGACCCACCTAGGGTCAGTCTGGTTGGAGGTGCATATGACGACGGCCGAGCAGTCACTGGCGACCCGGGAGTGGGTTGCGCGCCGCTTCCTTGAGGCCTGGGAGGATGCTTACGGGAATGCCGTGGAGAACGTTCCGGCCTAGCCACGCGCGGCCCCGTCGCGAGCGAGGATGAAGAAGCAGAAGCAGACATGACTAATGTACTTATATCTGGGACGAAGCGAAACCGTTTACGCGTAACATGTACTTTTATCCAGTTTACCACGCTTTTCAGGACGATACAGAAAAAACGGTTTTTTGGCGAGCCAGTGTCTGTAGAGCGCTGGGCTACCGGAACGCTGAGCCGGCCTGACGGACCGCCGATAAAGCCGGAGAACCGAAGAGTCACCGCGTCACTCATTTGCTCGATACCACTCTCGGAGCCATTATCCTCAATAGAAACAGAAAAGATCATGTCAGTTCAGTTAATGTTGTGCCGTAGACAAGAAGAAGTGAGAAATATGCCGTTTGGATGAGAGGAACGGCACCGGTAAGGGACATGCTGTCGGTCACCTCTGGGTCACACAGAGTCACTCATCACACCCTTCAGGGTTTGGATCTCGTGATCTCCAGCGTCTCCAGAGACACCTTGAGAGCACCGGGCCCGCGAAAAATGCGTTTTTCGTATACGTATGAAAGTGGCTGTAAGCCTTGGTTAGCAGAACGAAGCAAAGCGTGAGGCGATTTATATCTATCAAAACCCAGCGTGTAGCTCTTTGTAATCCTGGACTGAACTACTGCCTATGGGCGCCTCCCCTGGGGACTAAGCGCCGGCTCAGGCCTGGACCTCCCACCCCCTGCGCCTGTTGGGGTTCCAAAATGGGAAATACTCACTGGTGGTAAATACTACCGTACCTAGGAGACCTTGGGCGGGTGGCCCGCGCTGAGGCCCACGACTCCCTTCGACGTCCATTCCAGAGATGACCCCCAGAACAGATTTGCGTGTTGACCGAGGAGCTCATTGAAGCTTGAGGAGAATAGCTCGAGCGACGCTTTGGGTGTTAATCTCCTCGACGACGACATGAATCTGCGGCATGCGAGCAATGACTACCACTCTGTAAGCAGCAACGAAGACGCAAAGAAGCAAGATGTACTTACGTTCGGCCTCGTCGTCCACCTGCTTGCGTAACCTCGCATCTTCTGCTCGAATCCACTTCTTGCGCTCCTCGGGTGCGCGGGCCACCTTGCGAGACTGTCCGGGTCAGTACGACTTGACTCAGTGACTAGGCGCAGGTTGTGTCGGATTTCGGGAGGCGCATGGGATCCGTAGAGGGTGTCCATGATGCCTTGGCTACATCAGCCAACGAAGACACCTCCCTGAGCTACAGCACATCGTCAGCACGACCTGACAAGACGAAAGCCGCGCATGTACTCACCATCGCACCCGTGGCATCGACGATAGGACCAACGCTGGCTTGAGGAGCATCTTGACCCGCCTCTGCGACGATTGCTTCGTACGTCTTGTGCTCAACGCGAGTCTTCGTCTTCTTCCGAGCATCCGTACGGGCTTCATGCGCCTTTGAGACTTTGCACGTTTTGCGAGCCGTCGCCTTCGAATCCTTTCCATCACTGACAACTTTGCCCTGACGGCGCGCCTCAGCCTTGGACTGCTCGGTCTTTTCCTTAAAGCGAGATCCATACCTTTCGGCCACAGCTTGCTCTCCACCGGGGTCACGATACTGCCTCCGATCGTGCCCAGACCCTGCCCAGTCTGCCAACACATCTTCGCCAGCATGCGTAAACCTAAGGTACCAGAAATCTTGGAGAAGTGCGCATATTCCGCGGCGCTGAGGGGCGTTGTTGAGCGGGGCGTACTGGTGCTACAGTCCACATTACGGAGGAAGGAGCGTTGCTGACAGGCTGCACCGAAGGCGGTGGGGAAGTCCTCCGCGGCGACCAGCGCAGATGACGGGGATGCGGAGGACTCAGGAGTGGTGAGGCAAGGGCAGGATTGGGTTGTCCAAGGGAGGCGTCGGGTCGTCCAAGGGAGGTATGGGGTCGTCCAAGGGGGAAACGCGCTTTACGGCATCTATCCACGGGAGCTGCACGCGCCAGATGCCTAATAGGCAGCGAACAGCCCGGAAAGCCCGAACCGCCCGGAAAGCCCGAACCGCCCGAACCTGAAGGTCCTGTCGTGTACTCTAGTTGTATACTCTACTCTACATCCTTGTCATGGCTGCTCGACGAGGAAAGGCCTACGCGCTCCGAGGACAGCCCGGCCGTTTCCAGGTCGCTCGCCCTCGACGTGCTAAGGAGAGGCTACCATACGAGTTATGGGTCAAGATATGGGTTATTGCGAGTATTGCTATCGACGCATCTCAGAACTGGTGTATTCTAACATGCTGTTTAGGTCAAAGCAGACGTAGACCAAGACTGTAAAAAGTGCCGCCGCCGTCCCCCAGGACTGGGCGACTTTCCCTCTGGCGAGTTTCCAATGGATGAAGAGCAGCTCCAGGCCTGGCGGAAGAAGGCTCAGTGGGCAGCCAGCTTTGAAGGAGCATACGAGCAATTCGAGGCGGACTTGTACAAGCGTCCCATTATCTTTTCCTTGGGTGCTTTAGAGTCTCTGCTTAATGTGCGTGCATACATCTGTTTGCATCCCTGCTGATTTCTCATCCCCTGCAGACACGTACTGTTAGGACCAGTCGCGCCCACTGTGTTCAGGACCTCAACCTCGTTCTCTCACATGAGATGGCTATCCAGTTCAACTGGGATGCAAACAAAGAAGCATGGTCCTCCTTCTCAAGGCTAAGGACACTCACCCTCGCGTACGTCGGATACAGAGACGTTCAACCCCTTTGCTGCTACGGTCCCATTGCCCCCTATTTGCCACCCTCACTGGCACTCCTGCGACTTCGGCCATACTGCGATGACAAGGTGAGCTCTGGACTTTTTTTTGTGAGGATGTGACTCTGAAGTGGTTGTCCAAGGAATACCGCTACTTCCAAGACCTCACATATGGAAAGGAGGGCCAGGTATATCTTTTTTTCATGAACAAGAGTGATGGGCCAGACTTATGGGCTTCACAGATCGTAGACCGGTGCTTACGATTCTGGCAAAAACCAGAGTGGGCAGCGCAGGTCAAGATCTTTCAGAACATACCCACCATACACATTCACGCATCGGTGTACGTTGTGTGGCCTCCCTACTCCGCTACAGCTGCGAAGACGGCGTTCTCCTCATGGACTGGTCAGGTAGAGGGGGGGGGGAAGCTAACCACCATCGCAGTCACCTTGTTTCACCCACAGGAGGGGGAGGACATCGAGGTGGCTGTGAAGAGTGTTCGTGGCGACCTCTCTGAAGAGCTGGGTGGCGACGCTGAGGTCGTGGTCAATGACGACATGGTCCTAGATGCCGCAAAGCAGTGGGGCTACCTGCCCCTGGAAGCAGAAGACACTGAAGACTTTCTGTCGTCAGAGTTGCTGGAATATGACTGGACGCGGAGGAATGGCAACTGGGAGGTCAGCTTGGAGGGGGCGGAGGCCGGGCGATGGGGATGGGACTATCTTCGCTTTGCTTGGGGTGCCGCTTACCAGCTGGACTATCGCACTCGCACAGACTGGGGTGAGTAGGAAGATGAAGAGCAGGGTGAGGAAGAGGACGCGGAGACAGAAAGTGGATGCACGTCATGGACGTGGACTTGCGCGCATAGAGTTACGATTTGCTACTCAGTTTCACGCACACAAGATTTTTCGGAATGGCATGGAGCAATTCCTGAGCAACAATGGTATGGACACAAATGGTATGGACAAAAGTCTTAGTGGCATTCCCGTCCGAAATAATAGTGTGCGATTTGACAAAAGTGTACGTAGTCGTTACATGGGTGCGTAGCCGGCGCAAGCGTACCCGTAGTCGTCCCCACCATCCCTGTCCTCCTCGTCCTCCGCCCCGAGATCGTCCTCATCGTCCGAGGACTGTTCATCCTTCTCCCTGCTACCGTCCTCGTATTCCAACCTTTTACCAGACCGTTTCGTTCAGCACCGCGGCCACGCCTTGTCCCCATAGCGCCTGTGCCGCACCTGCACCAAAAGGTGAGAACATGTTTTCGATGAGCCGATGTAGAAGCACAGATGAAAGTCTACGAAGACGCACTGGACGGATGGTAGTTATTCCCCCAGAAGTCGCCCGTGCCCCCGTACGAGGTGTTGTCGACGAACCCGTACGCCGTCGAATCGTCCAAGACCGTGGTGAACACCGCGTTCGAGTCCCAAAGCCAAGTCCGGACCTTCAGCAAAACGTAAGCCACCGCCGTGCACCACCTTGCCGGTTCATTGACGGAATACGCACTCCAGCGTTCGTAGCGGCGAATGATTGTGCCCTCTCCGCGAGCTTCGCGTTGAAGCCTGCGATAACAGTCTTCTCAAGAGCCTGCACGTCAGCGCTCTGAGCCAGCATCTGGGGAAGAGAAATGGTGAGCTTCTTCATGATGACGTATTGCATCATAACTGACCAGTGGGGACCGGTCGAGAGGCGGAACGTTGATGAAGAGGAAGTTCCTCGCGCCGACATCGCTGCGAGGACGCGGTCAGCCAACAAAACGAAAGGCCTCACTGACGCTTGTGCATACTACTGCAGGCGGAAGAACGAAACGACTCACAAGCTCCTGAACCTGGCCAAAGTACGAGTCCAGGAGCACGTCCGAGAACCTGTCCCGTACGTTTAATACATCACCTTCCGCATCGCAACCGTTCACCATGTACTCACGCGTCCTGGTCTCCGCTCTGGTAGTAGCTGTTTCCGATGTCGTTGATCCCGATCCACACCGAGAACAACGCGTTCTTGCTCGTCCACAACGCCGTCGCGGGCTTGTCCGCGACCCCGCCGTCCAGGAACTCGTTCACCTGGTCGATCAGCGACAGCACCGTCGCCTCGTATGGCGCGACTAGCGACCGTTGATCGTCGCGCCGCCGTGCGCATAGTTGTACGTCAGGATGAGCGAGTTGTTGTACACGGTCGTGTCGACGTCGATCCAGTTCGTGCCGCCGACGGCGGTGTAGCCCGGGTACGGAGGGTTGCCGAGCGAGTTTCGGTGAGCTCTAGGAAGAGGGAAGAGCTGGACAAGGTGACGCCGGGCTCGAGCGTCGGGGCCGGGGCCTGCTCCGGCTCGGACTGAGGCGGAGTCGGCGGACGGTGAGAGAAAGCGGGAGCGGATTTGGGAACGAGTTCTGGCCCTTGTGCTCGTGCTTGTTCTGGGGGTGCAGTCCGGTCGGCGTGAGATGTGCAGAAGGCGGATGGGAATTCCGAATGCAGCGGATGGAGAATGTGGAGATCGTCCACCGGGAATTCGGTCTACTCACCAGCGTGATAAAGGTCCGCGGGCGGGCTCCGGGGGGAGCTAGGGTCACGATCCATCATCCAAGTGAACAAACTGCCGTCGCACGTGGGTCAGGGAAGAAGACCCTTGCGGAGCGTCGGACTGGTTGCCGTAGCGGGCGCGTGAGGGGAAGAAGCAGCTGAGGGGCGGCAGGGCGGCACGGTGGGGTGGGGGCGAGAGGGAGGTGTCATGGGAGTTGGCAGAGCGTCCCGAGTCGTCGGAGGCTGGTGGTGCGGGAGTGAGAGATAGAGCGGATGCTCGGTGGGGAGGAGGGAGGTACCGAAGAACTCGGTGTGGAGGGAGTGCGACGGCGCCTTGTGCTCGAGGCGAGTGTGATCACAAGAAAGAGGGAGGCGGAAAGCATTAGAGCTGGAGGAGAAAGCATGGTCGCCGTAGCCATAACGGCCCTTGGGGACTCAAACGAGAGAGGGTGCGGTGCGAAGACGGTCACTCCTAGCCGGTCGTGGGCGCCTCTAGTCGTCTTCGTTGTCGACGTCCTTCATCCTCCAGGCTCTCCCTCGGCGCGGACTTGCACGCTGCTCTTCCCACTTATCCTCGCTCTAGCGGGATGCCGAGTGACCTTGACAAGTTCGTCATCGTCGTCTGCAAGCCGATACCCGTTCCGCTCAGTCCTTGACGTGCCCCGGCAGACAAATCGAGCAGCTCCTCCGGTGCGAGCCCATCTCCGAAGAACAAGTCAAGCGGCTCCGTCTCAAGACCCGCGAGATCCTCATCGAGGAGGCCAATGTGCAGGTGGTCGACTCCCCAGTAACAGTGAGCACATCTCTAGTTAGTCGTGTGCTGGGACGAACGCGCCAAGTAACACAGGGTTCGAGATGTGTGGGGACATATACGGGCAGTTCTGGGACATGATGGAGCTCTTCAAGGTCGGCGGGCCTTGCCCAGAGACGAATTACCTGTTCATGGGTATGTGCATAACGCGTCGGACGCGTCTTTGTGCTGAGCTTTGCACCCCAGGCCACTTTGTCGATACAGCGTCCAGACGTTCCTCCTCCTGCTTGCCCTCAAAGTCCGCTATCCGGAACGCATGACCCTCGTCCGCGGAAACCACGAGTCAAGGCAAATCACCCAGGTGTATGGCTTCTTCGACGAGTGTCAAAGAAAGTAAGGGAGCAGCAACGTTTGGAGGTGGTGTTGTGAGGTCTTCTACTACCTTGCGCCGGGTGCCATCGTCGATGGAAGGGTGTTTTGCGTGCATGGAGGGTTGAGTCCCAGTCTGCAGAGCATCAACCAGGTGAGTTTCATCATACTCATATTCGACCACCGCGCCCCTGGACCCCTCAACCCATCGTACGCCCAGATACGCACGATTGACGGGGAGCAGGAGGTGCCGCACGATGGGGCAATCTGCAACCTATGATGGTCAGACCCTGACGGTACGTCGTGTTCTCTTCCGTCCCTGCATCTCCATCTTGTTCTCCCTTCGGACCCTGACCGACGGTCGATGTGGGGCAGACCTTACCGGTTGGGGGCTCTCCCTGCGTAGCTGGCCGAGTTCAACGTCACCGTTGTCTTCCGGAAAGGCGACAAGAGGAAGAGCCGGGAATCGTCCGACGGTCCGACGAACATGTTCTCGATGCTCAGCGGGAACCCGGAGAATACTGCGGAGGTCACAGGCAAGTCGAGCCGTCTCCCGAGCAGGAAGCGCTTTACTGATCTTGGACCTAGTGGTGCTCCCCAGGGCAGCGCTCCCCAGCGGAGAAGGCTCCAGCTGCTGCCTCGCATGGTTCCCCTGGACAACAAGTCAGAGTCTACCCCTGCTGCACCTACGGTCAACTCCGAGGGCGAGGGCGAGGGTGAGGGCGAGGAAGAGCCGTCTGGCACGCCATCGACATCTGAGTCTGAGGCCAAGATGTGTATCATGGAGGACTTGAAGGCGTTCTTCTCGATTCGTGATCTCGAGGAGGCAGAGGTGTACTTCACGAAGCTCCCGACAGAACACCGACATCTGCTGGTCGACAAGGGCGATCGAGTCGAAGCGGGCGGACGCTCAGCTCATCGCGGACCTCTTCGGTCTTGCCATCGCTCGAATTCTGTGCTCACCAGCGTCGTTCGAGGAGGGCTTCACGCGGATGGCGGAGGTTATAGACGACGTCGTCGACGCGCCAAAGGCGTCAGCTGACCTGGTAGGCTTCTTCGAAGCAGGGGTCATTGTGGGGAAAGCTTAAATTTCGGTGTCGGGACTCATCGGGGTAGATCTAGTATGACTAGTAGGTATCACAACTGCTCTGTATGTGTACTGGTAGGGTTACAAGCTACGGCCCCATATTGTATGGGCGCCCCAGGCCTTCCATTTTAGGAAATGTTGGAGGGACCTGCGAATTTCTGAACAGCGCACCCCTCGCAACCTAACGCCCACGCCGCCACTTTTCGGCACCACGTCGTGCCCTCGCAATGGAGGTAAGTTGTAAGCCGGCCTTATCATGTACTCATATTGACTATACTATATCCAACTGGAACCCAGAGTTACACATTGGACGAAGAAGAGATTCGTGTTCTTAGGGCGCACCTCAGCAGCTCCCCAGACCTGGCTCACCAGCCAGTTCTGCAACGCCTACTGCATGCTTGGGGAGGGCCCTTAGGTGCCTAACTTCATTCTAAGAAATATTCTGCACTTATCGTTGATCAGACTTAGCCCCTAGGCCTGAGGAGGCGCAGGAGGACGTGTCCATGCAGGTGACGGCTACGTCAGGCCAGTGTATTCCCCTTTGGCTGACAGAAAGCGCAGGATGTGTTCCAGCAACCTGTGAGTACAGTCTTGCGACTTTTTGCTTTTACTTAGACAGCCTGAACTTAGGAACCTGTCGCCCAGCACTCAGCGAGGGGAGAGGTCACCACTGAATTTTCTGGACCCCCTCAACGCGGTACGAAGCGCAAGAAGAACGACGTATCCAGGACAGGGATCCCTCATACCTCTCTCCCTGGCACTGAGAACGTATGGGCCTCTTCGAACGCTAATCCCAATGCCGCGGCGCAAGTGCCTGCCCTTCAGGCTAAGGCGACCTCGAGCAACACGAGGAACTCCAAGCCTAGAAGAAGACCACCCTGTGCCCGAGGCGGTGTGGCTTGGGAGCCTCCCATGAAGAGGACGAGGAGCAATGCAGAAGCTGCCGACAATGAAGAGGAGGATACTGTAAGGGTCAGATGGAACGTGGTGGCGGCGGATGGCGACCGAATCATACCTGCACGTGACAAAGAGGCCGACGACACGCTCTTTAAGCTGTTGTCTGGTAAGACTGGTCACCTGGATGACCCTTCATGCCAGCGTTGGGTAAATCGTTTGGTCGAGGTGGTGGCTGACTGCTCCATGCTGGGTCGCGCCTTCCAGTGTGACACTCTGGAGACTCTCATGCAGCGAGTGCAGGGCATTCAAGGTGTAGGCAGCGCAGTATCTTTTACCCAGATGATAACCTGCGTTCAGCTGGTGATCAAGGCTGAGAGGTAGGTCTCTGCGTGTGCTATAACTATTACCGGTCTAACGTCCATACCCTGGTAGCGTCTGTGCTGCCCAGAATATCAAACGGCAGGACTTGCACCATCACCTGCTTCAAGCCTACCCTGGAGCTACTCCACAGGAAGAAGAATTCGATAAATGGATGGCATGGGGGAGGAAGTACGTCACCCTGGCCGCCGGAGGTACGTGGTACAGGTACCACCTGTTTGTACTTTGTCACAAATCGTTCTGTTATACAGGATCTGTATATTTTTTGCTTGTGGTCGCAGGACGCAGTCAAATGTCATCGGTCAAACTTCTCCCTCGCAAGAGCATACGTGCCCTGAGTCACTACCTTCGTCAGCCCCAAGGTTAGCGCCCCATCTTCGCCGTATTTTTTTCCGCTAACTGAGAGGGGCAGGTGCTGGGGATCAAAACCGCGCACTAATCTGTGATCGGCTTTTCCCCTTGCTACGGGAGTTTGGCCGTCGAGCTCCTCTCACTTTGGCCAACCTCTTTAGCGCGGAACAGCTTGAGCAAAACTCCCTTCCAGAGACGATCACGTGCTCCAACCTTCAGCAGAGCGACAGGTTATGGGAGCAAATACCGATGCGGTAAGTACGCCCTCATAACGCTCTGGAATATATCAAGTGCCTTACTTTCCCATGCAACTAGGGACTTCGTGCCTATCGATAGAGACTGGTCCCTCTGGGATCCTGTTTTTACAGCTCTGTCTCTAGAATCCAGCGGCCTACCTTGGGTCTCTCAGCCTTTGGCTGGACTGCAAAGGCGCATGCTTCTTCCTGGTCTAGGCAGCTCTCGGGCTTCGTCCAATCAGTCAACGCCGACTCTAAGCGAGCTCACACTTCTAACGCCCTCGTCGACCTCTCCTAGTCTATCTATCCCCCCGCTGGCCTTGGACTTCTCTGGTCGAGACCTGCCTGGATTCGACTTTTCAGACGAGAACGACCTCATCCAAAGGGCGGAGGCTGCTGCCAGTGAGGTCACAGACTTGGAGGCCCTGCCTCCCCTCATTACGGTGCCTGTCGCTGTGAACCTAGGCCATCCGCACAACAACGTTCCTCTACCGCCAGCGGGTGAGGAACGTATGACATGGACATCGGCAGAACAACAATTCGCTGCCCAAGCTTACGTCCCAGCTGACCTGGAAGATCTCAAGGCGCAGGTAGGCTTTAGGGTGGTCTAGACCTGTACACGTAACCATTTACCATCTCTGCCTTCTAGCTCGCAGATAAACTGTTTGACGCTGACGGTGTCAAAGCCAAGGGCCGCTACCTAAGAGTTCCCGAAAGCGTAATTGATAAGTGCGTTCTGTTCCCGCGCATGCCTGTTTGTTAGTTACTGAACAAACGCAGTCAAAGAGTGGCGTTCACCTCCGTCGACGGCTCCTTGCTGGCGTTCGTCGTTGGCGATATCCCAAAGCGCATTGCCAACAACCTGGAGAAGAACCTGGAGAGCGCGTTTGCAGCTGTGGAAGCTGACCATCCAGGAAGCGTTCTTCTTCACGTGGAGCATTCAATGCATGACCAGACCTTTGAGAGTACTCATTGGAACACCTGGGCACGATGTGGTACTCAGGTACGTCTCTGCCTACCTTGCCATGGCACTTAGGGTTTGACGCTATGCCAACCCAGGGTGATGACGCGCCAACAGATGTCCATCCACAGCAGATGAAGCGGGCAAAACGCACCAACTATGGCCAATTCGTGCCCTACCCATCCAAGGATATTACGTCTCATCCAGAGCTATATCAGAAGTTGAGCCAGGCGTTCTCGGAATTCTTCGGTGAGATGAAACAGCGCGTAAGTATTGTGGGCTTTAAGACCTCTGCAGTTGAGGCTCTGCGGCTAACTACCTTTGTATACGTCGCAGCTGAGGGCGCACTTCCCTGACCTTGTGGACAAGATCCAGTGCTACGCCAGTGCACTTCCAGGATACGAGAGCAGTCCTGCGAAGCCCTTCTCTGGCTTCGTTGTTAATCTCAACGTTTCCACACATGGTCATCGGGACAGGAAGGACCTCGAAGCATGCGTGGTCCTTCCAGTGGGCACCTTCACTGGCAGAGAACTGGCGCTTCAGGAGCTTGGCCTGGTGGTTCCTCTTCGATGCGGAGACTTCATTTTCTTCCTCTCCCATCGCATCACTCACTTCAATCTTCCCTACTCTGGAACTAGAGCGTCCCTGGTGTGCCATTCTGATAGAGAGGGAATGAAGTGGGTACGCAACTGCATGGGCTGGGATAACAATGCCTACATGAGAGCTTAGCTACCCTTGTAGTTTGTTTATCCCTTTATCCCACTGGACACGTATCATCGCTGTTAATCGAAGAGGATACTTGAAATGACTGAAAGGGTGAGGGAAGAGAGACGCGTCGCGACGCACGAGGGGAGGCACGTGCTGGAAATTAGATCGGGGAATGCCCGCAACTCGGCTTTCGGCAACAGACAGGCTAGCGCTTGCTCACTTGTGTACCACGGATACGGTTCTGACATTCATGGTGAGATGGTCTAGCTTTTCTGTGCAAAAAGGGCTGAATTCAGCGTCAGTGATCCGGAACAGCGGTCTCCACGCAGGTTCGCACAAGCATTCCTCAAGGTTGTCCCCATCCCGCAATGAATCAATCCCCTCACCGAACCAGGCTGAGCTAAACGTATAAAGGCATCCCAACTGCGCGGACTCCCATTGTACGCCTTCCATTTCCTCACGATGACGGTCAGCGATAGTGCAGTGGACGACGACGGTCACGGTACGCGCGACCACAAAGGCCTTGGCCCTCAACCTGTTTCTCATCACACAGTTGTTGAGCTTCTAGAGCTCATACTCCGCCTCATAATCTGTCTCGTATGCAACGACTGCTGTAAGTGATCTCATACCCCTCCATCTATCCATTTTGACATAGGTACCAGTCAACGATTCTCGGGCTCGGCCATCTGTCTGCACGCACTGCTTACGGATGGCTCTCAATCGTAAGTTTGCTTCCCTTTTGGTAGCATCAAGGCTTCTGCTGGAGATTCACGCTACTCGCAGAACCTCAGTGTCCGCATGGCACCTTCGGAGATACCCATCCGCGTCCAACCTCATCCCATGACCAGGGGCCTCTTGCTGTCGAATCAAACGTGCGTAACGGTAACGGCCGAACAACTCCTGCTCCCCATCATGGCACCTCTTTCTGGGTAGTCGTGTCTCTGTCATTTGGCTCGTCGTTGAGTGTCGCTACATCCTGACTGACAGGGTTCTGACTTCAAGGCTTCTATTCATCCCATTGGGCATCAAGGATCCCCTTCGACGCCTTCTCAAAAGCATTCTTGTCCTTGGAACCACGATCATAGTTCTGAGGAGAGTGCTGCTCGCTGCACTTCTCGTGTGAGTACATCATGGGTCATTGACGCACCTCAGCCCCGCACTCGTGAACGCGCTTTCGCCCTAAGCTCAGCCAGTGCTTCGCCTTCCATTTCGTCTCACGCGAATCCGCAAGTTCAGTCTTGCTCCGACGCCGACGCCGACGCCACCGCCGACGCCACCGCCACAGACACCACCACCGTCCCTGAGGTGACGCGAACTCCCCAACCTGTCTCCCTACCCTCATATTCAGCCCATATGGACAAATACGATGCCTCCACGAATGTCTGGTACCTTGTCACCGTTGGCACACGCGTCGGTGTCTTCCATCACCTGTGAGTATAGTCCGACCTCCGATTCAAATATGCAGCCGTCTCATTCTCCCAACGCAGGTTTGAAGCACACTGCTCGACTAATAGCGTGCCAGGACAGAGCTTTCATCGCTACACATCATATGACGAAGCTGTCCAGGATTTCCGTAACGCAGAGGCCATGGGGGCTGTCATTCAGAAGGCACGATCGATAGATATGTAGCGGTACTGATGCCTTACTTGGGCGGTATATATTTTCTTGGAGATTCCCATTGACGTGACACGCGCGTACCCTGCTTGGAATCCGAAGTTGCATGACTCGTATCCAGACTGGTCCATCCTAATATATCTACCACATTTCATCGTTCCAACATTGGGGGTGATATAATTGACATTTGCGAGACCTTGTTGTCAGTGGATGGCCTAGTCAGTGATTAGCCGAGCGATTCTCCGACGTCCGCTACCCCTTCAAATCAACAGGCTGTTGCGAAGCCTTATGGAAGCCCGCGAAGAGTACAGTTTTTGGCTAATTGGTACTATTAATGGTGATCTCGTCATGATCTTACGTGGGTTCCTTCACGTCGGGTCCAACTTCGAGAACGTTTACACTGCTGAAGTGGTGCTCGGTTCCCTCATTCCAAGAGGATTTCCGCATCAAAAATACCTCGTTGTGTTGTTTCATATAGTCGAACGATTTTTTCGCTCTTCCCAGCATTCTTCCTCGGCGCTGCTACCATGGGGGTCTCAGCGACTCTCGTGCACCTCCTCGCCAATCTCTCCCTCCCATTCAGTACCGCGAAACATTCCAAATTTCGCGGAAACAATATGGGCTCCTTCTCTCGTGATGGCAGCTACGGTGAGCGCAAGCTCCCAAGTTCCCCAAAGGCCACCATTCGCACCCTTACCGACAGTGGTACAACTGTCGCCTTTAGTTCTGCGTCCCTCAAAAGCCGGCTCCACCCTACATCTCCGTCGGCACCGACCACGGTCACAACTTTGCTTGACGTCTCGGCTGAACCCTTGGCAACGGGCCACGACACCAACCATATCTACAATTATTTGTCTTCGGTAGAGTCAGACTTGCTTGTCCATGCCCGCATTGCGGCGGTGAGTTCAATTTCATAATCCGAATCTGAAATCGTATTCATTTATCACAGGAAACATCTGTCCAACAATGGCGAGAGCACAACGACAACTATGTCGCTGAGCTCATGCGACTGGATGGGCGAGGCCACTTCGTCAGTAACAAGTGCGGTGGCTGTCGTGAGGTTCTCCCTGGCGGTGTTGGCCTCCGATGCGATGACTGCTTCGATCGGGCACTATATTGCTTGGGGTGCTGCTTGGCGATCCATACGCGTCACCCACTTCATCGCGTTCAGGTTCGTGTTCACGGATTCAGAACGTGTTGATGACATGCCAAATGACTGTATTTAACTTTCAGCGGTGGACGGGGAACCGGTTTCAGACCGAGGAGCTCAGTCTGCTCGGCCTGCGTTTCCAGTTGGGACATGACCTTGACGGGAAGTGTCCTCACCCCCATGTCTCCCTTTCTGGTCCCATCGTCGTGCTCGACCTGTCGGGCATTCGCGAAGTCATGGTTATGTTCTGTAGCTGTGAGGGCGCTGCTTCACCGTCTCTTCAGCTGCTCCGCCAGCGCTGGTTCCCCGCAACCGCCACGGCTCCCTGCACTGTGGCGACGTTTCGCCTCCTTGAACACTTCCATGCACTGTCCGCTCTGTCGAGCATATCTATCTTGGGCTACTACCGCTCCTTGCTCCTCGTCACCCACAGTACCGGTGTTAACGCTTCGATGGTGCGTCATTACCTTCTTCTTTTTCAACATTACTATACTCACACACCTGCGTAGAACCAACTGACTGCTTTTCTTACCATGATGAGACAATGGCAACTCTTGAAGGGGTTGAAGAGGTCTGGGACACAGAAGGACCCCGACGGTGTTGCTGCAACTCTGGAAGGCCGCGAAGACGCACCCCGTGATCATAGTGAGGTATCTCCCAAGCACAGGTTAGTCTTGAGTTCGCCGTGATAGTCCAACCCTGATATATCGCGATACAGCCGGCTGCGCCATTTCTCTCGGACTCCGGACTCCAATGCCCCGAAGCGCAAACTCTTCGATGGGGAACACGGTAACCGAGGCCCTAATCTTCCATCTGGGAGGGACGGAGGTTAGGAGTTTGCAAAATCACGTCATGCGCGATCACGCTTACCGACGCGCTTTCTCAGGCCTGATGACCATCGCATGTCCCCACCACAAGGTGTGCGCTTGCGCAGTAGAGACTGGGAGGTATGTCAGCCGATCGTGTCGACTACATATCTTTGTTATCGTTCACCTATTCCGCCACCCTACAGCGACTCCGCATTTCCTTCGAGCGTGCTTCTTCCTGATCTCGTATACGACTGTGAAGACCCGGATGGTAACTGTCAAGAACCGTCTCGCGTCGCCGACTTCTCTCGCCAGCGCAACGCCATGGACATTGTATGGGGAACCCCGACCATCCCGATTGACGGAGGCTGGGGCGAGGATGTCCTTGAACATACCCTTAGATGTTGGAACTGGACCAAGGTCACCATGCTGCGTACGTTTCGTTTAGTCCAAATTTGATGCTGTAGTTGTGACCTGAACCGCATGCAGCCATGACTCTTCTTATGGACGCCGAACACGCCGTCTCCCAGCGTCGGTTATACGACAAGGTTTTCCATGTTCTTACCGAGTGCGTTCCTTCCCGCCATGCGGAGTCGTGGCGGGAAATGATAGCAACGTGGGAGACGGAGGGCAAGACGGCTACCAACCCCTTTGAGACAACACGTAGTCGTGCGTATACTTGTCTTAGGCACCATGGCCCGGTCTCACGAGCGTTACTGCAGACTTAACCCAGAAGACCGTTCGTCTTGAGCTATACCAGCGGGATCTGAAGGCGATCCATTGTGGCGAGGCTACGTTTGGGTCTCCCAGTGGGGAGACAGCCAGCGAGATCATCGCTATGGGACTAGATCTCGAAGACGAGCAGTAAGTTATTCTTAGCTATAGCAGTTAAGTCGTTTCTCAATCCCATCGTACCTAGACGACGGCTGCGTGCTGCTTTGGCCGGGTCAGAATCCCAGTCTGTCGACCTCCATTGGGCGAGGCTCGTGGAGGATCAGGGCCGCCTGCGACACCGAATTAACGCGTGGCACGACCTTGTGCAGCACCTCATGCCCATCGTCGCGTCACTGCGAACGAAACCCGCCTTCAATGCTATCTCGGCCTCCCAGGATTTGCCACTATTTTTCCCCTCAGTCGTTTTTTCCGAATCACACCTCCCCAACAATCTCCTCGAATTCGAATGGCGCATGCGGGAGGCCCAGGCCTTTGATGCTCTCGCTTATCTTCGCGATCATATTCAGGTCACCGAGTACATCCGCGCATGTGCCTATAGGTATCCCAACGTGGAAGGGAAGGCGAGGCGTACCAACCTGGTTGCCGACATTGTCCAGGCAAAAATGGGGATGGACGTAGCTCGTTACCGTGGCGCCTACGCTGGCCTTAGAAAGCTCGCCGCTGCTCTCGGCAAGACCATCGTATACCTCGAAGAGTTGAGGGACAGCGACGTGCGTGGCATTCCAAAGGCTGATGGGAGTGCCAGTGAACTTGACGTGTCGTGGATCTGGCGCTTTTGCCGAACTGGGGTCCTGGATCGATCTAAGCTGCTGGATATTCGTGCCAATGGGGACTTGAACGACGGTACGTCATTTAGCTTGTCGCGGCTGCGCTTGTGCATTAATAACATTCTTTGCAGCCTTGCGCGTTGAGTGGTGCGAGGCTCGCGCTCGGGCATTCACCAGCGCGAAGAAGTGCAAATTGCTTCACGACGAAATGTGTCGTATCGTCAAGCACCATCAGCGACGTGAGCACTGGTGGGAGCAGCAGGTAGGCCGCCACTTTGAGGACCGACCGGATTATTCTGAGGGGGTCGACTCCTATGCCAACCGACAGGCCTTCACCCGTCTTTCTATGAAGGAACACTGCCTCAGCTTGTGGGCCTCGATGAAGCACTGTTTGTCTGGTCGTCAGCGTGACAGTGGCGACTCGTTGGAGAGCTTCCCGTCGTATGACAAAGAAGGTTACGTGGATGTTGTTCGGACCGCAGGGGCGGAATGATCCCAACGTGCTTAGCTAAAATCACCATCGTCTCTGATGCATCCTTCGGGCCCTCATCGCTTACATGTCAAGTTCTTGTCGACTCCGAGCAGGATGTATTTGTACGTACGTGTGTATGGGAATGGACGAGAATAATGCGTCAAATCCGCGGAGCCCACACGAGTGCTTTCAGAGAGGCAGTGCTCATGCCCCCGTTTCTTCTCCTTGCTAACGCGGTCACCTCCGATACTATACTTCCTGCGCTTTCTCTAAGGTAGGGGGCTCTTGTGGTGTTATGAATCAAAGGTGGCCAACTGGACTGACAACGAGGTTCGATGTCAAGTCTATGGGTGTAACGTTACGTGGCGTTCACACGTTAACGCGATTCGTCGTCTGTGGTATCCTCCGTTCGGCCACGGATGTAACTTTCAAGGTAAGACAATTCACATAACGAGTTGCTGTGCCTTCCCCAAGATCGAACCAACTGACTGTTGACTGGAAGACGACTCACCTGTCCAAAGGCATACCCCTGCGAATTCATGTGGTTGGGAATGAATCGCGTGCTTATCTTTGATGTTTGTAGGCCGGTCGCATTTTGTCCCCGGGCTGTTAGTTAATCAAGTGAGCTGTACATTTTATCTCTGGCTCTTGTCATCTAAATGGATGGGTGTAGAGCTCTCGCAGATGTGTTACGGCTCCTTGCTGTCTGGAAAAAAGAGAAGCATCCGTCTCTGATGCCGCCACTGTTCGCAAGATGTCTGCCCTCATGGCATATTGACCTCCCTGTTATAGCAGTCGGGTGCGATCTCGCATATACCCGCGTTTGACCAAATGCTCAATGGTACCCCGGGATTCTAGCGCGTGCTTCGGGGAGCGGCCTTGTCACCCCTCTCTTGGTCGTCTCCCGTTTCTGCTCCGTGCTGCAAATTTCTGCGTCGTCGTGTTCAACTCACCTGTTTCAACCAGTATAAGCTTATGGTGCGTTCGTTGCAGAGCTGTTCTATTTCTACTGCTTGACCTGATTTCTCGCAGTCTGAACAAGGTTCAAGCATTCCTGGTCAGGTGCTGGAGGCGCACTCTAGCCAGACACGTCCGCAACATGGCTCCAAAAACCGAAAGTGGCATCTAAACGCACCCGCTACATCCACTCACGATATGCACTTGAGGGGGCGTTCCAAGGCACCTGACTCCACGAATGTTCCGCCTGCGCCAACCCTTGTCCCTGGCATCCAGATTCCACCCCCACTCCAGCGGGGCGGGCGGAGGCGCAAGGCTAACGCGTCCGCTGTCAAAGTAGAAGGTGCAATTTATTTTTGGAGTAATTGTCTTCTTGGTGTGACGTCGAGTTCTGTAGATGCTGTAGGGTCCTGTGACGGTGGATGTGGTGGAGCGTCTACGGCAAGATCAAGTGCGACCTCCCCGCTGGCCAGCTCTGAGGATCTGGCGACTCGAACACAAGCAACCACTCCTCTGTCTACCATCCCTCCCGTGGGAGCCATGGTTGGACGGCAGGTTGGTAGCAGCTCAATCAGGATGACGCGTTGTGAGTCTCGTTTTTTGTCTTGTCTGCTACACATTGTGTTTGATGTTGGGAACGCACAGCACCGTCGTCGCCCCTACGTATTCCTGGGATGGGTCCGCCGCCTGCCTCTGCGCATGTAGAAAGCCCCACTGTGACTCCTGAAAGCGTCCTTGGTCTAAACACCGGTGTAATTGGCCACCGTTCCTCCGATGGAGGTGCTGCAAAGGAGAGCGGGGACATGGATGGTGGTCGAGGCGTGGACCTCAGTCACGTGGGCATTAGCCGGGACGTTACACTTCCGCTGTTGGCGTGGCTGCCTGCTGAATTGTCCCATCTCCGTGGTGACGGGTAAGTTGTTTGAACTTCTCTTGTAATGGCGGTTTGACTTACTTGGGCGATCACACTTGAAGATGCGTGGATGATGCGGCAGGTGTCAGCGAGGATGGTCGCGCTCACGGCAGTGCGGAGAGCGAGGCGAAGGGTGTCTCGGGTGTTCAGATAGAGAGTCTTACTGAAGGTTCGTATTGTTAGTGGCATTCATGGGAGATTTTTGGCTAACCAACCTGTACATACCTAGGTCCAGATATCAGCCTCGCAGACTGTCACGCGAACGATCGCGAAAACTGTCGCGCAAACGGTCGCGCAAACGGTCGCGCAAATGGCAGCGCAAACGGCAGCGCGAACGGTAGCGCGAACGGTAGCGCGGATGGTAGCGCGAATGGTAGCGTGGATGGTAGCGCGAATGGTCGCGCGGACGGCAGCGCGAATGGTCGCGCGGACGGTGGCGCGAACGGTAGTGCGGACAGTAGTGTGGACGGTAGCTTAAATGGTAGACCGGAGGGTTTCTCGGAGTTCCAGTTTCCAGTGGAAGGTTGGAGTGAAGGTTCATTTGGCGCATAGCCTTAGC
This sequence comes from Sanguinoderma infundibulare, assembly GCA_032821775.1. Lineage (NCBI taxonomy): Eukaryota > Fungi > Basidiomycota > Agaricomycetes > Polyporales > Polyporaceae > Sanguinoderma > Sanguinoderma infundibulare. The sequence goes on along the minus strand of JAVLRN010000012.1, from coordinate 73,361 downwards.
AGGCAATCCATGGCTAACAAGCCTGTACATCCTTAGGTTATAAGAGCGGGTGTGCCGAAGGGGGCGCTGCCGGTCGCGTCGATGGCCGCGCTGAAGGGGGCGTCGATGGCCGCGCTGAAGGGGGCGCTGCCGGTCGCGCTGAAGGGGGCGCTGCCGGTCGCGCTGAAGGGGGCACTGCCGGTCGCGCTGAAGAGGGCGCTGCCGGTCGCGCCGACGGTTGTGTCGATGGCCGCGCTGAAGGGGGCGCTGCCGGTCTCGCCGACGGTCGCGTCGATGGCCGCGCTGAAGAGGGCACTGCCGGTCGCGCCGACGGTTGCGTCGATGGCCGCGCTGAAGAGGGCGCTGCCGGTCGCGCCGACGGTTGCGTCGATGGCCGCGCTGAAGGGGGCGCTGCCGGTCTCGCCGACGGTCGCGTCGATGGCCGCGCTGAAGGGGGCGCTGCCGGTCGCGCTGAAGGGGGCACTGCCGGTCGCGCTGAAGAGGGCGCTGCCGGTCGCGCCGACGGTTGTGTCGATGGCCGCGCTGAAGGGGGCGCTGCCGGTCTCGCCGACGGTCGCGTCGATGGCCGCGCTGAAGAGGGCACTGCCGGTCGCGCCGACGGTTGCGTCGATGGCCGCGCTGAAGGGGGCGCTGCCGGTCTCGCCGACGGTCGCGTCGATGGCCGCGCTGAAGAGGGCGCTGCCGGTCGCGCCGACGGTTGCGTCGATGGCCGCGCTGAAGGGGGCGCTGCCGGTCTCGCCGACAGTCGCGTCGATGGCCGCGCTGAAGGCCGCGCTGAAGGCCGCGCCGACGATCACGCTGACGGTCGCGCTGACAGTCGTAGCAATGCCTCCAAGCAGAGGTTCTCAGAGTCTACGCAGTCATGGGACCTTGATTCAAATGACGGACAGGACAATGACCAGAAGGCTGTTGGCCGCATATCGGATGCAAACATTGCCACCGTCAATCAAGCATTTAGCACAGTTCATAACCTTGCAAAGGATGTGGCGTCGAAGACCGGCTTGCATGTATCCCAAGTTCTCGACCTCTGGAACTCGACCACTCAGCGTACTCACGTCAAGTTGAATCTATGGAACCTGTATGGCGCCTACTTCAAGGACCATCAAAAGGAAGAACTAGCACGTCTCCAAGATTGTAAGTATTCCTGTATGTTGTATAACAGGGCACTTTCTCAATTATGGCATTCTTTTATAGCTGAACCGCGTAAGTTCCCGCAATACGGTATGTGAAAGAGACATTGCGTTAATTGACAAAACCTCAGATAATGCCATCGACGTTCACCTTCGTCGGAGATGCTACCAAGCGTTTCTGGAAGTGTATGGCGAAGAAGATGCCAAGACGTTGTTGGGGAACCATCGAAGGTTGCAAATGGTCCAAGGCAGCCAGACGGCTGGCGAACGTAAAAGCTCGTTCAGGAAAGCCGCGGGCAAGCTGTCAGAACTCGTAAGTCGTGGTGGTGATAGCATGTATATGGCTTCTCATGCATAGTGGCTGTACAGCTGAATACGTACGAGTCCATGTATGGCTTTAGTGGCATAGTCGCCCTTGTTGGCAATAATCCCAATTCCGACGGTGGGCTCGCCACCGTGCATGAGACGAAGGACGCGACTGGCGTAAGTAATCAAAGCTAATCGTTTGCGATTTGTCCGATCAACTCATCTTTTGCAGTTTTTCGAGATGCGGTGTCGCACAGATCGAGACGGCGTCCTCTCGCATCTTAAGGCACACATTTAGTAAGTCTATCCGTCGCCCCATCCCCCTACGTTCTTTTCAAGTCCTAACCAACGTGTTACATAGTCATAATGGCTCCTTGGATCGCGTCGAGAAGGCCTTCGACGCGAGTTGCACTGAGGGTTCGCGCGCAATCCAGATAGCCGATGACTTCGCGTGTGGATACGCTAGCAAGCGGGTCGAGGCGCGGGCTGCCGGTTCTTCCAAAGTGACGCGAACGACCAAAGAGCAGGATCTTCCGAGTCTCAAGACACTTCTGGCGTTTGATCAGAAGGAACTAGCTTCGTGGTGTTCCGAACACCTCCTCAAGGAGCTGAGTATGTGTGATATTCCTAGGATGTTCAAACGCGTCTTGTAGCTAACCATCATTGCGCGTTCCAGATGGTTTGGGAATTCCGGGTGACAAGTTCAAGAAGCTCCCCTGGAAGTCGGCCGGGCCCACATTTGTGAGCAGGAAGGTCCGCTGGCGCAACTGGCCGGAAGCTGTGCCTTTACCACCGATCGCCGCGCCTAAAGGCGATAAATCGAACCGACGGATCGCGAGGAGCATTCACAACCTCCTGCGCAACGACTTGAATTTCCTTGTCCGTGGGATTTTAGACACGGAGCATCCCCTAGGCTTTGAGCGGCTCGACGACACCATCGCGGAAGGCGAGCATTTCCTTGAACCTTTACAGGCGTTTCACTAATGCAGTGCGCTTTGCGTTGTAGGGATGGACGACGGGATTGAGGCTGTTGTTTTGGGCGCGCCACCAGAGCACACCTCTTCGCACTTATGTGGTCGTCGCCTGTTCATCGATGGTCGTGTGGACCGCTTGGGTCCGGCACGTAAACGACGGCCTGCCGGCTATGACTCGGACGAAGACCAAGACCATTCTGACGGTGGCAATGACAGCAGCGGCGCCCAACGTCTTGACGGTGCGCACACTACCTTAGGGAAGAGGGATAAGGGGAAGGAGAAGGAGAGGGAGAGGGAGAAGGAGAGGGAGAAGGGGAAGGGGAAGGGGAAGGGAAAGGGGAAGGGGAAGGAGAAGGAGAAGGCCAGGAGGAAGAGGAACGTAACCGCTGACACATCTGAGACTGAAAACTCGTCGGACGATTACTCCTCTGACTCAGACGTTTCCCATTCGGACGGTCGGGCTCACCAGCAAAAGAAGCAACGGGACACCTTGTTCCGTCCATTGACTGTTCCCATCCGGACTTCACCCGTTATGGCAAAGTCGAGACCACGCCAGGAGTACATGGAGATCTCGGACGATGAACCAACCCCACAGCCCCAATCTTGGAACAACCAGGCTGCGCCATCTGGCAGTCCGAAGCCGAAGCCCGTTTTCAAAAGAAAAATCCAACTTTTGGAGACGTCCTTGGGATCAACTGGAGCTTCGTCGTCGAAGGAGATGTTGAAGGAGCACCCTGGCGATCCTGGCGTCAACCGACCTAACAAGCGGCCCCGCACCCTTGAGCCCCAACACCCAACACCACTACTTGGTCAGGATACCACTGGAGGACCGCGTCCCAAGGATGCATCTACGGGCCACCCGAACTACCACGCAGACTACCCCGCAGACTACCGCGCGGACTATAGCACGGACGATCGCGCGGACGGTTGCGGGGACGGTCGCGGGGACGGTCGCGGGGACGGTCGCGCGGACGATCGCGGGAACGGTCGCGCGGACGATCGCTTGGGCTTGAGCGCTACGGTGCAAGAGCCAGGCATGCCTGGGCCTTCCATTAACCCTGCCTTTCAGGAAGGAGGCTACGGTCTGCAAGTCGCAGCTCCCCCGGCACACAACCACCCCGCGCTCAACAGCGGACACCAGGACGGAACCCATCACCTGTGGAACGGCGTCCCTCACTGCCGGTTCACAGGAGCATACATGTATGGTCCTCCTATCATACAGCACACTCCGAACGCTCCTCCCTACATGCCTCACAATATCACAGCAGGCTCGAGCGTACCATTAATATATTATCCCACAACGCCTATCCAGGCCCACGTGCAGCCCCCGGCAGGAACACAACTCGGCCAACCTCCGCCACCGCCGCCCATGCCACCCTCGACACCCATCCATCCATATATGCAACTACCACCCGCTGCTAGCCATCCATCTGTACCTGAGACGTAGTATTCATGTCGTTATTTGTGTCTCCAAATGTGGTGATACTTTGGTCAATTGTCATGCGAATGTTTCATGTCTTGCGAATGTTTCATGTCTTGCTGTAGCACTGAATGATGCAAACTCTTTTGAAGCTGATTAATTGTAGCTTTCGTTGTTCAGAGAAATAACCCTCAATGAATGTGTGTCATCCATCATCGGAAAATTCGCCGCAATAACAACAGCTATATCGACATCGCAAGCTCGGGCTAACGGTCGTGCGGACAGTGTTGTGGACCCACGCAAGGAACTAATTCTGGACAGGCTATTTTTCGGGCGTGCGGATGGCCGCGCTAACAGATGGTCGCGCTAACGGTCGTGCGGACGGTCGCGCTAACGGTCGTGCGGACAGTGTCGGAGGAAGCAATTCTGGACAGACTATTTTTGGGCTACAGGGAGAGCGAACAACTGGGTGGGAGGTCTCTTTGACTAGTTTCACACGGCACTGGAAGGAGTCTTAGAGAGGCGTCAGGGTCCTGCCTGGGGTGGCGGCGGCGACAGCGAACGCACTTCCTTGCCCATATGTCCATGGGCGTGATTCAAGCCCGCCCGCAGTTTCCGAACCCTATCCCGGATGCACTAAAGCTTCTTTTTGGGGGCGTCGCGCGGGATTATGCAGTGCCTCATCTGTCGGGATGCCGGCCGACGAGAGATGGGACCAGGTGAGCTGCCTTCGCAATTGACTGCGAACCGGCCTGCGCTCACACGCGCTCTCACAAGAATAGCTGCTAAACGCGGGACACGTCAAGGAGAATCAGAATCAGCGCCGGACGAGGGCGACATCCCGACTTAGACGCGCTGGGGAAGTGGGGGCATGGTTTGCGTTCACCTTCGCTTCCAGGGCCAACGCTGATGGCCATCTCTGTGTCCCGTCCATTCGGAAAAAGGACGCATAGGACACAACACGCCTCAGCTCACCCCGCGAATATACTCGCCCCCCTCAAAAGCATGCTCTCGTGCGGACAGCCCCAGCGATGGAAGCAAACCAACCGGGGGAGATTTGGCAGATCGCATCTCATCTTGCAAGGCCCATTGTGGTACGGAACATTCCCTTCTCAGTCCGAGCCTTCCTCGGCTGCGCTTGGAGCGCGCAACTCCTTCTTTTCCGGCATGCAATCGAACTTAATCAGTATCGTGGCGGCCGGTTTCCCTCATTACAGCCGTCCCCAGTATCTCCCACCCCGCTTGCCTTTAGTCTCGTTCGACACCACCGCGCAGACTGCTCCACCTACTGGCATTCGAGACTGCAATCCTGGCAGCACTCTAATCGCGCAAAGTCAGTCCTTACCGAATCGGAGACCCTCAGCCATGTCCGACTCGGCGGCTACGAACACCACCGCTACTGCCCAACCCATGATCCCCGCCGTCCCGCGCCACATTGAGGATGCCTATGGCGCTTTGCTGCTCGGAACGTTCTTCAGCCTCATGTAAGCCTCCCCCGGGCATCATCGTTGCGCCACCGACGGTCTCGCTGAACGATATCGTTTGCCTGGCAGATTGTACGGCATCATTTTGCACCAGGCCTATCGGTACATGCGGCTGCACTCGCACGACTATGTGTACATCCGAGTGCTGGTGAGTATCGGCCCCGTGTCTGTTTTGTCGTGTCCCGCGAGCTCACTGTGCGTGCAAACGACACATATATGCAGATTGTAGTATCCCTGTGAGTGCGAACAAGATCGTTGGGACAATCATTCCTGAAAACTTCGGGCGCGACTCGCTAGTATCTTCGAAACGCTGCAGTGTGTGCTCTCAATGCACGCGAGGTGAGCCTCCTGTCCCACGGCTGCGTTCAATCACGATTTAGTTTTAATCCCTGTCGCAGCTACTATTGGCTCGTGACGAACTACTTCAACCCGCCGGCACTGGATGGACGTCTGTGGTACGTGCAAGCGAGCCCTTCGAAACCTGAGAGCGCTTGACTTACCCCATCAGCGCAGGTCCTTCAATGTAAGTTCAACAGCGACTTGAACAGCCCATATAACCCGTTGACACATCACCCATTGTCTGGGCATACAGCTGATCCCAGCCGTGACGGTGAGCCAGTCACCATTTTGTAACTATGTGTCCAATATATTCACGACGTTTTCTGTCGTAGGGATTGAGCATGGTCGCGACGCATTTGTACGTATTCTGATTTGCCGGCCGGCAGCCAGTAGGCTCACATTGCTCACCATTCTCAGATTTTTCGTGCGTGGGGTTTGGTTGAGTACGTCTCCTGGAAGTTTTGGCTTTTGCGTCACAGTGCTCAGTGCTTTTGGACAGTCGGCCAGAACTTCAAGTATTCGTCGGCCCTCGCGGTGTGCCCCAACCTCCTCTGGCTGCCCGTGATGAGTTCTCATGCTTCCTCTAGGTCCTATCGCTTGCCACGGAGCTCGGTTTCAGCCTAGGTGAGACGATTCTCTCTCCCGTGATGCCCAGCTTCCCTAAGCACACTATATCCTTCTAGCGATTACTATTCGGCTGTGAGTATTTTCGTCACTGTGCCATACTTATGCGGTCTAAGCAACTGATCAACGTCGTATCTGCGAATAATCCACATATACCAGCTTCCAATCCGGCAATCCTTTAACCTTCTTCGTGAGCATCGTCGTGCAGCAAGAGGGCGTGAGTCTTTACACCGCTCGTTGTCTCGTCTGACTCACCAAATGGATGCGGTTGTGGGCGTCGGGGCTATTTCAGCATTTGATACACGGACAGTTCGCCGCGGCGACGGTCGCACACGTCGCGATCACCGCGACGCTCATCTACGTGCTCCGCAGCGGACAAGCAAGCCTGAAAGAGTAAGTCATACCGCTAGGCGTCTGTATCAACTTTGAAGGCTCACTTCGCCGGTGTTCTTTAGATCGAGGTCCCTCGTCAATACACTCATGATCTACGTGATCAATACAGGTGAGAATTCTCTTTCTATGCATGGCAATAACCACTGAACTTGCACGAATACAAGGCCTCCTTGTCAGGTGATCGCATTCATGAGCCAGTCCTTCCATTCGTAGCTCACCAAGCGCACCGCGTAGCCTCTGCGATGTGATCTCCTGGATCCTGGTGAGATGGCACCTCCGAACTATTTCGGACTAAGTCCAACTCAACTGATATCCGAACAGGCCTTCACCCTGCCTGGCACAGCATGGTGGGCCGGCTTCCAGCTCGTCACCGTGAGACGTACGTGCCCACCTTCAATCCGCCTCCGCACAAACGCTGATGCCAATCGGCCGGGTTCCGCTAGTGTATATGGTCACCTTCCTCGCAGTGTAAGCACGCACTTGAGACCCCGTCCTCTTCTGTATTTCGTCTGATTCTGACTCGGACTGTCTGACATCCCAGTCTGAACTCGAGGAGGCCGCTCACGAACGGAGGCAGCGAGCTATTCGGGGGCGAGTCAACCACTCTCGGGAGCAACTTCCTCCCCCCCTCGCAGCGCATCGCCACCGCGGAGCGGTACAGGTCGCCCCAGGTAAGTTCTCGTTTTTTCTCCCATCTTTTACGCCACGCGAGAACGCACGTTGCTGACTACATCACGTCACCTCTACGTTGGGCGTTCCCGCGGGCGAAACCAGAGCTCCGACCGCTCCCGAACGAGGATCGACATCAAGGTCACGACCGAGGTCGAGGACGGCGAAGGGGACATGCAGACTTCTCGAGGCTCCGTGCTCGAGGAGGGCAAGACGCCGAGGATGTAGAGGTTTGGATCCAGAAGACGCACAGTCGCCTGGATCGTGGTAGTACTGTTACCTGTATGATGTTCGGCTGATACTTGCGCGTCTTCCAAATCAGGAAGATCTCGACTTTGTATGCTATGTATACGGTATCCGGATGCAGCTAGAGGATGCATATGGGCATGGGGCGCGATGAGTTATTCGGTTAGTTTTAGGAGAGCACGACGCCGCCGGGGAACGACTCTATCAAAATGGAAAAATGCGGACCAGAATTCCTGGAGCTGGTATCCTGTCGAGTAGCGCGATATATTGAAGGATTTGGCCTATCGGAGTCGACAAGGCTTCCACTGGCAGTCGTAGTCTCATGAGACAAGCACGATGAGGCCTGAGGTTATGTACGGACTCGGACCGGTCCACTCTTGGGCAGCGCTTGTATCGACAACACATTCCCACGCTCTGCCAGCTCAGTCTCGTCCTACGTTACTCCGCCATCTTCTCCAGCGCGGCAATCGAGAGACGTACACGCGAGGAAAACCAATATTTCTTGTCCCTAAGAATAGGCTGAAAAATGTTAATGAAAATGTCACGTTTTGCCGAACGTTATCCCCCGTATAGAACTCGAAGTTTAAGATTTCTCTGAATGTTCGCCCAAAGTTGACGTTTCGGGCCGCATTCCGAGGCCAACAAAATGTGACGGAGAATGTCACGTTCTATTGGCTGCATAACATTGCGGAGAACATCGAGTTTTAATGAACATTCAAACTCAAATAGCATTTAAAGTTCTCCGCTGAAATGGTCAATAAACTTGAAGTTCTCATAAAACTCGGTAAATGTTGCTAAAAACTTCAAGTTTATTGACCATTTCAGCGAAGAACTTTAAATGCTATCTGAGTTTGAATGCTCATTAAAACTCGAAGTTCTCCGCAATGTTATGCAGCCAATAGAACGTGACATTCTCCGTCACATTTTGTTGGCCTCGGAATGCGGCCCGAAACGTCAACTTTGGGCGAACATTCAGAGAAATCTTAAACTTCGAGTTCTATACGGGGGATAACGTTCGGCAAAACGTGACATTTTCATTAACATTTTTCAGCCTATTCTTAGGGACAAGAAATATTGGTTTTCCTCGCGTGGTATAGTGCCCCGCATATTTTCAGCTCCAGGGGTCATATCAATCAAGGTCACTCAAGGTGCTGAACGGCCTCAGGGACCAATACCTCCGAGTCGAAGACATGTCAAGTGACAACGCTTCTCGGACATGATGTAGCACCGTCAATTCAACAGCAGATATGTTTGGTTTCTACCATATGGCTTGAATCTTGTAGATGAACCAGGGGTGTGGTATCCAGCTGTATTCGCACACAATGTGACCGAGGACCTCCGAGGACGTTGTGAATCCGGATGGGAGCACCTCAGAAACCGTGCTTCTGAGACAGAGAAGCACTCAAGGTTATGATCGAGCCATGCATGGGGAAGACGCTGCTCCTCTCTATGTGTTGCGACGATGGAGTCCAAGAAGCTTCATAATCCCACGTCAGGTCCGTCGGCCTCGATCTTTCGGGAGGTATTAGAGCCAGGTCAGTGCCCAGTTCCTCCTCCCGTCCAACCTCCACACCAATGGCCCCTGCACCCATCTATCCACAGCCTGAAGCTCGCTTTCCACTGCCTATAATCACTTCGATAAATGGAGCATTTGGATTAGTGCTGATCGGCTCCTATGCCTCCCTTGCGTGCGTTTCTCATATCTTTGTGGCATCTGATCCCGCTCACGATCGGTTCGTGGTCCTGAAGGTTGTATGGGCTATTCCTAAACCAGACGTACAAGTACTTCCGCATGTACACCGCCGAAGCTCGATGGCTCAAGAGTATCGTACGTAGCCCGACTTAGCTCGTTAACCGCTGGCATTCACAAAGTGACGAACAGGTCATCATAGTCATGTATGTTTTCAACATGTCCTTCTCTTCGAAAGTCGCTCACCTACTTCGTACTGCGGCAGAATATTGGAGACGGCAGTCACGGTGCTGCATGTCCACCTCGCGTACGTCCATCACGATCTCCTCTGTGCGGGGTGTCCCACACTTAGTGGCATCTCCAGATATTACTATTTTGTGGAAAATTACGGGAATTATCTAGCCTTTCTTCGGGGTGTTTGGTAAGGGCTACCCGATAATCATGACGGAGCAATATGATTGACAAGTAGCATCTTAGGTCTCTCGATGTGGGTCGCGTGTCCTCTGCAGCTTTGAGCTTGGTTTTCACCGTCTCTTTTCGGCCTGTAGGTCTTTCCCATAGTGGCTGTAAGTATAGTATTCCTACCTGTTCCTCTCCGTTCGACCTTTACGCTTCCATGTCGATTAGACTTGCATCATGATCAACTGTCAAAGGTGAATCGCGACGGTATAGGACAACCGTATGCATTCGCTCACAGAAAATGGTCATCTAAAGCTTCTACACGGTTCGGATTCTCCTAGGTAGGATTGATCCTAGGCTCTCGTTCGCCCAATATACGATCCTGACTTCGAGTGGTTGCAAGTGGGGCCGTCGAAGTACCGGCTTTGGCTAGTCATCGCTATCGTGAGTCAGGAATATCGGCTTATCGTCGTCCGTTCCCGCTCTGACTGTGCTTGGGATATAGCTTTTGCTTATGGGCGGGGCACTAGGTATGCTTGCGCCTTCTCTTGACATACTCTCAGTCACGTTCCTGTCGATCTGTAGGGGTATCCGTGGGTGCGTAATCGTCCCTCAATTATTGCTGTTCGCACCGCGTTGAAACCGTGATCCCTGGCAGCGTCTACGATCGTTGGGCAAGTAGAACTTCCTATTACCAGCACGATGATCGTTCCTCATATTGTCTCGTGCATTGGTCAGGTTCCGCGGTATCACCCTGAACAACTTCGAAAATCTACTTGTGCGTATACATTCCCATATTAAATGTTACGTCTTTTGAACGCAAAACCGCAGTGGCTCGTGCTGGCCTACAATGCTTTGGCATCCAGCGCGGACATCATATTGACAGCGACGTTGATCTATATCCTGCACCACAGTCGTACTGGGTTCAAGAGGTGATTCGAACTACACACCGTCCAATCATTGTAAGGTAACTCAACTCGATGATAGCACCGACTCGATGATCAACAGGCTCATCTTGTATACCATGAGTACCGGTATGTTCAACCTCATTCTTACTTCTGCACGCGTACCGATGACTCTCATTATCAGGGCTCTTGACGACGTGGGTTGTCCGGTTCGTAGATGCATCATGCTTCTGAACTTGAGGTGTAGCATCTTCAACATCATGTCCTTCGTGTTGGTGATTGTTCCATGTTTATATCTGGCTACGCCAATGACTAATGCCAGCGACCAGGTGCACGTCTACGGGGTCCAAAACTGGGTATGGCTCGGAACAATGATGATCGCAGAGCGCCGTGAGTACCACGCCCATGTCTGCATCCTTTGTGTGCCGTTCCCGCTAAGCTGCCCTCGCCCTCGGTTTTCCAGTATACTCCAACTCGCTCATGGTCGCGTGCGTGGGGTGCCATCATTTTGTTCAACGCATTCGAGTTCACCTAACTCTCTCCCGCCGTCAAACCCACACAGCCTGAACTCGAGAAAGATGACAAACAAGAAGCGCGGGGACGAAGACGGGCCCGGATCGCGAAATCGCGCAGAGCCGTATGGCACGGCCATCCGCGCGAGCACGCTGCGGTTCAACAACGGCTCGTCGGCGATGAACGAGGGCATCGAGCTTCCGCAGGTACTGCCCTTCTTATTTTTACCCTTCCTTGATTTTTTGCTTATAGATTCTCCTTGCGTGTCGCAGGTCCATTCGGGAGTGATCGAGGTCACACGCTCCGGGTTCACATCGGAGGACGTCAAAGCGCATGCTTTCGGCCCGGGGGACGCGTCACAGATTTCGTCCAAATCAGTTTAGGATGCACACGCACTACTACTACTTCTTCTCGAGGTTTCGAACCGTATTTTCTGGACAGCCAAGGCCCGAGAGTCGGATGCACACCTTACACAACGCCGATGAACCATCTTGTCTGGTGGTTTTTTGGACAGGATACATGCAGATCTGTCGGCCGGATAGCGAATGTTGCCGCGCACTAGGCCCGACTTTTCTTTGCGATTGTGTGTGTTTTTAGGTTCAGGAGTTTCGATAGCCGGTAGGGTCAGTTGTAGCCTGTAGTACCCATTCGAGTCGCTCGGAGTTCCGATGTCTGCGGTTACGATATTGACCTTTTCCCCGGGCCATTGGGCACTGACCGGACTGCTCGTATTCAACACTGACCCGGCTTGTAGGATTTGTTGAGCGATGATGCATCTGCCAGCTGTGTTGATGATATGCCATGACCGTTGGCTTGCACCGTATATATTTCTCGTCTACAGTCTTGACACATGGGGCGGTGGGGTGTGACATGGGTTACGCCCATCAACTCTGCCGAGGGTTCGATTCCCTCCTAGTGCATGCCACCGAAGATGTCGAGTTTTTGCAGGAATACGGTGCCAAACGCATGAGGGTTTCCGACTCAGTTGGAGGTCCGCATTGTGCGTTTGCTTGTCGCAGTGCGATGAGAGAGTGAGCTACTTAAGCTAAGATATATTCTACCTACTCGCAGGTCTAGCAACAGAGGACGTAAGGGGACTTACGGTAACAGGGTACCAGTGCCAGCCGAAAGATGGTTTGGGACAACACGCAACGGATTGGGAATAAAGTTAGCGCCCGGCAACTGCCAGCGCAGCTGATTCCAGCCGAGCGTGAAGTTCCCGGCTTCCATCTACTAGAGACTCTCCGCATTACCGCCACGTTCAAGTCGGAGCCTCTCTCTAGTTCGTCTGGTTGTAGCAGCTAGCATACTGGCGACGACTTCAAGTCGGAAGGCTAGCACCTGGCGGGCAACACTCACGCGCTAGCAGCGACTCCTTCGCTGCCACATCACAATGATGGACCGTGACCGTGAAGATTTCAGGAAGCGCGATGCATTTTATTTCCGTTGGATGGAGTCCTAGACCATCGTATCAAGGGCGCGATGAAGTCGATGATGTCAAGGGGAATGTTTGAACAGGTTGGTGAGGTGTCACATACACGCAGCTAGCTGAAGTCTCACTGATTAAACAGATTGTGGCCGACGGAGGTCCGATGGTGGCGCACAATTAAAGTTGACTTTTCTTTATGTCTCTCTCGTTCTGCTAAGGCTGATTCCCTTCATATACCGTGCGCTTCAGCAAAGAAATTTTCGCTCAAAAATAGCGGGTCCCTGGCGAAGCCCCCAGCGAATGTTCACGCTCAAGATTGCTATACAGGACGCACGCCGAGCAATCTTTGCGAAGACATTGTACCGTGGTGTTCGCGATGGCGGCTTCTATTAGTGGGACTCTGGGATGTAGTTTCTACCTTGTTCTCTGGTTACTTCTATCTCATCCCCGAACAGCTCGGAAGCAAGGTGGCCCACCGCTGATGATTATCAAATGCAGAATGATTCTTTGGGGAACTCGCCGCGGAGACCCTACACATAAGCTTGCCGACTCTCGTCTGAGGCTGATCAGGCTGGAGCAGTGCCACCGCTATGTCTTCCTCTATCCTCGCGACCTCCCTTCCAGACCCACAGATTCCTCTCGATGACACCTTTGGTGCCTTACTCATCGGGACGTTTGTCGGTTTCATGTAGGTCGAACGCGCATGGCGCTCAATCCGTGTCATGTCCTGACTCCTCATTTGGCTGTAATACGGCAGGCTCTACGGCATTGTCGTCCACCAGTCCTTCCGCTACTTCCGGATGTATCCCGACGACCGCGCGTGGCCAAAGACATGGGTGAGCGCGCCAATTACTTCTCTCGTTGCCCGACAACACATTGACGGCGGTTTGCACCGCAGGTTGCTGCCATTCTGTGAGTACTGTAGCACAGGCGATCACTGTTGAATGACGTTCTTAACGACCCACAGTTTCTTCGAAACCGTGCACATGGGTACCAGTGCCCACGTTTGGTAAGTTTACATTACCTACTACGTAGATGCGCACAGGACTCTCAACAACGTTCAAGCTACTACTACGTCATCACAAACTACTACAATCCTTCCGCATTGCTGACCTCGATCTGGTATGTTACAACACGTGACGTCCTTTGTCTCGGGAAGTTCATGATATTTCTCTCAGGTCTATCTCTGTAAGAGCTCTGGAGTTCTCAATGTTTGAACATGCTCGCAATCTGACGTCGGATGCCCTAGCTGCTAACCATTCTGACGGTGAGTGCTCTATTCGTTAGTGAGACGTCCTCATGAGGGCCTTTATGCTCATCACGCTTGATAGGGTATTATTGTCGCCACCTGCCAAAGGCCTGTGCAGTCTCGGTTATATCTAACGTGAACGCAACTCACATTCTGTTCCGCTCCCCACAGTTTTTTCGCGTGGCGTGTTTTCTCATGTAAGTGCATCCCACCTCGACTTCACGCGTTCGATATTAATAGATATCCTGCGTAAGTGGGCCCAAAGCGCTATACGCCGCTGGTGTTAATTGTGGTACGCTTCCTGATGCTACTAGATCCGAAATCCAACGTGTGATATTCACCTTGTCGTCAGTGTGCCCTACTTCTCGGTGAACTAGGCAAGCCCGACCATCTCACATCGAGGTACCTTTGTTGGAACTGACAAACTCCGCGCATCTTCTTTCCTGTGATCGCCCTGCCGTTGCAGCCTTCTACAGTGGTGAGCGCAGCGTACTTATCACGGCGATGCAGCCTCAGACGCTGAAATAACCGTCATCTAGCTTCGAGCATCAAAGCGTACGAGTCTTCCCATCGTTGTTCTGCCCTGAAAGCCTCCCGTCAAATTTTGACGAGTTGCTTCGACGTGCAGGTTCCTACTTCCCCGCTTCGCGGATTTCCAAAGTTTCTCCGTACGTACTTCTACACACTGTCCCGGTCCATCACCTGCTGTCCGGAAGGGAGGCTGACATCCGATATCACGGTGGGCATTGTCGGCAACGAGAAGTGGATGATCTCGGCAGCAGTGGGGATGACCGTCATCGCCGACCTGATCCTGACCGGGATGCTCGTCGCCATCCTGCACAAGAGCCGCACGGGTATTAAGAGGTACGTACGTTCTTCATAAGGTCGCATACGATACATCTTGCCAGCGGGACCGCCGACTCTGGGGTACATCAGGATGGACAGGGTCATCGACGTCTTGACGCTCTACGCCATCAACACAGGTGGGTCCATCGTCCACTTGCGCGTTTCCTGCCCGTTCGTTGTCACGACCTATCTAACGTGCCACATAGGATTGTTGACGAGGTGAACGGTTTCCCTCTGGGTAGTAGCCCCATCCGATATGTGCCCCTGCTGAGCACTCCCGGTTCGGTTTCGCAGCGTCATCAACTTGTTCCCCTTGCTCTTTGTGAGTTATTTAGTAGGCCACCTGAATACAGTAACCGATCGATTCGCACAGTCTATCCTGTACCCCCAAAACCTGATCTACGGCGGGTTCGGGATAGTCGTCACCAAGCGTGAGCAGCCTCCTGTCATTCCCGTCTGCACCTGGCTAACGCGACTTGACTGACAGTCTATGCGAACTCCCTCCTCGCCTCGTGAGCTCTTCCGCTGTGCCGCTGCTGCTCCATTGCTGATCGCACCATGTCTTTCTTCGAACTGTGTAGGCTGAATGCTCGACAGTCGCTGCGTTACACAAGCTCGACGATCGAAGATGGTCTGTCGATACCGCTCACGCCTCCTGGCAGAGCCACCTTCGCGCGCCGGTCAGATGGGCATTTGGACAGTACGGCTTCTTGAATGTTCAGTGGGACCCATATGCTGCAATCCACAACGTTAGCTTCGCACACAGAGTCCATCCAGATGTGCTTCCTCACAAATGGAGCCCCATCCATCATTCGAACCGTTCGCCAACTGCAAGTAAAAAGTATGCCCGAAACGATCATGATGGTTGTCCGTTAATCCCTCCAAATTTGAATCGAGCCCGGTCGCGAAAACATCCCCAGTCCCGCATCCCACCTCATCGATCCGTCGACAGTCAGCCACTCTTTCTTCCGCCAGAACTCCTACGACCGCAAATGGCTTGGCGCCTCGACGTCCCACTCGCCTCCAGCCGCACGTTCTTCCCGGCCTTGACTTCGCACACCCACTCCAACGCGCCCTCCCTCCCCCCGCCTGCCCCGCCCTCTGTCTTCGCCGTCCAGAGTACCTTCGCTCCCTCCAAGCCCTCAAACGTAACCGCGACCTCCTCGCCGTCCTTGCCGTCGGCGAGCCCGACTGGGGCGCGGAGCGCGATCTTGATACCCGCCTTGTCGTTGCTGAGCGGGACCGCGTGCAGCTCGTACTCGCTCGTGCTCTTGATACGCCAGTCGCGCCCTGCTTGCACGGCACGCACATGTACTTGAGGGCCGTCAACACCTTCAAGTGCGCCACCCCGTCACTTCGCAGCATCACCCAGCTCTCGACGCGGTACATGAACGAGTCCACAGTAGGACGCGACACAACAGGGTGATGCGTTGTTGGCAATCTTCTTTAATACTAGTATGCTGAAGGGTCCGAGGTGCGTTTTGTGATAATCTGAGTTGTGGAGTGTAAGCTGACGAACGCACTGTCCTTGCATTCATCCAAACATGATATCAGCCTGAGTGTCTATGTCAGGTAGGGTACAGCCGTCCGCATCACGACGTTCACAGTCCAGAGGAATCCCAAAGTCCACACCGGGCGCTCGTACTCCCCGAGCCACTCTCTCACTGGCAGTTCTCAGAGAGCCGCAGCCCCAAAGGCCATTGCCGTGATGGCCCACACGACGCCCTTCCAGTTGGTTCCCCACCCTGTGGCGGCCGCATTATTCTTCGTGTTGGAACCAAGCGCGGTCGCGCTCGCCGTCGTGCTCGCCGCGCTGCCCGAGCTCGTGGTCGAGGCGGCGCTTGACGCCCCACTGTCCGTCGTCGCGCTCGAACTCGAAGTTGCACCGCCCGCGCCGCTGTCGGACACGGTGAGAGTCGTAGCGGAGCTGCTCGGCGTGGACGCGGATGACGAGGTGGAGTCGGCTGTCGTAGTGGTGCCGCCTGACGAGCCAGAACTCTGGGCCGTCGCGGTCGTGGGCTCGACGGAGTCCGCGGTAGGCGCGAGGGACGCGAAGGCGCCGACGCCCGAGAGCGCGGGCGTCGGCTGGACGATGGTCGACGCGCCGGTGGCCAGCGCGAGGAATGCGTAAAAGTCGTTCTGCGCGGGCGGTGAGGGTGGGTTCAGGGCGCTGCGCGGCGGGAAAGAGGGAGTCAGCACTCGCCGCGCAACTCGTATGAATATGAGGAGGTCCCGGGAGCCTGAGACTAGGGAGGACGCGCTTACCCGACCATGCCCGCTACGCAGTGGGTCTTTTCGGGCTGAGCGCAGAAGAACCAGATGGCTGTGCATAGAACGTCGTCAGTCAGACGGGAACCATCACGGGCTGTGGGAATGTGGTGCGCTGGCACGGGAGGGGGGGAGGGGGACGCACGTTTTGTGTCGTCGGCGATCGTCAGGTTCCACGTTGAGACCGGGTCGCCTGGGTTCGCGGGCCCGGGGGTGTATCCCGAGTCGAAGCCGCCCGCGAGCGGCTCGCAGGGCTTCGCGAACGACGACTGGGCGACGGTGTGGTTGGTCCCGGGTCTGTCAAAGACGAAGGTGACGACGGAGCCGGTGACGACGTTTATGAAGCTGGGGGAGAAGAAGAGCCCGGGGTTGCCATTTGCGTCGCTTCCGACGTGTATCTTATGATGGGTGTCAGTGTGGAGTCGGACAACGTGGTGGAGACGACAGCGCTCACCGTGGTGTGCTGGGCAAGGGCGACGCTGGCCAGTGCAAACGCGAGGACGGCGAAGGCACAACGCATTGTGAAGGAAGGTGAGGAGCCTGAGGTTATTAGGACGAGACCCGACCTTGCGGGAAATCGAAATATTGAAAGCGAAGGTGAGGGGAAGGAGCGCAGGGCGAGGGAGAGCCTACGGGCTTTGATGGACGGGCCAAAATATGTAGCTGGAGGAGCGGCTGTAACTGAACCTGTTAGCGCAGCCTCACCTTTGGCAGCTCGACAGAGTTCGACGGAGTGCCAGAGGGAGGCATACCGGGGAATGCAGTTACCAACCAGCCAACGCGCAAGGACGAGAATAGACGACTACACCGATTGGACGCACGGTAACGAACGCAGCCGCCTTCCGGGAGATGAGGCAGCGATAAATGGTGCAGGATGCAACGGTTTAGGAAGCTTATCACGCATTCGGGATCCGAAAACAAGTAACAGTCCAGATACAATGATTGATATCTGGATGAGTATATGCTATTTTCTGTTGCATCTGTCAATGCCAGTCCTTGCATCATCGGTCAACGATACCTCTGGGAAAGAATTGGGGAAAAGCACTGACCACGGCTATTAGCAAATGGTCTGTGTATTCATCCAGATAGCGTACTCGAAAACCCGTCGCCGCACAGACAGAGCCACAAGATAACCAACCGTATGAGAACCCGATCCATCTAGCTCATTTCATCCTCCGTACACTAGTTCCTAGACAATGTTGGAGCTGGTAGCCCCAGAAACCAGTTCGGATATCTTCGCCGTCAGCTGAACAGGGCGCAGTGTGCCACCGGATGCTGCGCTCGTCCTTCGCAGCTCCCAGGCGCGCGTGTAAAACGTCTCGTTTCCCGGCGTGATGATCGGGAAGAAGGCATGCGTGAGATCGTGCTGCAGACGGAGTTCGGGATTGGATATGCATTCGGTGCACAGATCGTAATCTAAAGATGGCGACATCGTCAGCAGCCACATGCCGTGGAGATGAAGCGCGATCTGATAGACTCACCCTCGCAGTCCAAGCAGCGATGTCGGACACCGACAAGAGGCGTCTGCTTACACATGTCGCAATTCACCGAGTCGTGGCGAATGCTCTGTGGTTGAGCATGGATGCGGGCATTGTCGTACAGCGCCTTGTCTTGGACTGTGACGATGGGGAAGAAGGGATGGGCCTGGTTGTGCGCTTGCCTCTTGGAGGGGTCGGAGATGCATGCGCCACAGAAGTCGTAGTCTTCGATCCGTGATGCAAGCCACGTCATTTACGCCGGATTTTTAGGAAAATGATTGGACTCGGACATACCATCACATATCAAGCATTTGTGCCTAACACCTGACATCTGCTGCTCGCAGCCATCGCAGAATATGCCGGGGTGGGCAGAAGACGATTGGACAAGGGATGGGGCCAACTTCGTCACGACTTGAGCGAGGTGGGACAAGTCGTCCTTGGTCTGCACCGGGAAGAATTGGTGTGTCGCATCGTGAGCCTGCCACGCCATCGGAGACGTCATGCACGCGCTACATCTATTGTACTCTGCAACGGTAGGCAGGTCAGCACAACGGTGGATGCGCGATGACGATATAGAGCGTACCAGCGCACTGGATACACTTGTACCTAACACCCCGGATACTTCCCTTCCCACAGAACCCACACGAGATACCATCATGGACGATCTCGGGAAGAGCTTGAGGTTGTAGTTGAGCCGGAGTGGATGGAACGAGGGTGACCTGGCGCTGGGGTGCGGTTGGTCGACCAGTCTTTCAATCGAAGCCAGGTGCAGTTGAAGTGGTGTTGGACACCGCGGATGACCACGATCTCGACGGAAAATACTGTGTGTTCAACCTGTTTGCACTCGCGAAGGGAGAAGGCGACGATCCGAAGGCGTTCGGTTGCTGCTGGCTTGTCGCCTCCCCCATGGCAAGATCAGGATCGCGCTCGCTCGTCGCGGAGGTGAAGGGGTTCATGGTCGCGGTAAGCGATCAATGAGGCCACGCACGACGAGAGAGCAACAGCGGCTGTGGCAGCACCGCCAATGCCGATGTCGCCCATATTGCGGCCCGGATCCAATGTGGGCTTGTGTTCTTCCACTCTGACTCGTCGCGCCCGCCAGACAACGACATACGACGTCTCCGTTCATTCGGGGCCTGGATACTGTCATGACCATTGTGACTCAGCGGTGCACGGTCCAGGGCATTAGATAGAAGCTGTTGTCAGCGTGGAGTAGAGATAATGACGGGCGTCGATGATGGTTGAACCTAGCCAGTCGAGCCAGTCCCTGGTGTGGTTAAGAACGCGGCCGTGTGGGTCGTCGACGATTCGCAGCAGTGATCGTCACAACGCAAGTTACACAACCCAGCCCTGGAGCCGGGAGGCTCAGCAAGGGGCTTGGAATGTCAGATCTAATCTTATCAGATTGGTGGACTAAAGTCTCCCTACGACTTTCATGGAAAGGGCCCTCCAGGCATAGTGACCTGAACTGATTACAAACTAAACTCGTGCATCTATATAATTTTTTACGAGTTCGATAGCGATTGCTTGATGCGGACACAGACTAAAAGAACAACCTCGACCTGCCCTAGTGCGTATATTCTAGAGACTTCCCGCCTTCACCTCCCCTGAGGTATCCGCGCTCAGCTAGCTCTCGACCCAGTTTGTCGAATTCCTCAACACCCTCAAGGTGACCCACTCGGGCTGTGAGCAGGTCGTGTACTTGCACTCAGGCCGCTGTGGTGGAGTCGTCCATTGCGACATCAAGAACGTCCACCCCGTCGTCCGGAAGCATCCCGTCACTGGTGAGGAGGCCCTTTACGTGCACTGCCAAGTTCATGCACCGCATCGTCGGCCTCAAGCTTGAGGAGTCTAGTAAGTGTTTGTATGCATGTGCAAGGGGCTGAGGACGATGACTACAGACACCATCCTCATCTTTCTTTACAACCACGTCGACAAGAGTGTCGACAACCAGGCTCGCAGTGTCAAGTGAGCACTGAACACCGTCATCTTGTGGAATAACCATATCACCGCGCACGTATGTAACTCGCTATCTCGCAACGTGTCCGGATCCATAGGTTGATGCCACATATAGTCTCGGGCAATCGTGAACTTCAAGAAGATGGGCCGCCCACCTGGCCCAAGCCAAAAAGCACGTACTCCCAGGGATTTTGGGATACTCACGGCTTCACGGACGTTCTCACCATGTCAGTGGTTGCGAACTAGCTGGGCCCAAACCTCATGAATCATCAGTGTCAAAAGTGCGGAATTTCTGAACAAGGTTCACCCCCTATTGCCCTTCGTTCATCGCTTGTAGTTTATAAAATGACTGAGCGCACTGGTCCCCGTTTCAGAACGTTGGCGAAAGTGAGAGCGCCGGAGGTCAGCTGCTTTCTCGAGTCTCTAGGGCACGGACCCGGACATCCTCGTCCTCGCCCTGCCTCATCTTCTTCGACGAGCCTGACGCACCACAGCGCCCCGATGCGAAGCGAGGACAGCATGAACCCATCTCGAGTCTCGATCTCGCCGTCGTCGCGTTCGAGTGTCGCACACTGACCTGATTTTGTAATTTAACCTTTTGCCCTCCGCTACCCCCTGATTCCTACGCCACCGCAGTCCGAGTCCTCTGCTCGCGTCGTCAACACATTCGCGAAGGCTGACACAGCTCGACGGCCTCAACGCGCGCAGGTCCGTGTATCATCACTATGACCGCCGCCACCAACTTGCCACCAACTGACAATGATCGACCCGGCCCATCCGCCTCGACATGTTGTTACACCCCTCTCCCGTCCGCGGACGAGCGGGTGGAGTCGAGATCGTGCAGATTCGAATGCGACGAGGCCCGCTTGGCACTGTCACTACTGGGGCTGGAGCTGTGCCCGACGGTCAGATCTTCCTGTCAGACGTCGCGGGGGTGATCTACCTGAGCAGGTTCAGGGACGTTGCGAGGGCCGATGGGTACACATACAGCGGCGCGAACCTTTCCCCCTCTGGTACTCAAGGCGGGGTTCGTCGCGCTCAAGCGGACTCTCGACGTGTTCGATGCAATGGAGGTGGACAATGCTACGCGTAACTTGTGTGTCGGCTGCTGACCGATGCGCATTTGCCGAGTGCCTTACACGGGCTCTGGAGACGGCCCAGAAGTTGAACATATTCATTGCGCGGCGCCGTTGGAAGTGCTAGGGTTTCTAAATGCGCTGGACTGCTCAGTGCGCGTGGTGACTTGGAGAAGGTCGGGAGGGGGAAAGAGGGAAAGTATTTACTAGGTATATCTTGTGTTTGACCGTTTGCGTAGGGCACGAGTGATGTTCTCATAGTACAGAGATTAGATAAGATGTAAAACCGACGTCGACGCCGTCTCTCTGAATACGACATCCAAACCGCATCCTTCTCTGACTTTGCTGCTTTGCGGTTGTCCGTCTAAACCAGGAGGGACGACGTACATCCATCGCCAGACTGAGCTATAGCTCAAAGTCACATCCAAACACCAGCCACGGCAGATCCGCTCAATGACCGATCTCTATCGTTCTGCACTCCAAGCTCGGTTTGCGAAAGCCCCTCAGCTTCCACCACTTCCCGGGGAAGACGAAGAAGAGGATGAAGCAGGAGATTCAGTGGGATCGCTTCCAGGTGGCATGGGCCCTCCAGCAGCGTGAGTACACCGAACTCATGTTTGGTTCTGGCAGTTGCTCAGCTGTACGTCGCGCAGCCCCTCTCGAACACCCAGAGCGGCCCGCAAACACGCCCCGAATCCAGCATACTCCCCAATATCTGCATCAGGGTTCTTTGATCAGGCCATGCAAGTTTCGGGGCCAGATTCCGATCTCGACATCCGGGCGTACTACACGGCGCCCAAGTTCGAGGACGGGACTGTGATGGTCTGCCATCACGGCGCAGGCCACTCGGGCCTCACGTTCGCGTGCATGGCCAAGGAGATCACGGACATGACCAAAGGCGAGTGTGGGGTGCTGTCGTACGATTGTCGTGGACACGGTGAGTGCTTTCAGTGCCGGAAGGTGTTGTGCGCTCCTGATTCGTCGCAGGGAAGACGAAGACACTCTCCAACCCTGAGCAGGAGAACTTAGATGTGGACGTCCTCACCGCAGACCTCGTCAATCTCATCAGGGTCGTCTTCCCGGATGTCGAGACCGCACCTTCCCTTTTGGTGAGCAAATGCAAGTTTGCCTGACGTCTCGCTTATACCTTGCAGCTTGTCGGACACAGTCTCGGAGGTTCCGTATGCGTGCGTGCCTGTCCCGCGCTCCAGCAGCATCGGTATCGAATCACAGGCGTTTGTGTGATAGATGTCGTGGAAGGTTCGTGGGATCTCCCGCTAGCCGTCCTCGCTGATCCAGAACGTCTGTCGGTCACGCAGAGTTCACCATTGAGGCGCTTCCACTCATGCACAGTCTTCTCAATGCACGTCCAGAAGGCTTCGACAGCCCCGAAGAAGCAGTCGAGTGGCAGTGAGTCTGATTGAACGTCCCCGGGGCGGCTTATGTTCACGGTCTTGCGGTTAGCGTGACCACGAGCACAATCCGCAACCCGTCGTCCGCCCGGGTCTCTGTCCCCGCCATCATTGTGCCCGCCCCTGAAGGTTCCCCACCGAGTGTCCCCGCGTACCTCTGGCGAACGCCGCTGCGCTCTACGGCTCCGTATTGGAATAGTTAGTATGACGCCATTACCAATCTATCTGCCGAGGTTACTGAGCACGCGACGTGTAATTACAGGTTGGTTCACAGGCCTGTCGAGCAAGTTTTTGGCGTCGCGCACCGCCCGGCTCCTGGTCCTCGCGGGAACAGAGCGGCTCGACAAGGAGCTGATGATCGGACAGATGCAAGGAAAGTTCCAGCTCGTGGTCGTTCCCAATGTTGGGCATATGGTGCACGAGGTTCGTGGAGTGCTTCTCTCCCTCTTGTCTTGCGAGTGGTTGATTGACAGTGTTGATTGCAGGATGATCCGACCCGGATGGCAGATGTGCTAGTCGAGTTTTGGCGGCGCAACGAACGCGTTGTGGTCGGAGTCAAGAAGGTCGGCGAGCTGTAGCTAGTGCTATCTAAGGTACATACATCGGCTTGGGGTCGGAGGTAGGAACGAAAGCCGCAATGTTTTCCGCATCTGTACACTAATAGTAGGTTCTTCGGAGGCAAATTTGCGACTGTTACTCTCTTGAGGTTTCCGTCGACTAGACCCAATCGGTCCTCGATGAAGACTACAGCGACGGCTCCGTTCCCACTGTCGTTTGCAATTGGATCGGATGCTTGTTGCCCCACGTCGGCATCGCGCGGTAATGGAAATGAACGTCGGGGCCAACCGGTAGCCCATAAATTCGAGTCAAACCCAACATAACGTAGTACAAATACAGCAAAAAATAACGAGCGGATGGTGATATGGGGTAAAGTTCGCGTGCCTCGGGAGGAAGTCCAGCTAAACCATAAATCGTCTACATCGCTCTAACACCGGCCCCAGCACTCACATACACGTACATCCGTCTTGTCCGCCGTCGCCCCCCTGGTATGGATCGTATACTCGGTTCAGTAGACTTGAGCCGAACGATTGACGGACGCGAGGCGCTCCTCGCCTTCAAGTGTCTAAGTGTTGCGCAGCGAGAGAGATCAGCAAGAGTGCATGCGACATAATGCGAAAACATGAGGTATGAGTACAGAGCAACAGTCTCCAGAAAAGTCTATGGTTCACCTAGGGTGAAAGGTAATGACGGCAGTGTGATCCGATACCGTGCTCGGGGCACCACCTCTCCAGCCGGTGGTGAGTGGCCCGCGTGCGCAATCCAAACGAAACAGAAGCGAAAGCATGTGAAGCCCAGATCGCAATGGGCTCTCTTCAATCGTCGTGGTGGTCGTAGCCGTCGTGATGCTCAGCCCCATTCGCTTGAGTGGAACTGACCTGGACGGTGAACGTCGAGAAATCCAAGAACGGCGCCGGCGTGGCCCCACGCCCGCGCGTTTCCTCCTCCTCGTAATCCTCGTCCTCATCGCTGTCCGCGTCGGCCCTGCCGCTGCCGCCGCCGGTCCCCCGGTCGAGCGCGCGCTCGCGAAGGAGGCCCCACTGGACCCACCAGTCGTCCGCCTCGTCCTCGCAGTCGTACCCGAAGATCTCGCGGATCTCGTCCCACAGCCCGCTCGCCTCGCCCGCGCCCTCGAGGACGTTCACGCCCTTCTCGCCGAGCATCGCCATGCCCGCGTCGCGCTGGCGGGACGCGTCACAGTCAGGCATCGCCATGAAGAAGGCGTTGCCGAACTCGGACGCGCGCACGGTGCGCGTGCGCGCCTGGCGGAGCTCCTGGTACGCGTAGAGGAAGGACTCGATCTGGCGCGGCTCGGTGAGGTGCGAGAAGAGCTTGGCGAGCACCGCGCCGTCCTCGACTGCCATCGCCGTCGCTTGGATCGACCCGGGCTGTAGAACGAAGGTCGGCGGGTCAGGACCAGACACGGACGCGTCCGCAGAACAACGAGCTGGAGCTCACCGGGAAGGGGTGCGCCGCCTCGCCGATGAGCACAAGGCGGCCCTCGTCCTCGACCCAGTCCTCGATGTCGCTGTGTTCCCGGATCGACACCCGGGTCGCCTTGTGGGCGTTCTTGATGAGCGGCTGCAGCCTGCGGGACACAGAGTGGGGATCAGATGGAAGGTCGAAATCGAACCGGCCAGCAAAAGCGCGGGACCGACCGAGGATCTACCGTCTGCGCGATCGACTCGACCGGCACGGACGGCGCGTCGCCGTACTTGCCCTCAGCCTGGTCGTCGGGGCCGTAGAACTGGAATGCGAGGTCCTTGCCTCCCCGCTGATACAGAAACACGTCAGTCAGCTCTTGGTCATCATGAGCGGCCGCGATGGCGCATGTCCCCAAACGGCCGAAACGAAACACGTTATACGTACGACGGGGTATCCGAGAATGGCTCGATTGTCGCCAAACGCCACAAGCACGCCGTTCTGAAAACGGCGCCGACCGATTAGTATTGATACGACGCACCCGCCGGATAAATGACATGGCAGGCCACTCACATCTGTCCGCACCTGCTTCAGGTGCTTCGGCAAGTGCTTGCTCGAGACGATCGTGCTACGCATATCAAGCGCGTTCATGAGCAGGCCGCGGCGAAGCGGACGGGTTCAGCAATTAAAACTCACTCGTACATGGCCAGGCCCGTCGGCGACCCCCGCACTTGCTGGCCGACCACCGCTGTGCGACAAGGGCCATACTCGCCGTCGGCTCCGACGAGGACGTCTGCGGACAGCTTTTCCCCAGAGGACAGCGTCACTCGCCGCTCGGCGGGGTCGATTGCGACCACCTCCGAATTGTATTTGACTTGAGCGCCCGCGCGTGTCGCCGCGTTATAGAGGACGTCGTAGAGCTCGCCGTGCTGCGAGGGGCGGGATCAACGTCTCACATGGCGCACGTGAGGCGTGGGACGGAAACGCACCGTGAGTAGCATGAACGTGCCCCTCGTTTCCCGCAACATGTCCTGGTCCCATACTTGCCGACCGAGGGAGTCTCCGTTCTCGTCTGACGTGCGACAAGCGTTCGAGTTAGATCAGCGGAACCGTGGGGGCGATCGACGAGGGATCGACGTCAGGCTGAAATTCCCGACGTCGAAACCGGCACTCACACTTTGCGAACTGGATGAACTGCGACACGAGCGCTTTTTGTTTGAGAGCGCTGCGGAGGTTCCAGTGGAGGAAGATCTTGGAAAGGTTAGGTGGCAAACGGATCCCACCCTCTCCACGCTGTTCACGTCCATCACCAAAGTGTCAGACGCCGGCGGTCAAGATTGCGGGGTATGGGGCATGGAGCAAGCGACGCACCGCAGACTTCTTATCCGACCTCTCGAGGACTAACACATGATGGCCAACCCTCCTCAACGCGAGCGCACATGAAAGTCCGGCAATTCCTAAGTCGGAGTGGTGTTAAAAAGGTTACGATCGGATGGGTGCTAATAAAGTCGTCAAGGGCCAACATACCTCCGCCAACTATCAGGAAACTGATCGGGAGACCGGCCTGCGGTGGGGCTGGTGAAGACTAAACAAACAAAGCAGAGGCGCTCAGGACACGATGTCCGAGGACGAGGAACGGAGAACGGGCAACGCGCCCGCTGTACATACCTCAAAATTGAAGAAGGAAGAGAGCGGAGACATGGTCAGTGGCGGGAGGGAGGGAAAGAGGGGGAGTGGGGAGCAAAGCAAGATGATGGGTCGAAAGTCGCCCAAGTCGGACGGAGATATATCATCATTCAAGCCCGTTGCGCCAGAAGGGGACGAGTCTCAGTCCGTCAAGCCAAAACAGATCAGGTAGAGTCGCGACGGAGAAGGCCGCTTAAGCGGTGGGGAGGTTTCAGTGTCACGGAAGCGCAGTGCGGTTCGTGTATCATCTGGGGCCTGGAATTGTAAGCAGCGGAGCGCGCCGAAGTCGGTTTTCCAAAGTTTTTTGTTGCGCGTGGCGGCTCGCTGCTGGAGGGCCAGGCACCTGTCGGATACGGTAAGATTGTTGCTGGGCGTAATAGGCGTACATAATGCTGCCGAAGGAGGTAGTGGAGCGGGAGATGCCTGCAGCAGCCAGCAGCTGTTGTCGCGTGCCCGAAAATCGGGGCACAAATTTGAGATGCGTTTTGGGGTGATCTTGAGCTTTGAATTTGATCCGCAATCCTTCAATTATCCCACCTTGATCCCCGCGACGGTGCATGAGCCTATAGGAAGGCGATGTCAACTTGGCACGTTACACCACTGTGAGGAGTATACAGTCAAGGTTCTACAGTCTCAGAAACGCGTCACGTAGATGCGGGCTAGTCAATGTGGAGGCTTCTGCAGATCCTCGTCCGAGCAAAGAAGCCCCAAGCCGAGATCATCGACGGATTGTCGGAGTTGGTGGGCGTTCGTGAGAAGTCGAAATCCCGAAGGTCCAGGAAGGCCCTCGCCAGACAAGCGGGCCAGGGCCGTCAATAACTTCATAACGGCTGACAGGCAGTTGTATTAGCCGATGCTTGGCAACCCTGACTCTGTTTATGTACTAACGCACGTGTTAGTACTTCCCGCACTCGGGCCGTACCGGACGCGTGAGCACGTCCTACAGAGCCAACTTGCTTGAAGTTGGCAAAGTCGCTGGAAGACGTCGACATGCTATGTTTGGCCACGTCCAACGGCCAGGAGCAACAAATTAACGTCGGCAGTTTGCCCCCGAGACATGTCACAGCATCATTGCGATCGAAAACAAGTTCGTCTCACCAACTTGTGGCCAGCGGTCCGATCTGCCAGGTTCCCAAAACATATCGGGCGCGAAGAGCAAGTATTTAGGATCTTACCGAGTGCTCGCTAGCACGAGCCGCGACGTCAACGCCGAACGTCGATTTTACTAGTACTAGTAGCCAGCGAGAGCCAATTGAAGGAAATGAAGACTCAAGGGGATCGTACGCGATCACATCATGAACTCGGGTTCGAATACACCAAATTCAAACAGACACGTACAACAGCAGATGAGGGGTGCCCGTGTGAGGGACAGGAGAGACATGCAAGTAGGTGAGTACAGTAATCGTTACAGGTGGTGCACCGCATCAAAGCGAGCGACGTCAGTGTCAGCCAAGTGTCAGCAAAACAAGTTGAACAACGGCAACCAGCACGAGTTGCAAGAAGGAGATGGCCGGAAGCAATGATGCGTTTGAAATGTCGGCGACGGACCAACGCGAAGACGATGACGCGAAGACGTGCACGTCGAGGATGGCACTAGGCGCTTTCGAGGTTCAATTCAAGACACCGGATACCCCACCCCCTCCCTGCCCCTGCCCCTCCCCCCACAACGGCCAACGCCAGACGTCCAAAGTCCGACGACCACCAAGTTCAATCAGACACCTTCTGCACCATGTACCGCTCCCAGGAGTGATACTGGAACGTGTTCGTCCCCGTCGGCCCAGAAGCCCCGCCCGAGCTCGAAGGCGGACTTGGGTCCCCAGGGAGCTTGCTCTCGCGCATGCCCGCGGACGCGGCGAACGCCGGGAAGTCGACGGGGATGTCGACCGTGATCGGGATAGAGGAGATCTTCAGCGTGCGGTGGTCCGTCTTGATGCGCGCGAACGGCAGCGGCGCGGGCTGCTCGGGCGGCGGGATCCACGTGGACGCGGATCCGGACGAGGACGGCTGGGCGGAGGACGACGACGGACACGACGCGTCTGCCGAGGACGGTTCTGGGGGACAGAGCGCCGTGATCTCCGCGCGAGCTTCGGCGTTCGAGGGCTGCCGACGTAGCACATGTCGCAGATCTGTGCAACGGTCGCGTGAGGATCTGTACACGACAAAGAGAGCGATTGGGGCTACCTTTGAGAGCGTCCTCTATTCGGCCTTGGGCTTTTCGTGCTTGGGCTCTCCGCCAGTGACCCTTGACGCTGCTGTGTTGGCTGAGCGCGACGTCGCACGCCTTCTCGGCTTCCACGAAGCTGCACACAGCACCGTCAGTCGAGGACGGAAGAAGACGTCATGTTACGTACTTGTTGGCCTTCAGATACGCCGCGGCAAGGTTAAGCTGGTAGTGCGGCAGCTCCGGCTCGATCCGGTACGCGTTCTTGTAGTGGGTGATGGCATGCACGTAGTCGCCTTTTCTGAACGCGAGATTTCCCTGCGACTCGATGTATGAGGGTCACATTGTATACAGGGAAGCAGCGCAGTAGCGGGACCTGTTCCTTTTCTCGTTCGGCACACATATATCTCCACTCCATGAGCTCCCCGACCGTCATGTCGGAGTCGTCCGGCTTGCTCTCCGCATCCTGACCGCCAAAGTCGAAATCCACATCCCACAAGTCCTCCTCTTCCTCCGTACCCCACCCAGACACGCCAGACCCTAAATAGGCACGATCGGGCCTGCTCAGCTGGTGCTTGCGACCAAAGAACGTAGAAAACGCACCTCGTCCGTCCCACTCCCTCTCCTTGCCCGACCTCACCCCGCTCTCCTGCTCCTCCGCCCGGACCGTCTGCTCGCACACCTCTCCCAGGTGGTCCGTCGAGCACCCGCACTCGCACCACTTGGCCGTCAGCTTCTCTCTCAGCACGAGCCCGTACCCGCGCACGTCGAACTCGCGCGCGACGCTCCACAGCGTGCCGCACGCGCGCTCGTACCCCTCGCGCACGCGTTCCTGCCAGTCCGCGTCCCCCGCCTTGCTGTTCGCACGTGCGGTGCCTGCGAGCACCTCGTAGCTGTCCACGGGCGGGCCGAGGTGGGGCGGCTTGGCGAAGCGGGACGAGTGCTGGGCCTCGAGCGCGTCGAGGTGCGCCTTGAGGGCATCGTAGTGCGGGAGGAGCTGGACCGAGTGCAGGCCGCGCCGCTCACAGATTGGGATGCCGTTTGACTTTGCCTGAGTGGAAGGGCTAGATCAGTGAGCACCGGGAAAAGGAACGCAGGCGGCAGAGCGGCGTTTCCAGGAGACGCAAGTGGCCGAAGTCTATAGAGATCCAAATACAAGTCCGTGAGGCGGGTGCCGCTGGCACCGCCGGCTTCAAAAGGGTTGCAAAGTCACCGGTGCGGACCGCTGTTACTCGATAATGAACGAGTGCTGGAGAAAAAGATGTGATTGGGAAGAGGGCATAGACCGTGCACATTACATCGCGCGGTGGTTTGGAGACATTGTGTTGGGACCACTTTTGGAGCAGTATGGGAGGAGGCAGACGTGTCCAAAATGTCTGGGGTCGCCGTCCCTTCGCGCACACGCGCACAATCGCAGCGCGACTGCTCGCTCTTCGCAACAGATCAAGTAGCCGACCTTCTTCCTCATTTCCAATATTGCAGCGCGCGTCGCACACGCGACTGGCGCCATGGTGGTTATGTATGCACGATGACCTCCCATGCACGCCCAGGCTCGAGCATCGCGGAATCGTTGCCAATGCATGACGACAATCGCCTACGTTCTCGATCACGCGTCGCGCAACACCAGAGGAGTAGCTTCACACGTGCAGCGGCTCAGGTGGACCCAGAGCGCTCCTTCTCCCATTGCGGGGTGCGCGTGTAATTCGCGAACTGTGACCAGGTGCTTCAAAGCCTTCAACTGCCCTTGTCAGACACGAGAGAACGCACATAGCGACCATGCCATAAAGCAGGAGAGACGCATACTGTGATGGACAGGAACGACTCGGCGACGACCAAGAATTGCGGTTACCGCAGCGCCAGTGGATGCGCGCACGCGACCAGAGTAAAAGGGAGCCAGGAAATGGTCCTGTCCTTGAATCGCGAAGAACGAGACCCGAGGGTGGGACTCACAAAATGCCTGAGCGCCGTATACGTCCAGAGCACGCTCTTGGTCGCGACGCGATCCCCCGCTTGGCGCAGGTCCATAGCCATGGCGCTGCGGAAGAAGTCCTTGATCTCGTCGCAGTCTGCATTGGCCGCGACCCAGCTAGGCCCGCCAACGGTTATGCACCGGAGGATGAAGGTGGGAATGTGGAGGAGGGAGACATAGTAGAGGTGGGCGGAGAACAGGCGCACGATATCCTGCTCGTAGCGGATGAGGATGATGCGCGAGATGGCGCGCTCGAGCTTTGAGACGGCTGCGGTGGTTTGGGAGATACTGCGGGCGGCCTGGGGGCTAGGAAGTGGGTGGTCGTGAGCGTGGTGGCGGGTGTGCGTCAAGCCATGGTCCTTGTGTTGGGCTTTCTTTGAGGGTGGTCTCTTCTTTACGTGGGAGTACTTTGGAGCCATGTTGAGCTGCCTATTGTGATTGCGTTCTTCGGAGCCTTCTCGGCAGAGCAGAAAGCGTTGATTTAACGTAGAGCAGTTGTAAAGAAGCGGCACTGGTCGTAGTTTGCGTCGTTCAGCAAGATGACGGGGTGGTTAAGGAGAGACAAAAGCCAAAAACAGGCTCGTAGATGTAGACACTCAGCACTGGGGAGCAGACCAAGAAGACGCGCTCAAAGACGCGAATCGCGCGACGCGGCTGTGCGCGCGAATCCTGTCACCAGCCGTCACACCTCTTACATCACAGGGTCACGACGGCGGTCACGCTTCTTCCCCTCGAGGCTTGGTGGTCTCCGCCAAGTTATCTCCTCCAGTGACCAGTCTGACCAGTCTACCCTGCTCTCTGTGCTTGTATCTTTATTGCATCTTCGCTCTGTTCTTGTAACTGTTCTATCTCAGCTTTGCTCTTAGTCTGCTTGTTCATGCTGGATTTATAACGACGTTTCGACCACCGAGCTCGCCATGGCAGGAAAACCCTCCCAGACGCGACCGGAGCCCATGAATGCCTCCCCACATCACCCAAAGGTCAAGGTCACGCTCAGATTCGCCGATCAGCAATTCGCTGCGGGCGGAATGGTGGCAGGAAAGGTGGAGATGGAGTGCAAGGCCGAGAAGGGGCTCGGGATCGGGGTCATCATGGTCGAGCTGTTTGCCGTCGAAGGTCTGTCTCATATTTCCCTGCTTTTTCTTCCATATTTGCACGTTTCCTTGTAAGGCTGCTGTGCACGTTGTGGAGTCGCTTAAGCATGCATCAGTTTTCTCATGGAGAGCTGTCATGACTCTCGAGATCAGCTTCAGTCAATCTCGGACGTCTACCACAACTGCGTGTGGCTTCAAGTACGTTAGCATTACGAGTGCCTGCATCATCAGCTCTTGCGATACGGGCAAAGCTCGGAGCCCAGATCATGTCCTATTGCCTGTAAAACGCTGTTATTCAATAAGGACACTCATATCAAGGCCACAGAATTGACATCCAGAGACCACTCCGCGACCTCGACCTTCCTTCACTCAAGGCGACTGTTCCAAGGGCCTGGTCTGCCGCCGTCTAACTCCGTACATCCCTACCCGGCGCCCGGAGACCCTCCGCTACCCTCCAACTACTATCACGCCCGCCGCGGAATCACGACATTTTTCTTCCAATTTCCGCTCCCGGAATCATCGCCGTCATCCATAGAATTCGGTTCGGGACTCGCACGCTTACGCTACGAAGTTAGAGCGAGCGTGGGCGTGGCATGGAAGGGCGAGAAGAAGCTCGTGACCGACAAGAAGCAGGTCGAGGTTGTAGAGCAGTACGAGCACGACCCCGCTCGAGGAGAGGCCGAAGGCATCATCGTCGGAGAGAATGGCAAGATCTGGATGCAGGGCAAGGTACTCGGCGGCTTCATGGTTGCCGGTCAGCCTGCGTGTATAGAGCTGCAGGTCAAGAACCACTCTTCCAAGAAGGTACGTTGTGTTGCGGTCCACCGCGCCGATATTGCGCGGAACTGAACGTGTTTGTAGAATTCGGGCCTGTCGGTCGCCTTGACGCGAGATCTTTATCTGCCTAACTTTGCGACACAGACACAACCTCTTCAGATTAACGACACTGTCACGTCCGTGAACTTCCGTGGGCCAGAATATATCATCGCTCCCGGTGTGGAGGGCGTGGCGAATTTGGTCGTCGATGTCCCCACGCACGCGCGAGGCGTTCGGGGTGGCCGCCGAATCGGCGACGGGAACAATGCCACTGAGTGCCTGTTCGAGGTACGCTGTACAGTCGGCATTAAGCTGACCATGGGTATCGGGAGGTGAGCTGTATTGCTCTTCTGTGCGTCACGAACGTCTAACGTATCACGGAGCAGTAAAGACATCCGGTTAGACCTCCCAGTGAAGGTCGTCGACCCTTCCGTCGTCCCGGATTACCCTCCTCCAGATGTGTATGCGATACCCCCTACATCTATGAGTGCTCCGTTGTACGACCCTGCTTCCGGAATGATGTACCAGCCCTCTACGTCTCCAGCACCCTACATGGACCGACCCATGAGTCCATACGCGTACCCAGTGCCGCCCATGTCACCCCCCGTCCCTGCCATGTCACCACCCCTGGCACCTTATGTAGAGCACGGACAAGTCTGGCTACCTGCGATACAGATGCCGTTCCCGAGCGTCTACGGACAGCCCCCATATTATGGCCACCCAGATCCTTCTATAGCTCAACTCTTCGTGTCGCCCCCACGACCATCCAGCGCGGAGCCCACCCCGTCACAGCCGCTGCACAACCTTTCCGGGCTGCCAGACACGCAAGCGGCGCCTCCGCCACCGCTCATTCCCCTGCCCACCGGTGGGCAAACCGAAGGCCACCGCGAAGAAGGCAAGGGCGAGCGCGCGTCGCGCATCTCGCACCACCTGCGCATGTCCACACGCCACCGCTCCGCATCCCCGCCCGCGCACCGGTACCAACGCGCAGAGGGCCACGCGGCGTACGCGACCATCGCGCTTGCCCCCGGCACGCACGTCTTCGCAGACGTCGGGAACAGCTCCAACTCCGAATTCGACGCGAGTCCGCCCCCTTCGCCTCGGCTGCACACGCGCAAAGGCCTCACGCTGTCCCCGCTGCTCACGGGCGGTTCGGTCGTGTCCCCGCGCCCGATGCTCTCGCCGAAGCTGTCGTTCTCGAAGGACCCGTTCGAGCAGGTTACGCAGGTCGAGAACCTGGAGCGCATCGCCGCGGAGGCGGAGCAGCGACCCGAGGCGGCGCTGATCGAGCGGAGCCTCAGCGGGGAGAGCAGGGACAAGAGCCTGCCCAAGCCCCCAGTGCCGTCCGGGAAAGAGAACGTCTCGACCCCGCGCGGTCGCGCAGACACGCTCTTCCCGCCGGACCTCGTCGAAGCAGAGGAGGCGCCCCCAACGCCCACCCTCGCCGCTGTTGCCTCTACCTCGCTCAAAGTTCCCCGCCTGCACTCTGGGATTCCGGCTGCGGCAGAGCTCTCGGGCCTTGATGCACTCGAAGCGCGCCTCCTTGCTGACGTTGGCACGCGCAAGCCAGAACGCCCTCGCGCGCCCGACGTCCGCACCATCTTGCCAGAGCCTATTGCCATCCCCAGGACTCAAGACCCCGAGCCGCCTGTCGACTCGGCCATTTCGAGCCTTACGCTGGGCGGGCTGGAGATCGACGCGGACGAGAAGACGCTCAAGCGCGGCAAGTTTAGTCGCGGGGGCGGGAGCGACCGCGGACCCGAGCCCGAGCCCGAACCACAGGTTGAGCAGGAGGACTTGAGGCGCACGCGGGACTCGAACCAGGCCACGCGTGGTGGACGCGACAGCCAGCAAACGGCGGGCAAGAAGTCGTCGCACGGCTCGGGAGGCGCAAAGAGCAAGAAGCAGCAGCATGGCAGCAGCAAGCACACCGCGGGCTCGGACGGCGGGCACAAGGACAAGGAGATGCAGAAATTGAGGCGGGCCGCGCAGGGGCGCATCGCGGCGTGGCTGGGCGGGATCGACCACGAGGCGGCGCCGGGGAGCCAGCCGCCCCCGCCGTCTGAGACTCCGCCGCCTGCGAGCCCGTCGCCGAGGAGGGGGAGGTCCCCTGCGCGCAGTCTGGGGAGGAGTCCTGCGATTAGTCCTGCAGTTTCGTCGGCGCACAGCCGAGGCATCAGTCCGGCGCGCAGCGCGAGGAACCTCGCTGAGCCCCCTGTACCGTCCGTCAGGGCGAGGAAGAGCGCGGAGGTCCTCGCAGACGTTGCGCCCTTCGCCCCGAAGGCATCTGAATCTCGTCAAGAGCAAGAGCCGCAAGCGGCCCCGAACCCGCGCTCGTCTGGCTTCTTGCCCATCGGCACCGTGCGCCCCCAACCTCAGGTCATTAAAGCGGGCAAGAAGGGCGTGCCTTTCGACCTCCTACCGAAGGCGGCGCCCCGGCCTGGCCTGTACCCGCCCCGCCCGTTGGACTCGGAGGTCAAGTACGATATCCGGTCTGCGCGTGGGGGCAGGGGCGGCATCGTCACCTCCGTCGCCGCGATTTGGGCATCTGCTACGCAGTCCGGGCCCAGCGACGCCACGCCAAAGCCAAAGCCTGCACCCGCTCCGGCGAAACCGAAGGCGAACGCAACGAACCTGGTGGAACAGTGGAGGGCGACCGTCGAGCAAAGCGGTGCGGCGACACCGAAGAACCCTCCTGCGATTAAGGCGAAGCCGGATGGGCTGCGGTCCCCCAAGGCTGCTGCTGATGCTGCCGTTACGTCGGCGGTGGCGGACGGGCGTCCGAAGGCGTTGAGGCCGTCGGCGAAGACGGGGCATTCGTCGCCCGCTGTTACGTCGCCTGCGGCGGACCCGATGATCACCTCTGTTGCGGACCTTACGGCGAAGCGGGCGAGGATGATCAAGTCGCCGTCTGTCCCCGCCGTGGTCTCGTCGTCGACTGCTACCCCGATGCTCTCGTCGACTGCGTCCCTTGCGCGCCCGGCGCCTGCTCGCGCAGAGCGGACGAAGATGAACATGAAGCTGCCGCCTACGATCTCTGAGGCGGAACCTGTCACTAGTACTTTTGCAGGCAAGCCGCAGATCACGACGAAGATCACAGGTATCACAGAGACCGCCGCCACCGCAACTCCCCCTGTGTCTCCCCCTGCGAAGGCGGACTACGGCTTCGGACAGGCCCGTCTCAGGGAACTGATCAAAAGATACCAAGGACAAGTGAACGCATCATGATTGACCATGGCCCTGCGCCCGTTACCCTGGACTGCCTGGAACACATACCACCCATCTCATGCCCTGTCTCCTCCATGTTTGACGATGTCTATCTCCTCAATTCCTTCCGAGTCATCTCTCCTAATGTATCATTCCATCCGGGCCCGTTGACCTTGCACGCTGACTTATTCACCCACGCACGATTCATTTGTTGTTTCCCATGCCTCACGTACGCGTCATGTCTCAAGATACCACAGATCCATTGCCGTCACGACCACTCACGATGTCTTGCTCATTCTCTCGACTCCCTGGTTCAATCTTGCATGTACGACTACAGTATTACACTGAATGCCATAACCAACCTTGCCGAAAAGCCTCCCTGGCGTCGAAGTCGAGCTCAAGGCCCTAGGTTCCCGCCTGGTGAGTACATTTCCATCCCGACCCTCCTCTCATCATTTTGCAATTGCAGATGCTGTATCTCGGCTATAGACCTTGGGCGTGCTATCTCTGGAATGCCGGCACCCGCCCCTCCGCTGTTCCACACCTCTACCACACGTGTCGCGCTGCGTTGCGCCGGGAAGGTCATCTGCATATGCCCGTGCGAGCGAGGGGCGGGCGATTCTGTTGGTAGGGTTTGTCCTATCTTATCGCGCTGATGTCGTCCGCAGTGGTCCTGGGTTATCTTTGGTATATGGCCCTGGAATAGTCTCCAGTGTCCACGACGCCGTGTGCTTCTGGCGTGCAGGCGTAGCCGAGCTTATCGTCGGCGTCAGGAAGATAAAGAAAGAGCGGGGGGAGGAGAGGCGGGAGGACACGATCCGCTTCTTCTTGGGCTGGTGGACGCTGGTCTTGAAGCACTTCCAACCATAACTTGAACATACCGGAAACTGCGACTAGGAGAGGAAGATCAATGGCGACGAAGGCAAACTCGGTTCCTGTTCCGACCCTTATCGAGGTCGACCCTTTTGTGTGCGTTCGCAGACGCGAGGTGCTTTAGAGGACGACTGACGAAAGGTGGCTCCTTCTGACAGTCCTGCGGACCAGCAGAAGGTATGTCATATGATCCTTACGCATCATTATGATTCTTTGCTTGAGCTTTGGCGTGTTCTACAGGGCATCCACAACCGTTGGCAGTAAGCGGATGTATCCTTCCATGCTATGAAACATCGGAGTGATCCCTTGGAAGCCCAGACATCCCACCTGTGGCTACTGTGAAGCCCGGAGACGTCTTCAAAGTGCAATGTGTTGGTGCGTAGACCTTCAAGTATCACAGAGTGTAACCATCGTAATATTCCCTGCAACTTCCCCCTACCCGAACAGACTGGACGGGTGCCCAGATCGGAAACAACGATTGCAGCGACGACATCAAGAACGTCGACCTCACGAAGATACACAACCTCTCCGGGCCCGTCGCCATCGAGGGCGCGGAGCCCGGAGACTGTCTCGTAGTCGACATCCTAGACGGTGCGGTCTAACTCCCCCCACAACTCCTGCAGAGCGTAAATGACGTCATATTGTGGCAGTCCAACCATTCGACAAAATGCCCTGGGGCTACACCGGCATCTTCGAGCTCGAGAACGGCGGTGGGCTATTCGGTACGTCCCTCTCTCTCCTCGCCTTCCCATGCTCGCCCTTGAGTGTTCAACGTTCACTCCACGTACAATTCACGATCCGCATCTCCCTTCCAGCCAAGGAGTTCAAATCTCGCGCTGCCAAAGCAATCTGGGACTTCCATGGGGTCTACGCCTCCTCGCGGCACATCCCCGGCGTCCGCTTCGCAGGCGTCTCGCACCCGGGCCTCATCGGCACCGCGCCCTCGCAGGAGCTGCTCGACACTTGGAACGTGCGCGAGGCGGCGCTCATCGCGCAGCACCCCGGGGCCGTCCCCGCGGTCGCGTTCCCGCCCGAGCCTCAGGGAGCCTACGTGGGGCAGGACTTGTCGGACGAGGTGCGGGCAAAGGTATATCGGGAGGGCGCGAGGACGGTCCCCGGGCGGGAGCATGGGGGAAACTGCGATGTAAGTGGTTTCGTGAAGCTCGTGTACTGGCCCTGGGGAGCTGTGCATGGGCTAACGGGAACGCAGATCAAGAATTTGTCAAAGGGGTCAAGATGCTACTTCCCCGTGTTCGTCAAGGGCGCGAACTTGTCCGTTGGAGATTTGCACTTCTCGCAAGGAGATGTAAGTAAGCGAAGCTTTCTGGACCGTAGTTCTTGCTCTGATGGAGTTGCGCTCCTTAGGGAGAGGTAATACGTGAGTTGATATCGATGAAAAATTGCTGAGAAGCAGGGGTATAGATGTCCTTCTGCGGGGCCATTGAGATGGTAAGAACCCCGAAATCTATCATAACAGGATGAGGTTTGAATGCAGGAAACAGGCTGGAATCATTACGTTCAGTTGCAGTATCATCAAGAACGGCATCGAGAAGTTCGCGCTGAAGCAACCCATTTTCCTCGTAAGCCTGCCCTGGTGGTTGTCACTAGTCCCAGCATTTATGACGCACGCCTGTAGCCCTCTCCGGTGGACCCCTTCTACTCCGCCAAGGTATGAAAATCAGCATTCTCAAAATGCTCAAGAACCTGTTCTCTGATTAGCTCTGACTCCGACATTAGCTTATCTTCGAAGGGATCAGTGTCGACTACCGTGAGCTTCCTTGCGTTCATCTCCAAGTCGTGGAGACTTGACGGTTACCGTGGACACAGATGGCGACGGTACTCAGTACAACATGGACGCGTAAGAAGGGCTCCAACGATCATTTATAACAGAATGATGAGCATTGGCACAGTACCGTGGCGTACAAGCAAGCCGCCCTAAATGCTATCGCATATCTCCAGAAGGTGAGCTTCCCGTCTCCAATTCATCCTGTGAAGGGTTCACTTACCCTCATCCTCTCAGCTTGGATACAGTAGGCAGAAATTGTTTCGCCGCAGAATGACACAGCCTGACATATGTTGGATATATAGCGCGCCAGCAGGCCTGTAAGCCCCAACGCCATTCACTCACCTAACGCGCTTCTGACCGCAGTCCAAAGATCTTCTCCTTTCTGCGGCCCCGGTGGAGAGCCACGTCGGCGCGATAGTGGTTCGCGTCCCTCTCTTCCAGACTTAAGACTTACTCGAGGACTCATAGGGTATGTCGGACAGGACTCGCCGAACGCGTGCGTCACCCTCGCGCTGCCGATCGGGATCTTCGAAGACGTGGGTAGCTAGTTTATGCGAGTCCTTGCGCACCTTGCAACGCTGACCCGTTCCCTGCACAGGATATCTTGCCGCGGGAGGAAGGCTTGAGTGCGAAGGCACGAGGCCAGTGCGCGATACGCAGCGACGGTCTGGTCGACTCTTAATGGCTTCCCTTGGTGTTGGCTTTGGGGTTCAGTTGGTGAATGGGCACATGGTGTATCTTGTGGCTATAGCCATGGACGGGCTCCATCAGCGGAGCGTCGCTTCTTTACTCTTTACAATTTTGCGTATCTGAAAGTCCCATGTTCGATGTGTTACAGGTCCGCCGCGATAT
This sequence comes from Sanguinoderma infundibulare, assembly GCA_032821775.1. NCBI lineage: Eukaryota > Fungi > Basidiomycota > Agaricomycetes > Polyporales > Polyporaceae > Sanguinoderma > Sanguinoderma infundibulare. The sequence continues at coordinate 34,128 of JAVLRN010000012.1, read as the reverse complement.
AGCTCGCACTTACCGCGCTCGATTTGTTGGATTTCGCCGCTCGAAGTCGACGAGTATCCATTCTGGCACGTGTACCATTGTGCACGCCTGAAGAGACGCCCATCAATATTGTCGACACGAATGCCGTCCTCTCCAGCCCTCCCTCGCTCTGAAAGCCCATTTTTAACCAACCTAGACGCTCTTTCATAAACGTCGAACACAGCGTCTATGTGATAGTGTCCATCGATCTGCTCGTGCTCACTATAACGCATGCAGTAGTCCTCCTTTCTCCTTCCTCTGTGCAACTTCATCTCTTTGTAGACTCCCTACCGACATGATCACAGCGCGCATCTCAAACATCGATAGCACGGTGACGAGGGACGACCTCGAGCAGCACCTCGTGTCCAAGGGTCTCCTCCTCGCGCCAGGCCAGCGTGGCTCCTTCACGGAGATGGAGGAAGGCGGCAAGCGCACGACTGTGTCGTTCGCAAACGAGGCGACGTTCAAAAAGGCCCTCGCTCTGCCAATGTCGGATAGGGTGTTGGGTGACCGTGAGATGATTGTCGATGACGACTTTGAGGGGTTCACGGTTCTATCGGAGGGGTCCCAGATCGAGTGAGCCCATATGATAGCTCCTGCTCATGCATCGAATGTATCATGTTGACTACTGTGCTGCGCTGTCCCCAGCATCGTCGCGCTGCACGGTTTGAACGGCCACGCGATCCGTTCTTGGGAGTTTCATGACAAAAGTGGAAGCTTTATGTGGCTTCGGGACTCCCTCCCAGGGCACGTACCGGGCGCACGGATCATGGTGTACGGGTATAATGCAAACGTCGTCCAGGACGTCTCGACTGGTCGGTTGCGCTCATTCGCGGAGACATTTCTTGAGAGGTTGCGGTACATGAGGGCGGGTGATACCGTGAGTGGATTCCATCACTTCTCGCAATTTGCATGATCGATCGAGAGGGAGAACCAGGCAGAGAACCGGCCGCTCATCCTTCTTGCGCACTCTATGGGAGGGTTGATTATCAAGCAGGTGCGTTCCTATGTAAGGATTGGAAAAAACACGGTGCTCATCACACTGTAGGCACTCCTGGTTGCCAATACCAGGGCGGACAGGCGGTTCGACTCCCTCCTCAATTCTGTCGCAGGTGTGATCTTCCTCGGCACACCTCATCGCGGCGGAAACGGCGTCGACACAGCCACGTTCGTCGCAAATTTCATTCGTGCGTTCAAGGTTAATGTCCGCGTCGACCTCATCAAGTCCCTGGACCCGGGCTCCATGGTCCTGTTTGACCTCACAGACGACTTTCGACAACTCGTAGCGACGAAGGGCTTTGAAATTGCGTCATTATTTGAGATCAAGAAGACGCAGTTCGGGATGTGGCCCCTTTCGCCTGTGTGGGTGGGTGCCAGACGAATATCCTGGTTTTTGGTCACTCCTGACTGACGAATGAATGCTCTATCAGATTGTCGAAGAGCAGTCCGCAATCTTGGGCATTTTGGGCGAACGCAAGGCGTCTATCAACGCCGACCATGCGAACCTGTGCAAGTTCAAGAACTCTGCAGACAGCTCTCTTCATGCGACTATTCAGGTCATCAAGGAATTCTGCAAAGACGTCGCGCCCGAGATCGTGGCGCTCCACCCTGGGAGCCAACCGGCCCCGGCGCCTGATGGTCTGAAGTACAACTGTCTCGCAGACCCCGACAAGCTTGACAGCGGCGATTCATATCCTGTACTCCGCATAGGAAAATATTCTTACTGGGGTAGGGCGGTTCCACTTCTTACAACGCGGATGATTTTTGATTGTGTTCGCTGTTTACTTTACAGCCCTCAGCTATATTGACAATCGGTACGCGATGGCTATCCTCGCGTACGACAGCAACAATAACCTTGTCGGGCGGTGGTCCAAGAATGGCGCGCGCTACGTGCATCGCATAGAGTACGACCAGGAGAGTCGCCAGGTGAAGTTTGTCGGTCAAGGTTCCCTTGCTGTGGTATTTAGACTGGATGAGTTGAAAGTGACAGGATCGACGCGGTTTGGATAGGACTGTTTGCAGAATGCGGGAGCAGTCGATGTCGTAATCACTAGTGGGCGCCACCTCCCAGCCTGGGATTCGAACCTTTGATACTAAGTTTCAATGTACCAATTCAGTGTGTTCGACTCCAACCCTCTACCACGTGTGAGCGACGACAAAGACTGGCAGGTGTCTGTCCTGCTGCCTGCAACGAGTAGCAGAAGTCGAACCGGCGCACTTCAACGGACTGGAATATATCTGTGAGATACATGGGAACTGATAACTTACGGAACCGGCCGTGAAGGTGACGACGTCCCCAACAGATGTGCTAGTACGACGTAGGTGGCCCTCGGGCGTAAAATCAATATTTCTGCAGTGCGAAAAGGCTGACGAAATTATGAATATGATTTCCCACAGTTTTCCGGAGCTAGGAAAGTCCAACCATTTCCTGTCGCGGAGAATTGTGAGAGACACGGTCGACAATCTGTTGCCTTTCCGCTCAGAGGAGCACTTTACTCCGATGTACGGCAAGCAAACTTAAGGGCGACCGGGATATATGTATCTGCACATTTCGATTCGAGTGGCATGTGAATCTGTGGCGGCAGCGGGTGCTGGGTACATCTTTATTCCCACACTGCGTACATAAATCCCCGCTCTCCGACCCCGCTAGGACCCAGCATACTCTCTTGCTCACAGCCCTTCGAATCGCGCGCTGTCGGTCCTGTGCCAGGTGTTCAACCACCTAAACTGTGAGTGGCTGTGGTCCAACTCGGTTCGCCGGGTTCGGTTTCGTGCACAGCTAGCGCTCACACGTGTGCGTTGTCACCCGAAAACGGCAGGGCACTAGGTTTGGCAAATGCGTCATGGCCTCCTGACCAGCAACTCTGCTCACATCCTTCTCCTAGTCGTCCGGCTTCAGTTCGAAAAATTCGTCTCTACTCGCCCAGCATGTCCACGCTTACGTTCACACCGGTCGAAGACATCCCAAAGGTAAGTTGTCGTATCAGTCGCATCCGAACTTCCAACTCATTAGACTCGTCAGATTCATGCTACTGCACGGGCCGCGTTCCTGTCGGGCCGAACCAAGTCCATCGACTTCCGCAAGGCCCAGATTGCCCAGGTCGGGTACATGATCAAGGACAACGAGCAGCGCTTCAGAGATGCGCTCCGAAGCGACCTTGGTCGGCCAGACCAGGAGACTGACCTGTGAAGTCCTTCGTCCCAGCCGAATGCGCGGCGCTGACAGTTAACCTGCTCGTACCATCAGGTTGGAATTCTCACCTACCTATGCGGAGGTCAAGGATGCATACAAAAATGTCGACAAGTGGGTCAAACCGCAGGGCGTCCCCTTCGCCCTCAACTGGTTCCCTATGCGCCCCCGGCTCACCCCTGAGCCAAAGGGTGTCGTCCTCATCATCTCTCCCTTCAACTTCCCCGTCTTCCTCCTTCTCACCCCCCTCGTAAGTCTTCATTTTCTATCTAGTCTTTGTCGCCGCCCTGGCGAGCGACACTGCGTGGAGAGGACAGTCGACTGTCCCAGATCGTTTGGCCTCCCTCCTTTGCCAGACCTCCTCTATTCCCCTGATCTAGCCATTGCACAAACGGTGATTTCATCCGGGACGCGCAACGTCATGAGGGGATTTTGACGTAATCTAGGAGCGCGAATTGCGCATGCCTCCTCCGACCTCGTAGCTCTGGAATCGTCGGCGATGAGCGCCGCCACAGATGGAGGAGCAGAACATTCGTCGAAAAACGCCCTCCCGGCTCCTCAGCCTCGTTTGCTTTACTTGTACATAGGTTCAGCCCTCTCAGTCCGGGTGGTAAAGAAGCACAACGGAAAGCACTCGTTGCTGCCCAGCCGTGAACTTCGCGCCCGCTAATGGCAGCGGCTTTCTGTTCCAGACGTTCTGGCGTTCTCTCATGCTGGAGCTCTCTGGGGTCGCTTGTGAGCTTTAAGTGCGGTGGCAGAAGAAGCCCTTCGGTGGTCTAGCGCGCGGACGTTAGTGGTCAGCAGTCCGCACGCCGGGCGTTGTCTCCTTGACAAACGTTACGAGTAGACGTCGTGCTAATAATCTTCACCTGCAGATTGGTGCCATTTCTGCAGGCGCAGGCGCGGTCCTGAAGCCTTCAGAGCAAACGCCTGCGTTCAGCGCGCTCATCGCCGAGCTCGTCCCCAAGTACCTCGATCCCGAACTTTACCAAGTCATTAACGGCGGTGTTGCGGAGACGACGAGGGTGCGTGTCTATGAGTGTCGTGGGGGGAGGCCAGCTAACATCCTCGCAAACAGATCCTCGAGCTTCCCTGGGCTCACAGTGAGACGCCGTCTCGCTAGCACAGACACGTTCTAGTGCTGACAGCCAATTGCAGTTTTGTACACGGGAAACGGCCGCGTCGGCCGCATCATCGCCACCGCCGCCGCCAAGCACCTCACGCCGACCACGCTCGAGCTCGGGGGCAAGAACCCGGTCGTGATCGACCCCCGCGTCGACGTCAAGCTCGCCGCGCGCCGCCTCCTCTGGGGCCGCTTCTCCAACGCCGGCCAGATCTGCCTCTCGCCCGAGTACGTGCTCGTCCCCGCGCACTTCCAGGACACGCTCGTGGACGCGCTCAATGCCGCGTACGCGTCTTTCTACCCCGAGGGTCCCGCAAAGTCCGACTCGCTCTCGCGCATCGTCACGAGCGCGCATGCGGAGCGCATCAAGAAGCTCATTGACGAGACGGAGGGGACGATCGTCGTGGGCGGGGACGCGGACGTCGAGAAGCGGTACGTCGCGCCGACGGTGGTGCGCGACGTGAAGGCGGGGGATGTTTTGCTCGGCGAGTGCGTACTTTGCCCCGCCTCACCATTCCGCCGTTTAATTTCTGGGCTGACGGGGTGAAAACAGGGAGATATTCGGGCCGGTGCTCGCGCTGGTCCCCGTCAAGGACGTCGACGAGGCGATCGCGTTCATCCAGGCGCGGGACCTCCCGCTCGCGGTGTACGTCTTCACGCACGACCCCGAGTTCGAGAAGAAGGTGTTCAGCAACACGAAGAGCGGCGCGGCCGTGACGAACGAAACAATCATCAGCGCGGGCGTCCCCGGGCTTCCGGTCGGAGGCGTCGGTGCCAGCGGGTACGGGTACTACACCGGCAAGCATGGCTTCGAGCAGTTCGTCCACTGGCGCGTCTCGCTCAAGAACCCCGGCTGGGTCGACACGATCGCGTTCGGCTTCCGCTTCCCCCCGTACAAGGTCTGTCTGCTCGCCGTTCCCTTTCTTGCAAAGTTCAAAGCGTGGCTAACCGTGCGGATCCGACTCGTTGGCAGGCCGACTACAAGAAGCACGTCAAGGCGACGGGCGTATCGCTGCCCCCGCGCCCGGGCAAGGGCTTCGCGGCTCGGGCCGCGAAGCGGTGGGCTTTCTGGCTGCTGTTCGCACTGGTGGGCGTTTCGTCGGTCGTGTTGACCAAGTCGAGGCGCCCCCTGCTGAAGGCGTGATGCATGTACATGAATTGCGATGCCATGATTTCATCGCTTGTCTCTTAGTTCCATCATCGCCGCGAGGGCTCGCGGGGGGCAGTCCTGACCTTTTAGAGGATTCGTGCCCCGCGGGCTTCGAGACGGCGTGTACTGTACAATATGGGTGCCCCGCCAACTTAGGTTCAGCGTTCAACGGCCTGTGGATCTGGCGTTTTCCGGGCATCCGGAAGGTGTTCAATGGTTTCTGTTTGCAAGCTGAGGATGGGTGCTCTTGTTTCCAATGCTGCAGCGATTATTTTGATCTTTCAGACGAGCAGTACCCCACACCCCTCGCCTCGAGCGTTCCCAAGCCTGTTGTCGTCCACAGCTGCCAGCAAGGCAATTCGACCTAATCTTCTTCATTGTGACCCATGAGCGTTTGGTTAATGCTCATCCTCGGCTGCGGAGATACGTCCGTATGTTTACACCCACCTCTGTAAGTGCACTCGTATCTCTGTTTGCCCAAACACATACGCATCCTGCCCTCCATCCTGTTTAATGTTACGCCAGATGAGCATGAACGTGCTGTATTCACGAGAGGTTATGCAAGTTTCCCCGTAGCAATGGTGTCTACGACCTTTGCTATTGGCATTGGCAGCCCCGCGCGGTAGGAGTGCAACACAAGCGCGGTGGGGACGTTCGCACAGCGTATGTCCATCCTGGCCTGCTTCTGAGCATCTGCGGGCGAGTTTGGCCAGACTTGGGTACGTCGCGCTCTGTTGAAATGAATCCACCACCCAAAGCGTGGCCCGGAGGCTGATCAGGAGGCCTGTCTGTATGGTCAATCGGAAGCTGCAGCCACGATGCATATGTCCTGAGTTACACCGAGGCTTTGGGTAGCAAAGTTAATGAGCAGTGGTGAACGGAGAACGGATGAGATTGGTAGCCTGGGTGGTTGTCATCGGCCGGGGCCGCCGGGCCGGGGGTTCGATTGTTTAGGGCAGGTCGATGTAGCCGAAGCGCACCCTCCACAGTGGACAACGCAAGGTCGATCGGACTATAACCGTTGATTCTCCACGAATCACTCAGCTATCCAACACATCGATCTGTGTATACATCCCTATGATCAACCATGAGTTTGCGTATGTTTCTCTGCCCTCTACAGTGTCGCTGTCAACTTGCTGATCACTTCGTGACCTTGACGCGTATACTTGGGTTGCAGGAACGTTTGAACAACGACGTCCTGTTGGAACTCCTTAAGGTGCTCAATTTTTCCCCAGGGATTCTCATCGCTCTTTCCGAGACGTGTCGATGGCTGCGAAACGCTTGCAAACCGATGATCTTCGCAAGCGTTCGCCGACAGCTTTCTCATCCAGTCCAAAGCCTCCATCAGGTTCTACCTTCCTCACTGTTGATATACGTATGAGAAACGTTTGGACAGCATCGCGATAATATGAAAATGGTCTTGCTCTCAGGGACCTGACCATAGTCTATGACTGCCCGGACAAAGACAAGGGGCTTCACGAGTACGGCGCTACTCGAGACGGAGGCCGGCAAGACGCCGTGTACGATGCAGAAAGCCCTTTGTCGCGTCCTCGGTGGTCCTTGGCTGATGCAAATTCCGCAACACTTGTCACACTTGCGTCGAGTGTCACTGCGCATGGACGGCCAATGCTTGCGGACTAGTAGGAGTGTCCGCCGTCGAGCTGCAGTAGGATCGACGGATGCTCGGACAGGAGCTGGAGCATCATAAACAAGGTAGAACTACACCTCGCCTTGGCGTCGGAAACGCCGGGTCGGCCTCGCGGCTGACACACGCTCCCCGCTGGATAGGGAGATGACGTCTTCGTCAGCGCTGCATCAGGCACGATTTGTTGGGATCCGAGTGTTCTCGTTTCCGGCTGACTTCGCCTTCAACTACAAGACCACGAGCGCTCGCGAGGTGCTCGAGAAGGAAGGACCCATTAATATGTGCGTCGCCTGTCATTTCCTGGTCCATGCTCGCTCATCCGTCTGTAGTTACTGGGATAATGTGAGGGGCGAAGTCCTCGAAGCAGCGCTTGACTTCCTTGCACGAGGTACTCGAGTCATTATACATAAAGTTTGCATATTGTTAGATTTCGTTCACCCCCCCTCTCACGTTCGTGTCACGGTCGCGTCTAGGTTTTCGGAAACATCTCGGCGTACAACACGAAAGAGCCGTACGGAGTCAAGAACCTCCAGCTGCTCGTCCGGCGCGAAATCTCGCTGCACGGCTTCATCTTCGCCTCGCTCGCATCCGAGTACGAGGAGGACTTCTTCAGGACGATTCCGAAGCGCATCGCGAGGGGAACGATCAAGTACAAGGAACGCATCGCGAGGGGAGCCATCAAGTACACGGACACATCACGCGCGGTCTCGAGAACGCTGGCCAGGCCATCCTGTAGGTGCAGAGGGGAAACAACTTTGGAAAGAGCGTCATCGTTGCGGCTGGTGAGTAAGTTGGGTAGGCCACTCGGATCGCGTGTGCGGTCGCCGTTTCGTGGGACAGATCGTCCAGACTGTACATCATGGGTACCTACCGATCATCGATCATTAGTGAACAATAGTCAGCTTATGAGGACTTTCATATTGATACGGAAAACGCGTTTTTCGCGGGCCCGGCGCTCTCTGGAGACGCCGGGTGATCACGAGATCCAACTCTGAAGGTCTGTGATCAGTGACTCCGTGTGACCCAAACGTGACCAACAGCATGCCCTTACCGGTGCCGTTCCTCTCATCCAAACGGCCTATTTCTCGGTTCTTCCGGTCTATGGCAAAACTTCCACCAAACTGACACGGAATTTCCCATTTTATACTGAGGATCATGGTTCCGAGAGGGGTTTCGAGCAAATGAGTAACGCAGTGACTCTCCGGTTCTCCGGCTTTCTTGCTGGTCCGTCAGACCGGCACAGCGTTCGGGAAGTAAAGCGCTCTACAGACGCTGGCTCGCAAAAAAAAGGCGTTTTCCGTATCAACTTTATGGAAGTCGCTGTAATACAAGAATGACCGCAGTTTCACGCCGGACTGAGGTGAGCGAGACTCGAGCGTGAGCTAATAAGCTATCCTACATAGGCAGATGCCAAGGGCGGGGGAAAACCGGAAACAACAAGACTACCGTGTGGTAGTGCACGTCAAGATGGTATAGGACAACAAGACCACTACAAGACGTGTCGTACCAGACGCCGCGCTAGTGAGCGCAGCTTGTCCAGCGCCAAGCCAACCTCAACATTTTAGTGGGTATCAAGCGAGGACGAGGCGAGTTCGCTGGCGCATCTCGCTGATTTGGATGAGCTCTGTGCGTAATGCATTTCCCCGTAGGTTAGGTTTTCGGTGACGAATTTTATGCTTACCTTTCATGGCGCAGTCGGGGGGTGGTTATTGTTTACCTGACTGAGTCACCAATCGCGCTTGGCCAGCCTTGGTAGATACAAGCAATCAAAGCACCCATGCGCCCCTTTTGCCCCGGCCTCGGTTAACTCTCAACCACGATCTTCCATCTCAGGACCAGCTCAACACTATAAAATGACCATCTCTCTCGGTTCAACCGGTTTCTTCTCGTGTTCATCAGGTGTGGCTTCCAAATCTTCCCCAAACGTCTCAAGGTTGAGTCACGCCTGACCGTGGCCCAAGGTGACACCACAGCCGGGCAGCTCGAGGGTTGGAAGCAGGAGCTCCAAGACCATGTCCATGTCTTTCCTGGCGACATGCCGACTTTCCTCGACGTCATGGTTCCAAGCTGCGCCCCGAAGTTGCGCAGTAAGGCACCCTCAAGCACGTTCTCGGAATACAAACCGGTGAAGGGGAAGGAGGTCGGGAGCTACCCGGATTTGGTGCGTCGACTGCCTCTTGTGCGTAGTATACTACTGACCCTGCCCTCTTTCACCAGGAGAAGGCCTTGAAGGCCACCGTGTCCAGCTTTCCCCCAGAGAAGAGACTTCACTTTTTCCCCCAGCATAGGAAGCAGCTCTCCTTCCCATTCCTCGACTACGTCGACAACCACTACGAGACTTACCCTGACTACGCCGTCTCCTTCCCCGGCGAGGACCCCGAAGCGTTCGACTGGAACTCTACCTCCTTCTACATCGAGGTCAAGGGCGAGGAAAACGATGACCCCCTCAGGTCGCACTCTTTGGAACACAGCGAAACGCTCGCCCGACTCGCCGTCGGTGCTCGGGGCCTCATAGCTGTCCACGGCCACTCCGCTGTCTTCGCTGTTGGCATCTACACCAATATTGCTCGCATCTTCCGCTTTGACCATGCCTGCGCTATCGTTTCTCCTCCCTTCTCTCTACAGGACCATCCCGAGTACCTTCAACAGTTCTTCTGGAGGGTGGTCCACCCTCGCGACCGCCAAGGGCCCATCGTTGGTTCCGATCCGACTGTCCGCAAGTTGACTGCCGCGGAACGGAACTGGGTTGTCGAATCCCTGAAACTCGCCCGCCTTGATACTCCCCCTCAGCCGGCGGTATGTCGACGTGTAGAGGTCTGTGGTACTGGTAGTGGCGGCGGCCTTGTCTCCAAGGCGTACTTCACATATTCCCTCATTGACGTCAACCCTCGCTTGATGTCTCGTGCGACTATCGTCTGGCGAGCGATCGAAGACCCTCGTGGAGTGACGAAGAGACCCCCAGGCAAACTCCCGAAAGCCAATGGCAAAATCACCGTGGTCGTCGTGAAGGACGCCTGGCGACAGGTCATCCGCACTTCGGAGAAGGAGTTTTTCGACAGGATTGAGGAGACTATCCCCGAGAACGAGCGCATCGGTCTTCCTACCCGTATTGTTAGCTGTGATCTCGGCGAGGCTGCTGCACGTCTGTGGCCCAAGACGAGTCAGCAGGAGCTCAACGCGGCCGTCGACAACTGTCGCAACCCCCCTGGAGAGGGTTCGTCAGACTCGTTGGGTTCAGATGGGTTTGTTCCTGGGCCATTCGCCACGCATCCGCTTCCTCTACAGCAGACCCACACGTGGAGGATTATTCAAGGCTCCGATAAGTTCCAGTACGAGCGGAGTCACATGCGTTTTGTGACCAGCACCGTGGGCAAGCGTGTAACCGATTTCGAGAGCACTAAGGAGCTTTGTCAGGCGTTCCGTGACGCTATTGCCGGTGAGTTCGCTGCCTGCAAGCATCATGTCTGTCACTGATTTACGGGGTGCAATGTAGGACATCGAGTCCTTTGGGAGAAAGCTAAGATCCTGCACGGTGATGTGAGCATCGGGAACATATTGATCGTCGACAAGAAGCTGTCGGATGCGGGCTTCGTCGTGTTCCTCCACGACTTCGATTACAGCTGCATGGCGGATATTCCGGTCAATGGAGACGAGGTGATAGCAATCGAGCTCCCCTTCGAAAAGTTGAAGGAACGGACCGTGAGTCTTTCTTGTGCACGTGCAACTGATGGAGTCACTGATCTTCCTGGCGGCTTAGGGCACGTACTACTTCATGGCCGTTGAACTGCTGGAGCATCCAGAGACTGCCATACACAACGCGCACCACGACCTGGAGTCCTTCCTCTGTGTCCTGATTTGGATCATCCTCCGCCACACGCATCACACTCACCCGAAAGCCTCTAAAGCGTGCCACGCAGTCTTTGGGTCCACCGACGACGATTACCAAGCAGCAACTAACAAGCGCGGATACCTGAAAGGAGACTTCTTCATTCAGGTCAAGAACAACGTCCCGCTCTCCCAGTTGCTCGCAGACTTCACCGCCCTCGGTGACTTGAACATCGGTACCCGACGCATCCCCTCCAAGCCCATGACCCACGACGAAGTGCTCGAGATCTTTGATAAGGCACTTGCACCCGACCAGGCGTGGCCCGAGAACGACGGACCTCTCCCCTTTGTCGCGCCTGATATCAGGACCGGAGGCGCACCCCGCCGCACCACTCGCTCGAAGAAGCGCAAACAGGAGGAGGCGGAGGCCCAACGACAGCCTGAGGCCGAGGCCGAGGGTCAACCTCCGGCAGACGCTGTGCAACGCACTCGAGCCCGAAAGCGCGCCAAGGTCCAGCCTGAACCGCCTGTGGCTGATCGTTCAAATCTGAGGAGGGGCCGGAGGGCTGCGGCTAATGCGCGGGCCCGGGACGAGAGCGTGCAGCGTGGACGCAACCCGTACAAGCTCACTGCGAGGAAGTAGTACGCAACGTAGTCTGGACTTGGATCGCGTAGCTAGTGTATTGGCCGACCGTCGCGTTTGGATCGCCGCGTTCTCTGTGCATGATCATATGTCACTGTGTAATGCTTGCATCTATTGCCACTGCAGGCGGAACGTGTCATCATAGTCGCGCGAAACCCGCAGTGTGGACGTCTGGCTGCTGCCGATCTGCTGGAGAACGGAATTTATTGTACATCAGCGCGCAATTTGTGGGGCGAGGGGGAAGCACAAAGAACGTACGAGGGGTCTGGTTCGCTGCCATACGCTTCGCAGAGTGCTCTGGAGGGATGGCCTTTCTGGATCGGCCGCGCTGGACCCTGTCAGGATTCAGTCGATGGTCCGCGCTCCGACGGCCGTCGAACGGGGACGAGTAGTTCGGACAGGGGCGGGGAGTGCGGCAAAAGAGTACATAGCCTTGAGTCTCTGTCCGATGGCGGAGCGATTCTGGCAACTGGGCCCGTGCAGGAGGAGAAAGGGTGAATAGGATGCAAATAGAAGAGTAGACGAACAGCTGAGCCTAGCTCTGGTCTGTGTTTCGCGCAAGACCGCATCAGTGCCTGTGGAGTGAACGCGCCGTGTACATATTTGTTGGTGTGGTGCGTTCCGGGGTGTGCTCCGTTGATGGCAGTCGTTGATGTTCTGGCGATTGTTGCCGTTGACGCACTCGTGGAGGTAGTAGCGGGGGATGTTGAGAGACGGCGGTCGTTGGAACGAGTGCGGCTGCGCATGCGATAATGTGTTTGGTCCGCATTGAGGAATCGGGGGCGGTCGTCGTGGACGAGGACGAGACTAGTACCGAAGCGGGGAGCGAACGTGGGCGGGAAGACGATCGAGGTTGTCCGTGATGTCTGCGGGGATCGGAAGGGTTGGCGGCGTCAGAGAGGAATGGCCGGATGGTAAATGCAAGGCGAGGTTGGTGTACGCGCGGAGAAGACCAGAGAGCGGTGATATTGACAGTGGGCAATAGGAGGCCCAGCTCGAGGAGCGTACGATGGGCATTCTCTGCACGGCTGTTGCAAGAGGGAGCAAGCTAACAGCGAGCCGCAGACCAGAGACGAAAAGGTCGGTTCGAGGACGGATCACGCGGACGAACACGATCGAGGCCAGGACGAAAAGAGGAGATAGACGGGCCAATGAGATGATTCAGATCTGCTGACGGGCGGCTGTTGGGACGGGGCTCGGACTGGGTCGCGTCGAAGGTGGTCCAAGTCGCGTCAGGTCGTCATAGCCGTCCATCTCGACCGTCGAGGTTGCTGCCATGAGGGACCGGCAATCTCTGGTTCCAGTGGGACGAGCCCTCTTGAGCCTTTCTTCCTCTTTCTTCCCACACTAACTTAGACTCATCCCCTCCCTCCGGCGCCGCAGGACCGAGTGCAGTGTACTCTCTTGCTTACAAGTATATAACTCCTGCGCATCGTGCGCGGTCTGTCCTGTACCCTCCCATCCCCCAAGTGTTCAACGACTTAATTCGTCAACTCGCTCAGCATGTCTACGCTTACGTTCACGCCAGTCGAAGAAATCCCAAAGGTAAGTTGTCGTATCAGTCGCATCCGAATTTCCAACTCATCAGACTCGTTAGATTCATGCTACTGCGCGCGCTGCGTTCCTCTCGGGCCGAACAAAGTCCATCGACTTCCGCAAGGCCCAGATTGCCCAGGTCGGGTACATGCTCAAGGATAACGAGCAGCGCTTCAGGGATGCGCTCCGAAGCGACCTCGGTCGCCCAGACCAGGAGACCGACTTGTAAACTCCACCCTCGTCTCCTCCCAATGCGCTCTGCTCACTTGCGCCCAACACTAGCTTGGACTTCTCGACTACCTATACCGAGGTCGACAACGCCCACAGAAATGTCAAGAAATGGGTCAAGCCGCGGGGCACCCCCTTCTCTCTCAACTGGTTCGCTATGCGCCCCCGGCTCACCCCCGAGCCAAAGGGTGTCGTCCTCATCATCTCTCCCTTCAACTTCCCCGTCTTTCTTCTTCTTACTCCCCTCGTAAGTCTTTCTTTCTTTTCTATCTAGTCTTCGTCGCCGCCCCGGGGAGCGAGCCGTCTATACACCCTTTTGCAAGTGGGTGGTTTAATAAACCGAGCCCACTTGCAAGAGGGTGGAAGGTTTCATCGCGTTTGATCGGACAGGACGATCACGGCAATACGAGAGCTACGCGATGGTGCGGTCTTCGGCAGCGGGAACACGACGCCGGTGGTCGAACCCAAGGCCTCGGAGAAAGAAAGTTGTTCAAGCTCAGAGCTCCGCGCGGTGCTCAGCGCATAGTACGAGCGAAGAGCTGTAGCGCATTGAGCATCAGCTGCCCGGGGACGCTCAGAGGGACGAGTAGAGGCGGATGAGCGTCGGGGAGATCAAGCAGCTCGTGGCGCACATGCGTCGCGCTCGCATTTGTTTTCCCGGAGCTCCAGTGATACGCGTGTACTCACCCTGATGCAAGTCACTGTGCTCCCCGATGCAAGTGATCGCGCCGCCTGCCCTGATGCAAGTGTCGCTCCCCAATGCAAGATATGTCCTCCACGAGCAGTGGCGCAGGTGGCACTACTGAGTAAGACGCGTCTCAACTAACCCCCTGGGTTCACACTGAGTCCACACCATTGACATGGAATACTTCCCTGGTGCGCAACCATTGCCTGCCCATTCGACAGGGCCCTCATGTGTGCGGGATCAGACAGGGACGGCGGCAAGGGACCAGGCGGCAAGGCGGCGCGAGCAGTCCACCGACTTGCAAGTGGGTTCGGTATATTAAACCGCCCACTTGCAAAAGGGTGTGTAGACTCTACGAGGAGCGACGCTGCGTGGAGAGGATAGTCAACTGTTCCAAGAAGAAGCCCTTCGGTGGTCTCATGCCCGGATGCTAGTGGCCAGCAGTCCGCACGCCGAGTGTTGTCTCCTTGACAAACGTCACGAGTAGACGTCGCGCTAATAATCTTCACCTCCAGATCAGTGCCATGGCTGCCGGTGCAGGCGCGATCCTGAAGCCTTCAGAGCAAACGCCTGCGTTCAGCGCGCTCATCGCCGAGCTTGTCCCCCAGTACCTCGACCCGGAACTCTACCAGGTCATTAACGGCGGCGTCCCTGAGACGACAAGGGTACGTGTCTATCACTCGGCCAACTCGAGGATGGACTAACATCCTCGCGAACAGATCCTCGAGCTTCCCTGGGCCCATAGTGAGATCCCCCCTCGCACAGTCCCGTCCGAGTCCACGCGTTGACAGCGTATCACAGTTTTGTACACAGGAAACGGCCGCGTCGGCCGCATCGTCGCCACCGCCGCCGCCAAGCATCTCACGCCGACCACGCTCGAGCTCGGGGGCAAGAACCCGGCCGTGATCGACCCCCGCGTCGACGTCAACCTCGCCGCACGCCGCCTCCTCTGGGGCCGCTTCTCCAACGCTGGCCAGATCTGCCTCTCGCCCGAGTACGTGCTCGTCCCCGCGCACTTCCAGGACACGCTCGTCGACGCGCTCAAGGACGCCTACTCGTCCTTCTACCCCGAGGGTCCCACAAAGTCCGACTCGCTCTCGCGCATCATCACGAGCGCGCACGCGGAGCGCATCAAGAACCTCATCGACGGGACGAAGGGCACGGTCGTCGTGGGCGGGGACGCGGACGTCGAGAAGCGGTACGTCGCGCCGACGGTGGTGCGCGACGTGAAGGAGGGCGATGTGTTGCTCAGCGAGTGCGTGCCCCACCTCCCCTTTCGAACGCTTTAGGCCTGACGCGGACGATGTGCGAACAGGGAGATATTCGGGCCGGTGCTTCTCCTCGTCCCGGTCGCGGACGTCGACGAGGCGATCGCGTTCATCCGGGCGCGGGACCACCCGCTCGCGGTGTACGTCTTCACGCACGACGCCGCGTTCGAGAAGAAGGTGTTTGGGAGCACGCAGAGCGGCGCGGCGCTGACGAACGAGACGCTCTTCCACGCCGCCGTCCCCGGCCTCCCGGTCGGCGGCGTGGGCCCGAGCGGGTACGGGTACTACTCGGGCAAGCACGGCTTCGAGCAGTTCGTCCACTGGCGCGTCTCGCTCAAGAACCCCGGCTGGGTCGACAAGATCGCGCTCGGCTTCCGCTTCCCCCCGTACAAGGTCTGTCTGCTCGCCGCTTCCTTGCCGCCTTACGAAGTGAAAAGCGATGGCTGAGATGATGGTGGATAGTCCGACTACCAGAAGCACCTGAAGAGGACGGGCGTAACGTTGCCGCCGCGTCCGGGCAAGGGCTCCGCCGCCCAGGCCGCGAAGAGGTGCGGTTTCTGGCTTCTGTTCGTGGGCGTGTCGTCGATCGGGCTGACCAAGTCGAGACGCCCGCAGCTGAAGGCGTGATGCGTGTACATGAACCGCCATGATTCCATCGCTTTTCTCATGTTTCATTGCCGCGAGCCGTCGCGGGGGGCAGTCCTGACCTTTTGCAGCGTTCCCGCGCGGGCGGGCTTCAAGACGGTGTGTACGGTATGGGTCCCCGGTCAAGATTCGACGGCCCATGGATTTGGCGTTTCACGGGAATCCCAGAGTGCGTTCGAGGGTTTCTGTTTGCAAACTGAGGATGGGTGCTGTTGTTTCCAACGTTTCTTGCGTTTTCCTTTGATCTTTCAGCGGCTGTTGCGTGCAGCTCCTTCGACTTTCCAAGGCCTGTTGTTGTCCACTGCAAGGCACGTCAACCCCATCTTTCTTCATTATGATTAGTGAGCGTTTGGTAAATTCTCGGAGATACCCTCGTCTGTTTCCTCCCACCGTTGTGTCCCTGCATCCTCTTTAATTACATATGTATACGTCGCTGCTCACCGCGCTTTAATGCTAGCCTGTCCATGAGCACTTCTGCAAGGTTTCGGGCCCACAGCAATGGTGTCTACTCATGTCCTTTTCTAGTGGCATTGGGAGCTCCGGCGAGCGATAGGAATGCGATATGTTCGCACGGCGCATTTCCGCACGCCAAGCCATGGAGTGACGAGTCCACCGCCGGCCCCTTCGGTTGTCGTCCTTGGTGACCGGCCCCGATGGCCCTGACAGGGTGCTCGCGACACGGAGGAGGCTACAAACTTCCGGAGAAGGAAAGTCTATATGATCTCGCCTTGTCTCTTCCGCGCGGCGTCGCAAGGGGCTGCCGAGAACAGAATGTCAGAACGTTCTTCCGGACCCTCGCCGTTTGGAACGCAGACGTCGCGCGACGAAGCCGTGTCGGCAGAACATCCTACACGCACGGCTGCACGGGTGACCCGTTGGCGAATCATTGGCAACTCGGTCGACCACACGAACCCCGCGCGAGGCAATCGCCCGTCTCCATCGCTATATAATCCAACGATGCGCGCGTGAGGGGAGGCCCTCCACCTTTCTCTCCTCCACCACTTTCCCTTCCCTTTTTTCCCGTGGCATCCGGTCTCGAAGGCCTCTTTCCTTCCTTCTTGCTCTTGCGTGCACGCAGCTAGTCTGTCCCTGTTGTTTCTCCTGCAGCGACGCCACAGCTAGTCCTGTGTCCTCGGCAACCGTTCCACCGTCGATCGCTCAGCCCAGTGCCGAAGCACTTTACCCTTTGACAAAAGTCGAGATGGTCTACTTTGCCTCCAAGTTCATCGTCGTCGCCTTCGCCGGCCTCGCGACGGCCGCGCCGCTCCGCCTCGCCCGGCGCGCCTTTACGCTCCAGGAGTGCGTTCCCCGTCCCCGTCCCCGTCCCCGTCCCCGTCCCCTCCCTCTCGCCGACACAGGCCATCGCTGACAATAACACACCCCACAGCTACTCGGCCTTCCAGATCTCGGACGGCACCGCGGGCGACGCGGAAGCCAAGGCCAACGCGGTCTTCGTCGACCCCTTCTCCGGCGTCGACCTCGCCACGGTCGACGCGACAACGCTGGACGCGATTAAGACGATGCGCGAGGCGGCCGAGACGGCCGAGACGGCGCAGTTCAACCCCGCGATCGACGCCGCGTCGGGCGACGCCAAGACCGCGCTCCAGAACGGCAAGATCCAGAACAAGGTCCTCAAGCTCACCGGCGAGGTGCAGACGCTGAACATCGAGGTGTGTCTCCCTCCCCTGCCCCCCTGCCGCGAGCGATGGGCTGACGCGCGACGTGCGTGTGTCGGCAGATTGCGCAGGCCAAGGCCAAGGGCTCGGACACGTCCTCCCTCGAGACGCAGGTCGCGGAGGAGCAGACAAAGCTCACCACCAACATCAAGCTCGACCAGGCCGCCGCCGGCCAGGCCTCCCAGGGCGTGACGGGTGGCTCCGCTGACACGAGTGCTTCAACTTCCTCGTCCAAGTCCGCGTCTGCGTCCGCGTCCAAGTCTTCGTCCAAGTCCTCGTCAAAGACGACATCGTCTGCGGCCGCCGCTGCGACCTCGGCCGCCGTCGACGCCGCGACCGGCACGGCCGACGGCTCGTCGGTCAGCTTCCCCGTCCAGGAGTGAGTCCTCGTCCTCGCCGTTCCCATTACTTGTGTGGCACGTCCGAGAACGCGGATGTTAACCCCGCCCTCCCCCCAGCTACTCCGCCTTCCAGATCTCGGACGGCACCACGGGCGACGCGCAGGCCAAGGCCAACGCCGTCTTCGTCGACCCCTTCGCCGGCGTCGACCTCTCCACGCTCGACGACTCGGTCGCGGAGAACATGAACACCATGCGCGAGGCCGCCGAGACTGCCGAGACCGCGCAGTTCGACCCCGCGATCGACGCCGCGTCGGGCGACGCCAAGACCGCGCTCCAGAACGGCAAGATCGCGAACAAGGTCCTGAAGCTCACCGGCGAGGTCCAGGTGCTGAACATCAAGATCGCGAAGGCGCAGGCGTCGGGCGAGGACACGTCCGACCTCGAGTCTGACCTCGCCGCCGAGCAGTACGTCCATCTTTCTTTCTTTCGTTTACGTCGGTCCGGTTTCGGGCTCGATGTAAATGTGTGTGTGGAGAGGACTTGAGCTGATACGAGTGCGCTTTTGCAGAACGAAGCTCACCACGAACATCGCCACCGACACCAAGAACGCCGGCCAGCCGCAGAAGGGCGTCGCATAACTTCACCCTCTGGCGTCCTGGCGGCATCGCTAGGCCTTGCAGCTCGCGGTGCTCGCGGATTCGTAGCTCTAGTTGTGATTTCCTGTTGGCCGTTCCCCACGCTCGCTGCAGAGAACAGCACGTTGTGCTGTTGCTCACTCTTTCATGCAATTCCATTCCGGTTTGCAGAGAAACACATTGAACACTTTCTTGCGTGACGGTCACGAATGGCTATCTGTTTGGTAGAGCTTTGTGCGGGCGTGTCACCAAGCTTGATTGACGTGCGTTCATGATGACATCCTCCCGCGCCGCCCCATGAGCCGGGAATAATTCGTGGCTTTATTCTCGCGCTTGAGCAGTGCCGGTGATAGATCATGTTTGTGTTCCTCCATGATCCGACTGAAGCGAAAAGCTTGCAAAAGCTTGAGTGCTTCCTCTAGTGCTCACCCTCCCATGGACAAGGGAGCGACTGAGCTTGGTCCGCACCACGGGGATCATCCTTGTGACAGATACGAAGTGGTCGAGCCTCACAACGGCACCTTCACTTCGTTCCACGAACCGTTGGCGACGTGGAAAGCTCATGGGTCATCGCCGAGTGGAGCCAGCCATATGCTGCGCCCGGAATGACTGCACTCACCTGCACCGGCACTGCCTGCCTGGCCGTGGGATCCCACAATCCGGACGGCCACAATCAAGGGCAAGAAGAAACGTGTTCAATACACTAACTGAAACGAACGAGGGCGGTCAAGATAAAACGCGGGGGGAAAGAGAAAGGGGCTGAGGTAAGGGTGTGCCGTCAAGACAATGAATCCAAAGTCCAAGTCCGTCCGAAGCCTGCAACAAAGTCCAGCCCAGACGACGATGACCGCACTACCCGCCCGCAGGACGTCAGCCCAGAGCCCCTCAAAGGTGGCCGACAAGCGTAGAACGCACCTTCACTGCCTCACGGTCGGCGCAGCGCCCCGCAGGCGCGTCCGCCCGTCCTTCAACTTCTCGGTGATGATAGGGCTCGCCGCAGGCCGGAACTTGAACTCGTTCGAGTACCTACACCACCCCGCCCATCCCAATCACAACCCAGCCCTGCGTGTTCAGCCCCGTCCATCTTGCTCCCGCCCTGCATCCGGTGAGAAAGCACGCACCTGTTCGCATGGACGACGCCCGGGTTCGCCTCGAGCTGCTGGATGGCGTTCAGGCGGAGCTTGAGGCCGACGTAGCAGAGGAAGAAGAAGAAGACGATGAGCGCGAGCCGCTTCCAGGGCGACGGCGGCGGGGGGTTGAACCGCGGGTCCTGTGCGAGGCGGCGGTGGAGCTCGCGGACGTCGCTCGTCGGCTCGTGGCGTGGGTACTCGCGACGCTTCTCGTCGCCGCTCGCCGGCAGCCGTTCGTACTCGTACTCGTGCCCCGGCATGTCGGTGGTGTTGCTTCTGCTGCCAGGAGCGGAAGGGGTGGGAGAAGGACGGCGACGGGAGAGTAAAGGAATGGTGGCGGTTGTGACGGTGGTGGTATGAAGCAGAGATGTATTACTGTATTATTTCGGGAGCGCGGGCGGTCCGCCTGGTGACCCGCACCCACGACCGCTCCACTCACGACTCCTTCGCACAACTAGCGACGAGGTATACAGGATTATTGTCTGCACCAGTCTCCCACACGTCATACATGAATCCAGTGCATGTATACAACGTATTGCCATGTCTGCTAAACGCCCTGAAGCTGTAATTGCGCGGGTTCGCTCCCTCCTCTTCGAATGCACGAAACGGGAGCAACGCATAGATATTTCCAGACCAAAATTAGCCAAAGGTGTACCGTACAAAGCGAAAAAGCCCGGAGTCCGAAGTGAATAAGTTACGCCGCCGCAACTTCGTCCCTCGAGCTGGCACTCAACAACGCCGAGCGATGCCCTGCCGAGCTTCTTCCTCCCTGCCCACGCTCAGTCAGAAATGCTCCAAAGCGACGATACCAAACACGACGCACCGGTACTCGAACATGACCTGGATGCCCACAAACAGGCAGGCGCACGCGACGAGCATGAATTGCACACCCTGCCAGCTGCCCACGATCTGCTCGATCATGTACTTCATCCCGTCCGTGCCGATGACGAACCCGACCAGGTTCGCGGTCATCATCATAAGTACGTTGCACACCCCGCCAACGGCACCGACGTGCCTGAACCACGGCCTGTCTCCGTACTATTCCGATTCAGGGGTCAGCCAACGGTCTTCAATCTCCTAAATGAACGCAGCGAGTCCGAGACCGAGCGCACCTTCGACCCGGGGACCAAATACCGCGCCGTCACCTCCGGCAGAATAAATAAACTGACGAGCCAGCCCCACGCCAGCAACTTGAACGACAGGTCGTGCCAGAGCGCCACAAACGTAAACACGAGCACGCTCGTGAACACGAGGTTCCGCGTGCCCCCCAGCGGGATGTAGATGTAACGTACGATCCAGAGGTTGTACGAACGGTGCCATGCGCGCCAGAAGCCAAGCGGCGAGTAGTTGTTCGCCATGCAACGGACCATATTCTCCGGAGGGTCGACGCCGTCCGCGAGAGCCCAGAGGCGGAAGAACCGCCAGGGGACAAGGAGCTGCAAGTGTCGGGGCGTGGCTAGAGGTCAGCGGGCGTGGTGAGAGGAGAGGGGACAGGGGGTGGGGGCGAGGCGGAGCGCACCTTGAGCCAGACGACGATGAGGTTCCAGAAGCCGACCATGCAGAGCTCCGCGGCAGAGTACCCAACCCACGCTTTGCGGTCCTTGATCGCGACGACGTACATGAAGTGGAGAATCGTCTCGAGCGTCATGATGCACGCCACGAAGCGGCCGAGGTAGCCCAGCACTGTCCGCCAGGTGACGGTAAGTCGAATACGAAACTAATCCGCGAACATGCGAATCAGCAATGATGCGGAGGATCGCGCGACAGATGAACGCACCTGCCACATAAAGTCGTTGAATGTCATGATGGGCCCGGCGATGTATAGCGGGGGGTACAGAGCGTACGCGATATAGTTAAGATACGAGTACGTGGCCAGGCCATGGTTCACCCGCGGCCTGTGCTTGTCGGATAAGGATGTCTGCTGGCCTCTTCAGTTCCTCCCGCCACGCCTCGGGAAGCAGCTGAACTAACCTCAGGAAGGCCGACGCCCTTGCACGTCCAGTAATAGTCCATGTTGAACGATACGAGTCGCAGCATTGTGATATTGAAGCTGATGTACCACCTCGGATACACGCCCTGCCACGCGTCCTACGTACACCGTCCCCATTCCCAACCTAGTCAGGTCAGCGACGCACACGCACAGACCCCACACACGCACCAAGAACGCGAACAGCGGGTGGAGCTGCCCAAACCTGTGGCCCCTGTTCCGCTCGTTCGCGTAGAGCACGAGCGCGTTGAAGACCCACGTCAGGACAGGACCCGCCTTTGAGCCCTGGCACGATTTGGCGATCGCGTAGTTGAGGGAGAGGATGGCGAAGACTTTGAGCGCGCTCGCGCCGTGCAGGCCAAACAGCATCGCGGTGGAGAACGCGACGAGGAAGGGTATGCGGTACATATTACTGGAGCTGGATAGAGAGGGTGCTTTTCGTGCGAGCAGAGCGTGGAGTTGCTTGAGGCCAAAGAAGACGGCTGCGAGGAGGGTGAGGGGGAGGAGGCCGTTTCGGAACGACCGGTATTGGTTGTCACTGTTGTCCTACAACAATTATAAACGAAAGAGATCTGAGGGTTGAGTTCCTCAAGCCAAAGCTACAGCCGGACGAGGAATGCACTCACCACTGGTCGACCAAACAGCCAACCGGGAGATAATGCACTCTCATAATACGGGTAATTAGGATGGGAGGCTACGCAAATACGTTCAGGTCGTGGTATTCACAGCCAAAGATGGGTACTCACCCGAGCTCAGTCTATAGGGTATCCAAACCATCAAGGGCAGTGCGCACGCGAACACCACGTAGTACACCATGAACTCCGGCGTCCTCCATCGCGGGGCCGGGTGCTGCTGGGCTTTTACTTGTGGACTGTATGCGGTTGGTATGTGCACAGTCAATCTGATGATGCCGTAGGGCTTGTACGAAGAGTCCGGCGGCGAGTCCAGTCGAAAGCGGAGGCCGGGCAGAGGTCGGAGGGCATGTGGACTACGGCGTCGCCCAGCATGTACGTAGGTTGCGGGAGTTCAGGATCGACTTCTTGGCATCGGGAGAGCGAGCGAGAGGGATGCGGAGGGCGACGAGAGCAACGAGGACGGCAAGGAGGGGGCCGAGGACGGCGAGTCGAGTTTAACAAGGTATAGGCGCCCATAACCAATAAACAGGTGGATCAGGACGGCAATAACGTGAATTTCCAATCTTGAGTGTATGTGCGTCATCGCTTGTCGATTCACTTGGAGCGGGCCTCCTCCCGTCCTTGCCCCCGTCCGCTCACGATCTCGGCTAGGATTCGGCTGTGGCTGTGCTCGTCTCTGAGCACTTTCGACACAAGTCAGTGCCATGCCTCACTGAACTTGTGGACCTCGTCTGGTCTCATGCGCAGTATGTCCCATTTACAGACTTGGACGTCGCTTCACTTCCGCCCTCCGCGCCCTCTCTCATCCACCCATCATCTGCAAGCCCGCCCGACCCGTTCCCGCCGTCCTGCACACTGCACCCGCCGGACGTCCAAGCCCGGACAAATCGTCTATGCCATCACCGACGTCAGGGACTTGCACGACTGGATGCACACCCCTCTCCAACACTTTCCTCTCTCCGTTGTCGCTGGCACATCGCCTTCGTTCTCTGCTACCCTCGTCCGCTCTCTCGATCGTACTTCCGCTCTTTCATCATCCCTACCAGCGCATCCAAGCGTCGCATACAAACACACCCCAGCTATGTCGCATATACAGCCTTCGCCATCGCTCCCCTTACGCCCTCCGCGACGCCCCAGTCAGGTCCGGAAGCCATGTCCGCTCCACCGTCGATCCTCCCGACGACGAACATGACCTCTGTCCGCACGCGGCCCGGCTTTAATCGAGCACAGACGGCGACGAGCGTGCCCAGTGTGAACGTGGGCGACATACTTGCGGAGATACCCAGACCAAAGCCTTCCCAGCCGTCGACGTCGACTTCAGCGGCCAAGCCAAGTGCGGCACGTCTGTCTCGACCTCCCACTTCAACCCGCACGACAGATCCCCGGAAACGTTTCCTGCCCTCCGTCGCAGCCCAGAGGCGCGCGCCGTCGGCCCGAGTGCAGAACACTCCCCTGGTTCGCCGGAAACACTCGGTCAGTCCAGACGCGGACGGCCCTGCGAACCTCAAGCGTGCGACGTCCCAGGCTGGCAAGGAAGAAATCGACGCCGGAGGCGTGTCCCGCCCGCGCCAAGCACAGACGTCTTTCGCCCGGCCCGTAACCCTCATTCCGCACATTACACTTCCCGGACGCCTCTCGCCATCGTATGCCTCCCACCGTCACTCTCGTCGCCGGTCACAAAACTCGAACAGCGGTCATAGACATCGTCGTCACACTCTTCGCAACCACGCCGAAAGTGCGAGCTCAACCGGAGCGCTCCCTCGACACTGTGCCAACAGACGACGTGGAGCCTCTTGCGCCGTATACGTGCCCCATCTGTTTCTCGCTGCCGTCCGATGCCACCATCAACCCGTGCGCACACGGCGGTGAAGACGACGATGCGCCGCGGTCCGTATACCCTACCATTCCTCTGGGCGAGCGGATGATTACCAGGTACGCTCTCATGTGCATGCCAGTGTCAGAGCCGACACTGATGCGGGATGCTACACAGATGGCTACTGCTACTAAACTAATCCGACACCATCCACCCCGTCACGACCTTCCATACACCCCAAGCAAGGCCGCGCCCTGCTCATACAGGCACTCAGTTCCCACACCCAGCGTCGAGCAACAGATCAGAGTGCACTTACGCCATGCGCCGGTCGATCCCGCGATCTCCGTCACCAGACCACGGCGTCTGCAAAATGAATCTGGCAAAAAGTGAGCCCAGGAACGGCCCATAGAATGACAGGACTAACTTACGTTGATTGCAAGCGCGACCGTCAGTCGGCCTTCAACTCGTCATCCTCTTCGGTCGACTCCTCTATCTCAATGTCAGCTGGCGAGGGCGAAGATCGCACGCAAGTGGATCCGCGACCAGGCCCAAGTCCAAGTGGGGCCCACCGGTCAGCGCGTGGTCGACAGCCCGAGTCCAAGCCCGTCCAGGCGTCGTCCGCTTCCCGGTGCTCCTGTCGCCGAGCAGGTCCAACACGCTCGTGGACGACGAACCGGCGATCGAGGCGCTGCTCGTCCAAGCCACGAAGCAGCAGCCCATGACCTGCGGATGCGCGCGGGAATTGCTTGGTTCGGTTCAATCGCGCTGTCGCCGACGTCTTACCCCTGCTGTTAGGACCGAGGACGTCAACGTTCAAACTTGCCAGCGATGCAGCATACGGCGTACCTCCCTGAAGCGACGTTCAACCACCGGCTTCCGCGTGAACCGACGTCGACGAACGCAGCGGGAGTAAGAGCACGAGCAGACAACGGCGGATGGGCAGGGATGGGGATGTGTCCCTCTCCACCCTCATCCCTCGTCCTAAATACCTCGCACTGTGGTCCGTGCGCACCACCTGGATTTCGGAGAATCGGCACATCTCCGGTCGACCACAACGGCGGTAACATGAACCCTGTGCACAGACATGCGGTATCCAGCTCGGCTAACCACTCTCCAGGCACCTCGTGACGACCGCCCGTTGATCTCGCACTCGACGATTCGCGATCGCGCCTCGGTCTGTGGCGGTACATCTGCAGGGTCCACGACAACGGAGCGAAGCGAGATGGCATCTGGAGGTAGCGATGGATACGTGTATGTACTTACGACGTGATTCTAATTCAGTGCTGATTCCCCATCAAATGAGCGGAGCGGGAGCTTCAACTCTCACGGCGGGCTGAAGGACGAAGGCGCCGCCTCGTTCTCCTCAGCAGAATGTACCACCGCAGGCAAGTGGATCCGCGAACAGGCTCAAGTCCAAGTGCAGCTCACCGGTCAGCATGTCGGAGCCTGTCCAGGCTTCATCCGCTTCCTGGTCCCCCGTCGCCGAGCGGTTCCAATGCGCTCATGGACGACAAACCGATGATCGAGGCGCTGCTCGCCAAACTCGCGAAGCAGCAGTACATGACCGTCTCACGCGCGTGAGAGGTGCCCGACCTCGCGAACGCGCACGTCCGAGCAGGAAGCCATGATTGGCCAAAAGACCATCAGCGGCCTGGGTAGCGGCAGCAGCAGCAACGGCAAGGCTGGAGAGCGGCGCGTCGTCACTGCGATATTTGCCCCTCATGCGTCCAATGTGCGTTTTGCACCGCACAACGCTGTCCTGGATGCGTGCTCAACATGGTGCCGACCGGACGAGTGCTGCATCGAGACTGGCAAGTGTCTCCGAGGATGTTCTCGATGTAGGCTTGAAGATGCACGCGGACGTCCGGGAGACCGTGCGCGGGGCGCCGCGGACTCATTTTCACGTATCAAGGGTCGTCTCGGCTGTGGATATGAATGCGAGATGCGGTCCGCCTTCGCGCCAGGGCTCAGCTTGAGGCGTATTCATCAGAGCGGCGGCCGGATGCAGAAGCGGCTGATTGGGAACGAGATGCGCGGCCGCAGTGGACAGAGCACTTCGTGTGCACCGCCGTCGCCAGGCGGAGACTTGCGCCCCTTCTCATTTTCTGGACGTCTTTCACCTGCGGTCCCTCGGTGTAGGTCGCACGCGTTTGACGTATCGTGGTGAGTTTGGCTTTATTCATTCGCGCCATCTTCTATGGTCCACCCGTACGATTGTGGATTGCGGGAGGACTGAAAGGATCTGCAACATGAACCCCGCACAGATGCAGCCTAACCTCCAGAACATCCCACAGATCTGTATCGTTCAGCTGGTACGTGATCACATTTATTTGTCCGCCCTTCGCAAGTGTTCTTGGCCTCTCTTCTGATGCATTCTACCCGAGTTCCCATGGAGTCACCACCTAGCACCGCAGCTCAATCTCAGCCGACTCGGACACTTCGGCTGGGTGAGCGGTTCCCATGTAGGTTATCCACTCTATCAGGACCAGGGGTTGGCAATGAGGCATGTATCAGCACGCAGCTGCAGTCCATTTCGCAAGGACCAAGCATCGCCGAAATACCCGCTGCGCGAAGGCCCCAGACCGCCAGTTTGTCTCACCGGATCCCAGACGACCCTCGAGCTGCATATGAACGTATGATGGATGCGCGAAGGACAGGGGACCCCGCAGTTCACAGACGACGGCCATCCAAGCCCCTGCCACAGCGCGGATACAAGACGTTCCGCCGCATTTCGCTCGGTCCTTCCTAAACGGATCACTCCAACAGGTCAGAGAAATGTAGTATGGATCTTTCCATGTTTCGACTCTGACACGTTCGCATTCGGCAGTCAGAGGTCAATATTCCGAATCAAATGCTCAAAATTTCTTCCGTGATGATGCGAACGCCCTGGTCCAGCCCTCACTCGGCTGGAATGCTGCGTGCAATTATGGTATGTCATCATTTGGTCTGGAGGATGTGCGACAGTGGACTATGCCCCATCTAGCTCGGTGAGTAAAGAAAGCGGCGCTCGAGTGTGGTCTGTGGTCGGAGGAAAGGAGACAGTGCGAGTGGACGCAGTGGGAAGCAATGGGGGTGTGAAATTTTCGAGGAATGGAGCATCACTGGCCGCTGGACCGTGAGTGTTGTGGAACAGCGGCAGATGAAGACATGTCCCCCGCGGGATCGTGCACGCGCAACCCGGTGAAAAGTTCATACCCGCAGTATCAAACCCTCTTTTACAGTGCACACAGACGGGACCTCACAAGCTTTCAATCCGTCCGCAGTCCAATGCGGTGGGAACCACTTCGTACATGCGAGATCTCGAGATTTGCGATGACCGGTTGTTTCAAACCATCAAGTGTATTCAACCGTGGCCGCTGTACGTACCTGATTTCCACGCTTATGCATCAACAACCGTTGCTCATGAGAACGCCGTAACCAGTCGCAAAGTCTTGCTGGCCCCGAGTCCGCCCACTTTCCCCTCTCCCCTGTCCATGTCCAATGTACCCGTTCGCATTACCCTCCATACCGCTCGTTCTTGATAGTCGTGTACATCCGGTGAGCACATCACTTATTTACATGCATCATTGGTATCCCTCATCTGCGGAACCGCTGACACACTTCTCGCCTCCCCATCTTAGTATCCACCAGCGAGCCCTTCGCGCATGTTCGAGTCGCGATGCACGCACAGTTCGACAACACCGTCGACGCAGCGGTGCACGCCTTCCCCTCCTGGAGCACAAAGCCTTGGGAGGAGCGTGCAGACGCACTGAAGACCGTTTGCTGAGATGCTCATGAAGGGGGCTGGGGAGGACCGCGCGGACACGTGAGTTGCTGTTTTGATGTTTAGCTGGGAGTTGCTGAAGCCACGATGGCAATTACAGGGCTGTTGAACTACACATGGCTGTGTCTCTGTCCCGAAAGTCGGTAGAGCACAAGCTCGAGGATGAGGTTGTCACGAGCGAGTCTGGAAGGGTAGCGAAGATTCGGCACAAGCCATATGGGGTGGTACGCACGCCTTCCTTTGCGAACGCTTCAAGTTCTTATACACTGACCCCTCCATGACTAGTGCGGTGCAATTGTAGCGTTCAAGTAGGTTGTGTTTAACAAGATACGTTAGACAGGGCTATGGTTGACATGACGGGCAGCTTCCCGCTCGTCCTCTGCATCCTCAAGCTGGCCCACACCCTCCTGGCCGGAAAGTGCCTCATCATCAAGCCCCCGCTAACTGCGCCCTGCATCCCTCTCAAGGTCGTCGAGCCCACACAGTCAGTCTTGCCTCTCGATGTGCTCCCGGTCCTCAACGGTGGCAAAGACCTGTATGCATCCACATTGTATCGTTTTCCCTCGCGCATGCACACTTATCGAGATCGTTTGCAGAGGACAATGGATGGTTAAGTATCCACGCATCCAGCGCATCTCGTTCACAGGTTCCACCACGGCCGGGCAAGCTGTCATGCGCGAGGCCACGGCCGAGGTCAAGAAAATCACCCTTGAGCTCGGCGGGAACGATCCAGCGATCGTGCTCCCGGATGTCGACGTCAAGAAAATCGCGCAGTACGTCAAAGTTAACATTCATCTTCGCGTGGTGGAATGGGCACTCACGTGAAGATTCAGAGACCTCTTCGCTGGCGCCACCAGCAATGTGGGACAAATTTGCTTCACGGCAAAGCGGCTTTTCATCCAGGAGGATGTGTATAACGCTGTCCAGGAAGAGCTTGTTGCTCTCGCTAAGGCGGCGAAGATTGGGGATCCATTCGACGCAAAGACCACGATGGGCCCTGTGCAGAACCCAGGACAGCGTGAGAGGCTGAGGTACGTCCGGAGCCACCACCAGCGTACTCACTGGTTCGTTGACCTGCGACATCGATATGCTTTTAGCAGGGCCCTGATCGCAGAGTGCAAGACAAACGGGTACAAGATCGCTTTCGAGGGCAAAGCTCCGAATTCGAGGGGCTACTTCGTCCTGATCATCATCGTCGACAACCCTCCTGAAGATTCCCGGTTGGTACGCGAAGAGCGTGAGCTGAGTGTTTGTATTTCAGCGCGAGGTTACCGCACCTAACTACGAGATTGCAGAGTTTGGCCCGATTATTCTGCTGCTGAAGTGGAAGGATGACGAAGATGTGTTGGCACGTGCTAGTAAGTATTTAAGTTGTTTCCCGGTGAACCCAGGAGAGCACCTACTGACGAGTACGTGCTGTGCGGATGCATTTATCGCTGCAGACAACACCGAGCACGGTCTATCTGCCTCGGTCTGGGGCTCCGACATGGAGCGTGTTCAAGGCCTTGGGGAGAAGCTGGTCTGTGGGTCGGGTAAGCGACTTTGGTCCAATACGTACCAGCGCACTGTTGCTTACACACATTCCTGGTAAATCATTCAAATGTGGATCAACGAGTGGGGTCTACTGTCAGGCGACCTCGTGAGTCCCGTCTCTCCGGTCTCCTTGACTTTCCACTGACTGTCGCTCCTCTGCGTCTTCTCTATATATCTTCTGTTCATTCCAGACATCGCCCGGTTCATCCAAGCCCACCGCCGGATGGAAGACCTCTCGTTCACCAACCTGGATGCGAAGAACAACGTGTCGGGTGACTTGGGGATGGCGAAGTAGAAGAGCGCGCGGCGCCCCACCTGCGCTGTGGTCCATGATCGCGTGCGGCCTCCATGTGCTGCAGCGATTTAGGCCCGCCCTACTCTCACGCAGCTCGACATGCTCGTGCACGTTCCGCAGACATTGGAGACGATCTGTTTGCTCTGGGCGGCCACTCGTCAGCCTGGGCCTGGGGGTGTTCAGACATATTTGCTGTTCTCAGTGAGTGGATTTTTTGCGGGTGCTTGGCGTCGGCTCGTGGCCACAGATGGGCGCATTCCACCCGCGGTCGGGGGAGGACGTCCGTAGAGCACGTAGTTGTACATTGTGGCCATATGGTGTCCAAAACTGAACGTAGATAGATTTAACTCGAGTGTCTACGAAACCCTTCCCTACCTGTACTGTCCAGATTGTGCTCGAAAGCCCTCCCCCCTGTTCCGCTCGCGTGCCGTCCGGATTGTATCCCCAAACTCACCGTCCAGATTGTTCACCAGAGCCCGCCGTCCGAGTTGTATCCCAAAACTCTCCCGCTCGCCCACAGTCCAGATTGTTTACAAACACTCACCGTCCGGATGGTTTACAAAACCTCACCATCCGGATTGTTCACACACACTCACCGTCCGGATCGTTCAAAAACTCATCATCCGAATGGTTCACAAAACCTCACCGTCCGGATCGTTCACAAAAATTCTCCCTATCTCAAGCCCTTGTCCCGGTCATTCGCAGCGTGTGAAACCCACAGAATGGTTAGTCTCCCGCACTGTCCCTGCAAACTCCGCTCGGCTCATCGGTACTACCGAACAGAACCGCTGGCTCCTGGTCCAGTGCCCTCCCGTCCCTGACGCGCGCGAACGCACCTTCACTGCCGCACGGTCGGCGCAGCGCCCCGCAGGCGCGTCCGCCCGTCCTTCAGCTTCTCGGTGATGATAGGGCTCGCCGCAGGCCGGAACTTGAACTCGTTCGAGTACCTACACCACCCCGCCCATCCCAATCACAGCCCAGGCCTGCGTGTTCAGCCCCGTCCATCCTGCTCCCGCCCTGCATCCGGTGAGAAAGCACGCACCTGTTCGCATGGACGACGCCCGGGTTCGCCTCGAGCTGCTGGATGGCGTTCAGGCGGAGCTTGAGGCCGACGTAGCAGAGGAAGAAGAAGAAGACGATGAGCGCGAGCCGCTTCCAGGGCGACGGCGGCGGGGGGTTGAACCGCGGGTCCTGTGCGAGGCGGCGGTGGAGCTCGCGGACGTCGCTCGTCGGCTCGTGGCGTGGGTACTCGCGACGCTTCTCGTCGCCGCTCGCCGGCAGCCGTTCGTACTCGTACTCGTGCCCCGGCATGTCGGTGGTGTTGCTTCTGCTGCCAGGAGCGGAAGGGGTGGGAGAAGGACGGCGACGGGAGAGTAAAGGAATGGTGGCGGTTGTGACGGTGGTGGTATGAAGCAGAGATGTATTACTGTATTATTTCGGGAGCGCGGGCGGTCCGCCTGGTGACCCGCACCCACGACCGCTCCACTCACGACTCCTTCGCACAACTAGCGACGAGGTATACAGGATTATTGTCTGCACCAGTCTCCCACACGTCATACATGAATCCAGTGCATGTATACAACGTATTGCCATGTCTGCTAAACGCCCTGAAGCTGTAATTGCGCGGGTTCGCTCCCTCCTCTTCGAATGCACGAAACGGGAGCAACGCATAGATATTTCCAGACCAAAATTAGCCAAAGGTGTACCGTACAAAGCGAAAAAGCCCGGAGTCCGAAGTGAATAAGTTACGCCGCCGCAACTTCGTCCCTCGAGCTGGCACTCAACAACGCCGAGCGATGCCCTGCCGAGCTTCTTCCTCCCTGCCCACGCTCAGTCAGAAATGCTCCAAAGCGACGATACCAAACACGACGCACCGGTACTCGAACATGACCTGGATGCCCACAAACAGGCAGGCGCACGCGACGAGCATGAATTGCACACCCTGCCAGCTGCCCACGATCTGCTCGATCATGTACTTCATCCCGTCCGTGCCGATGACGAACCCGACCAGGTTCGCGGTCATCATCATAAGTACGTTGCACACCCCGCCAACGGCACCGACGTGCCTGAACCACGGCCTGTCTCCGTACTATTCCGATTCAGGGGTCAGCCAACGGTCTTCAATCTCCTAAATGAACGCAGCGAGTCCGAGACCGAGCGCACCTTCGACCCGGGGACCAAATACCGCGCCGTCACCTCCGGCAGAATAAATAAACTGACGAGCCAGCCCCACGCCAGCAACTTGAACGACAGGTCGTGCCAGAGCGCCACAAACGTAAACACGAGCACGCTCGTGAACACGAGGTTCCGCGTGCCCCCCAGCGGGATGTAGATGTAACGTACGATCCAGAGGTTGTACGAACGGTGCCATGCGCGCCAGAAGCCAAGCGGCGAGTAGTTGTTCGCCATGCAACGGACCATATTCTCCGGAGGGTCGACGCCGTCCGCGAGAGCCCAGAGGCGGAAGAACCGCCAGGGGACAAGGAGCTGCAAGTGTCGGGGCGTGGCTAGAGGTCAGCGGGCGTGGTGAGAGGAGAGGGGACAGGGGGTGGGGGCGAGGCGGAGCGCACCTTGAGCCAGACGACGATGAGGTTCCAGAAGCCGACCATGCAGAGCTCCGCGGCAGAGTACCCAACCCACGCTTTGCGGTCCTTGATCGCGACGACGTACATGAAGTGGAGAATCGTCTCGAGCGTCATGATGCACGCCACGAAGCGGCCGAGGTAGCCCAGCACTGTCCGCCAGGTGACGGTAAGTCGAATACGAAACTAATCCGCGAACATGCGAATCAGCAATGATGCGGAGGATCGCGCGACAGATGAACGCACCTGCCACATAAAGTCGTTGAATGTCATGATGGGCCCGGCGATGTATAGCGGGGGGTACAGAGCGTACGCGATATAGTTAAGATACGAGTACGTGGCCAGGCCATGGTTCACCCGCGGCCTGTGCTTGTCGGATAAGGATGTCTGCTGGCCTCTTCAGTTCCTCCCGCCACGCCTCGGGAAGCAGCTGAACTAACCTCAGGAAGGCCGACGCCCTTGCACGTCCAGTAATAGTCCATGTTGAACGATACGAGTCGCAGCATTGTGATATTGAAGCTGATGTACCACCTCGGATACACGCCCTGCCACGCGTCCTACGTACACCGTCCCCATTCCCAACCTAGTCAGGTCAGCGACGCACACGCACAGACCCCACACACGCACCAAGAACGCGAACAGCGGGTGGAGCTGCCCAAACCTGTGGCCCCTGTTCCGCTCGTTCGCGTAGAGCACGAGCGCGTTGAAGACCCACGTCAGGACAGGACCCGCCTTTGAGCCCTGGCACGATTTGGCGATCGCGTAGTTGAGGGAGAGGATGGCGAAGACTTTGAGCGCGCTCGCGCCGTGCAGGCCAAACAGCATCGCGGTGGAGAACGCGACGAGGAAGGGTATGCGGTACATATTACTGGAGCTGGATAGAGAGGGTGCTTTTCGTGCGAGCAGAGCGTGGAGTTGCTTGAGGCCAAAGAAGACGGCTGCGAGGAGGGTGAGGGGGAGGAGGCCGTTTCGGAACGACCGGTATTGGTTGTCACTGTTGTCCTACAACAATTATAAACGAAAGAGATCTGAGGGTTGAGTTCCTCAAGCCAAAGCTACAGCCGGACGAGGAATGCACTCACCACTGGTCGACCAAACAGCCAACCGGGAGATAATGCACTCTCATAATACGGGTAATTAGGATGGGAGGCTACGCAAATACGTTCAGGTCGTGGTATTCACAGCCAAAGATGGGTACTCACCCGAGCTCAGTCTATAGGGTATCCAAACCATCAAGGGCAGTGCGCACGCGAACACCACGTAGTACACCATGAACTCCGGCGTCCTCCATCGCGGGGCCGGGTGCTGCTGGGCTTTTACTTGTGGACTGTATGCGGTTGGTATGTGCACAGTCAATCTGATGATGCCGTAGGGCTTGTACGAAGAGTCCGGCGGCGAGTCCAGTCGAAAGCGGAGGCCGGGCAGAGGTCGGAGGGCATGTGGACTACGGCGTCGCCCAGCATGTACGTAGGTTGCGGGAGTTCAGGATCGACTTCTTGGCATCGGGAGAGCGAGCGAGAGGGATGCGGAGGGCGACGAGAGCAACGAGGACGGCAAGGAGGGGGCCGAGGACGGCGAGTCGAGTTTAACAAGGTATAGGCGCCCATAACCAATAAACAGGTGGATCAGGACGGCAATAACGTGAATTTCCAATCTTGAGTGTATGTGCGTCATCGCTTGTCGATTCACTTGGAGCGGGCCTCCTCCCGTCCTTGCCCCCGTCCGCTCACGATCTCGGCTAGGATTCGGCTGTGGCTGTGCTCGTCTCTGAGCACTTTCGAC